>CM051032.1:8512775-9997775 GCA_027627225.1 Congeria kusceri | reverse complement strand
TGTATAGACCGCTAAAAGCCTGTCGGAATAAGAACTTTAATTAAATCATGTTTCATACATGTTTCAAGCGATTCAAAATTTCTACATGCATGTAATAGTCTAGATTCTAACATTAACACATTTTAATGTAATGCTTTCAAATGCACTTGAAATGCATGTAATAAAAGTGTCGAAAAGTGTAACTAAAGCATGTAGACCAACTAACTTATATCAACTATAAAGAAAGGCATAAAAAGACAAACAGTAGTTCATATACAATGGCTCAAACCTACGGCTCCGGATCAAACGTCTTACAATTGATGTTCATTGATAATTCTGACATGACATTGGCAGATTGTTTTATTGATAAAAAACAAAATAGCCGTTTTTAAATCTCCAAAAGCAAAGTACAGAAATATTTCCAACGCGTTTGAACGTTCGCGCGAGATGGTCGGAGCATATTGAAATGCATTGTAGTTGTAGAATTTGTTTAACAGATCATGATAGAAACAAAGTGATTTTCGATTTTTCGTTGTTTATCGGGCAATAAACAACTTTTTGTCATTCCGATGTGCGGTTATTGGCGCAGCAGAACTCCAAATCGTTGTTTATTGACCGACAAACAACGTTAAATAGAAAATAATTTCATAATCGACACATTATTTCCAATCGCGCGACGTATTATGTTCGGCACCTAAACGTAACATTACGTTGACGTCATTTTCCTAACGCAACGCTGTGTTATTGATCAATAAAACACAACCGTAAAACATAATTATGCACATATCAAGAATTCCCCCAGGGGGGAGCGGCGGGCACTTTAGACTGAAATCGATTCCCGACAGGCGGGAATTAGACACGCCAAATAAATCCGGGTATCGGGACATAGACTTGGGTCGTATTTTACATCCAAGTAATATTGGGTTCCCAGGGCATCTCTCACTCTGGGAATTTATACAAAAATGCTTGGCTCTAGGGTTGGGAATTAGATCTCCCAAAAATATAATTTGTCAAGATACCCTAGGTCAGTTCGCCGCTCCCCCTCCCCGTGGGGAACATTTATAGGTGCATTATGAACAGTTCCTATATTACTGTATTACTCAATAAAACTATATTAATTTAAATGTGTACTCCGGCACTGACAAAATGTTCATTATGGTTTTCGTTGAAAGTTTAAATTGTGTTTAATTTTTGTTTTCTAACACACATTGTTATCCATGAGAGTATTTGCTTTTTTAATCTTTCCCTTTAAATGTCGCTGTATATTTGTGCTGTTTGATTTTCATTTGAGCATTCTTTTTGTGTTTATACGATGGTCCTAATCTCTAACCCACACCATGTTTTTATGATTACACAATACAGAAAATCACGTCGGTGCTGAAAATATATTTCTGTGTCAAAAGTGGTATTTATCTTATTTATATATATAGTCCTTTTTTGAACGCTATGACAAAAATGTTGAAAAAAGTCAATCTCCCAATCTGTGATAATAGGTACCTTATATGACAGATCCGCGAAAGAGCCTCACCTGGCTGGGAATGTCCCCATTTATGCCCTCAAGCTGGATCTTCCCCGGAGGGCTTGAGAACTGGCTGTCCAGCAGGGGCGGGGCCCAGGTGGAGTAGTCGCAGTACGCGCTCAAGGAACTTACCACGTAGCTACACCCGGTCGCCGACATCACATCCGGTTTATGGACGCTGCGCGATATATGTCACTGAAAATGACAACGTCGGCCCGTCTGTTCTTAATTCCGCCAGAGAAGAAGAAGGAGAAAAAGGGAAAAAAACAACAACAATACCAACATAAACAATGAAAATAATGAATATACCGGTAATAATGATACTGATAGTACAGTTTTCTCCAAATGTTGATCGGTGTTTTATGCAGTCTTTTAACAACAAAAATAAAAACATAAACAACAACAATGCCACCACTACTACTACTACTAGTACTACTACTACTACTACTACTACTACTACTACTACTATTACTACTTCTACTACTACTACTACTACTACTACTACTACTACTACTACTACTACTACTACGACTAGTACAACAACAACAACAACTACTACTACTACTACTACTACTACTACTACTACTACTACTACTATTACTACTACTATATTACTACTACTACTACTACTACTACTACTACTACTACTACTACTACTACTACTACTACTACTACTACTATTACTACTACTATTACTACTACTATATTACTACTACTACTACTACTACTACTACTACTACTACTACTACTACTACTACTACTAAGAATAATAATACTACTAAAATAATAATAATAATAATTATAAGAAGAAGAAATATAATAATAATCAGAAGAAGAAGAAGAAGAACAACAACAACAACAGTAACAACAAAAACAATAACAATAATAATAATGATAACGATTATACCTTTTTTCCAAAAGTTGATCGGCGTTATCTCCAGTCTGTGATGATGATGGTGATAATAATAATAATAATAATAATAATAATAATAATAAATCGTCCGGAAGCAACTCTGAGCCTCCGAATATATTAGACTTCTGATTATTGCTGCGTCATTTTGTTAGTATATACTAAACCGACCAATGTTTCCTTTATTAACCATTTGGTATTGTTTAGATTTAGAATTATGGAAACGTTGTTGAAGTGTACCCACACAATGTTAAGTGCTAGTTAAGGTCATTGCTCAAGCATTCTGATATAAGACTAAAAGTATGTTTGCGCAGAATAACAAATGCTGTGTATGTTTTTATTTCCGACTGAAGCTGGTTATTTCTCTTTGTGGCAATGACTTTGCTATTTGATCAATTAAGTGATCCGCTGAAATCACACCATTCAATGAAGTAAATATAAGAAATCTAATCTCTTCAGAAAACAAAGCCAGAATATATAGTAATTAACCTATGTATTGGGACACTTAAAAATAATTAACAAAAAAATAATATTGTCCCAATATTAAGGGACATAATTTTTTTTTAATCCAAATTGTGTCCCAACATTTAGGTCAATATATAATAAATCTATTCTGCATATATTTATGTCTTGACCCAAACAATTATTTCTTTTTTGGGGGAAAAAAATGCCTTACTAATAAATATTAAATAATTATTTAATTATAAATAACAAGAAGGAATACATTAAGGTTAGAGACGTTTATAAGATCAATTATTTCTTGCAGGGGACTTAATGGTAATTAATTGAGAAGCTTAATTGAGAAGACCATAGACCATGCTCCAGTAGAGTACTCAGATTGCACCACGTGTCAACTACATATACAAATATACCTGATGGTGTACATTATGTATGTATGTAAAACATTTTAGTGTTTAGACGATGTACACCGTACAAGTCTTAATAAATATTTGTCTTGTCTTGTCTTGTCTTGGTGTACAGATAAGCAAGCGCAATTTACCGTGTCACAAGTCGCTATGCAAACAGCGTAGTGCCAGGGTATGGAATGTTTATCACGGCCACCAAACGCTCCTGCGTGCCACCAGCACCTCATGCGTGGCACCAGTAATTTTCGGTTATTAATTGGTTTAGCTGTTGTTAATTGCTTGAAAAATGTTGCAATTGAGCTGTGGGGCATGTATGGGTCTTAAATTTTGAGTATGGTTATTGTTCTTGTACAAAATGGATTATTTTAGTGACTTTTCTTCGTTATTTGCTTCGTTCTCTATCGACAACGGGTCAGGAAAAAGGATGTAAGTTTTTTTAAAACGGAGAATTTCTGGACCCTACTTCGCATATATGTTTTTAATTCAATTTAAGGTCGAACGACTATCTCCGATTTTTCCTAAAATACCTTAAAACATGAATAAAAACAAACTCACCTCGCTGTTGTGGTTTTGAAAACGACAGCGGAAACGCTCATGCGAGATTTCTCCGAGCCACCGGCTGGTGGCACGCAGGAGCGTTTGGTGGCCGTGTTTATACAGTAATAACATAAGGTGTTACTTTGGTGTCCCAATATTTAGGGACATCAAATAATTTAACTTTCAAATGTGTCTCAATAATAAGGGTCGCGAAAAATAATTATTTTTCCTAAAATTAGGGGTGTCCCAATATTTATGATGTCCCAATACTTAGGGTAATTACGGTAACCTATATTGTGTAGTAAGCTTCCGAATGATCGTATCAAATAAAAGGTGAACGATACTTTTTGCAAATATTGACTTACCCTACCCTACTACTAGTATTTAATTCTGTTTTCATACACAGTGGGTAGCAACTAGATGCAGATCATGAGATGTAAATGTAATTTATCGTGACATTTAAAAATTGCCGTAGTGTAATTATAACGTGTTTTTATTTTGATGAAAATAGTGCTTAAATGTGTCTGAGCGAACGTACCACAGTTGCATCATACATATAATAGTGACTTAAATAACAATAACCAAATCAAGTAAATATAATACAGGATTAATGTACCAGTAAAATAGTTCCGTTGCGCAATTCATTTGTTTGATTACTATCTAATTAACCACCCGTCGAGTTCCGTTCTAAACTCCAAAAAATCACCGAAACCACTCAATGTATATACCAATAGTCATCATTATACGGTAGCCGGACAAAGCCCCCCCCCCCCGGACAAAAGCCCGCTGAATGTTTTTGACAACCTTGCACAAAAGCCCGCTCAATGTTTTGACACCCCCGGACAAAGCCCACTCATTAATTACAGGTCAATTTTTTATTAATTAAAAGCCATAAGGTGTCATTAGCATATGTTCACATAGGTTTAATAGCCCATGCTGGGTTTCAATGGCCGATCTGAAACCTTATCGACGAATATATTTTTTAAATTTTTACTCGGCAATGATGTTTGATTTAAGTCCACAGTTCGTGTATTCATGCTAGAAGGTAAATTTTTCATAATTTATTAAATTCAGGTTTTTTTAGTGTATTTACTTATTTAAATGCAATTTATCAAGTGCTTTGAAGTTTAACGTGATTGACAGCTCCGTAACTCTAGCGCCCGCCCGATTGGAGCCCGTTTTCTGTCATTCTTACTTTACCATGCCCACTTGTCTCTCCATCATAACATAAACATAGCATCTTCTGGATATTCATTCCATACCAGTTTATACTTTGGCTTACATAGTATCGACATACTAAGTTACCTCAAAGTGTTGCATTGTTGAGGGTACAGGGGTCAGTGCGACGGGTCAGCCGATCATTATCAGGCAATAAACGTGTATCTAGCGTTTTCCAGGACAACCAATGTCGGTCTTTACAGCAATAATTATAACTACATTCACACAATTATACATGTACACACCATTTCTCTTCGACACATGTTTATGTATTTTACCTTTTACATAAATACATGTTTAATAATTTTAGTACAGAAATATGTAACAATATATGCGTATAATATTCACAAACACATACAGTAAACTCCACTTGTTACGATATCGCTTAAAGCGATATATCGCTTATAACGCTTCTGAGTCCAAGGTCCCGGCGTGATCCCTATATATTTCAATTGATATAACATTGGTTGTAACGATATCGCATGTTACGAAGTTTCGGGTATAACGATGTTGTTTTACGACCCAGTCGCAAATATTCCCCTTTTGTTACGATATTGGAGTCTGTACGAGGTGTGACAAACATCCATCCAGGTAAAAAAAAAACAGTTCTACGGTCAGCTTGGTATCACTGTTGTGGTAATCAATTAAAATTGGTGTAGGGTATGACTGTCCCTTATAATTGGCTTGTTAAATCTATTCGGCGAATAGTAGTGAATAACATTTGCTATCTTTAGAAAGACCATTGGCTGCTTCTTGCAGTATTTAGTGACGTTACGTGTACTCAACACGATTATTAGAACGTTACGTGTCTAAAGGCTGTACACATTACAAAGGATTCATTTGCTATCTTTAGAAAGACCACTGGTTAACCATTGGTTGCTTCTTGCAGTATTTAGTGACGTCACGTGTACTCAACACGATTATTAGAACGTTACATGTCTAAAGACTGTACACATTACAAAGGATTTTTGATAATTATCCTGAATGTGTTTTTAATTATAATAAAAATTGATTGCATTTCTTGGTCTTTACCCTTTCCCTTATACAGAGTCCTATATTAAATTTATGTATGTCGGATCATCGGTGTGCGTCCCTCTTATAAACTTATATTCATGCTCTTGGTTGCCTATTTACGGATGTCACGATATTCGGATGTAACGATAATATTCCGGTGGTCCGCTCAATATCGTTACATGCGGAGTTTACTGTAGTTATATTATTTGCATACGGTAAACGTAATCCTAATTGTACCACTTCTTGCAGTACTGTAAGTCATAAGTTCCATTTATTGCAGACAGTCTATGCTAAGTATCTCTTCCGTCCCAGTGGGTTCATGTCGAACCTTTATAAACAGCTCGGTTTGGCCGAACATGAATATCACCACCAGATTCTGATCTTTAAGAGGCACGTCGTCAGCGTTCTTAATTTTTAATGTTCCAAGAAGTTCACACCCGGGATCCGTCGTGTATTCGGGGTTCTCTGATAAGGTTCTGTATACAGGAACGGTAGTCGTACTGGCCAGCGGCATGATGGCATAGGATAACTTGTGATCTAGACTGATTTCTTCGTTGGCCTTGACGAAAATTTGAAAACAGTTGTCCAACTTCCACTCACCGTTTACATTTACCCTTTTCCTGTTTCGATGTTCTTTGCGTCGTACTTCCTCAACACATCAATTCCATATGTGTGTGTCATCACTCGCGATTTAACTATTTCGGGGTCATGCCCGATCAAAACAGCTCCCTTGAGGACAGCCAAACCAGCGTCATCGGGAACTATCAAATTGATTCCATGAAGTTGTTCTTTTAGCCTTTCTTGGACATAGCTGGATTCGGCAAATCCACCGACAAGCAATATTGTATTAGCATCCTTCACACTCTCATGATCCATCAGTTCTTTTATGTGCTCAATAAGACGCGCAATAGGCCTCTCAAACCAACGTTTGATTTCTTCAATATCAATGGAAAGCTTTCCAAATTTAACTGGCTTAGGTGCACCATCCACGTTAGCAGCAGCAAACATTTCCAACAACGATGCTGGTATTCGAAACAGACAAACATTTCTTGTCCATATGGCATTAGATCGCTTTTTGGTTTCGAAGTCCCTGATCAACTCGAAATAATCCCCCAGTTGTTCTTTGCGGAATTGTTCCATCACGCCTTTGCCGAACACTTGTTCTGTATACTCCAAGAAATGCTGATCGACGTAGGTGCCACCCCAGGCGCCGCCAGTTGCTTTGTGTATCACTTTGACGCAACCATGTGGCAATTTCTGATGGACTGAAATATCCGCCGTTCCACCTAGTATTAAAAACATAATTCAATATAACATACGACCATATGTGTTTACGAGTAACAGTTTGGAAATAATCAAATCCCCTAACAGTTAAGAGCTTGTAAAACTCTCATTATATGTAAACCACAAACGTATCACTACCTCCCAGATCAATCACAATGTATTTGGATCCTGCAGATTGAAGGTCAGATTTGACGTCATCACTGCTTGATTCGCCTAAGCACCGAATGGCCGCCACTTCGGATTCGTACGCCAGTTCAAGTCTGTCGCCGTCAATTCCTGCCTTCATATTTAATACTGATTAAGTTGTTTAAAGAATGTACACGTATAGCTATTCTGAAAACAGCCAAACTAATATTGTTGTTTTAAAATTAACCTACTTTGCAAATCTAATAGTTTTGTTTTTAATTTAACCTACTTTGGTCGAAACCATTATTCTGCATAGTTATAATAACAGAATCAGCCGTTCATAAAGCATAACTACAATATCAATAAATTATTCTGTTATTATAATTATACAGCGTAAGGGCGTTTGGTCCAGTATCAAAACCACTTAAATTGCTCGTATGCAAATCATCGCTGTATTTGAACATACTATCACAACCATTGTTATTTATATTTCCTATGATGCAACACGTGTACATAGCATTTATGTCATTAATTGACTGCATTGGAACTAGAAATAAAATCCGGAGATTCTTCATTGAGCCTAAAAGCTGTGGCAATATTGGATCGGTCAACATTAGAACACATTGGTATTTTAATCTCAAGTTTGTCCCCGAATAAATCAATATAAAAGGAAATGTAAATATTAAGTATGTTTTATGTTGCCAACAAACCTTTATCGCGGCCTCTCTCATGAACTGCTTTGCACTCACGTCCCAAATAGCTGGGACTGTGAGGATGTACTGAATGTCGATTTCTAACAGACCGGTTCGAAGCAGAAGTGCCTCTAAAAGATGGTCGCGCAGATATTTTATTGCCATTGCAAATATGTCTATTGCCGGATATGTGACGCCTTCGATATCGTCCACCGTTGCTTGTCTGGAAATATGCTACAAAAACAAATCGAAAATGGATAATGCACCATTAAGTCTTTAAATCCAACAAGTAATACATCAGTGTACACTGTATGTTCAGCAACATAGGAGCAATAATGTCCAAATCAGGTAAGAATTGCACGTTTTGAATACAGAACGACTAACAATTACTGTAATAAATCGCAGTTCTTGATGCAAAATTACGTTAGTTATCTAGCAACTGCAATTTCTGTTTTCTTCATTTAATAGCAAGTAACTGTTATAGAGACATTATATAAATATATTGACCAGCTTTAAACTATCAATGTCAGTAATGAAAACCCCACGACACACCGATACTGACTGGGTGAATTGTTTTCCGAACAAGGATCCCCCGGAGAAAGTTTTTACATTAATTAGTCGGTTTGGACGTGAACTTACAGTCAGTGATTATGAAGGGTCCTCTACCGGTCATGACCAACATACCTGCCAAAGTTGAAGGACCTATTTCCAGCAATTGTCCAGTTATTTTCCGGACAAGTATTTAATTCTGTTGGTCAGTTGGACAGTTTGAGAAGGATAATCGACTTGTCATGCCTAGCTAACCTAACCTAACTAACATAACATAACATAACCAAGCTCGAAGAACCTTGTTCAGTCATTGTCCAGTTATTGCTCGGAAAATGTATAACAACTATCGGCCAGTTTTGTCAATGTTCCATTCATCAATATTGTTCCTGGACTATTTATGACCAACCTATGACTAAGGATGCAGTAGTTAGCGCCGGAAGATGTTTGATAGACCAACATACGGACGGACGGCCCGACGGACACGGGGGACGACATGATTGTGATGAGCAATATCTCTGCACCTTCCAAGTGTGTATAATAAGAAGATTCACAGTGGTAAAATTGATAGCTCGTCAATGTGCTTGATAGTGTTTTATATATGTATGTTTTAAGTATTCATACAGTTATTATTTAGGTGTATGTGTTCCTACAAAAACAATACGTTTAAAAATGTATTTACCACGGCTAGGTCATATTTATAATACCTTATTGTTGTGCAGCGTCATTTTAAAACGCCGAAACAGTCTCCACCCTGCATGCACATTTTCCTCAGCAAGATGACCAAAATGGTCTTCAGCTTCAAATCCAAAGGAATGTATTTGACCATCGGTGTTGAGGAGAATGCTTGTGGGCGCCTTCAGCGTCAGAAGCTTGGAGGATGCATCGCCGGAGTACCAGTTCCAGTTTGTGATCACTCTGGTTGGTTCATACTTGTAGGAGTAGGCATAGCCGCTGTATGTTGTTCCCAAATCGAACGCGGCCACCACTAAAAAGTTACTGCTTCGAGGCATCGGTCCTACGTTCTGTAAATAAAACAATAGCTGTATGTGCATTGTTTAATAATTTGTATTGTGTAGTATATATTGCAAATGTAAATTGTTACAGTATTAGAATAGTAGCTTTTTGTCGAAGACAATATAAATTGTTTGCTGATTATATCAAACGAATTCGTTGAGGAAAAATGTTGACATAAATTCAAAGAAAACAGTATCAAAGCGGGATGAACGTCTAAAGTAAGTGCGATATTATTTCCTCATTGACCTCATTGAGGATCAGGTTACCCAGAATGAGACCATCGTCGTGCCATAGGAAATATGCTTTGGTAGTTTATGCTATATGCGGAGGGAGGGTGACGGGAAAGAATGAGTAGAGGGGCGTGCAATCAGTCCTATAGAAGGGAATATAATTCACGGGCATTCCATTACAGATTGCTTGATACAACTTGTGGAAACATACAGTGGTTGCAGGTTTGTGGCTGAGGTATGTCCACCAGTTGATGGACAATCATGTACATCAACGCTCCCATAGCGTCAGCTCTGCGTGCTTATGCTTCCAACCAAGATTCGAGATTCCTGTAGCTTACACTACTGGTACGCTTGTAGTCTACTGTTATAAATCGGGACGCTCTTCGGCGCTGTCCAGATTCCAGGCTGGTAAAATTAGAAGTTGTTGTTTGATTTTCATGCTGGCATTACGTACACATAGGTCTGACCCACTCCCTAAATGTGCTTACCTGTGCATGCCATAAGAATATGACAGAGTAAAACGCAGGTATTTTGCTGACATTGTTGAGTGGTTGATTGTCTTTTATGGCATTTAATTTCTAAAAGGCCGTCGTTAACAAAGGCCTTGCATGTTGATCGCACACTCTGTTGCATATCATAAATGTAGACGTGGAAGAGACCGGGACCAAGGACGCGTCCCTGCCGTACACCAGATTTCACTGTTCCGATGAATTTCCTTGTACAACAATATAATGTGGTACATGTATATCACTGAAGAAGCCTGTTATCGACGAAATAGAGTTTTCTGTTATGCCATAATGATCCAGTTATGTTGCCAGAAATGCAACTGGCGCAATTTCGAACGCGTTACTGATATTCAGTAGTGTGGCATTGATCTGTTTACCGTATTCGAGGACAGACGCTAGGTCATGTAAGGCCTTGATCAACTGGGATTCTTTTTTGTCGAAGCCGTGTTGAAGGTCAGATAATATGTTATTTTAGTCAAACAGCTTAATAAACTGGACATGGATATTTGCTTACATTAAAGCAAACTGGTTATTGAAATGGTTGTTTCTTGAGTTTGTGCGCTCCCCTTTTTGCAAATATATGGGTCACATTAGCTTTCTTCAAGTCGTAAGGTAAAGTACCTTCAAGGATGCGTTGAATACGATATTGAGACTCTGTGACATTTCTGAGGCAAAAGTCTTCAGAAAATAGATCGGAATGTTATCTGTGTGGTTCGAGACTCCTTATTTAGGTATAAACATGTGAGGTATTTGTTGAGCTGTTTCCTCGTCGGCATAATACTGACGGTGCTTTTGGTCTTTTATTTTTCAGGTCTGTTTGTTCAAAGTTCTGTTAGTTTAGAGTTTGTATTTTAATTTTCAATGTCTTTTTATTTAAGGATGCATTCAATATCTCTGTTTTGTTTTAAAGTATGCGAAGACATTGCGTACATATACAAGTAAATTTCTATCGTCCACACAGCTTGATAACGTTTGACTATCACTATCATTGTAAATATATTTATAAATACATGTATGCGTTCAGTGTACTTTTACTTTAATAACATACTGTTAAATCCACGCATGTCAAACTGGAAAACAAAAGCTATTTAACTAGCTAACTCGCTTATCGGAACTACTAAGTAATTGTATGTACTATTGACTATGACATTTTTACATAAAAAACATGTACCGTACATGCATATGAAAATGTACTTAAAGACATTTTGCGTCGTGTACAAATCCTTTTGATTCTTTTTACAATTTTGTCATACTGAGCATTTGAAACTCGGATATTATTCATGTATAGATGTATAAGTAACACCATTTAGTGGTGTAATGCATTCATATGTAATAATCTATTTAATGACTGCTGTTCAACTTATATTTGCCGTAGGCTTTCCGCCACACAGTTCCCCATATAAATTCATATGCATTTAATAGATTTGTAGGCTTATAAATATGCACAATATGAATAAATTATACACGTACATAATAATATTAATATAAAATAACTTGAAGGCGAAACAGTTTCGTTTTATATTTCACTTTCGATTTCATTCCAGACGAAATACGACAAAACAAATTAAGTAAACATATAAAACAAGTCAACAACGCCAAACAGACTTACAAAATCACACGATATATAATGTACGCATTTATGGCGGTATCCTTTCTATGCGATGAATTTAATGCAAAATTTAAATTATTAACAGTAAATACCCGCTTACACAAGAGGTGGGTTTAATTAATGTCATAGCTCAAATAAGATATTACTAGCTTGATAACTTATATCAGTGCTATATATATTGAGCATGCCTATCATTCATTATGTAAATAGGTTATTTATCTGTATCTGTAAAATGATTATCTTACGGCCTAAATGAAAACAAAACATATTATTTTTAATTTAAGGCTTATATTCAATTACACATAAACTGTGATCGTAATATAAATGACGAAGAACTCCATGTTTAATAATTCATTTACTTAGTGATAATCGTAATGGGTATTATTGATAAACCTATGAAGCTAAAGACGTTCGGGTGGTTGTATCAATGACAGGGATGGTGATGGTGCTGCTGTTTTTTAATATAGAAACCATGTGTGCATGTGAAATTTGCAAATGCATACAGTGTTTATTACGCTTGACCACGTTGAAATGTGATGCATTTTGTAAGAAGTAAGTTCAAGTAACTTTACATATCTTTGTTTTATGAAAGTAGAGGGAAGTATATTCTAACTAAACCATGGTGTGTAATTTTTCAAGTGATGGGTCTTTGAAAGGACTATGTTTTCGAAAAATTGGCTTCATGTTGCACTATAAATTATATTATTTGATAGAAATGCGCTTTACTGCGACATGTGCATTAAAAAAAATACAATAAGATATTTGATAAAAACAAATTAGCAAAAAAGTCAGAAAAAAGGAGCCATTCGAAGAAATGACTTAAGACAGTGCTTTAACCAACTGTGCTATCATGCTTGGTAAGGAGTCATGTGCTAACTATGGCTATACCAAATGCTCACAATTATGACGTCAAACTGTAAGCAGAAAAAGGGCCAAACAAACACAACCCATATTATTTACTAGTATCTCAGAATGCGTACACTCTTTTCCGATTATATATACCCTGTTTTAACCGTTATTATATGCCAGTATTGATATCTAACTTTTTTTCTTTTTTGAAGAAATTGCCCCCTTAAGGCCGTTTTCGATGACATAGTCCCTTTAATAAGAAGTAGCATAACATGTATTTCAATTTTGAAAGTAGACAGAAACATCTTTCCAAATAGACCAAACATATCTCTGATCCAGTGTTCGTTTTGTTGGCGTCTGTTCATGTACGTTTGGTTATATTCACATTTCAATTTCTGGGCCCGTATCCATAGGGCTAATAAACACAATAACTAAACATGTACATAAAGTTACTTTCAGATAAATTGTCAATGTGAAAGTCTGGAATATATTATCATAAGGGGGTACATTGTATATTAAAGAACATGTATTATTAAAACCGTAATATATTAATTGGTTGAATAATGAATAGACAATGACTTAAGGATAATCAATTGCGGTGGTTTTAAGAGTTTTACTATTTAAAGTAACCTTTTCTTGTGAAGTTTGAAAATTCAAAGCGTGGTCGGATCGCTCCTGTATTAATTTCAAAGCGCACCAAGTTATAAAAATAGCATGGTATTAATTTACCCTGTAATACATACAGTTCGTGTTCAAAATGGATTTGGTGTTATAACACAAGAGCTTAATCAATACAATTGCGTAAAAGAATGATTTGTTATATATACGCCGAGTCCAGTGTCACTACTTTCAGCACAAGTATGTTAACATTCTTGTCGCGACCGACAATGACAGTGTCTGCACTTTGGTTATAAAAGACGAACGTGGGATGCATCACTCTATCCTTTGTAGCCAGAGAAACAATCTTTTTCCCGGCCTTGCTGTCAACCTGTAGAACAGTGTGTGATAAGAATCCACAAACAAGCACGTGTCCTGCAGGCGTCACATGCACACCCCATGGGAATTTTAGTTCAGTATCAGTGAAGGTCTAGAGCACTGTCCCATCCTTTCCAAGGGTGATAAGTTTGTGGTGGTCAGGATTGGTCACAAAGATCAAGTCCCCACCTGGGCTAACAGCACATCATGTAACTATATATTGAACAGATACTGTATGTGTAATGAGCATAATAATTTATCAATACTGTAAAAAAAATAACATGATTTGAAAATAAAAGTAAAATGCAAATATTTGTAAATAATATTATTTTTTAATCATAAGCACATTTTAATGGACAAATTATATTGCATTCAGTATTATTTCTTTATTAAATATAACATTAATGTAAATGATTTACTTTAATATACTAGTAGTCCCACAAATATGTATATATTGAACGAATAAAACAGAAATATGCAGTTAGCTTTATGCACTTTTCCAAATTACCTGTAAAACGCATAGATGTATCCCCATATATCTTGTTCAGAAGTCTCCTACTCAGGTCATACCTGTACAGGGCGGTACCTGAGGTGACATACAGAGCTCCCTTATGGTATGAAATGCCGTAACATTCATCTGATAGTTGAAGCTTCCTGACCTGTTTTAGTTGGTCATTGTTGATACAGATAAACTGTAGGTTACTTTTGCTGCTTAAAGTAACAGTAACCTCAAATGAAGTAATTTGACAAATATCATCTAAATCAGTAGACACGTCACAGTGATTCACCACTTGGTAATTGTGATCTAACCGCTTCAGTCTCCCATTTTGGCTGTCTACAAAAAGGATCTGACCATTCTGTAGACCGCCTGTAATGCTGCATAGCTGATCAGAGTCAGTTGGAATGCGCACGTTATGCACAGCCTTTTCTATTACAGTTAGTGCCTTGTCTGAGTTTCTTTGTACAATCTGGTTTAGGTAATGCTGAATACCAGTTTTAGCTTGGAATATTATTAAATGTGCAATTTTATAGAACTGTCTTGCAGAAATGTTTCTGATTGTTGAAGTTTCTCCAATGATTTTTTGCAACCAATGAATAAAGGGTATTTGTTCTAGTCACCGATGTCTTGTAATCCATCTCTAAGACATTTTAACTTGGTACAAATCCTGGTGCAGTTGTCAACATCAGTACTAATTGCAGTATTGAGCCTGTTATTAACAGCTTTTAGCTCCTTCAGTGTTTCCTTCTCAAGCTCATCTAAGGCATCATTGATTTTCTTGCGCTCCTTTTGTATTTTCTTCAACTGGTCTCGATATGAAGTCTGAATAGACTGCATGCTGCTTTCCCTGTTTTTCTGTAGTCTTTTAAGTTCTTCCAGCATGATTTTCATGTCTGCTAGAAGCTGCTGAATATTTTCTGGTGACTTGGGGCTTGGATTTAGTGGCATCAGTTACTAGAGTTACCTTTGGACACTGACTGGAATAGCAAAAAATGTGTGTTTTATACCATATATCTGACGTAATTAATTACCGGGTAACAGATATGACAGATGTTGAATATGGATCATTTAATATTTAACAGCAGTATGTTGGACTAAATACTGTTTGTGTATTCAGTCCTTTAACCTGTATAGCTCGGATACATTAACCCGGTACTCTTTAACTCCATTAACATAATTTTTTTCTATATTTATACTCAGTTATGTTCGTGCACAAGTTTCACAATTAAATTGGACTAAATATTGTTTAACTGTGTATTCAGTCTTTAACCTGTATAGCTCAGACACATTGACCTGTCACTCGTGAATTTAATTAAAATAAATTATGCGCTCGTTTCCTATATTTATACGGGGTTATATTGGTGCACTGATTTCACGAGTTGATATCATATCTGTATTATTCAGTCGGATATTGTTTCGTCAATTTAACTTGATTTCAGTATGAAACTGATATATTTATAATAACGGATTTGTAATATATCCATGCAAAAAGGTCAGGGTCAGGTTTACGTGTCCAAGCTATATAAAACGGCAAACAAATGTTGTGCTGATTATTTTGTACTAGTTGCTTGTTTTACAGAGAAACTGGGATTGTTTTGCCCCCGGCATATTATGATGCAGGAGGCATATAGTGATTGTCCTATCCGTCCCGAATTCCGTCCGGCCGTTCTTACGAGGGTAAGTAAATTTAACCGTTTCGTCTAGCAACATACCGCTTACTCCAACATTAATACTTATACAGTTGTTGCTTATGCCCATTCCTAATTTACCCATATCCCCCAAACTCACGTTGACCTAATATGGAGTTAGAATAATTCCAATAGGCTATTTCTTGGTTAACTAGATTTTACCGCTTCGACTTGCGCTAACACCGCTTACTACAACACTTGGATAATTACACAGTTGTTGGTTATGACTATTCGTAATCCATCCATATACCCAACCTCCCTTTGACCTTGACCTAATTTGGAATACAACTCACACACTACAAAATGTTCACCAAATTTACCACCTACCGATAACTCAGTGAGACACACGTGTTGCAGAAGAGCTGGTTGTGAAACTCACTGAAAATTTTTAATTTCTCATCAGCATGTATGTCACATTTCTCAAGTAGTTCAGTTATGGCCTAAGCAACTGGCCACTTTTCCAGGTATCCTTGCCCATATAGAGTATGTGCTGTAAACAGCTGACTGTGCGGTTTTATACATTTTCCACAATAATATTTCACACACTTTCCACAGTAAAACTCTACCTCAATATTAGATCCAGCTTCTTCGCAAATTGAACAACAATATGAAATCATTGAATCAGATCCTTTTTGTACAATGGATGAAGAAAAAGTTGCCATACTGCACAACGTCACCTTTTCAGCTACAATCAATTTAGTTGACTGGATTTTCAGAGTGACATAATGCCACAAAGAAAAACAGAGCTGTTATTGTATGTATGTATCATCGTTGAGTTGCATAAACTCCTGCTAGCTTGTCATATGACCATTGTTTTTTATAAAACACAAACGATAATCAAAGCATAAATCGATATTTTATATAATCTTCAGTTAATCTAATAACTAAGTGTAAAGGAATATAGCCAATATTATGAGGGTATTGAATTGTTGATTTGAATACATTATGTGTTTTGAGATTATTTATCTTCTTTAATACAATCGATTGTACCTATTTCAATGCGCTTTTCATGTACATCAATTTTACAACCAGTTTTGGAATAGAACACAGTTTTGCAACCATAAGAGTTATTACCAAATTGAATACTCAGTCTGTTAATTGCATTATAAATCAGTGTATTAATGTCTCATCTCATTAAAATCATCTCTAGTCAGACGCCTCTGTAGTATGCATAAATAATAATTATAATGCATTGACCGGATCTGATTGCATTGCGCTGGAGGTCAATAGCCTTTCTAGTAGCCAATTTAAATGTCACCTCTACCTGAATGATATCCTCAATGATGTCTACAAGATAGGGAAATTTCAATAAAGGGTCAAATGGCTCATACACTTGTGAAATCATGTAAGTTAACAAGTTATATTCTGGTTGAAAACATGCCACTATCATGTGAGCAGCTGCACTTTAAAGCCATCATGGTCTTCCATTTCAAATAGTATTCCAATATCAGTGATCTCCCTTGTTTCCATTTCATCCATTGAACTGTTGAGGGTTAGATACCAGTAATTCCAATTCCCATAGGGTCCCATTATAAAACGGCGAATTTTCCAAGCATTTTTCTAGCCATTTCAGATTGTGCAAGCAAAGTATCAATTTAAAGATGAATCTGTCCTCTTCCAAAACTTGCAATAAAAAAGATGTCATGTTACTTCTAAGAAAATGCATCTCGCGCGAATGCAAACACCGGTAGAAAACAGGGTTTCGGCAGTAATATTTCGACAAAAGCCCCATACCACAGTAAACTAACCCAAAAAGATTACCTTTCAAGTTAGCCTCCAATGAAATACACCAAAACGTCCCAGACACACATGTGATATATGAAATAACCACAAAAGGTATGTCTCAGATTGCTAAATGGCTTCTATACCAGAAGAGAAGATGAACTCTTTAGTAATTGGCACTGCTTTCGAATGGACCACGGAGGGATACACAATGATTTACTGGTATCTAACCTGAAGGAGCTAGTTCCTATATTATTTGCATATGAGTAATCTCCCTTGTTTCTATTTCAGTCATGGAACTGTTGAAGGAGCTATTTCTTATAATATTTGCATATCAGTAACCTCTCCTGTTTCCATTTCAGCCATTTAACTGTTGGGGGGCACTATACAGTTTCTCGGGCTTCGGACTCGGCCTGGTGGGGTCTGGGTTCGAGCCGTCTTGCACACACTGAAAATGTCAACACCTGAAAATAAACCAAACATCATTTCAATATTGTTGTGGCTGTGGCTTCACAAAAATGTAGGGAAAAGAATTATGCACACAGTTCCACTATAATTTTATCATGCATGATCAGCCAATTTTGGGGTTCAAACGTCACCAGCTTTCGCGACCATTTCGGGGATTTTCAACATCAATTTGCAACTTTCCTGCAAATGCGAGCACCTCAAACACTGCATGCCTGTCTGCGTAACTTACCAGGTACTTGATTGCAACTGAGCAAACTGGGGATCAACCATTCAGATTTTCCAATAAATTCCAATGTATGTACGTCCTTTTAAATATCCTGCCAAAATGGCGTTCAGAGCTATGAATGCTCATTTACGAATTTTATGTGCAAGGTGGCTCAACACATACACTGGCTTTACATAGGTCATATTTTCGAATTCACTAAGCATACAATTCAAAACTCCAGCCCTTAAATCTGATTCTTACAACTTCTAAAACACTCAAAATGCTGCTCTGTTTCACTGTATCCCTATTTATTAGAATTTTCTCCCCTGTCAAATCGAATTTTTGGCTAAAACTGTATAGTGGCACCTTGAAGGGGTTAGTTCCAATAATATTTGCATATGAGTAACCTCCCTTGTTTCCATTCCAACCATTGAAGTGCTAAAGGAGCTTAGCAATAACTTACACACAGGCTACATTCCATTCACCTTTGTTGTTGGCTCGGGAAGTAGTCTAAACTCACGTGGTTGTAGTCACATGATCATAACATTTAAAACGCAACACACGATACCACCCACTCTGCCAATTTTGTTTACATCTGAACTGATTCCATCGTAAATAGCCAGTACAGTCGACGCAACTGCTTGCGCATATCAGGCATCGTCGAGTCACAAAACGAATCGATGGATGCCATAGCACAGAGCCTCTTCACAGAAATCGGAGCTGACCTTGACATTAATGAGATTGACAACAAGCACAGGCTATCCAAACCTAAATCAAACATGTCACCAAAACCTGGGGAATCGCTTCGTCCAAGGGACATAATTTGCCACCTATCGTTCACGCCAAAAGCTGTACGCAAAGAGGTCAACACTCAAGAACTCAAAGGCATTTAAAGGTGTTTTCGTGAACGAGGAACTCACAAAGGCGCGTGGTGAAGTGTTATATCACGCACGCAAACTAATGAAATCCGGTCGCGTAAACTCAGCCTGGATAACAAACGGTCTCATCCTTGTGAAGGACAAGAACGATGTTGTGCACAGCTGCGAGGTCATGGAACATCTCGCCAGATTCAGTCGTAGCGTGTAACCTATTTTGAACAGTATACCTCCGACATTAACTTGGTGTATCCACTATCGCCACTTTTCCCGTCACTGACAAATTTAATCTTTATTATATAGCAACGATCGATACCATGTGTACACAGTGACTCATCTTATTTACCTGTTATTATTTGAAGACTGAATACTCTCGTTTTATCAATGATCACATTCAACACGTGTACAGCAATGTAATACTTTAAAATGGAAGTCTCACATTAATAGCAGAAAATACCGAATATCGATATAATAATATGTATATATATATGTATGTACGTATGTATATAAGTAGGTATGTATGTATGTATGTATGTATGTATGTATGTATGTATGTATGTATGTATGTAAGTATGTATGTATGTATGTTATGTATGCATGTATGTATGTGTGTATGTATATATGTATATGTATGTGTATGTATATATATGTGTAAGTATATGTATATAGTATACGCATGTCTATATGTGTAGATCTGTGTAGATGTGTATTCATATATACATATGTATGTATGTATATGTGCGTGTGTGTATATGTGTATATTTGTGTGTATGTGCTTATTATAGCTCGGCAATGTTAATCTGTCACTCGTGAGCTATTTTTAGCATACAGTACTTGATAAAATTGTCTCCTATTTTTGTGCTATTTTTTTTGGTGGGGGGGGGGTGTTCTTTTTCGTGCACGGGTCTCAGGAGTTCGATTGTACCAAACTGTTTTAGTGGGATACCCCGTATTGATTGTGTGTCTTGTTTACTTTTATGCTTAAATGTAACATGTAAATCAAACAAGTTTATTGAACCATAATTCTTTAAATAACAATAGCCTACTTTTTATGAATACATATTAAATCTATTGTACGATAGTTCCTTCTTATTCAAAATAATATGAGTCTTTTATGAATACATATAATATGTATATGTTAGTTCTTTATTTAATATTGCCTGCTGTACGATAATTCTTGATATAATAAGAATATGTGTCTTGTCTACTTTTATGAATACATACTAAATCTATTGTACGATTTCTTTACATTACAATAATATGAGCTTGTTTACATTTATGAATACATTAACATGCATACGATAATTCTTTACATAATTAAATTGCGTGTCTTGATTATGTTTATGAATACACATAACATGTAGCACCAATCAAACAAGTCTATTGTACGATCGTTCTTCAAATAATAAGAGTATGCATCTTTTTTACTTTTTTGAATGTTTATGTTTGCTACAGATTTCAAACGACACTGTATTAAGTAGTTGTAGCTAACAACAGAAAATAAGTACATAGTTGGTCTATAATTGTGTAAACACTAACTGATTGCACAATTCTACAATAAAGTCTTGCGAATCTAAGTGTAAGTCTCCGTCCACAAAAACACTTATTTAGTCAAACACTTTTTCTCTCAAAATTGTGTAAGTCTAAATGTGTTGGGGTAATACAGTCTAAAACTAATAACTCTCAATACAATTGTCAAGGCTGCTAACAAGGTATGCTTATTACATGCTATCTTTTAAAAAAAATACTTATCATAGAGTAATATCAATGTAATTTCTATTCCAGAAAATCTGTTATTACCATCCCATGTATTATTGTAAACATATTAAAAGTATTTTCATGTTGGAGTTTATGGTTAACAGCATTTCTGCGTCGAACCTAATCTGCGTCGAGCTTAATCTACGTGGTGTGACATTAATCGTCAATCGGCAAAATTATCCTTTTTCTAGGAAACATGTGTCGCCCATAGCTTATACAATTTACCTTGTCCTTTTAAGCACGATTATACAGAATTAACAACATGCCATGTTAACTTCTTAAGAAACTACACGTATAGAATATCGACATTTTTCTAAATAATATATTTTCCATATGCTTAGAGATTAACTCTAAACTTTGATCTACCGCATTCGACGTGTACCGAAATGAACACAACCATTCTTTTGCTTTAACTTAATGCTCATTCAATAAAGAATTTAAAGTATATTACTTTTGCCCACAACGCCCAAAACTTCAATGTCGCTCTACATAATATTGCCAATTTTTTTCCCTACAGTTATTCATCATGTCACACACCTTTCTGTGGATCTCGGTCGTTTCCAGATCCGTGTCCCACTCTCTATGTGTCTGATCTTTATCCACATGGCGTCCACAATCTATCTGCATGACTTCTTACCCCCATAGTATGTACTCACTTGAAATCTGTATGAACACGACGCCACTGCCCTGGACGCGCAGATCCAGCTTATCTACTTACTTAGTGATGTTTGCTCTCTATCTACACTCTCTGCTTATCTGTAGATCTGGTGATGTTGAAACTAATCCTGGTCCTGCTTCTGACCCAAACATGTCTGATCTCCTCTTTCAATCCTACACAGAACTCACCTCTAATGGTTTAGCTATAATGCACCTCAATATTCAAAGCTTCAAGCCCACAAATGATATTCTTGCAATTGAGGCACAACCCTACGACGTCCTAGTTTTCACCGAAACTTGGCTTAATTCAACTATATCTAACGACGATTTGTCAATACCCAATTTCAGTCGTCCGTTTCGCTGCGGCAGACGAGGTAGAGTTGGCGGAGGAGTTGCAATATATGTTCGCGACACACTTAAAGCTGTTGAACGTCCAGATGGCCTCGAAGCCTTTGGGTTGAAATTCATATCAACCAGCGCAAACTTCTAATTTGTGGAATGTATCGTCCACCGGACTCAAACAACACACAGTGGTTGAACATGGAGCACAGTCTCGACCAGGCCTTTAATGAACACTACGATAATATACTAGTAACTGGCGACTTCAGCATAAACTTAGAAGCCTTACAGTCCAACAAAATGAGTAGACTGATTAATTCATGCAATGCAACACAATTGATCAATTCTCCGACTCTCTTTACTGAACAGTCTAGTTCACTTATAGACCTCATGTTTGTAAGACACACACAACACGTCCTTTCCAGTTTTGTTGCAGATTCCTTTATTCCAGAGCTAATACGCTTTCATTGCCCCATTGTCTCTGTCTTAAAGTTCTCCAAACCAGCTCAAACCTGTTATAAGCGTCACATCTGGCTTTACAAAGAAGCCGACTACACCAAGTATAGGCATCATCTCAACTCTGCCAATTGGAATTCAGCTTTGAATAGTGAAAATCTGGACTTAGTTGCCGAAATAACTTCTAATGTCATATTATCTGCAGCTTCACTAAGTATTCCAAACAAAACAGTTACCATTAGACCAAACGATATACCATGGATCAATAGTGAAATCCGCCACATGATACGGAAGCGCGAACGACTACATAGAATCGCAAAAATATCAAATGATCAAATAGCATGGGCCAACTTTCGAAATACGAGAAATCAAACAACCTCTCTTATTCGAAGAGCAAAAGCCAAACATCAGAAAAAGATCATCGATCAGATTAACTCGGACAATATTACTGCCAAGAAATGGTTGCAACTAGCGAAACGTCTCACATCTAGACACAGTTCAACCTCCATACCAACATTGATTGACAACGGCAAGGAAGCAGTATCAGACGAGGACAAGGCATCAGTACTAAATGCATATTTCTGTGAACAATCAACTCTAGATAGTGGCAATCATTCTCCCCCTACTCTTCTTAATTCTACAGGGTCCTTTCTCTCAACCTTTACTATTTCGGATCAAGATGTTAAAGATGCCATTTCTGTCATGGATCCCTCGAAGGCCAGTGGTCCGGATTCGATTAGTCCAAGACTCTTAAAAGAAGGATCCAACGAACTGATCCGTCCAACTACCGTCCCATTTCATTACTCAGTTGCATCGGCAAGCTCATGGAACGCTGCGTCCACAAACATATATACAATTATTTAGTTTCAAATCGCATTCTTACACCATTTCAATCAGGGTTCATAAAGGGCGACTCTACCATTAATCAGCTTGTATACCTGTATGACGATATTACTAAGGCACTTGATGATGGTAAAGAAGTCCGTGCCGTCTTCTGTGATATATCTAAAGCATTCGACAGAGTATGGCATAGAGGGCTTCTGTCTAAATTATCTTCTATTGGCATAAGTGGTTCTCTTTTGAACTGGTTCTCCCCCTACTTGTCGAACAGAAAACAGCGTGTTGTCTTTGCGAACACATCTTCCTCTGGTCCTCTATTAACGCCGGCGTTCCTCAAGGATCCATCTTAGGCCCACTACTCTTTTTAATTTACATAAACGATATCGTCAATGACATTGGGGCCAGCATACGTCTATTTGCCGACGGTACAAGTCTTTACGTCATTGTTGAAAATCCTGTTCTGTCTGCTCGAGTGTTAAACACTGATTTATCTCGAATTATTGGATGGTCAAATAAGTGGCCAGTTTCGTTCAATCCGTCACTTTTTCACGTAAACGAAATAAACCCAAGCATCCGGATCTTCTTATGGACTACGTCCCAGTATCTCAAGTCAGGTTACATAAACATCTAGGATTAACTCTATCAGAGGATGCAAAATGGGCATCTCATATCTCAGTCATGGTTAACAAGGCCTGGCAGAGAATCGGAATCCTCCGTTCTTTAAAGTATGTACTATCCCGCGCAAGCCTAGAGCATATGTACATAGCCTTTATTCGACCCCTCTTAGAGTACGCCGATGTCGTATTGGACAATTGTTCTAACGAACTCATCAACGATATTGAAGCAGTCCAAAACGAAGCTGCAAGGATCGTAACTGGAGTCACCAAGTATTGTAACCTTGATCGTCTCCTGTTGGATCTAAACTGGGAATCTCTAGCCGAAAGACGACGAAACCATAACCTTCTACTTCTATTCAAGATGAAAAATAATCTCACCCCAACATACCTGTCTAACCCTGATTCCTGTGCATTCTGACCGGACCTATTCACTTCGTAGCAATCACGACATACCTATTATCTACACAAAAAGTCAGTTGTATGGGTCTTCATTTCTACCCTCGACTATACGTGCATGAAATGCTCTCCCATCGCCCACACGTAATGCAGCTACTGTGCTAGACTTTAAGCGAAAGCTTATGAAAAAGCAAAGCACAAGATCACCTACCCTTTATAACATTGGTAATATAACATTACAGATTCATCACTGTCGCCTTCGCCTGGGATGTAGCACACTGAACTACGAGCTGTATCGTAGGAACATCAAAGACTATCCGTTATGTTCCTGTGGTGAAGAGGAAACACCAACCCACTACCTTCTCCTTTGCCCTAGATTCAAGAGTGCTCGCAATTCCTTTCTCTCAAATCTGCCATGTCCAATGACTCTAAACAATCTCCTTTTTGGAGATGACCGGTTATCATTTGAAGACAATAAATACGTTTTCCAGCGTGTCCATGGCTTCATGGCAGCAACTAAACGCTTCGACGCGTAGACGGTGTTTTGGATCGATCCTCCCCGACTCCCTTAAGGTGTGTGACAATGTGAAATTCATTTGATATTGAATTTACTTATAGTTCAGAATAGTCGATATTTTTCACTAAAAGCTAAGCACATTTTGTTCTGTCATAGTACTTAGAACTTAACTACCGTATCCAAACAAGCGACAAAATGTTCTTCTGCAACTACAATACACTCATAACCAACTGATTAAATGCAAATTATCTTCGTAAACTCCAGCATGGAAAAGAACTCGCATAAGCATCTTCAATGCTTGTTTTCTAATCCATAAAATGCCATATCATTGTTGTATTTGCACATGTTAATTATGTTGTACATTCATGAACAAATAAATATGTTTAAACTAAATAGACATGAAAATAGTTCCATTAATAAGAATCAATACTCAATATTCTACAACTATGTAATAGTTGTACATACTTTTACCGAAATATGTAGTTATTAAACGAGCCCGCAGGGCGAGTTTAAATAACTAACATATTGAGGTAAAAGTATGCTACAAGTGTTTTATACCATATTTAGCGTGCGGTATATTGAAATTTTAGTTTTAATTTATACGCACGCTACTTAATGCACGGTTCGGCTCCTCCCACCAGTGATATCACAGTTATTGAACACCGCCTAACAAAGCAAACTCTCTGAACTATGGTATAATACTTAACTAACATTTGTAGCAAATAAAAAAAGAACCTTATGGATAATATTGAAGCCCCTAAACCAAAATTGGTTGTGTAAGCAATACATAACGATATCCGTTGATTCATGAAATATTTAATAAGACGAATATATAAATAACAACACAACAAAAGTTACAAACTATGCACCAACTAATTTTACAGAAAACACTTAATATTACATGAACACAGTTGAGCAAATATGAATCAGAGATCATTTCCTGTTGACTTCCTGTTGATTAAGTAAACATTTAAGTCAGATGGATCATGAACAATATATTTCTTCAATTCTTTTGTAAGCGTTGGGCCTTTTGCAAGTTTAACACGATGAACATCCATATGTCAAGGCCAGCTGAATCTAAATAACCATTTGTATTTCAAAAGGTCATGACATAAACATATTGCATGTAAAACGATATAATCACTGTCTGTTTTATTACACATACTCTTGCCACGTCCAGTAAATAATTATCAGCGAATATCCACACTTCTGATTAGTATTCGATATCTCACTCAGTTTCACAATTCATCGTCTTCAGATCCAACCTCGACTCTTCACTTTCACTGACGCCATCGGCGCTATGAGCTCACATGAGATGTAGCGTGACACTCATGACGTCACATGTCGTATGACGTCATGTGGAAATTTTCAACTGCTGTTTGGCGAGTCAGCCTTCGTCAAGAACGCATTTTCTCAAGATGCCTTAATGACAGAGAGCATCGTTATCGTCAATAACAAGCCAATCGACGTTGAGAACGTAACTTCACTAGCCCCGGAGCTGACGTCATCTGACGTGTACTCGTAATAACCGTCATAGAAGTCTTCATCTTGCGCGCCGTGCTTGCTGTCGATGCCGATGAGATAATCCGGGTCTTTTTCATAGCCCTCCACGTATTGCAGATCACCTGAAACCAATTGCAAACACAACATTAGATTTTACGCGATTCCCTAGGAATACTGTAACTTTAATCTGTGGAAATCGTATTCGTATGTTTTCACCAATTATTAAGTACAGCGTCAAAGATAAATACATTCGTATGAACATACTACGTTGATAAATTATGAGAATATCGGGTTTATATACTTTACTTGAGTCAAATCATAGGATTCTACAATGTTCTGAAGATAATTATCTTAACTATTTGCTTGATTTTATACTTAAAATTCGAATATGCACGTGAATTTGTGACACTTGAGAACTATTTTATTTTGTTGTAACTATTAATGCCAAAAACAGATTTTTATACGTACCACATCCGGGAATAGTGGTTGCCTTGCACCTCATGTTGCCGTCGAAACAGTGACACAGGTGGCAGCCTGACGCCATCCACGTGCCGTGACGTATTGTACCACATGACCTGTGACGTACTTCATGCTCGCAGTAACGGCCGTAGTACGGTCTGAAATACGGAATTTCACAATAATAACACAATTATTGTGTAAACAATAACTCAATGAATAGAAAAGAAACAATTATCAAACATGGTATATCAGAAAAGGTATTACGTATGTATAGTTGGTGCTATTACTCAAGCTGATACTGATTCTGCTGATGTTACTGCTGCTAATGATGCTGATGATGATGATGATGACGATGATTAAGATCATGGAGATGATTATAACAATTTATTAGTGATAGAGTGTATTGCTTTATACATTGGAAATCTGTCCATGCGTATACAATACATATTATACAAACATATTTGCAATAAATAAGTCACGTAACTAGTATGTTAATAAAGTACACAAGAGACACATTTGTTTATTTGTTTGTTTGGAATTTTCGACAGTATTTCAGTCATATCACGGCGGTCAGTTAACCTACTCACACTTTTCCTGGGCAAGCTTAGCAGATCTAAGCGGCTTACCAGCACTAAGTGCACATACTGATGCCAGTAACTGACAACTGCCCTACTTGAATCAGAGGTAGGGGGAGAATGGCCGTAGAAATAATTTCATGACCAATCCCCACACAAGTTATGTGGCCGGGCTGCGAATCGAACCCGCGATCCTCGGATTTGTAGTCCAGCGCTCTACCAACTGAGCTAGCCGGGCCAATTTACACATACATGAATTGCAGCGAGAGGTCTATCATTATACATGAAACAATTATGTATAACAAATATTATATTGTAAGATTATTAAGAAAAATTAATCATAGTACTGATTAAACAAACAAGCGTTTGAAAGCTTTGTTAACATATAATGCAAGGTTATTTTTAGTTCGATTATTTTCGGACTTCATTAACTCAACAAATTTATACACACTTGGTCTTTTCCAATAATATGTATCAATATGCAATTTTCTAAATTCTGTATAAAGATTACATTCAAATACAAAGTGATACTCGTCTTCTAGTACATTACAACTATTACATCGTCTCTCATTAAATGGAATGAAACAGGTTTATGCCATCTTCCAGCCTCAACATTTAATCTATGTGAAGAAACTCTAACTCTACTAAGGTCACTTCTAAACTTGCCTGTTTTAACATTTGACAAGTAAGGTTGCAATTTAAAATCACAAAACATTGTATAAGTTCTAGCTCTAGACGAATTATTAAGCTCAGACATCAAATTTTGTAAAAATTCAGCGTTCAATCTTAACTTTATCTCAGACAGAAAAATTTTATCATCACCGACACTTTGATTTAGCCATGCATATTGAAAACCAAGGGTTTGTAAAAGAGGACATACAGATTTAGCCCAATGATGCTGTTGTTGTTGTTGCTAATGATGATGCGGGTGATGCTGCTGCTGATGATGATGATAATGATGTCAGATGATGATGTCTGATCTGATGATGATGTTGTTGTTGTTAACAGTTATTTTAAATTGTTTTAGATTTGTTTTATAGCCGGTATAGTTATAGGACATGTACTCACTTCGGACAGTGGCAGAACGAGTTCATGATACAGAGGCCTCCGTTCAGGCAGCAGTTTTCGCCCTTGGTACTGGACGTTATCAGGTCGCCCTTGGTATTGGACGTTATCAGGTCGCCCTTGGTACTGGACGTTATCAGGTCACCAGCAGGGACAGGTGGGAGATCTGAAAATGACAGAAGATAAGATTAATAAAAAAATTGTTAGACTTCTGCAAAAATATTGAATTGTGTTTATCATAAAAGGTTTGTGTGGGCATAATATGAATTATTTGTTCATTAATTTATAAGCGATATTTATTCAGAAACAGATTAATGATGTTATAATGATGCGCTAATTTGTCGTTAGTAAGCATAATGAACCTATCAATATTTTCTGACCCAGGGGACTTTGACTAATTTTATTTTATGGGATCTAATTCCTCACCCTAGAGCCAATAATTTTTTTCTAAATCCCCTCAGTGGGAGGTGGGAGATGATACAGGGGTATCAAATGGCCCGGAGGCAATATTTTACCGGGATCTAAAATCCGACCAATGTCTATTTTCATTCGGCGTGTCAAATTCCCGCCTGTATGGAATCGCGTTCAGTCTAAAGTCCCGTATATGCCCGCCGCTTCCCCCATGGGGGAAAATATTGATAGGTGCATAAAAGTCCGAACTAGTTGTCCACCAGTAAGTCTTGATCCCAACTATATACTCGTACATATCGTATGATAAATATAGCCAAAAATAATTGAGGCGTGTCGTGGGAAACCCGGGCTTAATGCATGTGCGTACAGTGTCGTCTCAATCAGCCTGTGCAGTCCGCACAGGCTAATCCGGGACGACACTTTACGCATGTGCAATAAGTCGGTTTTCCAAAGACACGCCTCAATTTTATTTTTTGTCATAAGTTGATGTTTGTAGCTATTGAAATCTTTGGCGAATGGAATAGTGAGCACCGATATTCATCCGTTTCCTTAAAAATGTAATATCCCTTTCTGTTGTTATTTCTGTGCTAGACACACTGCAAATGCGTTGCGATTCAGGACCTATCGACTTAATCTACGGGAGACAACTCGTTATGTCCAGAGCAAGTGTCAACAGCGATAGCGACTACATGTGTATTACACCTAGTAAATAAAGCCGCGTGTCAAAATGTTGAAAGTGGATACGTCAGCAGATATTGTTATAATCCCGGTGATTTGTGACATTTATATGGCCGTGAATTCAGACAATATATTATGCAAATCGCAACATTGAAACAAAATGTTGCGTCTAGAAAAATACATTTTTTTGCCAATATCTCCTCATATTTGAATAGCGTCGATTTCATTTTTATATGGCATTATTCAAGCTCGAATGCAAATCTCAAGATAAACATTGAAAACACCACATACGGCCACCTTCTATAAATTTACAATTAAAAAAAATAGGCGAATGCAATTCCTTTATATTTGCTTGGAAACCACATATTACCTTGTCGCAAAATATGTTCACATTATTATAATTTTTATAAACAAGTCTAAAATATCAATCTTAAATACCCCAATGCAGTAATATTGCACAGTTTGTACGCCTGAATCTAATTCGATATGATGAGATATTGCAGTGTTTACCAAACTGTAAATTAAATCTATGTTAACTGTTTCATACATTCAACCACATCTTTATAAAACATTTTGCCACATTCGAGTTTTTATTTTGAAATTCTAAATTTATTTTTTTGTATTTAATATAGCTTTTACAATAATATTATAAGTATAAGAAATTATAAGTGTCATTGATGATGTTGTTGTGGTGGTGATGGTTATGTATTTAAATAGCGTAACCTAGCGGTATGTGGCAGAACAAAATATATTTTTGGCATTTTGATATGTCAATGTAAACAGAGTTTATTTTACCGAAATGTTCAAAGAAGTTATTTAGTTGGTAGCAAATTATTAGTGAATAACAGAGTGAGTCCGGTTTTTCAGATTTTTTCAAGACAAGTATGGAATTCCTTTCCTATTTATTTACGAAGTACAACAAATGTGAATACTTTTAAATATAGATACAAGAAATACCTTTATGATCTTCAGTAATGCTTTATGTATGATTCTGATTCTTTACATAATTTAGTTTGCTGTTTGTGAATTGTCCGTGTGATTTTTTATTGTTCTGTAGTTCTTCTTTATTTATTTATAACTTATAACGAATGTGTTTTTGTAACTGAGCGTTCATGAGGTTAATTTTAGAAAACCACATTGTAAAAAAGTTATGTTCTAGCTTAATGTGAATTCTTCTTGAAATAAAGTTAATAATAATAATAATAATAATAATAAACAATAATAATAATAATAACAACTATTATTATTATTATTATTATTATTATTATTTAGTACCAGGCACGCTGAGCGAACGAACATAATGAGACATCCTAGTCGCCAAGATTTAGTAACCAGCAAGCCAGCCACCAATTTACATCTAATGCCATAAATCCAATCTCAAATACGGTGATCGAAGCATAAACATTGGAGGATAAAGAGATTTACTGAAATACAATGTTTACACGGCAACTTGTCCGACTGATCTTGTACCTGATCTTGCGCTCATTTTCAACATGGCAAGAGTAGGGACATTTTATCTCAGCTAAGTCCCCTTAATGCGAAATATGGACTATGAAAATCCGTTCAGTAAGAGTAAAGATATTAAGGCTTAGAAATCTGGTAAGTGATAGTGAAAAGTAAACAGTGTAACAACTATCGATAGATAGGGTTAAGAAAGGCGGACGCACGTTAACTGGTGTCTAATCTTGCATATATGTGTAAATAAATTACATAAATGTTGTATTACAGTGAGGATAGGAGCGGGCAAAGCCGGCCCCAGTCTAAAGCGGTCCCCGAAAAGCGATACCTGACCCACATTTAGATAAATTCGGGCGGCCCCAGTGGTGTAAGGAGTCCACATATCTTTGTTTCTAAATTATTTATCCATTTAGCTCCAAACTACTCCTATTGCAAAAGCATCGTTGAATATGTGCTCGGTATGCAATTACCAAACACAGTGGAAACGTCGCTTTAACTAACCGAGCGTGTTTTCGGTGTCCAAGGAGTGCCGTCTTCTTTCCCGACTGTTCTTTGACTCCTTCAGCAATCCTAAAAATAAAAATAAATACAAATAAATAAATAATAAAATAAAAATAAAAATGGTAAAGATGATGATGATGATAATAATGATGACGACAATAATATTTAACTGTATTTATGCCATTCATTATTTGCCTGTCATTACAATTTAAACTTAGAACAGATGGTTCTCGGCAAAAAAAGGTCTTTATTCCCAATAAGCGTTATTTCATATTTTAGATTCATGAACTTTAAGAATTCGTGCTCATGCAGCTTTCAACCGCCCATGGGATAGCGAAACCCATTTCCCGCGTGTCAATCCCGACTTTCAACACTCGATAAATAGCACAAAAGACTTGAGCCGTTAACGAGTTAATGTCAGTGATTCCTGAATGGTCATGGTGATAATACCCATTATGAAGCTATTAAGAGAATTATATTATAATAGACAACTTCCCAATATTTGCGTTTCGCAGTAAAGATATCATAGTATTTTATAAACGTGCAATAATTCCTTTATGTTTTAAATATCTTAATGTAAGCTTATTATGCGCATTTCTGTGTATTCAATGCAATGATTTTTACATGACAAATGCTTTTGTTAGTTTTCGAATATGTTTATTATACGAAAACTGATTTTAACCCGGTTTTTAATTAATTCCTTAAAATGTAAAATATATCTATAAAAATTGATATAATATAAAAAAAAACGTAAATTAGTAGGACACGTAAAATCATTCTTCACTATTCGTTCCCGGAATTTAAAAACAAATACAGTTTTAAAGATAAGTCATCAGCCAGCTAGAGATTCGTGGTAATTAACATAATTATTAACCTAGCACGACGACCGGATACTGAATATTTATATACCCCAATGAAGTAATAAGTCATTACACAAAACGGAAGAAATATATGCGCCCATTTTGACATTATTGGGACAGATAAGGTGTTAATATGACACTACACAGTTAGGTATATTGGGAGAGGGTGTGTGGTTTGACATGTATATCAACACCAGCATAAATAACACCCTGTTGGGAGCCTTATCAGATTCCGTTGACAAGTAAGGCACCACGTCCGGTGATCGCCCCACCCCCAAAGTAGAGGGGTTCCGGGAATACGGCTACTGGGTGATGATACACGATGACATGTCGTGTTTAAAACAACATCTGATTAGGCATTGATGACACGACAAGAACACGATTAGAAATTCAAAGGATAACTGACGTTTCTATCGCTATCGTATCTCTATCATTAAATTCACATTGTGAAAAATAAATAATAGAAAGACTCCGTCAAAACCAGCATTTTGTAAAAATCGTGTATAATAACGCTATGAATTAAATGTTGTTTTTTTGCGTCGTGTGAAGAAATTTAATAAACATCTATATAATTAATGTATTAATAGGAATTCCCAAATTTAAAACTTATTGTATTCTTACCAAGAGTAGATGACTCCGCCAGTTCTGCACACAGACTGAGGATAGCCCAAATCCTGAAACAGAACATTGATATAAATATGTATTTTATAACATATACAATGAACAAATAAATTTTATAACTATACTGACTGTTCATTTTAGCTCCCAAAATAACGCTTTTGCAAGTTATTTCATATTTTTAAGCTTCGGTAGCATGCCATACGTAATATAAAAAAGCAACTGGAAGTGCTTACAACCAGAAAAAAATGTATTAAGGATTCACACAATTTCTTAAATTCATTTATTAAAAACTACAATTAAAAAAGATGTATACCTGAATATCAGTGCATATTCCATTGTTGAATTAGTTATAAATTCCAACACAGTACAAATGTTTGTATAATAATATTTTGTTCACGCAAATTTATGACATGTCCTGTTTAATCCGATTTATTTTGAAATATGATTTTCTGAAGGATTTTTTTCAGATTTAAATGCATAGCACGGGATTTTGTTGACAAAAAGGTGTTATCATAGTTAACGCGTTGTGATTGGCTGAACCGTTCAGTCATTAGCATATCACGTGACAAGCCAGCCAATCAGAACGCTTCGTCAATCAGGTACGCATGCCAGTAAACCACGCGTTATCACCTTGTGGGGAAGTTGAATTTTGTTAATGACTGGCACGTTTTAATTTTGAAAGCGTGTCTTCAACTGTTTTTTTATATGTTGAAAGGAAGTTAGTATCATATTTAACACGTTTCCTGTTATACATCCTACGTTAAAAATACCTTAGAAATAAAACTATTGCTATTGTATTGTACAGTTGTTGCTTTTTTCACAACGGTTAATATCCTTTCCCGTTTTTCCCCCTAGTTTCTACACAAAACGACGTTTTGTAGTAGATCGATTAAATAAAATATAATGTGCAAAACAAAACAAATGTTGAATCAACTTAATATTAGCTTTATATAGAACATTAGCACATTTAGCGGAAAAAAACTGAACCATTCTTGAATGTGATGGAGGAAATGATGACAGCGACAATGCTGCTGCTGCAGATACACTTGCTGTTGTTGTTGATGTGTTTATTGTTGTTGTTGTTGTTGTTGATGATGATGATGATAATGATGATGATGATGATGATGATGATGATGATGATGATGATGACGATGATTATGGTGATATTGATGATAATGATGATGGTGATGATGAGATTAATATGATGAATATGATGATGAATATGATGATGAATATGATGATGAATATGATGATGAATATGATGATGAATATGATGATGAATATGATGATGAATATGATGATGACGATGATGATGACGATGATGATGATAATGATGATCACGACGACGACGACGATGATGATCATGATGACGACGACGATGATGACGATATTTTTTAATTTACTTACTTTGAGACTAAACAACATTTGGGGCGAATATTTGTATAAAATTGTAATTGTCATCTATTTATGAATTAATGTTGTTTTTTAAATTTTAGTTCTACTCCGACATGGTCTTGCGTTGTGATGTAAGCCGAATCATTCCGACGGAGTAAGCTCACCACTCCGGCATGGCGATCACCACCCAAACTCACACGCGCCCGGCGGGAAACAAGCAAAGGTCCTTTAGGGTTTCAGCGGATACTCCTTACTTTATTTACTATTGTTTAGTTTAAACTATTTATTTGAGCTCAATTGCATCGAAAGCGTTAGGCTTATAGGGACACTCTCAAGTCCGTTTCCTGGGAAGAACCAGTACTTGGTGTCTTTAGAAAGATCATGAGAACGCTCCCAGAGTGGGGATCGATCCTGGGAACTGCCAGTCGCAAGGCGGACACCATATCCACTACACCCTTGCGACCTTTTACTATTATTTCAGTAATGTATTACTGATATCTCAGCTTAGTTATATATTAACGGACTTATTTCCGTGTCCGTTATCGTTTGTTTAGCACCTAGATGTTGTTTCTGGATTCGAAGCCAAGTGTCGGACGAGTTTGATCCGAATGTTTTCTGATGTTTTTAGACTACATATCAGAGCATATCTGTCGCTGACCCCTAAAATGCAATTGCGATGTCCTAAGTCGGGGCATATCACTTATTTGTGCGTTATGTCCGAGTCTTATAAACAATACGATACATTAATAGGGGAAAATAAAAGATAAAATGTACGCAGCGCTGTCTGAAAAGAGAATGGGACTGAGTGTTAGTACTTTATCAATGTTATCAACTAATTTTATACTTTCCAAAAGATTTTAACCATTAAGTACATCATATAGGTAATTAAACTGTTTCACTCCCGATGTCCGTTGAAGTTAACAACGATATTACCAAAGTACACGTATCCGTATTCCAATATATTTCATTTTGAAAACATTTAATATTGTTTTTGAGCATGTAGCGGGTTTCGACATTGCAATTATAACATTTACTACTCTGGTGATAAAAAATATGCATTACTATTACTGTCGTATTGGCAACTCCCGTGAAAACAAAGTAAAAAAAAGTGAATAATATTTGCTTTTAACTGATAACAACAACAATATTGGCAAGTCTGAAGAATCAATTATCGGATTTTAATATTGTAGATCCCACGATCCCGTGCATCTGTGACTAACCACAAAATTAGGGGATGACCATCGCAATATTTATTTAAAACCACAAAGGCGATAAATTCAAAGCCCGTGCACCATTCCAAAAGGTCACTCATGGGTCACGTGGTGTCGTTTGGCGACAAAATCTTCACGTCGTGCAATTCGCGTGTCTGGTAAATCGCGAATATCAGCGTCGTCAGGGACTCGCCAACTCATGGGTAGTTGACTTAGTCGTTTAAGTACAACTAATCTCTCAGCAATTGTCAAATACTTAAAATCATTAATCAAACGCGGGAAACGGTATTATAACGGCTTCGTTTGAAGTGATTCATAATCATGAAAATAACTTTTAAACTATTCGCTGATAAGCTGTCCGAGTAGTTTCCGGGCTACGACGGAACGCGTTTGGGATATTTACCACTGTCGGTATTTACAGCGTTACATACAACAGTCACAACAATTACGAAGACAACAAAGAACCACATTTATTTCTTAGGCCAAAAAAACAACGTTGGTTTCATCTCCCAAAAAATCTAGGAGGGGAGGTAAAATATAACTTTTCTTTTCTTTAACTGTTATTTTTTCTTCGCCGCATATTTACCAAACAGTTTAAGTATATTGGACTGCATTTAAAATGTTTTAACGCCTCTCAACAAAGGAACTGTACCTTAACTATAAATAAGGTCATAGAAAAAGAGATTTCTGACAAGGAACTCATAATATACGCGAAAATGCTCTTTTGCCCCGAAAATCAGAAAAAGTTCATGACTGATATGCAACAAACTTTTAGGGTCGACGGAAAAAGTAGGGGGGGGGGGGGAAGGGGGGGGTCGATTAAGCGGAAACCAACAACTTTTTTACGCCTTATATGAATAATTTCCTAATACATTTACAAGCCCATAAAACAAGGGCGTAGCGCCCTATACGCACAATACGCACGTGCGTAATACAAGAATGTTGAGGATAAAACAGAAAATTAAGGATTTGCTCAAACGGTGAGAACAGAATGGGGAGTAAAATGTGTGTATTAATGTTCTTATATAAATGACATGTCTTTTGGTCATGACGGAATTCAGAACGATGAAATTTACCGTTTGTCGTCATCAGTAACATAATTTTGAGTTTTTATTTTGTGACGAGCATTTGGTTCCGGACCATTATTAGTATCTGAGCCCAGATTTCTAGTTCATCTTGTATTTATGCACTTTACGCATATTGAAAATATCTGTATGTGCGTAGTTTAGAAATATCTCGCATATGTTCGGCTTAAACATTTTGCTGTGTAAAACAATCTAACCATAAACGTATTGCAATAGTGTGCACCAATATTGAATATTCTTTGACGCCAAGCATTGAAATTAAATCTTGTCGGAATACGCATACTGTGTGACATAGGTGTTTCAAAATTAATCTCACAAACACAGAGGTTTCAGAATTTAATACACACAGTTTTTTGTAAGCTACTGTATTAACTTAAAGAAACAAGGTCGCAATGGTGTAGTTGATATGGTGTCCGCCTTGCGACCAGGAGGTCCCAGGTTCGATCTCATGATCTTTCCAAAAGACACCAAGTACTAGTTCTTCCCAGGAAACGGACTCGAGAGTGCCTCTGTTAGCCAAAGGCTTTTGATGCTATCGAGCGCAAATAAATAGGTTTAAACTAAAGAAACAAACTGCATGAAAATGCATTTCGAACCATCACTACAGGGGCAACCGTTGTTTCTGAAAGTATTTAAATCGAGCATTCAACATCCTATTTTGGAAATTATTAATTTTTCACCTTCCGAATCAAACCTGTCTGAAGACGATAAATTTAAAGTCTTCGACACCGTCGAGGCATGATGGTGCGCATGGTAGTGTAAATTCTACATCTTTGCAAACACCAGTCGTGATTAATTTTCATGTTTTTATTATTGTTCATTTTATTATTAATATATATTTTTATCAAATTCTGTCGAAAAAAATCCATGGATGTTACAGGAAGAAAAGTTTCTATACTAAAGAAAAGAATTACTTCAACAGCCAGAAAAGTGCCTCAAAATGCTCCAGAATGCACCATTTCCCCCCTTATTTAGTTTTCCCGCGGAGGGTGAGAACCGCCCCCTCCCATCCCCACTAGCGGGAGGGACAAACACCTCTCACACCCTCCCCCATGATAATTGTTCCGGTGTGCGTATAAATTTTACAACCCTGGCTATGCCCCTGTAATAGATAATATGCAAGTAATGGTAGAAACGAGGCACGTTGTTGTACAAAAATATACAGGTATTTGTTAAAGTTGAATAAGTCGTTAAAAAAGAGGGTCTATGAAATATTGCGAAGCTTGACCAGTGCCAAAACTTCAAACCAAAAACATTTTTTTGCAAGTAGATGTTCAATACTACGATTGTACTATATATGATATTTGATCCCTTATTTCGCACATGAAAAATGCACGTATTAAATATTTTAATAAATGCAATTTTGCAGACGACACGTTTGCATCGTGAACTAACCCTGTTCCAGTGTCGGATTATCTAGTCAAACAAGCCTGTCACCAATCAATGTTTATTGCTTCTTAGAGAAAATCACGAATAAATTAACATTCGTAAGAGACGAGTGGTCAATAAAAGTGTCCGTTTCTGACACGTGTTACTCCTAGAGCGCGTGAAAGTACAGCCTCGGTTTGAAGTGGCACGTTAAGCACACTGAGAAGTTATCTCCCATTGCTTATTCATCAATCGACAATTTCCTATCACAAGGGTTATATTTTGTATAATCAAGTGGCGAGTTTAGGTGTATTGTTTAGCTGATTAAGTATTCATACATGGCAACACAATAAACATAATATATATCACAGTGTCAGGAAATTGACACTTGAAATAATTTAGCTATACTAAATACGACAGGTATCTACGAAAGAATTAACAAACTACCAAATGCATTATGCTTTTTTGTTCATTCCACCAAAAAATCCAGTATTTAATTGTTTCTGGTTTGCAATTTGGTTTACTGTCTAAAGCGTTTTATTATTTGTTAAACAAAATGATATACGGGAGTATTATATGTACTAGTAATAAATTTGCATACGCGGACAAAAATACCTTCCTAGATGGACAATATCAGTTTTATTCTTTAAATAAATACAATAAAACAAACAGTTCTAATATTATTAATAACACAGCGTGTAGTTTACTTAATATGGAATATACACTGCCGGCATATTTCATTGAGGCTACAGCCACATTTGAAGGCATATATTAAATTTGACATCAAAGAATATCAAAGAATGAAATTTCATTCCACTATGTAAGGCATTTGATATTGTTGAAGTTGTTAAAAGAACAACTTTTTATTTCCATTTTAATGTTTTTCTCATAATAAAGCTAGATGATATGTTTTTCTTCTATTGATATACAAAGATAAGCACTTCTTTCAAGTAAAGTCAATACATAGCGTACATATACAGTGATGTAGCTAGTATGAACATTTATGATAGCACGCATGTATACGTTTGTATAGTATTAATAATAGCAAATAATTATATTTTGTAATATTACCAACATATAATACATAAACGGGATGTTTGAGCATTAAGTTTGTGTTGATAAGCTGCTGTGAAAAGTTACAGTCGGACATTTATATACTAAAATTACCAAAAAAGCTGACATACATGGAACGAAATAGAAATATTAATACATAGATTTATACATATATGGATATATTTATTTAAGGTTATTTTAGAAGTGTAATTTTAAAAGGTTCAACGGTTATGCTAGCTTACTTAAGTTGATAATACTGCCAATATACACAATTATTCAGAAGTTATGTTGCGAAAGTATAAAAATATGTTTCTGCTGTTTATACTTATTCATAAAAGTTTTACACGTGATTTGTAGACAGAGTGCCCAGTAAGAAAAACTATACTGGTCAGTGTTACTTAACCAATTAGAATGCAATGAAAAACAAAACCATATACAGTAATACATAACGTATTTGGTTGATCAACTGTTTTAAAACGTCCCATATTGAGACATTTAGTTTTAATTAAAACAATTACACAGGTATTACACAGTTTTTTCTAACATGACTATAGTTGAAAGAAAAATGCAATATAAAACAGTTACAGACAGCGTGTATTATTATCAATCTTTGTTTGGGAGAATTATGCAGCTTTACGTAATTTTATTATGCAATGGAAACTATAGAACTAATACAGTTGTACATAAGTAATGATTTCTAAACTGTAGTAGAAAATAATTAGTGTTACACTATTTAAGACAAATTTCGAGAGCACAGCGCGTGTACACATATTTTTTCTAGCATTTATAAAATAATATTACACGTTATAGTCTAGTGTTTGTTAACATAGCTTTTATAAATTTACTCAGTTTTATGAGTTCAGTTGTATTTTTTGTTTGGAAGAGTTCGTTTAATTTTCATGTATCTGGATGCGTGTAGTTGTACCGTTTTAAATATGCATGGCGCTCATCGACAAATTTGCGACATTCAGACAGGTAATGGTACTCGTCACCGAGTTTATTTTCGCAAAAGTTACAATATCTTTCGTTGAGCGGGATGCCGTTCCAATTTCCGACTTCAATTGGTAGTCTGTGATTTCTTGTACGTAAGTTTGACACGTAATGCAAAAGAGATTGCGGTAGTTTTGTCATGTAGTTTTCAAATCCAAAAGGGGGTTTAATTAATTTATAAAACGAACTGCTGGAGGAGTTTTCGATTAAAGAATACCATTCGGTAAGGAAAACGTCTTCAAGTTTTTGTTTTATTGCGAGTTTTAACCATTAATCATTTATTTCTTCCCGTATATCCCTGACATTCATCATACCACATTTAATAATTATTTGTTTAAGTTTTGCAAACCATGGATTTTTTTTGGCTAAAGTATTATCATTTGGAAGTTGGTTTAATACATAGTTGTAAATAATTGAGGATAATTTATTAGACTTACCACCGTTGATGATTTTGACAAAATGTTATAATTTTCGTACATCTATATCTAAAACAATCGATTTTGTCCCAGATTCACAGGAAACCATATAGTTAGGCGTTGAGTTTTTGAACTTAAGAACACATTTGACGTATTTTAATTGAACTTGTTCTATAATGTCTACATTCCCTGTATCCCATATATCGCTACCGTAGAGCAAAATAGGTTTGAAAGTTTTGTTGAATAAATCTATTTGGAGATCAATCGGAAGATTAAGATGATTTGAATTTCTTAATAAACTAAACATAGCCTTCCCGAATACTGGTTTGAATTTCTTAATACACCAAACATAGCCTTCCCGAATACTGGTTTGAATTTCTTAATAAACTAAACATAGCCTTCCCGAATACTGGTTTAGTTTCCAAGACACAATACACAAACAAGTCATTTAGAATCAATATCGATTAATTGCATAATTAATGACTTAATTATAGACGCAACACAGAATTTACACTTGTACAAATTGACACATGAATAGAAAGTAATTGCTGTACAATACTTGTCAATTGTTAAATTAACGACATAATTAATTAACTAATTACCGAAATAACGACTTACTGAATGAAAATTATTCTAGGCAGGTTTTCAATTATCACATTTAAACTTTTTGAAATAACATGCATTTCCTGAATTTTTTTTTTCGCTAACTACTTTGCGAATATAAAACTCAAGTTGGAAAGCTCCTTATATCATAAATCTGTAACTACCGTTGCAATACTGTTGCATATATAGATAGACAAGTAATACATTTTTAAAAGAAAAATCAGTTGTTCATCATACTAATTCTGTGAACAAAATGGCTTTTAGCAGGTACCATATTTGGTATGTAACTTTGTATTATTGTTCTAATTGCTTTTGGTTACCCGAACCGTTAATCTATATATTAAAATATAGAATATTGCATAAATGTACACTTGACGAAACATTAAACAAATGTATTTTTAATTTCTAATACTGAAGAAAAAGAATCTTATAATATGCCAGTGAATTGTTTCATGATATTTATTATCATAATATCATGCAAGTTGATTTCGTACTGGTTCTCGCTTTTACAGATTTACAAGTCAACCTGATTTTGTTGATGTTTCTTCTCATTTACTGTGGAATAACAGTAAGCATCTGTTCAACTGTATAAAAAGTTTAATACTTAGAAAATACAGATACACGAATCCATCATTTTATGTTTTATTTCAGTGCGTTTGCCATTGTCGTATTGTGCTGTTTCGCACAAGTAGAAACTCGAAGTGGACACAACGTGAAGGCAGTTTCCAAGGGAGGCACCTCTATCGGAGTTAACTCTAAGGGAGACAACTTTTGTTTGAACGGCGGCCTTTGTATCATGAATTCTTTCTGCCACTGTCCCGAGTAAGCACACATGAACTCATTTTTAGACTGTTGGCGAGAGGGTAATTTCCAACACAGGTATCGCGGAAAACTACTTCTTTTCTTTGCAGGTTATTAGTCAGTAAATCGAAACCAGAGACGGTCCTTCTTCAAAACAGCAAAATTTCACTCCCCTTTTCTTACATTTTAATTATTTAAGATAATGTATGTAATATGTATTATAATGTGTATATCATGGTATTTATTACAATTACAGTTAGTAAAAAGGTCAATTTATGTATTTAAAAAAACAACTATTAACCAAAACACCCCTACTTTTGCGATTTACTTGTATGTAACCGAAATATTTACCGGAGTGTCCTGGAATACGACCACCAAATTAATGCGCTAAATCGGTTATTTTTGACTCGTTGAGAAAGTGTTTTTTCTTGTTACCAATTCTCATTCTGAATATTTTGACAACAAATTACTGCAATTTATAAATTTTAAATTGTACTATTGACAATCGAAAGCTTGCATCGTATGATCTATTTTGACTCAGTAGGCTACGAACAAAGATCTATAAATGAACATGTTTAATTATATATCTTTGGCAACGAAGCACTAACAATCGGTGCGCCTAACAAATACGCTTCATCTGTTATTCTGGCCATTGCAGATTGACTTGTTAACTGGCATGTATATAAGTCCGTTTGTAGAAGATAATTAGCTTGAACAGAATATTGTTTTCGTTACTTACAAATTAGTTTTCATTATAATTTCGTATACTATTGAATAAGAAGCCAAATTATAAAGTTTAAACGTGGGAAATTGAACTTCACTCAAACAAATGTTTCCTTTCAGCAAAAATGCACTCATAATTCACATGCTTTTAGTTTCGTTTTTCGACAACAGTCTTTCGACGCTGTCAGCGTTTTGATTTAACAACGTTCAGGTAGACAAATCTATCGGAGTTAACTCTAAGGGAGACAACTGTTGTCTGAGCGGCGGTCTCTGCGTCGTGAATTCTTTCTGCGACTGTCCCGAGGAGGTACATGTGCATCCTCGGTAACCCCGAGTGTCACACGTAGGTCGTCGACGATAGTACATGTGTGCTAAATTACTAAACGATGCTTTTATTTTTAACCAAAAAGGAATAAGCTATTATCTTCTTCTTTAAAAAAAAATATTTCATTATATAATCATTCGAAAGTGAACAAACATTCCTCAATTGTTATTCTCTTATATAGTATTTAGCATTTAGATTTGTCGTGGGGCCAAAATGTCTGTATTAATAGTACGGTAATTCTAATGACTAATTACAAAGTGTTTTTTTTCTTTCAGACCGTACTACGGCCGCTACTGTGAGAAGGAAGTACGTCACAGGTCATGTGGTACAATACGTCACGGCACGTGGATGGCGACAGGCTGCCTCCTGTGCCACTGTTACGACGGCAACATGAGGTGCAAGGCGACCACTTTTCCCGGATGTGGTACGTATTCTTCGTAACCTAATCGTACTTGCGTGAATAAAATGTAGCATATCATATATATATGCTTATAATGCGTGATATAATTTTATTGAATGACTATAAAATGATTATAAAATGCCAATGTTTACATTTTGTTTTATGCGTTGACAGATTATTATCTAGACGCTTTTAATAATGTAGTAGTGAATATATTGCTAAATTCGTCTTCAATTAATAGTTTAGAATTACCCATATACCTCTTACAAAAAGCAACTAAACTCCCTACGTATAATAATAATAATAATAATTATTATTATTATTATTATTATAAATGACTTCCACTTATGTTTTTCCAGAGCAACAGCCGTACGCGGAGGGCTATGAAAATAACCCGGATTATCTCGTCGACTTGGACAGCAAGATTCCAAACGCAGACGACTTTTATCAGGAATATGAGTATTATCAGAACAACGTCACATCCGGGTCAGATGCTGTCACCTTGACAACATCTATGATTCTCGCATTGGTATTGTTGTCAAGTTGAATAGGAGCGTTTTGAGTAACGTGGTGATTCGAGCATAGTCCAACATTTCCGGTTCAGGAACTGTCACGTGGTTTACTGGCGTATGCGCATTCATGCTTCGGAGATGGACAGTGTATAGAGCGGCATAGCGCGACTACGGACGATATGACATCACTTCCGGTTATGGAGCTGTCCCGCGATTGCAACCCGTTTGTAGATATTACAACCTTTGACCAACATGCGATATACCGCGTGATTTGTGTTACATCCGCTACTGCAATATTGAGGAACGCGTCACGTGACTTCTGATGTAATAAAAAACTTACATATTTGGGTTGGATACTACGTATGTTGACAATGCGGTTGATTTTACCTTTATAATTATTATTGACGATCATTTATATACATGAGTATTGTTGTTTGTTTTTGGATCGGTCGTTTTCAGAAATAAAATTTTGTGTTTTAAGTCTTGTAGTTTTTCGTAATCTAACTCCATTTTTTTTCGATATAACGAATCACGAAACAGGTTGGAATCGTCTTTGATTTATATTAATTATGTGCAGATGTTGACATATTTTATTTGCCAACTACTCCGTGAGTATCAGACTATATTTACAATCTGTTGGCCGATATTAACTTACACGTGTTATTTAAAGTAAAGAACAGCAACAAAACAACATAAATAAATAAACAACATAAAGTACATAAATAAACTTGTGGTAGAAACAATAGAAATAATGCATTACCTTCCAAGAAAAACAAATACATACGTTGTGTTTTACTTTTTACTTTCTTTACAAAATACGTTTTACTTTATTTACAAAATATTTTTTACTTTCTTTACAAAATACGTTTTACTTTATTTACAAAATAATTTTTACTTTAGTTACAAAATAATTTTTATTATATTTACAAAATGATAGGACCATGATTTTGTTCGCGATTCTCATTTCCTAGGAAAGAAGTAAACAGAAACGTGTCGTGCTCCCGAGTGCTTCCACAGAAGAGTGGTCAATAAAAAATGTTTCGCGTCTGACACGTGTTACTCCGAAAACCTGTGCACCACAGCCTCGGTTTAAAGTGACAGGTGATGTAGATTAAAAATTTATCTCCGTTCGATCAAGATCGTCTTCATCAATCGACAATTGCTAAGCATTCTGGTTATTTTATTTTGTATATTAAGTGGTAAGTATATGTGTATTGTTTAGCTGATTAATTACATATGCATGGAATCACGATTTAAAAGGAATAAATATCATAAGGCACGGTGTCAGAAAATTGACACTTGGAACGAAATATTGATCTTAAATTATGTATGTTTCTAGTGAAACATGAAGAAATATCCAATCCTTCTTTTTCATTCGTACATAATTTTTGATATTTATTTGTCTGGTTTCCAATTTCTGGCATTCTATTTAAAGTAGTTTTAGAATGTAGTTGTTTTATCTGTTTTTGTATCATGTTTTACAATATATACAAGTTATTAGATGCTGAAACGATTTAGCCATGGCTCAAAACGATTCGATTTCGATTTCAAACACCATTTAGTTGAATATTTTGATTCGATTCATGATTCATATTTCCTTTTTACACGCTTGATTTTGCGTATTAATGAGTTATGACTGGCAAAATAGAACATATACTAATGCGGCTGAATTGCTTAATGCCAATATAAATGCGAACACTGGAAAATTTCATGTACATGTAGTTCAATATACCGGTAACAGCAAACATCATGTCGTTATCAATTTACATGATTATTCTACACAAACACCATAATATTTTTTACCAGTTTTATGACGAACCATCTGTAAATATTTAAAATAGAATCGATTCGAAATTGGTTCTTTTAGTATGGTCAATCGAATCGGGCCATTCACAATCGATTTATCGATGCATCGAAAGAATCGCTGCAGCTCTACAAGTTATCTCTAAAGATATAATGTCACGGACTATTAACCCTTTCCAAACACAGTATTCGTTTAAATGTTGTTTGCGTATTAAATCGTGGTACAATTTATTTCGCATCTATTTCTAAAAATTGTGCTACTATTAAACACTCAATAACAATTGATCCGTGCTCGAATAGCAATTATCATAAAAATGCAAAACATTTTTGATATTATCTCGTATCATATCCGACCACGCAACACATAACAGTTTAAATATATATTTGTCTTAAGTTAACGTTTATACGACATTTTATAGAAAGACAAAACAAAATCAGATAGTGGAGTATTATTCTACAAAATGTTATAAATTGCACCTAACGGCCAAAATGAAATGTCTTCTCTATGCAGTAAAATAAATGATTCCTTACACCTGCCCATGTAATGTTTCTGCCGAATATTTCCTAGTTGATTTTTGTTTCTATTACTTACGTAACTATTTTCTTACTAAGCACCTCTTCCTGAATACAGTTTCCAGGAAGAATACACGAAACGTAGTCATTAAGAATCAATATAAAATAATTGCATAATTAACGCCTTAATTATGGACATCACAATTTTACAAATTGACACACTAATAGAAAGTAAGTGGTACACAATACATGTTAATTGATTAATTAACCACATAATTAATGACATAATTGCCGACATAACGCCAGACGAAATGAAAAATATTCAACGTTGGGTTTCAATTATCGCATTGAATATTTTCTAAATCACATGCGTATCCTGAATTTAATTGATTCGCTGTTGCTACTTTGTGAATATAAAACACAAGTCGGAAAGTTTCTTGTATCATAAATCGTCTGCTACCCTCGTAATACAGCCGCATATTTACAAGAGAAATAAATTGTTTTAAGAAAAATCTCTTGCGCATTAAGAAAATGGTTTTTATCAGCTTTCCTATTTGGTATGTAACCTAGTATTATTGTTAATCTTCCTTTTGCTTTAAAATACAAATTGAAATATAGAATGTTGCATAGCATACACTGGATGAAACATTGTATTCATGTATGATTAATATTATATAATTTCTAATACTGAAAAAAATCTTACATATACCAGTGAATTGTTTCACGAATTTTTAGCATAATAACGTGTAAGGTGATTTCGTACTGGTTCTTATTTGTACAGATTAACAAACATGTGCTTTTATTTACGATTCTTTGTATTTGCTACGGAATGAATAGTACGCAGCAGTTAAACTATATGATTAGTTGAAAATACTTAAAATACATACGGTATACATGAATTTATAAATTCATGTTTAATTTCAGTGCGTTTGCTGTGGTTGTACTGTGCTGTTTCGTAGAGATACAAGCTCGGAGAAGACTACATGCGGATACAGTTTCCAAGGGAGACACCTCTATCTGTGACAAATCTAAGGGAAGCAACTCAGTTGAAGTAAACTCTAAGGGAGACAACTGCTGTTTGAACGGCGGTCTCTGCATCATGAACTCTTTCTGCCACTGCCCCGAGTAAGTACATGTGTAAACTAAATTATTAATCGAACTTTACAAGTTCATAATAAAAAAGCACCAGCTACAATTTTGTGTAGTATTTTGCCATAGAAAAATATCCCTTATTTAAACTTATTACATTAACATTTAGTAGCCGAGATTTGTCTTAATTATGCTCTTTAAACCAAATATATGTATTAACAAGAGATGTCTGTAAAACATGTATGCCCCCCCCCCCCCCCCCCGACTTGCAGCCAAATCGTGAATATGTGCAATTGTTCAGGTTTTTTTTTAATATTGTATGTGCACATTAACACATGGGGAGGAAATTAAAGTTGATGCTTTAGAAAGTAAATATAAAGCTGAAAGAAAGATAGAGTATAATTATGGATGTATTTCTACAATCTATTATATAAGGATACCTGTTTTCTGTTTGATTTAAACATCAAATAGGCCAAAACCTCTAGATATCCTGCGGAAACAAAAGGGTATACGGAGAAAACAGTTTTCATGTTACAAGCCCTTGTGACCTTGACCTTGGAGAAAGGCTCAGTTCAAGCTACCGGTAGTCGCTCGACCATGACTGAACTTCCAAATAAAGACTTGTTGTTATGCCTGCAAAAGATCGAATGTAGGCTTGACAAAATAGAACAGAAATTAGAGACTCTAGACGAGCTTAAACTGAAATTAAGTACATTTGAAAAGGATTTGAAGCGACTGTGGACTATTGTCGATGATCGCAGTACCCTGACAGATGAAAGGCTCAAATCAGTTGAGGAAAAGGTAGATAGTTTTGGAGTTTCACAATATAAACTTTATGATAAAGTAACCTTACTAGAAGCCGAAAAGAAATCGTTAAAAGAGGAAGTTGTATATTTGCAAGCACAGTCAATGAGAAACAACTTAGTTTTTGCTAATATTGAAGAGTCTGATCGAGAAACCAATGCTGAAACTGAAACTAAACTGAGAACATTTTTTGTTGAGAAGATGAGTATTGCACAGGATTATGTTGATAAACTAGTGCTTGGGAGAGTTCACAGAATGGGTGCCAGGCGTCGGGGAAACCCTAGAAGTATAGTGGCGAAGTTCCATGAGTTTAAAGATAGGGAGTATGTCCGTAAGCAGGCCAAAACTTTAAAAGGAACTCGTTTCTATGTAAACGAGCGATTCCCCAAGGAAGTAGCAGACAAAAGGAGGAAGCTCGTTTCCCGGAAGAAAGAGGCAAAACTGCAGGGGAAGATTGCGTGGATTTCGTATGACACCTTCTACATTGATGGCCGTCCAATGAAGGAATAAGGGTTCCAGGGGGGTGATGTGAATGTCCTCAGCTGGAATGTTAATGGACTAACAGAACAGAAAAGGGATGATCCTGACTTTGTGGACCTTATATCAAAATATGACATCATATTTCTGTATGAGACATGGGCTTCTGAAGCCAGTGATACCAATCTATCTTCTTTCAGTAGCTGTAACTATTTCCGAAAATTCCAACACAGAAATGCACGGCGTAATAGTGGAGGAGTCGCTTTATATATACATGAACGTATTAAAGGGGGTGTATAAATAATAAGTGATCAACACGATTCCATCATTTGGTTAAAACTATGTAAATATTTCTTCAATCTAGAAAATGATATTTATTTGTGTGGTGTATACATTTGGCCCGAGGAGTCACCAGCATATAATATTGTGGATTTTGATTTTTTTGATGCTGTAGAAAACGATATCAATGATTTTAGTATCCTGGGTTCGGTTTTTATTACTGGTGATTTTAATGCCAGAATTGTTAACGGCCGATTATTTGATGATTTTAACAAAGGTGCATTCACATTTGTATCTCGAAACGGTACTTCCGCTATTGGCTATGTATTAACACGTGAATCTCACTTTTCACAAATAACGGACTTCTCCGTACTGAATTTTAATCAGTGGAGTGATCACGCACCATTGTATTTTTCTGTGATTTGTAATCATAATATATTGCCTAAACAGGATTATGTTGAAAATAAGTACAGATGGAATGCAAATTTGAAATATGATTTTAAAAATGGGTTGTTGTCATGTTGCGATCAATTTGATCAGTTGACATCTAGTATTGATCCAACATGTATAAATGATGTTGTAAATAAATTTTCAGCGCTCGTGAAAAGCGTTGCTGATCCATTATTTCAAAAATCCATTAACCATAATAATAAAAGTTATTTTGCTCCTTCTTCAGTTCTTAAACATGCTGAATGGTTGATAGCGAATGTATGCAAGCCAGAAGAATTTACGAAGAATCCTTGCGTATTTTTAATCAGCGTTGGACGTCTACTTCTCGCGAATATTTTTGTGATTGTAAAAGTCGCTATAAAAAATTATTATCAAATAAAAATAAAAATTTTGAGTCTAAAAAATTGCGAGATATTGAATGTTTGAAAAGGAGTAAACCCAGGGATTTCTGGAAATATTTTAGTAAAAATAAAAACACTGAAAATGAGAAATCAATTTCTCTTGACGAGTTTTACCACTTCTTTTCAAACTTGGAGCAAGATATTTTTCAATCATCTAACAATAATGTGGAAGATTTTTGTAATAACCACAATTTTGATGGAGATGACGATTACAATGACGAATTAGATTTTCATATTTCTATTGATGAAGTTAAAAACGCTATTAAAAAATTGAAACGTAATAAAGCACATGGTATTGACTGTTTATTCAACGAATATTTTATTGAATGTAGTGATATTCTGTCTCCGTATATTTGTAACATTTTCAACGCTATTTTAGCTTCGGGTGCTTTTCCAGACACATGGGCGGAGGGGATTATAATACCATTGTTTAAAAAAGGTGATCGCAGCTCTGTCGCTAATTACAGAGGTATAGCACTATTAAGTTGTTTTTCTAAATTATTTACCGCTGTGTTAAACGATAGATTTGTGTCTTTCTGTGAAGAATACAACCTTATTAGTGATGCACAATTCGGCTTCCGCAAAGGCGTGTCCACTACGGATGCTATATTTTCATTATTATCTGTTGTTCAACATTATTTGAATACTAATAAAAGGTTGTATGTGGCATTTATAGATCTCAAGAAATGCTTTGACAGTATTTATAGAAATGCACTTTGGTTTAAACAGTTTAATGCTGATTTACGTGGTAGAGTATTACGAATTGTAAAGAATATGTATATGCATGTGAAATCCTGCGTTGAACATTCTACTAGTTTTTCTGAATTTTTCGAATATTCTGTGGGTTTAAGGCAAGGCGAAGTTATCTCCCCCTTGCTAGTCTCCCCTTTTTTAAGAAGATTTAGAAATGTTTTTACAAAGTAATGTAAGTGCTGGAATTGAATTGTATGATATTGTTTTACTAGTATTATTGTTCGCAGACGATATGTAATTTTGGGTAAGCCCCCCGAAGAATTACAGACTCACATGGATAAATTAGCGGATTATGGTAATATCTGGAGTTTAGAAGTTAATAGTTCCAAAACTAAAATTATGGTGTTCAGAAAACGTGGTGCTTTAAAAGATGATGAACAGTGGTTCTATAAAAAACGAACCAATACCAATAGTATATAACTTTAATTATCTTGGTTGTGTTTTTAAATATAATGGCAATTTCTCTGCAAATAATGAGTTCATCATTGGTAAATCTCTGAAAGCTCTTAGTACTTTATTATTCAATTTTAAAAAGGTCCCACTTACTCCAAAAAGTTACTGTGAATTACTTGATGCTTTAGTAGGATCAACACTTAATTATGCATCAGAAGTTTGGGGTTTCACGAAGTCTAAAGATATTGAACGGGTACATTTAAAATTTTGCAAATCCATCTTGAATGTAAGAAAGTCTACATCATCCATTGGTGTATACGGCGAACTTGGACGTTATCCCTTATGTATATCAAGATATACACGCATCATTTCTTACTGGTGTAAGGTATTGCAAAGTGATAATATTATTATTTCATCATTGTATCGTAGAGCCTTAGACGATTGTAGATTAGGCCACTCGAACTGGGTGTCCTCTGTGAAGAAACTTTTAGATGATTTTGGTTTTTCGGATGTATTTTTGTATCCTGAAAGTACCCATGGTTCCTTTCCATTAATTTTCAAACAACGTGTAATTGACAACTTTATCCAAGAATGGCATGGTTCATTACTATGTAGTTCAGTTCTGTTGGATTACGTTTATTACAAAAATAATTTTGCGTATGAATGTTATCTTGATATATTGCCTGCTAGTCTCAGGAAATTTTTTACACGTTTTAGAATTTGTAATTCGTTTAGAATTCATACAGGCCGCTATGGCTCAAATAATATACCAAGAATGAAAGGCACTGTCTCTACTGTGGAAGGCGTGATTTACTAGATGTGTACCATTTTATATGCATTTGTCCATGTTACTCAACAGTAAGGCGACGATTTCTTGATAAACGATTTTACGATAGACCATCTGTGTATAAGTTCAATTCATTAATGTGATCAGTTAAATTGATGTTGTTAAAAGTGTTGCCAAATATATTAAATATGCCTTAGAAATTAGACAATCTATTCATGTATAATATACATGTACATCACTCTCCATACGTTTGCAACTTATGTTTATGATGTATTTCAATTAATTCGATTCGTTTTGAATTTGCATATATTTCACATTTTTTAGAACAAGTTCCAAATGCATTGACCGCGTATAGAATGTATATATGTTCGTTTTTTCTAGATCATGTACTTTGTACTAATCTCGAATACAACTCTTGTCTTGTCTTGTCTGTTGTCTTGACCTTTGACCCGTTGACCTCAAAATTGATAGGCGTCTTCCTTTCCTCCCGATAAACCAGCATACCAACTTGAATGATCGTAGGTCAAAGTGTATTCTACATATCATGCGGAAACGAAATGGTCTACACAAAAAACAGTTTTCATGTAACTAGCCTCTGTCACCTTGACCTTTGACCTGTTGACCTCAAAATTGATAGGTCTCTTCCTTTCCTCCCAAGTAACCAGCATACCAAATTAAATGATGGTAAGTCAAAGCGTTCTCTAGAAATCGTGCGGAAACGAATTTCATGTTACAAGCCCCTGTGACCTTGACCTTTGACATGTTGACCTCAAAATCGATAGGCGTCTTTCTTTCTTCCCAAGTAACCAGTATACCGACTTAAATGATCATGATCAAAGCGTTCTCTAGATATCGTGCGGAAACGAAATGGTCTACGGACAGACCGCCCGACCAATCCGACCGACCGACCGACCGACGAACAGGTGCAAAGTAATATATCCCCCGACTTCTTCGAAGTGGGGCAGACAAGTATGATCACTCGCAAAAGTTTCAATTACGTCTACTTTTGTAGTTATTATGTTCTTTCTGTGTAGTAAAGTAAGATATATCATAAATACAATGAGGTTTCTAGAAACAACAGATCTTATGTTTTTCGGATTAAAAATATTGGTAATTAAATGAATTGCTTACGAATCAGTTTTTAGATTATTTAGTCCGTTGTTAATGTTGATGCTTTTTTATGTCATGATCGGTTAAGCGTCCGTTATAAAAGTATTTCGATGCAGTACTTAACATATATCAGTGTAAAACTTGGGGTTTTCACTTAGCATATATAATTTACAAGAAATAAAAAAAATAAAGCCTATTGATATTGATATGGATGCAAGGTTGTGCGGTTAATTTGATTGATTGGGGTTACTTATATGGTCAGTCCTAAGGTATTAAGCGTACACACAATATGCTTATGTCAAGATAATGATACGTCAGGTACACATCTAATTAAATAAATGATAATGTTTATAATGTTTATACTGGATGATATAGTGCTGATTTTAAGAAGCGTTAACAAATATTAATATTTTCAAAATTATAAAGAAAAATGATCTGCCAAATGGCTTATTGAGAAAAGCACGGCGATTACCTTTGGCTTTTAATTGCTATTAGGAGGGTTCTTAGTAGAGAGACCGGTGCCGGATCTCTACCGGAACTGGGACTTAATCCCAGAAGAACCCATAAAGATAATGTTGTCTTTTAATGTGTGTTCCAACAGGATAATGAAAAATATTTATTAATAATGTTAATGCTGATAGTGATTATAATGTTTATACTGAATGATATAGTGCTGATTGTAGAAGCGCTAATATATATTAATATTTTCAAAATTATAAAGAAAAATGATCTGCCAAATGGCTTATTATGAAAAGCACGGCGATCACCTTTGGCTTTTAAATGCTTATTAGTATGGTTCTTGGTAGAGAGACCAGTGCCGGATCTCTACCGGAACTGGGACTTAATCCCAGAAGAACCTATAAAGATAACGTTGTCTTTTACTGCGTACAAAAATGATAATGAAAGAGTTAGCAATAATGATAATGATGATAATGAGGATTATGGTTTTGATATAGCGCTGTCTATAAGAAGAAAAGTCATATATTTACATTTTCAAAATTATAATGTTTTGGAAGATCTGCCAAATGGTTCAAAGGGAAAGATCGGCAATCAACTTTATCTTATAATTGCTATTAGTATGGTTGTCGATAAAGAGCTCGGTGCCAGATCGCTGCCGTAACAAGGATTTAAGCCCGGAAGAACTCAAAGATACTGTTGTCTTTTAACATGTAGACACATGATAATAAAAAAGGTAGTAATAATCAAACATAAGCCAAAAAAGCTTATGCCAATCAAACTAGACTTGAAATCGTAATTCGTATGGTTCTTCAAATAATTAGATATTGCAAAATTGCATGTATCAATTTTGGCACTTCAGGTTAGATGAACAAATATACGTTTGGGATGTCTTAGTAACGTACACACAAATGTTAACGACAAGGGTCATACCGAATGATACAAAGTTCTTTCATTACCTGTATACTCTTATGGTGGCTGGTTTAGAAAGTTTAGCTTGGCAATCTGTTTTTTTTTCTAATACAAGACACAAAATACAAAGATAAGATTGAGCATGCGTTGCGATTGAATAAGCATAGTAGGGAATTCGATATTAAAACTGTAGTTTAAACTTATAATTTCCAAATAAATATCGATATTATATTGTGTATTATCTAAAGTCTGGCGATGTTCTTTTTCACCTGTATTTTTTGAACATATTCATGGAACAACTTGTTTTAAATCACGTTATGTGTTTCCTCTCAAATCTTATATCAACTGTTTATCATTTATAACCGTTCTATGTCCACGTAACAAAAGTTTACGCCCGAAACTACTTGCTTGCTAAGATATACGTTCGGTTTGCACCAATAACTAACGGCTTGCTAAGATATATGTTTGGTTTACACCAATATCTAAGAAACCGCGACTTTAACATCTGTCACTTGCTTGATCTGTTTTTTGAAACCCAGTTATGAAAACTGCTACTAGATATTTGTCAGGGCTAAAGTATGCTTATAGCCGCGTTCTGGCGGAAGGTCGACTCTTTTTTCAGTCGTATACCTTTATGGCATTATTCTATAAGCACACGTCCTTCCGGTGTCGGGGGAGGTGAATTATTGAATGAGTTATTCAAATCATTGCTATTTGATAACGTACTATGGTAATGTGAAATTCATGTTTATGTATACCAGCCTTGACAAATATTCTGCGAATAAAAATAATAATACCTTGTTTTGTAGGTTGTCGTTGGATAATCAATGTTCGTTCGCTAAAAGAATGAACTACCTTATCCATCGCAAGCAAATATTTATACTTAGGCACGTACACTGTTTTTCCATATATGCAAGTACGTGTCATCTTCTTGCCTGTCATTGTTTGTCTTGCGGGTAGACAAATCTACCCGCAAGCGGGCACTATAAATTCGGACATCTTGCTATAACCAATGTCTCGCTTTGGAACGCGACAACGTATAAGTCTCATTGGTTTTGTTACTGTTTAATATAAACCCTCCCACCCTCCTCAATATTGTATGTACTTGGATACTCGCCAGTGTTTTATATAGTTTCAGTGAATTGAACATTGGGCTGGGAAACGCTGTTTCGTCAAGGCTGCTTCCATACGAAATTGGATCAAGTGCACAGAATCGCTTAATCAACGGTGGTTGTCGATAACAAAGTTGGGACCACAAGTGATTTTCTAGGAACTGTTATTCATTGACTTGGAAAGACTTATTTAGCCTGTATATTTACTAATTACAGCAGCATAGCGTTTGTGTGGTGGACAAGAGATTAGACTTCTTTATTAGTAAAAAATAATGATTGTTGATTGTTAAAATTGCTATTAAATTATTTCTAGATGCATCGCCTAAAATGGCACATTCAGCACATCTTGCTTTTAGAGAATTAGTAAGATTATACATCTATATTTGTCATCACAATTGTAAATTGAAACTTTTGCAGGATGAGACCTAACATCCGGTGGTTCAACGACATAAGCCATTTAGGCTGCCAAAATGGTACAGGTTTCCAGACTTTTTTTTCCATGTAACATGCACATATAACATGGTTTCTCTGGTTTTTCCTGGGCGGCTTGCCACATTTGCAGATTTTTTTATATTGAATTATATCTTATTTTGTTACTTCATATATATTATGGATATGACTTGTGTATTATTGAACATTTTGATGAATGTTATTAACTTATGACATGTCGCTCTTCAGTTATGTCATGTTATTTATTGCAATTTGCTTATATTAGCTCCTGCTATGTAATTATTTGGTCTGTTGAGGACCGGCATTATTCTATTAGCGCACGTCCTTCCGGTGTCGGGGGAGGTGAATTATTGAACGAGTTATTGAAATAATTGCTTTTTGATAACGTACTATGCTAATGTTAAATTCATGTTTATGTATACCAGCCTTGACAAATATTCTGCCAAACTTTTAATAGTAGGAATAAAAAATAATACCTTGTTTTGTAGCTTGTCGTTGGATAATCCTCTATGATTAATATTAATTATGTGCAGATGTTGATATATTTATTCGCAAACTACTCCGTGAGTATCAGACTAGATTTACAATCTGTTGGCCGATAGTAACTTACACGTGTTATTGTAAAGTAAATAACAGCAACAAAACAACATAAATAGACTTGTGGTAGAAACAATAGAAATAATGATTTACTTTCCAAGAAAAACCAAAACATACATTGTGTTTACTTTTTACTTTATTAACAAAATAATAGCAACATGATTTTTTTCTCAATTATCATTTTTCTAGGAAAGATGTGAACAATAACGTGTCGTTCTCCGGAGTGCTTCCACTTCATGTATTCATTTTCATGTTTCATGATTGTATAGGGCTCTGTCGTTGAAACTTGGTACTTGGTGTTATATTATTTTAAATTATAGTTTGTGTCACATTTCTTATACACTCCAATTCCGTGAGTTCTTTGCTCAGCCATCATATTTGTGTAGTTCTACTAAGGCGAGATATGCATATCCCCTGTGTAAAGGGAGCTGTCTCGTGACTGTGTGTAACAGATGCTGTCACGTGACTGTGTGTAATAGGAACTGTCACGTGACTGTGTGTAACAGTAGCTGTCACGTGACTGTGGATAGTATACCGTAGGTGTTGTTGAGGTTCGTTGGTCCTCCATGCAGTCTCTTAATGTCACCAATCAAATGTTATTGCGTCTTACAGAAATTCACGAATAAACTAATATTCAAACGAGAAGCGTGGTCAATACAAGTGTCTCGTGTCTGACACGTGCTACTCATAAAACACATTAACCAGAGCCTCGGTTTGAAGTGACACGTATTGTACACTGACAAATTATCTGCGTTTGTTCAAGAATATCTTCATCAACAACAACAGCAACAACATTGTTTAGCTGGTTAATTATTCATATATGGCATCACAATATAAATGAATAAATATCATAAGGAATGGCATCACGATATAAAATGAATAAATATCATAAGGTACGGTGTCAGAAAATTGACACTTGATACAATATATCGATACTAAATGATGTATGGTTCTTCTAAAGTATGGGGAAAATATCCAATCTTGCTGTTTTCATTTGTACATAATGTTTGATTTTCATTTGTCTAGTTTGCAGTTTCGGGCATTCACTTCTAAAGTAGTATTATAATGTTGTACTTTTTACTTGTTTATATATCATGGTTTTACAATATAAACAAGTTATGACGAAAGATAAAATGTCATGGTATATTACCCTTTCTAATAAGGACAGTAATTTTTGTTTGCGTATTTATTTTAACCGTTAAACGTATACAATGTACATTTTTTTCGCATCTACTTTTTAAAATCAGTTTGCATATTAAACACTCAATAACTGTTTATCCGTGCTCGAATAGCAATCATCATAAGAATGAAAAACATTTATGATGTTATCTTTTATCATATCCGACCATGCAACAAATAACAGATCAAATATATATTTGTCTTAAGTTATTGTTTATACGACATTTTATAGAAAGACACAAGAAACCATCAAATAGTGGAGAATTATTTTACAATTTGTTATAAATTGCACATAAAAGACCAAATAAAAAATGTCTTCTCTATGCAGTAAAATGATTCCTAACATCTGCCCATGTAATGTTTTTGCCGAATATTTCGTTGATAAATTTATTTGTATTACTTTTTTCTTAATGAGCACTTCTTCACGAATAAAGTTTCCAGGATGAAACAAAACGTAGTCATTAAGAATCAGTATAAAATGATTGCATAATTAGCGACTTAATTATGGACACCACAATTTTACAAATTTACACACTTATAGGAAGTAAGTGGTTCATAATACATGTTAATTGATTAATAAACGACACAATTAATGATATAATTGCCGACGTTATGTCCCACAAACCAAATGAAAATTATTCTACGTTGGGTTTCAATTATCGCATTTAATATTTTCTAAATTACATGCATATCCTGAATTCAATTTATTCGCTAACGACTTTATAAAACACAAGTCGGACAGTTTCTTGTATCATAAATCGACTGCTACTTTCGCAATACAGTCGCATATTTACAAGAGAAATAAATTATTACAATAAAAATATCTTAATCATTAAAAAATGGCTTTTAGCAGCTATCCTATTTGGTATGTAACCTTATATTATGGCCATTCTTCCTTTTGCTTTAAAATACAAATTGAAATATAGAATGTTGCATAATATTGTCTGGATGAAACGTTTTATACATGTATCATTAATATTATATAATTTCTAGTACTGAAAAAAAACAACTTATAATACTATATTGAATTGTTTCACGAAATGTTAACATAATAACATGTAAGGTGATTTCGTACTGTGGTTTTATGTTTACAAATTAACAACATGTGCTTTTATTTACAATTCTTTGTATTTGCTACGGAATGATTAGTACGCAGCTGTTCAGCTATATTAATAGTTGAATATACCTTTACATGAATGTATAAATTCATGTTCAATTTCAGTGCATTTGCTGTGGTTGTACTGTGCTGTTTCGAAGAGATAGAAGCTCAGAGAAGACTACATGCGGATACAGTTTCCAAGGGAGACACCTCTATCAGTGACAAATCTAAGGAAAGCAACTCGAATGGAGTCAACTCTAAGGGAGACAACTGCTGTTTGAACGGCGGTCTCTGCATCATTAACTCTTTCTGTCACTGCCCCGCGTAAGTACACGTGTGAACTAAATTATTAAACGAACTTAAGTTAATAATAAAAAAGCACTAGCTACAATTCTGTGTTGTAATTTGCCATAGAAAAATATCCCTTATTTAAACTTATTAAACCAAACGTTTAGTAGACGAAATTTGTCTTAATTATGCTCTTAATACCACATATATGTATGAATTATCTGCATTGACTAATAACGAAACACTGTATTTCAGACCCTACTACGGCCGCTATTGCGAACAGGAAATACGTCACAGGTCATGTGGTACAATACGTCACGGCACGTGGATGGCGTCAGGTTGCCACCTGTGTCACTGTTTCGATGGCAATATGAGATGCAAAGCGACCACGATTCCCAGATGTGGTACGTATACTTTATAACTTGATCATACTTCAATAAAACTGAAGAAATTCATATGAGGCGTGTCGCAGTAAAACCGGGCAAAATGCATGTGAGTAAAGTGTCGTCCCGGATCAGCCTATTCAGTCCGCACAGGCTGATTCGGGACGACACTTTTCCGCCTACAGTGGATTTATCTTTAGAAGGGACCTCCCTGAAACAGAAAATACCATAAAAGCGGAAAGTGGCGTCCCGGATCAGCCTGTGCATTCCCGTCGCGGATCAGCCTGTACGGACTGCACAGGCTTATCCGGGACGACACTTTACGCACATGTATTATGCCCGATTCTCCCTGGACACGCCTCATTTGTACATGAAAATTATAATTGACCGCGTCATATAACCTTGGAGAATGTCTATAAATGGCAGTTTTTATTTGAGTTGTAACAACCGGCTCACACAAAGCAAACGTTACATCGGCAGAATATAAATATTATCAAAACCCTGTAAATGATATAACGACAAATTAAATTTGTATTCGATTATATATTATTTTAGAATTACTCATATAACGTTAAAAAACAACAATAAATACTTCCAAAGGAATTATATATAATTAATGGCCACAAGGTCTATTTTGCAGAGCTACAGCGATACGTGGAGGGCTATGGGAATAACCCGGATTATCTCGTCGACTTAGAGAGCAAGATTCCAAACACAGACTTTTACCAGGAATATGAAGACTATGGGAGTGACGTTACATCCGGTGCTGGAGTTGTAACGTGGTCTTTTATTACGCTAATTACTTGCGTATTGGTTTTCGCTTGAACAATTTTGTATGTAACAGTGTACCGTATCTACAGAAGATTATCACTTCCGATATTGGAGCTGACACGTGGTTTGACGGAGATATTCCCTCGAGTGTTCTGAGCGAGGTGGATGAGTTGGCGCAGCGTATTTCAAAGCAAGGATCACTTAAAGAAGTTATGACGTCACGTCCAATACAGGAGTTGTCACATTAGATCTAAACACTAGTTTTTGTCGTGTGCCGAATTCGTGGTCTGGTGGTGACGCACTGGCTCTACAACCCAGGGTTGCAGATTCGAGCCCCCGAAACGTAAAACCGAAGTGCAATGTACTAAGTGTTTCAAACCGGGCACTAAAAGAACCAGGGTTGCTTTCTAATGTATTGAACAACTTACGAGTCAAACATGTTATTATGAAATACTAAACTGACTCTTAATATAGATTGGCGATGAAACAAATTAATTCTTCATTCTTACTGATGAGTTATTTTGTTGTTGATATAAATATTTGTTTGAAAAATATACTTTGTCGATTTTAAAATAAATTGTCTACGATGATTTAAAAACAATCCTATCAAGAAAAGTGTCAAACGATACTGCTATTCAACAGTGGAGCTAGTAGACCCTATGGATATTTGACAGTTCTTACCTAAATGGAGAATAAATGCTGAACCGTTACGCGCATTTGTTACAATGAGAACATTCCATTGAAGTTGCCTCTTTCCCTAAAATATCCCCGCAAATACTTGTAATGAAGCTAAATGTTTTAAACAAATCAGCCATATCAAAATTACAACATGGCTATTAAAGCACGGGCGGCTTAAACGTTTTCAACAAATTCAGCCACATCAATTGCAACATGGCTATTAAAGCACGAGCGGCTTTAACGTTTAAAACAAATCAGCCACATCAAAATTGCAACACGGCTATTAAAGCACGAGAGGTTCAAATGTTTTAAACAAATCTACCACATCAAAATTACAACATGGCTATTAAAGCACGGGCGGCTTAAACGTTTTAAACAAATTCAGCCACATCAAAATTGCAACATGGCTACTAAAGCAAGAGCGGCTTTAACGTCTAAAACAAATCAGCCACATCAAAATTGCAACACGGCTATTAAAGCACGAGAGGTTCAAATGTTTTAAACAAATCTACCACATCAAAATTACAACATGGCTATTAAAGCACGGGCGGCTTAAACGTTTTAAACAAATTCAGCCACATCAAAATTGCAACATGGCTACTAAAGCAAGAGCGGCTTTAACGTCTAAAACAAATCAGCCACATCAAAATTGCAACATTGCTATTAAAGCACGAGCGGCTCAAATGTTTTAAACAAATCAGCCACATCAAAATTACAACATGGCTATTAAAGCACGAGCGGCTTTAACGTTTTAAACAAATTCAGCCACATCAAAATTGCAACATTGCTGTTAAAGCACGAGCGGCTTTAACGTTTTAAACAAATTCAGCCACATCAAAATTGCAACCGTGCTTTTCAAGCACGGGCGGCTTAAATTTTTTAGACAAACTCAGCCACATCAAAATTACAACATTGCTATTCAAGCAAGAGCGGTTTAAACGTTTTAATCAAATCAGCCACATCAAAATTGCAACATTGCTATTAAAGCACGAGGACGTTTAAATGATATCGTATTTTGCTCTGGTTGGGCTGCAGGAAAGTTCGAAGTATATATGTTATTGTCACGAATACTTGAATCAATATTAAATTTGTAATACTGATAATAATAGCAATCCTAAAACACACAAGTTTTTTTAACATATGAAACTACCCAATAAAAAAAAATATAATTATACAAGGTAAAGCAAGTACATGTGTACAGGGTACGGGGTTAGCATTATATTCAGTGTATTATAACTAACATGGAGCAGTGATCACAGTGTTTTATAACGTTGGGTCTTAATTATTGTACTCATCTGAGACAATTCGGTCACCAAGTGGTGTTTCTGAAAAAAACGACAACAAAACAATGATGTCGGCATCATAATAGTCGTGTCATGTTGAAATGTCACTTAAATGTTTTCTTAAAAGATCTTCCGTTCTGGTATAAAAGCTATGAATGCATTTTCATTTTGAAGAGGGAATGATATTGACAGTTGTGATGATTAAAGTCGTTTCATTTATGTAACTGCAGGCTCATCCACTTTGAATGGCTTCATATTGAATTCTCTATTTCAAGTTTTCATTTTCTGTAATGTCCAAACGTAGTGTGCATGTTTTTCAGAAATGTCTACAACACCGGCCTCCATAATGTCATAGTGTCTCCCTCAAATTAGTGACAGGTCTTAACAGCAGCAAACGTAAATGAAACTGATCTTTCATGACCCTTGAGTTCATGAAATGCCTTGTACTTTCCCATTTTGAACTGCCTTTTAATTTATTCTTAGTTATGATGTTGAAAATTGAATTTTATGCTTTTAGTGAAGAGGACATTGTTTTTCAGTTTACATTTTCTTTCAATATGAGCATTTTCCAACTGCAACGAGAAATATTTGAATTCGTTTTATCGTGTGGTCCAACTGCCATTAAAGCTGCTACTTCAAAGATCATACGAAATATGTGACTGAGGACACAACGTTGTTTATCATGTAAAAGTTATGGTACTCATCAAATGCAGTCGAATAATAATCACTTAATAGTTTAATAACAATACAAATAATAGAGGACTTTGGAAAAGCCCTTCTAAAATAGACCACAACTGTTCGGTGTGTGATTTTGAAAATGCGATCTTGATTCTGCGTTTCGAATAGTCGACTTAAACGAAAGATTATATAGTACTGTATAACGATTTTTTACATTTTCTTCCATTGATAGATTTATTTTAAAAACTAAATTTTATACGAAAAAGGTCCAGAGTATCTTCTGGGGCTTGAACACGGGTCCTCGGCGTGACAGGCTGACAGTCTAACAGCCTCGCTAAACATGTTCATACCTTTTGCTAAGCTCTTAGCGCTACATGTCATTTTATAAACACCGGAAGTGAAATCGATTGACTATATGGACCTCGCGGTAATTTTACAACAACCTAACAACGATAAAGACGATAAATAGTTGAAAAGCGTCTCGAGACGCTTTTGAAATCGGATTCTAACAATGCATTGTAAAGACCAAATCGGTGAGTTTCAATCAGTTGTTAATGTGTCAACAATTTAATTTGTTCAGTTGTATATACCAATATATACATGTACTAGAATTGAAACATTTTTTCATTTTTGCCATTTTCCTAATAGGTGACATAGCAGCTTTGAAACGTGATGCCTTATTTTGCAAGTCCATCATAGACGTCAACATTTCAAGATAATTCATTTTTAAGGCCCAGAGCAGTGGACATGTTTTTAAGTTCATAGTTTTGGAAGGATCTTAAGGAATTCTTTCTATTGCTTCAGCTGTGACGTTCCCCAAGTACAATATCCATCCATCTATGTGTAACTCTTTGTGCTTGTTGATTTTCACATATCACCGGATTGTGAGTGCTTACTGAGGCTCTAGTCCGATAAATATAGGTAATATAAATTGGGTACTTTGGATGATGCATGCCAGTTTAAATTTTCAGCTGTTGATGTACGTATATGCTTAGTCAGATTGTTTGTTCTGGAGTCTATTCAAATTATTGGCAAAACGTTGACTATCTAATTTGCCTATTTATTTCTTGAGGTGCAAACATATGAAAAATTGATATCCAAATGTTACGTTGATCATATTGGTCTTGACGATTTGCAAAAATCCAACTATCGAAGACCGGCTTCAACTGGAATAGATAGTGCTCCAAAGATCTTGGTTGCTCCATTACAAGCCTGTTAATAAATGAAACCATTCTGTTCTGCTCCAACCATACTGGCTGGAATAAATTTGCTACACAAACCATGCTAATGAAGAACTTGATGGACAAGAAGGTCAAACATCAAAAAATCAAACAGAAAGTATTGCATATGGTTTGTTTGTTTTGTTGGTTTTTTTTTTCGCCGTTTTTAACAGTATTTCAGTCATATCACGGCGGTCAGTTAACCTACTCACACTTTTCCTGGGCAAGCTTTGCCGATCCAAGCGGTTTACCAGTACTAAGTGCACATACCTATGCCAGTAACTGACAACTGCCCTACTTGAACAGAGGTAGGGGGAGAATGGCCGTAGAAATCATTTCATGACCAATCCCCACACAAGTTATGCGGCCGGGCTGGGGTTCGAACTCACGATCCCCGGATTGACAGTCTAGCGCTCTACCAACAGAGCTAGCCGGACCCATCGTGTTGCATATGGACCTCTATCGATGACCGACATCATCCGAAGCGGAACACTACTCAGATTTCTTAACTGAAAACATCGCAACAAAAATAGAGGTCATCTCAGATAAAGAAAACAACAAACACTTTAAGTAGAAATACTCATTTAGTAATACTTATTATAAAGGTAGTGCAATGTATTAAAAGTAAATTCATTTTGCTTGTAGTTGTGGTTGTACAATTTTAGAGCTTTCGCCCCATATTGTGAGCACATGTTCAGTATATGTTGCGCTGTCCAAGGATGAAAAAGTAACAAAATGTCTCTGAAATAATTTTCCTTATCGAAAGAATGCTGGTAGCAAACGTATCTGATAATAATTGGTCTTTCCCGATTGTTAAGGAGGCTCTAACTACTAATTGCAATTACTTTTTACCGCATGCTTTACCTTGTTTTCCGAGTAATACAGCCATATTTGTATCTTACATATGCGTAAGATAAAATTTTGAGCGTTTACATTGGCTGCATATTCTTTGACTGTCCAATCGCATGACGTTATTTTTATGAAATGACGTCGTCAACATGAAATAACGTCACGTCAGTACACAACTTTGAGGATTTAGCAACTTATTTTGGTAAAATTACAAGGGTTTTATTATTAAGAAAATATGGTATGAAATGACAACTCGTGTCAGATTCTATATATGCACAAATAGTTTAATATAACCGTCAGTACAGGAGTAATTTAAGCGATAAGGTGTTTCAAGTATATGTAGGGTTTATACATTAACGTGATACTCGTCAGACTGTGCGAATGGGTGAAATGTAAAATACAAATTGTGTTATAAATCTTAAGCATATTCAGTCAGTTTTATTATTATCAATGATGAATGTTAACTTAAGAAATTGGCATTCATGAATAATAATATGTTTGAATTTTATTGTTTATGCAAAAGTATTTTCACAGCTATGATTTCACAAATGATATCCTGATCCTTTCTCTGTGGGTTGAGTGAAATGATAACAATTGATCAGTTTACTCTGGCACATTTAGGACTAATTTTTCAATTTTGTAAGAGCTGTCTCTCTTGTCCAGACTAGAAATGTGTCCGCAGACACGGATGCCGCCACCAATGCAGCCTGTTCTACATGGCGTCACTTTGTGTATCTGCATAGAAACTATGTTGCGAAAGGAAAATTGTCCTTTTATATCTTATTTTCTACTAATGTCTTCTCTCACTCTGTGATACCTAGTTGAGGTAACAAAAATATCCAATCAATAATTTTAAATTTAGAGTTCTGACAAAATAGGGGGTAAATTATAAAGGGACATAATTCGGCTAAAATTGGTCACAGCCAGAATTCCTTCTTTTACGATCACCTATTCATTAAGGTTCTGCAGCTGTGACAGTTTGAGCGAATTCCGCCAAGCAGTTGAAAAGGAGTTGACTCCACACAATTTCGGGAAGTATATATTCTATAGTGGAAAACTGACAACGAGCCACATTTCTGCTTAACTTGATGATTGGTCACAAAAAGAATTTCTTCTTAAATATACCATATTTACGATAATTTTCTTTGTTTTGCGGTATTTAATAACTGTGATATCGCTGGTGGGCGGAGCCTTACCGTGCAATAAGTAGCGTGCGTATAAGTTACAACTAATTTTCAAAATACCGCTTGGTATAAAACACTTGTAGCATAGTTTTACCTCAATATGTTACTTATTTAACCTCGCGCTGCGGTTCGTTAAATACCTAACCTATTTCGGCAAAAGTATGCTACAACTATAACATGTACCATCGCCAATTCATTTAGGTTATTCAGCTGTAAAAGTTTGAGCGAAATCACCCAAGCAGTTAAAGAGGAGTTGAGTCCACACAATTTCGGGACGTACGAACGTGCGGACAATACAGTGCAATGCTTAATGCCTCCCACTTTGTGTGGATTGCATAAAAAGTTTTCGGCAATTATAGTATACTGCTTTAAAGCAAATGTGTTGGATATTTTGTAAATTTATTTTATTTCTATGTTATGTAGAATAGGTCAATTTTGTATTCTATATTGTATCTACTTATATACAAGTATCATATAGTGTTTATGTCCCTTGTCTACTAGTATTTTGTAGTGTTCATATCCCTTGTCTTGTATGTATCCATGTGCTTCCTTAGTGAGATTCAGTCCCCTGTCCTGTGTGCGTCCAGTAATGTAGTACTGTGATGTCATCCATGTATTGTCCAGTCGGTATGCAAGGTTTATTATCAACCAGATTTTGATTGGTCAAGTTGGAAATCACAGGTTTTAAAGATGCGAAATAACTGACAATGTGGTCTTTCCTATTTTGCTAAGCATTAGACCGCAAGACATCCATTGCTGCCATTGTTTAATTTCTTCCGTTGTATTTCATATATCCAACCTGGTGAGTGTGCTTACATTTGTTTCAATTTGTATTTGCATTTATTAATGTATTTTTTATTGTAAATGCAATTTCTTTCATTAAAATGTAATTTATTTAATGAAATGCATGAATTTTCATATATTGTATTTTGTATTTGTTTTGTTAATGTTATGATATATTGTAATTCTATGTTAATATTTGTTGTAGGTTTTTATTTATATAATTACATATATAAATCCCGATATATTTTCGGGCGTCACATAAATTCCTCCAACCTCGAGACGGTGTTTGGTTAATATACACCCCACCCCACTACAGTTATTTTATTAAAATTACACTTTAAACTTGTATAAATCATTCAGTTGTGTTATTCGTTGTTGTTAATCAGATAGTTGTTAAATACGAATACGCAAAATAGGTCACTTTTCGAAAGCCGATGTTCACTCTACCTACGCACTATGCCATCAGTGTTAAATTTAATAAAGATAAAATCCTAATCGTCTGACATTAAAACGAATTTTATTTTTAATGAACTGAGAATCTAAGCATGACGAAATATAAAGTAAAGAGCTATGTTTTCTATCGGTACAGCACACAAAATTAGGGATGCGTCGCGCTCGCCACTTTGAGGCTCCCCGTTGGGAAATCAAATATAGAGAGGGAACTAAATCTTGCAGGCAATTAAACAAACATTTGTTAAATTCAGTGCAAGATCATTTTTTTTATTTCTTTCGCGGTAATAGTTATTTTCGTATAGTGGCGCAAATATCATCGATTTCATTCACTGGTATTTTTTTAATACTTCAATACTAAGAAAACTTTGCATTAATTTGATTTTTGTGTGCAAAATATCCGGTTGGTAAACGACATCCAAGAAGAAAGTAATTAAACGTACTAAAATCTATTTTAAATTTAATGCAATGTTCCATGTGAATGCGTAGTATTTCCCCAAACGTGTACAATAGTCGAGAAATCTCCGGTTGTCAACTCAAAAAAGGCCTTATCTACAAAAAATCGTTTTTGGTTTGTGTAAATAGGCATTTCAAATGACAGAAACAGGTTTCTATTTCCTGAAAACGACGTGTATCCTGTGTATATCGATGCATTGTTACACCCGAATTACTTGAAATTTGAATTGTCAGCAGTTTTTTTATAGACAGTATCTGCTTTTGTCGAACTCCAGAATGCATTCCGTGTTTCTTACGGGTGACTCAAATGAGATGCATTTTAGTTAAAGTAACAATAACCTATCTTTTGTATTTTTAATTTTGAAAGCAGAGAGAAGCATCTTTTTAATGAGACCAAATATTTTTCTATTTTACGACAAAAAGGGTCCCTATGGGGATTTGAATAACTGGTTACTAACCTATATTTAAAACATACTCGATGGTTTGAGAGATTACAAAACGAAAATATATTCAATATCGCACTGCTTACTATTATGCACGGAAATCAACTAATTCATGTAACCGGTGTCGGTACAGGAATTTTATCCAGCCAACAATTAATCCGGGTGCGACGAAGCGACAACGCGACGATGCGAGATTTGGGCGATAATTGTCGCTGTGGACGATTTCATCGAATATAAGTTTTTCTTATATTAGTTTACATTGCGATCTGAACATTTAATATTAATGGGTTAATTCAAAATCCATTTAAACAATAAATCAGACTGCTATATGAGATATTCTCACAATGCCTGCAAATATCCGGATTTGGTAAACATGCTACGAAGCCTACTCACACCAAGGGTCACATTCTGGACTTGATTGTCACAATAATAGGCAATAATTTCACTGTAATATCAAATCCTTTGCCTGACTACTGATCCAAGTTTTGTTTGCTGCTGTGTTGAACAGTGTAAACCTCTATTGTTTCTGAAAATTACTAAAATCAGGAACTGGATATTTATTTCAAAAGTAGCTTTTCAAACTGGCATTTCACAACGACCTAGGGGCCAAGCAGATCATCAAATGTTAATGATCTGTTGTGTTATAGTAATAAAAATATCAAAGAAGTTATTCAAAAGTTCCAAATGCTTCTCGAAATGACACAACTAATGCCTATAGATTAACATTAAAGGGGGTATATATGATTTTAATATCAACATTTCATTTGTTCATATTTTGAACAACACAACTGAGAGGACGAATGTGATCGAGAAAAGTTAAAATAAAATAAAAATAAACAGTTATATGTACCACATGTTATGGGTTTTCTTTTAAATGAACTCCTTCATAACGAGAAATGTATTCCTAACGCTACGACGATACCGACACGTTTATTCGTATTTATGGCAGAATCAAAAAACGTGTCCATGTGTCGTATGAACACATCTGCACAGAACTTCTGTGTCACACGCAACAAAAAATGGAGATTTTCCGATATTGTACATGTCTAATGTGAATGATTTTCCGACTGGAAAACGAATAGTATTTTAAGGGCGTAAAGCTCTAATTATAAGGGTTTTCGAATATCAGTTCTTCTGAACTTTTATTCTAGTTTGTTATTCATCAACGTTTTATCGATTTAATTTTACTTGCATATGTTTCTATAAAAAAATGATGAGATCGTAGATACCGTCTTTAACGTACCAAGGTATTTCGGGTTCTTGAAAACGTTACACCATTTGTGCAGTACAAATCTACTTCAGAGACAATTCGCACATTATAGAAAGTGTCTATATAAGAATGTCTCATACCACTACATTACTAACGTAAATAGAGCAAAGAATGGATATTATCAGGCTAAACTTGGTGAAGCTCAGGGAACTGTAAAATGGGAACTGTGGTTGTATGAGGAAACATCTAGTCTATTTGGTGGCGAAAAAAGATAATCAGTAGCCACCACATAATAATGATGCAGGTTAAGCGAATTATTTCCTGCATTATTGTGCTGACAGAATGGCAAAACTTAGGAAGACATAAATATTTTGACTCCTGCAACAGTCAGTGAAAGCGAGTCTGAATTGCGTATCGTGCCTGTGGTAAGCATCACACTAACACATTTTACTCATTATATTTTTTGTCAATAACTAAACATGCACTATTGAAAAACGCTCAAAACAATAAAGGATCATTTATCAATTCGTGGGTTCTGTAATAACCCATAAATATCTCAGCATATTTTTTTCATTTATCAAACTTTACTTGAGCATGTGTTAACCCCACCGGTATATTTAAACGAATTTAGTGGCCCGTTGCTCTACAAATACCAAGTTGTATTGGGCTATATAATTTAGTTATTTTTATACGAACATATAACGGAAAAAAATAACGCACTAAAATATTATTTATGCTTGAATATTAAGATTTATCAAACACTGTTATTTACGACTTCCAAGAAGAAATTAATGAATGAATTTATATATGTTTTTAATCTGGTACAACGAGTCACATTAAACAATTGCATGGCTGACAAATTTGGTTAATGTTTCTTGTTTCCAATTCATTTCACATTAAATGACGGTGTACGAAACGTGACAAACAATTAATATAGTTAGCAAACACTGCCACATGATTTAAAATACTATGTAAAATAACTAGGTAGGAATTAAACCACGAGGGCGTTAGCCCGAGCAGTTTAAAAGCCACGCATCCTAACGACAAAGACTTGTTTATTGGCCGATAAACAACGATAATGCGAACATTATTTCGCTTCTAACATGATTTGACATATATTTTTGCAATTGTAATTGGAACTACTTTTTACTATGCTCCGCTCAGATTCGGGACTTATTTTTGCGTTGTTTATTGGGTAGTTTAACGATAATTTTGTTCTTTGTCTATATAACAAGAGTTGTCTGAGGACAGCGCGCTCGACTTTTTCAACCACTTTGTCAGGGGCAAAATTCTGCCAAAATGCTGGTCACAGTTATGTGCCTTGTTCAGTGATCTTACATAATGACCCCGAAGACATGTGTGTAGTTTCAACTGAATATCTGTAGTAGTTACAGAGATATGTACTTGCTGCAAGCAAACCAGAGCCTTTGGGCCTTTATCACTACTAAAAGGGGCACAATTCTACTAAATTGCAGGTCAGAGTACTGGGGCTTGGTCAGTGACCTTATACAATGATCCTGAAGACATGTGTGAAGTTTCAATTGAATATCTGTAGTATTCACAGAGATATGGAGTTGATGCGTACAACTTTAACCTGAATTTCTAAGTACAAAAAGGGGCATTATTCTGCTAAGTTGCAGGTCAGAGTTATGCGCCTTTGTCAGTTACCTCACACAATGACGCCGAAGACATGTGTGAAGTTTCAATTGAATATCTTTAGTAGTTACAGAGATATGGACTTGTTGCACGCAAACCTTAACCAGAGCATTACGGCGACGGCGACGCCGACGCCGACGAACGGGTGAATAGTATAGCTCGAACTATTCGGTGAATAATCGAGCTAAAAATTAGCCAGTGTCATGTTAGAATAAGGAATCGGTAAAACGTTCCTGGGTCCAGACGTGATCCGGATCACCACCAAAAGCTATTCATTTGATCGTTGGCCCAAAGACAAACAAATCCTGCAAAAAATAAAATCCTTTGCGGAGTTAATGCTACACACGTTGAAATGTCATACTTCACAATAGATAGGTTTGACAAGTCGGTGTTTAGAAAATAATATTATTTGAAGCGTGTCCTGGGAAAACCGGGCTTAATGCATATACGTAAGGTGTCGTCCAGGATCAGCCTGTGCAGTCCGCATAGGTTGATCTGGGACGACATTTCCCGCTTTGATTGTATTTTCTGTTTCAAGGAAGTCTCTTTTAAACATAAATCCACTGTAGGAGGAAAGTGCCGTCCTGGATTAGCTGTGCGGACTGCACGGGCTAATCCGGGACGACACTTTACGCACATGCATTAAGCCCGTTTTTTTTTTCACAGCCCGCCTCAATTATCATTGTGTCATTATTCATAATCGTTATACTGACATCATAATTTTTTATAGATTTTTGTCCGTGTAAAACCTATTGCCTATACATTTATACAGATTGTAAATTCAACTAATATATAAGTCAGATCTTATTGCTCTTTGTAAATTTATTAAGGAAGCTACGAATGTCAGAAATGCCCTAACTTTGTTAATAGTTGACACACGGTTTATCCTCCGATGACCTACTGTAGAAATCTGCATCGATTATAACGAATTGTGTTTATTTATTAACACTACGCTATGTCATTTTGTTTGCATATACTATATTTATATGTGTTGTACATGTGAAATTCTTAAATCAAATGTTCTGTTCTGTTCTGTTGAAATGTCATACTTTATAATAGATGTTACGCAATGTTTAGGTAACCGATGTGTGGAATATAATGCAATACATGTGTTCACGACCATTGTATTTAATAAACGCAATATCAGTATGTTACGGACCATTGTACATGGTAACGAAAATGTAAATATTTATGTCCTAAATAACAAGAGCTGCCAGAGGACAGCGCGCTCGACTATTCGAAGTATTTCAGTTGGCACATTTGTTTGAAAGTGGACACAAGACAGAAACCTAGAAACATAGACTTGTTTATAAATAAAGGTAGCAACAGTAGAGATACAACTTAATGGTACCCTAGTAAAATATCTACCAAAAGTAGAATAGACAAGTATATATACATATAGTCACATGTAAGCTTCAATCAGTAAAATTACAAATTAGAGTTACATGTATGAGCATTGTTGTATGCAATGTTGTTTTTATAAAAAAATATAAGTCCATATCATTATTTTGAAAAATGAAGTAAAGAAGGGGCATAAGGGTGCCAAAATACAAAACAGAGTTGTAGAGATTGCTGCACCTGATGCTGGAGTTGACGACTATGATATATTCTAAGTTTCAAGTGAATACCCTGTATAAGTTTGTATACCTTGTAAAGGACTTCTTAACTAAAACTTTAATCTGAAAATCTATATTAAAAAGGAGTATAACTCTATCAAACTATGAAACAGGTTATGGGGGTTGTTACACATGATGTTGGAGTTGATGTCAATGTAACTTTCCAAATGCCAAGTGAATAACTTAAGCAGTTTTGAAGTCAGATATGTTTGAATATAACCTTTAACCTGAAAATCTACGTGAAAAAGTGCGTAACACTGTCAAATGTTATGGGAAATATTGCACTTGATGCTGGAGTTGATGACAAAAGTACATTCCAAGTATCAAGTGAACAACTTATGTAGTTTAGTAGTTACAAAACTTTTGAATATAAACTTTAACCTGAAAATATGTGAAAAAGGGGCATAAATGTGTCAACATATAAAACTGAGTTATGGGAAATGTTCACATGACGTTGGAGTTGATGACAAAGGTATATTATAAACTTGTTATTTTTGCGCTCTTTTTCTTTGTTTTCTGGGGGGGGGGGGGGGGGGGTTACCGAAGAAAACGACGTTCGGGTGGCTGATAGACAGTTTTTCAACATTTCGGACTTTTTTCGTTTCAAATGAATAACTTGTTACAAAACTGTTGAATATATACTTTAACCTGAAAATCTATGTGAAAAACAATCGACATTACTATCATGTCAAAATGCACAACGGAGTTATGAGTAATGTGTTACTTGAGTTGATGGCAAAGGTATATTCCTAGTTTCAAAGGAATAATTTGTGTAGTTTTGCAGTTACAAAGTTTTTGAATATAAACTTTAGCCTGAAAACTCTATGTGAAAAGGGGCATAACTCTGTCAAAATACAAAACAGAGTTATGTGGAATGTTGCCCCGAATACTGGAGTTGATGACAAAGGTATATTCCAAGTTTCACGTGAATAACTTATATCGTTTTGAAGTTACAAGACCTTTAAAAATAACTTCAACCAAATTCATTCGTGGACGCCAGCTCCGACCCAGGGGCGAGTAGTAAAGCTCACCTATTTTCTTCGAATAGTCGAGCTAAAACGCATTCTTATTTCACAGCAATAACTTATTATTAAACAGCAATCAGTAATAAATTACAAGTAATAAGTAATAACGTGTAATGTCAGCGCTTCCATATACTAGTAAAATAGTTTATGTAAAATATCCTGTTGCATGTAATTTTAAAATATTTATAATAATCTAGTGCGTAGATCTAAACGACTTCCAAGAAGGAAATAAAATGATGTGCTGAAATTAGTTTTAAATGTAATACAAATCGAGATATGAAATGATATGTCTGTCAACATTAAGTAGTTTGTAACCAAAGTCGAACTTGACCTGTATTTTACGATATTACACATATGTACCAAAAATATTTTAAATATGCAGAGCCTTTTGTGAGTTATTGTCCGGGACCCGTGCTTTAGGGAATTTAAGTCAAACAGGGGCTATAACTCTGTCACAATTTAGTGGTTTGTAACCAAAATCGAACTTGATCTGTATTTTATAATGCTACATATGTGTACCAAGAATTATTTGAAACATGTCAAGCCATTTTTGAGTTATCGTCCGGAAACCATGTTTTTAGGGAATATATGTCGTACAGGGGCCATAAGTATGTCAAAATTTAGTGGTTTGTAACCAAAGTCGAACTTGACCTGTATTCTATGATGTTACACATGTGTATCACAAATTATTTGAATATGTTAAGCCTTTCTTGAGTTATCATCCGGAAACGAAAACCAACAGACCGACAAGCTCACTCCTATACCCCCTAAACTTCGTTTGTGGCGAATAAAATGCATTTACAAGGAATTAATAACGAAGTATTGTTTAATAAGATTTTTGTTAATCTAAACAATTGACAGACGTAGATTGTTAATTATATATAAACTTTGGTCATAGATGACATTTTTGCATGCGCTGGAAAATTAGTAGTAGTGGTAAAGTCGATATGAATGAAGTGTACTTGTTGTACCATTAAGAGCATGCGATACATATATCAACTTTTTAGGGTAGGGAAGTTTCCATTGGAGTGTGCTATGTTGTAGACGTGAGTTCGATTCCTACTGGAACCGTGAATACTCAGATATGTTTGTCTTTGTTTCTATTTTTTTTGGAAACGATTTAATCAAATATTGTCGCTGCACGAACAATGTATTTGACAAAACGATTTAATCAATATACTGTCGCTGCACGAACAAAGTATTTGATAAAACGATTTAATCAATATTTTGTCACTGCACGTACAATGTATTTGATATCAATAATAACGTATGGTGTTTTCACAGAATCATGTTTCGCCAGTTAATTTCGCTCTATTTTATACCGCGAAAAGAGACAACGCGAAACATATTTTGCTCCATCGCCATCAGAAATTTGTTGTTTCCACGAAATTTGGACAACATTGTCGCCCTTATATTTAAGTTTCGTGTCTCAGCATTTGACCTAATTGTGAAATCTTCAGAAAATAAAAAAATAAAAATCACAGAAAAGTAAGTTTTCAAAAAATGAACTAAACAGAACAGGTGGTGTCGATTGGAGCTTTCATATAACCTTGATCGTATTTTTATCTCATCTATCTTGTGTCATCTTGTGTCCATAACACACCCGCCACTATTCAAAACAATATAGGAAAGTTTTATATTTGTACGTGTTCCATTACTACCCAAATCAATAAATCAAACAATTTCATGTCTTTTATCAAACTTTGCTTGGACATGTATCTATTCACCCCAATGACTGATTTCAAACTATTCAGCAGTCCGTTGAAGAATTGAACATGCTATACAATTTACTTGAATTTAGTAATTATTCTACGAACATATGAGGATAAAGAACGCTCTACTCCACTGTGTATACTTGCATGTTATCATTATATTTGATAAAATGGTATTTACAACTTTCCTGAATTCAACGAATTAAGCAGTCAAATTAGTCATTATTCTACGAAAATATAATAGGATAAATAAAGCAATATAATATTATGTATACATAAATTGTAAACTATTAGTTGAAATGTCAAAGTTAAAATGTTATTTTTTACTTCCAAGAACTACATACATTAATGCATTTAAACTTTAATACCATTAGTCACATGAAACCATTGCACGCCTCAAACGTTTTGTACAGGTTTCGGTTTTCTAATGTATTCACAAATGTGTTATGGTGTACGATTCGTGACGAATAATTCACACTGTTACATTATGCTGAATATAATGTAAAAGAAAGATATTAAACTGAAAACATACGAAGAGCGCAGATCTCCACAAAGTAAGGTAACTTTACTTGAATATGCCAGAGATAGGTTACTGCCCTTGAATTATATCCTAATAGCAGTTTTATAACGATTCTGGATCAAGACGACGTTCCAGAACACAGACAAAATCTAATCAAGTGTTCAATGTTGGTCCAGTTAGAACATTCGCAAAAAATGCGTGAATATACGTTCATTACTTTTTGCGTAAAGTTGCTAGCAAACAGAAAACAACTTCGCATCGAACATACACACCAAACACACCAAAAATTGCAAAACTATAACTACCTTTTCTACGCACATGTATTTAACTTCGAAAATGGTACGTTTGCTAAGGTAACGATAGCTAAATAACTGCTGCAGAAAACAATGTACACCTTAGTACATGTATATTATAGTTTGGTTTCAGTCTTACAGATTCTAAAAATTTTCAATATAGCCATATATAATATATAAGAAAAAAATGTCCCGCTCTCCTGGGGGGGGGGGGGGGGGGGAGCATGTGTATTAACGAATCAAAATATTAATCTTAAAGGAATTTGTAAATTTGTAAACCAAGGAACATTACAGTGAAACTATTTCCAAATCCAGTCATTGGAATTTGACAATACTATTTTTAAAGTTTTAGATGTTTACCAACGGAACGTTTCTGTGATTGATTCTTTTTAAATTCAGAAAGTTGGTTCAGACAAGAATTTCAAAGATGTCATTATAACCAAATACGAAAAACTCACCTGCACCTTGGTGGCCATGGTTTTGAAGGAATTTTGTAGAAGGTCACAAACGAAATATTTTTGTAAAATTATTTCAATATCTCGCAAGTGGTTTAAAACATGAATATCTTCAATGATTTCAATTATGACAAAGCAAACTTATAGAACCATTTTAACGAATCAACTTTTTTAAGGAATTTGGATGATTGCAAAACCCCAGAAACATTTCTGTGAAATTATTTCAAAATTCAACCAATTGTTTCTGACAAGAAGATATTGTTTTTAATATTTTAGATTTCTGTTGCCATGTCAACAAGTTGTTTCAATATATTCCAACAAATTATAGTAATTGGTAAAATCCACAGCGCGGTCACTAATGATAAGATGTTTGAAGTAAATTGTACAACGTACAATGTTGCCTGTTGAGCTCGCGTCACTGGTGTTAAGATTTCTTGTGACAAGCACAAAATATAAAGTGGTAAATTTCTGGTATATTTCTGATAAATAAGCAAACAAACTATGAGCAAACTTGAGCATATATTTCCTATTATTTTATCATTGTGTAAAATTATTATTGTGATCGACTGTGGAGCCCTTGAATTAATTCTAGCGAGTACAACACACTCCAGCAGGAGAGTGAATCATTCTGAAAATAGCGCGCGGAAGAGCTCTGTTAATACACATGCATCAATTAGCGTCCGGTGAATCCTAAACCCGAGAATTTCAATAAATGGGGAATTTATATTTATAAACTTACTGTGCATGTTAATTTGAATTGTGGTTGCGTTTTATTAAGGATTATTTATAATTGCACCTTTCTATTAGCTTCTCCAGTAGATGTTATTCAAGTTATAAAAATGTCCAACATCTTTATATAAGTAAAATGAAGTGAAAGAAGTCTCGTAAATACGTCGACATTTTATTCATGTTACTTTAACTTCATTTGCTATCATGAATACACTGTGTGCAATACTAATGATACATATAGTATATTATTTAACATAACTATGTCCACTTGTCTGATATATATAATATTATTCATTCGTTCCCTCTAATTTTTTATGACAATGTTCATTTGTTAAATTTGCCTCACGAATTCATGTATCAATTATGTTTACGTAAATTACTCGTATTTAGGTTATTCATATATCGCTGTGAAAACATGGGGCGGTATATGATCGGTTTATTCACGGTACAGATATTAATAATGATTGAGTTTATCTCAAATTAATTTTGGGGACGATACGTTTTCTTGTGGTGTCCGAAACATCTAGTGTCCGGGACGTCTCCTTAGTAGGGACCGAACAATCTGGGGTCCGAGAGGTCTCCTTCGTAGGGACCGAAAAATGTGGGGTCCGAGAAATCACGTAACCGATCATCTTAGTCCTCTTGTAATTATATTTAGGGCAAAAAATGACATCTTATTGTGACGATTGGATGAAAACTGTTGGACTTAGAGAGCGGAAACGGCTTGAAAGGCCAATTTTAGATAATTCCAGGACCATAACTCCACAATTCCTGGAGCGATTTGGCTGATTATCGAACTAGACGTAGATATTATGCCCACAAGCATTTTTATGAAGTTTGGTGAAGATCAGATGAAAACTGTTGAATAAGAGAGCGGAAACGAAAGTGGTCTACCGACCGGCCGACCGACAGACCGACCGACATAAGTAAACCAATATACACCGCCATCTTCAATGGGGGGCATAATTATCAAACAGATGATGAAATGGTTTAATATATCATAAATTAAACATGCATGCTTCTATTTTCAGGTTATGCTAACTAATAAATGAATATATATGGATCTATAGACATTAGTTAATTTTAGTTTCAAACATGAGTAAACAGACAATTATAGTTAATAATGCTTGGTTGACTGACTCAGAGTTTTAAGCATGGGTAAGAAAGGACTCGACAAATGTCAAAAAAGCTTGGTGTCTAAAGTATTCTTTAGGCATATATACGTATGTGTGTATGTGTTTATAGCCAAGTCAAGTCTAGTCAATTATTGTCACTGACTAATATCATCATTATAATATTTTCAATCATATTATTTTTTGTATTTTGTTAATGGAAGTTTGATATATGTGAAACAAAATAAACATGAAGAGGTCATTTGGACGGATGTAGGGCAGGAGGAGGCCGAAAGATTTGGTGGTATTGATCAGTTAAAGTATGATTTAGTCAGCGGAAAGTCAGGGATAAGTCAGGAATTTCATTTTCGCAAAAACGTGGCAACCCTGAATATAATATATTGGATGATAAATGCACTCTCTGCCTTGCACATATTTTAGGACATGCACTTTTTCACACACGCAAACAAAATTAAAGTATTGGTTGTGGTCCAACATTAACCATTATCGCACGCACTGTGTAAAAATTTAGTCAAGACTGATTGAGCATTAAGTATCCATCTTGCACTGTGTTCGCTTTTTTATGGATTATCATCACAAACATGACAATAGCTCCGCTGTACCTGATCCGATGTGGTCCAATGGTCAATTATCAAACTCTTTCAGTATCTAATGGTCATAGACAAACTGTGCAGGTGTGTTTAAGAGCTACGATAATAGAATACCAATACAAATTATAATTATGTAAAGATAAAAGTTAGCCATTGAGCTATTAAGATACTTAAAGAGTACATCACTTGTACATGATTTGTTTGTTATTTGCTAATTAACGATTAGTGTACGACTCATAATTATGTCCTTAGTACTTTTTATGTTCCCCGAAAAATTTTCGGGAGAGCATATATTCGCCGCTTTGTCCGTCCGTCCGTCCGTCCCGTTTTTTGTCCGGAGTACTTCTCAGCACCACTGACCAGACTTCAATGAAACTTTATGGGAAGCTTCATTACCAAGAGGAGGAAAGCACTGAACAAACCGTTCCGCTTGAATGATTTTTCCCAGAGTTATGGGAGTTTGAAGATTTTGAGCAACAAGCATTTAGTGCACAATTCTTGTCCGGTCTATTTAAACGCAATTACTGGCCAGAATTAAATGAACCTTTATTGGAAGCTTCAATACCCAGAGGAGGTGTGCACTGAACCAGGACGTTCTGCTTCAATGATTTTTCTTAGAGTTATGGGACTTTGAAAATTTCTGAAATAAGAATTTAGTGCGCAACTTTTGTCCAATCTATTTCTACACAACTACTGACCATATTTCAATTAAACTTTATGGGAAGCTTTATTATCAAAGGCGGTGTGCACTGAACCAGGACGTTCCGCGTCAATGATTTGAAGAGTTGTGGGACTTTGAAGATTTCTGAAATTAGAATATAGTGCACAATTCTTGTCCGGGCTATTTCTCCGCAAGAACTGGCCAGAATACAATGAAACTGTATGTGATGCTTCATTATCAACATGAGGTGTGCACAGTACAGGATGTTCCATTTCAGTGATTTTTCTTGGAGTTATGGGACTTCGAAGGATGCTGAAATTAGTGTATAGTGCGCAATTCTTTTCTGGACATTTTCTCGGCAACTACCAGAAATATTCAATGAAACTTTATGGGAAGCTTCATTAACAAGAGAGTTATACATTTTAATACAAACATCAAACATAAATTACGTGATACCGACTACCAGTTATATTTGTAGGTGTTAAATGTAGGCATGCGAATCGTAGTGATATTTATACGTAAATGGCAATTACTGCATATAGTGCATACATTGGAATTATAATATATAATCATAATAAAGTACGCTTCTGTGAAATGACAATTACCTAAGTCATAACTTAAACGGAGATATCAGTGACGCTGACAGATGACTCCAATAACGCCTTGTTAAGTAATAAGAAAGCAATTAGATGGGCAGAGGTATCAAAAGAACTAAAAATCACTGCGATCTGCGGCAACAAATCTGTTTTCAAAACTATATTTGAACGAGACCAAAACTACAATAGATGAAGCAGAATTGTTAAATTCAAGGCCAAAAGCGGTAAAATAAATCAAAGTGTTGGAGCAATATGTACATTTTATCCTGATTATTCAATTTCCCATCAAGTATCATTGAATTTCATACAACTGGTCCAAATAAAGAGAAGCTCAAAATAAGATTAAATAATAATGGAAGACCCATATCTCAGCGAAACCTCATCGAAGTGGAAAATAAAATGTTCCACCCTCTCTTGGCAGCGAAGTCTTCAATCAAATTTCACTGAATTTCTGCCAGTGGTTGATGTCAAGAATGGTACACTTCAAGGTATATAAAGCAGTAATGAAAGGACAATTAATCCAATAAAAACCTAAGTGAAACATCTTCGCAATATGCTGATATCATCCTGATAATAAAGCTTAACATGCAGATTGATTGACTTCAGTCACCGCCAGTGGTTGTTGAGAAATATCTCATGTGCATTACATAAAATGACCATAGCTCCAAAACAAATCAATGAGACAAACTATTCTGACACAATGATTTAATGCTCTTGATAATGTAGCTTTTGGTGGCTGAAAAAAAGCCTGCCCAAGAATTGTGCACTATATACTAATTTCAGCAACTTTGAAAGGCCCATACCTTCAAGAAGAATCATTGAAGCGGATTGTCCCGGTATTAAAAAAAACATTTTCGTGGTAATGAAGCTTCTCGAAGTTTCATTGTAATACGACCAACGGTTGGTAAGAATTAGGCCTGTTACTAATTGTGTTACTAATCGGACTTCGTAGGCCCACAACTCCAACTTGAAGGAAAAGCATTGAAACAGGACCCAACGTCCCATAACTTCACGAAATATTATTTTATCAAAACGTCCTGGTACTATGCTCACCTCCTTCTGAAAATGAAGCTTCCAATAAACAAAATTCTGGCCAGTTATAACTGAGAAATAGTCCAGACGAGAAAATGGGACGGACGAAAGGACGGAAAACAGAAGAACGGATGGACAATATGCTCCTTTGAAATTTTTCAGGACGAATGAAAAGCGATCACAGAAAAGTACGTTTACAAAATAACTTTAATAACAGTTTATATCAATAGGCGGTTTAATATCGACAGCTAAGTGTGTTACAACCAACATCATATTTGTTTTCTCATCCATCTTTACGGTATTAAAACGAAGTGGTAACCTCTCCGTTGACATAACCAAAAATGTACCCATTTCGCTGCGGTAATTGTCTCTCTCCGTTAGAAATCATCCCGGAAAACTGCAGATATGTCACTTTCACGTCGATATATATATTACTATTGCCACAATCAGGGATATAGAGGATATTTGTTTGTTTTTGGTTTGATAACGCGTTATATCATCACCGGAAAGGGCGAGCGCTGTAGGATCATATTTTTCACAAATCAAAACGCTCATGAAAATATGTAAATTTTCTTCCTTTTAAGTGACGATATTAAGCGTAATCACACCGAAAACAAACACATTGTCTTTTTTTAGTTATGCCTTTTTAACCGTTTCTGTTACATTTTGTTGAAAAATCTCACCTGACTCCTAACGTCATGACGTCAAAATAATGACGTCATTTCATTTTTGAGTCCGGCGTCGTTGTCGGTCCGTTTCATTCGCTGTATTAAATCGGGACCCCCCTCCCCCCCCCCCCAAAAAAAAAATAAAAAAAATACACAACAGTGAAATACCACAGTGAAATACCAATTTTATCTCACTGATATTTTTTCTATATTTTACTACTCGTACTTAGCATAAAATTGATTTTCATTCCACGGAACGTCGTGTACATATTTCTACGTAGACTTCGTCCTATAAAACAGTGTGTTCATATAAATAGTGGAAACAGTTGTTTTCTTAGCTGATATTTGCTGACTTCGGTGACATTTTTGCACCGTTATCCACTGTATTTCATTAAAATCTACACGGCTTTGAGTTTGGCTTAGTTTCAACATAATACGTCCAGACCGCCTGGTTTTACGGCTAGGGTACAACTTTGGCTATTTTAACGCAGTGGTTACCGCTTTGTTTAAATATCGTGATCTTATGTCACTTTTTTTAAAGACGTTGAAAAATATAGGCGAATTTTACATTTTATTGTTTCTGTCTATAGCCAATCAATAAATCAAAATGAGTTCTTTCATCAAGGTTTGCTTGCACGTGTATCTATTCGCTCCACCGACATTCAACGAATTCAGTAGTCCGTTGCAATTTAAAGAATTGTCCAACCTACGCAATTTAGTCATTATTCTACGAACATATGAGGATAAAGAACGCTATACTACTTTCTATAAACTTTAAGGTTAAATTTATCTTCAAAAAATGTCATTTGCGATTTCAATGAATTTAGCGAATTCAGTGGGCCGTTGCGATAGAAAGAATTTTAAAAGCTGTACATTTTAGTCATTATTCCACGAAAATATAACAGGATAAATTAAGCTAAATTACATTCTTTATATTTTGATGTTCAAACAGTATAAAAAGTTATTTACGACTCCCAAGAACGAAATTTATTAATGCATGTAATTATCCTTTAAATTTGGTAACTTACACTGTCACATGACTTAAAATACTGAGTAACAAGAAATCTCTTTACAAAGATATTCCGAGGGTTGAGCGTAAAACTGTTGTATCTGATATAGACTGTTGATCAGTTGATTGGTACCGCGCAGCCTCAAATGTGAATTGGTCAGGGAGAAATCTATCCGTACGGTGCATTTGAGCAGCTATATGAGTGTTTCGTTTTGGAGCGCTTGAATTTTAATACAAAGATTTCGAAACATCAAAAAAGTGGCTATTTACAACCAGCTTGGTGACCTAGAAATTCGCAGACCGGCTCATTCCTAGCTCTGGTCGCCACTTTGGCAGAAAATTTGAAAGAGCGTGCAGAATTCAAGATTTTTTTAGAAATCCTTTGAACCCCCCCCCCCCCCCCCCATGCTTTCCTGTTGCAAACAAGTATTTTATAAGCTGCAAATCTGTGCATGTAGTACTAGCGATTTTGTGGTGAAAAATGGATAGTCACCAATGGATTTTTTTTTTGGAAAGTTTGAAACATATCGAATGAGCATAATAATTTTATTTGTACAAACGCTCGCATAAAGCCGCTGAGTCAAACTGATTATTTTTCTTGGACTTTTTGCTTAAAGTAAATTTTCGCTAATGTGTTCAATACGTATTAAAACGATAACTCATGAAGTTAATTGCTGCAAATTGTACAATTGACGGTTGCTAAGTCCAACTGTGCTCATTAATCTGGGAAGACATCGACGAATGCGTGGATATGATGTTTGTTGAAATACTTTAGACATTATAGCCCGTATTCACCAACCGATTCTTAGACTTAAGACTTCAAAATAAGAATATTCTTAAAACTGTTCATTTCTAAAAATGCTGTTAAGGCCATGTCACACTTTGGCGAATTTAAGCTTCGAGTTCTGTACGAGTTCTGACGACTTATAACTCGCCGTAAAGTGGACGAGTTGGTCGCGGAATTGTTTCAAGACGACATTGACACGACACAAGTACGATAATCACATTTTATTACGAGATCAACAGAGACATGCGTACGATATCTTTTCGACAATCAAAGACTTGTCTTCGAGAATGTACGAGTGTGGACGAGTCTGTACGACTTGTGAGGACATGAGCACGAGTTAATGACGACATTGTACGAGAAACGGACGAGCATATGTCGTAGGCAAGTCTCCCAGACTCGCAGCAAACTCGTGTTATGTCGTAGAGTGATAATATACGGCGACAAACTACGACAACGGATGACATGTCTACGGAATGTGTTCGATTGTGTTTGAGAGTGCGCGAGATTCCTTCGACATATCTTCGACTCGTGTAAGAGAATAAAATGTCACCGAAAAGCGGCGAGAATTTTAAACGGTTTAAAATTCTCGCCGCTACTTTGCGAGTTCTGGCGACATAGGAAGACATAGGTAGACATCACTGCGACAAAGAACGACATGTGTACAAGATCTACACAACACCAAGCGAGTTGTGGCGTGTTACAACTCGCCAGAACTCGTAGCTGAAATTCGCCCAGTGTGACAGGGCCTTACATTTGAATTTTACATTGTATTCACAAACTTTTATTTAAGCATTCGTCATTTAGAATAATTTATATATGACACGAGCATCATTGGAAACTGGCATAATAGCGAAATCACAAGTATTATGTCTTGATCTTAAGTCTGTTCTTTATTCTTAAGTCTAAGAATGGGTTGGTGAATACAGGCCTTGATCTAGTATACAAACATAGATTTTTGTCGCTCGTTTTATAACTAGACATCCTTCGTTTGCAACTTACCTGGTAATTAACGCGTTTAAACATAAGTGTTATATGGACTTTTTTTTTGCAATTAACGTTATAATAAATTTGTTTTAAATAGGGTTAAAATAATATGTTTTTTTTTCCAATTCTAAACAAAACACTTTTGATATATAATACACTTTGTACTAATTTGCTCAATAATACCAGTGTATTTTATTCTGTGGAACGTGTGACACAAAATTTAATAATTGTCACCTTGCCAGTTTGTGAATATGTCATTTTAACCGGATGCTTATATTTCATTCCTGTAATCTTCCTATAATCACCGAACCACCAGCCTAGAACAGTTTGACGTTGATGCGACCGAGATTATCGATTTTAAATTAACAAACTATGCACATGTGAACTTTCTAGGAACTACCGATATATATAAAATAAAAGAAAGAGAAAATAATGCTAAGAAAATATAAATACCGGTAATTTCAGTGAAATATCCGGTTTGTTGTATTGTTAAATTGTGTATAAAAAGCCAGTTTGTTTTTGACAGTTACAAAACTGCAACCGCTTACATTCAAGCGTGGTACATTTGTCAGTTTAAGTCTGGCACGTTATCCGTGGTGTAAGTAGTTAATTGGTAAGTGGTATAAAAATGTTATTTAATGATAAGACTCCTTGGACATTAGAATAATTGACAAATAAAATCATTTTAATTAAATAAATACTCTTGGCGTTGAATTTGCAAAAATGGTTATAATTTGCTTACAATTATCGATGTTTTATTTTGCAGACCAATGGCTTTGGCAATATTGGCGTACATTGGAGATAAAGCAGCTGGTGCTGTGGTGACACATTTTATAAGCAAGGCCCTTACGTGGATAGAAAATAAAACGTTTGGCGAACCTAAAACATGCGAGGACGTACTAAGAACGATGGATAAGTACCAACAGGAGTTGCTAAGCGATGTGAAAAAGCTCTTCGCTGAAATGAAATGGGACATCGCACTCGTAGAGGAATTCAAATCGGAAGAAAACATCACGTACCTCTGGAGTCACTTGGTCGAGATTTTACAGATTAATTCCATATTCGACAGAGTAAAAAGTCTTGAATCGTTTTATTTGGACGTCTTAGACATCGACAAAGGGGTGATTCACTGTCTGCACTCACTCCATGAGTGTCTAGTAGGCGAACGGATTGCTGACCCCGCTAGGAAAGGTCTTCTGCGAATGTATTCGAATTACATGTATGCGCAGATGATAACAGATCCCCCTGTCACGTCACCCAATGCATACCTTCAACACCTGAGTCCGTATCTGGATAGCGTTTTCGTTTTGCAACTGATGGCCATAAATCTGTTCTGCTTAGCAGAAGAGAGCGAAGAGAAGAAACGAATTCAACTGCATGCGCTTGAAGTACGAATGAAAGAACAACTTAGTATCTTCGACGAGATGCGGCCAAACGTTTTGGTGGACGTGTATAACCAAACCTATCAGCAATACACTATCAAAAACGAACAATCAGCCGCACTGTACGGAGACGTGGCTTCAGCTCGCGTTTGGTTCCGAGGCCGCACAACGTACAACGAAGATGAAGAATGGGTGTTCAGAAGCTCATCCTCCTTCGCAACGGAAGGAAGTCTAGTGATAAGGAAGTGTGGAGGCGCTATCAATATTGCTGGCAACGAACATCTTCTTTCTAGCGACGGTAATGAGGAACGGTCCGATGGAGGCAAGTTTTGGGTCATTCCCCTTATTGCTAAAGATCATTCAAGCGATGACAAAAAGATGTTGGCATCAATCTGGAGCCTTGGAGAACGAAAATATCTTTGCGCGTCGGGCGACCAAGTGAAATTATCAGTTAAACCGTACGTGTTTGAGATAACCAAGTCGTCTCATCCAGATTACTTCTACACGAAAGACGGGGTGCACTGCGCTCAAAAGAAGCCTTCAGGCATATAAAACAATCAGTCAAGTGATGTAAATTAAAAAACAACAACTGCTAGATCTATATCGATTGTTTTCAATATTTTTGTTTCAAGTATTTAAAAAGACAAAATATTGCAGGAAAATAGCGTAAGTATCACTGTAAAACTGTAGATGCTAGATATTTTGTAAATAAATATAAGTTCGAATAATGTTTCTGTACAAACATCCCAGTTCGCAGACCCGTAACAAAATCTGATTATGTCTTGTAAGTTGAATCTGAAAGAGTTGTACTAGTTGTTAAAACCTTTTTCTACATCTGCTTAACCTGGGGTTTTATTATTCTTTATTTTTTATATACAATCTTGTATTGCAGCTCTACTTGCAACATGTATTCGTTAAAATGTTTTCTGCGTTTGAATACATTAGATAAATTTATAATATTTAATTTAATCAGACAGTGTATAGCTTTGTAATAATTATATAGCTGGAATCATTGATTTTACATTAATGCTTATTTTATGCCTTTTTATTTCTTTGATTGTATTTTTATAGTTTGAGTGCTTTCTCCTGCTAAATATATCCTATATAGTTTTGTAAAGTAAATATTTTGCTTGGAAATGTCTTAATAATTTTATATTCGTGTGTTTCACTTTTTATACATTTGTTCATTTATTGCATATTATTGATTTCTTTCATTTTTTCCGGATTGATGGTTATTTTAATGTTTCCTCGTAATATTAAAGCAACAGTCCAGAAATATGTTAATAAAAAATCATTGCAGAAATCGTTTCTAATGGAAATCTTAGCGATCAAAATACAAAAAAAATTGCATTGAAATCGGTAAAATAATAACGTTTTGGTAATTTTTTTTCGTATAGTTATCTGTATGCGCTAGCTGATGATGCCTCTGGTGTAAATCAGCATGTACATTATAGTATATTTCGTTCGTACCAAACGTTTTCGAACATAGAAATTATAAAATGCCTTTCGTAAATGAGAAACAGTTTTCAGTCGAATAAACATCATTGACGTTCATGAGAACTAATGCCAATTTAAGATGTATTGAATTATGTTTTATGGACTGCGGCTTTAATGGCACATAGAAGGCTGGCGATGTTGTAAGGGTGGCCGTGGAAATTCTAAAGTAAGAATTCTGAAATTTCCCTGGCTTGTATCTGTTTGAAATGTGATTTTCCCTGATGCTTCTCGTATAATCGAAACAGTTAGTGTTTACAGAGTGTATACATATATCGATACCATCCTACCATTCTAGCAGTTACACGTTAACTTTTTATTCTACACTGATGGTTTTATTTAATTATGATTATTTATTACAGTTTATACTTCACTTATTCACTTTGGATATTGTTATTTTAATGTTTATCTAATTTCCCCTTTTTTAAACGTTTAAATTTCCCAGATATTTCGTCCATGGCCACCTTGCTTGACGGGGTATTGTGTGCATATATTCACTATGATTATTTTCTATGTATTGTTGAGTGTCTTCTACTTGTTCCTATGTTTATATAAAATATTATCGAAATGCTTATTGAAAATAATATTTAATCAGCAACTGATGTGTGTTTTAGTAGTTGCAACAAATACATCAGACCATGCTTCGTTGAATCATTTATTTTGCCATGATATGTAATATCTTTGGACGATAAACTCTTAAGGAATATCACTCTTAATAACATATTCAATACTTATGCTGCTCAAGTATTAACCGTTTAAATCGAACATTAAAATGATTCCTAATATACAAGGTAAACAGTTAAATTCCTTACTTGTGCAAATATAAATCGTCATACGTAACATTGGTGTGTGGGTGTTACTGGATTGCTTGTTTTACAATAACAACATTCATTGCCGACTAAACAAGAATTGTCACTGTAAGTGACAAATAACCGTAAAGTGTGGAACTGAGAACTGAAAATGTGGGTAAAATTGAGCAAAGTGTAATAACTCATTAGATATTTTAGACAACAAATCTTGGTACAAGCCCCGTGCACTCCCCCGTCTCTAATGCTAAGTATGCAAATAGCACACATGTTTTTGTTATGATAAATACGCTAAGTATAAAAACATAAGCTGCGTTGAGGCGTTTAAGATGGACAAGCAGTGACAATGATTTACATATTTGCTCACATTCGCGAAAGCCCTGTAACGATGTCGATATAAAAGGAACCTTTAAAAAGAACAATGAGCTGAAAGCTAGTTGATTCCAGAAATAAACCTTCAGCCTCTGGGCGGATTTTAAAATAACTTCGTATGCAAAATACCTCATTTGAGTCAAGTAAAAACATAAACGACCCGAGTCGTATTCGTGTTTAATAGAAACGCATAATAAATGCATACCGATCTTATGCACCTGTCAATATTTCCCACCAGGGGGCGGGAGCGGGAGCAACCAAAGCATTACAATGCAATTGCGGCAAGCTCCAAAGGGACGTAACCACAACGATTCTATTAATCCTCTACACTAATGAGTTATCCCGCGTTTGAATATTTGTAGTAAACGTACTTATTGCTAAAACACTACACATATAGAGGAAATGTGTATGAAAACAAACTTATTGCTGACACATTATAAAGGTAGGACAAAGTGTGTATTGCAGGCAACTGGCCTGAACAGAAACCTGCCGAGGTCGTGAACGAGTAACGCTGTAGCCCGACGAAAACTTCAACATCGGTATTCCTACTGGGTATGACGTGAAGCCGGATATTGGCCGATTAACGAGCCAAAATAGTTACATGTCAAAGAAAACCGCTCCAACAACGATAAGTAAAACACCGATTTCAAGTACATGTATTCTGTTTATATTTTAATACATGTATGTGCTGATCTAGACTGCCAACTAAATTGCAAAGACCGCCATATACCTACTTTGACCCATATAATAGATGAAAAGTAAATACTCAGTAACTAAACGTAAAATGATCGCCGAAAATATGCAGCTCCTCGCTTGTTTCTATCAATTATTGAGGAGTTTGAACCCGTTTCGAAAAATGCGAATCGAGCGATTGGTTACGAATACTATAAAGAACATTTCCTGTAATGTTCAACTACTGTTGTTGCTTATTAGGTACGTTCTACGCCTTAAACAATGCCAACTCGTGAACGGCGTATCGCATGCTAGTGTTCTGAGTATTGCATTTTATCAATATTTAGTGTAGTGTGTATTGCTCAAAGAGACATCGCCATTTTTTTATGATTTCTAGCAAACAAACTTTTATTAAATAAAACATTAATTATCCAAACCTAGATGGATACATACAGTATACTATGCAAAAGTAATAGTAAACTCTACTAATATGGGTTCATATCGTGCATTATATACAATGTGTATTTTTTTGTTGTCAATTAACCAACTTGTATGCCTGCTCTACTGTAAGAAAAATCTAATTAAAACTTGTAGTATATAATAAAGTACAATGTATAATTATTGTTTATTTTAGAAATTCAACCACATAAACTATTTGTATTGTTGCGTGTATCAATCTGTTATCTAAACAGTGCAACATATTAGCGTTCGTGTCTGCCTTGACGTTGATAGTAGCACCATTGTATACCGCAGTCCATTCAGAAAATAGTGTCATTATTATTGGCTAGAGGGATATTGAACTCACTGTGAATCAATTTTTAACTTTTCTAATTTATTCAGAACTGTCCAATTACTTACATGACATATTACTTATCATGCCGTGCTATAGGAAGCATGTGTTTTCGTGGATTCATGTTCATTATCGTATTTTATAAAGAAAACTCACATTTAGTATTAGGTTTTATTATTTTTAACATATTTAGTTAGATCGGTATAACCTGCACTGTTCAGTGTATTCATACCTAACCTGAGTAATTATCTAAATCCTAATAATTGTACAAGCCCGGAGTCCGGGTTTAAGCCCAGCAATTACCGAAATATTTTGTCGATAAACCCCTACTGAGTACACGAAAATATTTTGCGTCAGAGCATTTATCGTTTTATGCAAACATTTAAAACAACATACAAATTAACTAAAGACAGGCAACAATTACACAATTGACCATATAGGCTATAATATTTATGTTATTTGCACGACAAACGACGTACAAGTACAAACAAGTACAAACAAACGTTAACTCTGTCAAACTAAGATGTAATAACAACCAAAAAGATATATCCCATACACCGTCTGTCTCGCTGTAATGATATATATTATTAATACTCAGAATAGTAGCCTACAATACCCCCGTACACGAGCTACGGAATAAATTCATTACCCAGTACAACTGGCACACTACTATTGGGGTCCATATAACAGCTATTTATTAATCGAATTTACTGGAATTCGGAAAACGAGGAATTACTGGAATTACCGGCCATTTTTCCGTGAGCATTGCTTTTTTAAAAGGTGATTATGTACTATTATTCTACAACATGTGTCATATGAATGTCTTCTAAATTAAGTTAACATTCTACATAAGCACCTGTCTATAGCATGTTATCAACAATTTAATCGAAATCGGTATAAACCTTACTGCCTGTGAAGTGAATCTGCTCTATTTTGGCTCAACATCCGGTGTCACGTCATACCCAGTGATTCCTTTTAGTTTACAAATGTACAATGTTGACATGTCTAAATCTGAATTATTTTTATATAGACTTTAGAATGGTAAATGGTAATTTTAACATCAGAATATAGACCTTACGAATATATAATCTTTCATTCTGTAGATCACTTATCGTTTTCTTATATGACTTAGTAAACGTTTTAGTAACACTTGGTATTTTATGTCTTATAGTATTAGTAGTCTACTTGTGAATCTAATTATAATTGAGGCGTGTCGTGGGAAGATGGCAGTCCGCACAGGCAAATCCGGGACGACACTTTCCGCATGCAGTATGTTTATGTTTAGAAGAGACTTTCTTGAAACGGAAAATAATATTAAAGCGGAAAGTGTCGTCCTGGATAAGCCTGTCCGTACTGCATAGGCTTATCCAGGTTTTGGTCGCAAGAGGTTGTTATTGGTCGCCGCAAATTTAAGCTGTCGGTGGTCGGTAATCAGTCAACGACCTATGTGTGACCTAGGCTTAAGAGGGATCGATATATAATTATTGATATACATTTCAGAAAACATGACAAGACAAGACAAGACAAGACAAGACAGTTTATTAAGATTTGTACATAGTACATCATCTAAACACATCATAATCTTACATGCATTTTGTCACGTTATATCATTTTAACATTTAATTATAATAATAAAATATTTGTAGACACGGATACACATAAACACATAAAATACAGAGATAGTTTTATGAATAACAGGAAAACAACGGTCATGATATTTCAATAAATTAACATCGAAATATAAACTTTTTTTAACTAATGTTTTTAGTGTAAAGGAGGACAACTCTGTGTATATTACACAGTAGTGTTCAGGAAAGTATTTCTTATTTTTAACGCTTCTTTAATATACTTTGCTAACATTAAAAGTTCATTTTTATTATTACTTTTTAATAATTGGTGAAATTTGTGAACAGACGGTCTATTGTAGTAAAATTGTTTTATATATTTTTTTCTAATATCTACAAAATTTAAGCATTTACAAATAAAATGAAATTCGTCTTCAATATCAATTTCGTTACAACAAAGACAATATCGTTCGTTTCTAGGAATATTTTGAGTGGCATATCGACCAATTTGAATTCTAAGCGGTAAAACTGATAATCTTAATTTAGCAATATATGATCTTAAAGATTTGGGAACAATATCTAAATAACATTCATAGCCATACACAGGTTTAAATAAACGATACATGTCTAACACAGGGCTATTATCTACTGTTCTATACCAATCCTGGGTATACATATCAATAATTCTACTTTTAAATTGGCATAAAAACACATTTACATCGACAGCATTGACATTATCAAATACATAAGAAAACCCGTAAATGTCAAAAAGTTTCTTAACATTTGAAACCCAATTGGTATGGCCATTCTGACTATCTTGAAGGGCCTGTAAGTATACCGTTTTTAATATAATGTTGTCAGTATTTCATAACTTAAACCAGTATTTTACAATTCTAATATAACGATTTATAAAAAGAGGATATCTACCTAAATCGCCATAAACCGCTGCATTGCACGTGTTTTGTTTAACGTTCAGTAATCTTTTGCAAAATTTTAGGTGGATTCGTTCTATTTCTTTAGACTTTGTGTTTCCCCACACTTCACATGCATAGTTTAACATTGATCCCACGAAAGCGTCAAACAACTGACAAATGGTTTCAGGTTTTAAATCAAATTCCTTACATTTGTTGAATAAAATATTCGCGGCTTTAAGTGCTTTACCAGATAGATATTCTTGGTTCAAATTAAAGTTGCCGGTATAATTAAAAACTGTTCCTAGATAATTGAAATCATTTACAACTTCTATTGGTTGTCCATCATACGTCCAATTTTCGGAAGGTAACAATCGACCACGTTTTCGAAATACCATGATTTTTTTCTTATTGATATTAACTTTAAGCCCCCAAGTTTTGCAATATTCAAGCAAGCGATCTAAATGGTTTTGAACTTCTACAGGTGTTTTACCTACAATTGCCATATCATCGGCAAAAAGCAACAAAATCAATGTTATATCTTCAATATTCAAACCAGATGAATTGTTTTCTTGCAAAAACAGTTCTAAATCCTCTACAAACAATGAAAATAATAAAGGTGACAATACTTCCCCTTGACGTAGTCCAACTGCATAACTAAAATATTCAGAAAAATTTGAGCAATGTTTAACACAAGATTTAACATTTTCGTACATATTTTTTATAATTCTCAGTAATTTACCTTCTATGCCACATTTATATAATTTCAACCATAGTGCATTTCTATAGATAGTATCAAAACATTTCATCATATCAACATATATAACATATAATCTTTTATTTTCATTAATATATTTTTGTACTAAAGACATTAATATAAATATTGCATCAACAGTGGACCGCCCTTTCCTAAAACCAAATTGTGCGTCCGAAATAATGTTAAAGTTGTTACAGAATGTTTCGATGCGAGTATTAACAACTGTTGTAAAAAACATAGGACATATATGTCAACCTTGAAATTAATTGTGATTGCTCACTGGCTGTTCCTTTGAACTAACTTATATATCAATGTATCATCGGATTCTTTCGCAACAGAATAGATGAAAAAGAACAAAACAAACATACTGATCCGAACTGAAAGCATTAATTAGGCGCTGGTTATTATGCGCGTGGCACTCAACAAGACAGGGTATTTGCCGGTACAACTATTTGCATTCTGCAAATGTAATGTTAGTTTTTAATCTACCTTTCCTTTATCGTACTTAAATTAAATACATCACGGCCTGTTAAAACTGGCTTCACCTCTTTTTGGAGGTGAATGGAAACTGAGCCAATGTAACATCCGAGCTGGAGCTTAGGACAGGGAATTAGTCAAACACGTAAATAAAGTTAAGAGGTAGGTCTGGATTTTTCTATAATACAATAATTTATAGGTCTATTTTAAAAATCAGACATTGTAGTTACACGTAGAAATCATCTTACTAAACAAATATGTAGACCGTTTTGAAATGCGTTGTGACTTTTCTCTGCATTGGTGAAAGGTTAAATCCTTTTCGAACTGCACTACATTTTCCAATTTTTTAAACAGTGTCTAAATTTGTCCAAAATCTGTATGAAAACACCTCAGATTCTATCACTGTTTACTTTTCCCCATTACAACATGTCATTAGCGCCACCTCGGAAGTATAATTTGGCTATGTTTTCTAATACATCTCCAAAAAGAGATGGCACCTGTGATTACAGGCCGTTATATAAGAAATAATCGATCTGTACTGTATTGCTCATTGAAGCAATTTTCAACACTAACACATTGTGATAACCGGGTAAAACATATGAAATGCAGCCTAGTACACGTATTACATATAATTATCCTTTTCAACTAATTCTATTTTCATGTGTTTGTGTACATGAATGATTTGTTGACATAGCTGCTCGAGCATGGATTCAGAAAAAAATGTTGAAAGGGGTGAAAAACCTATCCAAGTGCAGTGCAGATACAACACACACGAATCCGGAATGTTGCTTTTTAAAACGCTTTGCAATTCATTCCCTAATTAATAAATAGTGTGGTCAAAATGACGAGCGAACCAGTATTTGGGTTACGAAGATTGTTTAATGACTATTGTAACAATACATGTACATGTATATCTCAGTACGTATGGTGTGATACTGGTGCAATGCCTAAATCCGCCACTGTCCTAAATCAGACCCCCTATCCCAAAAAGCATCTGTATCACAGTGATTACTTTTTTGTTGATTTGGATCAACGGGACGTTTTCCTGAAGAATGCTGGCGAATTTTCTTCTTGATATGTTGAGTTATTCCATATTTAATCAAATTGTTTTGTCAATGACCTCTAAATATAAATTAATTGCACGGTGAAAATCCAATTCATACTGCGCACGCGCGATTTTGAAGACATCAATTATTTATCGGCAATGAATACATTTAAGTGCGGAAAAACTGTGTATTAAGCATGCACATGCACATTAAATAAAAGCGCATTACTTCGCCCCGACGCAGGGCCTCAGTTTAAGAGCCTTACAAATGATCTATTTTTATAAATATAAAGATGTTTTTATAAAATTAAAACATGTATTAACAACAAACAGCGATTTGCTTAATAAATAAAGCTTGACTTAGAACAATAGTCAAATGTAGAATAAGCATAGCACAGTTCCCTATCCACGGTTTTTCACGAAGCGATTTCGGGTAACCATGATTAGATTCTCGAAAATGATCTCCGAAAAGCAAAAGTGGGTTTAATGTTTTAAACTCAATAGAAATTGCTTGAAAAACGGATTTCATAAAAAAAATATTAATTTCAAGCAATTTTAAAGAGGAGTGGCGGATTTAGGCACTCCCAAGCACATTTTAATACATTTAATTATTTTTCCTATGCCACATATTAGAAATGTTACTCCAAAACAGCCAGCTAATGCATATTAAACCTAAAATGATTTGTGTGAATTTGTGTGTCGATTGGTTAACAAATTTTGACAATTTCGTAAAAGTACCTCCCAAATGTGGCGGATTTAGGCACTGTGCCACTACTATTTAAACCGTAACACCTATCTCTAATACGACACTGTTTTGAATGTTGATAACATGAAGGCGAGCTTTGTTTCAGCTTTGTTAACAGTTTGTAGCATGATGCTGTACTGATCTATGATACCTTTCTTTAGCATGGTGTATTAACATTCAACTTAATTAATTGTCTGTGTCATAATGCTCTATTGATCTATGAAAATTGTCTGTAGTTTGATGATATATTGAAATTTTATAACTGTATCTAGCTTAGCCCTTTACCGTATTCAGTTTTAATGAACCATAACAGAATCGTGTATAAATATATAATTTTGTGTCCAATAAAAACAAATTATGTATTTTATTTATCGGTGTAATAATCAATAACCAACATGCTCATCACAATATAGAAACATTCAAAATAAGGTAATTACAATAGAGATCAAATGGAAGATCCAGAATAACAAATCTTCTAATTTGAAAATTAACCTCATCAACATGCAATGTGTTCTGAAAGTCTTATTGATCTTTTAAACAAAAGTGAAGTGAAATTAACACTGACAAAACACTCAGATTTAATAATGAACATGAACCATGAAACATATACTTTCCCCGCCTAAGTGTGACAATTCCATGCATGTTTCTGTGCAAATATATTTGTTGGTGGACAAGAACTCTTGCAAAGATGTATTAATGGATTGTATTTATATATGGATCTAACAGTAAAGTATACTATAATAATGAAAGCTGTTATCAAATACTAAAATTTGAATTTATATATGTATTTGATTTTGTTAGCAAAATCTAAGTCATAAGTGAACACATGTTTTATGCAATAATATATTTTCCATAATGAATACACCGACATTTGTCCGCAATACGATTTTAAGCGTTATAAATTTTGAGTCACTAATTTTGAGTTACTATTGAGAACGTTGTGGACCTATCCACCGGACCAACATGTCACACATAAACTCTCAAATGCACGTCTCTTCATTGAAACCTATTAACTTAAAGCAAGTATATAACAGGGTTAATGTGCATTTGCTCCACCTGTTGTCATGAGCTCCACCTCCATGGCATTGGCTCAACCACTTTGCTAAAAATACAGATTATTGTATGATACTTGTCCAAAAACAGCGTCAATTAGTTTCAATTGATAGTAATATAAACAACTATTATATGTGTAGCTACATGTATTTTGTGCAAAAAATGGTCAAATACATTGGTCAATTTCAATATTGTGTTGAATCGACTTCGATGTTACCACTAATGCAAGTTCTCATTTTGATAATTATTTTAAACAGCAAATCGGTCTACACATATTTTCGTGGAACTACGTTCAATGATTAAAAGAAAAAAGGTTAAAAATCGATGTGTTCAAGAAAAAGACCGAACTGCCTCTGAAAGTTGTTTACGTTTTTGACAAATCTCCTGTTCTGAGCTCGACCTCGGAAATTGCATTGGCTTAGTTTTCCATTCACCTTAAAAACACTTTTAACGACTAATGACAGGGTCGGCTTTGAATTAACACCGTTTCGAAAAATAGTTCGACACAAAAATATTATTAAATGGCGTACCATACGGTAAAACAATTAATGAACATAGATAACATTTTCTAAATATGTATACCTGCTGACTTTGCGATTGTCGTGATATGCAGTTCACATATCGATTTAATGGAAAATAACCGAATGTATTGGTTTTGTCTCATCAGTACGCATTGCTGATGACTTATTTAACGGTAGAGTTAAAAATACAACACGTACATGTAACAGAGGCATTTTCTGATTCGGACATTTCAGCACGGTTTACCACTTATGCAATTATATAAACAACACTCTGTGTTTTGTAGACACTATCGGTTTTGGATTAAGAAAACAAATGGTTAATCTGTTGTAGTAATATGTAACAATGATCATTATATTATGTTGAATAGTTTACTTTGTACAAAAAAACTATTTTAGGTTTAATACAGATTTAAAGGCTGTTATGGCTAGCCATCCCAATTTTCAGAGCAACAGACATATGTGAAGGGCTAGGGTATTTTTCAGTTTATAGTGTTTACTTTGTCAAGAAGCTTCCCCGAAAAAGCGATTTTACTATGACTATAATGTCTATCGAAGTGACGTCACGTCCAGTTCCGGCGTTGTCAAGTGGACAGCAACTGCGATTCTCGTATACGTATTGTTGCCAAGTATATTACCATCGTTTGGAGCAACGGAATGTATCATACATATTACGCCATTATCTGTTGAAGGCCTGCTGTCGCATGTATATTGGTGTTTCGAGATAACCAGTCAATTGAGCGACATGGTGCTTCGACGAAAGATATGACGGCACTTGCGGCAATATATGTTTTTGTTTTTTAACAGTATTTAAGTCATATCACATCGGTCAGTTAACATACTCACACATTTACTGGGCAAGCTTAGCCGATCTAAGGAGTTTAACAGTACTAAGTGCACATACAAACCCAGTAACTGATAACTGCCCTACTTGAATCAGAGGTAGGGGGCCGTACAAATAATTTCATGACCAGTCCCTACACAAGTAATGTGGCCGTGCTGATGCTCGAACTAACGATCCCCTGATTGACAGTCCGGCGCTCTACCAACTGAGCTAGCCGGAGAACTGTCTTGCTGTTGCAAACTGTGTTTGTAAATATTAACGTTTCTGTTCAGTAATAATATGGGTTAAATCTGTTACTGCAATGAAACCACGTGACTTCACCTACTGCAGTAAATATTAGGTTCACTACTCTCGATGTTGAAAACACAGTTGATTTAAACGTTATTTGTATTCATTATGATTTATTTAATAAATTATTATTTTTGTTTGTTGTTGAAATTAAAGTTGAAACTAAGCAGATATAACATGCTTGCAAAAAACAACCTTCTTACCAGCTACATGTAGCTTGAAATTTAAAGGTATTAACAATTTACATACTTTTTTTCTAGATACAACAAATTTGCACACATTGGAATCGTCTGTGCGATAAGAACTATATGAAGATCGTTAGATATTGAACGCACTTGAACATGCCATACACATATTTGATTTGTGTGTATTTATATTAATGAATAATAGGGAGATACTGACATATTTATCACATTTGAGCATGTCAACAATACAGGCTATATTCATATTATTACTTTAATTAATTTGCCAATTATTATGTGTTTATAAAAGACTACATGGTTGTGCAATATTAACGATTTTAAATAAGTAAATCAACTTCTAAAATAACAAAGATAAATAATTAATTACTTATCATAAGGAAAATCTTTGTTTGTAATATTTGCATTACTTTCAAATGATAGTTACAAAGGAATTAAAATAATACAAACTAGAACCCCGCGAGTTGGATGTGTCGCCTGACTGGTGGATAACTCAAGTACGATAGTGGCAATTATGCTGAAAACCAAACTAGACATTCCTTTTATGCCTACTAACACTTACGTAAAGTTTCATAATGATAGCACACAAGCTTTTCAAGTTATTGTCTGCACAAGCCTTTTTGTAACTTTATTTTGTTACAAAAAAGGGCATAACTGAAGTACGATAAGAGCAATTATGCCGAAATCCGAACTTGATCTTCCCTTTATGCTTACTAACACTATCCTAAGTTTCATAATGATTGCACTAAAACTCTCAAGATATTATCTGCACAAGCCTTATTTGAACTATTTTTATTAATTGTTTTGGTACCAATAGGGGCACTCAAGTACGATAAAAGCAATTATGCCGAATATAAAACTTTACCTTCCTAATATGCCTACAAACAGTTCCATAAATTTTCTTACTGATATCATAAAAACTAGTCATGTTATTGTCTGCGCAATCTGAAGGGGACGCCGCCGCCGACGCCGCCAAAGGTAACACCTATATGACTCCTTTTTAGGCGACACAATAAAAATGACGTTGCGCCAGTTACAAGACAATGTCCATCGAAGCGTCCACTTTCTGTCTGTATGCAACTGGTTGTGTCTTACATAATTTTGAGCTATGCTATGCAGATTATTCATTCACAGTCTTTGTAATATCATAAACCTAAAATACTATTCGCATTAGCATCGGAGGACGTCCGACAAGAGGTCATATTCTGTTGATCTTGCAGTCAGCCAATTAATTTCTTGCTTGAATGGTTTTGAAAGCGAAAATAAATTACTATTTTAACCTCACAAATCTCCTTTGTAAGAGATCCCAACAATCAGCTCCTGCACGGTCATATCTTCACATATAAGACGCAAACATCATTCTAATGTTGATTTGTTTAACATACATTATAAAACAACATTTTATATGTGCAAGTTCTTTGTTATACGTAGAAAATACTATATAATGGTCGAAAATACAATCCGAAACTCACTACTAAAAGCATTTGGAAACCAGTAATCTCAATGGCTGAGATATAAATAGAATATTTGAATTTTAGGAGACGCCGTTGTCAGACCTTCCCGCAGGAAGATCGTGCACTTTAGAGAATTGATTCATTCATTGACAACAGCTAAAGTACAAAAATATATTACTATTACAAAATATGTTCTAATGATTCCCATTTTCATTATCTTACACAGATAATCATATCAATAGTTCATGGATTTTTTTTCCGGCGGCATACAATACCGGCATATCTGCATTTCATACCTTTTGGTTATATACGTGTTATTTACAATAATATTATGATTATTTAATATTTATCTATTAGTTGTCAGTTTCAAATAACAACGTTGTACGGTTTAATTGTGTTAGAATAACAAAGCTCAAGATGGTATTTTTAAATGTCTTTTAGTTTCAAGTTGAAGCTGGGAATATCGGCGGTATATTTCTTAATTTAGATGAAGACAATATGCTAATTGTTGTCGCACAGTGCACCTAGAACATGTTCAATACGCACCAAAGGACATGACATACAAATTGCTGGATCGTTGTACAGCAACAACGTATGGAAAAGGCACCTAAGTACATTAAATAAAAGTTCGGTCACATTATAAGCATAGAAGAAAATTTTGCTATACATTAAGCAAACCAACGGCCAAAGAGTCAAGTATTTAATGTATAAAATCTTTATGTTTCATGTTAAATTCCAGGACCCGTCTTTAAAAAGTTGTTTCAAGATCCCATCTACTGCCAAGGAAGCATTTATTTTCATTTTTGTCGGATTGCGTGTCCGTCTGATAAGCTTGTGGTTAGATAGTTATTCCAAGTCCCATAAGGTCCCATTATAAAACGGCGAACTTTCCAAGCATTGTTCTAGCCTTTCCTTTATTTCAGATTATTCAAGCAGGCTATCAATTTAAAGACGAATCCTTCCTCTTTCAAAATTTGCAATGAAAAGATATGTCATATTATTTCTAAGAAAATGCACCGGAAGAAAGCCGGGTTTCGCCAGTCGTATTTCGAAAAAAACGCCCCATACCACAGTTAACCCCCCCCCCCCATCCCAATGTTCACCTTTCAAGTTAGCCTCCAATGAAGTACACCAAAAAGTTCCAGACACAAATGGGATATAAAAAATCACCACCAAAGGCATGTCTGAGATTGCTAAATGGCCTTTTACCAGAAGAGAAAAGGAACTCTTTAGTAATAGGCACTTCTTTCGAATGGACCACGGAGGGATACACAATGATTTGCTGGTATAAAACCTTGTTTGCAAAGCGCCAATTTGCTAATTAACAAACGATACGGTGCATAATGTTACGAACATAAATACGAATACAGACTGTTGCATCAGTTATAGTTTAGCTCAGTAGATCTATGTCATTAAGTCTCATTATTCACTAACATGATTGCTATTAACCCTTAATCAATGCACTGGACTCTGATACTTTTTTAAACGTGTTGAATCTCCATTATCAAATGATCGAAGCGATTCTGTCATTGAAGAAATACGTGTTTATTATTTTATTTACAATATTTGTTCAAACTATCAACGCTTTCTTACTGTTCCGCAGTCGTTTTTTTTTGTTTTCGATGCTTTAATTAGTAAATTTGAAATGAATTTGCATTAATAACTATTATTAGTTACACTGTTAGTAACTGATGGTGTATGGGATATACACCGTCAGTGACTACATACCATACAAGCTCGAGAATGGTATGAAGCCACTGAGGGTGTATATCCCATACACCATCAGTTAATTTTGTAAAGGTCGTTCATGGTTCAAATCAGTAAAGCTAGTGAAAATATTACAATATACAATTGTTATTTTATTTAAGAGTGACCCATTAACAAACTGAAACTGACTGTAAGCAATGTGTCTACCAAGAAACAGATAATAACAGTAGACCTACGTCATTGAAGTGATTGTTTTGAATGACCGGATTCCAAAGGCCATCAGGAGCCCGGTCCAAACCTCTAATCGAATTGTTTTGACTGATCGGATCCCAAAGGCCATCAGGAACCCGGTTCAAACCACTACTCGATACGACTCTCTTGCAGAAGATGTCTGTGCGATGGAGGATGAAGATTTTGATCATTCTCCTCCCCGTGCTTCGAATTGGGGTAGAAGCCCTATTAAATTTCCTAAGTGATATTTTGTTTTTCATTTTTACTCTGCTGAAATATGAGTCACAATATACTTCAGTGGAATTGTGGTGGTCTCAAATCAAATTATAATGATCTTCTATTAATATCCAAGTATTCTCCTAAGGCCGTGTGCCTTCAGGAAACACTTTTATCAACAAGTGATAATTTAACTCTTAAAAACTATGCACTATATAATAACATTCGAACCGACACTGCAAGGGCGTCAGGGGGATCAACAATAGCAGTCTTTGTGTACCCCACAAGCATCTTCAGTTACAAACCCATTTACAAGCTGTGGCTGTTAAAATAACTGTACATTTAGAATGTTTAGTAAAACAACTTCCAGACCCTTTCTTTTACTTGGTGATTTTAATGCTCATAATCCTTTGTGGGGTAGTTCATGTACTTATAATAAGGGTAACAGCACAGAAAAGCTTATAGATAACTTACAACTGTGTCTATTAAATGACAAGTCATCAACATATTTACACCCAGCCACAGGCAAATTTTCGTGCATAGATCTTTTATTAACACATCCATTATTATACTTGGACTTCGACTGGTCTGTTCTGGATGAGCAGTACGGAAGTGACCACTTTCCATCGTTGTTCAAGTCAAACGACTCTATTCCAGTTGATAACAATTCGTACTATAAATTTTCAAAAGCTGATTGGACAACATTTAAGCAATAGTGTTCTGAAGACTTAACGCTTCCTTCTTTTCTGATTATCAAAATAAAGCTGATCACTTTGCACCAGTACTTTCTCAGATGGAAAATGATTGTAATCGAAATTCTAAGATTAATCCTATGGGTAAAATTAAAAAACCGTGGTTCAATGACGAGTGTAAAAAAGCTGTTCGAAAACGAAACGCATCATTTAAAAAATTTAATATATGCCCTACAACTGAAAATCTTAACAAATATAGAATTTCTCGGGCACAAGCCAGACGGATGATTTACCAATCAAATACGTTAATCTTGGAAATCATATGTATCTAAAATAAATGAAAATACACCTATTAACAAAGTTTGGGATGCAATCCGTAAAATAAGTGGAAAACATAGAAAGAACCCAATTATTGACTTGAAGCGCAGTAACTCTAGCAATGCAAAAACTCCAAAAGATATAGCAGACACTTTGGCTGTTGCATTTGCGCATAATTCTTCTTCTAACCACTACTCGAAAGAACTTCAAAGTTTTAAAGATAAAGCTGAAAACAAAAAATAAATGTTCAGTCTAAAAACGAAGAGCCGCATAACAGTTTATTTACTAGTGTTGATTAAATTGATTCAATTAAACATGCAAAGGATACTGCTGCAGGTCCAGATGAAATATACTATCAATTTTTGAAACATCTTCCATCTGAATCACTTGATCTACTTCTCTATATTTTTAATATTATTTGGTTGTCTGGTGAAGTGCCTGATATTTGGAAAGAGGTATTTGTAAAACCTTTGAACGGATGGTAAATAAACGACGTGCTTGGTATTTAGAATCAAAAGGTATTATAACTAACTTTCGATCTGGTTTTCACAAACAACGAAGTACAAACGATCACCTAGTTCGTCTTGAGACCTTCATAAGGAAAGCTTTTGTTAACAAACAACATTTAGTTAGTGTTTTCTTCGATCTTGAAAAGCATTCGATGCTACCTGGAAATATGGAACAATGAAAGATTTGAAAGATGCAGGGTTAAATGGAAGATTACCCATGTTTATTTCCAATTTCCTTTCGGACAGAAACTTTCAAGTTAGAGTAGGTTCCACTCTTTCTGAGAGCCATCAGCAAGAGCAAGGTGTGCCTCAGGGAAGTATCCTCATCCTCTCAGTTACACTTTTCGGTCTTAAGATTAATAATATTGTTAAAGTTCTCAAACCAGGTGTTGATTGTTCTTTGTATGTTGATGATTTTTTTATTTGTTATCGTTCAAAAAGTATGCAAACTATTGAACGCCAACTACAACAAAACTTGGTTAAAATTCGGCCTTCGTTTGAAAAATAACTTGGAACAGTTTAATAATAATCCTCAATCTGTTTTACAAACTATCATGGAGAATATCCCTCCATGGACTTACAACTCTCCAAAAGTTAATATAAGTTTATCTACGTTAAACAAATCCTCTGACAGTACTGAAATTTTCAAAGCAAAATTAGCTACTTTATTAGAAGAACACAATGATTTTATCTATTTATACACCGACGGGTTGAAGGACGGAGACCGTGTTGGTTGTGCTATTTTTCAAACAATTTTTTTCAAGTAAAATGAGACTTCCAGACAAAGCATCTATATTTTCTGCTGAAGCCACAGCCATTGACTTAGCTCTTTCTTACATTTCAAATCACGCAAGTGATAAGTTCGTTATATTCTCCGATTCACTTTCTGTGATAGTATCTATCAAAAAACGCAAATTAGATAATATTCTGATTAAAAAACTATTGTTAAAATTACATGATATTTTACAAACCAAAACAGTCACCTTTTGTTGGATACCAAGCATTCTTGGGATACGTAGAAATGAGAAAGCTGATACGTTAGCAAAACAATCTCTTAGTCTCCAGATTGTAAATGTTCAATTACCCAATAGTGATTTTAAACCAGCAATTAATAAAACTAATAAAATCACAATGGCAAGCAATTTGGAACGAGGCAACCTTTAACAAACTAAACGAGATTAAGCCTAGTCTTGATTCAGCAACACCTTTTACTCTTTCTGACCGACATGATCAAATTGTTTTAACTCGCAGCAGAATAAAGCATACCAGATTAACACATTCGTACCTTTTAAAAAGAGAAGAAGCACCTCATTGTATACCTTGCGACGAACCTTTTACTGTGAAACATATGCTTATTAATTGCACAGACCTCGATGATATTCGCGAAAGATATTTCCACGTAAATTCAATAAAAGAACTTTTCCAAACAGTGCCATCTTATACTTTCATACAGTACTTGAAAGAGATAAACACATATAACAAAATTTAGTTCACATTTCCTAATATATATTGAAATCAACATACGTAAACGGCACGATATGACCATACTGTGTTGAGTTGCCGTAAAACCCAAATAAACAAACATAAACATCATTGAAGTTACGTCATCTTAAGTAAACAAATGGAGTGTCAAGCAGTACAGTATACACATTGATTTTTTAACACATTTTAACAGACTAATCATAGAAAATCAATGGAATGATGCACTTGAACAGTGGAAATTATATGCTCATGTGAACATGAATGTGTTAAATTGGATTTATTAAAATATGACAAGAACAAAGCAGTATATTGTTTTTGTCTGACACACTTTCTAGGTGGATAAACACCGAGGTAAGATGACTCTATTTTTATAGTAGGTGCACTTTAGACAGTCTTTTCGCAGTATTAAGATGATTTTTTTTGTATTTAAACATACAAATATGCCATGCCACATCAAGAATTCAATGAATTCAATGAAAAATATATGAATAATTGATATATAATTTGGTTCAATGGGAAAACAAGTGGGCCATTATAATTAATTTAAAGGTTGACTTGTATGCCCAAAGTTTTCTGAAATTAATATCAATAATTAATAATTATAATGTTTAACGAGAATCTGGTCAGTTTTCGCGATAGTTAGTATTTTAGGGACCATAATTTGAAAGCCGTACTGGTTATTATGTACATGGTAATCCAGCGAAGCAAGAGCAGCTGTTTGTCAGTTCAACAATATGTCCCTCGGTCCAAGGTCAAGGTAACACTTAAAAGTCAAAGGTCACTTTTAAGAATTTAAGCCGTAGACCTTGTATGGAGCATAATTTTTTCCAGCATGGACAAAATTTCAAATTACTTTACAAGCATTATTGTAAACTAGCTTGAGATTCAAAGGTTTAAACCATGAACGCCTGTATTTCTCGACATAATACTCACTTGCACATATGTTAATCGTCTTCGGTTGATATTACTAAATTATATAAAGATATTGGCATATTTATCTCACGTAACATGGTATACACATATATGTATCGATTTTGATTTATATTAATGAATGATAGGAAGATCTTGACATATTTGAGCATGTCAAAAATACATAATATGTGCATATTATTAACTTTATATCGCGAATGTGTTTATAAAAATGTTTGTACAATATTGTACAATATTAACGTTTTGAAGAAAAAAAAACGTCTGAAAAAGAAATAATTAATTACTCTAGAAAAAACTACAAAAACTATAACATGGTTTGTTTTTAATGTTTACTTTAATTACCAAATGATAGTAGCGTGGTTTTGTTCGAGAGACTTGTTCATTTTTCAAAGTATTGCTTTAATTGTATTAATAGAGAAAATAAATTAATATTTTTACTTCAAAAAACTATTTTGTAACGGATCCCACCATGCAATTATTAAACGTTAATATATTCACGTTGAACATACGTGAACAAAACAACGTTCTACTATAAAAGTAGCTTAGAATTACAAAGCTGAAGTTGGTGTTTTTCAATGTCATCTTTTCATCACTTATGAATTTACAGTTAAAGCGGTTATGTCACTCTTAATACCCACTGTCACAGAAACGGCGCGTTATACAGCAGTACAAACAAAAATTATGATATCGTTGGCATTGGTTGATTCATACTCCACCGTGTCATACAAGGAACACGAGTTTGAGGATGTATTAAACGAAGCAAGAAGGCAGCTCTTGGTTTTCCGACACTCGGCTTTGCACATGAGAGACGTGGGGACTGGGGTTTGCCCTGCCATGGCAACACAAGAAGGTTGAAGCTGGGAATATCGGCGGTATATTTCTAAATATAGATGCAGAAAACATACTAATTTCAGAAACATTATCCACAGATAGTGTTCAATATGCAACTAAGGGCATGGACGAATTTTAAAGTGCGTGAATATGTTTCATGTAGTAGTAAGTCTTATACGGTGTACATATATGTATTATGCGTCAGATAATAATAAAAACTAAAATGTTTAAAACAAATTGTCTTATGACACTATCTTAATCAGTTTTTGCTATTTGTTTGCTATTATCAATGTTGCGGGTTCATCTACAAAAAGGTCATCTATGTATCTAAGTATTTACGTGTCCTTCGTTAGTTTACAATACATTGAACAGAACATGACATTTATTTTATATCGGCACATATGTAGTCATTTCGCATGTTTAAATTTTGGTGGCAATAGAACAAAAATAATTTAAAGTCTGCGTCGTCTACAGTTAATTTTAATACATCCACTGAGCGGCTTACCAAACGAACACAACGACTGTTGTACTAACTTAGTTCATTATCTGTCTTTTTCAACGTTCTATCCTGAAGGTCTGAATGTACGGAATTACATGTATCATGAACCATGTAAAATCGTTTGAAATAGATTGAAAAGAAAAGAGCTGACCTCTCATGTTAACACCTATGTTCCCTTCTACTTGCACCTCGCACAATGTCAGAACTTATATCGGGAACTGTCTTGTGATTTTCACCCACCGTCCAAACATCGGTCTGTCACAGACAAACGTGTATATCCCAGGAAACGCGCCTGCATAGAAGTCTGCCAACTTCGTGAAAGAATAACGCTGGAGCCCGACATACACTTCAACGTCGCTGAGCATTTCAGCTGAAGAAATACGTTAACAAACGATGCAGCTTTAACATGTTCTAATCAGAATGATAGAATGTGGAAATTTGAAGCGAACGATTATAACCTTACACGATCTAATTTAGTTACGTGTTTAGTTACGTGTTTGGATATAACTTGGAACGCGAAATTGTAACCCAATATTTTTGGTCCGATTATTGTCAATTCGTTATCTTTTCTTTATACTACTGTGGAAATGTGTGTTTGATCATTTGACAATGTCAACAGTTTCATGGATAACAATTGTGTCGATTACAGTAACTGAGCCATAGCAACTAGATATGTTTACATAGGACAACCGTCCATTCTGTTGTAGATGGTGACACCATCTAAAGAATAATGTCGCCTAGATCTATTTCCCAGGCTGCATTCTAGCTGGTAGTGTCTGTACAGGACCCGCCTCCAATGACTGCGACAAGTTTCCATCCTCCGCCACGGATGCATCTTTTCCGTATTGTGTGTCCGTCTGATAAGCTTGTTTGCCAAGCGCAACATTTGCTTATTTAGGAACTAATGCATTTTAATTTACTCATGAATACAAAGTATATATATATATATATATATATATATATATATATATATATATATATATATATATATATATATATATATATATATATATATATATATATATATATATATATATATATATATATATATATATATATATATATATATATATATATATATATATATATATATATATATATATATATATATATATATATATATATATATATATATATAAGTTTTTTAATATGTACATATATTTTGTAATAGTTAGGCAATTTTTTACGAAAAATACATTCATGTTGAAATCATTTGTTTCAATAATATTATTCGGAAATATCGAAGTATTTCGCAGTCGTTTTGTTTTAAATGTTTTCATTAGTACGGGTCATACGTAATTTGCATTAATAGCTCTGATAAGATTCCTACCTGTTTCGACAAACTGAATAAAGTTACATGCACCTAGGAGCCACCAAATCTTTATTGTGAAACTCCAACCTCGATTTAGTTTCATATCACATGTGTCTTGAATGCTTGATAGAATCTTTTCGCGACGTTCGATTTACAAATAACGGTCTCTGTAGGAAGCATTCAATCACTATCTGAATTGCATTCGGTTATTCGGTCGAATGATTCCACTTATACAAGTTCTACATCTGGTAGATTTTCAATATTTCCAATAAATATTCAAGCACCCATCAATAGCTTAATGCTGTCTTGCGTTGGACTAGCCTGTAACCACCATGCTTGGCTGAGGAAAAATTAGAAACATCGAATTGAGTTGTTGACTCTCCCTCACTCGACATTTGGCAGCACAAATTCATAGAAATGAAATCCGTACTCCTAAAAACATGTGTACTAGGTGAAGAGCAGACTTCCTGTAGACGGCACATGGACATAACTGTCAATGTAGTTGAGTTCTAAATTGATACATTAATCTAAAATGAAAATATTAAAATAATGATATTGATACACAGTAAACAGTAAATGAAATATAACGAAGTTACTTTTACCACGTCAGTATTGTCCATTGTTTATCTCACTAAGTCTGTCGTACACATGCAGCAACTCGTGACCAGTGTGCGGTACACGGGTTGCGAGCGTCAAAGAAAGTCAAAACGCTGACAGCGTAGAAAGACTGTTGGCGAGAAAAGAAACTAAGAGCAAATGAATTATGAGAGTATATTTATCATAAGGAACAATTATTGAAGTAAGTCACCTGTCTGTTATATCATTTTTAGAAAAAAATCTCGAAACTCATAACTACTAGTATACACTCCACATACAATAAATTGGTATAAGCTGGTATTTGACCTAATTGAAGATGGTGATCCAGGCCACTGTTTCTTTGCAAATTAAAACTAATGTAGCGCCTGTCTAATTCAATGCTATTTATCTACGACATTCTCATCATTATTTTTTGTCATCCGTGGGAGGCAAATATTTTTGTGCAAACTATTTAACAAGAAACCGTATAAGTTCGAATCAATATTGAGTGCTTTTTATCACCAGCGCTTATTCAGTAAATACCAATTTAAATAAAAAATAAGTTAATTTTGTAAAATACATTGAAAACTCTCTTTAGAAGTACAATGCTTTTCCATAATTCTTATGCATACGTAAAAAACAACAGCAATCGTCAATTGTGTGGTAACGATCGCTCCTCTATATGTACTGACTCAATACACTGTTGTTAAACTTACGCAATATGATGTAATTCGCATTTAACCAATCAACAACACAAACAGATACGCTATCATACCTATGTGAATAGACATAACATGAATTCGCTTGTAGATGTGGACTAAATTTATTATTATTATTTATTAGTGCTTAAGTTGGATCTATTTCTTGTCATCTATTCATTGAAAGTAGCATTGATAACAGGAAGCCTCACTACTCAGCGAGCGAAGCGCATTAATTTATCGATTTACTGACTCGTAGCCTGCAAAGTAAAGAAGTAGTTCCCGCAAGACCGATTTCAAAATACACCTACTAAGTCCTGTTGGCTTGCGCCAACAGTCTAAAAACAAGTTACACAAGGTAAAGTCAGCAGGTCAGTTGTAAAGTTAATGTTGTTCAGTTATAGACAATGTTGGTGAAACATTCAGGTCATCTAACGACCATTAACGAGAAATTAATGGTCTTCTCAACCATGTGTTTGCTTCTTTACCTATCGTTTTGTGCGAAATGTAATAATGTAGCTAGATATATGTTTGCTGAGGAGTGAGATATGTTGTTTCAATTATTCTTGTTGCCATAACGTCGACACATTGTATCTTTTTAATGCATGTTTATTTTTTTGCATTTTATCGCTAAAGCCTACAGTTTTTAAACGTTTGCGATCGTGGATGGTGTCAAATTTTTGTTAAAGTCATATGTCTATATTGTAAACAAGACTTTATGTTAATTGTTATTGTAATGTCATATTAATATTATTGCAGTAAACAAAAGGCAAATAATGTCTGGCCTAAATAAACACAAAACCATTGCAAAAAACAAATGTCTGTTACAAATGTTCGAAATCAGCTGCCAAATATGACACTGTTTTCAGCAAACGTTTACTGCATTTTCTGTTAATGTATTTGATATAACCAAGTGTTTCCTCAATACTTAGCATCGACTACAAAAGCTAGGACTTTGCCGCATTAAGAAATGTTCGGGTTAGACTCTATTTCACGAAGTCTTTTTTGGAATAATAAGTTATTTGTAGCAGACAGAAACGGTGCCATGTTACACATCTTATACTATTTCATAGAATTTTCTCGTAAGAAAGACCCCCTCATAAGAAAATACACGTTAGTATTGGAGAGTAATAACGACGTTATTCGTTATTTATATTGTGTTTTATTTCGTTATGTTTTCTGAAACATGGACATTCTGTGTTAATGTTCAATAAACAAAGGATTCTTTCTTTTATCTCACATATTATTGAATTGATGTATTATGTACTTGCTTAACTTACCGATATGTACATGTACCCTGTTGCAAAAAGTTATGCTTCAATAATAAATGCCATCCAGTGGCATAATATGAATTCGACAATTGCGATCAGATCATACATTTACATATAAACAAAAGAAGTAGAAAGTTATACTTCCCGTATGATGCATACAAAACTACAACCCCTACTTGGTCTGGAAGCGGTGAATTTTCAGACAGTCCTTTTGAAAAACAACTCGACAGAAGGTCATTTAATAATGAGCATCAAATTGTTTTAAATGTATTGCAATATATAATACAACAGTATATGTTAAATTGCCTGGTTTCAAATGGTTAATATTTGTTTGCGTGACATTAAAATACAGCTGATAGTGTGCAGTGCACAACGATTGTTAAATATTTTAATGGTTCAAAATCCGTAAAAAAAACTCTTTCGCGAAACTTTGTAAAAAACGAGTGAAAGTGTTTAAGCTTTACTGTTCAATATCACATGTAGGGTAGGTACAACAAACAGTCGATCACTGATACAAACATACAACAAAAATACATAACTTTTCCGATCGTAAATGTTTCTCAGATATACATATAAGAAAACTATTCCAAATTCAATTAAAAGTCGATGCAGTATTTTGTTCAAAACTATAAAGCAATATTAAATGAATGCCCATTTAATTGCCTCAGACAACACCAAACATCGACTGCGGTGTAAGAAATGTAGCAGAGATTTTCGTATCACAGTTAAATACTACAAACACATGTGTTAATAAAAGTGTTTATTTAATGCTAAGTAGTGAAATGTAGAAAAGTATCAGTGAGATATATCCCTATATCACTCACAGTGAGTGACTACTTTTTGGGGTCACGATTTAATACAGTAAATGAAACGGACCGTCATCGATGCCGAGATCAAAACTGTTAAATTACGTCATTATTTTGACGTCATGACGTTATGATACCCGCAATATTTTCCAATAGAAGGTAAATCAAATGTTAATAAAACATAAAATAAAAAAAATGTGTTTGTTTTCGGTGTGAAAATATTAATTGTATCCCTTTTCGGTGATAATATCACGTGTTATCACACTGAAAACAAACAAATATCATCTATGTATTTCCTGATAGATACAATTAAAGATATAAAAAAACATACGCTTCATTAATGGACGTAGCCAAAAAGGAGCACTATAAACACACCGTAACAATCTCAACCAAGTTTAGCATAGGTTGGAAAATGTTGGGCAAAGAGCTAAAAAAAGCTTATTTTATATAAATCAAGTGTCCTTAGTCTCCAGTTCCTGAGGCGATTTGGTTGATTATAGAACCTGGCTGAGAGGCCCACAGACATTTTCAGCAGTTGGGATGCCCTTATTAATACCGAGGAAATGGCATGAGACAATAAAGTTTAAATACAATTCTGCACAGCTCCAATATTATTTTATTTTGCACAAGTAATTGAGAGCGACTTTGAACATACATGAACATGTGTTCGTATTCTGCTGCGTTTCCAGTTACAATATTTTACAATAGCCATTGTTAGCTAAAGTCGCAGAACCGAGCTTCTGTCTGCCGATTATTATGTTGAATACAAGGGAGTTGTAATGTATACATGCGTATTGATCCAAAACAGTGGGTTTAAAAGGCGTCCTATTGTTGTGTAATAAAGAAATATTTCTTCTTTGTCAGAAGTTAGAAGCCATACAATTTCACATGCGAACTTGATCCAATGCCCAACGCGTGACATTTGCAGGTAGGCCAAAACGTACAATTACCACAATACACCAGCTAAAGAACCTCGCCCCTGTCCAGGCAAGGTTTGTGAAAGGGTGAAGCACAACATTGTATCACAACAAAGATACCACAGTCCATCCTGGAAGAACGAACAGGTAAATCAGTGGGCGACCGACCACTTGGAAATCGCTAAATGTTTTTGTCCTCCGGACGCATATTCCCATGTGTCTTCTGTCCAAGAAACAGACTTTAACGGAATTAACAGTGTCATGTTAAATTGTACGCATTTTCACAAATAATATCTCTCTGAATCTACCTGCGTAACAGTGTCTGCTAAGGAAGGTATTAGTCACTTTGTCTTTATTAGGTTTTATGGTTATGGGTAAGCTTTTGAATACAATTCTGAAAGGTATAGCGAACGTTTGTTTTGTTCATTTAAAAGCTGATTTCAGTTCCCAAACATCATGCATAAAACTTTTCACTGTATGCCCGCCAGATTGGTAGAGAGGTACGCCATACAGCCGACTGCAAATTTACAAATGCTGTTTTGCATGTCTATTTCCTGTCATTGACATCGTTATTTTCGGATACGATGCGCTTACAAAAGGATGTCAATGCGGCCGGTGCTTGTACTGAGCTACAAAAGGTTAGTGTATTCGTATGAATACATAACATATTTTTTGTATGACTCTGTCCTAACTCAACCATCTTTGAGCTGTTAAGAAGAGTTCTCTCCTGCTGATTTCACAATTGAAACATTTACACGAAACAAACGTTTCAGTTGTTTGACACAACGTTACCTAAAACTAATGGATTTTGAAATACAAGTATGGTATTTGGCTTGAATCTCTAACATCATGACTGTTATGTTCATTGTACTGGTTTGAACTTAATACACCAATGTTTTTAAATGGATTCAAAATAAAACGTATTGTTACATTGCAAGGTTCGTAATAAACGTGAATTCTTATTTGTGGTGCTATAGTTCTTTCATGGGAAAGATTAACCAAACTGAGAAACAGTAGTGTGCTGAGGATACGTCAGAACAGATGTGAACAAAATATACAATATATAAACCGTTATCGACTCGTTTAATAGTCAGTCTTGATTATGAGATTGGTATATCAGCAATTATACAAATTGCACAGTTGTATACTGACAGATGACCTAGACCCTGTCTAATACCTTAATAGATTTTTAAGTAACAGCTTCTTTTTCATAGTTTTCGTGTTAAGTAAGGTTGAATACATCGTGTACTTGATTTATGTAGCGTAAACATGAAACATATATCAATTACTTAGAACAAAATTAAATCATTAACGCACTGATGGCATATACCACTCTGTTTATCATCTTTCCCGTGTTCGTGTTATGATATATCGATTTTCAATAAATGTAATAACTGACAAATCAGAATCCACAGTCATTCAATCCAGCATTCACTACTGTCAAATGCACTTTTTCAATGAAATTAATTTCTATAACTGAGCTACCCAAAGTATCTCGTGGACGCACAAACATCGCCAGGAGAAGCACGTAGATTATTCGAAGAAGCGAATCGTACATTAGAAAGTGCTATGCGTTCGTCTGAAGGAGAACATTATCACAGGGCTAAACGGCAGCTTTGGCTGAGATTGAGCAATACCCTATGAACTACAAGCGCCAGCTTGAAGATTTAGCAACGACAGGAACAACAAATATTAGTTCAGTTAAACAGGTCGAAATTCAGGAATTTACATCAGCCTCAGAAACGGGGATAAGTACTTTGTCTGCAAAAACAGAAGACGGAAAATGTCAAATCAAAACCACGACGGAGGAGTGTATCGCACAAGTTTTGCATAGCCGAAACAGGAAGGCAATTGACGATTTCGCGACTGCTTGTGAAGGTATTAAAATCCATTAGTAGATCTGTGTAAGTGACAAATCTGGACCATGTCAACGATTATATTTGTTCAATGTGAAGCTATTTTTGTAACAATCATGTTATTTGTGAAAAATAGTATAATTATAATTGCATTTGCATATGCATTCTTATTTGCACAGAATATGTCACACCTACAGAAGTCAACATTTCAATTCACTTCTTTTCAAAATACTTAAAATCAAGTAAAATATTTACATGTAGTTGATAAGCAAGAATGTTTCGCTCGTCTCCGATCTCGCATTCAACATTTGCGTCCAGATGGTTTTCAATCACAAGTCAGATCATGTGAAAATAGTTTGGATTTTACCCTCTACATGATTTGCTTTCACTTACAAATGTGTAGTATCCCACAATGTCAATGCTTACTAACAATCCATTTATCCTCGTAAATATGACACGTTCATTATTTCGAGGAACGTGTACTTCTAATGCTCTTAGACACTTCAACAAACAAATAAATAAAATGGCTTAAACTGATATTTGTTACAGTTACAGGTTTCTTTCTAATCTTTTAACTACTCAGACGGTATGTTTTGTATATTTAACAACCAAATTTTTACAACTTAACATTATCGCTTAGTGATGATGTTCAAAATTCGGATACACTTTCAAACAATGGTTTCAATAGACATATCCTGTAGTAATAAGCTTTTGCCATATTTAGTTTATACAAATATGTACCTCGTCAGTATTAGTATACTTTATGCATTAATGCAATGAAATTTTGATTTAGAGTTTCACTGTAATCGAATTCAACTGAGACAGCTATGATCTTGCATTATTAGGATGTCATTAGCTTAGTCAAAAATAAAGTAAATTTCATAGGGTCTCACACAAAACCATTGGCATATTATATGTAATGGGTTGGACATTACACCGTGTCATAACCTTGAAAATGTACATATTGCAGGAGCAGATGTTTCTTTGTTACTACATGCAGAGTATGAACTTCTCAAACTGAGAAGTCTCACATTGAAGTTCAAATGTGATCGGCTGGACTTGTCATCGTGTTATAACCAAGAAACAGTCGATCTTGGTTCAAGTGTTTGATTATTACCAAACGCACTAAATGGACTAATCAACTTGAAATGTTGTAAATGTGCAGGCACATGCAATGAATAAATCTTGTCTGAATCTAGAAATACTAGAACTTGGTGACAATGCGTCTGTGATACCAGATACAATTTACGCTTTTAACTAGCTCTGCAGTCTTCGGATGTCTAGACTCCATGATCGATTAGACCTTTCAAAGTTTCACGACCTGAGCTTTGTACAGCTTGGTGCGCATGTAACATTGTTGACAAATTCAGTAGAAGGGTTGTAAAAGCTACAAGTGTATTTATTTGTCGGCAGCTGTTATGTATTAGAGTTATCGTCGCGTCTCAGTTTAAAAACAGTTTCCCTTGGAAACAACGTATCCTTGTCAACTAGCAGTTTAGATGGACTGCCCAGCCTTTCGTCACTGTCAATGTGTACCAACTGTCATAGGTTAGAATTATCATCGTGCCGCATATTAGAAAACTGTCATTTGGACGAAACGTGTCCCGCTTACCAAATACGTTGTGTTTACTCAAAAATGTGAAGGAAATAACATTGGAAGGTAACTGTGATGGTTCTTATTTGTCAACACGTTACAGTTTAGAAAGGTTGACACTTGGTAAGAGCGTATTCTTATCCCCAAATGTTCTGTGTTACACCACCAACCTAAGGTACCTAACATTTTTAGGTCAATGTGATGGACTAAATTTGACACCGTGTAACAAATTAGTAATGGTAAATCTTGGAGAAGGTGTATCATTGTTACCAAATTCAATAAAGAGGCTTACTGAATTGGAAAGCCTTATATTGTTGGGCAAATGCATTCAGTTGGACTTATCTGCGTGTCAGAAACTACACACAGTGGAATTAGGTGCGCAGGTCACATTAGTAACAGAGTCATTGTGTCCGCTTACTAGGCTGTATAGCCTTGAGATACACAGTCATTGCGATGGACTTAACAAAATGCAGTTCTACAGCTCACAAAACTAAGAGAGTTGACACTATTAGGTAACTGCAGTTCTACAGCTCACACAACTAAGAGAGTTGACACTATTAGGTAACTGCCAAGGACTAGGCATTTCTGCATGTCACAATTTAGTCAGACTTATACTTGGTCCAAACGCATCTTTGTCCAAAAACAAGTACGCTAGGCGCGTTTATAAAGAAATTAAGTTTTGATTCCTTCAAAAATAAATTGTTAATGGTATTGAATCCAAGGTAACGCTGTATGTTAATAGATACAGTTTCATTCTTAAAATTGATGTGATAAATATCATTTTATCCTACCACTAAATGATTTTATAGAAGGAAACTCTACCTGTCAGATAAACTTTTGCTTTATCCGACAGGCAAGGTTTATCTGACACCCTCATGAATATACTTTTGACGGACTACTTTTACCAGGAATGTGTGTGACGTCATAAACAAGTAATTTTAAAGGTTACGAAATGGGGCGATATTTAACAGTTCATCTATTGGTGGAAATAAGACACTAAACATTCAGTAATTACATTTTATTATATACCTTACAATAAATACTACATTACAATAAATTAAATAGTAACACATTTGTAGAGGAAAAAGAATCAATAACAGTTAGCTATCGACACAATACAGGTAGTTTCGGTTTAAAATAACTCGCCAAAATTCGCGTGCGCGTGTAATGACGAAATCAAATGTTTTACGTCATTCAGTTGAGTTTTAAGTTTACACAGTGTTGGAATTTAAAAAGAGCAATCAGATTACAATCTTTAGTGTTTCTGTGTTTTTTGGATGGATTATGATAATAAGATTTATATCAAAAGTGTATCCATGGAACATATGGCTCGAATGGAACCGGTGAGATTAATTCCATTTCAATTTTCTATAAGTCGAGTGTATTCCGAGCTGGATTGTTGTGGGTGGAGAACAGAGTTGCCATCATAAGGTGTTAGATCTAGTAATTTGGATGCAGTCTTCGATTAGTTTACTTTTGAAAGGAAATTTACATAAAGGGTTATTTCTTTGATGAATAAACCGTTTCTTTGTTGGTTGATCAAAGAAAGTCTATCCACAAAGAATTACTCGCTTACACCAACTGTTTTAAAAGGAATAGAAGGATTATGTTTGCACCTTTATCGATCATGCCATGTGCGGATTAACAACTCACTATGGAAGCTAGAACCTCTGTAAAACTGGACTACACGACGTTTGTATCAATGAAAAAATCGGGTGAGTAAGGTGTATTTCATTTTTAATTTTATGCTGTGTCATTCTGGAATAATTGAGTCACACGAGTTGTGTGTATATTTTGAAAGATAATAGAAATGGTATATAATATAAACATCTCGACGAAGATAAATCCTTCATATACACTTTTGCAAAGTTAAAATTGCCAGCCATTTTGGTCTTTTGTTGTTGAACAGTTTGGTCGAAACACGGACTTGCATTTGAATAAAACCTTCTTTTATCTACTGTAGTGTGTAGCATTTGGCATGGTGAACATATTTGAAACGAAGCATATGGCGATATTTTATCTTGTTACACTGCGTTTTGCATTGAATTGTTTCGGACTATTTCGAGTGGCGGAAACATCATGAATATATTCCATATATATTCCATATTACTACGCAATGTTAGATTCAGTAAATTTAATGCGTTTTTTGAGTATTGTTTCAAATAATTAAACGTTAATAGTGTGTTTGTTACACATAAAATAAATAAATAAAAATATGGTAGGATAAATAGAATATTAGGTTAGTGTCTTTGTGTACTTGAATTTATCCGACTCGTCTCCGAAAGGCTTACACGGCTCGGCAAGCCTCGCCGTGTAAACCTTTCTTTAACTCGTCGGATAAATTCAAGTACACTTAGACACTAACCTAATATTCTCTATATATGTACAATAATACGACAATAACATTGTCTGTCGTATTAGTTCACGTCTATACTATGACAAAAACGGTTTATTTGTTTCGCACTGGTATTATACTGAAAATGTGTTTGTTTATATCTATAATGCTTGCGTATAGAAACAATATTGGTATGACTAGATACGTATGTCTGAAAAATTTATGTTTTCTTCTACTAATTTTTCGTTTGCATTTATTATTTTTATTTATGCATTTATTGTTCATTTTTTAGGATGATATGTTTGAATGAGATATCATTTTAAAATACATTTAACTGCTTAAAAACTGTGAATATTAGAATTGATGCCTACAATGTATTAAAAACTAATTCATTCAACCTTTTTATACAAGGTATATGCATTTACATTTGACAAATCCATATCATGTAAACTAAGCATTAGTGCACGCTTTTTATTTAGGAGACATGATTCGAAAAAAATGGGTTATGAAAATCTAAGAACGTATTTTGTTTTGTAAAAGAAACATTATTTGTGGAAGATAAATCATTAAAAGAGTAGATGTGAAAATATGTCTTGTTATTGTTATATGGCATAAAGAACAGGGTTTACTATGGAATCCTGATTTCGCCAATTAAACATTCGCTCTGTACAGGACGTTGACAACGCGGCAATATAATATTTATTTTCTGCAGATCTCGCACTCTGAAAAACGTGGACACACACAACTTGGACGATAATTATCGCCCGAATTTGGCGTGTCTTTTAAATTTTACACAGCGAAAAGTATCGCCCAACTCTCTCATCGTCGTATCGTCGCCTTCGGATTTATTGTTTTTGAATTATTTCCTGTTCTGACACCGGTTACTTGAATTAAGTTGATTTTCTTGCATAACAATAACACTCTGGCACATGATGTACGATACTGACTATATGGTCGTATTTGAAATCTCTTAAACAAAACAAATGATTATCTTTTTAATATAAAGGTTAGGCTAAAACCAGTTAATGATTTGTTTCTCAGACAGCGCCGCAACGTATTTTTATGGCCCCCACCCCGCCACAAATTTGATTTAATGCACACACACTAATATTTACTATTTTATGACGATCGCTTCCGAGTTTTAAATGAGCAGTCCAGAAATACGTTAATAAAAATTAAACTTTGCGAAAAGTGTTTCTAATTGGCATGTTACCGAACAAAATACAAAAACTAATCATTGAAATCTGTGAATTATTAAAATTTTGGCAACTTGCTATCATTTTCTGTTGACTGGAGATGACTCTGGAGTAAAACCAGCATGAACATTATAGTTTATTTCGTTTGTACTAAGCGCTTTTGAACAATGCCTTTCGAAATAAGAAACAGATTTCGGACGACTAAACACTATAAACCTTCGTAAGAACTATTACTAAAATTACGATGTATTGAATTAGATCCCATGGACTGCGGCTTAAAATTAATAGATTACGCATTTTAACATAGCGGAAGAAGAGTAACCTGGTAGAGATTTTGGTATTTCCAGTAACTTTCTTCCTGTCTGATTTAATTATATAAATCGGATATACACAAATTGTGAAATACTGTATAAATTTTGAAAACAAGTCTTATACGATTGGGAACCTTTATAAATATCGTAAATTTGTTGATTTAAATTTTTGTTCGTAGATGCTTTTGCTTACGTAATAGCAATCCATATTTTTTGAAGAAAATCTTTGTCAATATAAGTGCTATGGAAACAAACGAAAATGCCAGCTGCAACAAGTGTTGACTTAAAATTATCTTTAATCTGTACGTATTTACTTGTTTTAACGCCTGATTATGGAATGTTTCAGTGCGAGATCTGCATATTAGTTTTGTTTAATGTCTCATTGTCGCGGTAAATCATAGGGCGAATTTTAGCTGACGAAAAAGGCATTCCATAATTACCACGTTATTCAATCGTTACCCTAACCGACCAATTACTATCAATATTTTTATCGCAATTATCCCAACGTGACATGAAGCTGCAGAGCAATTATTTGTAACGGGAGTTAACAGGTACCATTAAGTTTGCAGAAAATGACAGAAAAAATATATTAGATGTTGGTATTCATAAAAAAAAAAATCAGTTTCTTCCATATCAAATTACCGTATATTAAATATGAAGTACATATGTAAAATTATATAATTATATAACTGTAATACTTAGCGCGAAAAAAATGAAATCATCGATTATTACTAATAATCTCGTAAGCGGTAGTGTTGACTTGTTCTTGATAATCAGGTAATATTCTCACAAAAGCCTACACATGTTTCGCTATTTTTTTTTTTTCTAGTTTTCCCGAAAGTTTATCATTTTGTGTGAGTTTTGAATGAAAATTATCCGGTTGTTGTATGCAGCAGTATATGGCACATTATTATGCCTACATGTATAGATGTATATATTGAAATATGTTGCAAAACACGCATTTATTTACTTGTTTAATTTATTGCCAACTTTTTTTATATGTTACTACTGTAGTGATAGACAATGATAATAATATTATTATTTAACTACTTTTCATTAAAACAATAAAATGTTTAAATTAATACTGTGGTGCTTAATGTTGGTGTCAGTCTGAAAAATATCCCTACAGGTACATTTTTATACCTGCGAGTACGAAAGTATGCCTGTAGGTACAAATTTTTACCGTTAGGAAAACTATTGATAGCTACTGAGTGTACATTTACTTTTGACCCAAGCGGTGCGCCATATAGGTACGCCACCATAATTTTCAATAGCAATAAAACTGTAATCAGATTATTGTGTGTTTTCAGTATCTGGACCATAGAAATTTAAGCGTTTTATATGAATCGGTGTAGGATAAACGTATAAGCCTTATGATAATTATTTTCCAAATAACATTAAACTGTTGTTATTTGGCCCGCTTCTACGTACTTGAATAATGTAATTTTCGTACTTGAATAACGTAAGTAAATTGAAGTAGGATACGCTGTTCTTCAAGTTAGCTCTTCAGATAAAATGTCTTACCTGCATGACACATTTTCAACTGCTACGCTTAGTTCAGTGTGCTCATATTTTATTATAAACGATAAGCTGTCATCGTTTATATCCGTTTTATTGCTTTTGCTGATAGAGCCACGTAACAATTCAACACGAAAGTAAATATTGACGCCTGACTTTGGTAAATATTACGCCCATTACAGAGATACATAATTAGGTTGTACATAATTAAAGTACAAACACGTTACGTGTGATTATATATATTTTTCCAAAGTCCAGGCGTTTCGCATAGCTCATAAGGGCGATTGAAACAGACGTTCACAAAATTTAATTGCTGTAAATCCCTTAAAAATCTAAGGAAATTCCATAAATTTTGGAAAAAGCCCATATATCTTTGAGGAGATGAGAAATTATCTCATATGGAAAAATCCTGTCCCAGTCACTGTAGACAACAAATACAATGGTAGACAACAAATACAATGGTTGAGGCAGGTGTGATGTACATTACTATCCACTGGTGATAATGTTTCACAACTAGTTTAAGATAACAGCAGCCATGTTGGAAAGATAAATTAACATGATTAATCTACACCAACACAATAACTTGAATTACCAATTTAACGACATATCATCTATACATATAACAGAGAATCGAATCGAAATGTGTTGGGTTAGTATCGAAGTCGATTCGGGTCATTTACAATAGATTTATTGATCCACGGAAAGAACCGTTGGAGTTCTACTGAAAACGCGACGTAGGTGCAAATCCAAAGCGTTTCTATAATAGTTTGCGGTACTATATTCAGAATACAAATACGGCTTAAACGCAACATGCTTGTGTCTTGCTTCGGAAGCGCTGCTTTTAACTCTAAAAGCGTTCTTCAGTTCTTAAATAGTCATGTTGGTTTAAACTTTGCAACACATAGCTAGTCCACCAATATATTATTGATTGACGCTCGTTATGTAGCAGGGTTTTCAGCATTCTACTAAATACATATTATCTGGAAAACCAGAACATAACGGACCAATTATTGTAAGCATGTACATCATATCAATAATGAATATACGGTGTTCCGTGTGAATATACATTTTCCATTATATTACACACGATGATATTAAATAATTGCACAAAACAAATGAAATCGCAATACTCATTCTACCAATGATCATTACAATGCAATCGTTATTTGTTCAACTCATTTGATTGATATATGACCCCCTTTCGACTTAGATTAGTTTGGTTAAGTTGTTTGTTTAGGACTTAAAACAATTGATCATAAAGCGTTCATACTTAATATACTGATTCAGTATGATGAGTCGAGAGCTTAACACAAGAACGGTAACTATGTCATGGATTTTGATTGAATTATGGCGCTTTTATGCTTAAACATTTCAGTTTTCTTAATTCAATATTTCTATGTTGTTTACCTTTTAGTGGTAATTATTTGATCTTCACGTTGAAAACCCCGTATTTTTATTCAGCATAATGCGAAGAGAGAAAGCACATTAGTCTAGTAAATATTTACTTAAAATAGTTTTGTTCAGTTGTTTGTTTAGGTCCACCTTTATTGAAAACAAATGAACATGTAACCTTCATACGCTGTATACTTATTCAATATGATAAGATGAGTGTGTATGAACAGAACGATAGTTTTGTAATTGAGTTTTTTTATTGAATGATGCGCGTTTTTGACTTAGAAAACTCATTTGTCTTTTGACTTAGAAAACTCATTTGTCTTTTGACTTAGAAAACTCATTTGTCTTTTGACTTAAAAAACTAATTTGTCTTGGTTAAGAGTTTTGTGGTGCAATTTATTGATACCGAACGAATCCATAACAATTGAACCACGAGCCGTCAGACTTGGTATATTTATTCAGTATGATGGTAAGAGTGTAGTACAAGAAACATAACTCTCTCATGTATTCTGATTGCCTTAACAGAAAAGTCATTTTTTAGGTCCACTTGTTTTGAAAACAATTGAAGCTTTTATACATAGTATTCTTATTCTATATGATATGATGAATGTGTTTTTAGCATGTTTTTTTAAAAACATCCTTCAGATTTAGTACTTATTACTGATATAACTAAAACAACACTCCAGCTAATGTCATCATTTGATCTTAGGATCTTTATATTTAAGTAATTTCGTCTGATGTTTTTTGTCGAAGGGACGTTATTGTCAACATATTTCTGTGTCAGCCGTGTTACATCGCCTCTTTATATATAATATAAATTTGTGACAACACGAAAATTGTAAATTTGTCAATCTGTGCATACTTCTCTTTAAAGGTAAATACTTCTGACATAAATTATCTTTAAACTACCTCACGATTGCGAAAGTGAATGTATGATGCGCTACGACCAATCGACTTGTAGGCTTGACTTGAATAAATAGCGTGTTCTATCATTGTGTCCCCGTATTAATGAGCATTTCTTTGCGACCACTGCATGGATTAGACAACGGTTACGCAGGTTATGAATGAATGGTTTTCGTTTTATTTTAATAGCAAAACCATGTACTCTCATTTATATGTTCTTTTTGCAATTTTAGTAAGCGATAACAACAATAGTTTTGTAAAAGGTTTATATACAGCACGATTTAAGAAATAGTTACACGCATAAAGTCTTGGCAAAAGTAAGAAAAAGTTTAGATTAGACACACGAATATAATAAAGAAACAAACAAAAATGTTTAACTTCTATTTACATTAACATTAATGTAAGTTTTGATGTTTCATACCGATTTTCCTAAAATATTGTGCTACTAAGGTAAACGGTTATTGAAATATTTATAAGATAATTCTCTCGGATATGATATTGCGCGTGTAAATAAAGTTTTAAACAATTTATTTTGAGAATATGAAGCGGTATTCAAAACCAAGTATGTTTCTAAACGTTTGTTATATAACTCAATACGCATATACTTCAATGTCAGTTTTCTCTGGATAATGAAAGGCTATTTTATCGTTCCTCTTTTTACAAATGTGTTTTCCCACATTTAAAAACCACGAGAGATATTATTGATTACATAGTTTTGTTACTGTATATATTATAAAAAAATTGATGCTTATACGCTCCATCGATAGCCTTCAGGAAACAACAGTGTCCGACCTGTATATATTTACCCCATTTCAGCTACCGAACTGTCGGCACTATTTACCTTTCTCAGTTTCATGCTACCAAAATGTCGGCACTGATTATCTTTCCCAATTTCAGGCTACCAAACTGTCGGCACTGATTATATTTTTTCACATTTCAGGCTACCAAGCTGGCGGCATCATTTATATTTCCCAATTTCAGACTAAACCGTTTTCGCACAAAATTCGTCTTATCAAATTACGGGCTACCAAACTGTCTTACTAAATGTTAGGTTGAAAATCGGCTGATACAGGCATTAAAAGTTTATTCGAAAGGAAATGTTTGGTAACAATGTTGCGTTACAAGTACATGTACACTGACAATCATCCTGACGTCCTCATTAGACTGATTTTTTTTAGAGATCGTGAAGCGGCATGACGACTTATTTGGGCAATGAATTCTGCAAGGTCCCTGAGACAGTTGGAAAGGACTCTACAAAACGGCCTATTAGCAGCAGAAATGCCAAGACATGCAAACAAATGCGGAGCCCTGAGGACCACGATAATAAATGTCAGCGTAAGTGATAATTATACATGCTAGTCTGAGCATAGGCACTACTATTATTAGGTCAAATTTTGTTTATAGCTTGTTTTTATAAATGTTAAGTGTATATCATAATACAGGAGATTATTTTGGTTTTATTATTAAATATCAAATGGCGATTTCAATAAATTAAAAGAAATAGTAATGCTACACGTATTTGACAAAATGACTTTCTTTTAATATTAACGTTGCTATTGTTTAAGTATTTGAACAGTTGCGGAAAGCCATTGTTACGATGACGCAGACTGTATTATAATAATTTTGCTAAACAAAACAGGTTGGCATGTCAATGTGTACATTAAGAAACAAAACAGCTGCTTTCTTTTAATATTAACGTTGCTATTGTTTAAGTATTTGAACAGTGACGGAAAGCCATTGTTACGATGACGCAGACTGTATTATAATAATTTTGCTAAACAAAACAGGTTGGCATGTCAATGTATACATTAAGAAACAAAACAGCTGCTTAATACTGCATTACAAAATATGCGTTTTCACAAACTACTTCATATATATTAGTTCCAAAATCAGTCAATAAATATTAATAATTAATATATTAAATTCATTTAAATATTCCCACGTTTACGTTATGTTCTTATAGTTGGATGCAGTTGTATGTATAGTATAACATTTTCCTGCAACAGAGCAACGGGCCACTTTACACATAGACACGTATATAATCATATAATCTATTGTTATAGAAAACTCAAGAAGCGATGAGGATTTTTCCAATCCGACTTTGGTCAGAATGCAATGCCAAAACAGACGATTTCCGTCAACAAGATCCTCGTGCGAAACAGCAAAAGGAATATTAACAATTTGTTCACAGGACTTAAAAAATGAGACCCCATTGATAAGTGAACATTTACAAAGCCTAATATCCAGCACCTCTGTTCAGATTATTACAACAGAACAGTTTTGTCACCATTTTGAAGAATCTCCAAGTAATAGGCAGCGTATATCAATCGAAGAAATCGCCGACAAAATAAAAATGAATGAAATAACATTGATTATAGATGATGGTTGTTTCCTTAAAGAAATCTTTGAGATTTTAAAAACCGTTAGTGGACACATTCCTGTTGCAGTTTTGCATGTAAACAGCAGTGATGCTACCTGTAGCTTTCCTATACTTCCTAATGTTTTCTTTCATACAACGATACCCGAAAGAATTGTGAAAAATGCAGATTCTTTATTGAATCGGTGTGTACATGGCGTACTGAAAGTTCTGTATTCTAGTTTGACACAGGAAACATTTTCTGGTACGCAACATTTTTATATACTGAGATATTTGTTTAAATTTCGTTTGCCAAACATGTACGTTGTTTCTACAGAACAGACAGGTTTAGTACATTGCATAATATAGTACAGAAACAATGGTTATTGTAACTTCATTTCTGTAAAGTTTAATTAATCAGTGTACATTATTACGAATAATTAAAATCTGAAACAATTATGACTAAGTGATTAATACTATATTGTTTAATCAAATCGACGGATGCACTGAGTGTTTTTTGTAGAAGATGAAACGACCAGTTATCAAGATGTATGCGACCTGATTGAATCATCGTTTCAAAGGAACAAGATCCCAGAGTCAGAAAGGCCTCCCTTCCCAGAAAAAGACTTCCAATATCCACAGGATATTGACAAGGTACTTATGTGCTCCACATTTAGATGGAATGTTTTCAAATTATTGAATTAACGGTATAAATGTATCAAATAAGAAACAAATACCGTCGTCTTAGAAGAAAAAGGTAATGATTAAGAAATGTTTTTCTTCAAATGTTGGCCTTTTATACCTAGTTGTATAACCTACTTGTATTTATGGATTGTATTTCATCTAGAAATACATAACTTTGCAAAAAGTCAACAACAAAAAACGTGAAACTGCATACTTCATTTTCGAAACGTAGTTGCAATATTGTTATTCAGTTATCTGTACTTGTATAGAGTATATAAAACAAAAGCCAATAACAGTACACATTTTTTGCAAAGTAAACGTTACATGTACATGTTGCGATATAATATTGTAAAATAGTTTTACTTAAGGCCATAGAATCCATTGTATGCGTAGAAGGAGTCATTGGATGTTTGAAAAGGCGTGCAACACTTCACATTTACCTAAAATCATCAACAGCTGGGTCAGAAATTGAAAAGAAAATTCAAAACGAGATGGCTAGACTTGGCGTTAGTGCGTGTGAACAGGTATTCGAATACAGAACAATCGAACAGTATTGTTCTTCGGGTGACTGGGCATGTGATGGAACATAAGGAGGTTTTGCAATGAAACAGGCAACCGTTTCTGCAGATTTCAATAACGGTCATTTAGTTGCTCTTATTTCTAAACACGTTGCAATACAAACACCAGAATCACGTCTCCTAGTTGGGAAAAATCAGACAAATCTTGGTGCTATTCATTGTATGAATTATTTGGACAACGATACGAGATTGAAGACAGAGGATGTCAAACCTATGTTGGCCATGATGTATTTGGACAATGTAGACATATTTCCAGTACAGGTTGATGACAAACATAAGCAGCGTTGCGATACGAGATTGAAGACAGAAGATGACAAACCTATGTATGCAAAACTAAGAAAAAGAAATGAACTAAACAGTTTACGAGGATCAATTGTTCATCTTTGGGGACATACAACATCTCCTGGGTTAGGTATTGTGGTAGATGAACCATTAAAGACGCTAAATGGCAAGGTTATTTTCGTGCGTGACCGTGAGCCTAATCGGCGGTTCTCCGAGAAAGGTGATAGTGGGGCAATGGTATGTTACTATGACCCCATGGACGGAGTACTGTATGCTGTTGGAATGTTGATAGGACGGTGTGTGGCCCAGGGAGCCAATTCTTCTGGACGATACGCTGCTCAAGTTCTTGACGACGGACTTCAAGAACTTTCAAGAATCAATAAATGTACGTTGATATTTTGTGAAAACAAAGTACTATAGAAAGAATGCCACATATACGCTAACTTTCTATACAAGAATCTAAATAAGGATAAAACATAAACAGGCAGAAGTTTGGATGCTTTCGATACTGTTTAATCTTCTTAGGGAATTTAGCGTGACAAGCTATACCCCACGGCATTTCTTTCAAACATATATTGTTTCTATTTACGTCTACATATATTTGTGTATCAATGTAACCTTTTTACGCTGCAAATACCCAAGGTTTAGCTAGATACATAATCGGCTGTTAACATTTAACCTTATTTGTCGCTATAATTGAATATAATGTTTGTGTTTATTTGTTTGTATTGTATACCAAATCTTATGACGTTTATTGCTTTTTGTGCTTAAGATATGTTAGAACAAATATGCGTTTTCCATCTAAGCGCAAATGCCCTGATACTTTTTATTGCGTTTCGAACACTAGACAATCTCGGAATGGACAAATGCAATGAATTTTAAAAACCAGACATAAAGAAAACGTGGCAATAAATACTATGAAAAAATACTATGTTTGCACATAACAATGAATTCTATAAATAGTTTAATTTTACTAGTAATGACTTCAAAGTGATACAATGAACGCTTGGTTCCAATCTCATTAAAATCACATTAAATAAATACCCCACGCTTTAGGATCTGAGAACAACCTATATCATGTTATTTTCTAGTTACCTTTCAGCTAACCAATTAGAGCCTTGCTGTCACGATTTTGAAAGTGGAAGTGAATCTATATGTAGCTTCATAATTTATTGTTTTGGCTGGGATCCCTGTGTGCGATTTTTACGCGTATAGAATTTTACGCCGCTAATGACAAATGTCAGTATATTTATAACAACTCAATGGTCATTTTCACAAGCTCCATGCTCTTTATGAATAACTGTACTTCTAACAGTAATATCAATTATCATAAATTGGACAAGTAATTTTGAGGGTCGTCTATAGAACATGTTGCGCATTTTTGAAGTTTGAAATACATTCACGGAAGGAGTAAATCAACAGGACGTCATCAGATCTTCCCGTAAGCGTTGGAAGATCGTGCACTTTAGTCAGATTGGCTTGTTGAGTCACGTGTTTGTGACGAACGTTTTAATCATATTATTGCATACCTGTAGTTGCTAAGTATAGGATCGTTAAGATTAAGAATATATTGGTTACTGTTACTGTTTAAACACAGTATTTGTTTACACATAGTTATTGTGTAGATCGTTTGAACATATTTGTTGTATATATGCATGCATATTACCTTTAAACGTGACATATTTCTGTTAGTATACTTCCTACAAAACCGGACATTTTCTTATGAATCTGTTAGTGTTATTATATTTGTATTTACGCCACTTTGTTTATGGACGCATGTGAATGTTGCGTTTATTATGTTTGTCTTATGGCCGTATATTGCATGCATTCTTAAGTCTAAATTAACCTCTGTTCTATTAAAATGTGTTTTTACTGTTTTGCTGTTTGTCTGTTCTGTATATTTAGTGTTGGTTTAATTTCCCATTTATACAAGTTAATCTAGGTTTCTAAGATCCTGTTATACACTCAACATTATACGCAGGTTCATGAGCCCTTATGCTGATGAATACGTTTGCAGAGTGTCATAATTCTAGCAGTAATATGTTTTGATTAACATGCGATACCAGTCTAAAAAGGTCATTTTTTGCTACCCCGCTCAGGTCGAAAACAAAACTACACCAAACTACGCAGGTGCACAAGTTCACATACTGATGAATATGTTTATAAAGTTTGATCACTGCAGCAGTTATACATTTTTAAGTTACGCGCGACACACAATTCCGACGGATTGACGAACAGTTTATCATGTACATTGAAATAAAACACTATTCTCGGCACCTATAAGCAAGTCGGATTTCAATAATGTTCTCCCTTCAATTTCTATTGTGTACACGCCGGTCTGACTGTGACGTTATGCCATGTGCATAGACGGAGATATTAAGTATTAGATAGCAACAATTTTCACGTTCATAGACTCAGCATGGATATTAGCCACTTAGATAAAGATAATTTTGGACATTCATCGGGAATTATTTCTTTCACCTCATGACCGTCGTTTATGGAAATGACAGCCAATCTCGAAACCCGTTCAGTGTTACAAACCTTTCGTTCCGGTCATATCATTTGCTTATACAGTTTTTTCGGCCTGCCTAGTGGCTTGCAGCCCGTAGTCCAAAAACGGTAAGAAAATAAATGCGCAATAGTTAACTGTTCTCTCATTTATGAGAGTTTCATCAATGGAACTAGCGTAAGGGCACATGCTACATCTACTAAACTACGGTGATGAGTCACAAATAACACAATATTATATACTGTACAGATATGGATAAACACAATCGCCTTAGAACAGAAAATATATATACCGTGATGATATTTTTTAATAATGGTTAACTGTTCCGTCGTTAATAAGAGTTTCATCAATGGAGCTAGCGTGAGAGCACACGTTACAGCTACTACACTACGGTGATGAGCCACAAATAGCATACACAATACTGTATACTGTACAGATATGGATCGACACAATCGCCTTAGAACATAAATAATATATACCATGATTGTATGTTTTTTAATACACTCACCATGAGCAATATGAAATTAAGTCATGAATGCCAAGTTACCATTGCATTATTCTCAAATAAATAATACAATACAATACCAAACACACAGTAATGCATTGCTTAGAACACACTACAATTAAACAACAACACATGGCATAATGATGGCAGATATGAAACTAAATATTTATCTTTTAAATTATACTGTGATATTTACGGTCAAAACTAGCAGAATCAATTTAAAAATAAAATTAAAAAAAGCTATATTTGAAACTTAAATTTCATGAGTGGTATCTTATACATTTTCCAAAACAAACCCACACTAATCAAGTAATTATAATACTTACATTGACAACTTAACAAATAAATAAACTCATACTGATATATCTGCAATCGTTCAAATTAAATTGCTTTTGTATATATGACGACAATTAGTATATTGTTAGCTTAAAATGTGTTAACTCAGTAGTAGTAGTAATAGTAATAGTAGCAGTAGCAGTAGCAGTAGTAGTAGTAATAGTAATAGTAGAAGTAGCAGTAGTAGCAGTAGTAGCAGTTGAAGTAGTAGCAGAAGTAGTAGTAGTAGTAGTAGTAGTAGTAGTAGTAGTAGTAGTAGTAGTAGTAGTAGTAGTAGTAGTAGTAGTAGTAGTAGTAGTAGCAGCAGTAGTACAGTAGCAGCAGCAGTAGTAGAAGTAGTAGTAGTAGTAGTAGTAGTAGTAGTAGTAGTAGTAGTAGTAGTAGTAGTAGTAGAAGTAGTAGTAGTTGTGGTATATCAAGTAGTAGTAATAGTTGTTGTTGTAATAGTAGGCTCATAGAAATTAACTAAACACTGAGGACCTTCCCCTTGATGAATGAGCAACATGCATAGACAAATGTTTGTTGAGCTATAGCTTAGTATTGACCTTTATGTTTAGGAATTTCCACGAGGTCTGTTGCAGGAGTACCTGAAGAAGACGAACATCAATAGCATTGGACGGATTTCGTGAAAATCTGAATTGAACTGTATGAACCGTTTATTTAGTGAAACAACACATAATAAACATGTAAATGTAGTCGTGTGTTTTATTTATTTATTTTTCAAGATTCTGGGTTGTCGACTGTTTCCCTGTAAAATCTAGCGCATGTCATGCTCAGTTAATCGTGGTCCGATCGCAGGTCCTAGCGCATACAAGTGTTATACGACGCACACAGACAATTGAGCGGGTTGGTGTTGTGATTGATTTTGACTGTGTATGACGCCAACGATTCAAGTTACGCGGCTTAAGGGGTCAAAGGTCACCAATTCTTCCTATGGAATATTTAATTTAATTCCTCAGGAAGAAATAATTTTTCCAAGGAATAATTAATTGTTCCTTATGAAGAAATAATTGTTCCTTAGGAAGAATTAAATATTCCTTAGGAAGAATTAATTGTTCCTTAGGAAGAATTGTTCCTTAGGAAGTGTTCGTGACTTTAGAACCTCATGGTACGCCATTTTTCAAGTTGCTGCCATATAAATGCTAGCATAATGTGTACTCAATATCAAGAACCGAAACAGGTAATGGGTTTATATCAAGACAAGACCAGACATTAAACAACTTACCGTCGATAAGTTTTGTTTCCTTTATTAAAACATGCATACGTACTCTCTTCCGTTACTTCACACACGTTGGCTACAACTGCTGTATGTACATGGGTTATGAACGTAGAGTGGTGTTTAACATGGTTAAGCTTGACAAGATTTATAAAGATAATCATATTATCTTTATAATGTACAATAGTGTGGTCGAATTTATTTCCTTCAGAGACAGACGAACGTTGTTATCGATGTATGTCTCATACATACGGAAAATAACAACAGAAAGATTGCAAGATTACAAAGAAAACAAAAACGTTGAAACAAAACAATTTGGTCCAGACACGACAATCAACGTTTATATTTAGTACCGTAGTATGACTGTACTGAAATAACTAAACTTCCTGAAATACAATTACACAATGGTCAGCAAGGAAGTTAAAATTACTTCAAGCGTGTATTTCATGACCGTCCGCTTCAGGAATGTTTGGCTTTACCCATGTTAGAAAGTATTATTTACAGTCACTCCTTTAACAGTGTATCGATCATGGCATTCTGAATGGCAACAAGATAACTAACGATACACTGACCTCCATTTGTAACTGAAATAAATCAAACCTCATGTTTCGACAGCGCGGATTTTATTTCGGCTTACTTTGATTTACTTCTGAATACATTAACACATACATGATCTGAAAATATATTATTTCCGACGCACGAGTGTTTAAAACTACATTTATAACAAAAGCAAATATTTTACCTTTGTATTTGCAACAGTGATTGATGTACTATAAGGCGAGAGATGACTGATTTCTTGGTTTTCGGATCCGCCGACCCGATTTTTTCAACAAACACAAATTTAAAAAACTTGTAGAATTTACCCGATATTGTAAAAATGACCTTGTGAAAGTGTTTCAACCTGTTACACAGAATGCAAAAAAAAAACGCTAAGGAGATGACTAAATGATATGTAAAATACTTTGTGCCTGTATATCGCTGTATGATTCATATGATCTGCTCTCTGTTATTTTATACATCATGCAACACTTCAAGTCATAAGAAAATACTCCGTAAAAACAAATTAAGATCTTAGAATCATTGTATTAATAACACATTTATAATTCTATATCAATATCATAATTAACAAATTTCATTGGAGTATATTGATTTATTAATAAAATCTATTCATTAATATAATATGGCCACTGCCCAGCGATATCTGACGTACTGTGTTTTAAGTGCTTGACTATTTTAACAATAGTTTTCATATGATAAAGAATGCTTTTTAATGTTACTATTATTGGTATGAATGTCATGTTTATCATGCAGTGATTAAATTAATGTTGTGTATTATGATTTTTGTAAGTAATAATGCATACAGATTTTAATATCACTGCCCATTTACATTTGTGAAATTCTAGTCATTAATTTACTCAATTCTGTATTGTTGTTTTTGTTGTTGTTGTTTTTTCCCCTCCTCCGACCGGACACTTTTCCAAAAATGTCCGAAAACCAAGAAATAAAAAAACTCTGGCCTTTGTAGTTATCGTAAAGATAGTCTTAGTGGTTCTGATGGAAACATTTGCAGAAATGGTTGTTATAACATTAGAAACAGTACTAGTTCTAGAAGATAAGTGGCGCGAATTAAAAAGGCGCCAACACGTCAACACCTGAGAACGATAACAAATTGAGTTGGTGTATGTCTGTTCAGACAAAATAGAGGCAACAACACGCATAATAAGGTGACACTTGACACGACATTTAAATGCCAGTGCAAAGCTACGAAATTGTTGAGTGTATGTTTTGTGTAGTTATTTAACAAACCTCGCAATCTGTCTTGACAAACAGGTACAATGTACTAGAGTATGAAGATGTTGTGGTTTTTTTTTAATCAGTGTTCCCCCTGTTAACTATTTGACTTAAATGTCGTAAACACAACCTATTAATAACGCAGTAATGTAAAATCCCACTATTCCCACCATTTTGGGGTCTTGATATAGTTGGTCTTAATAACGGGATGGTCTTATTATAGTTGGTCTTAATAACGGGGTGGTCTTATTATAGTTGGTCTTAATAACGGGGTGGTCTTATTATAGTTGGTCTTAATAACGGGGTGGTCTTATTATAGTTGGTCTTAATAACGGGGTGGTCTTATTATAGTTGGTCTTAATAACGGGGTGGTCTTATTATAGTTGGTCTTAATAACGGGATGGTCTTATTATAGTTGGTCTTAATAACGGGGTGGTCTTATTATAGTTGGTCTTAATAACGGGGTGGTCTTATTATAGTTGGTCTTAATAACGGGGTGGTCTTATTATAGTTGGTCTTAATAACGGGGTGGTCTTATTATCGAGGTACGTCAGATCACAGAGTCAGTAAATGAATATGTCCTTGTTATCGAAAGTTATAATGAAAATAATGAATAACGAATAGATAACCAACATGTCAAATTTCATTTGTTTTCTATATAATGTTTTATTGTAGAAAGATTATGTACATGTAACATTTATGTATGCTATAAACATTACATTAAGTCGGAAATTAAATTAAAAATTGATTACTTAAGATCATTTATAGATCAGCATTCGTAAGTGTCTCCCTAATTGTCAGATAGTGTCAATTAATGCAATCTGAAACACAGACGATGTGCTAATCCCTTATCAAAACATCTGTAACATTGTTTTTCACGCACGGCTTTTACTACCGTAAAGCCTAGGTCACACATAAGGTCGCCGACCGATTACCGACCACCGACAACTAAAATTTGCGGCGACCAACGACAACCACTGGCGACCAAAATCCAGAAAAAAAAGCAATGGAATTCTAGTGGGAGACTGGTCGACGATTGATTAAAGACTGGTCGGCGACCGGTCGTACGAAAAGTCGGCGATTGTCTACCGACCATCAACAACCATCAAAGACTGGCTGGCGACTGGTTGGCGTTTGATTGGCGACTTGTTGGCGATTGGTTGGCGACTGGTTGTCAATGCTCAGTCGGCGGAATTAGGATTATTCGATATTTAAATCAGTTCTATGATTGTTCTCATTGTTCAAAAACGTTATCCTGTATATATGACATTGGGCTATGGTTTAATCTATGTCTTGTGAAAATTTAAGAAACTGAATTTATTCGTGTTGTTTTGTTGATTATTTAATTCAATTATAATTTTCATATTATTATTATCTACTATGCCCGGCAGCACATTTAAATGTTAAGGTAAACTATCAAGTACACTTTCCACATCCGGCAATATGCTCTTGTCCCTGCCTTTCCCCTTTTTTGAAAAGGCATGCTAACACTTAAATTATAACTATTTATACGTTTCTTGTCACGTTGAAAAGAATAATGGTAAAATTGTGCGTTCATTTTTAAATGTGTTTTGGAGACGAAAGTAACACGGCGAGCGGTCGTACGATGGTCTGCGACTAATCGCCGACCAGTCGGCAATTAGTCGGCGATCAATCGCTTACCAGTCGGCGATCAATAATTGGTCTGGGGCAAGTCACACTTGGTCTGCGACTAGTTGGCGATCGTCTGAGACCAGTCTGCGTTTTATCGCCGACTAAATAAAAACCAACGAAAACCTTTTCACGACCTGTTTGGTCGGCAAACGGTCTTCGATGCAATATAGATGATCATCTGCGACCAAAATGGGTCTGAAGACCAGTCGGCGACCATCAACAACCAACCGCCGACCTCAAACAACCTGTTAAACCCAGGTCACACATAGCCTGCGACCAACTTAAGACCAGTGTTTGCTAAAGGTCTTAAAAACGTCATTAACAGGTTGTTGGAGGTCGGCGGCTTGTTGTCGATGGTCGGCGACTGGTCTTCAGACCATTTTGGTCGCAGATTGTTTACGAGGTTGTGTCGAAGACCGTTTGCCGACAAAACATGTCGTGTGAAGGTTTTCGTTGGTTTTTGTTTAGTCGGCGATAAATCTCAGACTGTTCTGCGACGACAGCCTACTTCGCAGTCCCCAGACCAATTTTTGATCGCCGACTGGTAAGCGATTGATCGCCGACTGATTGCCGACTGGTCGGCGATTAGTCGCAGACCATCTTACGACCGCTCGCTGTGTTACCTTCGTCTCCAAAACACATTTAAAAATGAACGCAAAATTTTACAATCATTCTTTTAAACGTAACAAGAAACGTAATAGTTATTATATAAAAGTGTCAGCATGCCTTTTCAAATAAAGAGAAGGGCAAGGACAAGAGGATATTGCCGGATATGGAAAGTGTACTTGATAGTTTACCTTAACATTGAAATGTGCTGCCGGGCATAGTAGAGAATAATAATATAAAAATTATAATTGAATTAAATAATCAACAAAACAACAAGATTAAATTCAGTTTCTTAAATTTTCACAAGACATAGATTAAAATATAGCCCAATGTCATATATATAGGCAAACGTTTTTTGAACAATGAGATAAATCATAGAACTGAATTAAATGTCGAAGAATCCTAATTCCGCCCACCGAGCATCGACAACCAATCGCCAACAAGTCGCCAACCAATCGCCAACTAGTCGCCAACCAATCGCCAACTAGTCACCAGCCATTATTTGATGGTTGTTGATGGTCGGAAGACGATCGCCGACTTTTCGTCCGACCGGTCGCCGACCAGTCTTTGATCAATCGACGACCTGTCTCCGACTAAAATTCCATTGATTTTTTCTGGATTTTGGTCTCCAGAGGTGTTCGTTGGTCGGCGCAAATTTTAGTTGTCGGTGGTCCGTAATCGGTCGGCAACCTATGTGTGACCTAGGCTTTTATGACCTTTTTATGACCGTCAGCAACCACTGGTCGTTGATGGTCGGGAGTTGGTCTTCAGTTTGTTGCAGGCTATGTGTGACCACGGTTTAAGGCACAATGTTATCTCCATGGCATATGTTGTTGATTGATGATGTAGTGTCAACAACCAGATGACACTGGTCGCAATATCGGGGTAATTTTGATCGTTATTTTATACTTTCGGTCTGGGATTAGTGGTCGCAATACGGAATAGCGGGGTTCCCGTATAATCGGGGTTTGCGACCATTGAAATAAATAGGAAAACAATCGGCCTTAAAAAAAGTGTCCGCTTTAGCGGGGTGGTCGTAAAATCGAGGTGGTCGTTAAGCGGGGTTTTAGTGCATATGAATATGCCATTTTTTAATGCAGCCATACACAAAAAACAAACAAATGATTTTCTGCTATGAAACACGACATGTGTGTATGAAACATATGTTTTGTGATTATTTGGGGTAATAATACGTATATCGTTGAGCCAGAATAATGATTTACACCTTCAGGCTTACGGGACATCATTGCTAGCAGTATTAATAACAATACTGATACAGTGTTTTGAATTGTGCTGCTTTGTTTTACAGAAACTGTACAGACATATTAATTGAAATACGTTCAGGAAAAAAATAATTCACAAGTGACACAGGTAAGAAAATAATTGTCGTTAATGACACGCAGAGTCAAACGTAATACTCATGTGTCATAACCGTTGCTAAACCAGACGACACTGTTCATGCTACTTGTACACGAGATGAACACGTTTTATACCGTTTACCTTGAAGAATGTTTGTCATTGAATATCGAAAAAAATGCTTTTATATTTGTGTTGCCAATGTTTCTATTTAAGTCTTCAAAAGTATAACTATGTGTATTTATTTACGAAATAAAAATAGTTCACGTCGTTTTATGCTTACACGTTTATAATATATATGTCATCATAAGTATGAATAATTCCAGCGTGACATGTGTTATTATATAACTTATATAAATAGATGTTTTATATAATAAAACCATACTGTATTCCACATTAAAATACGGATAGGCCGATCTCCTAATCTAGGCAATGCAATCACACAATCGACTGTCAGACTGTGGGACTGAATATTTATAATAGTCAATATCGTGTGCAGATCTAGCTTGGAATCTAAATGTGTACAAAGAAATAGAACAAAATTCAAATGAATTACTTATCGTGATTGTGGCAACTAACGTTTCTTCATAAAGACACATGGCGCTGAACATTTTCAGCAACTTTTAACATATCCACAAAATAACAAAAAAGGTATACCGCTGTTTTATAACCATCAATAATAAATATTCAACTTCATCCTTATTCAATAGCAAATGAGAACACCAGACAGTGATGGAGAGTTAGTGTGCATTTAATACAATTTCAAATGACAGATTACGATTTAACAAACATATCAACACATTATCCAGTCGAAGCTAAAGCGTTTGGCAGTCGTTCAGCGTCATTTAATGACGTTTTCTATTACCAAAACACATTTCCAACAAAATCAACGTATGCATGACACAAGCTAGTTCGTATATATTTCTTTGCATTTTAAAAGGTACATATTAACTTTAAATATCACAATGATATGGTGTTTTGGGAAGTGTTATTCGACTTATTCGGTTTTGTCAAATAACATCGAAATACGATTTCACACACCCAGATTGACGCAAGTTCCAGAACGAAATACTATCATAATAGTTCGTGTATTGTAAATAACGTATACGTTGGTGTAATTAAATGAAGGCTACACCAGAAATAAAATTACTGTTCATTGATTATATATAATTGATAAATTGTATTATATTCAATAAAAATAATATACGTCAAAATTTAATTTCATTTCAAATGCCAATGATTTTTTCTACCAGCCCTGTAAATATCTCAATATTAGAGGATACTTGAAGCATACAAGAGTTTCAACAGATTTACAAAGATAATACTTTTTTTTAAGTGTGTACCATTAAATAGTAGATTGTGATTTCTAAATCGCAAGTCCATTGTTAGTAAACAATGTAACCTGGAGTACGGAAACTAATAAAACGGAGATTGCCAGATTATCAAGAAAAACGAGACTTGCAGTTTTGAAACAAAACAAAAATATTCTCAAACGCGACAGACATCATTTATATTCAAATTGGTATATCACGGGGCAGTATTTGAACGTAAATTACTATACTAGCTTGTATTTCATAGCAGTTTATTAGTAGAAACAGTATCAGCATGGACTTGTGAAAGAAATTGTAATAGTTGTAATAATAGTGCAAGTAGTAGTTAAACCGTTGACGACTGTTTAGTTTGTAATATAATATTGTCTTAACTTGCACATATTGTGCATTATCATGAAAACTTAGAACTAATAAAGATACGCCAGACCAGACGTACCCTGGGTTATTACCTATGTTTCATAAACCTATATGTAAAATGTTGACTCTGAAAAACATTTAGTATATACCTATTTATTTTTTAGCTCGATTGCATTGAAAGCCTTAGGCTTATAGAGACACTCTCCTGTCCGTTTCATGGGAAGAACTAGTAATTGTTGTCTATGCAAATATATTGGGAACGTCCCCTTAGAAACGTTCATACACATGAATTATGTTTTTCCAATATTGACCGATAATTTACAGATAGTTTGATCAGTTATAGGTGTATGACTTTAAGATCTCAGATGACAATGTACTGGATGGGAAAGAAATCCCTTGATATCGCAGGTGGCTTAAACAGGTCTGCCAACTTCCCATTTAGTACCAGGAAATTTGAAAAATGTATATGCTAACATGTGTCCATTTGCCGCACGTTGGATGTTTCATTGAAGCCCCTGTTACATTATGTGCAGTGTTCGCCGATTGATTCTTATAGGTCATCTTAATTACACCTTTCGATTGTAAGTGTCCATATTTATAAGGATTACTATGTTATTGTAAAGTTGCAAGACAGTAAAATTAAAAAAGTGAATTTAAAACGTGTGTCTTTGTATATATGTAAAACATAAACACAGGCATGATCTTCGACGTGTTTTATTATATATACATTGTATTATATTCATAACGCAAAATTATGTTATTTATAACGTGTTATGGACATTTTAGCTAATCCACTTACGGTTTAGGTTTAGGAAATTTACACAAATGACAAAAAATGTTTCAAATTTAGTAAAACCAGATATAATTGAATAAAACAGAATGAAATAACATGGTTGACACATTAACCAAAGTCCCAAACAAACTGGTTTAATCTTTACAACACATTCTTTCAACCCGATTTCAAAAGCCTCTCGAGACGCTTTTCAACTATTATGTTATTGTTGTGAAATTACCACATGGTCCAAACAGTAAAGCGATTTCATTTCCGGATTCTTGTTGCTTACAAAACATATGTCCGATATTACAAGTATCGCGGAGTGCAAAATACTTTAGCGGCACGATTAGAGCATCCGCATCTTACGCTGAGGACCCGGGTTCAATTCGTCCCAAGTGCTCGGAATGTTTCATTTCAATGGTGTCTGAAGAAAACTTTGTTTGCATGACTTTTTCCAATATATTTCAGGTAATAAAGAAATATATCAATGAACGTAAATTAATAAATTCATTAAACATATTATATAATCTCTCTTTTATTAAGCTATTGGACTCGCATCTGGTATATTCATAAACCGCCCAAAATTTCATTAACTCAATATCACATACCGCATAATCCTACTCTGTTTATAAGGGCTTTCCCAAAAAGTCCGCTATTATGTTTATTGTTGTTATACTATAAAGTGATTCTTCATTGATTTCATTTGATGAGTATCTTTATTTTTACATTTCAAACTACTTTTGGACATCCGTTTTATGTATCTAATCAACTGTGAAGGAGCGGCTTTAAATTCACTTAACAACATAATGACGCTGTAATGTTTAGAGTAATTATTCAACGACAAACACCAAGAACGATTAACTATCAAATTTATTTTATTACAAGTTTGGCATTTTAATGTCAAGGCTGGAACCAAATTGATGTAAAAGTCTTGTACATATATTCCCCCGAGGCCGGCGGGAAGTTCGAAATGAATTAATTCTTTCCCACGTGACCGGCGGGAAGTGTGTTAATAGAAACTATGCCAAAAGCGGCTATTAACACACTCCAGCCTTGGCAAGCCAAAACAAATGGATCAATTATCGATAACGGAAAACGCAACTGTTTTCAAATAGAAAATTATAAATGGCACCAGACAAAGTGTTAAGCATGATATCGCATCCCAAAACAGACAGATGTGTGTCATCGGCACTAAAAAGGGGAGGCCATTCAGTAATGTCAGGATATTTTATATAAAGTGTACTCTCATAAACCCGAACTCTCTATAAACCGGAACTCTCTGAAAACCGAACAAACGCTCCGGCCCCGTTTTTTGGGGCCTATATGTTTAATGTGCGAAAACCCTCGGTACACCGGAACCTCTGTATTCCGAAGATCGAACAGGAGGAGCGGTACGTCGCTTTGTTTTGGAGTATAGATTTACCTCTGTAAACCGAACATGTTTGACAATCTGATGTTATCGATTATCTTAAGCGCGCGATTGTCTTGCCGCAGGCTGATTGCACGCTTAATCCGATAATTAGGGGCAACAGTTCGACATTATATTAGGACTCCAGATAAGGGTGTTTAGTCGCTAAATAAATGGGTATTGCCTATAAAGTGTGAACAACAAACAGTATGTTAATTATACTGTTTTTATTTGTTTAGCACATATTTAAACATTTTACAAACAATGTATATTACTCGGGTAATAACTATTAATGATGTAGTAATTATTAATGATTACTTTAATTAAAACATAATTTGAATGATGTTGGTCGAATTAACAGTCTATCAAAGCATTCAGAGCAATGTTGAGCTGAACCGGCTTTCTTGAAAGAAATGATAGAGTATTTATGCTCGATGTTACTTACGAACTATCATTTTTCTGCAAAGTTAGTACAGTGTTAAAATGTCTGAGCCACCTTCTAAACGTCGACGGGTTGAATTAACTCTTGAAAACAAAATAAAATTGATCAGTGATGCAGAATCTATCTCCAAACCGTCGCTTAAGGTTCTGAGTGAAAAGTATGGAGTAGGCAGGTCTACAGTTAGTGACATAATTGTCGAAAATTTACTTACAGTGAACAGTGGGAGAAAAATGCTGCGCGGGAGAAATATCGATTCGAAAATGCATGTAAATTTGACAAACTTTACGATCAGGTTTGATTTCAAAATGTGTTATATGTTATGGTAATGCGTTACGTTTTAAATTAGTACTGTCATAAAACGCCATATTTGAATATATCTGAATGAAACGAATAAATTAATATAATCTATATGCATGATTGTATTTTGCCTCAAACCCTCAGTAAACCGGAACTCCCTCAGTAAACCGGAACTCCCTCAGTAAACCGGAACTCCCTGAAAACCGAACATTTGTTCCGGTCCGGTCGGTGTTCGGTAAAGAGCAACCTCCCGTATTTAAGAAAAGTGATGCTAATCGAGCATTTAAACGTTGCCTAGCTTTGTTTGCTGCTTTGTGATTATCAATGAAGCGCCAGCTTAAGCGCGGGAGAATATGAAAAAATATCAAGTTTGTACCAGGCGAAAATTGTTGAAAGTAGCCCACCAGGATTGATAATGGTAAGCAATATCCAGAGTCGACCGCGGTCCGATTTCGTTACCGCCGCAGTGGATATTCAGAAGGTCTGGTTGTGGGTTGAACAGTAAAAGAGATTTAAAGGATTCTTTTAAGTGTTCCAGACGCATCCTGCCCCTAAAGTCCAATATGATGTTGACACCCAAATTCTGAAAGCCTAGATGCTCACCGTCTGGCCTGTTCGCTGCCCTATGACAAGCGTATCTAATAATAGACGATCCTATTATCCAGACGTTTTTGACGTGACCTACAAACCCCAATATAATTTGTTCAGTCACTGGGGACAAACGTGCCATTTTTTCATACATGTAAAATAACAAACCTTGGAACGATATGTGTTAAATCACCATGATTTTGCAAATGTATAGAATCATAAAACATTGAACTTGTACCAACATACCAATATATACACCATATTATAAGACTCTACTAAGAATTGAGTGACATTTACTTATAAGATTGATCTGCGGGCTATTTACCACAACCCAATGGACGACGATAAATTTGAAATTCATTAATAAAATAAAACTTATAGAACTAAATAGGGTACAACCAACATAAACCAATATAATATATAACCACCGACTAGTTCTTCCGGGATTAGGTCCCGATGACGGCAGATAGCCGGGGGTTGCGTCTCTACCAAGACCTTTGTGACAATTTAGTTACTTGTAGCCAAAATTGATCATCGGGCTTTTCACCATAAGCCAATGGGCGATCTGTTTATCACCATAATTTTGAAAATGCTTTATAGCACTATTAGTGCACCACCAACCATATACCAATACATATAAACACCGACTTTAGTTCTTCCGGGATAAAGACCCGGTTACAACAGAGACCCGGGAACGGCGTCCCAACTATGAACTTTGTGACATTCTATTTACTTATAGTCAAAATGATCACCGGGCTTTTCACCGTAAGCCAGTGGGCGATCGATGTGATTTCGCACAATAATAAATCTGTTAAGTATAAACAAGAAATGTCTTTAAAAAAGACAATCGGCGTAGAAATTAATATTGAGATGTCATTTGTTTGCCCCAAATATAATACAAGAGGACCAAGCTAAGACTTCACGGACCACATATTTTTCGTTCCCTACTAAGGAGACTTCTCGGACCCCAGATTTTTCGGTCTCTACTAAGGATACTTCTCGGACACTATATTTTTTGGACACGATAAGAAAAAGTATCGACCCCCAATTAATTTGAGATAAACTCAATAATTATTAATATCTGTACAGTGAATAAACCGATCATATACCGCCCCATGTTTTCACCAGTGATACATGAATAAGCTAAATACTAGTAATTTACGTAAACATAATTGATACATGAATTTGTCAGGCAAATTTAACAAATTAAAATTGTCAGAAAATAATAGCGGGAATGAATGAGCAGTAAGTTTATGAAGTCCCCATTTATTGCAATTCTCGGGTTTAGGATTCTCCAGACGCTAATAGAGTATCACATTCCCATTTTTAGTGATTATCACGACACAATAATTAATCGGCGAATCGAAATCGTATTAATAATAAGATCATAATCTTGTATAACCATGCACATGACTATTATTATGTAACCAAAACGAGTATATATAGGTCCTAACTTTAAAATACCATGTTGCACAATTACGTAATCAAAGTGCATACCAATTAGTGAAGTAATACACGGGTCATTGTCTCGGCAGCTATGCCACTGACTTCATTAATCTACTTGATAACAAGTGAAATAACTATCATTTAAAATAAAGAATAACTTTATTTAAGACAACATTTAATTTAATTGGCAATTATCCTGATCATTTGCTTGAACTCATGATAGTTTATAAATGGAATGTACATGCGATGGCGTAGCTAGAGGCAAATTAAAACCGCGGCAGTGTTGGGGTCCGGGTGTTTTTTTTACCTAGAATGTCTCTGGTGCGTTTTGGAGGCTACTTAAACTATGTTTTAACAAAAATAACCCGACTCATTGGCAATCTAAATAGTAGTTCAGTAACAATAAAGTTTTAATTTTACCATACATGTATGTAGGCCTACATTAATTCTTTGCTGAAATCTACAATTTAACAGCGAGCGATCGAATCGAGAAACATGATGCTCCGAGTATATTAACCAAGGGTTATATACATTTTAATGCGTTCTATTCGTTACAGCGCATGTTTGTTTGATAAAATGAGTTTCAATGAATCTTTTAAAATAGCTATCATCAGCAAATTGTGATAGTAGTATTTTGAATTCCTCATTATCAATTTTTATTCCGTTTATATTCCTAATGTTGATGACTAATATTTTTGCCAAAGTATAAATATAATTATATAGTAAAATAGAATCGCCCTTTTGTGAATAATTCGGACAACAAAATTCCGTTCAATTGGACGGAATTTTTCATTTTCTTACAAAAAAGTGTTTTTAAGCATTGGTCCAAAATTTAAACAAGAAATGTGGATATTCCACTAAAAACACATTTTTCGAATGAACTGCATAAAAGTCAGCACACTAATAAAAGAATGGATGCACTTGGTGAAGGTCATGGCTTGGGATTGCACTAAAGTACTACTTAAGTTAAGAAATTGCTTTTTTTAGTTATTCATTAGAACATTATTGGTAGATCTATACCGTCACGGATACGGACAAATGGAAGCGTTCCTGCATATTTCATTTGGAGCGATATTATACAATTATTGACTAGATGGCCATTGGACTTGGTCTGATGTTCAATGGGTGAAACTCATGTTGAGCGAGGCGTTACCCGAGTTGAACATGACTTTCACCCAGTTAACATCAGACCGTGTCCATTGGCCATCTAGTCAACACATGTTTTGTTATATAATCTATCAATAGTTTACTAGCAAAATTCCCGAGCAGATAAACTTATTATAAGCCAACGCCAATCTGTTATTCTATTTATCTCACCACATTCTGATAAATTCGAAAAATAACCTACTAAATCAAACGAAACACATACAATTACGTCACGAAAATCAACAAAATGACGTCATTGTTGTATGTAAACAGAAAATAACGATGTGCTGGTTTCACTATTTCTTGTACAGTTGTCAATGTACATGTCGGGAACCAAAAGACGAATTCCACAAACCTATTTTTATCCCATATATCATACATTTAGGTAAGAGTTCTTGTTCCCGTTGCTGTGTGTGAATTTCTATGTGCAAGCCGGGTAAACATTTTGGGAAATCCACAAATCTAGTTTTAGCCCATAAGACATGAGTTTAGGCCATGCGACATCACTTTTATATTCAGTCATCGATGGCTGTTCGGACCAATGGGAGAGCGTCTATTTGTAGATTATATAACAAGTTATGTTACGGACACGGATGTAGAAAACAGACACGGATGACGGATCACACCTACATGGCAAAGCGGCCTAATGCAAACAGCCAAAATATATTTAAATGAACATATGCAATATATTTTTTGGCAATAAAATAACATAGTGTCATTTAATTCCGTGGTAACTGTAACTGTATTATAACTTTTTTTAAGTTTGATTCTATAATGTCAGTTGACTATTTTGTACCCTTTCAGGCCTAGGTTGCCCTTGTCCGCAATAGTCAAAATTCACGGCAGAACTTTTGGGTAATTATGTGCATTATTCTTTAAAAAACTTCCAACTCCACAAATGTATCAGTTTTAAACATGTACATAATTTAAAACTGATAAATTTGCAGAGTTCAGTTGGTATTTTAGCGCCCAAAATATATGACATTGTGTCATGTATTTTGGGCGCTCAATCTACATTCTTGTTTAACAATGACCACAGGTGCTGAACATCATTTAAAACATATTTTTGTTATCTTTTTTACCTATCAGTCAATTGACAAAGACAAGGAATTTAACTACGTATTGTTTAGCATCTTACAGAATGTTTAATGTGACGTTACCTTGACAATGTCTTAACAAACGCCCATACAGGGAAGTTATCTTTACGTTGATAATGATTTAACAAACACCCTTACAGGGAAGTTATCTTTACCTTGATAATGATATATAGCAATCACCCAATCAGGGAAGTTATCTTGTGTTTATTGGTAAACTTCACACGATTGAGATCTAAAGATGCAATCGTAACAATTCATTTTGCTACATTCCATATCAAACAGAGTTTGACTAAACCTGCCTAACCCTGCATCCACATCTTTGTACAATGTGATTTGAAGCATACAGAAGTAAATACAAATTCCTTAAGTGAAAATTTTGTGACCTAACACATTTAAATGTAAGCTTATGACACGGGCTTGGGACACACCAAATGAAACACAGCAGCAGCAAATCAATGATGATAACAGTGCCCCATAAACTAAAACAAACAATGCATGTGAAAATTCTACGAAAACCAATATTGAAAGAAAGTTCTGGATGCACTTGGTCTAGGTCATGGCATGGAATTGCACTAAAGTACAACTTAAGTGAAGAAATTGCTTTTTTAGTTATTCATTAGAGCATTAAAAAATACTGACCTTGAACAAAAGTATGTTTATGTAAGTGAAAAGGTTTTATCGGTTTATCAATAGCTCGATCATATATTGGGTTATTTAGCAGAAAGCATTGTATTAATTTTAAGTAATAGTCACATGCAGTCTAAACCTATTTATTTAAGATCGATTGCATCGAAAGCCTAATTTTTATTGAGAAACTCTCGAGTCCGTTTCCTGGGTAGAACCAGTACTTAGTGCCTTTGGGGGAGATCTTGAAAACGCTCCCAGAGTGGCCATCGAACCCGGGACCTCCCGATCGCTAGGCGGACACCATATCCACTACGCCCCCGCGTTTTCTAATGGTGATATTGACCAAAGCGGCGTCTCTTGATCTTGACCCAAAATAAACTATATGCAATCCCATGCAAGGTCTTGCTATAATGTATCTATATATGAAGTTTTATTACAGAAGCTTAATTTGTTCTTGCATTAATGAGCTGACACCGTTTTTCTATTCTTAGTAAGTTACCTTGACCCCCACCTATCTCATATGCAAATTCAAACGAGGCGTCAATATAAGGTATCTATATGTGAAATATATCTTTATTATTTTATTCTCGAGTTACTGAGAGGAAACCGTTTTTTATTATTTTTAGTAGCAGTGACCTTGACCCCCCCTACCTAATATGTGATCCCAAGTGAGGTCTCACTATAAGGTATCTACAAAGTAAGTTTTATTAAAATATCAAAATTCGTTGTGTAGTCATTGAATGGAAACCATTTTTTCTAATTTTACTTACGCTGACCTTGACCTTGACCCGACTTACCCATATGCAATCCCAAGTGAGGCCTTGATATAAGGTATCTATGTATTAAGTTTCATTAAGGTGACCTTAACCTTGACCCCACCCACCCCGTATCTTACCCCATGTGAGGTCTCGCTTTTATGTATCTAGGGATCAATCGCTCAATCTGCTCTCGAATTAGAGAGCTGAAACAAAAAGTTGACGCCGCCACTGCGACACACCCAGTTTAAGGCCAAAAAAATAATTGTTGATTTCCGCTAACATCTCCACAGATCTAGGGGGGAGGGGGGGGGGAGGAAAAATAAAAACTTTTTTTCTTCGCGGCATATTCACCACACAGTCTAAGTATTTTGGACTGAAAGCAAAATACTTAAAGGGACTGTGTCTTCGAAAAGAGCCTCAAGGGGGCAATTTCTTTTTTTTTAAATCTTAATTTTAGATATCAATAGTGGCATATAATAACGGTGAAAACAGGTTATTTGTAATGGGAAAAGAGTGTATGTATTCTGAGATAAAAATCAATTTATTATATAGGTTGTGTTTGTTTGGCCCTTTTTCTGTTTACATTTTCACGTCACTCCTTACCAAGCATGATAGCGTAGTTGGTTAAAGCACTGTCTACTGTCATTTCTTCGTATGGCTCCTAAGTCGTGAGTTCGATACCCACTTGGGGTTTTAATTTTTTCAGGCTTTTTTGCTTATTTGTTTTTATCAAATATCTTATTGTGCATTGCATTATTTTTATTTATTTAATGCAATGTCTTCGTAATGCGCATTTCTATTAAATAATATAATTTATAGTGCAAAAAGAAGCCAATTTTTCGTCGACATAGTCCCTTTAAACGCCTCCAATCAAAGAAACTGTACCTTACGGTATGTCATTACCAAAAGCGTCTGTCTCATACAGAATAATTCGAAATGTTTGCTAATTACCGAAAAGCCGCATATTAGTGAATACTGCTCTTTTTAACGAAAGTCAGAAAATGTTACTGGTCGATAGGCAAAAAACGTTTAGGGTCGGCAGACACAAATAGGGGGAGGGGTCGGGTAAGGGGAAACAGTAAACCTTTTTAAGCCTAGCCGAAATTTTATTCGAAAAAAATGGTTAAAAAAACACTTGTTTATAAAACTCAACGATCAAAAGTATCAACAATCTTTTTTTCGAAATCAATTAGCATAAGCCGGCCAGGAATTAGTTTGCATTCAGTATAGTTTATGATATCTATTTATTATTTATTTTAGAGCAAATAATTGTTCCATTGTTTGCTCTGTCAACGAATGTTCCAATGATTGAAGTTTTGATATTTATAAACATTATTTTGGTTCAATTTGCTTTGTGACTGGTAAAAGAGGTGGTCTTAAATTTTCATTAAAAGTGTTTCTAAAAGAAGTTCGTCATTGACAAAAAAAATGAATGTGGATGTCACCAGTATCACAAAGAAAAGCATTTCTATGTTGTATATAGGAATGCAATATATATGCAATATATATTCTAAAGGGCGTGGATTGTTTACGATACGCTCTATGTAGACGGACGTCCGTTACGCGAGTAGGGGCACGCCGGAGGTGACCTGTCCGTTTTGTCGTGGAATGTGCGCGGACTTACTAGTGACAAAAAGCAGTGCTGTGAGTTGTCAATATGTTGTCATGTAATGACATTTGTTTTTTATATGAAACTTGGACAAATTCAAAAAGTAATGTCTCTGTTAATGGCTACATATCTCACAATTTTTACCGAAAATTTCAAAACAGAAACGCTAAGAGATGTAGCGGTGGATTTGTTCTCTATTACAAAGAAAGCTTACAAGAAGGTATTCAAATAATTCGTAATCATTATGATACAATAATTTGGCTAAAACTTGATAAAAATTTCTTTAAAATTGACCAGGATATTTATCTATGTGGAACGTATTTATGGTGCGAAGATTCACCCGCAAACAATATTGCTGACATTGATTTATTTGATGTTTTGGAGAATGATGTCTTTGAATATAGCAATTTAGGGGCTGTTTTTCTTGTTGGCGATTTTAACAGCAGAGTTGGTAATAAAAATGATTTTATTACCCATGATAAATTTAATATATTAATCGATGACATTGATTATGAACCCGACTGTACACCAATAAGGGCCTCTGTTGACCGATCACATAATAATCATGGTATTAAACTATTAGATTTGTGTAAATCACTTAATATTCGCATTGTTAACGGCCGTGTTGGCGATAGTAATAACTTCACGTTTTTGTCACATAACGGTTCGTCCATGATTGACTACGTACTTTGTTGTGAACGCAATTTTTCATTGATAAGTGATTTAAATATTGGGCCATTTAATGAGTGGAGCGATCACGCCCCAATACGTTTATCATTGTTGTGTAATACTATCCAAAATAGAGATAATAGCTATTCAGAAATTAAATATAAATGGAACGATACGTTTTTACAACAGTTCCGATCGGGTATAATTGCTAGTTTACCGAATTTAAATACCATTGTTCACAATATAAACTGTGATAGCAAACAGTCTATAAATAATGCACTAAACGATTTTACTAATGTTTTACGCAGTGTAGCGGATCCATTGTTTTCTAAACACCGACTAGTCAAGTCCATTTATAGTTTTGATGAAAATTCACATACGAAACAACCTGATTGGTTTGACCTTGAATGCACACATGTTCGCAACGCATACCTAGCAGATCTGCGTCGTTTTAATGTTTGTCAGTCTGACGCCAATAGAATACAGCTATGTGAGAGTAAATGGAATTATAAAAATTTCATACGTACAAAGAAGTCAATATTTTACAAGCGAAAGATGGTTGAAATTCAAAACTTAAAAAAGAGTAAACCAAAAGAGTTATGTGGAAAATAATTTATCATTAAATGAGTTCAAAGAATATTTTTCAAATTTAAGTAACAACATTTTTGATTGTGAAAATGTTCAGGCGGAGACTATTTTATCATCACATTTGTGTGATCTGTTTAATTCTATACTAAACTCAGGTTATTTTCCAGATAACTGGACTGAAGGTATAATTATCCCATTGCATAAAAAGGGTGATAAAAACGATGTGAATAATTATAGAGGAATTACATTGGTTAGTTGTTTAGCGAAGCTTTTTACTACAGTTATAAACAAGCGAATTGAGCAGTTTTGTAATGAGCACAACACTATTTCGGATGCGCAATTCGGATTCCGTAGAGGTAGATCCACTGCTGATGCAATATTCGTACTTATGTCATTGGTGCAAAAATATATTAGTGAAAACAAAAGGTTATATGTTATTTTCGTTGACATGATGAAATGTTTTGATTCTATTTATAGAAATGGTTTGTGGCTGAAATTATACAATTGTGGTGTACGTGGAAAACTTTTAAGAATTGTAAGAGATATGTATCAGCATGTTAAATCTCGTGTTAAACTGTGTTCTAATTATTCTGATTACTTTGAATATGCAGTGGGCTTGCGTCAAGGTGAAGTAATGTCACCTCTATTGTTTTCTATTTTTGTCGAAGATTTAGAGTTGTTTTTACAAAGCGATACTGACTGTGGCCTAGTTTTAGATGATATTGTTTTGATACTTCTACTTTTTGCAGATGATATGGCCATTTTAGGTAAAACCCCATGTGAGGTACAACAACATTTACATAGTTTAAAGTCATATTGTGATACCTGGGGACTCAAGGTAAATACTTCGAAGACTAAAATTATGGTTTTTCGTAAAAGGGGTGGATTATTAAATAGTGAAAACTGGTCATACGATGGACAAAAAATAGAAGTTGTAAATGATTTTAATTATTTAGGAACAATTTTTAAATACACTGGAAAATTTATTTTAGATCAGGAACACCTAGTTGGTAAAGCTTTGAAAGCAATGAACATTCTTTTGTGCAAATGTAAGGAGTTTGACTTAAGTCCTAAGACAATGTGTCAGTTATTTGATGCCCTTGTGAGTCCTATATTGAATTATTCCTGTGAAGTATGGGGTTATACTAAGTCAAAGGAACTTGAAAGAGTCCACCTTAAGTTTTGCAAGCGATTGTTAAAGGTTAAAATAAATACTTGTAGTGCAATTACATATAGTGAGTTGGGACGTTACCCATTGTTTATTAGTAGATATATTAGAGTGATTAAATACTGGCTGAAAATTGCTAGCTCAAACAATATTATTGTTAAAACTATTTATTCCCAATCTGTTATTGATAGTTATAACGGACATTTAAATTGGGCAGCAAATATAAGAAAGTTGTTAGCTGATTATGGATTTGCGTATGTATTTGATAATGTTAGCAGTATCAATCTGGATTTAGTTTTGAATTAGTTAAAAACCCGTATTATAGACACCTTTAAACAAGAAACGATGTCAAAAATTGACAACAGCTCAATGTTGTGTCAGTATAAATTGTATAAATCAACACATTATTACGAGCCATATTTAGATATTTTACCAAAACGATATTGCTTATACATGAGTAGATTAAGATTAAATGGACTTCCTCAGAATAAAAACAGGAAGATATAATCGAATTCCACGAGAGGAATGATATTGTACACTTTGTAATTCTACAGATATAGAGGACGAATACCATTATGCCATCATTTGCAATTGTTATACTGACATCAGAAAAAAATATATTAGAAGATATTTCTATGTAAAACCGTCTGTCTATAAATTTACCCAGCTTTTAAATTCAACTAATAAATCAGATGTTTTTAATCTGTGTAAGTTTATTAAGGAAGCTGTGAATGTTAGAAATGCACTAACTTTCGTTAATAATTAACACACGTTCATCCTCCGATTTCCTACTTTCGAAATATGCATTGATTAGAATGAATTGTATATATTTATTTAACACTACGCTATGTCATGTTGATTGCATGTATTATATTGATATGTGTTGTAGACGATGTACTTGTACAAGTCTTAAATAAAATGTTCTGTTCTGTTCTGTTCTGTTCTAACATCATGTAACAATGAGTTTACTATAGACAACTTCTATAAACGTTTACCTCTTGTTGTTGTTTTTCAAAACTAATGAGCATGCTCATAATAGAGTGATCTGATCTGTAGCTTGTTTGTATTTGCGCATTAAATAAATATTAAATCATAGTATGTGTAATAAGAAATAGGTTAAGACGGCCCTGTTGCAGAAGGTTGGTTCGTCTTCATGTTTATTATTTTTATCACCATTAAAATATCTAAATGCGTCCTGCAGTTCCGTTTTAACTATTTCCCCCAAAGGTAAGTCTCTTGCTTTCTATTAGATGTGTATTATTGAAATGTTGATAGTTGATCTAATCTAACAATGGGTCAAGCACTAAATTTAAATCCCAACATGATTATGATATACATGTTATTTCCAATTTTAAGACTCGTTTATAAAATGGCGGGTTGTCTACCATTGGCCCATAAAGATTTTGTAATGTGAATTCATTGAACAGAAACATAAATTTGTTGTAGTTGCGTTTTGAATAAAAACACCTCTTGAGTTTGTTGATCAAAAATATCTCCGCTCCATTGTGAATCAATATAATAATAACAACAGCAACAACTACAACTTTTTATTAGTATAATTAGTAGTAGTAATAGTAGTAGTAGTAGTAGTAGTGGTTTTATTATTATTATTATTATTATTATTATTATTATTATTACTATTATTATTTTTATTATTATTATTATTAGATGCGTTTGTATTAACAACCTACTGGAGTTGTACTCGCTAGAATTAATTCACGGGGACGACAGTCGGTTACAGCGTACAATAATATTTTTATACAATGATAACGTAATAGGAAATAGAAACTCAATAAAATTAGCTAATATTTGTTTTGCTTATTGATAACCCCCCCCCCCGAAATTTACCACTTTATATTTTGTGCTCGCGAGCTCAACATGCAACATTATACGTTGTGACCGACTGTCGTCCCCGTGAATTGTAGCATTGTAATTGCTATTTATAGAGCGCGCCGATTATGTAGGCTAAACAATATAGTTATTTCATTATGTGAATGAATATAACATTCTGATCATGACATAAAATGAGTAAAATTGTTCATAATTATGTTCAGTTCTAGAGTGTATGTTGAAGATGTGTTTACAACTTTAATTAAACCGCTTATGTAAACAATTATGTAAATTTGTAATCCCTCAAAATAGGCAACAGTTATTGGTATACGTTAAACCATTATTTGAAGTTTGCATTCCCTTAAATTAAAAAAATTGCCCAATTCTATTGGCATTCAATTTTCCCGCTGCATAATTATCGCAAGAAATCTAGGTCAAAAGTGATCTTAGACAGCTACGCCGAAAAAACTTAATAAACTATACGTGTATTGCCAAAATGTACTATAACTAACATATATCTCCGTAATATACTTCCGGGATTAAGATCTAAATTCTTGCAACTAAAATTGAGAAACGGTAAATAAGTAGTACACTGACAATAATAACACGAACCCGGCTAGACCAAATAACTTTCAACCGCCATGATAATTTAACAATGGAGCATATAATGGGTATGTGGAAAACATGGACAACCATCGGACATGGGCGCGTATCAAACTAACGAATGTATGACTTATATGCGTCGGATTTCCATCTTCCCATGGATTTGATCTCCCGAATTGGAGCTCCCTTACTGAACAAGCTTGATGCACCCCCTATACGAAACGAGATTGACTTGTAACGGCTATCGTCTAATCCTACCGCAAGGACGGTTTTCTTTAAAACAGCGTTGAACTGGTAAATAGTTAGAGGGCTGTGGTCGAAATAACAAAAGAGCGGACCCTGAATGTCTGGACGATACCTCAAATAGTCCAAAATGTTATCGTAGCAATATAGGTAAGTGGGGTAAATTTCAATGCAAACGAATGATCCCTCCTGCCGCTTATCCGTTTTGAAAACTCTGATGTGCAATGTTATGAAGTTATTCCCCAATATGTGAGATCCTCTGATGCGACGACCTGTCTCTTTGATTTTGCGTTAGGTACGGCAAGCTCACTTACGCGTAGTAGTGCTATGTAAGCCAGTGAAAAGGCGGCGCCAAATAGTTTAACATCGTATTGAGATCGACACACAAACTTTAGGGTTTTTAGCAACATTCAAATAACGGACTGAGATATGGGAAGCCGAAAATCTCTTCTGATATGAGTACGTTTTAAGCCTTCCAGCATTTGACGCACAATGTATTTTCGCGTGCAGTCTCCAAAGTCGTTTATGTTGTTATAGTAGCTTATTGCCGATAAATGGACGCTTACTGTTGAATGCGCGTATTGACGAAGAGACAAAAATGCTGTATTCCGTGACAGCTTCCACAGACGTCGGCTATGCTGGAGCCCTGTTCGTGATCCACAGAAAGACTCAAACATAGATAATGAGCTAGAGTAAGCCTTGCCCGTTTTTTTCCGACCACTCTGCGTTGACTAATTTATAAATTTCGGACTGAAGATCTGACTGAAAGAGTCCGGCATTGCCAGTGGCGTCCTGTGTGCGCCTTCCGGAAGAAGATGCGAAAGCCGATCCCACTGAAATCGACTGATTGCATCAGCAATTTCGTTGTTAATGCCCTTGATATGCAAACACTTAACCATGATGTTTAATTCAAGAGTTAATATTACAAGGTGTCTTATCAAATGCATAACGATTGTAATTTTTGAGGATTTTTTGTTGATAATTTCAACTAAAGCCTTATTGTCCGACCTCAATTTAATCTTTTTATATCTTAGCTTTGGACCCCACAAATAAAACGATAAAACGATCGGTACTAATTCCAAAAGATTTTACATTTTTAAATAACTCAATTCCAAATGTGGCTTGCCAGGGGAAAAACGCCCATTCGCCCTGAAAGTAGCACACGCACCCCAAGTCTTTTTTTCCGCTCGCGTGTGCGAAGAGTTCCATGACGTCACTTTGAAACCAATCAGACTCGTTAAATAAACACGTACCATTACAAATCACTAAGGAACCTAATCCAAACCCGAGCGTCGTCCTTCAAGTTGTTTGAAACACGAAGAAAATGATGTGTTTTTTGTATCTGCGACATCGCATCGTAAAACCTTCTATTGAATGCACGCCCAACAGGGATAGCTCGAGTAATACAATTAAGCAGCCCCACTATAGACTGTAAAGGTCGCAGTTGTATTTCTTTGAAATTTAAAAGAGATTATAAGGAAATGATGGACTGCTCAATCTTCTCCATGGGAATTCATCTTAATGTTTTCGTGCGTCTATATTTAGCCCAAGTTAAGTTAACTGTTGTTCGGGGCCCACCCATTTTTCCTGACATAATGGTACGTTCAATTCGCGCATTACTGATTCAAAGCTTTTCATTATAACACTACAGTCGTGCTTTGTTTTACCTATCATTAGAAAGTCATCAAGAAGATGCTCAATGTCTGAAATGCCGGATTTTGTTGCCACAAACCAATGCAAGAATGTAGATACCTTCTCAAATATTAAGCAAGCCGACGAAGTACCCATTGGAATAGATTTCCGTATACAATAACCCATATCCGTTTTAATACCCAACAGATCGAAATCCGCTTGTTTAACCGGACAAAAATCAAATGCAGAAGCAATGTCCGCCTTACCCATGTAGGCAGTGTTACCGGCACTGTCAAACTTTGCGTACTGTACACGGCTAAGTTCATGCTTAATAAATTCATGTATGCTTGCTCCCGGTGGAAATGATAAATTTGTAATAAGTCTCCAGCCCCCAGACTTGGACACAAGGCCAATCGGATTTATACGTAAATTTGAGATCGGTGGTGATTGAAAAGGCCCAATCACAAGACCTCTGCGTTTGAGATTAAGTAATTTATCATGCAATAATTCTCCGTGTAAACGCGCCGATAAAAGGTTCGTAGAAATAATTGTAAAACGAGGCCCGTCATAGTGTAACGAAAACCCATTTATGAATCCGTTTAAAATATACGCTGCATCAGATCTGTTTGGATAATCAGCTAAGTGTAGAGCCAGATTGTCAACATTAATAGGAGTTCGACCGAGCTCCCATAGGCTTTCTAGATTTCCCGGATCGCTGAACTGGACTAAAGGATCTGAAATTTTGTTTATTATTAAAAAGATGAGGTCTAAAACGTAATATTGGTTGCATTGACGTGGGCCGAACTGCTCGTTGGGTACCGTACGCCTTTTGAGCAAAAACAATATAATGATAGATGTTGTGAGCTGCAGTTTAAGTACTTGTGGGCAAATGAGCAATAGCAAAACGAACACAACCCTTTGTTGTTTAATGCGAAACACGGCCTAGCGTCGAAAGTTGACCTACTTGTACCGGAATGCATAGATAGCATCCATAATTCTGGGTCGATTGTGTCCCAACGACTACTTGGATTTTGAGACATTTTTAGACTAAACTGCCTATCATAATATGCCCACCCTGCAAAACGGGAAGCTGCCGTGCGTATGTTATGCATGTATTGAATAAGTTCCAAATGCCTGCTCCCATGCTTCGACAGAAATATTGCCATGTAAATAATAAATGCGTCTGACCAAACTTCAATCCGTTCAATGTTTTAATTACGCCGGAATCGGACACAGTAATTTCTCCATTCCTAACTTGTACTTTTTGTTGTGTGTTTTCCCTGAATTTGGGTAAAAGGGACATTAAGTCAACAAATTCACCTTTCCAAATCTTTTGCCTAGTGGGTAAGGTAACATGGGCAAACATGTTCAACCCACCTTGTTCACAGGAAACGGACTCCGATTCCGTCTCCGCAAGGTCCGACACCAGGGCCTCTGGACAAGGTTGTGTGGTTTCCGACCCCTGCTTCATTGCCTGCAGCGACTCCGCAACAACCAGGCGTCGTTTTCTCCCACGTGGTGGCATGGTAAAAGTCAATAAAAGCAAACATATGAATGGAATCACACTTAAGAGTTCGATATCACGTCATAAATAGCGAATAAATGACGTAGTATTTGTCCTGTGTCTACTAATTTGGTAAATATACGTCATTACTCAAAAACAACTGACGATGTTTTTAATTTTATTAGACAATAAAAACTAAAACCGAAAAATAATGATACATGTGTTATTGTTATTATATGATGCAGTCCTATTATTTATTATATTTAACCAAACTTAAGACATTATGTCGGGCAACATGACAAATTGCGCCACGTGGTCGTTATGATTCACCCTTTCTTAAGCCAGATCGTTGAATTCCAAATATTTGAACGGCATCATTCAAAAGACACATTGCATACAAGTCTATATACTACGTTACAAAATAAAACTGCAAAATAACTTTCTCTTTTTCCTTTAAAGATATCAATTTTAAACGATAAATGCAACCACGTGGTTTTAAAATCTTAGATTGCGTACAACCTCGACCTACCCGGAATCGCAACCGGGTGGAGAAAGAACGATTCTGACCGTTCGATGAGTTTAAATACAAGTGGACGAGTCCAAGAGTAGACTGGGTAGAATGGGTGCAGCCATGACATTGCAGACAAAGCGGGATTTGGTATCCTATTGGAGCTTTACAATTAAAACCCAGTTTTTGCGTTGAATATGACAGTTTATTCTTAAGCGAATAAACATTAATGAAACCATTAAATATATTTGTTATTTAGATCATTAATACACTAATGCACATGTAAAAAACGTGTATTTGATACGTGTATAAACATTACTACATAGATGTATTATTATATATCATTTTACCTAGAATATCGTACTATGTAATTTATTAAAATACATCTTACTAAACAGGCAAAGTAAAATCAACAAAGCATACATACAGCGTCTTGTGTTCATAAAAAATATGATCAATGCCACCACATAATGATGAATATGCTATCTTGTGTAACCACGATTCTTCTGAAACCAGCGTGAGCATAATAATATTATGCTGTACTTATCATAACATATATTTAATATGCTATTAATAAATAATACTTGTAAATAGTTTGCCAAAAGTACTAAGTTTCGTGACTCTTGATTAATTCTCTGCTAAAAGTATATCCCCCTTTTAGAAGAAAGGTATCCAGAGAGAATATTAGGTTAGTGTTGAATATAGAGAAGTTTAAGCGAGGCTTAGAACACCGGAAGCGCGAGCCTTCTATATTCAACACTTATCATAGTATTACATTTATCCCATCCTGTGTTCTTCCAAACTATATACAAACCAATGTATAACAAATTAGTTGCACAACAACTTTTACTAGTACTGAAAACAAAATATACGAATTGTAATAAAGAAGTAGTCCCAATATTCTTGAAATCCAATAAACAAAAGATAGGCTTGTTTGCATGTTTTATTGTATATGATTGCTTTATTTCTACAAAATATAATCGAATAGTAATTTTTACAACGCAAAGGGCCTTCAAAGTCAACAAAGACACAAATGATTCTTATAATTTGTGATCTACTTGTGAAATATAAACAATACACAACAAATGACAAAGACCGTTCTGCTCGTTTCCCTGACAAGCAAAAACTCTAAAAAGAAGCACACGTGTGACTGCATTTGTAATTCGGAAAACATGTTTGCGTATTGCAAATGCAATGTATGTAAATTTTCTTCAAATAAGTGAACAGAAAATGCCATCTTCAAAAGTAAAAAATGCGACTGTATCGTGTTACGGAATAGAAAACGTAGTCCGTGCACTCGAAAGGTATATCAAGGCCGTCATGGGAGGTGCGGCCCACTTTTTCAGCCGATCAAGGCCTAAATAATAAATTGCACATACTATTGTAACGCTGTTTTGTAGCTGTTACTCATTCATTTCCCTTTCTCTAATCCGCCGCCGGCTATATCACCTGGCAGTCACGCTCGGTTAGCACATTTTATAACCCTAATACGTGCAGACAATGTTAACACGCATGTCCCTAATAGCTGATAATCAACGCCTATACTCGGACTCCGTTAAGTGCAAAGCAGTTTCCAGTAGGGATTATGTGTTTCACTAATTATTGTTTTAAGTATGCAAGCAAGGTATCTACTTTTGAAAATAAATGTGAAATAAATTCGCTTACCAACGATTTCTTCACACCATACAACATATCTACATTATTTGTACTACATAACTCGCACTATAATAAAATAATCGTCAAACGGCCATACATAAATAATATACTAGTAGGAAAAAGAAACTGGACATGTTGTTCATTTCGTATTGTTTATGTTGTTTGATTTAAATATGGATGAATTTGGTATCAAAATTTTGGTTTTCTATTAAACTAATTAATAAATGTAATGGCCCAAAAATTGATAAATCATTAAAACGTTAAATCATTTAAACCAAATTCATCCATATTTAAATCTTACAAAATATAAAAATACGACATGAAACAATGTCCAGCTTATTTTTTCTATTAGTATAAAATATGTTACATATTATATATCATACATTGTATTTACATACATACATTTTATTAATTAATTAAAATAAAAAGTATATGTTACTTTCAACTGTAAGAAGTTTTCGCAAACATTTCCTGCAAAACGAATATGTGAAAGATGTGAACATGGGTTTAATTAAGATATGCATATTTATGCATGCACAGCTCCCGCAGCCGAAGATTGGTGCAAAACGGTATATCTATGATATGTCAGAAATGGCTCTTATTTAACTGGGTAATTCCACAAATTATGGCCATTTTATTTGAAATTTCAGAAGAAAACCGAAGTGTTTATTTTTAACAAAATTTGTTTTCAACAACAAATCCAGCCTATATAGGTAACAGAACAATTGTTAGCAGCGCTCAACAGGCAATCAATGTGACCACAATGATGTGACCTTGACACTTATATCTGCCCGTATTGTCATTACCGCAACGGTGGAAAACTTACAGATATTATCTGTATTTGCACGAAAGTCTCATTTTTAATTGTGCATCATGTTAACACATAGTAATGTTCTATTGCATATGAAATTATGCAATATTAAAACAAAAATAATTTGTTAGTTCGTGTTTTTCTAATTTTGTTGAAAAATATTTGACATATTTTATGAATAAATACTAAAAAGAGCAATTATAATTTATAACTGCTTTTAAAATACTTTTGCATTTCTAAAGTAGTTGATTTCGATTATCATAATTTCAAGAATGTAAGGTGTTTACTCTATATATTTTACAAATATTGTGGATAAATTATGTCGTTGCGGTAATGACCACTCGTTTCGGTAATGACATACCTTTGCGGAAATGACATCGGCTATGAAATACAGTCAAAAATATAATGGATATATTTACTTTCAATTAATGTTTAACTCATTGTTTTGAAAGAAAACATCCATTTAATGAATTGTGCCTTACATCTAGCATGTTTTATTTATCCAAATTGTATCAGCGTTGCGGAGATGACCGTTTCGGTAATGACACTTTAGCAAAAAAATCCACTTGAAAATGCCAGAAATTTTGTTTTACGTGCATGAAAAACCTTTCACATGAGATAGAACCATGAATGAAGGTGAATGGCTTCAATAAGCAATAACTATGTAGTCACAGTTTTATTTCTCAGCACATACGGTAATGACAATTAGAAAGTATACGCAGTACAAATGACAACTTTCCATCGATTTGGGATGATAACTAAAGTACCTGCTCTGCTATTATCCGGTTTAAAATATTCCCGCTTAAACTCCTGATGATGAAGTAGTATGCGTCATTATTTCTACAATTTTCAATGTTATTATGGGTTGTTGCGGTAATGACAAAACTGTTGACGAACCAAAAACTGTAACCATGCAAAGTTTAACTTGTCAAAAATATGATAAAAAATTAAGCATCATTTAATTTACACGTATATACATATTTATTAGTCAACTTTATGTTTGTATTAGTTATTTTCTTATATAATTTGTTAACATTTGGAAACATCTTATGAGTGATAATGCATTATTAGGCAAGTGTGCAATTTAAAGATCCGCGTTTTATTTCATTGATAAAAGTTTTATATCACAACTCATTTTGTTTTATTTATGTCGTCATATAGAATAAATACAACTCAGATTGTGGTTAGTTTGTGAGCAAGAAAGTCTTTAAAATATCATTTTTAACATGAGTGACACGCCTTTGGCCATTTTTTGTAGAATTACCCAACTAACTCTTGATATGATATCAGTATTAGTTTGGCCGCACCACTCTAAAAATGCCGGCGACGGGCCTGTATATATGTCCACAGTGTGGAAATGCTGCTAAGTTTATTCTACGGGATGTTAGTTCGTCACAGCCGGTGTGAAGATGGGATAAATGTAATATAATTCACAGTCAATTTATAGGGGAAATAATCCAATTAACACATCTTGTTAAATCGAGGTACTCCATAACGTGATGAATGCTTTGTGAGACCATATTTTCAAAAATCATATTTTCAACATGTGTAAAAAATATGATCTCATTCGTCGCAGGTGTGAATATTGAGATATTATTCTTCACACATCAGAGTCTTATTCTAAACATTTCTGTGAAGTTTGTGATCGCGTCTAGTTTTTTATATGCAACAAAATCACATTCTTCTGCAATCCTCACGTATACCCCGTATTTCACATTTTTCACATTGAAAATGTTACCAATTAGATCCTATTCTTCACAGTTGTGTGAAAAATGTTATTCACACCGTAGTACCGGCTCCTTATCAGCGAATGCACCACTTTCCAGCGAAGACGAAAAAGGAGAGATGGTGGGTGTGTATACAATGGTTTTTATACGTTTTTGCTTTGATTTTCAAAAAAATAATATTATATAAAGATGTCAGAAGCAATAAAGATTCATCACAGAAAATATAAAGTTACAGAACCTTATATTTTCCAAGAAAAGGCGAATTAAAATCGAACATTATGTGTTTTCTAGGTATTTTGTCAAGTTTATATATTTTTATCGCCGCAAACATGTACTTGTATGTGCTGAATACTTGACTGAGTTGAGAAGCAGTACGCAATTAGTATTTGTTAAATAAAACTTCGGAACTTTTGTTCCTATGCCAACATTGTTATTTCAGTCAATTTTATTAAAATGATATCTTGTTTTACTAGATTTGAAACAATTATTTTCATTTTTGTCATTTTCCCGATCTGTGACGTAGCAGCTTTAATGCTAATGTGTAAATACCTAATCCAACGACAAATAATTACATACTGATAACCAATGCTTTTAAGCTATAAGTTTGTAAAAAAAAGAGGTTGTAAAATAAATGCCTTCTCAACTCAATCAAGTATTCAACACATACAAGTACATGTTTATGGTCATGTGTTTCATTTGTACTGTTTCGAAATTGTTGTACTATATATTATTTTATTACATATTTATCAGTCCAATAATCTAATCAAGTTGGAGTACATTAAATGGTTAGGAAAAAATATTCGTTTAAGGCAACGTCGAAGACGTTTATTTGCTTAAAAACAATGCAATAAATGCAGTAAGGTTATACGAGTACATGCAAGTTTAAATAATTTTATTATACATGTATATAAATAGGTTATAAGAGATGGTGTGGGGGGGGGACTGGGGCGGGTCTGTGTGTGTGGATGCGTGCGTGTATGTGTGTGTTGTGAAGAGACACATAATATCTACACTTTACATTTAATAAAACGACCAATTTGTACGCACGTACGGACGAACACTCATGCCTCTGGGGCGGAATATGATAAACAATAGATGTGTGATGTGTCCAAATGAATAGTTAATGATAAATTTGTGACAAATGCTTAGATTTGTAACTACATCCAATTGCGCTGATCACTGGTGCCGGTAAAAACATGAAATCGCTGAAAACTGGTGCCATTTTTTGTACACCACATCACTTCAGGACGTTATATCTCTAATATAAAACAATGAACAATTCTGAAAATTGGCGTGGTTACTGGTGCAACAATGCGCAAAAAGTCTGTCTATTTAGATTTGTGCAAAATAAGCTATTTGCGGCGATAAAACTATATAAACTTGACAAAATACCTAGAAAACACATAATGTTCGATTTTAACTCGCCATTTCTTGGAAAATATAAGGTTCTGTAACTTTATATTTTCTGTGATGACTCTTTATTGCTTCTGACATCTTTATATATATAATATTATTTTTTGAAAAATAAAGCAAACACGTATAAAAACCAATATATACAAACCCACCGTCTCTCCTTTTTCGTCTTCGCTGGAAAGTGGTGCATTCGCTGATAAGGAGCCGGTACTACGGTGTGTTATTTGTATAAATTATGATCATACAATGCTTAAATAATTTATAAAACAATATGGACGCCCTGATTAATAGGCATCAATGTGTGTGCATGCTTTGTAAATATTATCATGAGTAATGTCGTTGTCTGGAATAGGGACGTTAGTATATTAATGAGGCGCGTCGTGGGAAAACCGGACTTAATGCATGTGCGTAAAGTGTCAACCCGGATTAGCCTGTGCAGTCCGCACGGGCTAATCTGGGATGGCACTTTCGTCTTTTATGGTATTTTCTATTTCAAGAAACTCTCTTCTAAACATAGATCTACTGTAGGCGAAAAGTGCCGTCCTGGATTAGCCTGTGCGGACTGCACAGGCTAATCCGGGACGACACTTTACGCACATGCATTAAGTCCGGTTTTCCCACGACGCGCCTCATTTAGACTGTCTGGTATCTAATTCAAGGACTAGTTTTATCTATAACACGAACGACAATCACAGGTTTAACTATATCGTACGCTAGACATTGCTAGCGCCTGTAACAAAGTCAAGCAAAATACTTCAAAGGAATTGCAATTGCATACAAAGTATCAGTAGTTCAAGTCTTCTTGAGATATCTAAGATGATAAATCGTTTAGGGTGAAATTGAATGGTATCGTTTTTACAACATATTTGTGGAATTTGGCTGTGGAAGTGCACCAATCTTTAAAAGATTTGTTACAACTTGGGAGTGTGGTACACTATGTATACTCCTTTTGTCCGTATTAATTTAGAATGCAAATTTTCAAAGATTGTTGTATTGACAAGAGTTTTGTCACATATTCCAAAACAAAACAAAGAACACTGTCACTGAATGAAAGCAATAGCTCCACTGACATAGCAATACTTATTCAAGAAATAACATTAATTTGATCAGAAATAATCAGTTGAAATGGATGCGATTTTAAGCGTTTGTAACACGAAACGATGGAATAATTTGGAGTGTTTCTGTAGGTTTTGTTAAAAAAAAATTGAAAACACGTGAATTACCTTGGGGTTGTAGGTTCGATCAACAGTGTGTTACTTGTTATAAAACATGAGCTCTTTAGTTAAGATGTTTTTTTTCTGAATTTATGCATTTTCGCGTTCATGAAAACAAAGACACATATCTGTGAACAATAATCTTTAATAGAATCAACGACCGTGTGTGTTTCATGAAACAATACGTCCGTTGTTAGAGAGCTATCTTTAACATCTTACACGGAACATAAAGCACTACAGATGAAACAGACTATCAAGTAAAGAAAACACTAAAGCAGCCTAATAGAGAATAACAGGTTACTGCCTGGTCTTGTGTAATATATCAGGTGACGCTTAAAATAATATAACGGCGAGGCTCGCCGAGCCGTTATTTTATTCGTGCCGAACCTGATACACAAGACCAGACAGTAACCTGTTTTTCTATTTATCATACCACATTTTTCGTAAAATATCACCAAACGAGCTGATTTTTTATATATATTTAAAAACTAAGGGCGGCGCTGATTTTGCTGAGCTGACTTTTACACGTTCACGTACATGTAGTTGTGTATTTCTAAAAGTTGACTGAATAATACCTTATTATTAACATTTCGTAATGATAAGTGAACTGTTTTCACTACGAATACATAGATTATACGCATGCTCATTCATAAAATACTGAAAATGCGAACTGAAATGGATTGCAACGATCAATTTTATCGGAGAACACACAACGCCGAATTGCTTGGAGACGCCATTTTGGAGTTGTGTATTGAAATTGACTTTTCCAGGATCGTGTCAATATTGACAGTATTTGACTATAGTGTGTTCAATTGTTGGTAATAATGCTTTTGGTTCAACATAAACTGATGCTGTGTAGTGACTTTTAGTGCATTTATTATGAATGTATTGAAATAAATTTGTATGGATGATTTATTGTGTTCCATAGATGACGTCATATCACTACCAAAGTACGGGTTTATGTGAATATTTAAAAAATAACGTTTTTTTGTGATTTATGACGATTAAAAATAATAAACTATATACGTTCTTGGTATCAAATTGTTTGTTTTGTTGAATCTGATATATTTTTACTGAAACTGTTGACTTTATAGTTGTTTCCGAATAATATGACGTACCTCCAAACATTGACTGATACAAACGCTACTGACCTGATATAAAAAGAATATATCATGCACCTTTGTATCAGGCCGATATCAGCATAGTGGTATGATAAAAAAAACAAATCATATCATTTGTTGCCAAACATAAATGACGAGTTATTAGTCCGTCCATAAGAATGTTTATACAGTTTTTATTTAAAGGGACTTGTTCACAGATTTTCGCATTTTTAGAAGTATGCCATTAAATGTATTAACTTGACAGATTTAAGCAACGGAACTAAAAAGCTCAAGTATAATAACAACACAAGAATTTATTTATTTATTTTTTTTAAATGGCCACACCGGAGTTTGAACCCGGACCTCTGAATTAAATGGCTATCGCTTTAACCATTCGGCCATTCTGACTTCTATATATCTGCCTGCATTATGTTTGTTCCACGTGATGTCAACAGTTTCAACGAAAACAACAGAAACAATCCAATTTATTCCATCGTTTAATAAAGCGTTACAAACGCTTTATAATGTTATCAATTTCAACTGATGATTACCGGTACTCATAAACGAACTGTTTTTACAGTATATTTCTAGGTCCGTAGTGTTAGTTTGCTCGATATGTATACGGTTGTTTTATTGTTGAAAAATGGTCAATTCGTCAATCTGTGAACAGGTCCCTTTAACTAGAACTACCCAAAAGACAATTTGTTTCATCTGGTCGCAAAGGATTTCATGCGAGCGAGTAAACCCATGATCGACAAATACTTCACGTAATCAGTAAAACAAACAGGCCAGGTTCTGTCCTTTCATCAATACAAGTCAATTTACATCGTGTATGTGTTTATGCTCCCCGGTTGGGGGGGGGGGGGAGCATTTAGTCGCCGCTTCGTCAGTTCGTCCGTTCGTCTGGTATTTCGTTTTCGCGTGAGATCTCAGGAACTAATAAAACAAATTCAATGAAAGTTTACATGCAGCATCTATATAGGATGGACATGCGCATATTGTCAGGTCGTTCCGGTCTCATGATTTATCATTAGGATTTCCGTGCCAGATCTCAGGAACTAATAACTAAAACCCAATGAAACTTTATATGCAGCATCTCTACCAAGAGCATATTGTCAGGTCGTTCCGGTCTGATGATTTTTAGAGAGCTATTTCACTTTTTATATTAAAAAAATTACATTTAAATTTGATAATTTTGTTTACGTCCGACATTTCAGTAACTTGCAACACTTAAATGAAACATGCAGCATCCCTACTAAGAGGATATGCGCATATTGTCAGGTCGTTCCGTTCCGAATATTTTTCAGGTAGTTATTGCAGATTTATATTAAAATAGTACACTTAAATAGAATATTTGTCGTTTTATTAAATAACAACTTGAATTTAATTAAACTTTATATGCAGCATGAGTGATGTTTTTGGATTTATTGTCATTTTTATTATAAACATGTTATTTTAATAGGACATTTTTGTTTACGTGCGATATCTAAGGAAGTAAAAGCTTGATTTTAACGAAACTTTGTATACAGCTTACCTATTTAAAGGATACGCGCATTTTGTCATGTTGTACCAGTCGGAATATTTTAAGGTGTTATAGCCCTTTGATTATAAATTGGCTGTTGTGCTTGTCCACACTAGATTTTGGCCATGGATGGAGAGATTTTGAAATTACTTGGCAAAAATGATTGTTGCCATGAGCTGATGTGTACTACTTATGAATCCGGTCCCTAGGTTAAGGTCAAGGTCACACATATAGGTCAAATGTCAACATTGGCACATTGCTTGTATGTGCTTTAACTTCCCTTGGATTTTAAAACTGTCTGGCATAAATGTTAACCGCAATAAGACAGCATGAAATGTACGTGAACCAGGTCCGTTGGTCTAAGGTCAAGGTTACACTCAGAGGTCAAAAGTTAAAATAAGTTTGTTTGTTTTTGCTTATCATGACTTTGCCTTGGAATGAAGGGTTTTCAAGTTATTTTGCACAAATGTTGCCTAAATAAGACGGCATGACTTTGTCGGACATGAACTAGAATTGTTGGTCAAAAGTCAAGGTCAAACCTAAAGGTCAAAACTCGAAATTCGCTTTTTGCTTGTCTGAACTTGTTGAATGGATTCAATACACAATGTGTGCCTCAACATGACAGCGCGTCTGCTTATGAGGTTCTTAGGTTTGAGGTCAATGCCACAATAACCGGTCAAAGCGGCATCGGTGTGCATCCATCGGTTCTACCGATATTCTTGTGTTTTTGTATTACTAACGAGTAATTATTGAATGCTGAGGTTGGGTATTTCATTTTGCATGTGGTCCCATACAGTATTCGGTATAAATAAGGTGACATATATGCATAAGATTCTTGCTTATTTACATACATTTTAATGTGTTGCGCATACATTTATGTTGGCCAATACATTATTAATTAATCATGGTTTCACCGAAGGCATAGAACCCAGTTGTTAATATGTGTAAATAACAGTATTCAATAAAGGACATAAAACACATTTTACCATGCATTTCCGTCACAATTTCCGTACCGTAAATGGTAGACAATGACAGGAACACTAAGCCTAACAGGTTTAATCATACTGCGATTTACCGCCATACGGTGTATGTCATTGCTCCCGTAGCTGTAAAGAAAAGTCTAAAGCTAAGCGTTTGGCAATTACCTTAATTTCACGCAAATAAAAGTGTGTATATCCGTTTTCCTGCCTTTAATTAGATTGTCAAAAATAATAGCAATCCAATTCATCTGTGAACGAAAAAACAGAGCATCAATTATTTTATCCTGGTAATGCCTTATTATATTCAAATTGTTTAATGTTTTCTAAACACATCAATAATAATGCGCATAAAATCAAAACATATGGTTTCTTATACAATCATTTCAAAATGCACGTTATTTAACTAGCCTGTAATGTTCGGGGGGGGGGGGGGCATTCAGACAATACGTCGTAAAGGGAATGCGAGTTCAATGGTGCGAGAGTTTAAGTCATGGAAAAGATTTGTTTGTAAAGCTACGGATGCAACTGCACGCAAAAATACATGTGTTAGGAACATTAATTAGTTCGTAAATGCTGAATACGGTCACAACTGCACGCTAATATACATGTGTTAGGAAAGTTAACTAACTTCTGAATACGGTTACAACTGCACGCATATATGTATACATGTGTTAGGCGAGTTAACTTACTTCTGTCTACTGGCACCTGCAAGCTAATATTAATGTGCAAGAAGAGGGAACTAATTGTTGATCACTGATATATCTTCAATTTAATATACATGTGTTAGGAAAGTTAACTAACTGCTGACTACTCAGACCTGCAAGCTAATATACATGTGTTAGGAGAGTTAACTAACTGCTGACTACTAAGACCTGCACGCTAATATACATGTGTTAGGACAGTTAACTAACTGCTGACTACTCAGACCTGCACGCTAATATACATGTGTTAGGAGAGTTAACTAACTACCGACTATTGAGACCTGCACGCTAATATACGTGTGTTAGGAGAGTTAACTAGCTGCGGACTACTGAGACCTGCACGCTTATATACATGTGTTAGGACAGTTAACTAACTATTGACTACTGAGACCTGCACGCTAATATACATGTGTTAGGAGAGTTAACTAACTACCGACTACTGAGACCTGCACGCTAATATACATGTGTCAGGAGAGTTAACTAGCTACCGACTACTGAGACCTGCACGCTAATATACATGTGTTAGGAGAGTTAACTAACTACCGACTACTGAAACCTGCACGCTAATATACATGTGTTAGGAGAGTTAACTAACTATCGACTACTGAGACCTGCACGCTAATATACATGTGTTAGGAGAGTTAACTAACTACCGACTACTGAGACCTGCACGCTTATATACATGTGTAAGAAAAGTTAACTAACTGTCGACTACTGAGACATGCACGCTAATATACATGTGTTAGGAGAGTCAACTAACTACCGACTACTGAGACCTGCACGCTAATATTCATGTGTTAGGAAGTTAACTAACTGTCGACTACTAAGACCTGCACGCTAATATACATGTCTTAGGAGAGTTAACTAACTACCGACTACTAAGACCTGCACGCTAATATACATTTGTTAGGAGAGTTAACTAACTACCGGCGACTGAGACCTGCACGTTAATATACATGTGTTAACAGATTTACTAACTGTCGACTACTGAGACCTGCACGCTAATATTCATGTGTTAGGAGAGTTAACTAACTGTCGACTACAGTAACTGATACAAATGAACGCTAATATACGTGTGTTAGCAAAGTTAACTAACTGCTGACTACTGATACAACTGTACGCTAATATACATGCCTTATGGGAGTTAAATAACTTCGGAGTACGGATACTTGCACGCTAATACACTATACACATGTGTTAGCATAGTTTACTAACTGTTGACTACGGATACTACAACCATAATACACATATGTTAGAGGAATTAACAAACTGCTAACTACGAATACCCCAAGCTCACACAGATGTGTTAGGAGAGTTAACTAACTACCGACTACTGAGACCTGCACGCTAATATACATGTGTTAGCAGAGTTAACTAACTACCGACTACTGAGACCTACACGCTAATATACATGTGTTAGGAGCGTTAACTAACTATCGACTACTGAGACCTGCACGCTAATATTCATGTGTTAGGAGAGTTAACTAACTGTCGACTACTGAGACCTGCACGCTAATATACATGTGTAAGGAGAGTTAACTAACTGTCGACTACAGTAACTGGTACAACTGAACGCTAATATACATGTGTTAGCATAGTTAACTAACTGCTGAGTACTGATACAACTGTATGCTAATATACATGCCTTATCGGAGTTAAATAACTTCTGACTACGGATACTTGCACGCTACTACACTGTACACATGTGTCAGCATAGTTTACTAACTGTTGACTACGGATACTTCCACAATAATACATATGTGTTAGAAGAGTAAACTAACTGCTAACTACGAATACCCCACGCTGACACACATGTGTTAGGAGATTAACTAACCGCTGACTACGGATACTTCCACCCTAATATACTTGTGTTAATACAATTAACTAACCGCTGACTACGGATTTAACTCCACGCTAATATACATGTACGCATTCTATATGATACGGATTCCATTACTTATTTTTTATGAGTTGCAGAAGAATAACTAGCTTTTATTTGGTATATAACTGTTGTGGACAAATCATTGAATCTAACAATTTACATGTAATTATGTGTCATTACTTTCTGACATGAACAACAGTTTATAGAAATTTTTGGTGTTCTGATAGATGTTTAGTCTCTTTAAACCCAAATGCTTTACGCAAATAAATTTGTAATATGAGTTAGACATTACGAGTGTAGTTATTGATGTAAAACAAATGTGATTTGTCCGAAGTGCATTCATTTCCACTGATTATATTATTTTCTATTACATTGGTACCGATATGTCTTCGTTATTAACATGTACCACGCCGACTTAAGACAGTGGTTCCAAGCATGAAACACAAATTCCCTTCTGTTCTGTAAAACGTGTCTGTTTTAGTCTTGATTGTTTTAATATGCAATGTCAACGTGTATATGCATCTGTTGCAATTAAAATATTCTAAAACTAATGTCGACACCGATTAAAATAGCATACATTGCTATATTTAATTATATTGTTTCAACAAATAACTAAATTTGCACTGGCTATCAAATCAATATACATGTACATGTCGCATCAGTGTAATAGTTTATAGCTCAAAAGCTGTGTAAATATTATACATAACTAAAACAACCCTATTGTTAAAACTATAATGTTTCATGTTTCGTTTTTTTAGCATTACTATAGTGTGTACGACAATGATGCGAGCTAGAGTTAGTATAACAACCGTAACGTTCAAACTGCATCTATTTCAAAATATAGAATCGTCTTATTTAATAAACCAGGGGAAATCACTGTGTGAAGATTGTTCTTAGTGTGATTCATAGTGATTTCCCTTGGTTATTAGATTTGTATAAACACATGGTGTCTTTGGGCATAGCAAGTCGCACAGTCAGCTATTCGTTAGATTATTCATTATCCCGTATATACCATTCCTTTCCATCATTCAAGTTCTCAAGGCTACCGTTTGATTAAAACGTATAGTTATGTGAAATAAAATACCCTCTGTAATAAAATGCCATTTTAAAGATGCAAATGACATCATCTTATAAATTCAACATGTTCTACTCTGTTAAAGTGCCCCTGCATATCACATTGTATGTACTAGTTTTAACGGTGTTCTATAGTGTGAATGGAATATGCTATTTCAGTATTGAGTACTATTAGAATGTGAATAGAACATGTTCTTTCAGTATTGAATACTGCTAGAATGTGAATGGAACATGCTACTTCAGTATTGAGTACTGCTAGAATGTGAATGGAACATGCTTTTTCAGTATTTAGTACTGCTAGAATGTGAATGGAACCAGCTATTTCAATATTGAGTACTGCTAGAATGTGAATGAAACATGCTACTTCAGTATTGAGTACTGCTAGAATGTGAATGGAACATGCTTTTTCAGTATTTAGTACTGCTAGAATGTGAATGGAACATGCTATTTCAGTATTTAGTACTGCTAGCATGTGAATGGAACATGCTATTTCAATATTGTGTACTGCTAGAATGTGAATGGAACATGCTATTTCAGTATTGAGTACTGCTAGAATGTGAATGGAACATGCTTTTTCAGTATTGAGTACTGCTAGAATGTGAATGGAACATGCTATTTCAGTATTGAGTACTGCTAGAATGTGAATGGAACATGCTTTTTCAGTATTTAGTACTGCTAGAATGTGAATGGAACATGCTATTTCAGTATTTAGTACTGCTAGAATGTGAATGGAACATGCTTTTTCAATATTGAGTACTGCTAGAATGAGAATGGAACATGCTTTTTCAGTATTGAATACTACTAGAATGTGAATGGAACATGCTTTTTCAGTATTGAGTACCGCTAGAATGTGAATGAAACATGCTATTTCAATATTGAGTACTGCTAGAATGTGAATATAATATGCTATTTCGGTATTTAGTACTGCTAGAATGTGAATGGAACATGCTTTTTCAGACAGTTCTTGTTTAACTTACGTTGTAATGAAACTTGTATACACAATCCTACTCCCCTTTCTCTTCCTCCTCCTCCTTATCATTATCATCGTCGTCGTCGTCATCATAATCATCATCACCATCATCATTATCACCGTCATCATTATCATTATCGTATGTCTACTTATTAAATTTATTTTCCATTACTTATCAATTGAATTCCATTTCTTTCAGCAAAATATGATACATTCGCATATTTTACATGTATGCATTGAATTAAATGTGCATACGTAAACATTGTAGAGAAAAAAAAGTAAAAACCTTAAAATGAATTAAAAAACGTCCGCAAAGATTTTTGTAAGTAATGAATGCATTCGATCACGAAACGAACAAATATCTTATTGTCGAGCTTGCATATGCTATAATTTATGTATTATTCTTGTTGAAGTTCAAAACAATTTAATGCAGCAAACGTTTCGTGTTTAACCGAATTAACGCCTATACGTACACTATTCGATGTGGTGTATTTGTACGCATTAGGCTATTTAATATTTGCCTAGCCCATCTTATTAGTGGAAACTGTAATCCAGAAGTAATCATAAATCTTTCATTTTAATTTAAGTTGTTTTAATATTTAACCTCTCCTTGGTTTCGCCCGTGTCATAGTTAAGTGTTTAACCGACTTTATACGCTGTGAGCGCTTTGATTATCGTATTTCTTTGTGTTCTTTCATCTGCTTGTCCTAAAATGTTCGGACGCTTAAAGGGGCCTACATGAACATGTATTCACGCACATGCAAATAGAAAACAATTAATTTACAATAGTTGATAGTGTATATCAAACACAAAAAGAAACAAAATATCATTTCTTATATTCAATATATATATTTAAAAAATATTACAGACCACTGAGTGCCTCCTCGCACAAAAACTTGTAAAAAATTGTCTCCGGCATAGTGTTGGACTGTTCATCGGCAGCACAAACTATTGAGGCCCAGGTTAGTCACTACACTTTTAATGTTTTTATTTTAAGTATGAGTTGAGAAGTCAAGCTTCGATATGTGTAACTGATTATGAAATATAAAAATACCGAAACTCGTTGAGTATGTCCCTTTAAACATGCTAGTTTTACGCTTTTACATGTATATGGTCTATTTTTAGATATGGGAAAACCAGAATGTTCACACAACCAGCTAAGATATTTCTTCAAAGTCGACACTCCCAATGGAATTTCCGATATAAACGTATTATGTAAAGCAAACATAAAAAGATACAAACAGTCGCATTATATAATGGTACAACTTTAGAGCATTTGTAATTAATTAAATGCGCACTGAAGCATTTATTTAAAGTTAAATACTTTGATATAACTGTGGAACGTGTCGATGGTGGTCAACCACAGTATTTATCGGGCTACTATGCCGTTTATTTATTATGTACTTAATCAAAACGATGTTTCAATCTACCTTATTTTCAAGAGCTTATTGAGCTGCCTATCTTCTTTTGCCCGTACCTGAGCCTGCCGCTTTTACTGTTCCATAGAACACAATGCTCTGTGAAAATTACTCAGCAGACAAACCTAATCGTACCTATCGTTCCTTGTAGCAGGTCTTTACCGCTCCCAATAATTTTCCCCATTTACTTGTGCATTTGTTGATCGAAATTCCAATACTGTTGATTATGGGCGCGGCCATATTTGACGACAACTGACTGAAAGTAGTCCGAAATGTCGCATGATGTACCAGAGGTGATTTATTTTTAGAATCGCATGTGTACCCAGAGTGCGTCGCGCTCTGTTATACTGTCCGTTTCTCGCGTTGTGTCTACACCGGTCTAACAGACCTGTATACTCACGCTCTAAGTATTATGGGTATGCGCTACTGGAGAACCTTCAAGCGTAGCTCTCAATGGTTGATTTAACATCACATTGAGGTTAGATACCAGTAATTCAATGTGTTTCCCTCCGTGTTACATTCGAAATATTGCCTTTTACCAGAGTTCCTTTTTTTCTGCAATGAAGAGAATTTAGCAATGTCAGGCATGCCTTTTGTGGTTATTTCTAATACCCTCTGTGTGTTTAGAACATTTGTGTGCATTTCTTTGGACGCTAACTTGAAAGATTAGATTTTGGGATGTGTTTACTGTGGCATGGGGCTTTTGTCGAAATATGACTGCCGAAACCCTAGCTTCTACCGGTGTCTGCATTCAGGTGAGACGCATTTTCTTAGAAGTAACATGCCATATATTTTTATTGCAATTTTTGGAAGAGGAAAGGTTCATCATTTAACTGACAGTAAGCTTGCACAATCTGAAATCTGAAAGTTCGCCGTTTTATAATGGGACCCTATGGGAATTGGATTTACTGGCATCTAACCTTGAATTTTCACACAAAACAAAAGTGAAAGTAGCTTTTTATAATAAACACGCCAAACAGCGTTAAACACAAACTACTGGTATTTTATTTAACAGAAATATATTCTACTATCAGTATTAACTTAATATTAGACTTATTAATGGTATTATAAAGTCATTTCATGAAGAAACTTTCATACGCGGGATTACTTCATGCGTAAGCACAATTCGCCGTTTGGGGCGAAATAATGCGATAAAGTACAGAGGTTTGGCGTGTGACGTCATCCTCTGTGTACAGAATGCGTTTCTCGTTGTTATATTGAGCGTCTGAATGAAAGCGTCCACGTGTTTACTTGCAAAGAAAATGGGCTTTTGTCGAAATTTCCCGATTTCGCTAAAATAGCATGTAGGCGTTTCCACCACATTACAATTATATGTACTTATAACTATAACTTTAAATGTGCGACGAACGTTATCCATGTTAACAGAGCGTCTTGGTTTCAGCATTGTTAGTTTTTAGTGACATGTCTCTCCATGTAAACGGAGCGTCCCAGGTTCGGCATTGTTAGTTTGGTAATGAAAGTACTCTCCATGTAAACGGGGGTTCCGGGTTTGGCACAGAAATCTCTGTCGGAAGACTGCTCTCCATGTAAAAAAGAGGTCCCAGGTTCGGCCCAGAAATCTCTGTCGGAAGACTACTCTCCATGTCAAAGAGAGGTCCATGGTTCGGCACAGAAATCCCTGTCGGAAGACTACTCTCCATGTAAACGGAGGTCCATGGTTCGGCACGGAATCTCTGTCGTAAGAGTACTCTCCATTTAAAGAGCGAGTTCGAAACAGAAATCTCTGTTGAAAGATTAGTCTCCATTTAAAGAGCGGGTCCCGGGTTCAGCACGGTAAGCTCTGTTGGAAGTATACTGTCCATTTTAATAGTGGGTCCCTGGTTCGGCACGTAAACGAGTTGTACCGGGTTCGGCACGGAAATCTCTGTCGAAAGAGTACTCGCCATTTAAACAGTGGGCCCCAGGTTCGGCACGGAAAGCTCTGTCGTGAGAGTTCCCTGCATGTGCATGCATCAATTAATGCATGAAGTTTGTCTTGTATTAGTGTACATGATGTGTCAATATTTTACGCACATTCAATTCAGTACTTTTAAGGGAGTATATCGACGCAAATTCAATTCAGTACTTTCAAAGGGGTATATCGACGGTAGATCGGCAATAAAATAGGCAAAAATAAAGCTTTATTTACAAGGCAATGCATTATGAAATATGATGGCCTTGTTTCGATGATTAAACAGTTGACAAAATATATAAATTAATATATAATTTAAATCTTGGACAATTTCGCAGGCGCTGGAAAATTACTTGCAGCAGTAGTAGATTCGGTATGAATGAAATGCGCATGCGCAACATTAGTACCGTAATTAGTTAAATCAATAGCTGATCTACTACTCAATAGCTGAGCTAAACACTCGTTATTTATGCTAGTTAAATCAATAGCTGAGCTAAACTCGTTATTTGTACCAGTTTAATCAATAGCTGAGCTACACATTCGTTATTTGTACAAGTTAAATCAATAGCTGAGCTACACACTCGTTATTTGTACTAGTTAAATCAATAGCTGAGCTACGCACTCTTTATTTGTATCTATTTAAATCAATAGCTGAGCTACACACTCGTTATTTGTACTAGATAAATCAATAGCCGAGCTACACACTCGTTATTTGTACTAGTTAAATCAATAGCTAAGCTACACACTCGTTATTTGTACTAGTTAAATCAATAGCTGACATACACACTCGTTATTTTTACTAGTAAAATCAATAGCTGAGCTACGCAAAAAATTCGTTATTTGTAATACTTAAATCAATAACTGAGCTACACACTCGTTATTTGCACTAGTTAAATCAATAGCAGAGCTACACACTCGTTATTTGTACCAGTTAAATCAATGGCTGAGTTACACACTCTATTTGTACTAGTTAAATCAATAGCTGAGTTACAATCTCGTTGTTTGTACTTGTGAAATCAATAGCTGAGCTACACACTCGTTATTTGTACTAGTTAAATCAATAGCTGAGCTACACACTCGTTATTTGCACTTCTTAAATCAATAGCTGAGCTACGCACTCGTTATTTGTACTACATGTAGTTAAATCAATAGCTGAGCTACACACTCGTTATTTGCACTTCTTAAATCAATAGCTGAGCTACACACTCGTTATTTGCACTTCTTAAATCAATAGCTGCGCGACATACTCGTTACTAGTAAGGTTCATACATAACGTCTATATATTTTACACTCTATAAAAAAAATCACCCACAGCTAGATCGCCAAATACGTGTATTTTGCCATGGGCTATTAATGTATGACACGCTGAGAAGGGGCCACGTTGATGGGGTCATCTTTCATAAAATATGTGGGCTATTAATGTTTGACACGATGGGAAGGGGCCACGTTGATTGTGGTCATTTTCCATAAAATATCTGGGCTATTAAAGGGACCTGTTCACAGATTGACGAATTGACAATTTTTCAACTTTCTGTCACCGACTCCAAAAATAAAAGAACAGTGTATACAAGGGAGCAAAATAACACTACGGACCTAGAAGTATACTGTAAAAACAATTTTGTTTATAAGTAATCATCAGTTAAAATTGATAAAATTATAAAGCGCTTGTAACGCTAAACGATGGAATAATTTAGAGTGTTTCTGTTGTTTTCGTTGAAACTGTAAAACGTGGATCACTTACATAAAGTAAATAATGCAGAGTTAAATACTGAAATCGAAATGGCCGAGAGGTTAAGGCGAAAGCCTTTTAATCCGAGGGTCCCGCGTTCGAACCCCGGCGGGACCAATTTGTGTATCTTCTATTTTTTCTAAATACTTTTCTTGTTATTATACTTCAGATTTTTAGTTCCGATGCTGAAATCTGTCAAGTTAAGACATTTAATGGCATACTTCAAAAAATGCGAAAATATGTGAACAAGTCCCTTTAATGTATGACACGATGAGAAGGGGCCACGTTGATGGGGTCATCTTCCATAAAATATCTGGGCTATTAATGTATGACATGCTGGGAAGGGGTCACGTTGACGGGGGGCATCTTCCATAAAATACCAGTAAATGAAGTATACACATGTGCATTGACGACTTTGCTAATGCACGGTTTCGTACATATATCCTTAATGGTGTCAACAGTTAATCTGGCAACCTAACCATATAGGTCATATCCAGCCTTCGGTTTAAGCTACAAGCACACCAACGTCCCGGACTGTGGCGGACAATCCCGGGCTGGATCCGGGGTCTGATCCGTATTGGGTCCTCGTTGACCGTGTTGGGTCCTTGATGGTCCAGGGTGGTACTTCTTGGTCCTTGCACTGTTCCGGAAGTTTAAGACATGCTAAAAACTACCGGGTTGGTCCGTGTAGAAGCCTTGTTGGTCGGTGTTGGTACCGTGTTGTTACCTTGAAGGTCCGTAATGTTGCAGTGTTTGTTCGGGGCAAACCGGCACATTATGTCCTACAAGTTGTGGACACAGACAGCCCAGGATCAATCCGGACACAAGGCGGATGCTCATGGTCCACCTTGGAACAAATACGGTGTAAACACGGATGAGCAGGGCATGTCCAGTAACATCACGGATAAAGACGGTTACGCTACGGATAAACACAGTTACGATACGGATTGCTAAGAATAAGGCAGGATGAAGCACGCAAGACCACGAATGAGCATTGATCATCCATTATAACTTCCAAAACAGTATATAAAAGGGGCTACTTTCTGCGACTGTTCAGTCGTCAACATGCCCCAAACGAGCCTCACGATAAAGAATCTCCAACTGATACGGTTGCAACTGAAAATGCAGAGCCAAAACGCCCTGTTATGGCAAAAGCGAACAGAAGAAACGAAGATAGAATGATCTTGAAAAACCCAATGTTCCCTGGCCAGAAAAAGACACACCCTTTGGATATTACATCCGACGTCGTGCTGGTCCGGTCCGGTCCGTTGCGGTTCCGTAGCTCGCCGTGCTGGTCCTGAGCGGCCGTGCCATCGCGGGCGGTCCGTGATGACAGCATACTAAGGGGGTCATCCTGGGCAAACCGGGACGGTCCTGTGCATTACCAGGATGATCCGTAGTGGTTCCTTGGTGGCACCGTGTTGATACCGTGTGGTACAATGGACGCAAATCACGGTACATTTCAAATGTGTTTAATAACATGTACGTACTATTATTAACACTATCACAGCCTTGAAAACATGAACACCATACACAAGCAAATATAATGGTTAAAGTATTGGCGTTTTGTTTGATACATTACTAGGGAACTGGACATTATATTTACAAAATAAATGCATGGAATCAGTCAGTATACATAACAAACATTTGGCAGAAGTAATTATTAAATATTGTCAAATTACCTGGGAAATATGTTTCACAACAGAAAATACTATATCTGCAGTTAAATGCTTCTTGGTGTTCTATATACAAATAAATGCAGTGTATCATACATATCTGTGTATGTAGATTTTTTTATTCAAGTACAGTTCCGCTTATCAGGAGACAAACAAAACTACAATACCAAACAATAAATGCCGACAAGTGGTTTTATTATTTTCCGTGACTATATTTCAGACAAATCGTCAATGTGTTTCTATAACTGAAGTGATCATTATTATAAAACATATTTCATTCTTGCATTTTATAAATTTAAAAGTGTTTAACCGTTTTTAACATCACATGAGCATGTTTATGTACAATATATTATAATACGTCTTATCTCGTCCTTTACAAACAAATTGTATTGTTTGTATTTCTACATACTTAAATAAAATGCATATGTACAGTTAAACAATATATTACCTGAAGGAGCGCAACGTAATCCTAGAGACAGACATTGACATCCATATATCTGAACAGCTGAAGGGTAAATGAAGGTTTTATGAAGGCAGTATGCATTAATACGTGACGGTAATGTGCTCATCTGATTGGTTAATAGTCACGTGATACCAGTACACGAAAAGTGTATTTATATTTAAGGTGTATTGAATTTGACCACTTTATTAAGTCATTTAATGCAATGCCATATAAACCATATAGTTGGCAATTCCATATGTCTTAATATTCATTATTTAGTATACGAATGGTATTGTTTAATAGCCAAAATAGTCAAAGACTTTTATCCTATGATCCCTATCAAAGTTTATTAATCTTCGTAGGATTAGGTTTTAAATATAGGAACAAAATAAGGATGCGATAAAACTTTCCTAATGACTTTTGTGTGTAAAGATTTAAGGAAAAATCTTGCCGTAAAAACTTAGAAATTAACTTAAAGCTTTGTGGATACGGGCCCTGTTCTTACGTACCTGAAAATCCCTTAAATTACATTTCATCAAAACGGATAAAATAAATTGATCGATTTCTTTTTTTTCTTCAAAATTCTACAATGCCTATGTCTATTTAAAAAGCTAAATGCCAGTTTGTTTTAATATTGCTGCCATCAGAATGTATCTTTAAACGCCAAAATCGAAAAAAAAACCAAACATAAATGTGCACTTTTGCTAGTGTTACACACAGCCTAAGTTATTTTGTGTATAATAAATAAGCTGCGTATTCATCACTAAACTTGTTTGTTTGTATGTATTTATTGTTATGTTTACAATGACTGGCACCTATTTCAAATGTTAAATTGACTGAATAGACCAAAATAACAGAATACCAATGCGAAGGTACGTAACGATAAAAGATAAGCCATCGAGTCTCAATAAATAGCGCATATAGTTAAACTAACAAAAATGTTCTTGTGTTTGTAATTTGTTCAATTGAACTTTATTTACAACTCGTATCTTATCTCTTCGTGCTCTATTCGATAACAAATATACTACATATTTCTTGAATGCACACAAATATCGCATAGCCTCTAACGTTTTGAATGTTACAATTTGTCATTAAAGGATAATAAAATATAATATTGTTTTCCCTCTGTAGCCCATGCAAAAATGTTGGGTATGTGAAGGTAGAAACATACTTATGTTTGATATGCAATGACAATTTTCAAATTCAGCTCATCAAATATAAATAAGTTGTTAACGAGTACCAGCGACATCGATTGGATACAAAATTAGGCAGATAAGCCTTTGTCCATGCTTATTTAAAAAATTATTACACATCATAGTTTGCTGTCGAAAAAACCTAATGACAGAATTTGAAGATGCAAAGGAATTAATACACTTGTGCAAAGGAACGTTTACCTTGGAGTGATGTCCATTGTGTTTTCATAATATGTATACGATATTATAAATGCTGATCGCCTTTGTGCGAGCGACAACGAAATAATTAGGATAAACAATGGAAATCATCGAATCATAACATTAATCTCAGTAAACTTTAGCCATATACGATCTAGAACACATGATATCGTTAGACAACCTTGACATCTTACAATTGTTGGTGCCACACTCAGGTAGTACATGACTTACAAGCGAGCGAAAGACGAGAAATGATTTTTCCCCTCAACCATTTGAACAATGCGATCATACAATTCTTATTTGTTATTCAACTGCCAAAAGTCAAGATACATTTTGCACAAAACATGAAAAAAAAGAAAATTTAAACGTTGATTGAATAGTTTGAGTATGTTAGTAGTCGTTCCTCTTTGTCATCGGCCTTTGGTTCCATTTGAATTAGATTACTGTGATCATGATCGTCCTTGATTTTGTAGACGTTTAATAGTTTTATAGGTTCAATTAGTTGTTTCTTTCTGTATTTGGCGTCCGCAATCAGCTAGTGCAACGCGGAATATATTTAAGAGTGAACATCAAGTGAGCACAGGTTGGTCATAAATGGTATCACTGCCTTTACATAAATGTCTGGTTGAATATGTCTGATGTTATGAGATACAAAACTTCTCTCAACAGTAGACATGTGAGCAGATGCAACTTTTGAAAACATGACACACGGATAATATGTTCATAATGCTTTAAGAGGTTTTTTACTATTCTGTACATCCGTTTGCCTTAAAAGCAGTATGATTTTCTGTCCACAATGAAGTGTCACGGGTTTGATAATAAAATAATTAAAATGTTAGGGCGAAACATTATCCTTAAGGGGAAGATCTCGGACTTAACATACAAAAGTGTCATAAAAATTAAAAGGAATAAGCTTCTACAAAGTTCTAGGTCCGCACCCATAGCGTTTAAAATGTATTCTTCAAATCGCATATAATCACAACAACCGTCGAGGAAAATGTACCTAGTGTCTGTAAATACAGCCCATCGTTGTTCATTCTACTTCTCATGTACACTCTTGCATGGTGTGTTCAATGCCAACTACCATGCAGTATCTGACTTTGTTAGTCTGCTCATGAGTTAGTTAATGTGTTGCTATTCTTTTTCCCTATTCTCAAAACATGCCAAGTATTTATCAAGTTTGTTTAGGTCACTTCTTGTGTTTTAAAAACCACTGATATTTCACTGACTACTACCACTGATAATTCACTGACTACTTAAACCCTTGGTCAAAAATTTGGGTACGATAGCCCACGATTGACCGTGGACGTGTTAATCATGATGAGTCGGGATGCACATTGTCCCAATTGTATTTTCCTAAGTATACCTACGGTTGTTGTAGGACGAGACTACGAATATCAACGACACTTGGAGGTTACCGCAGCTGATTCAGCACGGTTTCACCATAATATGCTACAATCTGTTACGGTTGTAATACGCTAGCGTCTGGTATACGCTATGGTAACAGACGATTACAGACAATTGATAACTTTTCTTCTATGATTGTAGTAGGATTAAAGAAAATTCATCACGATGAAACTACGAGCAGCCAAAAATTCTAACGCTTCATTACGCTTTAAGGCGATTTGGACATAACGATACCTCGTGCATTATCGTGGCAGCAACGAAAACAAACGTAGCGAGTGCGTAGAAACATTAAGATAAACCGTACAGGCAACGCGACCCAACCATTGCGTTGTCGTGGTCCATCGTATGTATTCGTGAGCAGTCATGATAGTTGTCGCTAAAGATCCTACTGGAATCGTAAGAAAATTCGTGGCTGCGGTACGAGAAGCCACGAATGTTTTGAACATGTTCAAAACTGTCGTAGCACTTCCGTGTTGATAAGGATCGGCCAAGATTCTTCAAGATTCACACAGATGCCGGCACTTTTGTGTTCACGCTTTACCAAGATTGTGTAAATCGTAGGGGTTGTAGAGAAAATCGTGACAGTGTGGCCAAACCTTATATTTAATTTAATGTCGTGTCAAGCTTGAAGAGAACTAGAAAACAAATGTCATCTTGAAACAATTCCGCGACCAACTCGTCAACTTTACGGCGAGTTATAACTCGCCGTAAAGTGGGCGAGTTGGTAGCGGAATTGTTTCAAGACGACATTTTTTCGAGTTCTCTTCAACGTTGACACGACATTGACACGACACAAGTACGTTAATCACATTTTATCACGAGTTCAGCCGAGATATGCGTACCATATCTGTTCGACAATCAAAGACCTTTCTTCAAGAATGTACGAGTGTGGACGAGTCTGTACGACTTGTAAGGACATTAGCAAGAGTTTATAACAACATTTTAGGAGAAACGGACAAACAGATGTCGTAGGCAAGTCTCCGAAACTCGCAAAACGGCGAAACGCTACGACGAAGGAAGACATCTCTACGGAATGTGTTCGAGTGTGTTTGAGAGTTCCGTCGACATGTCTTCGACACGTATACGAGAATAAAATGTCGCCGAGAAGCGGCGAGAATTTTAAACGGTTTAAAATTCTCGCGGCTACTTGACGAGTTCTGGCGACATGAGAAGACATAAGTAGACATCACTGCGACAAAGAACGAAATGTGATCAAGATCTACACGACACCAGGCGAGTTGTGTTGAGTTACAACTCGCCAAAACTCGTACCTCAAATTCGCCACAGTGTGACAGAGCCTTTACGGCGAGCTTGTGGCGAGATTTTTCTCAAATACGTGCGTCTTTTTCTCGTCTGCAAGGTCGCCGCAAAGATCGCAACAGACATTAGCGCAAGCGTTTAAAGCCTCGGTAACAAACCATTGCGGTGGCCACAGACAACGATTTTGATTGCGGCAGTCAAACGCATGTGTTTTGTAAAAATTTTAGAGTGTTTGTGGAGTTTGTACGGGCATCGTGCGGCCGTACGGGCGACGTGCGGTCGCCTCACGTCTGCTGCGCGCTTTCAATTTTTCATTATATATTATTATGTTATATTTGTATCATGGATTAATGGTCTCGCTTCGTTTTAAGTGGAAGTGACAGGTTTTTATATTTCACTCATCCGTGGCTGATGAGACTCTATTTTTTCTGGCTTGGTTACTAATCCGAAATGTATTTTCATAAGATGTTCAAATTACGTTTGTATAATTTGGTAGCTTAGCTAATCTCGATAAATGCGCTAAACGCGTATACGTTCCGGTTCTCGACCAAGCAACGCAAATTATATTCATGATGTTGCTGTTTTTTATTAGTGCGTTCAGTATAATTATGAAATCGACAATATTATAATATCGATGGTTGAAAACCAGAAGGTACGACTTACTATTGATTTAACTGGCAGTTAGTACCTTCTGTGGTTTTCAACCCTTGATATGTAGGTTTGTTCCTAAATAAACTGAGTAGGCTTGTATATAACACGCCGGCGGTGTGCGGCCATATAACTAAGTACTAGTATCGGGATAATATACCTTTTTGAGATCGGTAACTTGCACAGAGGCCCAAAAAATGGGTTACAGTCCGAGTGCGTAGCACGAAAGCTTTAACGCATTTTAAGGGCCTCTGCGGACGATGACGACCACACAAAAAGTTGTATTGTCGCTGTTATAGCATAAAAAACGTACATCTAGAGTAATAAAGCCGATTCAAATGGGTAATTTACAATAAAATCGGTATTTTATTTATAGTAAAGAGTAACCTCAAATCGTGCACCTGTTTGAGTGTTGTTTTTTATATTTAGTAACCACGTCCGCGTTCAGCCGAGCTGGAATAGCACTAGAATGTCGCCATTTTGTTTCAGTGTTTTCCTCGATATGAATTTAAAACTTACATTTTACATGGATTTCAGCATGTATTACGTATAAAGTAAATAAAATACATATCATGTTATCGTTATACTGTTATTTGAGCTCAATTGGATGCGTTTAATAATGGCTAATAGTAACAAGGAGCCCGATTCAAGTATACGTAAAACACTAAGCCGGTCGTTATAGGCGCGTGACTAACTAAATAATACACCTTTTCACGATAACCGACCGCTTTTTGTTCGTTAACCCTCCTCTATAACGGACTGAAAACAGACTTTTAAGCTATAACATCCGTAAAATACTTTTGAATACAAGTTTGCAAAGGAACAGTTACATCTGACACTGCTACACTAATTTGGATGGGATTTGTCTCCCATTCTCTCTCATCGAACAATGGTATACGTGTATCAGTTGTCTTATGTTTTGTTGCTCAGAATCATCTCTCTTTATGAAGCTAAACAATGATAATGGCCATTGTTAATCTCAGTATATTACTTTAACATGCACAGCTTGGTAGGTTCAAAAATATTTCTGCACCCTCTTACTCCAACTCCTGTATTCATGCCTGTCGTCTGCTTTATACAGTAGTTCAATAATTCCAGAAGACAAGTTTTCGAACAAATGTTGTATTTACGGTCTAATATGCAATCCCTTTTGTAAACAATATTTCCATCCGCTCGACTTTCATCTGAATTGTTTCTTCATAAATGTCGCCATGCAAAACATACTGATTATGGACAAGTGCCACACATTCCAGGCATATTCAAATTACGTAAGCAATTTTCCCACGATTGTTCTGAATTTAATAAATTTATTTATTATTAACAGTGGACCCAATTTGAATAGTGCATTTAAACATACAAACACATTAATGGAAGAAAATACTCAAAACATAGCTGAGGGCGGTTTTCAAAACATGGAAATTAATTATTAAATCAACTTGAAGCTCGTGACACGACATATATATGTAATTCACATTTAATAGAAAACGAATATCATTTTTTTCTAACCTGTCCTCTTTACTCCCATCTAAGAAGAAAATTTACTATTGTAGATTGCCAACTATAACTAAATTTAAAACATTTATGTCCACAACAAATAAATCTGAACTACTAAACATTGCAAAATATATCTACCATGCAAACACTCTAATAGAAGAACTAATAAGTAACTAATTAGTTCTACTATTGTTGCTGGTTTCCTTGTAGACAATAAGGAAATATAAGTTATATATTAAAACGAAATGTTTGTATACACGTGTAATGTATGTTTATGTCTAGAACTTTCTTTCATTATCCACTGTAGTTAAAAATTACATGTATATGCACTGTAACACGCACGCATATTATTGTACTAATTGTAAATTGTTGTACAATCGTATATGCATTGTAACACGCACGCATAGTATTGTACTAATTGTAAATCGTTGTACATTCCCTTTTTGTTTAATAATGTTTGTATTTGTTTACAGATATCTTGTATATATATATATTGAGAGATTAATGTTTGAAATTCATAATATCAATACATTCTTTTCATTTTTTAATATTATATAGTACTTCGATTTGCTGTGTTAGTGTGTTCTATAAATTATATAAAATTGCGACTGTTAAATATCATTTTCTATAACATCCAGCAATATGCGTAAATTGTTAATATCCCTTTTTTTAGTACATAAAATGTTTGTACTTCGTAATTTGTTTGCCGATGAAAGCATTCTGCATTCCATATATTGTGCAAACAACTGTTTCCAATGTTTGTTCTTGCCATATTGTTTAGTTATAACGTTATTGACATTCTTAATAGTTTAGAAACATCACAATTAATAATATTAATTACGTACGCATTTATTTAAGTGCTATTGCTTCTATTCAATCAAGGCATATAACCATGGTAATAGAAACACTTCAAATTAAAACACTAACATTTCACAGTATTTATAGACATTCGCACGATTAATATATTACTTCCTCCTTAATTCGCTAACAACTACAGCAATCTTAACCACTGGTATTTGACATTTATGTATTCATTATTGTAGGCTATAATTTTTTTGTAAGCTTTATTGCTGAAATAAATGTTGTTGTTGTTGTTGTTGTCATATACATGTACATAAATTATGTTCTATTTTCGTAATATATATGGCTTCAATAATAAAATCACACGCTGCAAATGCCTTTCCAGATTTTATACATGAAAAATGAGATAACATGAAATACAAAATACATAACTGAGCAACCACAAAACACACATAATATGAATAATTGACATTGACAGTGACGGCGATTTCTTGTATATTTGATTAAACACACATTAAAATTGATCAATATAATGACGTTTTGTTACACAACATATTACTGAGAATTCCATGTGTGTGACATAAAACAGTTTGAATTATGTTAGGTATTTAAAACATAATATGCTGACAAAAAGGTGTTAAAAATTGGCATGTAACACTGGTATGGTGTTCTGAGAACTTGTGTCCGTCATGTTGGTTGTGTCAAGTGGCTGAGCATCATGCTATATGACATTACACAACGAGCATGTCTCATACAGTTTTTCAGCATTATACTCGCATGATTTTTTATGTACCACATACCGGTATGCTTATTGGTAGGTATAGTTGTGCAGCTTTTAATCCTCTTTTCTGTTATTTTTTTTAATTTTCCCCGCAGCCATTCCATCTCCGATATTTGCTGATATGGCCAAACTTTTGAGATTTCAATGCCTGTAGTATCAATAAAACTTTCACATTCTATTTTGGTTAACAAGACACATGAATGGTGCTAAGCATAGAACGCCGTAAAACGCGAATGTAAACGGAACAATTAATGTGTAAATCATTTTATAATACATGCATAACATACTTTTACATGTTCACGTTTACAGATATATTTTATGATTATTTTATGAATTTGTAACGCAAATTAACAAAGATAGGGTAACAATTTATGAAACTACTCGCGAAAGTACGAATGAAAATATGTGTAGCTGTTGTCATTCCTATATCAAGTAAATCTATTTAATATTGGCAACTGTTATCATGATCGTCGCAACTGGAGTAAGCAGACGCAATCATCCACACGCTAGCACAAGTCAATCTTAAATAATACTTAACATCACTGATAGTATGGGGTATAACGTTGTCATGGCTGCATGTAAACAAATATGTGTTTATTGGCTGGTCAGGTCACGGACCCGTGATAGAGAAAGGATGTAAAGATACGCTCACTTAACAGTACAGTAAGGAGGCCATGATTAAGTCCATTGACGTACCGTGGTTAATATGATGATACCAAATTATTAACGGCAAGATTACATTGTACATGAAGTTATAATTAGTATTTGCTTTCGCCAGTGTTTAGAGAAATAAAGTAGTATAAGTAATGTAATATACATTTTGTTAGTTGAAGTAGAATTTGTATTAGTAAGCAAAACTCAGAGTGAAGCCTGAGTAAGGGAAACTGACCTCCAAAAGCACCCACGTTATGACACCTCCAAGCTCAACTCAAGAGAGGCATGCCAGGACTTTGTTGTCACTATGCCAAACAGATTCCAGACCCTTGCCCATCTGGAACAGGTCTCAGTAGAAGGAATATGTCAAATGCACCATGAAAACCACCTGTGAGGAAACTCAATGCTACAAGACCCGACAACACAAGGATTGGTTGACAGATAAAACAAACAGTCTGGTCGAGAGGCGAGCAATCAGGCACCGACTTCTTCAAACTGAACCCAGAATCCAGATGCAAACAATCCAGGCAAAATACAGCACTAAACAAAAGGATGTCAGGAAGAGCAACAGAATGGACAAGAGCAAAGGAGTCGATCAGCTGGCAACACAGGCCCCGCAAGCATCAGACAAAGGACACGTGAAGACCCCTTCAACATCAGTCGGAGATTATCAGGAAACAGAGGCACGGCTGACACACCTGTCAAGTGTAAGAATGGTAGAACCCTGACAAAGCCAGAGAAACAACTGGAGAGGTGGAGGGAACTTTTCAGTGAACTCCTCTGTGGCACAACAGTTGACGCTTCCCCAGACACACCGGAATGTGATGCTCTGCAAATATAAATACAGGATCTTTCACCAAGGATGAGATTATGAAGGCAGTTGGGGTAAAAGAGTTTAGCCACAGGCCTCGGTGGAATCCCACCAGAAGCACTAAAAGCTGATAGCAAAACAAATGCAGATCTCATGATAGGGCTACTACAAGAAATATGGTTTAACAAAGAGGTTCCAGCAGATTGGAGGACATGTCAAACTGCCAAAGAAAGGAGATTTAGGGGATTGTCAGAACTGTAGGGGCATCCAAGTACCATCATTGCCAAGCAAGGATCTCACGGATAATTCTGGAGCGCATTAAGACAGCGGTGAACAAGATAATAAGGGATAACAGGCAGGGTTTCGCCAAGAAAGATATGCACCGATCAGATAGCAACGATGAATATAATTGTTGTTCAGTCACTGGAATGGCAATCATCACTGTACATTTACTTCACAGACTACCGAAAAGTCTTCGATATGATAGACAGGGCCACAATCTGGAAGATAATAAAGCATAGTGGTGTTTCAGGAAAAGTCATCAACATCGCCCAAAGTCTTTACAGAATACACATTCTGTCATGTTATTCACAATGCGGACCAAAGCAAATCACGAAGAAACGTAATTAGAATGATACATTTTGTAAACAAACGATACCCATACTAAAATATAAGATCCATAAATGGCCCACATCTCATCTGCATCATTTTTCAAGTAAATGACAATAGATAAACAAAGCGATGACCAACAAGTACTGATGCCACGCATGCGGTGCTGTAATCACGAAGGAGCGATTATTGAGTAGTTATAAAATAGGGTTCGGCTTAATTTGAGATTGACAAATGCACTCTAAGCTCGTAACTACGGTGTCCTGCTACGGCCATCCTCGTTTCGCGACTTCGACCTGTGCTTATGAAAGGGCGCCGAAGCGCCGACACGATACGTCGACGCGCCGACACGATACGCCAAATCGCCGAGACGATGCGCCAAAGCTTCGACACGATACGCCGAAGCGATATAAACGTGTCAGCGTATCGTGTCGGCGCTTCGGCGTATCGTGTCGGCGCTTCGGCGTATCGTTTCGGCGTATCGTCTCGGCGCGTCGGCGTATCGTGTCGGAGCGTTTGCGCCCTTTCATTTCTGAGGTCGAAAACGCGCCCACACGATACGCCGAAGCGCCGAGATGATACGCCGACACGATGCGCCGAAACGCCGACACGATACGCCGAAGCGCCGACACGATATGCCGGAGCGCAGAGACGATGCGCCGAAGCGATATAAACGTCGCAATCTCGCGTGTTTTTTTTTTCATCTGTGGCTGTAAAATTATGCAGTACCGTTTGAGACAAAAGTAAATGTAAACACAATAGCTAAAAATTACGGTGGCACAGAGGTAATATGCACTACTCTTTTTTTCTCGTTCCCACGAGATATTAACTCGTCGGAACGATACTAACTCGAGAGAATGACTGAGTACCATCGTGCAACATGATCGTTTTTGTCGGCCATAGTTATTATAAAACATATAAACTCATTTCAACAACATCTTGAACATATTCATTTGAATACAAACCATCCCAAATAACATCAAAATTCACTGAATCATTATCAGATATTGTGCATATGCAAATTTCAATAATAATTTTGGCTGTAGTTTTATTTCAAAATTTGTATTTGTTTTTCTTCTTTTTTTTCCCTTAAATTTGATATCTTGACTGTTACAGACATTTTTTTTTCTGCTGACCTTTGTACAAAATGTAAGAAACAAAAATAAATGAACACATTTTTATGTTTTATTATTTATTTTGGCACGATTTGTTACAAATAAAAGCAGATTTATATTTTTTCTGTTGTATATAGTTGATTCTTAACCTCTTATTAACAAACAAATGCGATACAAAAGGTAAACTATGGCGAATTACTGAACCGTGGCAAATGACGTCATATAATAAGTAGTCCTCTGCGCGTGACAGCTTTATCACCACAGTGTTGAAATAAAGCAAAGTTCATTCCATGGGGTGTTATTTCGTCAATGCATGGGTGATGATGGGATAAAAAAAATTGTACCTACAGGCATACTTTTGTACATACAGGTATAAATTTATTTCCGGACTAAAATTGTACCTTTAGGTATATTTTCTGACCCAAACCAAAATTAAGCAGGCAGTCTTTTTGCAAGCATTTCGTTAATTGTTAATGTAAAATACTTCAATGTTAATATTAAATACGTAAATCAATAAAAAAAAAATAAACAAGTAAACAAGTGTGTGTTTGTTTATAAAATTGTTTAATGGACATGTATATATATGTAGGAATAATAACGTGCCAACAGTTATATATTTTTACCTGTATGTATAAATTGTACCTTAAGGTATTATTTTAAATGTGCCTACAGGTATAAATTTAGACCTATAGGTACAAAATTTCACCTGTGGGTACAAATTTTACAGCTGCAGGTATATTTATTTATAGCAACTGTACTCGTACATATTTTCACTTTTGACTAAAACGGTACGACGTATACAATTCAGCGAAGATATGAAAATACGAAGTTTTTATTATATGCTTTTCAGTGAAATATCGAATTTCATTGGTGAAATAAAATGTTATATTTTCACTGTTGGAGCAGTGAACATATATTTAATTATTTTATACTTTCACTGCAGTGAAAATATTACATAAAACGGGTTATTTTTCCATAAATAGCATCGATCTACAAGTAGTAGTTTACAACCCTTGGCAAATGTATGTTTTAACATAAAACACACTATAAAATTCAACACAATTATAAATTAAGCGACAACGACTCACAAAATATGGCACTTTTTTCCCACTATACTAACGAGTTACAGAATCATTGATGACGTCATCTTTATGACGTCAGAATACACAAACTTGTGACGTTTAAGCTTGTCTCGCGCAATTTATTTATTTATTATCCAAAAGCATAAAATTAAAATAAAATTGGTTGATTTCGGTGTATGATCGTATTTTATTTCACTCGTGGTCATAGAAAATATATATTTTCACGAGTGGCACAGCCACTCGTGAAAATATCATTTTCTATGAAAACTCTTGAAATAAAATACGATCTTACACCGAAATCAACAAATATCCTCTATATATCGCTTCGGCGCATCGTTTCGTAGTATCGGATCATCGTGTCGCCGTATCTTCTCGGCGCGTCGGCGTATCGTGCCGGCACGTTTTCGACTTCAAAAACACGATACGCTGACGCGCCGAAACGATACGCCCAAGCGCCGATAAGATACGCCGAAGCGCCGACACGATAAGCCGAAGCGCCGACACGATGCACCGAAGCGATATAAACGTTGTCTCGTCGTATGTTTGCCCAATTTTATAGCCACATATAAAAAAAAAACCACACGAGATTGCGATGTATACATCGCTTCGGCGCATCGTGTCGGCGCTTCGGCGTATAGTCTCGGCGCTTCGGCGTATCGTCTGGGCGCTTCGGCGCAAGGTGTCGGCGCGTAGGCGTATCGTCTCGGCGCGTCGGGGTATCATCTTGGCGCGAATTTGAGCTCAGAAATGAAGGGCGCCGACGCGCCGAGACGATACGCCTACGCGCTGACACGATACGCCGACGCGCTGACACGATACGCCGAAGCGCCGACACGATACGCCGCAACACAGACACGATACGCCGAAGCTCCGACACAATCAGCCGATTGACGAAGTTATGATTCAGATTGGAAAAGCGAAATATGCCTTTTATTCTCTAAACAGCATCTGGAAAAGAACAGCAATTCGGTTGTAGACGACATGAATGATGTTCTGCTATACGGTTCAGAGACGTGAAAACACTCAAAGAGCAAAGAGAGCAAGCTCCAAGTGTTTGTCAATAGCTGCTTTTGCACAATCCTGAACAGACAGTGGCCTGACAATATTTCATCCGAATAGCTATGGAGGAGGACCAAGCAGAAGCCAGTATTTCTGGCCATAAAAGAAAAAGAAGTGGAGATGACCCGGACATATTCTTGACGAGAGAAATCCAACATCATCCGTCATGCTATAAACAGGAATCCTTGAGGCAAACTAAAACGAGGTCGACCAGCAACGATCTGGAAAAGAACCATTGACACCGAGCTGCGGTCAATCAGACTCATGCGGTGAGGCGGAGAAGAAAGCATAGGGACGACTGGAGAACGGTAGTGAAGGCCCTGGGCGAAAAGCACTAAGTAAGTAAGTATGTATTAGTATTATTAACATGAACATTCAATAGTAACATTATTTTAAATGCAATAACTCGACAACCAACATCTTTTAATATGAACTGAAATTGGTTTGCGATGTTCGAAGTCTCTCAAATATTAAAGACCAAATCCTGTTATTTACACTTTTGCATAAATACTGATTTGAACAAAAGTGTGTACACTGCATATTGAATTTAGTTATAATTGATAGTTTGAGTATGTGAATAGCCGACTTCAGTCTTGAGGGTGGAAATAAGGGTTTCTCTCCTGATGATATCTCTGGAGTTTCATTATCCATATATTAAACAATTTACAGAAAAATCTTAACATCACGAGCATAGATAGCCATTTGTTTACAAATATTGTTTTACAGCTAAACTAACTTAACATTAGAGAAGATTACGACAATAAAAAGATAACTAAAGTCATAAGCAATTCAACATGAGATAAACATATAGTGTTGTTTGTTTTTGTCTTATAATGAAACAATGACACACAATGTCGAGTTTAAATAATTATTTGCAATAAAGACAACTGTTTGCACTGTTATCATTTCAATAACTTGCAGAATGTCTCTCAATATAACTTTGCTCGTGACATGTGCTCTTTGCATTTAGATGTATTTACTGTATATTGTAATACATTAACATAGATAAATGATTACCTTATTGTCCTTTAACATAGATATCCAAACTTCAAATTAACTAAGGCGTAAATGACTGCATACACCTGAAGACAACTGTTTGGTAGTTATGGGTTGTGCTCAGTTTGTTTTTTTAAATATTTAAGAATGCATGTAACTCTGCCTCTTTCAACGAGACTTGTCATCAAACTGCCTTAAATGAGAGGGCTTAAAAGTACTAAGACTACCTCATATTTTTAATCTAGAACAACAACTAAGATACACATGTATGACAAGCATATTTATGAATGTTATATTGAACGTTGAGCTCACATTATTTTCCTTGTTAAGGCGTATTCAATATTAGAAACGTAATATGAGCCTGCTGTGCATAGGCAATACTTGGACAAAACAAGGAACATAAAAATGTCACTTTGTAACAAATATGGTTTGTCGTTTTTTTGTCATTCCCATATCTTTAAATCTCTCGTCAAAAGGTAGGAACGATGATGGTTGCAGTTTAAACATATTATTTAAATTTTGCCGGCTTACCGACAGTGTACGTCCTTGTTTATTGTTGAGTAAAGGCATTAAGTCCATGAAGCAGCCCATATTGTTTTAATATTTCAGCCTCTTCTTAAAAGGAAGGTATATATCCAACGAATGTCGACCTTGTAGAATACTTCAAGACGTTCGCAAAGAAAATAATTTGTTTATTTTCTCCTTTTGCTTCATTATGTCTTTATTGTTTATAGGTTACAATATACTAATTTCAATAAATAAATATAAATCTTTGTTAAGTCATTAAGTTCCAGTCAATGGTTAAAGGTTCATAAAGCATTATATTATCAAAACCACACGTTTACAATGTATTGTTAAACTAATTAGTAAGAAAAAGATCCATTAAATATCTTCATTCTAATTTGGCAATTGAAACGTAGGCTACACAGGTACCCTATTTAAAGTCCAATATTTCCCAAAAAAGTTCGGTGACCCATTTTGTTTATTAATGTTTTGATGTAAGTATACATTGGTGCATGTATGTGCGATAATTTAAGAAAATCTGTCGTTTGGAACAAACTATTTTGATGCATAGTAAATGAGGTATTATTATTTCAAAAGGTATTATTAGTACCCTACTTAATTGTCCAGCCACATTCATTATTTTAACAGTTAATACAGGTAAAGCGTATTTTATTATAAAAATACACTAGTATTTTGCCAAATAAGACATGTGAAACATATCAGTTGAAAGAACCATGATCTTGTTTAAGAAAGCTACCCTACATATACTAAAAACATTGATACAAATTGAAACAGCAAATGTTGCTTCGACAGGTACCGTATTCAAAACCCAATATTTCCGGACACAGACCGGTGACCCCTATTGTTAACACTGTTTTAGTTTCAGTATGGAATGACACAAGTATATATGTGAAAAAAGGGGCATAACTCTGTCAAAATACAAAACAGAGTTATACGGAATGTTGCCCTTGATACTGGAATTGATGACATAGGTTAGTTACAAGATTCAAGTGAATAACATGAAGTTACAAAACTTTTGAATATAAACTTTAACCTGAAAATCTAAGTGAAAAAGGGGCATAACTCTGTCAAAATGCAAAATAGAGTTATGGGGAATGTTGCCCCTGACACTGGAGTTGATGATAAAGGTATATTCCAAGTTTCAAGTGAATAACTTATGTAGTTTTGAAGTTACAAGACTTATGAATAAAAACTTGAACCAAATTCAGACGCGGACGCCGACGCCGGGGGTAGTAGGAAAGCTCACCTATTCTTCGCATAGTCGAGCTACAAATCAATGAAGCGGAACGTCCTGGTAATATGCACAACTCCTCCTCGTAATGATGCTTCCCATAAAGTTTCGTTTTATTCCGGCTATTAATTGTTGAGAAATAGTCCGGACAAAAAAGTTTTTGACAAGAAGATTTCAAGCGCTCTCTATATAGTCACATAAGAAAAACTAATTTTTATTTGTTTTCTTTGTTTGTTGGGATTGTTCGCCCTTTTGAACAGTATTTCAGTCATATCACGGTGGTCAGTTAACCTACTCACACTTTTCCTGGGCAAGCTTAGCCGATGTAAACGGTTTTCCAGTACTAAGTGCACATACTTATGCCAGTAACTGACAACTGCCCTACTTGAATCAGAGGTAGGGGGAGAATGGCCGTTGAAATATTTTCATGACCAATCTCCACACAAGTTATGTGGCCGGGCTGGGATTCGAACTCACGAACCCCGGATTTACAGTCCAGCGCTCTACCAACTGTGCTAGCCGGGCCCGGCCCCCTACTCTTAGGGATCGCCATGTTTTTAACGAATCAAAAAGATTTGAAGAAATGTGGTACATTGTCATTCAAGGATCATTTCTATGAATTATTGCGAAATCAGACCAGTGGTTACAGAGCAGTATTTTAACGTTTTCAATATAACCATATAATGAAAACTGCCCCGCCCCCTGGAGGCCATGTTTTTTAACAGAACGGAACCATTTTCGAATTCGACTGAGAAATCATAAAAACAAATGTTACAAGTTACATGTTGATTGGGCAAAATATGTGGCCCTTTGACTTGGTTTTTGAAACCACATTACGAAGTTTCGAACTCGTCCTAGATATCATTGGAACAAATATTCTGGGCTAATTTTGTGAACACTGAGCAATAAATGTGGTCCATAGAGTGTTCACAAGACAAAATGTTGACGACGGACTACGATCGAACGGACGACGAACAAAAGGCAACCACAAACGCTCACTATGAGCACGTTGCACTTGTGTGAACTAAAAAAAATTCCCAGAAAATCTATGTTAACAGGAAGGCAACATGGCCCTAAAGCGCTCGCCTAAAGATAAAGATCTGCACCTAACAGTTTCAGTGGAAAAGACTTTTAAAGTCATTTTCCTATTTAACTCCATATAAACCATGTGACGCCTGGGGCGTGGCCAGTTTTTACCCCAAAAGCATAATCGGAACAATCTTTGTATAGTACCACTAAACAATGTTACATACCAAATACAACACCTCAGGGCCTTGCGGTTTCAGACGAGATTTTTAAGTCAACTTGCCAAATAAGTCTATAGAAACCATGTCGCCCCGGGTTGTGGCTTCTTTTTACCACAGGGGCATAATTTGAACAATCTTTGTAGATGACCACTATACAATGTTTCACGCAAAATATGAAATCCCTGGGCCTTGCAGTTTCCGAGAAGAAGATATTCAAAACCCACTTGTCAAATAAGTGTATTGAAACGATATGATACATAGGGCATGGCCAATGTTACCCCATCTTCCGGGTATAGATTGAACAAACAGAGGAGACTTTTAAAGTCATTTTGCTATTTAATGTTTTTATAAACATGTGACGACCAGGGCGTGGCCACTTTTTACCCCAGGGGCATAATTTGAACAATCTTTGTAAAGGACCACAAAACAATGTTACGTACCAAATACGAAACCTCTGGGCCTTGCGGTTTGAGATCAGATTTTAAAAGTCCACTTGCCAGGTAAGTTTTTAGAAACCATGTGAACCCGGGGCTTGGCTTCTTTTCACTTGGGGGGGGGGGGGCAGCATAAAATTAAAGTATTTCTGCTATTTAAGTCTACTAGTATATTTAACCATGTGACCCCGGAGCGTGGCCAGTTTTGATCCCTGGGGAATGATTTGAACAAACTCTGTCGAGTACAACTATAGAAGGTCACATATCAAACATGAAAGCTCTCAGCCTTGCGGTTTCAGAAGAGATTTTTTAAGTTTCCACTTTATAAATAAATTTTTTGCTCTGGTGACCTACATTACAGCGGACCGGAACGATTTGAACAATTTTGAAACAGTGTCATCGAATGATTATTCCGTTGAGGTTTGGTGAAAATATGCCCAACGGTTTAGATGTTGTTTGAATGAAAACGCTGACACACGTCGGACAACGACAAAAGGCGTCCACAAAGGCTCATCATAAGCACTTTGTGCTCAGGTGAGCTAACAGGCCAAAACTCAAACTATGGAACAGACTTAATGGGAATGTTGCACCTGATGACAAAGGTGCATTCCAGTGTGTCAAGTGAATAGGTTATTGTATGAACGTATGAAATTGTAAAACTTTTGAACCAAAACTAACCATTCAGACGAGGACGCCAACGGTTGGCTAGGAGAAAACTTGCATAAGCGTTTTCCCTTTCAATTACTTGAAAAATGTTGCAAATGAGCTGCGGGCATGTATGGGTCTTATATTTTTAGTATCGGAATTGTTTTTGTACAAAATGGATCATTTTAGTGACTTTGTTTGTTATTTGCTTCGTTCTCTTTCGACCATAGGGAAGAATTGTGGAGATGTAAGTTTTTCAAAAAGGAGAATTTCTGAACCCTACTTCGCATACCCTACCGTCACGAAAACGAAAGCGGACACGCTCATGCAAGTTTTCTCCGAGCAACCAGCTGGTGCCACACAGTAGCGTTTGGTGGCCATGACGCTGGGGTAAGTAGGAAAGCACCGATTCTTTGATTGGTCCAGCAAAATATATTCTCATACTAAACATAACGTGGGTCAATAATAACACGTACATTTTAGCAGGCGACGTATCGTCGTCGTTTGCTTTATACAAAGGCATACAAAATATGATAAGACAATAAAATGTGGAAGCAAAGACAATGCACTAGCTTTGCGGTATGAACAAACACGACACACGATAGTACGGTAGCATAGAAGGACAAGAGTGAAAAATCATGAATTTATCTTGTGGCCACCAGTTACTGAACTCGTGGCCATGACTTACGTAACTTGTGGCAACGACATAATTAGCCAATCAGAAATCCAGTTATTTGGCTGAACGAATTCACTAGATACATAAGCCCCTCGATGAAATACATTGAAACAAGATAATTCCTATCCGAACCCCGATTTCTAGTGAATTTGTTCAGCCTATTTCCTGCATTTCTGATTGGCTAATTATGTCGGTAGAAATCGCGGCTCGAATAGGAATTATATTAATTATAAGAGATATTGAACATGAAGTTATTAATGTCATTGATTTGTCCATACATATCATTCCATCCATTTATTTTATGAACAATACAAATCATTCCAAATTTATATAGTTCACAAATACTTGTTCTTACTGATATCCTTGATATATGCTATAAATAGTTTAACTGAAAAAATAGCCATGACTTACGTAACTTGTGGCAACGACATAATTAGCCAATCAGAAATCCAGTTATTTGGCTGAACGAATTCACTAGATACATAAGCCCCTCGATGAAATACATTGAAACAAGATCATTCCTATCCGAACCCCGATTTCTAGTGAATTTGTTCAGCCAAATTTCCTGCATTTCTGATTGGCTAATTATGTCGGTAGAAATCGCGGCTCGAATAGGAATTATCTTGTTTATAAGAGATATTGAACATGAAGTTATTAATGTCATTGATTTGTCCATACATATCATTCCATCCATTTATTTTATGAACAATACAAATCATTCCAAATTTATATAGTTCACAAATACTCGTTCTTACTGATATCCTTGATATATGCTATAAATAGTTTAACTGAAAAAATAAACTCAAAACAGTTTTTAAACATGCAATAGCAAAATCAAAGGATCCGAACAAATATAGTACATATACATATTTTTCTAACAATTTCACCAAAAATGAACATGTATAATCTTTGTTCTGCAGCAAAAAATATCAAATATCACATGTGCTTTAACAACATGTAGCAACATCTCTAGATACCACTATAAACATTAACAAACATATTGTGGCAATATTGTTTTCTTTTCCACAAAATATATTTACTAGCTATCTACTCCTTAATCATATTGTAAATGCGTTCTCACGATATTGAAAAAATTACAAACAAACAAAGGGTAAATAAATCTTTAAGCAAGCACTTACAGAATGAAACGGAAAACCAATTTAATAAAAAAAAATAAAAAAATAAAAAAATTGTAGTCGAAGCTTAGAATATGTCTTTTCTCTATCCGAATATACACAAGTCTACAGATACCTGTTTATAGATCATACTTCCATTTATGCAAATATTGGAAATAAATCAAGGTTAAGTAAACAACATATCATGATTATACGAATAATGTGACACATGTCCAGATGATATGTTTTGTAGTCTGACCAAGCATGTCGTAGTATTGCACAATTCTTGGACAACAAGGTTGTAAACCAGGGTACAAAGGTCCACTTGCCCCTTAGGTTAAATGATTAACTAGAAAAGTTAAATTTAGCAAAAATGACAAATAAAAAAAAAATAGTTGTCAAGATTACAAATAAATACAATGAGACCAACATTTATCAAAATTACATTTAATGCAATTCACCGCCTATTAACCATTGATACGAATTACATGATTTTTCAACCACATACAGCAAATGCGTGTTTTATTACAGTCAATACTTCACATTTACACAAAAATCAATTCATAGAATTTGCACAACTTTTATCATAATCAAATAAGACATTCATATATGTTTATTGAATCCATGATAGCAACATATTTCCATTACAATAAAATCAAGTCACTCTCAAACTTGTAGAACGAAAATATAGTAGAGCTTTGTTATAATATACCTTAATGTTTTGATCTGATGGCATAAACATTGAGGTAAGAAGGAAATCTATGTAACGTAATTACACATTTCATAGCAGAATTCAAAACCTAACACGGCAAACTATGCTTTATGAACTGTGTGGGGCTTTATCAAAACTTAAAAAATAAAGTAAGATAACCATCAAATTACTTTAATTAAATCGCTTCAAAAAGATTTGAACACGTAAGTGACAAACGGTTATCAAATTATTTAGAGCTACTGATTGACCAACTATTTCCGACTTGTAGATTCACAATATCCAATTTAACATTGGACCCAGGCTTCTGCGTATTAGTCTCTGTATGGCTACCAAAAACGAACCAAAAAAAGTTATAAGAAAAGAAGCATGTTTATTGCATAGATACCTGTTTTAATGCATCCAAAAAAAGATAATAAGCATTTTTTAAGATAAAAGAAAACATTTTTAACTCTGCCTCTGTCCAACTATTTACTTCCACCAGGATTTGAACCTGGATCTTTCACTGGAATAGTGAATATGTTTACCATTACACTATAGAAGTTGGGTTGTTGAACAGGCAGACTTTGTTCATAAAATTCCTGTGCTTGTACAGCAAAATAAAGCAAACAAAACATTGCTAAGAAATGAAATTGTATTGTTGTTTTTTTACAATAGTTATTGGAAATTTGTATCTTTTATAATAAAATAAAAGAAAACATGTTTAATTCTGTCTCTGTCCAACTTTGGACTTCCGCCAGGATCTTTCACTGAAATAGTGAATATGTTTACCATTAAACTATGGAAGTTGGTTTGTTGAACAGGCAGACTTTATTGCTACTAAAATGTTCCTCTGCTTTTACAAGGGCTTGGAACCTTCTGTAAAAAAATGATGAGAAACACCACTTTTTACCAGGCAGCATTAAATTTTTGTTTTTTTTCATGAGCACCTACAAATTCATGATATAAAATTAATGACTATCAAGTGAAGCAATTACACGCCCTATTACTGTTATACAGCATTTTGTGTGATTCAAGTACGATTATGTAAAACAGTTGTCAAATTTCTTATGAAATAAATCATGAAGGAACTTAATGTTCAACTTCTTAAAGTGTTACTTAAATTGAAAGTTGGATGTATAATGAACAAAAATATTTTAGAAAATAATATAATTTTTGCACATCCACGAATATCACACTTCGAATGATTATACATCATGTACTCTTTAACTTTTTTTACCCATATAACATATACACTGAATTGTACGAATTACTGCAAGCATTACATTTTAACTCGGACAATAACTTTTGTGAATTTCTACATGACGTTGCTTTTATATAGTAAATAATATGTAAACCACACAATAGTGAAGAGACAAAACAAGCAAAATATGCCATCTTAAACCAACTTTTGTTAGTAGAAACTGAAACTGGTATTCAGGTGTACAGTATTTGTCTCTGCGACAGTACTTAAACAGTCTGAACAAATTAAAACAACACCAAAATACCTTGTTCATGAGTTTGTCTGTCAGTATGCGACTGTGGAACCAGTGGTGTGGACGCACCCGTTTCCAAGCTGACAATAAGAACACCTACAAATTCATGATATAACATTAATAACTATCAATTGAAGCACTTAATGGACCCGTTTTTGTTTCATAGCATTGTATGGGATTCAGATTTCTTTCTGTAAAGCAGTGTAAAATGTCTTTCAATGTACATCTCGGTAACTCTTAACTTTCGTAGTCTGACGTTTAAACGTATACTGAAATGTACTGGTTACAGACCAAGGTCAAACAAATTTATACAATATTATTTGTGCATTTATTGAAGAAGTTGCTTTCATTCGTAAATTATGTAAACCACACTACACAATACAAGCAAAATATTCCATGATAATCTTAAACCAACTTTTGCTAATTGTCACAGGGACCAGTCATACAGTGTACATTATCAGGGTGGACGCTAACATTCAGAAGTAAAATTCCCTGAAGTTTCCCTGACTGGAATGACTTTCCCGGACATTTATTGTCAAATTACGGGCAAAATTTGTGTGAAAAAGTGATATCGTACATAAATATATGACCACTATTTTCCATTTATAGCATTTTTACTATAATTAACTACTTATTCTAAACAAATATGATAATTTAATTGCTTTATTGTCAAATTAGTAATACATTCTAGATTTCACTTTTTCATTTTGGATTTGTTCTAACACTTTTGGTCAAATTCTCTGAATTTTTCCAGATTTTAACTACATTTCCAATTCCCTGATTTTTCCCTACTGGGAATTTATTTCACACTTTTTCCCTGTTTTCCTGTCCGTCGCCACCCAGAGTATTAGTCTCTGCAATAGAAGACAAACAGCCCGAACCAATTTATATGACATAAAATACCTTGTTCATGAGTTTGTCTGTCAGTCTGTGACTGTGGAACTAGTTGTGTGGAAGCTGACATTGACGCACCCGATTCCAAGCTGCCAGTAGGAGCACCTACAATTTAATTTAATTTAATAATATACAACTGTCAAATGAAACATGTCCAATTATTGTTTGACAGCATTTTGACAAGTACAATTTCTATTCAATACATCATGGTGGAAGTTTGTTTTTAACATGCCAACTAAATGTAAGCTTAACGTTCCAAGGATATACTGTATTATAAAAAATAAACTGTAAACCACTGTGCATAAAACATACGCTGTATCACAAGCAGTTTATACAAGAAATAATTGATGGGTTAGCGTTGGTTATTGCTGTAATAACCAACGGTTTGGAGTTCTGATGCAGAGGAATTAAACCATGAGGGCGATACCCAGAGGGGTTTGATAACAAGCATCGCGAGCATCGCCTGTGCATTTTACGGAAAAAATGTTCGATTTTCCTTGCGATGTCCAGGATGAAAAAGTAACAAAATGTCTCTGAAATAATTTTCCTTATCTAAAGAATGCTGGTAGCAAACGTATCTGATAATAATTGGTCTTTCCCGATTGTTAAGGAGGCTCTAACTACTAATTGCAATTACTTTTTACCACATGCTTTACCTTGTTTTCCGAGTAATACAGCCATATTTGTATCTTACATATGTGTAAGATAACATTTTGAGCGTTTACATTGGCTGCATATTCTTTGACTGTCCAATCGCATGACGTTATTTTTATGAAATGACGTCGTCAACATGAAATAACGTCACGTCAGTACACAACTTTGAGGATTTATCAACTTATTTTGGTAAAATTACAAGGGTTTTATTATTAAGAAAATATGGTATGAAATGACAACTCGTGTCAGATTCTATATATGCACAAATAGTTTAATATAACCGTCAGTACAGGAGTAATTTAAGCGATAAGGTGTTGCAAGTATATGTAGGGTTTATACATTAACGTGATACTCGTCAGACTGTGCGAATGGGTGAAATGTGAAATACAAATTGTGTAATAAATCTTAAGCATATTCAGTCAGTTTTATTATTATCAATGATGAATGTTAACTTAAGAAATTGGCATTCATGAACAATAATATGTTGAATTTTTTTGTTTATGCAAAAGTATTTTCACAGCTATGTTTTCACAAATGATATCCTGATCCTTTCTCTGTGGGTTGAGTGAAATGATAACAATTGATCAGTTTACTCTGGCACATTTAGGACTAATCTTTCAATTTTGTAAGAGCTGTCTCTCTTGTCCAGACTAGAAATGTGTCCGCAGACACGGATGCCGCCACCAATGCAGCCTGTTCTACATGGCGTCACTTTGTGTATCTGCATAGAAATTATTTTGCGAAAGGAAAATTGTCCTTTTGTATCTTATTTTCTACTAATGTCTTCTCTCACTCTGTGATACCTAGTTGAGGTAACAAAAATATCCAATCAATAATTTTAAATTTAGAGTTCTGACAAAATAGGGGGTAAATTATAAAGGGACATAATTCGGCTAAAATTGGTCACAGCCAGAATTCCTTCTTTTACGATCACCTATTCATTAAGGTTCTGCAGCTGTGACAGTTTGAGCGAATTCCGCCAAGCAGTTGAAAAGGAGTTGACTCCACACAATTTCGGGAAGTATATATTCTATAGTGGAAAACTGACAACGAGCCACATTTCTGCTTAACTTGATGATTGGTCACAAAAAGAATTTCTTCTTAAATATACCATATTTACGATAATTTACTTTGTTTTGCGGTATTTAATAACTGTGATATCGCTGGTGGGCGGAGCCTTACCGTGCAATAAGTAGCGTGCGTATAAGTTACAACTAATTTTCAAAATACCGCATGGTATAAAACACTTGTAGCATAGTTTTACCTCAATATGTTAATTATTTAACCTCGCGCTGCGGTTCGTTAAATACCTAACCTATTTCGGCAAAAGTATGCTACAACTATAACATGCACCATCGCCTATTCATTTAGGTTATTCAGCTGTAAAAGTTTGAGCGAAATCACCCAAGCAGTTAAAGAGGAGTTGAGTCCACACAATTTCGGGACGTACGAACGTGCGGACAATACAGTGCAATGCTTAATGCCTCCCACTTTGTGTGGATTGCATAAAAAGTTGTCGGCAATTATAGTATACTGCTTTAAAGCAAATGTGTTGGATATTTTGTAAATTTATTTTATTTCTATGTTATGTAGAATATGTCAATTTTGTATTCTATATTGTATCTACTTATATACAAGCATCATATAGTGTTTATGTCCCTTGTCTACTAGTATTTTGTAGTGTTTATATCCCTTGTCTTGTATGCATCCATGTGCTTCCTTAGTGAGATTCAGTCCCCTGTCCTGTGTGCGTCCAGTCATGTAGTACTGTGATGTCATCCATGTATTGTCCAGTCGGTATGCAAGGTTTATGATCAACCAGATTTTGATTGGTCAGGTTGGAAATAACAGGTTTTAAAGATGCGAAATAACTGACAGTGTGGTCTTTCCTATATTGCTAAGCATTAGAGCCGCAAGACATCCATTGCTGCCATTGTCTAATTTCTTCCGTTGTATTTCATATATCCAACCTGGTGAGTGTGCTTACATTTGTTTCAATTTGTATTTGCATTTATTAATGTATTTTTTATTGTAAATGCAATTTCTTTCATTAAAATGTAATTTATTTAATGAAATGCATGAATTTTCATATATTGTATTTTGTATTTGTTTGGTTAATGTTATGATATATTGTAATTCTATGTTAATATTTGTTGTTGGTTTTTATTTATATAATTACATATATAAATCCCGATATATTTTCGGGCGTCACATAAATTACTCCAACCTCGAGACGGTGTTTGGTTAATATGCACCCCACCCCACTACAGTTATTTTATTAAAATTACACTTTAAACTTGTATAAATCATTCAGTTGTGTTATTCGTTGTTGTTAATCAGATAGCTGTTAAATACGAATACGCAAAATAGGTCACTTTTCGAAAGCCGATGTTCACTCTACCTACGCACTATGCCATCAGTGTTAAATTTAATAAAGATAAAATCCTAATCGTCTGACATTAAAACGAATTTTATTTTTAATGAACTGAGAATCTAAGCATGACGAGATATAAAGTAAAGAGCTATGTTTTCTATCGGTACAGCACACAAAATTAGGGACGCGTCGCGCTCGCCACTTTGAGGCTCCCCGTTGGGAAATCAAATATAGAGAGGGAACTAAATCTTGCAGGCAATTGAACAAACATTTGTTAAATTCAGTGCAAGATCTTTTTTTTTTTATTTCTTTCGCGGTAATAGTTATTTTCGTATAGTGGCGCAAATATCATCGATTTCATTCACTGGTATTTTTTTAATACTTCAATACTAAGAAAACTTTGCATTAATTTGATTTTTGTGTGCAAAATATCCGGTTGGTAAACGACATCCAAGAAGAAAGTAATTAAACGTAATAAAATCTATTTTACATTTAATGCAATGTTCCATGTGAATGCGTAGTATTTCCCCAAACGTGCACAATAGTCGAGAAATCTCCGGTTGTCAACTCAAAAAAGGCCTTATCTACAAAAAATAGTTTTTTGTTTGTGTAAATAGGCATTTCAAATGACAGAAACAGGTTTCTATTTCCTGAAAACGACATGTATCCTGTGTATTTCGATGCATTGTTACACCGAATTACTTGAAATTTGAATTGTCAGCAGTTTTTTTATAGACAGTATCTGCTTTTGTCGAACTCCAGAATGCATTCCGTGTTTCTTACGGGTGACTCAAATGAGATGCATTTTAGTTAAAGTAACCATAACCTATCTTTTGTATTTTAAATTTTGAAAGCAGAGAGAAGCATCTTTTTAATGAGACCAGACTCGCAAAATCTAAAATAAACGAAAGTGGAGAACCAGGCCAGGATATTTTTCTATTTTACAACCGAATTACTTGAAAGCATGCTACGAAGCCTACTCACACGAAGGGTCACATTCTGGACTTGATTGTCACAATAATAGGCAATAATTTCACTGTAATATCAAATCCTTTGCCTGACTACTAATCAAAGTTTTGTTTGCTGCTGTGTTGAACAGTGTAAACCTCTATTGTCTGTGAAAAGTACTAATATCAGGAACTGGATATTTATTTCAAAAGTCGCTTTTCAAACTGGCATTTCACAACGACCTAGGGGCCAAGCAGATCATCAAATGTTAATGATCTGTTGTGTTATAGTAATAAAAAATAACAAAGAAGTTATTCAAAAGTTCCAAATGCTTCTCGAAATGACACAACTAAAGCCTATAGATTAACATTAAAGGGGGTATATATGATTTTAATATCAACATTTCATTTGTTCATATTTTGAACAAAAGCAATTGAGAGGACGAAAATGATCGAGAAAAGTTAAAATAAAATAAAAATAAACAGTTATATGTACCACATGTTATGGGTTTTCTTTTAAATGAACTCCTTCATAACTAGAAATGTATTCCTAACGCTACGATTTAATTTTACTTGCATATGTTTCTATAAAAAATGATGAGATCGTACATACCCTCTTTAACGTACCAAGGTATTCCGGGTTCTTGAAAACGTTACAACATTTGTGCAGCACAAATCTACTTCAGAGACAATTCGCACATTATAGAAAGTGTCTATATAAGAATGTCTGATACCACTACATTACTAACGGAAATAGAGCAAAGAATGGATATTGTCAGGCTAAACTTGGTGAATCTCAGGGAAGTGTAAAATGGCAACTGTGGTTGTATGAGGAAACATCTAGTCTATTTGGTGGTGAAAAAAGATAATCAATTGCCACCACATAATAATGATGCAGGTTAAGCGAATTATTTCCTGCATTATTGTGCTGACAGAATGGCAAAACTTAGGAAGACATAAATATTTTGACTCATGCAACAGTCACTGAAAGCGAGTCTGAATTGCCTATCGTGCCTGTGGTAAGCATCACACTAACAAATTTTACTCATTATATTCTTTGTCAATAACTAAACATGCACTATTGAAAAACGCTCAAAACAATAAAGGATCATTTATCAATTCGTGGTTTCTATAATAACCCCAAAATATCTCAGCATATTTTTTGCATTTATCAAACTTTACTTGAGCGATGTTAACCACACTGGTATATATAAACGAATTTAGTGGCCCGTTGCTCTACAAATACCAAGTTGTATTGGGCTATGTAATTTAGTTATTTTTCTACGAACATATAACGGAAAAAAATAACGCTCTAAAATATTATTTATGCTTGAATATTAAGATTTATCAAACACTGTTATTTACAACTTCCAAGAAGAAATGAATGAATGCATTTATATATGATTTTAATCTGGTACAACGAGTCACATTAAACAATTGCATGCCTGACAAGTTTTGTTAATGTTTCTTGTTTCCAATTCATTTCACATTAAATGACGGTGTACGAAACGTGACAAATAATTAATATAGTTAACAAACACTGCCACATGATTTAAAATACTATGTAAAATAACTAGGTAGGAATGAAACCACGAGGGCGTTAGCCCGAGCTGTTTATAAGCCACGCATCCTAACGACAAATACTTGTTTAATGGCCGATAAACAACGATAATGCGAAAATTATTTCGATTCTAACATGATTTGACATATATTTTTGCAATTATAATTGGAACTACCTTTTACTATACTCCGCTCAGATTCGGGACTTATTTTTGCGTTGTTTATTGCGTAGTTTAACGATAATTTTGTTCTTTGTCTATATAATAAGAGCTGTCTGAGGACAGCGCGCTAGACTTTTCAACCACTTTGTCAGGGGCAAAATTCTGCCAAAATGCTGGTCACAGTTATGTGCCTTGGTCAGTGATTTTACAATATGACCCCGAAGATATGTGTGAAGTTTCAATTGAATATCTGTAGTAGTTACAGATATTTGTGCTTGCTGCAAGCAAACCAATGTTATGGGCCTTTTTCACTACTAAAAGGGGCACAATTATGTCTGCTAAATTGCAGGTCAGAGTAATGGGGCTCGGTCAGTGACCTTAAACAATGACCCTGGAGACATGTGTGAAATTTCAATTGAATACGAACTTTAACCTGAAGTTCTAAGTACAAAAAGGGTCATTTTTCTGCTAAATTACAGGTCAGAGTTATGTGCCTTTGTCAGTGGCCTCACATAATGGCGCGGAAGACATGTGTGAAGTTTCAATTGAATATCTGTAGTAGTTACAGAGATATGGACTTGTTGCAAGCAAACCTTAACCAGAGCATTACGGCGACACTGGCGAACGGTTTGAATAGTATAGCTCGAACTATTCGGTGAATAGTCGAGCTAAAATTTAGCCAGTATCGTATTAGAATAAGGAATCGGTAAAACGTTCATGAGTCCAGACGTGATCCGGATCACCACCAAAAGCTATTTATTTGATCGTTGGCCCAAAGACAAACAAATCCTGCAAAAAATAAAATCCTTTGCGGAGTTAATGCTTCAAGCGTTGAAATGTCATACTTCATAATAGATAGGTTTGACAAATCGGTGTTTAGAAATTAATATTTGAAGCGTGTCCTGAGAAAACCGCGCTTAATTCGTATACGTAAGGTGTCGTCCAGGATCAGCCTGTGCGGACTCCGGGACGACATTTGATTGTATTTTCTGTGTCAAGGAAGTCTCTTCTAAACATAAATCCACTGTAGGAGAAAAGTGCCGTCCTGGATTAGCTTTGCGGACTGCACAGGCCAATCCGGGACGACACTTTACGCACATGCATTAAGCCCGTTTTTTCGCAGTCCGCCTCAATTATCATTGTGTCATTATTTGTAATCGTTATACCGACATCAGAATTTGTTTTTAGATTTTTGTCCGTGTAAAACCTACTGCCTATAAAGTTGTACAGATTGTAAATTCAACTAATACATAAGTCAGATCTTATTACTCTTTGTAAGTTTATTAAGGAAGCTACGAATGTTATAAATGCCCTAACTTTTGTTAATAGTTAACACACGGTTCATCCTCCGATGACCTATTTTAGAAATCTGCATCGATTTTAATGAATTGTATTTATTTATTAACACTACGCTATGTCATTTTGTTTGCATATGCTATATTTATACGGCTTGTACATGTGAAATTCATACATCAAATGTTCTGTTCTGTTCTGTTGAAATGGCATATTTCATAATAGATGGCACACAATGTTTAGGTAACCGATGTGTGGAATATAATGCAATACATGTGTTCACGACCATTGTATTTAATAAGCGCCAAATAGCAGTTTGTTACGGAGCATTGTACACGGTAACGTTAATGTTAATATTTATGTCCTAAATAACAAGAGCTGCCAGAGGACAGCGCGCTGGACTATTTGAAGTATTTCAGTTGGCACATTTGTTTGAAAGTGGACACGAGAAAGAAAACTAGAAACATAGACTTGTTTATAAATAAAGGTAGCAATATCAGAGATACAACATAATGGTATTCTAGTAAAATATATACCAAAAGTAGAATAGACAGGTATATATACATTATGTCACCTGTAAGCTTCAATTAGTAAAAATACAAATTAGAGTTATGAGCATTGTTGTATGCAATGTTTTTTTGGAAAATGTTGATCCATATCATTAATTTGAAAAATGAGGTAAAGAAGGGGCATAGGGGTGCCAAAATACAAAAAAGAGTTGTAAAGATTGCTGTACCTGATGCTGGAGTTGATGACTATGCTATATTTCAAGTTTCAAGGCATACTCTGTATAAGTTTGTATACCTTGTATGGGACTTCTTAACTCAAACTTTAATCTGAAAATCTATATTAATAAGGAGTACGGATGGAGAGTACCTAAATCCGGACACTTTTTAAAATATAGTTAATTTCAAATAAAATATTATAAATGAAAATTAAACTACACCTTGTTTGTCACATTTTTTGTTTTTCTTCCTTTGATGACCTTTTTCTGTTGTTTACTTTCAAAATTTCCCCTTGTAAAGCCTGATATATCGGAGATACTATTTTGATTTCAATCCCCGAAATGCAAATGTTTACATTTAAAAGGAAGATAAAAACAATAGTAAGTATGTGTAAAAACACCCAATTAGTTATGTGGAAACTTGACAAATGCTAAGACAGGTGTGTGCATCAATCAATACAATACACTTATTGGTCTTGAACATACACAGACATTTAGTTTCAGGTGTTCGGATTTAAGTACTGTCCGGATTTACTTACTTCGCCATTATGGCCTTTTCACAAAACTTTTGCATCCATTCGAAAGAAATCGACACAAAGAGAATGCTTGAATTTTTGAATGTTTAATAGTGTATTTGGAAAAATTTAATTTCAGTAGGAGTCTAAACTCTGACAACATTTAGTGGTTTCTAATCAAAGTCGAACTTGACCTGTGTTTTATGATGTTACACCTATGTGACAAAATATTTAAAATATGACGAGCCTTTTGTGAGTTATTGTCCGGGACCCGTGCGTTAGGGAATTTAAGTCAAACAGGGGCTATAAGTATAACTCTGTCAAAATTTAGTGGTTAATAACCAAAATCGGACTTGACCTGTATTTTAGAATGCTACACATGTGTACCAAGTATTATTTGAATATTTCAAGCCATTTTTGAGTTATCGTCCGGAAACCATGCTTTTAGGGAATATTAGTCGAAAAGCGGCCATAAGTATGTCAAAATTTAGGTGTTTGTAGTGGTTTGTAACCAAAGTCGAACTTGACCTATATTCTATGATGTTTCACATGTGTATCACAAATTATTTGAATATGTTAAGCCTTTCTTGAGTTATCATCCGGAGACGAAAAGCAACAGACCGACAGACCGTAAAACCAACAAGACCACTCCTAAACCCTCCTAAAGCCCCCCTCCCCCCAACTTCGTTTGTGGGGTATAAAATACCTTTACAGGGAATTAATAACGAAGTTTAATAAGATTTTTTTTTGTTAATGTAAACAATTGACAGACGTAGCTTGTTAATTATATAAACATTTGTCATATATGACATTTTCGCTGGAAAATTAGTAGTAGTGGTAAAGTCGATATGAATGAAGTGTACTTGTTGTACAATTAAGAGCATGCGATACAAATATCAACTTTTTAGGGTAGGGAAGTTTCCATTGGAGCGTGCTATGTTGTAGACGTGAGTTTGATTCCGACTGGAACAGTGTATACTCATACATGTGTGTCTTTGTACCTATATGCGAACAAAACATCGCTGTAAAATGATGGGTTGGAGATTCCGTTAGATAAGTACCATTTCAAAGATACATTGTATTTAGAAACTAAAACATTATATTTTCTATAGAATTTAGCAAACTTATTGCGTAGATCATGATGAAAAAACATTGTTTTAATAATTTCTTAGTTAGTGTAAGGTTACGGACATAGGAAGGACCTTAAGGAATATAACCATCCAAGAGAGGGAAATTTACAATTTCGAAATTAAAATCATCGCGTTTGTCATATTGACTGGTTTTATCTATATTGTTAGTAATAGTAAGATGTAAGTCTACGAATGCTGCATCCGTATACGATGAACACGATTTATTTAATGGAAATTCTTCATGGTAAACGTGTTGGATATTTTGTTCAAAGAAAGGGTTATCTATGTTTAACATATCATCAATATATCTACTAGTTTGGTTAAAACATTGAATCAAATTTAATTGTTTATTGTTTTATAAACCTAGCATAAAATACCGTTCATAGCAATATAGAAATAGAATAGCTTTAAGCGGGGCACAGTTAGCACCAATTGCACACCTATCCAACAAATAAGTTATGCATAAGAAAAAAAATCTGATGAGTAAAACATGCTGTATTAGTATTTAAAAGCCAGGTATGAGCATTGTTCTCTTTGCTTGTGCATGTATCTATTCACCCCAAAGACTGATTTCAAATTATTCAGCAGTCCGTTGAAGAATTGAACATGCTATACTATTAACTTGAATTTAGTCATTATTCTACGAACATTTGCGGACAAAGCAACGCTGTACTTCATTGTGTATACTTGCATATTATTATTATATTCGATAAAATGTTGTTTACAACTTTCCTGAATTCAACGAATTAATCAGTTAAATTAGTCACTATTCTGCGAAAATATAATAGGAGAAATAAAGCAATATAATATTATGTATACTTAAATGCAAAAGTATTAGTTAAAATGTCAAAGTTAAAATGTTATTTTTTGCTTCGAAGAACTACATAAATTATTGCATTTAAACTTACATACAATTAGTCACATGAAACCATTGCACGCCTCAAACGTTTTGTACAGGTTTCGGGTTTCTACTGTTTTCACCAATGTGTTATGGTGTACGATTCGTAACAAATAATTCACACTGTAATATTATGCTGAATATAAAGTAAAAGATAGATATTAAACTGAAAACACACGAAGAGCGCAGATCTCAATCACCGCCAGTGGTTGTTGAGAAATATCTTAATGTGCTTTACATATTAATTGCAGCAATCATAAAATGACCATAACTCTAAGACAAATCAATGCGACAAACTATTCTGACACTATGATTTAATACATTTGGTAATGTAGCTTTTAGTGGCTGAAAAACAGCCTGCCCAAAAATTGTGCACTATATACAAATTTCTGCAATTTTCAAAGGCCTATACCTCCAAGAAGAATCATTGAAGCGGATTGTCCCGGTATTAAAAGAAACTAATCTTGGTAATGAAGCTTCTCGGAGTGTCATTGTAGTACGACCAGAATTATGTCTGACACTAATTGTGCACTACAGTATATACTAATTTCATGAATCTTTATAGGCCCACAACTCCAACTTGAAGGAAAATCATTGAAACAGGACCCAACGTCCCATAACTTCACTAAATATTATTTTAGCAAAACGTCCTGGTACTATGCTCACCTCCTTCTGACAATAAAGCTTCCAATGAACTAAATCCAGGCCAGTTATAACTGAGAAATAGTTCAGAGAAGAAAATTGGGAGGACAAAAGGACGGAAAACAGAAAAACGGATGGACTAGGCGGCGACAATATGCTCCCCCGAAATTTTCCGGGACGAATGAAAAGCGATCACATAAAAGCACGTTTGCAAAAAAACTTTAACAACAGTTGATATCGATAGGCGGTTTCATATCGACAGCTTAGTGTGTTACAACCAACATCAAATTTGTTTTCTCATCCGTTTTTACGGTATGGGAACGAAGTGGTAACCTCTCCGTTGACCCATTTCGCTGCGATAATTGTCTCTCTCCGTTAGAAATAATCCCGGAAAACTGCAGATATGTTACTTTCACGTCGACATATATTTACTATTGCCAAAATCAGGGATATTGAGGATATTTGTTTGACAACGCGTTATATCATCACCGGAAAAGGCATGCGCTCTAGCATATTTTTCACACTTCAAAGCGCTCATGAAAATGTAAATTGTCTTCCTTCCAGTGATGATATTAAGCGTTATCACATAGAAAACAAACACATTTTCTTTTCAATGTATGCCTTTTTAAACATTTCTTTTACATTTTATTGGAAAATTTCACGGAACTCATAACGTCATCACGTCAAAATAGTGACGTCATTTCCGTTTTGAGTCCAGCGTCGTTGTCGGTCCGTTTCAATCGCTGTATTAAATCGGGACCCCCGCTCCCCCCCCCCGAAAAAAAAAAACGAAAAAAAACAAAAAAACAACAACAGTGAAATACCAATTTTATCGCACTTAAATTTTTCTATATTTCACTACTTAGTATAAAATTGATTTTCATTCCACGGAACGTCGTATTCATATTTCTACGTAGACTTCGTCCTATTAAACAGTGTATTCATATAAATAGTGGAAACAGTTGTTTTCTTAGCTCATATTTGCTGATTTCGGCGACATTTTTCACCGTTATTCACTATATTTCATTAAAATCGACACGGCTTTTAGTTTGGCTTAGTTTCAACATAATGCGTTCATACCGCCTGGTTTTACGGCTAGGGTACAATTTTGGCTATTTTAACGCACTGGTTACCGCTTTGTTTTAATACCGTGATCTTATGTCAAAAATACGTCAGCCACTTTTTAAAGACGTTGAAAAATAAAGGCGAATTGTACATTTTATTGTTTCTGTCAATAGCTTAATCAATTAATTGAAACAAGAGAAGAATGCGGAAACCGCATTAAAGGCGGATTTTTTATTTTGCCGATGGGGGTATATGTACAAGTCAGTGTTAGGGAAAAAGTATGGAAGTTTCATGTCGAAGATCTAAAATGTATGCAGTTTGGTGAGACTTGGCAAAATATATTTTAGCTCTAGTGGCCATTTTGTGCAGTGAGGCGGGACCATTTTTAATACGTTTGCTAGAGGAACACTTAACGAACATTTGTGTAAAATTATTTGAAAGTCTAGCCATAGATTTAGAAGAAAATGGCGTTAGGACATAATTCTATTTTTAGCTCTGGTGGCCATCTTGTGCAGAAAAGCGGAACCATTTTCACATTTTTGGTAGAGGACCATCCAAGGAAGTTTTCTTAAAGTTTCATGAAGACTGGCCAAGAACTTTTGAAAATATGACAGGAAAACGAAACTTTAACGCAAATTATATTTCTTTTTAGCTCTAGTGGCCATTTTGTGCAGTGAGGATGAACCATTTGAATAACTTTGATAGAGGAACACTAAACAAACATTTGCACAAAAGTATTTGAAAATCTAGATTAAGAAGAAAATTGCGTTGAGGGATAATTCTATTTTAAGCAATGGTGGCCATCTTGTGCAGTGAAGCGGAACCATTCTCACAGGTTTGGTAGAGGACCATCCAAGGAACATTTCTGTAAAGTTTCATGAAGATTGACCCAGAACTTTTCAAATATCACAGGAATACGAAACTTTAACGCAAATTATTAACGACATCGCAACGCCCGCCCAGCCACCCGCCCAACCGACCGGTTTTCGCTAATCTATAAGCCGAGATTTTTCGTTAAAAAATCCGGCTAATGACTTTATGTCTTTCATCAATTTTGCTTGTACATATATTTATCACTCTATCGACATTCAACAAATGCAGTAATCCGTGGCAATTTAAAGATTTCTCCAATCTACGCTATTAAGTCATAATTCTACGAATATATGAGGATAAAGAAGGCTATACTACTTTCTGTAAACTGTAAGGGTAAATTTATCACTTCATTTGCGATTTCAACGAATTTAGCGAATTCAGTTGGCCATTGCGATAGAAAGAATTTTACAAGCTGTACATTTTAGTCATTATTCCACGAAAATATAACTGTTACGGGATAAATTAGGCATTCTTTATGTTTTGATGTTCAAACAGTAAAAAAAAAGTTATTTACGACTTCCAAGAACGAAATTTATTAATGCATGTAATTATTTTTAAAGTTTGGTAAAATACACTTTCACATGACTTAAAATACTGAGTAACAAGAAATCTCTTTACAAAGATATTCCGAGGGTTGAGCGTAAAACTTTTGTATCTGATATAGACTGTTGATCAGCTGATTGGTACCGCGAATGATGACGGCGTCTATGGGTGGCACGGCACAGCTGTAGCCTCAAATGGTCAGAGAGAAATCTCTGCGTACTGTGCATTTGAGCATCTATATGAACGTTTCGTTTTGGAGCGCTTGAATTTTAATGTAAAGATTTCGAAAAATCGAAAAAAAAGTGGCTAATTACCACCAGCTTGCTGACCTGGAAATTCGCAGACCGGCTTATTGCTAGCTCTGGTCGCCACTTTGGCAGAAAATTTGAAAGAGCGTGCAGAAATCTTTTTTTTTTTATCCTTTGACCACATTTCCACGTTTTTCTGTTGAAAACAAGTATTTTGTAAGTTGTAAATCTGTGCATGTAGTACTAGCGATTTTGTGGTGAAATCTGGATAGTCACCAATGGATATTTTTTTGAAAGTTTGAAGCATATCGAACGAGCATAATAATTTTATTTGTACAAACGTTCGCATTTGAGTCAAATTGATTATTTTTCTTGGACATTTTGCCAAAAGGAAACTTTCGCCAATGCTTTCAATACGTATTAAAACGAAGACTCATGATTGCTGCAAATTGTACTATTGACGGTTGCTAAGTCCAAATTTTCTCATTGATCTGCGAAGACATCGACAAAGGCTTGGATATGATGTTTGTTGAACACTTTATACATTAGGGCCCGTATTCACCAAACGATTCTTGGACTTAAGACTTCAAAGCAAGAATAATGTAGCGGAGGTTATCGAGGATATATTGTGCCCTTTTATTTATTTTTTGTTTTGCATTTGGGATGACAGGAAGATGTACAACAGTACATTAAGTTCTATTTAGTTTAAAATACACAAACACAACAAAGCCATGTAATCTGGCTTTTTTAACCCAACATTACGGCTTTATCCTGAAATTGTATGACAATGATCTGAAAATTGAACTATATAATGCTATTAAAAGACGAGATGTAGTTGATGCTTGTTTTTTGTTTCATTTCATCGTGCCTCAGAAAGTTGCAATTCTGCTACTCTGGTTTGCATGTAGCAATTGAGTAATTAAATGGCTATAATTACATTGAATATTATTCTATTTTATTGCTGTTGAATTTGAATTGCGATGCTATGTGGTTAAATTTTATTTATTTGTTATGTGTTTTTGTGATGTGCTGTCTATTGGTTATGGCAATTGGTCACTTGCCATAACTAAAGGACCTAGGGCTGCTAATAAGAGTTCTCTCCTGCTGTCGCAACTGGAGTTTCGCTTGGGTTATATTTATTATATCTGAAATATTATTTTTAGCTGCTTCAATAGTTGCTTATGAAGTTCCGACTTAAACTGATATTATGACTTCAAATTGCATATTAAAGTTGGAACGTATGTATGTTCAAATTTGGCCTGGGTACTGCCATGTCAGGTCATTATTAAATATATAAATGTCTGTGTGAAGTTAGCAGAATAGCGCAATAGCAGAATAGCAGACTAACTCCAGCAGAATAGCATACTAACATTAAACATATAAAATGATTTTGTTTTCATTTTACATCGCATATTTATACCAAATGACATTAGCTTAAGACTCGACACACATGTTACCATAATCGTTTGTTTTGTTTGTTTGTTTAGATTTTTCGCCGTATTAAACAGTATTCAGTCATATAACGGCGGTCAGATAATCTACTCACAATTTTCCTGGGTAAGCTGGTTTACCAGTACTAAGTGCACGTACTTATGCCAGTAATTGACAACTGCCCTACTTGAATCAGAGGTAGGGGGAGAATGGCCGTAGAAATAATTTCATGACCGATCCCCACACATATTATGTTGCCGGGCTGGGAATCGAACCCGCGATCCTCGGATTTGTAGTCCAGCTCTCCACCAACTGAGCTAGCCAGCCCAGTTATCGCTTTGTTGACATTTAGTAACTCATTTTAGTCTGTAGAAAGAACAAGTTCGGCGGAAAAGCCGTCATAATATTAGAATTACTCCAGAAGAAAAGCAGAACAGCAGACTTACATAATGATTCCAACAGAATAGAAGAATAACTACAGCAGAACAATTCCAGCAGAATAGCAGAACAACTCCAGCAGAATAGAAGAATAACATACTAACTCTAGCAGAATAGCAGATAAACTTCAGCAGAATAGCAGACTAACTCCAGCAGAATAGCAGACTTACCCCAGCAGAATAGCAGACGAACTCCAGCAGAATAGCAGACTAACTCAAGCAGAAAAGCTGACTAACTCCAGCAGAATAGCAGAATAACTCCAGCAGAATAGCAGACTAACTCAAGCAGACTGGCAGAATAACAGACTAACATTAAAAATATAAAATGCTAAATATATTTTTTTTCATTTAACATCGCATTTATGTACAAAATATAAGCTTAAGACTCGACACATATGTAACCACTATCGCTGTGTTGACAATTACTCATTTGAGTCTGTAGAAAGAACAAGTTCGGAAAAGCCGACATAAAAATTAGAATTTATCCGAAAGAAAAGCAGAATAGAAGACTAACAAAATAATTCCAACAGAATAGAAGAATAACTCCAGCAGAACAACTACAGCAGAAAGCCGAACAACTCCAGCAGAATAGCCTACTAACTCCAGTAGATTAGCAGATCAACTCCAGAAAAAACCAGACTAACTCCAGCAGAATAACAGAATAGCAGACTGACTCCAGCAGATTAGCAGACTAACTCCAGCAGAATGGCAAAATAGCAGACTTTCTTTAAATATTAAAAATTCTAAATCATTTTGTTTCCATTTTGCATCGCAACTTTATACGAAATAACATTAGCTGAATACTCGACACACATCTTACCATGTTATCGCTTTGTTGGCAGTTAGGAACTGATTTGAGGCTGTAGAAAGAATTAGTTCGGCGGAAAAGCCGTCATAATATTAGAATTACTCCAGAAGAAAAGAAGAACAGCAGACTAACAGAATACTTCCGACAAAATAGCAGACTAACTCCAGCATAATAGCTGACAAAATAGCAGACTAACCCCAGCAGAATGGCAGAATAGCAGACTTTCTCGACCAGAAAAGCAGACTAACTCCAGCAGAATAGCAGACTAAATCCAGCTTAATAGCAGACTAACTCCAGCAGAATAGCAGAATTGCCCTTTAACATTAAAAATATAAAATGCTAAATAATTGTGTTTTCATTTTAAACCGATTCTTTATACCAATTAACACTAGTTTCGGCCAAAAAATAAATGGCTGGTTTCCGCTTACAGCTCCAAAAATTCTAGGTGGGTGAGTTAAAATACAACTTTTTTTTCTTTAATTGTTTTTTTCTACGCCGCATATTCACCACACAGTTTAAGTATATTGGTAACATGTGTGTCGAGTCTTAACCTAATGTTATTTGGTATAAAGATGCGATGTACAATCATTGCAAAATTATTTAGCATTTTAAATGTTTAATGTTGGTCTGCTATTCTGCCATTCTGCTTGAGTTAGTCTGCTTTTCTTCTGGAGTTCGTCTGCTATTCTACTGGAGTTAGTCTGCTATTCCGCTATTCTGCTGGAGTTAGTCTGCTATTCTGCTGGTTTAGTCTGCTATTCTGCTGGAGTTAGTCTGCTATTCTGCACGAGTTAGTCTGCTTTTATGCTACACTACTAGAGTTAGTCTGCTATTCTGCTGGAGTTACGAATGTAATCAATGTAACACTACATTTTCATCTGCAGGAAATAACGCTTATTAGCAGCATGATGCCCTTTTTGAAGGCAAGTGACCAATACATCACATAACATTGCATAAAAAGACATAAAATAACAACTATTAATACATCCGGGGGTACCGCCTTGGAACGGTCAATGTAATGCATTGTGGGTTTAAAGCGATTTAAACCGGTTTAAGAGCGGCCAAACCGCGCACTTTCCCAAAATAATCCTCAATACATTTCAATGTAAATAACATTGACCTCAAAGCATCGCAGTTCTGTAAAATAAATAAAAGCCAGGATACGTAATTTGGTTGAATATGATAATATTGTAACTTATATTACAGATCTTAATAATATACTATATATTTTTATTGTGTAATATTGCATTCTTCCTGCAAATAGAAAATAATGAAAAAAGGCGAAACAACTATTAACATTCCTGTTAGAATAGCAATAATAGAACTTAATTATATTAAATTCAATATATTTATTGAGATAAAAAGTTGCTTCTTTTCTACAAATTATAACCCCGCATCGCCATTAACATAACAAGTAACACTTTACGAGTTTAAATAGCTTTTTTTTTATTTAACGTATATTATTTGTTCTTAATTAAGTATTGCTTTTATTCCAAAGTCCAATCATCTAGGCATTGCTTTCCTTATTTACAACTAGTTTTTTTTTTTTACAAATAAATGTATGTATCTTGTTCTACGGTAAATATAGAAGCACTTTCGACCTAATATATATATGTTAAAAATAAAAAAGTCAAGTAACAGGTATTAATTATATATTAAGTTAGTATAGTAGTTATTAATGCAAATTTCATATCAAATATTCTAATCAAAGCATCGAAAACAAAAAAAAGACACGAACTAGTTAGAAAGCGTTGATAGTTTGAACAAATATTGTTAATAAAATAATAAACGTCTTTCTTCAATGAAATAAAATTTAATGTTTCGAACGAAACGATATATTTCTATCATTCACAATTATCAGAGTACAGTACATGTGCTAATGGTAAATGAAAGTCATATTAGTGAAAAGTGAGAATACATCACCTAGATCTTAGTATTGTGCTAAATTATAGCCTATGCAAAAGTGTGTATTCGACATATCAGTATGTTTGTGACAAAATGCATCGTATCGTTGTGTTCATTAGCAAACGTGGCGCTTGGCAACACGATTATCAGACGGGACACACGATTCGACAAAAAATGCTTCCCTGGCAGTAGATTGGACCTTGTCGCAGTCCTTCGGAGACGGGTCATGTACAAATACGAACCCCTTTCATGTATCACGGGAAGTAGATCTGAGCGACATATATGCTATACAGAGTGTTAGCATCTACACGAGAACGGACTGCTGGTGTTTGTTTTACATAGCTTGTAGTTACAGCGCTGCTTATGCGCGTTCGCAAAAAAGTTATACATATACAATATAGATGTCTTTTTTCGGCGTAGTTGTTTAACCCAACTTTTGACCTTCCTGAATATCCAATCAAATTTTGTGAAAATTTCCCGCAAGTAGTCCCGAATGAATAAATCCTAACATTCCATCTGCTAATTTACGATAAATTCCCGCTAAACTAGTTATAAAAGAAAAGGTGCAACATCCCAACAATAAAGCAGACGAGTTCGTACCAGGTTCGGAATACTTATGGCAAATTCAATAAGGGAATAACAGTTCGCACAAAATGAGAGCTTTCGTATGTGCGCAGCGCTATTTAAATGATTTTACATGACATAAAGACGATCTCGTCAATTTTTTATAGAAACTTATGCAAGTAAAATTAAACCGATAAAACGTTGATGAATAACAAACTAGAATACAAGTTCAGAAGAACTGATATTCGAAATCCTTAAAATTAGAGATTTACGCCGTTAACATACTTTTCGTCTTCCAGTCGAAAACTCATTCATGTACATTAGACATGTACAATATCGGAAAATCACCAATATTTGTTGCGTGTTAGCTTAAGTTCTGTGCAGACGTGTTCATACGACACATGAATACGTTTTTTGTTTCTGCCATATACGAATGTGTCGTTATGAAGAAGTTCATTAAAAAAAAAAAAAATAACATATGGTACATATAACTGTTTATTTTTATTGTATTTTAACTTTCCTAGATGATATTCGCCCCCCTCATTTGTGTTGTTCAAAATATGAAAAAAAAAAAACGAAATGTTGTGATTGAAATCGTATATAACCACTTTAAAAAGCAATAAATTTGATGTTTTGAAACGATGTAAATGAACACACTTTACATTTCAGTGTTTTCTTTTATATTTGTTCTCAATAGACACAACGACTCTGTAAATATCAACTGTATCTAAGACAATTCTCCCACCAGAGGGATAGTCTATATTAAAGGCGAAATGACCATACGCTAGCTCGCCTGCAGGCCAACTGACAGGGTACAGTTGAAAAGGCGAGATACTTGAAAATTATCATTGTCGACATACACGTATTCTTTACACCTGGATGAGATTTATCTAGCCATAAATATTTTAACATAATTAGGCGCGTGCATATTTCGAACAGAATGTGCTAGTTAATGAAGTTTCTTGCCGTGTATATGTTTCGGCTTGTCGATGTATATATTACCGTTTATGCATCATCTTCTGTGTTGCTGAATGTATTGTTTTAATTTCATTAGATAATCCTCAATAAACAAAAGAGCATATATAAACAAGGATATCAGTAAAATTGATGGATGCTCCCCAATGCGTTTTGACAAGCCATATTAATGCCTTAAGAAGGGCAGAGATAGTAAAATGACTAAAAATCACTAGAACTGCAAGACCAAATCTCACATCAAAACTGTGATGTAAAATTGTAAAAATTAAATAGAAACAAATAAAAATTAATCAAATTTATGGACCATTACTGTAATACTGGTATGGTTAGTTCAATTCCTAATTATTTAGTTTTCCATCAAGCAGCATTAAGTTTCATGTCGCAGTTCCTGAGAAATAGATATGACACAATTGACATCTTCAAAGTCCCATAACTCCAAGAAAAATCATTGAAGCGGAACGTCCTGGAAATATGCATACCTCCTATTGGCAATGAAGCTTCCCATAAATTTGTATTGAAATCTGGCCAATAGTGGTTGAGAAAAAGCCTGTACAAGAATTGTGCACTAAAAAATCATTTTACAAATCATTAAGTTTGCCATATTATTGACAGTCTCTAACTAAATTTCTACTATTTCTTTTTTTCTCTTAGTATATATATCATTCACTTCAATATAGTCCAAGTAAGTCAAATATACTTGTCAATTGCATGCATTGTAATGTTTTTGACCATTTTATTAAATATTTATGGGCCTCATTAAATTAGGAAATATGTTGAGATTCTTAAGTATAAAGTGCGTCTTAGTATTACTTCACTAGAAATAAATTTGCATTTCTGCTACCCGTGACATCGTTTACGATTTTTTTAACATTTACTTCCAATTCTTATTCACGTGTATTGAGCAATTCATCTTGTCATTTGATGTTTGCAATAAGATTTGAAATTACAACAATATATAGTGTTGTTTTTTATTTACATCTATTATCTATTTTGCTAACACTATATACAACAAAGCTATATATATTGTATTTAAGCACACAATATTAGATGGGAAGATATACGATTTATTCAGGTAAAAACCCACTTGACAACACGTAACATAATCGAGTTTAAGTCAGATAAAGAACAATGTTATACTAACATGTATTTATAAAACTATCGATGCAAATGAAGGGCAACTTTTGCCCCTTGAAATGCAAGTACATACCACTCGAAAGTCATTCTGTATTCAAATATAGTTGAGTATGCCACATAAGCCATTAAAGTAGGGATGGGACCGAATACTGAAATCAATATTCGAATATTTGTTTTAGGTATTCGAATATATTCGAATATTCGTTTTGTAAATACTACTATATACTACTATATACGGCACGGCTATGTATTATCTTGTTTCATTGGTAACTGAGCGATATAACTTTTTGCAAATATAAAGAAATGTAAGATATTGTTAAACGTATTGTTAATTAATTTGTTAATCGTTCCGTTTTTTTTTTCAGAACCATGAAGCTTGTATCTGCTGTGCAGATTACACGTTTCCTGGGTTTTGTCTAATGACCGCGTAAAGTACTTCCAAGCACGCGATGGTGTCATTGTTTATTAATAAAGACTCTTGTATAATATACGGTGTTGATATAATGGAGAATAATTTACAAGTGACGTATATTACGATTGACCAGATCATGCTAATTTTGTTAAAGAAATTGATTGGCTGATAATGGATTCATTTTGATTGGTTTACTTAGAGAGGAATTGTAATTTACTGTAAACAAGTTAACTGTATAGATGTCACTTAAGGATAATAAACAACAATGTACGCCTTGTGCCATTTTTTTTTGTAAAGCAGTTTGCCCCATTTACTATTGTCAAGTATTAATAAACCCCATTTTATTGCAGATTTTATATTAATTGGGGAGGACCCAGTTATCAATCTTTTAATGTGAACTATATATTGTTGTAACTCACATGGGTAGTAAGTTTCTTAATTGTTTGCCAAGTATTTTGATCATATTGTTAATAATGATCAATCTTTCCATAAATTCTGTGTGATACTACAAAATGAGATCTCTGCAGTTATTCTTAAATGCAGTATTCTGCACACTTTTAATGAACAACTCTTTCATAGCAGGGATTATTCACATTTTAGCTTTTAATATGTTAAACTACCTCTTTTAAGTGTCCCTATCTATGTAAATCATGTAAACCTGTGCACCGCCCTGGTCCCAATATCTCAAAATACCTCTCTAGCACTGCCGGCCAAAATTCCCTTCCCCCACCGGTGCTACCCCATCTTTTAAAAATCACGAACGAGACAAAGTCTGCCTTACATGTGACCCCCAGGGTGATTCCCCTTTTACCTGTATATAATTGTACAGCCCAGTTAGTTCTTTTTATTAATTATATCTTGTTTTATCTATGTTATTTTTAAAGGCCCTAAAAAGTAAGCCGTTTCATAGTACCGGAAGGATGTAATATATGTTTTATCCTAATTTTACTGTATATTGGATTCTCATCCTTTTATGTTTGTCCTTCATCTTAAATTGTCACCCTGGGGAAGGTTACATTCCATTAAATAGCCCAACAATCTTGTATAAATCTCAATGGACAGTGTCTCAGGTTGGAGCAATAAGTTATATTCCCTGTCTACAAGTGCTCAGCATTAGTTAAAAGCATGTCATGCAATTGTAACATCCATAATTAGAATAAATATAACAATTTAAAAAATAAATAAAATACTACATACCAACAACATACACTTGCAGATGCAAGATACATTAGTAGTCTTATATTACTTAACTTCCTATTAATTAAATAGTTCATTTTATACAGTATATTCAAGTAATATTACTTGACATTTATAATGAATAAAGGTTAGAAAGCATTTCTTAACCTATTTTTTTCTATCTTAGTATGTAAAGACATGCAAATAACACAGACATTGTAAAACAATGCTGAACCACTTAGTGATCTGGAAATAATTAACACTGTTTGTTGTCGTTATTGTAAATACTATCCCATGTGTATTCGCATATTGGTTTTTAAATTTAATACGACATATAGTTTATGGTAATTATTACCCGAACTCTCCCAGATCCCTAAGTAAACAAGACTCCAACAATCCCGTTGCAGCATTTGCTGCATGATGGGTCTAGAAAAATGGTGATTCACATAAAATTATGTGTTCCCTACAATTTATTCTTATTCTAGTTGGGCTATTACTTCCAATTTCCACTTTCTCATGTTAGTATAGATCAAACTCAATGTTTACCCTTTATTTTTTCCCCTGTTGCAAAGTACGCTATACATATTAAGTGCTATTGCCCTAATATCCAACATATTTAAAAAAAAAAAAGACTGCCCGGCCCACCTGCTAGGCAGGAAATACGACCGGAATTCATGTTAACTTTGCAATCAAACTGGAAAAAAACATGACTTTAAAAAAAATGTGTTCTTTAAATAAATGTGAAAATCGAATATTCGTAATCGTTTTTTTATATTCGAATATTATCCAATATTATCCAATATTCGAATATTGGAGTATTCGGTCCCATCCCTACATTAAAGTGATACTTGTTTAAATCGATTTGATGTGAGGTTGAAATGAATGATGTTTAAGCGATTTATATTTATTATTGTTGCTTCTTCCTGTAGTGCATGTTGATGATGACCTTGTAATAAAACTTTATGATGCGATGTCTTGAAATCTTTTTTACAAGTAGAAGTGTAAAGGCGGATTCAGAAGGGGCGGAAGCGGCGTACGCTCCCCCTAGAATTGTCCAACTTTCGCATGTTAACACTCAAAATGTATTGAAACATACGCACTCCGTTGCCATCAATCAATTTATTGTCATAATCAACTCCATGTTTCGGTATTTTCATTAAATAGTTCATTTCTGTTGACTTCGCATCTTACGATATCTATACCAACATTTTTGAGCGACCAAAGGCTGTTTGTTAGCAGCTTTTTTACTTAATAATTCCGCCCCATCTAGCATAAAAGGCCTAAAGTGTATTTTATTCTTCGTTTTAATTCATTTCATCTTGCCGCAGAAAGTCGCTATGCTGTTGCTCGGGTTTGCACTCAACCATTGGGTAAGTAAGATTTTCCCTCTGGCTAGTGCAGCTAGAGTTTCGTATTGATGATATTGTAATGCTTAAACATAAATGAGACGTGTCGTGGGAAAACACCGGGCTTAAGGCACGTGCGTATAGTGTCGTCCCGGATCAGCCTGTGCAGTCCGCACAGGCTAATCCAGCACGGCACTTTCCGCTTTTATGGTATTTTCTGTTTCAAAGATGTCTCCTCTAAACATAAATCCACTGTAGCCTGAAAGTACCGTCCTGAATCCGGGACGAAACTTTACGCACATGCATCCTGTCCCATTTTCCCTCGACACGCCTCAAATATAATTAGGATCACAAGTAGACAACTCATACTATAGGACCTAATATACTAAGTGTTACTAATACGTTTACTTAGTCACATAAGAAAACGATATGTGATCTACGTAATGAAAAATTATACATCCGTATTATCTATATTCTGATGTTAAAAATTTTACCATTCCAAATTCTATATAAGAATAATTCAGATGTAGACATGCCAACATTGTAAATTTATCAGCTATAAGGAATACCGATGTTGGAGTTTTCGTCGGGCTACAGCGTTACTCGTTCACGACGTCGGCAGGTGTCCGTGAATGCCAGTACTCAATTTCTCCTACCTTTATAATATGTCAACAATAAGTTTGTTTCGTCCGTTCATTCTTAGGCTATGATAATATTATAAACATGAACTAATTTAGATGAAATCTGTCTTATATGTACTTTGATCTATACTTAATCACAATGTTATGCAACTAAAACCATGTCTTGTAAGGAAATGTAAATTACATCACCATAGCAGCAGTAGGTTGTCATGTACGGAGCACTTTGACTTTTTTTAATTAGCCCTTGTCATGCGCAGTTGAAATTTATACTTCAACTAACGAGACATCTTACCAAATTGATTGAAAACTATCAGCAATAATACGTTGATGAAATATCAAAACTTTAATTGTTTTGCTTATATTGCTCATTTTTGACAATAAAAAACGATATAGTGGTATGTCAGAAAAAACGTGACATCAGTCAAGCGTACGGAGCAACGTTAGACACTCAGTCATTTCAGTGTTCACAAAATGACTCCAGTCAAAACATTTACATATGTAAACTAAATAATAAATGACAATGTTGGCGAGTCACAAATATACATATCCCACAGACAAAGTATAGATAAGTATACCAATACATCAGACAAAAATAGGAATGGTTCACCTGGTCAGATCCTAGGGATAACGCTTATGATGATTTGATCAGTGAAGGGTGGTTTGATCCCCTGTAGTTGCATATGGCAAAACATAGTACAGTAATATGTACATGAAATGGGCTGAATGATTTAAGAAATATATTTCAGTTAATTGGTAATATTTCATACGTCTGAAAGTTTTGTTATACACGCCAATGTAAATGATCTTCCAATGTTATGTTGACGTCAACTGATACATTAAACTGCACCGTAGGTGTGAATGTGTCTGCACTCAAACCAATACAAGTTTTCGATTTATCAATGCATAAGAACTATTTTTCATGTGTTTAGTAACACTATAGGTTCGTTTAAGAAAATACATACATTAATAAAATATAGCACAGAGTATGTCAATAAATAAGGTTGTGAACAGACTTTCCAGACAGCCTTCGATATACACATTTCTTCTACATGTGTAATGTGTCAGCAATAAGTACGTTAACTACTAACATTAAAATGCGGGATACCTCATTCATGTAGATGATTAATAAAATTGTTCTGGTTACGTCCCTTTGGCGCTTGCCGCCATAGCATCATGAGGTTGCTTCGTTCATGCACCTATCAATGTTTTCCCCTATGGGGGGAGCGGTGGGCATATATGGGACTTTAGACTGAAAGCGATTACCGGCAGTCTGGAATATATTTGACAAGCCGAAAAATTCCGTGTCCTGGGAATTAGACTTTGGTAGGATTTTAAATCCTGGTAATATTGGGCTCCCGGGCATCTCCCACTGTGGGGATTTAGACAAAAATACTTGGCTCTAGGGTGGGGAATTAGACCCCCCCCCCATAAAAAAAAATTAATTAAAATTAGTCAAATTCTCCTGGGTCAGTCCGCCGCTCCCGCCCCCTGGGGGAAAATACTGACAGGTGCATCAGATCCATATGCATTTATTATGTGTAATTATTGAACACAAATACGACTCGGGTCGTTTGTGTCTTTACTTGATTCAAATGATGTATTTTGCAAACGAAGTTGTTTTAAAATCCGCCCAGAGTCGGATTATTTCTGGAATCAACTAGCTTTCAGCTCATTGTTTTTTAAAGGTTCCTTTTATATCGACATCCCTATAGGGCTTTTACAAATGTAAAATATGTAAATCATTGTCATTGCTTGTCTTTCTAAAACGTCTAAACGCAGCTTATGTTTTTTTCTGCTCAGCGTATTTATTATAACAAAAACATGTGTGCTATTTGCATACTTAGCACTAGAGACGAGGGAGTGCACAGAGCTTGTACCAAAATATTTTGTCTATAATATCTAATGGGTTATCACACTTTGCTCAATTTTACCCCCAGTTTCAGTTCTCAGTTCCACAATTTACAGTTATTTGTCACTTACAGTGACAACTCTTGTTTTGTCGGCAATGAATGTTGTAATTGTAATACAAGCAATCCAGAAACACTGAAACCATTGTTACGTTTGACGAATTACATTTGCACTAGTAACGAATTTAAATGTTTACCTTGTATATTAGCGACCACTTTATTCGGCGTAGCTGTCTAAGATCACTTTTGACCTAGATTTGTTGCGCTAATTTTATGCAGCGGGAAAACTGAATGTCAATAGAATTGTTCAAATTTTCTAATTTAAGGGAATGCAAACTTACATCAATGGTTTGATGTCTACCAATAACTGTTGCATATTTTTAAGGATTAAAATTTACATAATTGTTTACATAAGCGGTTAAAAAAAGTTATAAACATAACTTCGACATACTCTAGAACTGAACATAATTTTGAACAAGTTTACTCATTGTATGTCACGAACAGAATGCAATATTAATTCACATAATGAAACAATTATTTTGTTTAGCCTACATCAGCGGCACGCTCTATAAATAGCAATTACAATGATCCCGTTGGTTTGACCGATATCTGAGAATTAATGTGCCCTGAAACGTTTTGGAGCCACACGTAGATATTCGGTGAAGATCGGTATGAAATGGTCTATTCTAACGTTTTTAACACACTCCAGAGAAAGGGTTGCATCATTGTAAAAATAGCGCGCGTTATAGCTGTGCTAATATACATTCATCAATTAGCGTCCGGAGAATCATAAACCCGAGAATTATAATAAATGGGAAATTTATATTTATAAACTTACTGTGCATGTTAATTTATATTTGAATTGCGGTTGCGTTTTATTAAGAATTATTTATTAGTGCACCTTTCTATCAACTTCTTCAGTAAATGTTATTCAATCTCTAAAATATTTAACACATTTCTATATATAAAATGTGGTGAAAGAAGTCTCGTAATACTAGTACGTCGAAATGTTGTGCAAGTTACTTTTACTTAATTTGCGGAGCATGAATACACTATTTGTAAAACTAATGATACGTATAGTATATTATTTAACATAACTATGTACACTGGTTTGATATATAATATTTTTCATTCATTCCCGCATTATTTGCTGACAATGCTAATTTGTTAAATACCTGACAAATTCATTTAACAATTACAGTAACGTAAATAACTAGCATTTAGGTTATTCATTTATTACCTGTGAAAACATGGAAGGTATGACAGGTTTATTCCCGGTACACATATTAATCATGTTTCAGTTTTTCTCAAATTAATTTGGGGTCCGATAAGTTTTCTTATGGTGTCCGAAAAATATACTGTCCGAGAAGTCTCCTTAGTTGAGACAAAACAAAACTGGGGTCCGAGAAGTCACGTAACCGATCATCTTGTCCCTCTTGTATTATGTTTCGGGTAAAACATGACATCTTAATATTAATTTCAACGCCGATTGTCTTTTTTAAAGACATTTCTTGTTAATGTTCGATTCAACGGTTAATACTTTAGTAGCATAAGTATTGAATATGTTATTAAGAGTGATATTTGTTAAGAATTTCTCGTCCGATTATATTATATATGATGGCAAAATAAATTCTTCAACGAAGCATGGTCTGATGTATTTGTTGCAACTACTAAAATACACATCAGCTACTGATTAAATATTTATTTTCATTAAGCATTTCGATTATATTTTATAAAAAGAAATAGGAACAAGTAGGAAGCACTCAACACTACATAGAAGATAATAAATGTACACTATACCCCATCAAGCAAGGTGGCCATGGACTAAATATCTGGGAAATTTAAATGTTTAAAAAGTGGGAAATTAGATCAACATTAAAATAACAATATAATGAAATAATGAAATATAAAATGTAATAAATAATCAGAATTTTGTTAAATAAAACTATCAGTGTAAAATAAAAAGTTAACGTGTAATGGCAAGAAGAGTATGATGGTATCGATATATTTATTAACTCTGTAAAAACTAATTGTTTCGAATATACGAGAAGCAGGGAATTCACATTTTAACCAAATACAAACCAGCGAAATATCAGAATTCTTACTGTAGAATTTCCACAGCCACACTTACAACATCGCCAGCCTTCTATGTGTCATTAAAGCCGCAGTCCAAAGAATATAATTCAATACATCTTAAATTGGCATTATTTCTTATGAAACTTTAATGACGTTTATTCGACTGAAAACTGTTTCTTATGAGCGAAAGGCATTTTATAATGTCTATGTTCGAAAACGCTTGGTACGAACGGAATTAATGTACATACTGATGTACTCCAGAGGCATCACCAGCTATCGCATACAGATAATAACTATACGATAAAAAGTTACAAAAACATTATTTTTTTACCAATTTAAATGCGTAATTTTTATTTTGATCCCTAAGATCTCCATTAGAAACGATTTATGCAAAGTTTTATTTTTATTAAAATATTTCTGGACTGCTGCTTTAATATTACAAGGAAACATTAAAATAACGATCATTCGGAAAAAATGAAAGAAACCAATAATATGCAATAAATGAACAAATGTATAAAAAATGAAACACACGAATACAAAATTACTAAGACATTTCCAAGCCAAATATTTACTTTACAAAGCTATATAGGATATATTTAGCAGGAGAAACCACTCATACTATAAAAATACAATCAAAGAAATAAAAAGGCATAAAATAAGCATTAATGTAAAATCAACTATTGGAGCTATATAATTATTGCAAAGCTATACACTGTCTGATTAAATAAAATATTATATATTTATCTAATGTATTCAAACGCGGAAAACATTTTAACGAATACATGTTGCAAGTAGAGCTGAAATACAATATTGTAGACGAAACATAAAGAATAATAAAACCCCAGGTTAAGCAGATATAGAAAAAGGTTTGAACAACTAGTACAACTTTAAGATTCAACTTACAAGACATATTCAGATTTTGTTACGAGTCTGCGAACCGAGATGTTTGTACAGAAACATTATGCAAACTTACATTTATTTACAAAATATCTAGCATATACAGTTTTATATTAAAGATAGTAATACTTCAGTTATTTTGCTGCACATTTTTTCTTTTTAAATACTTGAAAACAAAAGTGTTGAAAACAATCAATATAGATCTATCAGCTGTTTTTAATTTACATCACTTGACTTTACATGCATGCAAGCTTATTTTGACTGCACCTTCACCCCGTCTTTCGTGTAGATGTAATCTGGATGAGACGCCTTGGTTAACTCAAACATGTACGGATCATCTGATAAAGCCACTTGGTTGCCCGACGGGCAAAGATATTTTCGTTGTCCAAGGCTCCAGATTGATGCAAACATCTTTTTGTCATCGCCTGAATCATCTTTAGCAACAAGGGGAATGACCCAAAATTTGCCCACGTCAGATGATACATATCTTCCGTCGCTAGCTAGTAGAAGCTCGTTGCCAGCAATATTGGCAGCTCCACACTTCCTGATTACTAGACTTCCGTCCGATTCAAAAGAGGTTGATCTTCTGAAAACCCATTCTTCATCTTCATTGTACAAATTACGTTTTCTAAACCAGACTCCAGCTGTCGGCGGATCTCCGTAGAGTACGTCAGATTGGTTGCGGATTGTGATAGTGTATTGCTGAAAAGTTAAGTTATAAACGTCCAACCAATCTTTTGGCCGCATCTGGTCGATGATACCAAGTTGTTGTTCCATTCGTTCTTTAAGTTCAAGCAGTTGAATTCCTTTCACCTCTTCGCTCTGTTCTGCTAAACAGAACAGATTTATGGTCATCAGTTGCAAAACGAAAACGCTATCCAGATACGCGTTCAGGTGTTGTATGTATGCAAAAGGTGACAGCACAAAGGGATTTTTGCTCATCTTCGAATACATGTAATTCGAATACACTAGCAGAAGACCTTTCTTACCGGGGTCAGCAGACGATACGCCAATTAGACAGTCATGGAGTGATTGCAGACATTTGATTGCCCCTTGATTGATGTCTAAGACGGCGGCATAGAGCGATTGAAGACGCTTTTCTCTCTCGTGTTCTGATTGTATCTGTGAAATGACGACCATCCAACTCCAGAAGTTTCTGATGTTTTCTTCCGGTCCGAATTCTTCTACGAGTGTGCTTTCCCATTCCATTTCAGCGAAGAGGGTTTTCACTTCGCTTAGCAACTCCTCCTGGTACTTTCTCATCGTTCTTAGTACGTCCTCGCATGTTTTAGGTTGGCCCAATATTTTATGTTCAATCCAGGCGAGGGACTTGTTGGTAAAAAACGATACCGCCGCTGTAGCCGCTTTCTCACCAACGAATTTCAATATTTGCATAGCAATTGGTTCTGCTACTGCAACCGCCATCTGAAAAATAAAACTGAGGTTGATTTCATATATCGATGTCAACACTGAATGATATAAATGTCAACACTGAATGTAATTAGCACGACGTCTATTTGTCAAACTATTTGTTCGATAACACAAATGTTTATAACACACCAAGAGTAAACGAAGATCACATGCTCGATTCACGTGGAAAGCGTCTGTTAAATATATGTAAATCAACTAATATTTTAATATGTAATGGTAGATTACATAATGACAAAGGAATCGGTGATTTTACATTTATTAATAAGAAATAAAATACTTTCATTGATTATGTCTTAACACACTAGGATGAACAAATTTATATATCATCCTTTAAAATACAATCACTCAATTAATTTTCTGATCATAGCGCAATACATTTTGGTATTAAATGTACACACCAACTAAAATCACGTGATTTTTCAAGAGAGCAAGGCGAACCGTGCATATCGTGGAATAAATCATGCGTGTCGTCTTTCTATGATAACATGATAAATAAATCCGCCGAATTGAACACAATTAAATCGGATTTAAATAACAATCGCACATCAATTGGCGAATCGCTGCGTCTGTTCACTACATTAATATGGGACGAATCACTTAAACATTTTGGAAAATATAAACATCCCAAAAAATAACAATAAACAACGCGCGAATAAAACACGTGGTTCACTACATAATGCTATAGGGCTCGCGTCGAATTCCATTAAGCACGAAATGCATATTTACGAAATAAAACTTACGACACTAAAATAAAATATTTTCAGAAAAAGCGAGTATATATAGCAAGCAACACAACGTAAACATAAGATAGCGTTTTAACATAAAGAAGGTGGCAGAATTGCCGCATTAGCAAAATTCAACCCAAAATCATTTTGGAAAAACATAAAATCGCAGATAAAACGAAAATCCCCAAACCCTACGAAAGTAGCATATGATGATTTAGTATCGCATTTTACAACATTATTTGATACACAACAACAAACGGAGTCTAACATAAATGAACACACAGCAACTCAAAATAACATTATTATTGATGATGATCTTGACAAAGAATTTACGGAAACAGATATAAAAAGTGCAGTATTTGCGCAAAGAAACTCGAAATGCCCTGGATCTGATCGTTTGATCGCTGAAGTTGTTAAAGCAACATTTGATATAATATCTCCATTTTTAAAAGAATTGCATAACAAAATATTTAGGGAAAGATATTTCCCACAAGATTGGACTGAGGGCTTACTTATCCCTATAATCAAAGGAGGTAGCCATGAAACAAAAAACTTTCGATAAATTAATATTAATAATATACTTTCAAAAATGTATTCAAAATAACTTGTAAATAGGATAACAAAATGGACTATTAAACGTAAAAATCTAATTGACAATCAATTTGGGTTCCAAAAAAAAAATCCTTTACTTACTTTAAACATTGATAAAAAATCCAAACTGAAAAAAGGGGCTTCGACATGTACCGTATTCAAATCACAACATTTCCGGAACAAGGCCACTGACCCCTATTTTGTTTAAGACTGTTTTAGTTTCAGTATACAATGATGCGTGTGTATGGGAAGCTTCAACAAAATCTGTCGTTTCGAACCAAAGATATTCGCATATTTGATAAATTATTGATGTTTTTACAGGCATATTTAATGCATAATTAACCTCGTTAAGCGTCCATTAAAAGTCATTTATTAAATAATAACAGTAGATAAAGCACGTTTTATCAATGAACTGCACTTGTATATTACCAAACGAAACATTTAAAAAAAGATCCATTTAAAAATCTCAATCTTTGTTTGAATATGAACGCTTTATATTACTGAACATTCTAAGTAACACACACTAAAAAGGGTCGTCGACAGGTACCGTATACAAAATTCAATATTTCCGGAAAAAAGCCGATGACCCCTATTTTTCAAGACTGTTTTAGTTTTAGGATACATTGATGCATGTTTGTGCCGATTTTGAAGAAAATCTGTCGTTGGAAAAAAATGAAGGAAATTGTTGCGAACGTCTTTAATATAGGTATGATTCTTATCCGTCTTTGATATGCTTTTTACATTTTGATATCGTTTACATATGTAAATCTATAGACCAAAGATTGATTCTACTTATTTTTTTCTAGATTATGAACCATGCATCAACGAATAAAATACTCCTGTTTTCTCTTAAGGGGTCAATTTGCAAAGTGACAATTTCTATAGAACATAAAGATAAATTTCTTCGAAATAGCATGTCATTTGTAAATACTAATCAGTTAAAATGAAAAAAATTATATAGCGATTGTAATGCGAAACGATTTACTAAGAGTAACACTTCTGGAAACATTTTCATACAATTTTGTGTAATCACGTCCACGTATATTACTAGCATAACGTTATGACATGTAAATGTTTATTGTGTATTGTAGACGAGTGGTTAGCTTTACAGACTTTGATCCGCGTTTTGAACGTTTGAGTCATAGTGAGGGCACAACTTTTATTGATAAAATATATAAAAGATATTTAATTCAAACGATTTAGTTTGTGCAGTTAAGACGCTTACAAAGTTACCACAAGTACAACAATCCGTGAACAAGATCCTTTATTTGTCAGACGCATAATGAAAAAAATGTTGGAGTTCTGTCATGATGCATTATGTAAGAAAAAAAACAAGCGACAGTGTGTTAAAGGCTTAATTTTCTTAGACTGGCGAAAAATACACTATTTTATTTTTTTAAATTAATAATTCATTATAACAAATAAAAAACTATGTAAGAAACATCGAATTCCAAATATTTATATTTTCTCTTTCAATATTTATATTGTAGATTGGAAGTAAAATACCAAACGGGTACTTTTTCGATATGCAAAAAAAAATTTCCTTTGAACATAAGTTTTCTACAATAGTGTTAAAATATGTGTCATTTAAACACATCTTGTGTACTGGTAGAAGCACAAACAAGATTGAATCTTGTTTTTTAATAATAATAATAATACATAATAATAATAATAATAATAATAATAATAATAATAATAGCTAAGAAGCAGCCTGTAAAATAATTATTGCACTTCATATTTATAATAATTTCAGCAATCTTCAAAGGCCCATAACACCGAGAAAAATCATTGGTGCAGAGCTTTCCGGTACTAAACGTACGTCCTCTTGTTAATAAAGCTTACAACAAAGTTTGATTCAATTCCGGCCAATAATTGCTGGGAAATAGCTCGGACAAAAATTGAGCACCAAATATAAATTTCAGCAATTTGCAAAGCACTATCACTCCAAGAAAAATCATTAAAATGGACAATCCTGGTACTATGAACACCTCTTCTTAGTAATGAAATATGTGACATTGTGTAGATGAGATAATGTTGCACCGAATAACAAATTTTAAATTTTATTAATGTATGTTAGAACTTGGAAATTTAAGAAAACTCAGAAAATTATTCTATTTTTGAAAATAGTACCTTAATTTGATATAGTTTTTGATATAGCGATTGTATAGTTAAAATAATAGTTCATAAACAAACATACATGACCATACATTATATAGCTAAGATATCCACTTACATCTGGTGTGCAAATGTTTGATAATTCCGCGTTTAATGATGACGGTTATAACATGAAACACAACTGTATATCTGCTCAACGCGACTTCCAGAAATAATGCATGCGTTCGTTCACTGTGCAAAGTTAGCTAAACCTTGTCGGTAAAGGAGGCGTTGAGCGAGCGCAGCCAATCAGCCTTGTTATACCGTATACAGGTCACAGTGTCTACGGCTTAGGCCAGTGTTTTTTTATTTCTTGGTTCTCGGACATTTTTAGAAAAGTGTCAGGTTGGAGAAGGGAAAAAAGTAGGAATAAAAATAAAGCAACAATACAGAATTGAGTAAATTAATGACTAGAATGTCACAAATGGTAATTGGCAGTGATAATATAATCTTTATGCATTATTACTTACAAAACCATATTACACAACATTAACTTAATAACTGCATGATAAACATGACATTAATACCAAAAATAGTAAACATTAAAAGGTCTTTATCAAATAAAAAATAAAATATGCTAACACTTAAACGTACGTCAGATACCGCTGGGCAGTGGCCACATGATATGTATAATAGCACGTTTAATAAAGGGAAAACTAACCGAACATATCTTATTAATAAATCAATATACACCAATGAAATTTTATAATTATAATATTGATGTAAAATTATAAATGTGTATTTAATACAAAGATTCTAAGATCTTAATTTGTTTTTACTGAGTATTTTCTTCTGACTAAGTGTTGCATGATGTATAAAATAACACAGAGCAGATCATATGAATCATACAGCGATATACAGTAAAATGCATGTTACATAAAATTAAGTCATTTCTTCAGCTTTTTTGAATTCCCTTTAACAGGTTGAAACCCTTTCACAAGGTAATTTTTACGATATCGGGTACATTCTACAAATTAATATATATTTTTTGCCTTACGCGTGAGCTGTTTACGTTGACTATAAACCGTATACAGCTTACACCGAATACTGCTCAACATAAGCTGTATACGTCAAGATGTAGCATAACGACGTACATAGCTCATATCTAAAAATGACGATAATCATCACCATTATCATTATTGCCGTCGTCGTCATCAGCAACAACGTCATCAGCATCAGCATCGTCATGAACACATGGCGAATGCATGTCTGTAGTTGTGTTGTTGCTGTTGTTGCTGCTGCTGTATGAGAAGTAGTATAAGTAGTGTATCTGTCTGTCTGCCTGTCCGTCCGTCCGCTATTCCACCCGTCCGTCCGCCCGTTCGTCTGTTCTCTCGTCTTTCAATAGCAATACCTTTCATTAGCCAAATTATACGGGAGCCAAGTCGGTCACAAATATACAATGTTGCCTGTTGAGCTCGTGTCACGGTTGCCTGTCGATAGGGTTACGGTTTCTTGCGAGTTTAAATAGGGCTAACAACACACGTTTTGTTAAACAACTAATTGCGTCGCGCAAATATTCCCAGTTTTCTCAAGTTAACATATACTTTAGCCTTTAGAACCATATTTATTTTTGCCATTAACTTGGTTTTTAGCGTCGCATTCGTGTACAATATGCATGTATCCTAATGAAAATTTGTCAGTTGGAGTCTGTAAAATACAGTTTTGTTATTACAATAAAAGAATATAACATATTTCGACAAATGGTTCATGCATGATTGAATCCATAACTTATCAAAACTTTTCTGGAAGCATTATAAAAGCGAACCGTAGAGAACTAATACCTGCAAAGCAACCTTCGACCAACAGTAGCAATAGCCTGTCATCAATTTGAAAACGGTAACTTGCGGTGTGTTGGAACTACTGCATATAGAGTCGTTAAGGAGGTAGTATTGTAGGGTCAGCATTAATAGTATTAAGCGTAACATATTGTGTGTACGCGTAATACCTTAGGACTGACGATTATAAGTAACCCCAATCAATCAAATTAACCGCACAAGCTTGCATCCATATCAATATCAATAGGCTTTATTTGTATTATTTCTTGTAAATTATATATGCTAAGTGAAAACCCCAAGTTTTACACTGAAATATGTTAAGTACTGCATTGAAATACTTTTCTAACGGACGCTTTGAATTTTTAGGGTTTTCTCGGGTTTTCGCTGTTTAGTCATACCCGTTACACACCACTTAACTAATCCCTCCCGACGTAAAACTTACAGTAGAGTAATAGTAACCAACTTTTCACAGTGATATCGCCTGCTACGCTGCTTTTTTTAATTGCATGGTATCGTTTTAACGAAGCTGAACTTAAAAAAAGACAACATAGTCAACTGCGATATTCTTGTCACTTTCTAAATTGTTTTTAGCTCACCTGAGCACGAAGTGCTCGGTGAACTATTGGTATAGGGGACCTCTCCGGCGTCGTCCGTCGTCAATGTGCCGTCAACAATTTAGACCGTTATCGCGATAAAGACTACCTTTTTTTATTCAATCTTGACATAACTTAAGCAGTTTGTGTAAGAACATAAAATCTTAGGTGGGATTGTGTTGGTTCGGATCACTCCAGTAACACAAGAGTTATTGCCCCTTTTGTATGCAAAAATAGCGCAAAAGTGCCCTTTTCCAACGTATAAACTTTATTTGCCATCCAATCTTTACCAATTTTGCAAAGTTTGTCTATAACCATAAGATTAAAGGTGAAGTCAAATATAAGCAAGATTGGACAAGAAACACCAGAGTTATTGCCCTTCGTTTGTGAAAAAAGCAAAAATGGACATTATTCAGGATGAGACTTTATTTTTCATCCAATCTTCACCAATCGTGTTCAGTTTGTCTATGAACGTAAGACTACAGGTGAAGTATACAGTTTTCGCATGACCTTAAAAATTGATTGATAAAATTTGATTTCCAACAGTTGCAAGACTTGCATGCAGTTATATGTACATGCAACTTTGATGTCTTCAGAGCCTGCATTAACATCATTGAACAGGAAATTATCCAAGAAAAAGCAAAACTTTACCTTATAGCACAGCCATTGCAATTATCGAATTGCAACTAGTTTTCCAAAACTGTTTGCGAAAAAGACACCACAATCTACAGTTTGTGCATTTTCCAAGATTGTCAATGACTTAATGAAAAAGGGTCAGGTAAGAATATCGAGGAAAATGATTTGAGAACAATTAGCAAAAAACAAACAAACGCACATCCACTACCCAACTAATACTTTAGTTAGCCCATTGCACTAACCGATGTTTTAAATCAAAATTGATCCCACCCCCACTGTGTATTGTTCAGATACCTTAATTTTCAAACCTATCACAACAGTATGGTCTTCATCTGTACCAGTTCTCAGTGAGCGCTTGTTTTTTTTTAAATATACAAATAAGAAAGTTTAATCATTTGTTGCATCAGATACTTTTCGAAGCTGCGTTTGGCTTACCACACTCATACACAGTTTGATTTTTTTAACTTGCTAATATCTTAAATTCGACCTTCCGTATGTTGTTTGTTGTTGTTGTTGTTGTTCTGCTTATGGACATGATGGATGACAAAAATATTTAAAATAAAATGTCACCAAAGGTTATACATTTAGTTCTTGTATAAATAGTGACGAACTTTAGTCCTAACGCCGTCCGCATTACAATGTTTATATTTATTGTAAATATATCGAATTGCTATTTTTACAGGTGTGTTAGTTAGAACCCGTAAGTTACTTATCTTTCCAAACAAAAATTGTTCATCACTAATATACTCTGATGATGTATACAAGACATACACTTCAAAATAATGTCCATGCCATTTACAGCCCCACGACTCCCGAGTATTATAAATAAGTGATATTAATATAACTCCGTCATAAATCGATCCGTATGCACTAAGTTTTCCCCACAGAACTTTAATTAAAATAATCCTACTGACGTTAAACCTTGATTTCAGTGCCGACACAAATATGTAATATTAATTTAAAATAAGCCAATATTTCATTTCTAAGGCGATCCGGACGAAACGTCGCGCAAACAAGTGCTCTGAAATTATATATTTTTGTTCACGTACTTTCGCCCATTTGCGTACACGTCAGCGTATTGCTGGTTCTGAACGGACAAAACTAGTTGAGTACCAACATTAATAAAAGATTTAATAAATCTGAACGGACAAATAAATGAATATAAAACATCATTGAAATGACAATATCTCTCTTTGTTAGTTGAAATCAAAAAGAATTTCGTTGGGCACCATCACACTGTAGTGACGAATACAAGTATTGTGTTAATTACGAATACATGTATTGTATTAATTAAAGGTTCATTAAATTCCAACACTTCGTAGTGATATACAGCTAGTATGGAAACTACATTAAATTAAGATTGTTTTGTAAAGTTACGACCATTAATGGAAGCACAGAGAGGCAGCAAATTCAGAAAATCGGACAACATGTTTCAGCAAGGATCAATCTTTTCGAAAGGTTGTCAACCGACATGAAAAATCAGTTTGAGTCGTTGTTAAACCAATAATCGACAACTATACACACTTTAACTACGTTCACATATTACAAAATGTAATCGAAGAACATATCAAATGTTTACGTATTACGCTTTTAAGTGAATGACTCCACAATTTTATCATTGCTAACTGTACAAGTTTTGGATTTATCTACATTTGTCCAAGAGATATGGTGGCCTCAAACAAAACCACAAGAGGGTCGTGCAACATTATGGTCTACTATATACATTTATGAATGAACTTCCTTTAGGTGCACAATAACCTCATGTAACCTTTATCAGTATCAGTGCTTATCAGAATTACAGAAAATTAAGTCACAACAAGTTCGGAGATTGTTGTCTTCAGAACAAAATGCCAGAGAAAAAATGTTTTGTTTCGGATTCTTGTGGCTTACCAACGATATTACAATGGTGTTTTATACTGGGATTATCTGGAACGGCAGTGTTCCAATTGTTAAAACTCGAAAAAGTTAAACATGAGTTATAAATATTTCAGTTAGAAATATTAAAAGACGGATATAATTTAGTTTTGGTAAGTTTGTTTCAGTAGTATACATATATAAATTAAGTTAAAATGATTCCTGTCACCTTATATAAAACAGCACACGCATTATATTTGCATCCAAACCAGAATGTGCGTTCATTGTTTCATAAATAATTTACGTATGTGCATGCTGGAAAGAGACGGAAAAATTAATTAATTAATCTGCTTAGTAAGTCATACGAGCAACCCGCAAAAAATAATATTACATGCTTTTGAAAAAATATTGTAATTAATTAATTCATTCATTTACTGTGTAATAGCGTCGTTTTATAATACCCAAGGTTCGATTGTTCACCTTAAAGAAGGTTGCAATAAAAAGACTTAAAAGCAAATGATCGTTCAAATATAATAGTTAATTGAGTTGTATTAATTTATATAATCAACAAATTATTATATTAAATTAGTCAGAATATCAAAATTCTGCATGAAGGACATGTTGAACATCTGCAAATCTTAGTCATAAGGATCAATACATTTCCCTGCCTAACCGGTGGAAAGGCAGTATCAACGTTTAATTCTGAAAATGATTATATATGGAGTTATTTAAACTTTATGTAATACAAGAAAATTCAATGTGTCGATGAAACAAATGATGTTGGGGATAATATTGTTAACATACAATATTATAATAAAGAAATATGCATTTTATAGATATTAAGTCATTTTAAAGGGAGGTGATAGATCTTTCTTGAAGGGAGATAAATTCAGCCGGTTACACAGGTAAACATTGATTAACACAGTGTTCGTTGTTGCTTTTTTGCGTAAAGTTGCTAACAAACAGAAACATTCTCTCATTTGCTCTGTCAACCGTTTGAAATCCATCCATTTACCAACAGCAAGAAATTATCATGCTTCTCATAATTGTGCTGATGTTTTTTTGCGCAAACTTGCGAACAAACAAAAATATTATCTCATTGGTTCGGTCAATCGTTTGAAATCCACCCATTTACCAACAGCAACAAGACAACAAAGGCACTGGTCACAGTCTGCCACAAGAGCCACGAGACAGAGGCAGGCGACAAACATCTGCCAACATTTCTCTTCAAGACATTCAGGTAAGCATATTGACTTGAAAAAATAAATAAATAATGTGTTCTAACATTGTGTTACAGATAAGCACAGATTCATAAATTTATTTAAAGGATGCAATACGTTCAGGTAATGACGAGTTACTTGTTTATTGTAGCTAGACATTGTCAATTGCAGCAAAAGAATATTCAGAAATTAAAATCAATAAAATTCATATGCTGTTATAGCTCGGACACATGAACCTGACACTGACCTTTATGCATGAATGTATTAAATTAAATCGACGGAGGAAAATGCAGTTATGGTATAAGTAAACTTGCGAAACGCGTGCACCAGAAAGACAGAGTATAAATAACAAGAAATAATTCGAGCGCGTAATTTATGCTAATAGAATTCATGGATGTCAGGTTAATATGTCGGAGCCAGAACAATGGTACTAGTTATTCATCGGCACTGTACAGGCATTTGAAAATACGGATGCATCTTCGGAATATTAAATGTTCACTGCCAATACATGTATTTCACTTAGCATTTCCACACTATGCAATGTAAATCAGTTAAATGGCAGTTTAATTCCTGCGAATCAGAATTCAAAGCCCATATTCATCAATAAAACGCTTAATATGGAATGATGTTGAATACTGTCATATTGTAAGGACAATTTCCGAATTTTGCTTAAAACCGTTTTAGTGTTCATGTACTCCGCACCACATTTATTTGCATTTCCGTATTCATATGTCTTCATCTTGAAATAAAACATTTTCTTATTTAATTATGATTTGCTGACGGGTTTGTGTGATTTTCTTTCAGGTTGAAATCCTGAAATATTGCTCTGCAGGCAACACCACATGTCTGCGTAAGTCTTTTCCTTCGTTTTCCTTCGTTACTTTATTCGATTTTATAACAATCCGATTTAAACCACTCGGCTCTTATGATACGATACGATATAAGGACAACCGAGATAGAAGGTCTTATTCTGCATGGTGACCTTTCATTCAACCAATGATCGCCTTACTTCCATGTTATTGGAAGTGAAAATTTGTACAAAATCGAGTTTTCACTTTCAAATTTCATGGACTTGCAACATTGATATGCGATATGCTAGGGATTGAGTTTTCATTGACAAGATCACCAACAGTCAAAGAAATATGTAATAATTACTAGTATTAACTCACTGTCTAAATTTTCAAAAATCAGAAATATAAAGGCGTATACAATATAACGTATCAATAATTTGCTACATTATGAGAAATTTGATAAAAAACAATAAAGAAAAATACTTATAAAAAAAAAGCACCCTGAGGGGTATCAAACTCACAAAAACGGAGTCATAAGAACAAATGGCAATAGACCGCTGTAACCAACTGCGCTATTCTGACTTGTGTGAATGGGCATACTATGATTACGTAAGATACCCGCAAATACAGAGAAACTCTCAAGTCCTTTTCCTGGGTAGAACCAGTACTTGGTGTCTCTTGAGAAAGATCATTCGAAAGGCTCCCCAGGTCGGGATCGAACATGCGACCTCCCAATTGCAAAATGCTTTCCACCACTGCAACTCTACGTTTATTAGAAATTTGATGTTTTATTCGAGCCTTTTCCTGAGTAGAACCAGTACTTGGTGTCTCTTGAGAAAGATAATTCTAAAGGATCCCCAAGTCGGGATCGAACTTGAGACCTCCCAATTGCAAAATGCTTTCCACCACTGCAACTCTACGTTTATTAGAAATTTGTTTTATTCGAACCTTGCTATTTTGGAATTATCTATCAAATTATAGCTATTTCGAACCCATTATTCGGGTCCCAACCCCTGTTTTTAGTGCATTAAATCAAATGTAAATTCGAAGTATGAATCATGAAGATCAAAATCAATTTCCACACCTTTATTGTTATTATCAGCATGTCTCTGATTTTTTTCACACCTTTATGGGGCGAGTAATCGATTAAATGGAACTGTAAGTATGTTTGTATAATTATAACTTGGCAAGCTATTGCAGCAACAAGCTTGTATATCTAACACGGAGTTCAAGCATTTATTAGGTTTTCGTATTTAAATTGGATTTAAGTTTTCATGTCATCTGTTTGCATATAATTGCACCAGATTCAAAATAAAATAACTTGTGCCTCGTATAACAGTCACAATGACTGGTGCAATAAGAAATTTGAAAAAAAAACATCACTAGTATACATCTTTGCAATTTTAGAAGAGTGATTTATATTAAACGAATCTAGAAATGTATTATTCGAATAATCATTATGTCAAAGTATTTTTATCCGTCCTGACGACTTCCAAATAATGTGGTTTGGCTGCATTGCGATTCGCATGATCACATTTCGACTGTAGCTACATAGTTGTATCTGAATAAATATGCTGCATAATGCTTTCTTTAATTGATGTAGAAATTTATCAGTATGCATACATATTAAAATATACTGAACCAAGAAAGAAACTTTCATAAAGTACATGCCAAATTGTCACCTTTTCGTTAGAGATGTACACACATAAATGCACATGGTTATTGAACTTTGAAAAATCCGCCGGTTCATCCCAGTAGATTCAAAAGATAAACTCATACAACAAACCGAAGATTTCTGTCAAATATATTCAAACATTAAAATATTATTTACATTCAAACTCAGCGAAAGTTTCTGTTTTGGTTTAAATATTTATTGATACCAAACAAACAAACAAAGAAGTCAACTTGGCATTGATAATTCTTACAATTTCTAAGAAATTCTTTACTTTTTGTATGTTGATCAGCAACATTTGGGGGAATGAATTTAACAGACAAGAGGGCCATCATGGCCCTGGGTCCCTCACCTGAGTTCAATCAATCATAATCAAACATTTTAGTGGAATTATTTTAAAAATTCAGCTAAAAGTTATACAATATTTTCAAAGTTTTCAGGAAGGACATTAAGGAAAAAGGCCCCGATCCCTGGTGGCCATTTTTTCTAACGAATCAACCAATTTTTAAGTCTTTTGGTAGACAACCACCCAAGGACCATTTCTATGAATTTTTTTCAAAATCCAGTGGTTTCTGACAAGAAGATTTTTGAAGTTTTCAATATAGAAATATATGGAAATAGGCCCTATCCCCTGGAGGCCATGTTTTTTTAACAAATAAAAATAATTTTAAGGATTTTGGTATAGGACCACCCAAGAAAAATTTATATGAAATTATTTTGAAATCCAACCAGTGATTTCTGACAAGAAGATTTTTAAAGTGTTCAATATAGCCATATAAGGAAACAGGCCCTGACACCTGGTGGCCATGTTTCTTAACAAATCTGAAGTATTTTGGTATAGGACCACCCAAGAAACATTTATGTGAAATTATTTTGAAATCCAACTAGTGATTTCTGACAAGAAGATATTTTAAGTTTTCAATATAGCCATATAAGGAAACAGGCCCTAACACCTGGTGGCAATGTTTTTTAACAAATCAAAATAAGTATTTTTCTAGAGGACTGCCAAATAAAATGTCTGTGAAATTATTTCCAAATCTAACCAGTGGTTTCTGACAAGAAGATTTTTAAGTTTTCAATATAACCATTTAAAGAAAAAGGCCCCGCCTGCCTGGTCGCCATTTTTAAACAAATCAAAATAATTTGAAGTATTTTGGTAGAGAACCACCCAAGGAACATTTCTGTGAAATTATTTCCAAATCCTAGCAGCGGTTTCTGACAAGAAGAGTTAAAAAGTTTTCTATATAGCCATATAAGGAAAAATGCCCCAATCCCACTGGCAGCCATGTTTTTTAACGAATCAAATTTTTTTTAAGTATTTTGCTAGAGGACCACCCAAGAAACATTTCTGTAAATTATTTGAAAATCCAACCGGTGGTTTCTGACAAGAAGCTTTTATTTTCAATAAAGCCATATACCCTTGGTCCATGTTTTTTAACAAATCAAAATAATTTGAAGTATTTTGGTGAGGACCACCCAAGGAACATTCGTAACAAATTAGGTTAATTTCCACCAAGGGCTTTCAGAGGAGAAGATTTTGTAAGTAATTGTTGACAACGGACTACACCAACGGACGACAACGACTGACAAAAGACAACAACTGACAACAAAAGCTTACCCATGAGCACTTCATGCTCAGTTTTAGGTCTACTGAACACCAGACATCATAACATTAGCAGTGTCTACAAGACTCCGCCGCTCTTTCTAGAATATCAAATATGGAGTACAAAACGAAATGTGCGATTGTGATATGTATCCATATACATCACTTTACTATTGCAAATTAATGTATCAGTACATAACGTAATTTATATGCATTATTTTACATAAATGCATTTATTTAATGTGTTTTAGCCATAATTACTCCAAACATGTTACAAATCAATTATCCGTAATGTTGTTGTTTGAACGCTTTCTTTTATGACCAGTGCAGTGTTCTGCCGTGAATTTGGACTATTGTGGACAAGGGCCCTCTAGGCTTGAAAAAGAGGGGACAAATTACAAAAATGCAGGGACACAGACAAAAAAAGTTGTTCACCCCATGAATATTCCCAAAGCAGATTTTTTTTAAATACGTTCTAGCTGTTTTCATTCATGTTTGCTGTTATTTTCTGTTCAACAAAGTATTAATACGTAATACTGTGTTCTTAATTAATTGATAACGTTCTGTTGATCAATCAATCAATCAATTGGAGTTGTTTACCCTCGGGACTTCGGTTAAAAACCATTGCCCGAGTACACTGCTTAACACAAATACTTTGCTTATATTTGGCAATACATATATAAAACTTTGCAGTGTGGGTGCGGTGCTAAAAATAAAAATCTATGCTTAAAAATAGGAATACTTGTCAATCTAGTACAATAGCTTACATGACACATGAAAGCACACTGTTCTTGTATAAAGAGACAACTACCAGGGTATACACAGTTTAAAGGGCAGCAATTCTGCAATAAGCTTTTATTTGTCAACAGGAGTTACCTCCCTTATACTAATAAATAGTTCAAATGTAAAACCATATGTGAATGCAAAAATGACTAGTCTTTTTGTAAATATTTTAGATATTTGGGCAATAGCACTAAATAGGTATAGCGTACTTTGTAACAGGGGAAAAAATAAAGGATAAACACTGAGTTTGATCTAAACTAACATGAGATAGGGGAAATTGGGCGAAATAGCTCAACTTAAATAAGAATAAATTGGAGGGAACACATAATTTTATGTGAATCACCATTTTTCTAGACCCATTATGCAGCAAATGATGCAACGGGGTTGTTGGAGTCTTGTGTACTTAGAGATCTGGGAGAGTTCGGGTAATAATTACCATAAACTATATGTCGTATTAAATTAAAAAACCAATGTGCGAATACCCATGGGATAGTATTTACAATAACGACAACAAGCATTGTTAATTATTTCCAGATCTCTAAGTGGTTCAGCATTGTTTTACAATGTCTGTGTTATTTGCATGTCTTTACATACTAAGATAGAAAAAAAATATGTTAAGAAATGCTTTCTAACCTGTAATCATTATAAAGGTCAAGTAATATTACTTGAATATACTGTATAAAATGAACTATTTAATTAATAGGAAGTTAAGTAATATAAGACTACTAATGTACCTTGTATCTGCAAGTGTATGTTGTTGGTATGTAGCATTTTATTTATTTTTTAAAGTGTTATATTCATTCTAAGGATGGATGTTACAATTGCATGACATGCTTTTAACTAATGCTGAGCACTTGTAGACAGGGAATATAACTTATTGCTCCAACCTGAGACCCTGTCCATTGAGATTTATACAAGATTGTTGGGCTATTTAATAGAATGTAACCTTCCCTAGGGTGACAATTTAAGATCAAGGACAGACATAAAAGTATGAGAATCCAATATACAGTAAAATTATGATAAACCTTATATTACATCCTTCCGGTACTATCAAACGGCTTACTTTTTAGGGCCTTTAAAAATAACATGGATAAAACAAGATATAATTAATAAAAAGAACTAACTTGGCTGTACAATTATTTACAGGTAAAAGGGGAATCACCCTGGGGGGCACATGTAAGGCACACTTTGTCTCGTTCGTGATTTTTAAGAGATGGGGGAGCACCGGTGGGGGAAGGGAATTTTGGCCGGCAGTGCTAGAAAGGTATTTTGAGATATTGGGACCAGGGGGGCGCACAGGTTCACATGATTTACATAGATAGGGACACTTAAAAGAGGTAGTTTAACATATTAAAAGCTAAAATGTGAATAATCCCTGCTATGAAAGAGTTCTTCATTAAAAGTATGCCGAAAATACTGCATTTAAGAATAACTGCAGAGGATCTCATTATGTAGTATCACACAGAATTTATGGAAAGATTGATCATTATTAACAATATGATCAAAATACTTGGCAAACAATTAAGAAACTTACTACCCATGTGAGTTACAACAATATATAGTACACATTAAAAGATCGATAACTGGATCCTCCCCAGTTAATATAAAATCTGCAATAAAATGGGGTTTATTAATACTTGACAATAGTAAATGGGGCAAACTGCTTTACTAAAAAATGGCTTAAAATAAGGGATCCTTGGTTAATCAGATTGGCCATGGTTGAGGGCGGCTCCGTTTGCAACAGAGACATATATAATAACATGATATTTAAATTAAGACATGTGTTACTATCTTCCTGTGCGCCCGGCCCAGCACGGCTCATGTAGGATCACGGAGGGAAAGGCGGAGAAAGGAAATGGAATAGGGGGATTCCTGCAGCTATTAGAACATTGTTTATTATTCCACTGAAAACAATAATTTACAAATTAAGTTAAGTTAAATGGCATAGATTAGTCAATTTGCCTGAGGTCCAGTAGGAATAAATTTAAATTATCCATAAGAGGAGCACAATATATGAGCACAAAATATTAAGAAGTCAGGAATAGAACCTCTTTAACCATGTAACACAGGCAAATATATATAAATTGTAACTAAGAGTATGGTATTGTTGACCATTGACCAGTATTGCACAATATAAACACTGGCTGGGTTTAACCCTCTAGATGCTCTACTGATCATTTTTTATTATTGTCCCAGTGTACTGGATACTAGAAAGAGATTTGGTGTATAACACACTGGAAAACAGTAGGTAAATGTAATCATTGCTAAAAAGGAATAATTTAAGCATTGTACAGTTAGAAGCTATTCAGTGATATGAATAAATTATTAAATCAACTTATTCTCCCCAGATATGGGGAAGTTTCTATTGAATTTAAGTTTTATTATAGATGTTCCTATTAAGCTGCAGGGCCCCTATTTGAATTTATATTTTATCCGTGATCTGGCAGTCTACAAGATAAGTTGCCAGAGATTTGTACACTGGCAATTTATTCTTGCCAGTAGGATTTAGAATATTATTAAGGATAAAATCAATGTTTAATTTGGAAAGAGTGGATTTCAGCTGTTCTCTCTGTATAGAGAACTGGGGGCACTGTGTCAGCAGGTGGTCGGCTGTGAAGGGGATCCCACATTGAGGACAAAGAGGGTTCAGCTTTAGAATATACTTCCCCGCACTAGCAGGCAAAAGACTGGTCCCCATCCTCAGTCGGCTAATGCATTTGTCTATAATGATATTGGAAGAATATTGATGCGGCCGACTGAGAGTTTTCTGGGCAATTGGGAAAGGGGCTTTATATGAAGTGTTAGTGGGTGGTATTTTGTTCCACTCACGCATAACATAGGCCTTGGCCCGGGAGTATATTTCTGTTGGGGCTAGTGGGACCCCTATGTTGACTGACTCACTTTTGAGGCCCTCCTTAGCCTCCCTGTCCGCCTGATCATTCTCCGGGATGTCGACATGTGCTGGGCACCAAACTAAAGTTACCTGTAAAGATTTGTCTAGGCACTTTCGATTCGGTTCCAAAATTTCATTTAAAATATCAGGCCTAGACCTGCTAGTTCTATTTTTGATGGACTCAAGTGATGATAGAGAGTCCGAGAATATAGCAGTCTTAGTTGGCTTGTTAACTAATATCCAGCACATTGCAAAGCTAATGGCCAAAAGTTCCGCCGAATATATAGAAAGATTGTTGCTGAGCCTGCATGTTCTTATAATTTTTTTGGAGGGAATTATGAATGAATTAGCTACCAAGCCAGAGTCATGGCATTTGGAGCCGCCTGTATAAATTTTTAAATGCTCAGCATACTGAAAATTAATGTAATTGAGAGCTTCTGACCTCACGAGGTGCGGAGAGTCAGATTTCGTTACTATTGCAGATAGATAGTTGTCGACATCCGGGGAGTGAAGCAACCAGGGGGGGGAGGGGTTTCGGAGCGATTCAGGTCTGCCACAGCAACCTCCTTGAGACCGCCCTCCTCCACCAGGGTCTGGGTGCTGGCCCCAAATGGGAAGGCAACATGCTTCTTTTTAAGCTCCCGGCCCCTGATGAAGGTGCCTGTCCCAAATAGCTTGGTAACAGGGTTTGAGCCGCGTCTGGACTGGGCCCTGGCCCAATATTGGAGGGTTTGTTGTTTTTGGCGCAGGTTGAGGGGCAGCACTCCGGCCTCCTCCTCTAATGTACAACCCGGTGTACACGGCAGTGCCCGGAGGGCTATCCTTAGGGCCTTGTTTTGTATGGAATCTACCATTTTGAGGGCGTTTGGCGTAGCACATGAATAGATTTGGGCCCCATAATCTATCTTTGGACGAATAAGGGACTTGTAGAGGAGAAGGAGGCTATTTTTATCGGACCCGAAACCTGTGCCTCTCAACATCCTCATTAAATTTAAGTCCCTTTCGCACCTTTATGCCAAATATTTGAAGTGGTGAATAAATGTTAACCGTTTATCTAGGTACATACCTAGAAATTTCACCACTTTTTCAAAAATGATTTTGGTGCCGCCTAAAGTTACGTCCAAAGAGTGCTGTTTTTGATTGCCAAACTGGATTCCTACTGTTTTTGTGGGTGAAATTTTGAATCCCCATTCAATGGCCCATTTCCATATACAGTCCAGCCCTGCTTGGGCCTGTTTTTGCAGGGTTGACAGCTTGGACCCCATTAACCAGGTGCCGGAGTCATCGGCAAATTGGGAGATAACCATGCCTGATGATTTAACGGTTTCAGGCAGGTCATTGACAATGATGGAGAACAGCAGGGGAGAGATGACAGACCCTTGAGGGGTGCCTCTTTCAGTTATTGCTTCGTCTGAACTCACACCATCAACTCTGACCGTGATCTTACGACCTTACATAGTGGAAGCAGTGTCCGGTGATACGTATCAGCTAGCTTTGTTAAGATGCCGAACGTCCAAGTTAAATCGAAGGCAGCTTGATGGTCCAAAAAGATTGCAAGTACTGACTGCCCTCGGTTTTTAGCCAAAATAATGTCATGTTGTAGCCTAGCTAGCTGGTCTAGGGTAGAACGCTCTTTCCTAAAGCCAGACTGGAAGGGGTTCAAAATATTTTTTGTTTCCAATAAGTGCTCAAGTCTATGATTTCTAATAATTTACCAGCGTGAGAGGTGAGACTTATTGGTCTATAAGATTTTGGATCTGATTTCTCTTTTCCAGGTTTTGGTACCGGTATCACTGTAGCCTGCTTCCACTCGGGTGGTATAAGACCCGTCGTGTACACCCTGTTGTACAATTCAAGCCAGAAATATAAAATGTGATCTGACATGTTCTTGAACATCAGATAGGAAAGTCTATCAGGTCCCGCGGCAGAGTCCTTCCTGCCACCAATGGCTGCTTTTAATTCTGAAAGAGAAAATGGTTGATTTAGTGGGCAGTTATTATCCCCAGGCTCAGTTAAAATGTGTTTATTATGTGATTCAAACATTTTTTGATGGTCCAGAGTTTCAGAAGGCAGGTTTGAATCACTAGATACAGATCTGAAATGTTGAACCAAAAATTGAGCCTTGTCTCTTGGGGTACAGGCAATTTCGCCTTTAATTTTAAGTAAAGGCACAGGACAGTACGGAATTCCTTTAATTCTGTGAATTTTTTGCCAAAACTTCTTTGCAGTAGAGTGTTTAGTATCAATGGATTCACAGAATTCTTTCCAATTTTGCTTTTTGGCTTCCAAAATGACCCGCTTCGCAGTGTTTTCTAGAGACCTATAAGTTTTAAGATTATGCTCCGCGGGGTTATTTTTAAAGATTTTTAGTCCTTTTTTCTGTTCTGTACAGCTTTGGCTCATTCATCGCTCCACCACGGTACTGATTTGTTGCGTTTGTTCCGGCCAGAAGAGACCGGTATGCTGCATTCAGCTATGGACAGCAGTTTGTTGGTAAGATTTTTGCAAAATAGAAGAGGAACTTCAGCGCCAATGTCTGCCAGGGATAGACCTGCACAGATGTCCCTAAACTGATCCCAGTTAGCCTTATTGAATATAAATCTAGGTTCCCCTGAACCCTGGGTATCAGTTCCCTGTGTAATAAAGTTACACAGAGTGACTATTTGAGGGAAGTGGTCAGATCCTAGGCTATCGGGTAACGGTTCCCAGGCAGAAGTGCTAGAAATCTCAGGGCTGGCTACGGTGAGGTCTATATGAGTCATGGCTCCTGTGTAGTCAAGCCTGCTTGGCGAACCGTCATTGAGCAGAACGAGGTCGTGCTCTTCCAACCAGGCTGTGACTGCTTTACCTCCCGCATCAGATTTAGGGAACCCCAAGCGGGGTGATGTGCATTAAAGTCCCCCGTGTAAATGACATCATGGGTCCTTTAATGGTCCGTAATTATTTTATTCAAAGACTCAAGATCACATCCTCTTCAGTATATGTTAACCAGGATAAGAGGTCGGTTCTTATTTATGATAACCTTAATTGCCAGCACTTCGATAACAGCACTACCATCAGCTTTTAAAGAGTCATTCACACTCAATACCTCATAGTTGATGTTATTTTTAATATAAAAGGCTAACCCACCTGTAGAGTTATGGTTCAAGTTGCAGTGGTTTTTATGCTCAATATTAAAACCAGAAATAGTTTTATACTCACTGCCCCTAAACTTGGTTTCTTGTAAAATTAAGACTTGCATGGATGGGTTTGTGTCTAGGAAATGTTTAACTTCAGTATGTTTAACCGAAGACATACCACCTATATTAAATGAGGCAATGTTAAACCTACTGTTCATAGTGGCCCTCAATTAACCTGCGTCTAATGTTATTAACTGTAGCCGAAGGGGACTTCAACATTGTTTTCCGTCCCATACGGGCTGATTTTGGTTTGGCAGGAGTTCTGCATTGGCGTGAAGAAGGAATAGGAGGTTTCATGGCAGAGTGTGCCGGTTCCCTGGGTGACCCGGAGGGTTTTCCGCTGCATATGGGCTTGGGATCGGCTCCGTCACCGTGGCTTTCTTTGGGTAGGTGGGAGGTATCTTTATATTTGCGTTTAACTTTTGGAATAGACTCTTGGCTCCTAAGGAACCTTGAGTCTATTTTATTACATATATAGGTCTTGACTCGACGCCCAGTGGACCGTAGCTGTTGCTGGTCCTTAACTAGCTCAGTAACCAAGTCAATGAGCTCACTGACATGGATGGGGCGATATTTTTTACCTTTACCTGTACGGTTTTTAATACTTATAAATGAATCCCCTGTATTAGAGTTACTAATGCTGTCGTTTGGGGCAGGGGAATTCATGGGGGAGGTCTGGGTGTCGACCATACGGGGGCGGTTAGGGCGGGCACTAACCACGGGCTCCTCCTCAATCCCACACACATCGGAGATAGACTACTGCGAGTAAATGCTGCTGTGCACCGACACCAGGGAGTCATGCCCCGTAACATTAAATACGGAGTTGTCCGAGACGGTCGAACGATTCTCCGTTCGATATGACAGGGCGGAGGACTCCCTGAGACCACTAGTAGAGTGCACGGGGGGAGCAGTACAGTCTCTTTGGATGGGGAGACTGGGGGTGTGTGTTTATCACTCCGAGCAGCAACCTTATCTGTATTTAAACAAGTAGCACTTTTAGGTCTCGCTACAGGGGGGCTGCAGGGGGAGGATGCTTTCTTTATGATTTATTTATGGGGGCCAATACCGTGTCATGCTTGGAAGTTGACCTTAAGGTTTTGCTGGGGGGTTGGGCATTCTCTTTCGTGGTGGCTATTGTCAGTGCGTTTAATCGCGACTCCGCCTCAGACCAGTTCACCCCGTAGATATTGCAATAGGAGGCTACCTGGGCAGCTCTTTTATGGGCGGGGCATCCCTGGTAAGAGGCAGAGTGTTGATGGCTACAATTCGCACAGTGGCGAGTTATAGCAGTACAATTTTTGGGCGCACATAGGATACCGGCACACCGCACGCAAACCTCTGTTTTAGAACATTCAGAACTGCCAGCCTTGTGACCAAAAATCTGACATTTGAAGCACCGAGTAGGCATGACAGGGAAGGGGCGTACGTTTAGAGTTATGGTTGTATCCCTTATCATGACTCTGGAGGGCAGGATGGAAGGGGTTGCAAAAGTCACTTTAACTAGCCTAGGAAACCCAGGCGGTGGTGGTTTGCTAGGCGTGATTCTTTCTAATGAAATGATATCACCATGTTGGGGGGGCTCCACCACTAGCCACTTGCGTAGTTCCTCCAGGTCCTGGCTTTCTGGGATGCCGGCAAGCAAGCCGTCAGTGCTTCCGCAGATTTAAGTTGTAGTAATACCCCACCGGATGCTAGGGGAATTGTCCTATTGACAAGACCAGGCAAGGCTTTGGCTATATTGGACGCCAATTGAACAATTGTAAGCACAACTGTCAACTTCTTGACCTGGTCGCAAGACCGAAGGAGACACTTAAAAGCATAGTGTTATTTGTAAGATGGTGGGGCTCATTCCTATTAAGTGCCTCCCCTCGTAAAGGTGACAGATTGGAGCTGCCACCTTGGACTTTAGAGCTTGAACGAGACATTGTCAATAACAGTATTTAAGACAAATAATTGAGGTATGAAATAAGTAAAGGATTTGCAAGAACAGTGTGTAGCTAAAATGATATGTACAGGAAGTAGTATCCTATTGAAATATATGATATATGACTTAGACAGTAGTACCAAATTATCACAGTTGAATGTAATTATCACAGAGTAAATATAGCACCGTACCTGTAAACAAGTAAAATTGCTATACAAATGGTCAATTTTGACTAATGAAAGCTGTTTGGAAGTAAATTTGAATGAGAATAATGCCAAAGTTTGTTGAATGTGATTTGAAAGACGGAGTGTCAGAAGCAAAGGGACATTGATATGCTATATCAGGAAAAAGGCCATGTTTTTTTAACAGTTCAAAAAAATAAAAGTATTTTGGTAGAGAACCACCTAAGGAAGATTTCTGTGACATTATTTTGAGATCCAAGCAGTGCTTTCTGACATGAAGATTTTCTAAGTTTTAAATATAGCCATATAAGGTAAAATGGACCCACCTCTGTCGGCCATATTTTAAGACGGATCGGAAGATTTGAGCAACTTTAGTAGAGAACCATCAAAAACATTACTGTGAAATTATTTCAAAATTTGGCCAGTGGTTTCTGACAAAAAGATTTTCAAAGTTTTTAACATGGCCATATAAGGAAAAAATGCCCAGCCCCTAGCGGCCAAGTTTTTCAACGGAATGGAACCATTTGTGCAACTTTGATGGAAAACCACCCAAAGAACATTTCTGTGAAATTATTTGGAAATAGCGACCGAAATGTTAATAACAATAAGTGGGAAAATGGTCCTCTCAATGAGGAAAAATATAAAAATTTGGATGCCGACCAAGAAAAAGGACACAATGAAGATCAGCGAGGATGGCGGAAGCACTGTAGAGTTGACACACACCGGAGATCATGTATATAATGTTCATATGGCTGGTTATAATGTCTTTTCTTTGAAATTTTGTTTGTTTATATTTTCACTAAGTATACAAGATGTTGATCAATGTTACACTTCATTCTTATATACCTGTATAACCTTGCATTATTAATTTTAATTTGAACAAACAATAAAATCTGTTATAAACACAAGGCGTTAATAATGAAACCTGTTAAAACTACAAAGTGTAACAGTGTTACATCATCAATTAGCTGGGCATCCAAAACTGCAAAGCTGTTAGCAACACACATAGCAACGGTGTCGGTAATTCGACTTCAAAAGTCTTTGATGTTTGTGCCGAAATGCGGCTGTCGTCTTTCAGTTTGTCGCTGAAAAGCGTGTTTCACACTTAACATGTGGACCGCGTGTACAATTATCGATTGATACTACTGTATCTGAACTGTTCAAGCGCTGCCGATAGTGCGTTAATGAATTAGTGTTGTAGTGAAAACATTGGTTATAAATTGATATCATGATCAATGATATAAATTTTACTACATACGCCGAATGATTTACTTGTAAATTGTGTGCGCCCGCGGACCCGCTTAGGCAAATTTGGTGGGGACAAATAATTTATTTTTGAGCCAATGGCGCAAGGCCGCATCCACGGCAGAACACTGCCAGTGTAGTAGATTAAAACTGTAACAGTAATAGGGTTTATTACTGGACTACTGCTCGCACCATAGGGCAAAGGTTGGCTTCGAACATGAAACAAACATATAATGAAAATGAGACTTAGTGAGTCTCTTTCGAGTCTGTTTTCTTGGTCAGCACTAGGTGTTTTTTTTAGAAAGTTAATTCGAACGCTCCTCAAGTAGGAATCAAACATTTTTTGAAATAAAGCAGAAATATAAACATTCATAATACAATGTGGATACATGATTTCAGGCCATTTGAACCAAATGCCATTTTGATCAAAGCATACAGCTCTATTGGGTTTGTTGTAACAATTATTATAAGGACACAAAACTATCAAGAAGCTGTTATTTTATTGTTAAACTATTTTTTTTTTTGAGCAGTGAACCATAAGAATCACCAAGCAGAAATATGTACAGTATTATATGAAATGGGATCTATAAAACAGCTACCTAATATAAGCATAATTTGTAAACATCGCTTTTAAGAGGCATGGTAAGTTTCGTATAAAGAATATAGTGGCTATCAAAATGTAAAGTAAGAGGCACATCAGTGCCTGTATCGCTCCACTTGCTGGATAAAGACGGAGTGTCAGAAGCAAAGGGACATTGATATGCTATATCAGGAAAAAGGCCATGTTTTTTTAACAGTTCAAAAAAATAAAAGTATTTTGGTAGAGAACCACCTAAGGAAGATTTCTGTGACATTATTTTGAGATCCAAGCAGTGCTTTCTGACATGAAGATTTTCTAAGTTTTAAATATAGCCATATAAGGTAAAATGGACCCACCTCTGTCGGCCATATTTTAAGACGGATCGGAAGATTTGAGCAACTTTAGTACAGAACCATCAAAAAACATTACTGTGAAATTATTTCAAAATTTGGCCAGTGGTTTCTGACAAAAAGATTTTCAAAGTTTTTAACATGGCCATATACGGAAAAAATGCCCAGCCCCTAGCGGCCAAGTTTTTCAACGGAATGGAACCATTTGTGCAACTTTGATGGAAAACCACCCAAAGAACATTTCTGTGAAATTATTTGGAAATAAAAATGCACTGCACACACACGTTTTCACAATTGGTTCCTGGTCACAACACAAAATATACTTTAAATAAACCAGCCACAGACTTTAGGAATTCTACCATTTTAAGAAATTGACTTAAGTTTTCACTAAGGAGCTTTGTGGATATGGGCCCTGCACACATTCCAACTTTATTAAGGCATAGACACTTGTTATTGTTAAATGTGCGCCAAAATGATCAATTATTGTCAGTATTTAGGAGGAAAGCTCCGATGAACTTTGCAAAATGTGATTTATTTACTAAAGCAAACCATGGGAAAGTTGTAACAAAGGGAGACAACTATTGTATACAAACGGTTAAACAACACCAATACTATTGGCGTTGCTGCCTAGATTGGTCCCGCGATTGTAATAGAATATTAAAATAACATCCCTTCTCAAATAAGCGTATTAAAAGCTGCGGTATTGGCACCATATTTTTTCTGCGATTAAATGCACATTAAATACAATTTTAGTACACTAATTGTATTTTTTTCTGTACTTTTTCTGCATTTTTTTTACAAAAAAGTGTATTAATGCACTAGAAAAAAAACACTTAAAATACACTTTAAATATACTTAAGTGTATTTTTTGAGTATTCAATATTATTCGGAAAAAAAACAACTCGAATATTGAAAATAAAAATTTCCAAATGACAAAAAAAAGTTTATGGTCGGGTTCAAAAAAACATAGTCGGTCGGATAAGTGGAAACAAACAACTTTTGTTATGCCTAAGGAAAAATGACCCCACCCCCAATGCCCATGTTTTTCAACAGAGTGGAAACATTTGAGCAACCTTCAGTAGATAGCCACCCAAGGAACATTTCTGTGAAATTATTAGGAAATCCAACAAGTGGTTTTTGCCAAGAAAATTTTCAAAGTTTTCAATATACGTGTAGTCATTTAAGGAAAAATGGCCCCTGGCTTCCAGGTTACGCATGCGCAAATATATTCCTTCTTTGTTACATATAAAATATTCAAAACTTTCCAATACATCACCATACATTGTTGGAAAGATGAGGACATAACCTTTTGAAAAAACAGCATGTCAAAAAATTATATGCGTTGTAACTCAAAATATTTACCTTAGAAAAAAACACACCGGTTTTGACGGGCATGGAGGCTGCCATTTTGTGCATGAATACATGTGCCAAAAGTTATGAAGCTGGGACCACTAGACACAAAAGTAGTGCACAAAACAACCTTTTTTCTTATTGCTTACATATATACCTTTAAAATGATACCAAAACATATCATTAAAACGGTATTTTACAAATTATATGCATCGCGCACTCAGCCACATGTGCTTATTATCTAACTTACAGCATGTTTTTCAACGGAGCGGAACCTTTTGGGCAACTTGGTAGATTACTTCCCTAGGAACATTTATGTGAAGTTTCATCAAAATTGGCCAACCGGTCTCAGAAGAGATGTCATTTAAAGGAAAGGTTTACGCACGCACAGTTGCACACATGACAGAAGAACCGCCATGGCATAAGCTCGTGTGGAGTTAACCATGTCCATTTATTTGAAGTAAGTAAAAACTCCTTTTAATAAAGTTATATACAATGTTGAGAAAAAATTGTGTCCAGATAGCATATTAAAAGAGAACTTTAAAACGAACATATTTTTTTACTGCACAGTAAAAAAACAATACCACATGTGTATGCACATGGGCACATGTGTGGTTCTTATTGTCCCAAGTCAAAACTGAATGTACCTGTTGTCAAAAATGTTGGCTCTTGAGTGTTAACAATCTTTATAAAGTTTTCAATATAGCCATATAAGACTGCCCCCTGGCAGCAATGTTTCAACAGAGGGCAACCATTTTCGAACTCAGCCGAGATATCATAACAACAAATGTTTTGAGCAAATTTCAAGAATATTGGGCAAAAAAGGCGACTTCTACAGTGTAAACAAGCTTTTTCTTCAATTTGACCTAGTGACCTAGTTTTTGACCCCATAAGACCCAGTTTCAAATTAGGCTGAGATATGATTGGGACAAATGTTCTGACCAAGTTTCATATTTATTGGGCAAAACATGCGACCTCTAGAGTGTTAAAAAGCTTTATAAAGTTTTCAATATAGCCCTATAAGGAAAACAACCCCACCCCCTGGCGGCCATGTTTTTCAACGGAGGGCTACCATTTTCAAACTCGGCCGAGATATCATAACAAATCTTTTGAGCAAGTTTCAAGAAGACTTCGCCAAAAATTTGACTAGGGTTTTAACAAGTTTTTTTCAACTACGAGTATTATAATATAAACAAGAAATGTCTTTAAAAAATACAATCGGCGTTCACATTAATACACGGAGATATCATTTTTACCCTAAACATATGATACAAGAGGGCCAGGATGATCGGTTACGTGGCTTCCCGGACCCCAGATTTTTCGGTCCCCACCTATATAAGAAGACTTCTCGGACCCCAGATTTTTCGGACACCATAAGAAAACTTCTCGGATACCAAAATTAATTTGTGATTAATAATTATTAATATTTGTACCGTAAATAAACCGATCATACCGCCCCATGTTTTCACCAGTGATACATGAATAACCTAAAGAATGTACGTAGACATCATTATTATATAAATTTGCCTGCGAAATTTAACAAATTAACAGTGTACGAAAATAATTGCGGAAACATTTTTTTTTTCAAACGCGTATAGCTATTCTTAAGTAATAAACCCTACCGTCATCTTGAAAGTGATCTATGCATAATACATACACATTTCGAAGTCAATTAATCATCTATAGGCTAAAAACGTTAATGATTTGTTTCTCAGGCAGCGCCGCAACATATTTTGTATAGCCCACCACGAATTTGATATAATGCAAAAAAATATTTTTTATTTTTTTTTACGATCGCGCCCGAGTTTTAAAGGAACAGTCCAGAAATATGTTAATAGTACTAAAACATTGTAGAAAGTGTTTCTAATGGGCATGTCACCGAACAAAATACAAAAACTACGCATTTGAAATCCGTGAATTATTAACATTTTGGTAACTTGCTGTCGTCTATTTTCGGTATGCGATAACTGGTGATGACTCTGGAGTAAACCAGTATGTACATTATAGTATTTCGTTCATACCAAGCGCTTTTGAACAATGCCTTTCGTAAACAAGAAACATATTTCGGACGACTAAACACCATAAACGTTCATAAGAACTATTACTAAATTTATGATGTATTTGAATAAGATCCCATGGACAGCGGCTTAAAATTAAACGATTCCGCATTTTAACATAGCGGAAGAAGATTAACCCGGTAGATATTTCGGTATTTCCAGTAACTTTCTTCCTGTCTGAAATACTGTGTAAATTTTGAAAAAATGTCATATTCGATTGGGAACCTTTATAAATATCGTCTATTTGTTAATTTAGACTTTTGATTCGTAGATGCTTTTGCTTGCTTTATAAATATCGTCTATTTGTTAATTTAGACTTTTGATTCGTAGATGCTTTTGCTTGGATAATATTTAATTGCATATTTTTTGAAGAAAATCTGTGTCAATATAAGTCCTATGGAAACAATCGAAAATGCCAGCTGCAAGTGTTGATTATCCTGTCCCAAAAAGTATTGGTAAATTTAAGTTAAATTCTATAAATAGAAGTATTTTAATGCTGATGGTGTATCAGTTTGAAGGCACTTATGTTAATTATGAACATTCGAATTGATTGCCTCTTTACATCAGCTTGCATAAATGTCGGTTTGTGAATAATAAATCTATATTCAGAATTCTATAAAAAAAAAAAAGGAATGCTTATGTTGTTATTAAAACTTAAAATTGTCTTTAATCTGTTCTTAATAATAACTTGTTTTACTGAGCCATTACATAGTGGCAATAGAAAATAGTAGGAGAAAAAATTACTTCATTAAAAAAAACTCGCCCTCCATCCTGATTTTTTGGAAACAATTCATTATTTTTTGTTTATCCGTATACCGTGTATCCTAATGAAAAGCGATCTTCAGAGAACAATCAGCGCATTTGAAATAATGATGACTTCCAGTTTAATAGCACAAACTTAAAATTTTTATAAGACTATGGCGATTTAAAATTATATTTGGTAGGAATATGATGTATCAAGGGTTTCTATGTATAATTTGTATTGCAAATCATGTATTTATGTTACGCAAATGAAGAAAAAGTAACATTAATAACATTTCGACGTATTCAGAGACTTATTTCACCACATTTTATTTATTGAAAGATATTTTTTTATAAGTTGACAGTGCTCCAGCAAGGCCTAAATGTTTTAGATATATTTTATCTGTTGTTCATTCGGGTGTACAGCAAAACAGAAAATTCTGCATAATCAGTAAATCTTAAGTTACACACATCTGCGTTCAATGTAGTGTACGCATATAAAAGCGAAAACTTAAATGGAATGAAATCTATTCATCGTTTGAAACCGGCCAATTTATTGCTCAATCAAATGTATATTATATAAAACTACTACTAAATGCTAATAACAATTAGCTGATGCAAATTTAAAAAAAAATTGTTTTGTATGCTGTCGTTCCAGATGCGTTTCATGTGTTTTTCATTCGGGCGTACATTCGAGTTTGCCTTAGATACACCCTTGAAAATAATAGATCTACTTTTAAAATTTAAGTCAGATAATTTTAGTAATTTTACACTGCTACTTAAATAAATATATCATCATGAATATATGGATATTGACATTGAAATTGTAATTGAACAGTTTCCCCGCTAGCAAGCCCATTTGGGCCCAAAATGGGCTATACCTGGGCAAATATACCATATGAGCTCCATATGAGCTCCATGTAATATTTTTCTGCCAATATCGAGCCCATATCGAGCCAAGCCACAAGCCCACATGGGTTTCCAGCAAGTATGCCCATATGGGTCCTAGTAAGTCATCCCATTTGGGCCGGGAAAGGGCTTTATCTGGTCTATGTACCACATGGGCTGCATGTGAGACCCATTTGTGTGGTCTTGCCATATCAGAACCAGTTGGGTCCTAGGCAAGCAAGCCTATGTGGGTCCCGGAAAGAAATAAAGTCCGAAATGGGCGCACTACAAGAATGCCCATATGGGTCTAGCAAGAAAGCCCATATATGTACCCAGGCAAGCAAGCCAATATGGGTCCAAGCAAGAAAGCCTATATGGGTCCCGAACAATATGTCCATATGGATCAACAACAGAAAGCCCATATAGGTCCCAGCAAGAGAACCCTCATGGGGTTATAAACGAATAAAGCCCATATGGGCCCCAGCAAGAAGGCTCATATGAGTCCACAACAAACAAGCCCATATGGGTTACAAAGAGCAAGCTCACATGGGTCCCCAGCAATCAAGCCCGTATGGATCCCATTCAAGCAACCCATGGGTCCCACATATAGTTTCTGGCAAGCCAACCCATGTGGGCCCGATATGGGATATGCCTGGGCTTATTAACTACATAAGCCCCATGTAGGTCCCACATACATGTCATGCCCATATCAGTCTCAGATGCTTCCCAGGCCAACAAGCTCAAATGGGTCCAAGCAAGAAAGCCCACATGGGTTCACACAAGCAAATCCATATGAATCCCATTAAGAAAGCTCATAGCAAGAAAGGTAATATAGGCCCCCAACAAGTAGGCCTAGATGGGTCCCCAACAGCAAGCCTATATGGGCCCCAGCAAGAAAGTCCATATTGGCCCCCAACAAGCACGTCTAGATGGGTCACAAATAGCAAGACATTTGGGTCCCATCAAGATATACCATGTGGGTTTCAAACTGGCAAGCCCATATGGGCCCCATGTCGGTCTGTGTGCATCTATTACCAGTCCTAATTGCCGAACTGGTAGTTGCAAAAAATACGAACGCGAACAAAAGTGCCCTTTTTAGGAATTAGCACCCTGGCATTTGTTTATTCTGGCTGGATAACTGGGTGATTAACATCTACATGAGAAGTTGATACAAATGTGCAATTCTAATCAATTATTAACAGAACGCAATAAACATAAATTCCCCCATTTATTCGCTCTGGTGAAATATTCGCTCTGATGATTCTCTGGACGCTAATTGATGCATGTATATTATAACAGCTATACACCGGCAGCTAAATGCGGGCTATTTTTAGAATGATCGTGAGTGTGTTGAACTAAATAGGATCAAATAGAGCGTACCGCTAGGCTAAACAAAATAGTGTGTTAATTCTGTGAATGAACATAATATTCTGTGCATGACATACAATGAGAAAATATCTTCATACTAATGCTCAGTTCTAGAGTGTATATCAATAATATGTTTATAACTTTATTTTAACCTTTATTTTAAGTTTGCAATCCCTAAAATTATAAAATTTGCCCAATTCTATTGGCATTCAATTTTCCCGCTGCATAATTATCGCAAGAAATCTAGGTAAACAGTGATATTAGACAGCTACGCCGAATAACAATGTTTAAACTCCAGGTTAAAACAAGACACTGTTTGGTAAAAATACATGCCCCCGGATTGTGCTGGAGAGCCCATTTGAATTATTCTGAATTATTTTAAGTCCAAATTAGATCTAGGTCAAAGTATGGTTGAGTGATATGGGTGGATTGGGAATGGCCATAAGCAACAACAGTATATATATTCAAGTGCTGTCAGTGCTCTGGCGAGGCCGCAAAACTGCGATTCTATCGCTCATTTTTCACAAATGTCGCAAAAACTTGGTCTAGTAACGATTTTTGTTCCATACAAAATTTCATGGGGCGAATCGTCAAAAATGTGAAACGGTTTGGGGACGAATATAAAATCTCTCGAAGTGTACCGAGTATGTATCAAACATCCGATTGAGGTCTGCTGTCTGATTGGTTTAATCAAATATGGCGCTACAATCTTAGCCAATCGATAACAGTCTGCGTTTGAGCTTTATCTGCATATTGATGTATTCGTCTGCTGCGTCGCCTAAGCAAAAAAGCCTTGAACGTTATTTTGAGTAATTTCTCCTCGCAAAACATCAAAACATAAGAGTTTCTTGGTTACGTTACGAGTCTGACCGTTGCTTCGCAAGCTGCCTGCAACCAATAAAGCTGGTGACGGTCTAGACGTTTTTTGACAGAAACTCAAAGTGGCAGTGTCACGAATTTGACATAAAAGCCTGAACGAAAATTCAAAAATTATTGGTTTAAAAAGCACAGTTGGCTTGCCTATAATATTGAAGGAAATTTTACGACGCATTCACTTTTTATTAAGTACAAAAAGAACAAAGTTTTCCATTGAGTCACTAATTTTAAGTTTATAGTTAAATCAGTTATGTGTGTTTAACAGTTTATAATGATAAAAAAAACATTAACTGTGTTTCTAGTGTTAACTGCTGTTAGTTGAATTCACACCAACCACTGACACTTAAACAAGACACAACTAGTCAAGGTAAATAAATATTGTTATTGATTTTATCATTTGTAGGAAATTGTAGGTGTTTTTTGTTTGTGTCTCCAAAAAATTGGAAATGTCCCCAATTTTTTATTAGCTGTTAGACAGATGTTACCTTCTGTGATACCTCGCCAGAACACTGGCTGTAGTAAGTGCTGCTGGTGATAGACGAAATGGTAAAATCTAGTTAACGAAGAAATAGCCTATTTTGATTTATTATGAAGTCCAAATTGGCTCAAGGTCATGCTCAAAGTGGTCATGGGTCAAAGTGAGGTTGAGTGATATGGGTTGATTGGGAATGGTCATAAGCGACAACTGTGTATGTATTCAAGTGTTATAGTAAGCGGTGTTTCCATGGTGCTAGACGAAACAGTAAAGTCTAGTTAACGAAGAAATTACACTTTTGAATTATTGTAAGCCCAAATTAGGTCAAGGTCAAAGTGAGGTTGGGTGATATGGGTGGATTGGAGATGGTCATATGCAACAACTATGTAAGTATCCAAGTGTTCTAGCAAGCGGAGTTGGTGCTAGACAAAACAGTAAAATCAAGTTAACCAAGAAACAGCCCATTTGAATTAAGTACAAATTAGGTCAAGGTCATGGTGAAAGTGAGGTTGGGTCATATGGGTGGATAAGGAATGGTCATAAGCAACAACTGTGTAAGTATCCAAGTGTTGTAGTAAGCGGTGTTGGTGTTAAACAAAACGGTAAAATCTACTTAACCTTGTCATGGACGGAAGGACGGACGGACAGTCAGAAAGGACAATTTCTATATGCCCCCAGCATTGAGATGCCAGGGGCATAAAAAAAAATTATAACGATCTCCCATCTGCTATTTCTTTGTTTTACTGATCCTAAATTGTCTGTGTTGCCGTATGTGTTATGGTCGGGGACAGCAGGGGCACTGACTAAAATGCAGACAGCAAATGCAGAAAAAGTAAAGAAGGAAGATGCAGACAATATAGGTCTAATTACCCCAAAACGGAAGTCACGTCCTCAGGGTTACATGCTGTCAGTTAGATAATAAGCACATGTGGCTGAGTGCAGGATGCATATAATTTGTAAAATACAGTTTAAATGATATGTGTTGGTATCATTTTAAAGGTATATATGCAAGCAATAAGAAAAAAAGGCTGTTTTGTGCACTACTTGTTTGTGTAGTGGTTCCCAGCTTCATAACTTTTAGCCCATGTATTCATGCACAAAATGGCAGCCCCCATGCCTGTTAAAACCGGTGTGTTTATTCTAAGGTTAATATTTTGAGTTACAACGTATAGAAATATTTGACATGCTGTTTTTTCAAAAGGTTATGGCCTTATCTTTCCAACAATGTATGGTTATATATTGGGAAGTCGCTTGGTCATGGTGAAAATTGAGATCAAACATTGAATATTTTATATGTAACAATGAAGGAATTTATTTGCGCATGCGTAACCTATAGATAAAGAAGGAAAACGCAGACAATGTAGATACAGAAGGAAAACGCTGACAATAAAGATACAGAAGGAAAACACAGAACATATAGATACAGGAAAGGCAGAGGGGATACAGGTTTAAATAGATTTAATTTGTGTTTAAAACGTCCTAATGTTGCCTTACACATGTAAATATAACATTACATTGATACATATGTTTAATATTGTTTTTAATATGTATTATTATGCCTTATGGGATATTTATAACATTTTAACATTGAGTGGTGTACATAACATAGTCAATTAGTTTTATTCTTCTTATCATGTGTATTATTATTAATTCTAATTAAAACTAAAACTACTCATAATGTATTTCTGTAATTAAAACATTATTTCATTATACAACAAATGTTTCTCATCATAAACACTTCATAAGCTAATGCATCTATAATTTGAAAATTTAAATATCAAAATGTTATTCATAATATTAAAAATATGTTCACAAACGATAATAATGTAAAGTACTTTTTCCGCAAGAACAATCAACAATAAACTAACAGCAAAACACCGTTCAACTTCCCACAATAAGTGTAATATGTGTTTTCCTACTAAAGTCTTCTTTCATTGCGCCTGCGTTTTCATACTATTTAAATATTGTCTGCATGTTCCTTATATTTTCATATCGTATACGTTTTTCTACTATTTTCATATAGGTTCTTCGTGCTCAGGTGAGCTAAAAATGTTTAGACAAAATTGTGTAATATTTATATTACCTTCAAGGAAATGGCTTTTTACAGGTTACAGCTTGCGGGAGCAAAAACAAAAGACTAGAGGTATCACTAAAGGTGGTTAATACCCCGAAATACAGCTTTGACAAAACAGGCTAACACGCGTGATTAATATATTATGCTGTATAAAAAGTGGTAAACTCATTGGATATTTCATTTTAAATGTGACATTTTCAGATGTTATCATAATTTTAATGATATGCACGGCGACAACCGGGCTACTGAACACCTGAGCTCCATTAAAAACTGACATAAAATATATTCTTTTCTCCCAAAAAACACCCACTTATAAACAAAAACCCATTAACATAATTGAAGTGGTTTGTAACATTAAACTTTATAACCACCATTGATGATCGTGTCATCAGCACACCCAAAATGTTTTCCCGTTTAATATAACACATGACATGGCAGTTTCTTTTCAAATCGGGTGTGAAGAGATGATAACCAACATGTTTAAGGAAGTTTTGCTTTTTCATCATAATTAATGTGGATGTAGCTCAGACGAGTAAATCTTGTTTCTTTGTATTACACATCACCTTTTTTTATTCGCTCAATTTCATGCAAAACATGAACAAATTGAGGTCTAACAAAGATATTTACAATAAGAGGCTCTCTATAAATTATCAGTTACTGAAGAATAAGCGGTTGAGATGTTAGCAGTGCATGTTAGTCACAAGGAGAGTCATACGTACATAAACTTTGATGTAGCAAGTATGACAATTTATGAAAGCATACATAGCAGACATGTATAAATTTGTAAATAATAATTGCAATTAGCAACATTTTGTAATCTCAACACATAAAATATATAACCAATATTTCTATGACAAATTCATATGCTAAACGTGCGGTATATTTTTGTCTAGCTTTTAATATAATAATGTCACGCGTTATAGTCCGGTGTTTATTAAAATGTGTTTTATAAATTTACTAAGTTTTATAAGCTCTATGGTATTTTTTGTCTGGAAGAGTTCGTTTAGTTTTAATATATTTGGATGTGTGTAGTAGTAGTGTTTTAGGTATGGAATATGTTATTTATATCTATTCATCACTTAACTTATATATTAAAAGTATGAAAACAAAAAACATAACAAAATATCAAGAACAAATATTGTGTTAAAATTACAGTAGAACCCCTGAGGAACAATTAAAACCTTGAAGAAAAGAGGCTGTGCGAGGTATGTATTCTCAATATTAAAATGTGCATACTGAGCTTAAACGCGGAAAGGGAAAGTAAATAACAAATCAATTAAGTTTGAAAATGTGAAAAAAATAATCATCCGAAACAGATGGTTAAATTATGTGTGAACATGAGTGCCATTGTCACTAAGATACGCCCGATACTGAAGCTTTTTTGGGTAAAGATTAAATGACTAAAGAGAATCAGTGGAAAAACTAATAAGGTAGAGCCATGATATTGTGCATCTAATTCATCTCCATAGCCTCTCTCTGTGTAGTAATTTGAGGTATCAAAACTATTCCATACATATTCTGAAATCTTTAATCAAGACAACAAAATAATCAAGGTTGGTACTTAAAACTTTGGTAATTACGAGTTATAGTTCTTGTATGCTTCACTTCCTCATCTGATGATGGCAATAATTTCTTCAAACTTTTTGAAAATCCCTGTATGCATTACAACATAATGCTCTGGGGCAGATACTAGACATTTGATTTTTAAATGTGACCTTGACCTTGGACCAATGGACATGGTACTTGGATGTGACATACCACATCATGATGCTGGTCATTTATGCCAACTGACATTGTATTTGAAAATCCCTCCATGGATGACAAAATCATGCTCTGGGTCAATATCCACAAAGCTCCTTAGTAAAAAGTTAAGAAAATTTCACTAAAATCATAAAATTCCTTAAGTCTGTGGCTGGTTCATTTAAAGTCTATTACATCGTTAAAGAATCAACAATTGCTTCTTATTGTACCCAAGTACAAAGATAAAATATGGATTTTAACAATGAAAAGTTCATTAGAAATTTTCACTTAAGTATGACTTAAGTTGAAAATTTCCTAAGGAGCTATGTGGATATGGCCCCTGGACAAACCTCTGACCTTGAATTATGACCCTGACCATGACTAAGAATGTGGTTCTTGCATGCGACATACCGTGTCATGATTCTTATCACGTCTGGCCAGTTATATGAAAATCTTTTCATGCTTGACAAAATTATGCCCAGGACAAATTGGATTATGGATTTATGGATCCTATTTCACCTTAAAGTGTGACTTTTAACTTGAACCCATGGACTTGGTTCTCATATGAGACCCAACTTCTCATGATATGCATGAAAATATTTGGTTCTGAATTATATTTGACCTTTGACCTTGAAGTGAGACCTTGGCCTTGGACAAAGTGACCTGTTTTGTGTGTACGACACAATGTCTCATAAAGCTTATCACTTCTTCAAAGTTTATTGAAAACACTTCCATGCTGGACAAAGATGTGATCCAAAACAGTTGACAACGACGAGTGGGGTTACTTACCCTCGGGATTTTGGTTAAAAACCATTGCCCAAGCACACTGCTTAACATAAAACTCTGTTTTTATAAAAACTATATAAAATCATGTCTTTCAAATGGTGTGCACATATAAAATCTTTGCAGTGCAGGTAAGGTGCTTTATATACAAATCTAAGCTTAAAAGTAAGTAATAATAATAAACAGTAATAACTGCTTTAAAAATAACTTTTCTTAATTGATGCAACACATTTATGAGCTTTATAAACGATAAAACAACCTTTAAAGATTAACGAACAGGCGTGGGAAGTCAATTTGCATATTGAACTTGATGCTCCAAACGAATAGTAAATGGACTAATCATAGTTCTGGTTACAGACTGGCTGACCAATCAGCTTGCAGCTTATATATAACCTTAGGATTGTGAGAATTTGCACTGTAATAAACAACTGCACAGAAATATTGGAAATAATTGATCTGCCCAACTGAATAAGACTTAATGATGGAAACACATAATTTTACATGTATCATCATTTTTTCTTAACCTATTGTTCAGCTTATGCTGTAATGGGATTGTTGGAGCATTTTTAACATAGAAATTAGGAAGAAATACATAATTTAATGATCATATACTGTTCAATATGTTTGGAAACAAGTGTACAATAGTACCGGTTCATTATTTAAAATCATAATATGAACAGTTTAATATTTACCATATTTCTAAGTGGTTCAAAATAGTTTTAGAGAATAAGTATGATAATTGCATGTCTTTGCAACTTATCTGTACTGCTGGTAAATGAATAGGCAGAGATTTAGCTCCAGATTGTTTAGATATGAAGTTAAAATACCGTAATTTCTTGCGTATAAACCACACTTTTTTTTAGCCTAAATTTGTAGCATTTTTCCGGTGCGTCTTATACGCGGATATAAGCAAAAACTCCTAGTTTTTCTATCATAAATATCACCTGTGGTGTTTTGGGCGCCATTTTGAATAGACGCTTAATCGACGTCACTAAGACGCTTATTTAAGCAAGTATTGTACCCGATACGTTTCGCACTGGGATCTTGTAAAAATATAGTATTATATAATATCACACTCTATTATGTGAAGTTAGAATAAGACATCAAACATAGAATGGACATGAAATATTAATTTGTTCACATACAACTGTGTATTTGGTGGTGTTTGAGTATGTTTGTTATATTGTGTCAATAACTACTGCATTTTTGCATTATCCATAACACTTTCAGTAATTCTTATTGTGTCTTTGATCGTTTTTATTTTATTTAAAAACTGTGTTCATGCATGCATGGACACAGTTCTATGTTTTTTATGAAAATGTTGTAAATGCATTCAAGTATATAGTTTTGTGGTAAGATCAATTTTACTGATACAATTATATAAGCAGGTGTATATTACATTAATAACTCTGAAAAGGTTTTTAATTGCACATGTTTAACGGCATATTAAACATCAGTATAATAAAATAATTTATTCTATGTTTGATGTCTTATTCTAACTTCACATAATAGCATGTTAATATTATTGTTATTTTGTGCGTTTTATATTCTAAATTCTTATTTTTCCGAAATATATATGCAATAAAACATAATACATAAAAAATAAAAACCAGGGTTAAATGAACCGTAGTGTTAACACCACCTGACAAACTACTTCACACCTTTTATACTGCTCCGCAAACAAAAAGGATGCTGTCATCGATGATACTTGCAAAACTGACCGTGTTTGCCCAAAAGACAATTAGCGCTTATGGTGTAATTAAAGGTGTTGACACTTGAGACTTCTCAATACAGCGAAAACACATCTAGTGTAATGTATCCGCATTGCGATTTTCAGGACAACAATATTTTCAGTGTCAATAAACAATGGATGTGAAATCTACAATTTTGATGTTTAAAAGCTTTCAAATAGCAAATATTTTTTTCCACAAATTAGGCTCTCAATGTTTAGGTGCGTCTTATACGCGGGGGCGTCCTATACACGAGAATTTACAGTAATTAATACTCTGAATATTAAGAGTACAAGGAAGTTATGCAACAAATAATTGTTGCAGGTTACTATTGGATGAAGTAACATATGAAGTATCAAACTTCATGTAAAAACCAAAATGGATCTAACGTCCCTAAATAGTGAATTTTTAGTATATACAAATAAAGGTAGACTTGCATAGGCAAGTATGATAATTATATGTTTAAGTAATTTCATTTTTCTAACATATATGCAAGATGCTATTAACTTATGCTTATTAACTTATTAACGCTTGCAGACAGGGAATATAGCCAGGTGCTCCTTCTTAAGACCCTGTCTGTTTAGTACATTAAGAGAGTTGGGCTATTTAAAATGATGATTCTTCCCAGGGTGGCATTAACAGGATGTTTAGAGAAGAATGTAATTTACATAACAATACAGCAATATGGGCTGCTAGCTACAAAACATTCACCTTTATAGGGCCACTTTAAAAGAATATGTTAAGAATTTAAGTTATAATTCACTTAATAATTAAAGAAACAAGAACATACATTATTTATAATATTGACATGTTAAAAAATACTTTACATAAACGAATATGCTACTGTGTATCATTACAGTAATGATTAACATGCTAACATGCATGTTAATACAGTAGATTCCAATTAATTGAATATCGGATAATTGAATATTTTGCTTAATTGAATAAAGATTGAAAACACCAAACCATTTGCATTCATTCCCATTGTAAAAACACTGCCTAATCTTGTAAAATATGGTGTCATCCGGTTAATTGAATAGCTAATTATCAGTTGTAGATGTATTGTCCGCTCGACAATCTCATAATCTCCGAGGATACGCTAGTTTGGACAGCCACGCTTCAATGACCGCCTTTGTTATCATTTCACACCACGCATGTATGCAGCGTTTATTGAGTGTCACGTGACTAATAGGTGTAATCTGCGGGCCAAGTACAGTGGAGTCTCCGGTTACAAAACAGCGTGTGTCTGCATTGTTTGTAAACTACATGTACATGTAATAAAATTGATTGAAAATCGAGAATGACGGAGTTCATCAATTGAACACCATAAATATTTTGTAATATACACATGTCATGAATTTGTTTGTTTGTATAATTCATTTATGTATAATTCCTGTATGTTTTATATAAATGTTATTATTTTTGTTAAATATGCTTATTGAATGCTGTAAATATTATGTGTTCTAAATAAAGCACTTAAATAAAGTAATTCAACGAGTTTAGTTACATGTAATACGAACAAAGCGCAAATACACATCATACAGTGTATATGCACCCTAGACCTTAATGTAGCCTGTGAGTGATTATCACAACTGAATTATTTTTTCAAATGCACCGTATAATGGATAACAAACAACTATAAACGCTTTTCTGCATGTTTACTTGCATTCCTAAGTATTAAACACTTTGTTACGTAACAGGTTTGGCAATATATCACCAAAACGGATTAAATAAGACCATAACATATCTGATTAACATTGAAATAATTTAAAATATGATTGATTCCGTATATACGAATACTCCGGATATTTGATTATTCGGACGTGACATATGGGCTATTCAATTAAGTAGTAAAAAATAAATTCAATCTACTGTAGTAATAAATTAATTGTGTTGGGACACATTTAATAAAGCATTCGTGTTAATCTACAAGACAATAATGTAGTTTAAATATAAAATTGATAGTAAGGGCATGTACTAAATAAAGGGCATGCTGCCACCCGGGAAGTGTAGGATTAGAAAGCCAGAAGGGAAGGGGACTGGGTTGACTTGGAAAGATGGGGAGGTAATCGATTGATTGGAGGTATATCTGTTGGAGTTGTGTCCCCTGGACCAGAGGGAGTGCACGGCTGAAAATGATGTCGACAATGGTAAAAGTTGAATATACATCTTGATTTATAATAATCCAGGGTAAAAAACTTGCACACGGCCATATCCAGATATTAAAACTGGATATAAATACAATGTATGTAAATAAAAAACAGTAGCAAAAGTACATCACTTATCAATCCAAACAGTCTAATAAATTAATTTCTTATATTTGATTTTTGACCTTGATCATAGACACCTTGTGACACACTGCCTCACAATGCTTATCACTTTCTTATTTGAAAATCCATTCATGGTGGACAAAGTTATGCTCCGGACAAAGTGTTAAGAATTGATTTATTATATTTGACTTTTGACTTTGAATTGTGTCCTTGACTTTGGACCTAGGGACCTGGTTCTTGAACCAGCACGCCGCCTCACTATGCTTGTAACTTCTGCCAAGTTATTTGAAAATCCACTTTTATTGGACAAAGATATGCTATGGACAAAGTGTTAAGGATTTATTTCTTATACTTTACCTTTGACCCTGAATTGTGACCTTGACCATGGACATAGGGACCTGGTTCTTTTCTCGCACGCGACACTCTGTCTCACCATGCTTGCCATTTCTGCCAAGTTATTTTAAAATCCATTCATGCTGGACAAAGTGTTAATGACTGATTTCTTATATTTGACCTTTGACCTTGATTGTGTCCTTGATCTTGGACCTAGTGACCTGGTTCTTGCGCGTGACACTCCATCTCACCTTGCTTGTCACTTTTGGCAAGTTATTTGAAAATCTATATATGCTGGACAATGATATGCTCCAGACATAGTTCTCCCACAGCCCACCTGCCCGCACTCTCACCCGGGGCGTTCCCATAATACTTCCCGATTTTCAAACAATTACATTTCCTGTTCTGAAAACTGAATGGTTTGTACAGGCTACAACAGCTTTTTGGTTAGAAAAAGCTCTGAAAACTCTAACACAGTCTAAGGGAAACAACTCCAAATGTACCTTTATACCACACTTGAATATCTAAGTTGTTACTTTGTAAAACATATGGTAAGTTGAGGCCAAGGTTTTTCATCCACTTTATGGAATTGAAGAAGTGTATATCTTTATGAAACTTGTATACATTGTGTATACACTTTTAACGCGAAAGACTTGAATATGATTATTCTTTTATCATCCACCCAAACAAAACACATCAAACAATGTAGGAAACACATTTTTTTTACGAATCAACATTTATACAACATACATTAGAGGATTCCCGCTTACGTAACACATAGTAAATATATGCATATTTATTAGAACAATAATGTTCAACCATATTTTTGTTGAAGGCAATGCACTGTATCATCAACGGGAGCCACACTTGAATTTTCAAACTTATTCATTTGTATTTCTATATGACCTTCAGAGTGGAAGTTACTTTGTCTGGAAAGTTATTTGTCGTGACTGACTGAAAGAAAGTGTGTTCTGTATGCAAATTACGTCAATTTCTCTTGGTTTTGATAAGTTTTCAACGAGAAATAAATCTGTAACAGGCTAAAATCTTACAATAGTTTAAATCTTGTACATGTTTTGGAAACATATGTGGTTCCAAAAAAGGTCAGGCAATTGAAAAGATTTTATGGAAAAATGAGAAAAATATGGAAAACTTATTACACACATTTTGAAACATTGACTACCAGACATTTTTGGCGGAGGATGAGAGTACCATTAGCAGGATCCCTAGATCTCCAACGATGAATTCTGTGTAATTTGGTTGATTTTTTCTTGAACTTCATGAAGAGATATCTACAAGTGTTTATATAAGAAGTTACAGGGACCAAGCACAGACAAGTTCATGGCACAACTCACTCAGAATTACTTGACTGGAGCATTATATCAAGTTACTAATGTCATTTCAATGAATAATTGTCGTAAAATACTTTTTCTGACCCAAATTGACAACACATAATATCAAATGTGGATTCCTCCTCAATTGTGTGAGGACTGAACACACATGACCAGTAGCTTCAGAGAATTTGTTAAAAGCAGAATACAAAATGTTGATAACAGACAACAAAACAACTGATGACAGACCATGACTGACCACAATAGCTCACAACTGAGCACTTTAATCTCAGGTTAGTAGCAATCATACTATCTTTGAATGGCATGCCACAGAGGCAGGAACTGGATGTTCATATGTTCATTTCAATGTCATTTTACCTTGGTAAGACCTCGAGTTGCAATCCTTGACTTGACAACTATCCCAACCAGTCACTTCCTACTAGGCAGGTGGGAGGTTGGTACAGGTCCAGTATCTGACTGGAGTTCCATTCCCGCTGCTTACTGTACTTGAATCCCTGGCTGACCAATCTGTCCTCCGTACTTCAACTGTGTATACACAACAGAAAACTAACAAGCTCATTTGGATGGTGTGTTGGTAAGTATAAGAATTATTAAGAAATTCATCAAGTTTTCTTGTCATTCTGCGAGTACTCAACAGTACTCGAAGAGAGAAGTATTCTCCTACCAAACAAAGGAGTTGTTGTGAGGATGATAACAGACATAATTCATTTATTATGATCAAATATACCTATCTTTCAATTAAATATGCATACATGTGTAATTAGTTATTAATAAACCATTTACCACAGTACTTCAAAATCATGTACCAGTGCATAACATAACTCACAGGCAGAATTACTGTTCATATTTTACAATTACATGCATTCAGTAATTATTCCATGACCATCCCAGGTTTCTATGGCAAAAGTATCAACTAATAGTCTTCATTGACTCTGTATTACAAGGTTAAAATAACTTCACATGTCAACCGCGTGTTTTGAACCTAACTTGAACAAGATGCTGGACACTCTGGTTGATGGAGTCTCTAATGGCCCCATGTTTGGGCTCTAAATTGTCGGTCAGTCTTTGCAGAAAACGGTGTCAACATCTTCTCACGGGACAGGTCTAGATTTTTCTCTTGCCTCGAGGTCTGCAATACAAAAAGAAATGATTTAGTTTCAACATATTTGCTCGAGCTCATAGCATTCAAATAGCTTATAGAGACACTTACAAGCCAATTTAAACTGGTAGTTGGTATGTCAGAAAGTCAGAAAGTTCATTTGAGTTCAGATTGTTATTGAGGTCTGCCATACAAAACAGCATGTTTCTACTTCAGATATTCGACCCATCATTAGCTCGTTAATTTCCGTGTAATTTGGACGAAAGCCGTAGCCGTCCGCACATTACCGTTCGCATTTGGAATACATAAAAAACTTCTTTAAAAATTATATATTTCTTTAGCTACACCGTAGTATTTGTTTCGGATTTTAATATCGTCGCCTTTAAAAGCAAATTAGATATACAATAACTATTAAAATATAATCAGCATAATTAAAACGAAAGTAGACTCGGAGTTTGTTCCCTTTGGAAATCATGATAATTTGAACGCTCATACAATTTTTATGCGCATATGACAGCATTTATTTACCTTGATATGAATCATTCTGACTGACGAAAACGTAATAAAAGAGGTAGATTTTCAAGAAAAAAAGACACAGTAACAATTTAAAATGTGTCGGTTATGATCAGCTGCCATGATCTGTGACAGTGTGGTTGGAAAATTACCGACAAGCATATTAGTTTGACTGTTTATGTCTTCGTGAAATATTGTAACATTGACTAATGTGATGTCAATAATGTTCTCTATTGGAAAACTGACAAAGAAACCAAGTCAAACGGCAAGCCTAATACTAAGCTGTGTACGGCTTAGTATCAGTTCATTATCTAATGTAAAGCCATTTGTTTGTATGGTAATAGTTACTAAGATAATGACAACTCGTGAATGGTCATGTAAATATACTAAATAAAAATGTTTTATTTTTATGAATACACGGAACATAAAGTTTGGAAATATAATAAGATGAAGTACTAGTATTAGTTTCCAAGCTTATTTAACAAAGTTCTATGTTTTGACACAATGATATAATTATGTTACAATTTCTATATTGAAAATGCCATCAATTTTGCTTTGTCATTCTGTTAAGTGTTATAACATAACCGTATAAGTCGGTTACTAAAACATGTCTAAAAATTCAACATTTGGCATTATATTTTGCTCAACTGACATCGGTGACGTATCAGACAATTATTAAAGCAATTATTGTTGTGTAAATTATTATCAGTCTGTAAGTAGAATCTACTGTAAAACTGTGTACTGAAAACCTATTTTCAGTGATGCTGCTGTTCAGAAACGCAAACACACATCCAGTACGATGGGCGACATGTTAGATTGCGACCAGGCTGTTAGTGTTCAACCAGAGGCAGCGCATTCCCATATTCATCGACAGCTGGGCGCAACCAGCTGATGTTCAAAAATGAGAAGGCCAGAAACATTAATTCTCTGGGTCTTCTTGCCTATACTGATGTGATATAAATACTACGGCAGAGGACATCGATGGCTCCGGTACATAATACCATCAAAACATTCAACTGTGAAGGCGCGGACAGTTTATTTAGTATTTAACATGTAAATATAATGGATTGGAAGCCCTATATTGCAGTTGCAAAAAGGATGTTGGAAACTTTTATAACACAAATTAGCGTATTAAAAAAAAACACAGCCATTTTTTAAACCCAGTAAAGTTCTTGGTGGACATGACCTGGAACGTTAATTTTTATTTAAGGAAAATGTGTAAAAGCAGCACATATTGGTTCTGTCTATTATGTTTACATTTATCTCATTTATAAAATGAAGTGACTGTTAATTTAGTTGATACAACTCTTTGGTTCATATTCTAGATTATGTGTTTTAGACTTTTTGAAAAAAAAATTGTTTATAATAGAATATACAATGATGAAACAAAGTTTAATATTTTAATGTTTTATCTTCAAAAGTTATGGAACTAATTGTATATATTGCTGGTATTGTGTATCTAAGAACTTTTTAAAGTTTTATGGGAGTATCATTCTTAGGTTCTCAATAATTATTTAAAAAATATTGAAAAAAGGTATTTCGGGGAAAAAAAATCTGGCTTAATTTTTTATGGGGGTAGTGTTAAAAACTGTTTTTGCATGGTAAAGTTTGTTTGTTTTGCCTTCATTGTATGGCTTATAGTACAAGAATAAAATATATTACAATTTAGATTCAGAACATGCATAAAATAAACAAGTTTATCACATTTTGTTTATGGCTTTCAAAAAATAAAACCGGAAAATTCTCATCGATCATAAATATAATTAGCAATATGAGTACATATTACTTCCATATAAATTCATTCAAGAATAATTGTTGATTATTTTCATAATATGTGTTCAATATACCATTCATAAATGCATATTTATATGAAGTTTATGAAATATTAATTAAGTATTTCACTTGTAAAGATGCCTATAGCTTTTAAGTTTTTTATGTGTTTAGCAAAAGAGGGGGTATGGTAATTAAAAAACTATATCTGACAAACCAAACGGTAAAACCTCCTAATGTTTTTGCAGAAGAGTCCAGATATGAATGGCCTTCAGGAAAATAATATGATTTGTGGTGTTCTAGACATTGAGTATGATTGGTTGAATACCTTAAGCTTCAAAGAGTTGAAATGATTTTAACGTAACGTAAGGACACTGCATGTTCAATGAGTGACTACATTTAGATTATGTTGTGTCAGTTTCTGATCATCGACAGCTAAGTTTGTTGCTGAATGGTAAAGTTGACTGCCACTGACAACCTATGTGTGTTAGTGGCTGGTTGTAAGCTGTTGGTGATCAACCTGCGTGTTCTGCCGTGGATGCGGCCTTGCGCCATTGGCGCAAAAATAAACGCTTTGTCTCCACCAAATTTTCGTAAGCGGGTCCGCGGGTGCACAAAATTTACAAGCATATCATTCGGCGTATTTAGTAAAATTTATATCATTGATCGTGACGTCAATTTATAACCAATTTTTTCACTAGAACAATAATTCGGTAACGCTTTATTGGCAGCGCTTGAACAGTTCAGATACAGTAGTATCAATCGATAATTGTACACGCGGTCTACATGCTAAGCATGAAACACGCTTTTCAAATTAAAACTGCTATACAACAGCCGCATTTCGGCAGAAACATCGAAGACTTTTGAAGTCGAATTAATGACACCGTTGCTATGAGTGTTGCTAATGGCTTGCAGTTTTGGATGCCCGGCTAATTGATGATGTAACACTGTTACACTTTGTAGTTTTAACAGGTTTCAATATTAACGCGTTGTGTTTATAACGGATTTTGTTTGTTTGTTCAAATTAAAATTAATAATGCAAGGTTATAAGGTATTTAAGAATGCAGTGTAACATTGATCAACAGTTTGTTATGAATTAATTAAGAACACAGTATTATGTATTCATCCTTTTTTTGAACAGAAAATAAAAACAAACATGAGTGAAAACAGCTAGTATGTACCTTTGAAAACAAAAATCTGCTTTGGGAATATTCATGAGGTGAACAACTTTTTTGTCTGTGTCCCTACATTTTGGTAATTGTCCCCACTTTTTCAAGCCTATAGGGCCCTTGTCCCCAATAGTCCAAATTCAAGGCAGAACACTGAACTGAGTTTAAACATAGTTTTATAAGCAATCTTCTGATATATTGCTAGAATGAAATGTTTTACTTAAGAATGTACAAACAGTTTGGAAGTTAAAATGACATCATGTGGCCACAAAGGGAATAAGAATAAACTAGTTATAGCTAATATTCAGAATTTAAAATGTGTAAATGTCTAAGTTTTCTTATATGTCATTCTTGTATGGGCCGAAAATAAAATATTGTTTGTTTCCCCTCCAGTGACCCATGCTAATGATGGGTGGGTCGATATGGCGGAAAAATATTTTATTTGTATACACAGTAAGTCATTTTCATTCATGTTTTCCTTAGGTTCGAAATGTTTTTGAAATGTTATGTTATAGTATTAATTCTTAATATTTTTGCTGTAGTAGATTCATAACGTTCTGCTTATTTACGTAATACTATGTTCTAATTATATTACAATAATTTATCAAAATTTAACAAACAATAACATACATTAAAAACAAGAGCGTTAGTAATAAAAACCTGTTAAAACTAAGGAGTAATAGCGTGACGTTGCAATTTGCCGGGCATCCAAAACAGAAGGCTGTTAGGAACAGCCATAGCAACGGTGACTGTCAAACTGCGGCTAGCAGTTTGTAGCTGAAAAGCGTGTTACATGCTTATCACGTGGAAAGTGTTTAAAAGCATTAATCTGTAATACTGTATCTGAAAAACGCAATTGCTAGAGCATAAATTAATTAGCATTCTATGTAAATAAAAACAAATAGGACTTTGTTCATTAATAAAAAGAAAGCAACACAATATATTTGATAAATAAAAAGAAAAGGCGCTAAAGTTTATTTACTTTTATTTTTGACAAGGACTTTAGTTCCGCTAACTTTTATTTCAATGTTGCCTCAGCCAAAGTTTTTGCATGATTCTAATCCGTGTGCAGTGATGATTTTGAATAACATTTTCGTTCATTATTACTAGATCTAGTAATTTTATTATTTTTAACAAAATAAGACTTTTGACGCGATCAGTTTGTCAAGTTAAATGACGTCGTTATTGTTATTCATATTCTTAGTAAACGGTTCCTTTTACCAAAATTCACCAAAATTATGATATTTATTTATATTTATTTATTTATTTAGTATTTTAATTTTTAGTAATATATTATAAACTTGGCTGTTAAAAACACGCTGTGCTGTTTCGTCATTAAAACTATTGGTTGATTGTGACCTATAAAACCGGGAGTTGTGTAAATTGGCAAATTAACGTTTTTTATTAAGCTTTGAAAAGTTCTGCATTTTGCCTTGCTATGTGTGGAGCTTTGTTCACCAAAGTGTACGTATTTATAGTTTTAGTATGTTTAAATCTTTTTTATTAGTACAACATATCATTGTATGGGTTATATAGCATTTTTAAAGCCTTTTCTATTTGTGATCATAATGTTTCGTACCAAATGTTTTAACAATCATGTTAACAAGTCACCATCAAGTTAGTTCAGGAATGTATGTATTGGCTAAGCTGTAAAGCTAGAAATAGCAGTAATTATCAAACAAAGATGTTTTATATTCATTAATGATTTATAAGGCAATAAGTGAAATCGTCTTGATATTACGGAAATTAAGAATTTACATGTATGAGTCGACATTGTGTATTTTCAGCTTTTACCAAGCTACGCAAGAATAAAATCTTCCAGATCGATTCTTGTTGGTTAACTATCTGTAACGGTCAGTCCCAGACAAAATAAACGCATATCTATAACAAAACACATACCCAACGAAAATGTGTTACAAATGTCTTGCACCTGTACCAATTAAAATTAGAATGAGGGCGTGATAAACTTTCTAAGGAGGACGCTCATTTGCATATTGGAAAGTGTATACGTTCTTATTGGCTGACTGTTTGTAAAGCTGACTCCTCCTGCGTCAAGATTTTATCTATTATGGACACTTGGTGCATAAAGGCGAGGTTGTTCGCTGCCAGTGGGCGTTCTGTGCCTTAAAAAAAACATGCATATGCGAGCGGAAATGGTTGCGCTCTAGAATCTGACACTGAGTGTTATGGCGTCCTTTTCGTAAAAGCATTCGTCAAAATACGCCGAATTACGCATTACCGAGAACTGTCCGTTTAAAGTCATTTTATAAGCGTCTAATGAAAGTAAGATTTGTACACGCTATTGAATTCTTTTCAAGGATTTGCACCCCGCATTTTCACACACAACTAAAATAAAATATTGTTTTCTTTGGTCTATATAATTTTTCTGGTCGCGGCGATTTTGCTGGGTCGGTCGGGGGAGGGAAAACAAACAATATTTTATTTTAGGCCCTGTAAGAAGGTCTACACTGTTTGTGCCTGAGCAACACTAGTGAACTACAGTCATAATCAATATGAATTTCAAATCATGTTTTCATGTCCTCATAATTTATGATGAGTGTTATTATTTATACATGTGTGGACGACATGCGCTAGAGAGTCTTTTGATCACAATTAAAACCACACAGAGGGAGACAGTATTCTACCTGACTGACCAAGAATAGTTCTGTACACATGCTCCGTTGTTTCTTTGCATTAGTTGTTTCATGACATGTTCACTGTCCAAATGAGTGTTTCTTAAAATGTTCACCTTGCCATTTGTCACATTAAATATGTTAATCGACTGTACATCAACTTTGTGCAGGTAATTACACAGGTAAATGTGACGATGTGTATATACTGTTTATAAAAATACACTACTGTATGACCGCCTGCAAAGTAAACAAACATTGTAAAATGCACCTGAGGTTAAATGTAAACATGTTTTAAGTTCACCATTGCTTTGTGTTAATTTTTCATAACAGAACAGTCACGTCTTTTTTAATTATTTGTTTAGTTAGATTCTTTATTGTATAAACACATTGTAAAAATCAACATTTACCCTTGTCACGTCTTTTTAAGTGTAATATTCGTTTATCAATTTACATGATAAACATGTTTTCAGGTCAAATTACACCAAAACGGAAGTCAAATCCTCAGGGTTAAATGCTGTCAGTTAGATAATAAGCACATAGGGTTCAGTGTATAGTGCATATGATTTTTAAAATACAGTTTAAATGATATGTTTTTGGTATCAATTTAAAGGTATATATGTAAGAAATAAGAAAAAAGACAGTTTTAGGCACTACTTTATCTTGTATGGTTCCCAGCTTCATAACTTTTGGCGCATGTATTCATGCACAAAATGGCAGCCCCCATGCCTGTCAAAACCGGTGTGTTTATTATAAGGTAAATATTTTGAGTTACAACGTATAGAAATTTTTGACATGCTGTTTTTTAAACAGGTTATGGCCTTGTCTTTCCAACAATGTATGGTGATATATTGGGAAGTCGCTTGGTCATCGTGAAAATTGAGATCAATCATTGAATATTTTATATGTAACAATGAAGGAATTTATTTGCGCATGCGTAACCTTTAAGAACTTTCGGTTAGATTTGTCGTTTGCAAAAATTTAGAAAATTGATGCCTACAAACGCACTGTAATGAAGAGAATCACTGCCAGATGCCAACTTGACCCCATTAAAGGCTGTATTTTATGGGATGGTTGCTCTAGTGGACATGAGAGGAGTAGATACGGGAAAGTTAAAGCAAAATGTCCACCAGAGTCACCATCCAAGACCCATTGTGTTCACCGTGTTGTTTTTCAGTTTCATGTTGACAATTATTTGCACGAGTCTCAACAATTATCTCATTTATGTCATACTACTTTGTGTTGCAATCCTTATCATTTAGTTTTAGAACCTGTAACAGTAAATAATAACCGCAAAGTTTGTGTCCGCACTGGCCGATGCATTGGCCATGATGACCATCCGACCTGCCTTCTTTGAATCATAGCAATTTTCCTAATTTGCGAAGTTAACAGATCCTACAAAGTTCATATTTTATTTTGTAATTGTACTAAAATCAGGCATTCAGCTGAAATATATGCATAAAACACAGCAAATGAAGGCAAATCTATACATATATAGATCTACAAGTACAAGGCTCGTGGTCCAGGTTTTCTAAGCCTCGCTAAATAAACTTATCGTTATTCAACACTAATCTAGTATTCTCTATTTATACATAAATGTGGTCTCGTAAATGTCTAGAACTTCCGACGACGTGTACCATGTCAGTGAGACCCTTAGAATAATGCAAATGTTCATGTAATTTATACCGTCTCTGGCGTGTCGCGTACCTAGTAGTTTTGCGTTTTTCAATTACCCATTTATTCGGCCTTTGGGTTCTTTGATCGGTCTTCCGTATTTGACGTATGACCGTGGAACCTTTTGTAAGGGTGCCCCCGAGAGACTTGGTTTAAATCAATACCGACACTGCGTAGCCATTGTTTAGTTTATGAACCTGGCCGTCAATCCTACCGGCAAAGTTCCTAGGGTTAGTTATCATTTTTGGGTTAACTGTCTGGTAAGATCGATTCACGGCTTCACACTTTTGTGTAGAGGTCAAAAATTTGGTTTGATCAAGTGCCGAAGGAGACAGCATAATGGCCATGCATTTTAAAAGTAATGCCTTATCACTCTCTGTCATTCTTAGTTTAGCATTCATGGGCATGAAGTTTTTAGCCTGTCGGTAGTTACCACAACAAACTAAACTAGATGCTTTGCAGGGCTCGCCGTAATACCCACCAAAGCAAGAAACAATAGCATCGCCTACCTTGGGCATACATTGTTTTATTTTGTTTAGGTCACCATTGTAAACCTTGTGGGCTGGCTTTAACTCTGCCACACACCGTTGTTTTATTGAAAGAGCAAAGCGATTCTTAATGTTTGTGTTTTAAGACCCTTTGAACATATTTGAACTGAAGTTGGCTTTGTAAACAGCACGCTTCACTGAATTTCCTAAGTGCCTTATGTCTTTATAGTGTTCAACTTTATGTTCATTCCCTTCGCTCACACCATCATGACTCCTAGAGTCACCATCACCAGTATAACCAGCTATTTGAACATCATTTGATATGTTGCGGGACACGGTTTCAGACCATTTACCTTCGTTACCTATTGGATTTGATTCGGATACATTTGCGAAGCAATGGTCCCTATGGTTTGGACAAACAACATTGTTCGACTTATTTCGCAAGCTTGCTCCAATCATACACAGTTTATTGGCAATGTGTACCCCTACTATTTTCTTGTCTTTAGTGTTATTTTCACAAAACGTGGGTGTCGCGATAGACCCTGCCTGAAATGGGTTCGAGTCGGAATTGAACATGGGGTTATTGTAGTACGAGTCGCCCTCCACATTCACAGTTTTGGCATTTTTTTGACCTATTACGGCATTTTCCTTCACAAGGAACAATTTTTGCTCATGCATGTCCTGAACATTGACACTTTCTACCTTTTCATTAACTTTGTTACTCAACCTTTGCACGGAGGACTGGGTGGGGGCCATTATATTAGCGTTGTTCAGAGTTCTGCGCACACCGGTATTGCTGATTGGTGTAGTGCACAGACCAGGCTGAAGGCCTATGTTTATCTTTGCGGCACGCCTACCACGACCTTTTTTACTATCAACCTCCTCGTAAAGATTGCGATACTTGCTAATGTATGAACACTTTGTACACTTTAGCCGCTCACGCCAACCTAGACCCCACTTAATGGAGTTAGCGGCATCAAAATTTAAATCACCATCACAGTTTGGTTTAATATGAGTATGTTCTTTAAATGCAGTGTTGAAAAGAACCTGGACCTCAGCCTGAACCATCAACTTATTGGTATACAAGTCTGGATGAAGTGACGAGTCATCAAAACTACTGTACTCATCACCTACATTGGAGGCATTGAGACGGGGTCGTAACGCTGACACAGTCGTGTCCGTACCATCGGTATCTTTGAAGGTTAGTACATTGTTATTGTGATGTATTCTACTATCAAATGATTTCTTTTCCAACCTCACATACTTCTTATCAACAACAGTAGGAAAAGAAAGAGTTTTACCCTTGTTGGGACTCCCAGGCCCCTTTTTGAACCAAACTTTTCGCAAGTGAGCTCGACGCTTTTTAGCCCGCATAGCGACTAGCCTTATCGCAATAAAAAACTAAGTAAACTATTGTATATGTACACTAATTATATCTAACTTACACTAGTAATCACAATAATAAGTAAACATGCACAGAAAACCTTCTTATTTTCACAGATCACACAGCAGAGAGTACTGGATACAGATTGCTGGAGACTGGCCTAGAAGGATTTCACACCTCACCCACAGGTTCAGGTGTGACACAAGACTGTTATTTAGTACCTGGCATTGACATTTAGGGGTCATGTTTTTGTTTATAGTGTGTCAGGAGGTAAATTATGTTGATTGCTATGTAAACAAACCCTTCTCTGGGGTCAAATGGCATCTGAAATGCTACTTTTATATGGATTTTACCCCCCAAAAATGCAGAGATTTTTTTTTTTATAGCTCGAAACAGCTAAAAAAAAACCTGTTCTATAACATTCAGAATTCCAATGAAGATTGTTTACACTTCTGATATTATATATTATGTCTGCCATGCCTATCAAAACTCAAAGTTGTGCTTTATTCTGAGTTAAAATAATGTTTTCCAAGATGTACCTAAGTATATTTTTTCTGTCAAAATTCTTGTCTCACAACGCCTTTATATGTGGTATTTTCAACTTTATTTTTTTCCAATAAATCCTTATACCAGTGTGATAGGACTTCATGTTCTTTCTCGAAATAGATCAGATTTATGACAAATGTGGTTTTTATTCAAATTTGAAAGGGTTGGGTCCTCTTAAAGGTCAAATTACACCAAAACGGAAGTCACATCCTCAGGGTTACATCAGTTAGATAATAAACACATAGAGTTCAGTGTATAATGCATATGATTTTTAAAATACATTTTAAATGATATGTTTTGGTTTCAATTTAAAGGTATATATGTAAGAAATAAGAAAAAAAGACAGTTTTAGGGATTACTTTATCTTAAATGGCTCCCAGCTTCATAACTTTTGGCGCATGTATTCACGCACAAAATGGCAGCCCCCATGCCTGTCAAAACCGGAGTGTTTATTCAAAGGGAAATATTTTGAGTTACAACGTATAGAAATTTTGACATGCTGTTTTTTTCAAAAGGTTATGGTCTTATCTTTCCAACAATGTATGGTGATATATTGGGAAGTCGCTTGGTCATGGTGAAAATTGAGATCAAACATTGAATATTTTATATGTAACAATGACGGAATTTATTTGCGCATGCGTAACCTATAAACACTGATTGTCAAATAAACAAATGCGTTTACAAGGGAGACTACTCCAGCAGACTTATACCTGGGCTACGTTCCACTATTCACTGCGTCATTAACTGCATCAACATTTGCGATGTGAACAATACCAGTTGAAAGAAAGTAATGATTATTTTGCATCTTTAATTTTCGAAAAGTTCTCAATTTATTTTCATACTTACCTTCAAACTTTACCAAACTATTTATGTGATAACACCTTTCCTATTTTAAATCAAAATAGCAACAAACACAGTTCCTTTTTTATTCCGAAAGAATGCAACAATCAAAAGCAATTAGCGACCGTGGATATATGACCCCATCCCGCGAAAGTATGACAAACGATCAATAAATCGCTAATGGGGCATCGTTACTGCTCATCTTTGACACCCTGCTAGCGGGTATTGTTGTCATAGGAACAGAACAGAACAGAACAAGACTTTTATTTTCACCCAAGTATATAACATATACAATTAGGGCAATATAACGAAGCAAAATTGTTAGTAAATTAGTAACTTCCGATAATTTTTACGTTAACAGAATTGTGTAGATGATATACGGGGGGGGGATATTTAAATAATAAGATACATAGTCGGAACATATGATAATAATAATAATAATAATAATAATAGCAATAATGTGAGATCTATAATCAAAATCAAAATACCAAAAACTTGATAAAATTATCAAAATCACCATCATTATAATATCATATTCAAAATGATCATACTAATCATAATAATCATAATAATGATAATCGTCATAGTTATCATAATCATCTTAATAGTGGCATTTAAGAAACAAATAATAGTACAGTTCTATAAGAGCATTTTAATACTAGCACTGGTAAAAATAATTAGTGGTTTGTGATCATAGTTGTGCGGTGACGTATTTTCGTTTGCACGCGGCGTTTCGGATTGAGAAATTGAAACGACTACGCGTTTTAAAAGGTTTACATTTTGCGTCAGAAATTTAATTCATTATCAATACTTAAAAGACATGTTGTTGCGAAAGACTGTGTGCGTTAGCGTTTATGGTGCTGGAGCTAGCTTTGTAACGGTTTCAGTCAACAGCAGTTATTTTTGTTATGATTTACGCTTGAGTGCACCTGCACGCGAGGTCGATGTTGAACACAAAGGCAAGATGGAGGACCTATTGTGTGTGGTAATTACTCTAATCAGCTTTGCATTGCAGGATTACAATGGAGAATGCCGTTATCTGAGGGGTTAACATTAAATGACTGATGGGGCAAAAGCAAATTATAATTTGTGTGCTGAATAAGTTTAAAGGGAAGTAACAAAAGTATAATTATTAATTTATGTACTAGAACTGCTAGATTAATTAGGATAAAGAAACAGGATTTTAGGTGAAATATAGGTATCAGTTGTACTCATTTAGAATGCAACAATTGTTTCCATTGCCTTAATTGAAATATAATATCAATATAGCAGGCAAAAATATTTAAAATGTTAACACTTGTACTTGAGTGGTACCATTTTGTACTACTCTTATATAATGCTGCAATTATTTCTGTTATATGAGTATAAGTATATAGCAATCTTACGTTAATATTGACATATAATTATGCAGTTATCATTTGGTACAAATACAGAATGAAGTTATTATTTACATTGCACATTTATATTTACATGCATATATTTCTAATTAAAGTAAATAATGTGATTAGTATATACATGCAAAAATATATACATTTGTGACCAGACAAATATTTTGATATATTGATTACACAAGTGTAAACGGTCACTTATATTGAGATAATATGTAAATATGTTATGCTGTTAACAATAAAAATACATTGAAATAAAGGCAGTATTGTTACAAATTACAATATTAGAGTTGGTGTATTAGCTGGTGGCATTGGTAAAAACAGGTAGTTAGATAACTTGCTATCGCTTAAACTTACTGAATATGAAGCGAATAAATTTGCTTGTATTCTGTAATAGTTGTAAGGAATTAGATGTTAGGATTTTAATAAGAGTAGCATCATAAAGATCATGTCCTAAGAATTGTTCTCTTTCAGATTTAAAGAAATCGCAGTTTAGTAGATAGTGATGTTCGGAGCCAACTTGACCAGAGTTACAAAGTCTGCATATTCTTTCCTCAAATGGGGTTCTATCGTATCGACCGGTTTCAACTGGTAACCAGTGATTTGCAGTTCTAAATTTAAAGAGGTATGTATATTCAGTTTTTGTAAGTTTTATAAAGTAGTCTTCAAAGGATGGAGTTTGTTTGAAACTGGTATATATTTGTCCCTTATGTGTTTGCTGTAGTTGATTGTGCCATTGGGTTTTGAATTGGGTTAATAATTTGGCTTTGACTAAGCGGCAAATATTATTTTGGGTTGTTAGGGATTGGTTATCCCATAAGTTACTTAAGTTTACTGAGGTGAGGATTTCTTTAATTTTGTTGGCCCATTTAAAATTTGAGATTGGCAAGTTCATCATGTATTTATAGATTTGGATAGATAATTTCTGATCTTTGCCTATTAAGATTCTATTCCAAAAAGAGATTGCGACTTTTGATGTTAATTGCTATAGGGTATCTGCCAAGTTCACCATATAAAAAAGCCATTGGGGTTGATTTCCGAGCATTTGTAATTTTTCTAAGAAAGTTATTATGGACTTTCTCCAAGATATCTACATTTTCAAAACCAAAAATTTCTGAGCCATAGATTAAAATTGGTAAAACAGTGTGGTCGAAAAGTTTAAGAATTAAATCAATAGGTAGCTCTGCATTATTTGCTCTAGTATATAGAAGGTGCATTGCTTTTGTTGCTTGCTCGGCTAAGTGCTTCCGTGCATTGAGGAAAGAACCATTGCTGGAAAGGGTAATGCCTAGGTAGTGGTAACGGTCAGTGATTTTTACAGGGTTGTCACCTAATGTGAAATGGAAGTTTTGTAGTTGTCTTGCACCAAATATTACAATTTTTGTTTTGCTAAGGTTTATTTTTAAATGCCAGTTATCACAGTATTTATGGAAGGTATTTAAACTATTTTGGAAGTCTATTTTTGAATCAGATAATATCACAGTGTCATCAGCATAAAGTAGAATAAGTAGTTTTAGCCAAAGAGACAAATCCAGGGGATTTTCTAGTTCTATGCCAGTTGAGCCATTGAGGTGCATATGTGTTTGAAGGTCATTTAAGAAGATGGAAAAAAGAATTGGAGATAGATTTTCGCCTTGTCTAACGCCAATTTCTGCTACGAAGGGTTCTGAAATATTGCCGTTAATAGAGATACTAGATTTGATATTGTTGTACATGTTTTGAATTAAATGTAAAAACTTGCCATTTATATTTTGTTTAATAAGTTTGTGCCATAGGCCAATTCGCCAAACCTTGTCGAAAGCTTGTGAAAAATCAATGAAGGCGCAGAATAGTTTTTGTTTTCTTTTTTTCAGTATTTCGATCAATGAATGTAATGTAAAAATATGGTCAGAGAAAGAGTAGCCTTTCCTAACGCCAGCTTGATTTTCATCTAAAATATTATTTTCGTTAAGGAATTTGTTTAATCTTTCATTGAGTATGGAAGTAAAAAGTTTACCTACACAACTGAGGATAGTAATTGGTCGGTAGTTATTAGGATCTTTAGGGCCACCTTTGTTTTTAAATATAGGTATGATTATTCCATTTAGCCAGCTTTGTGGAATGAACCCTGTTTCCAGTACACAGTTAAATAGTTTATGGTAAACAGGCATAAGTAGATGTTTAGTGGACTTGATATACTCATTTAAAATATTGTCGAATGGGCTAGGTGTTTTAGAATTTTTAAGCTTTGTGATACATTTTTCTATTTCTTCTTCAGTAATTGGGGTATTAAGCCTGTTGCTTGTGTCATTTTGTAGATGGGAGTTTGTGTCATTGAAGCGATTGTCATCGATTGTGCTGGTATTAATTTCTTTGAAGTGGTCATGAAATTCATCTAATGTGGGTATAGTTTTAACTTTAGTTTTTGGTTTAAGTTTATTTAAAAAGGACCAGTACTGTTTAGGATTTTTGTCGGACATTGAACGAAGTTTATTTGACATGTTATGTTTGCTGGCATTAATGTGGTAGTTCATGGTGCGTTTATATTCCTTACTGGCATTGATCATTATTTGTTTGTTGTCTATAGTTTTGTTTTTTGTGTAGTCATTTTTGGTAGTATGATAATTTTTTCGTGCTTTAGAACATTGAGGACCAAACCATGGTTTATTGTTTTCTGGTCTATTATAATGAAATCGTTTTTTATTTTCAGGGTATGTGCTGGTGGAAGCTTGATGGAATACTGATTGGAGTTGATCGGTTATGTGCTCAATTGTCTGCTGTGATTGTGGGTAAGTGTTCATTTGCAAGAGTATTTGGTCTATTATGTTAAGGTTAATATTGTTAACAAATTGGTTGGATAAGTCAGGATTCCATTTTGGTTTCAGATTCATGTCACTTAGATTTTTGGTGGAAATATTGGAGCATTTTCTGTGTGGTATGTTTATGGACAAAGTGAGGGCATTATGACCATCTGAGAACAGTGAATCTGTTTCAATGATATGAAAATCTGAGAGAAAGTAAAAGCAATCAGATGAAGCAATTACATAATCAATTGTAGATGTATTTCTGAAAGTTAAGATAGCACAATCATTACCTGATGGTAATCTTCCATTGAGGATAAAAATGTTGTTATTTTTGCATAAATCAATAAGTCGGAGTCCATGGGTATTTGTTCGATGGTCTTTAGAAGTACGAATAAGTGGGATAGATAATTGTTCAAGGGTTTTATATTTGTCAAGTTGGCTCTGTATATCATCATCAATATCGAACATGTCATTTAAATGGGGATCTGTAGTTATGTAATCTTTCATGCTTCCAACTCTGCTATTGAAATCTCCTGCAAGAATTACATATTTATGTTCATTACATTTTTGAGAGATTTCATTTTCAAAGGCCATAAACTCGTCATCGTTGAAAAATTTGGAGTTTTCGGGTGGAACATATACAGCTCCTATTATAATATTTTCATCAAGTTTCGCTAATGATTTGCAAATGGATATCCATAGTACATATTCAGAGTTTGATTGTAGGACTTTAATTGAGGAAGTAAGTTGGTCTTTAACAAATATACCAATGCCACCAGATTTGCGCTTATACTCTTGTTCTCTGTGTTTGGCTAAATATTCATAGTTATTTATTTTAATAATATCGTGTTCATCAGTGTGGGTTTCCGAGATACAAAATATGTCGTAATTACTAATGAGTTCAGTGAATTCTGGGTAACTGAGTCTTTTCTTGAGTCCACTAACGTTTAAGGTTCCTAATTTTATGTTGTTCTCTTCCAGATTAGACAGTGATTTGACCCCCCCACTGGCCTAGTGGGGATGGCTGCTGGCATCTGGAGCCCTGTTCAAATTTGGCGTCTGTGGAGTATTCCGGTTTTGTACAGACTCAGCAGTACGAGAGGTGTCCCATGGACGTTGTATCCCCTGCACAAAGGACTGTGCGCTCAGGGGAGTCCTAGGAGATAATGGCGGATGTTTACGAGTGTTTGCCCTCGAAGGATGAGGGGATACTGACTTTGTTCGCCTAGATATGTGCTCAGCTCTCTGGGCTGGTGTATCAGGAGTGTTGAGCACTGATGTGTTTCTGGGGATGACAGTGATCGTGTTGATAACAGGAGGATTAACGTTTAGGTTCCTGATATGGGAAGGTGGTTCGGAGTGTGCCTGTTTCGATTGGAAGGCTTGCGAGTTAGCAGAGACTCTGTTGCCCTGGAGGATCGCGTTCCAGTCAGGGAATATGTCGTCGACTACCTTGCCGTCTACAACAATTTTTGCAGGGAAGACTATGGAGACTTTGCTGCGTGGATAACTTTCGCGAAGTTTCTTGTATTTTGGCCAAAGTGCTTTCCGTGCTTGGGTTATTTCCTTTGGATAGTCTCTGTTGATGCTAAAATTAGTTCCTCTTAGCCGGTTTGCACGTGAGAGGACATGAACTGTGTTTTGATAGTCTAGAAAGTTCACAATAATACCTCTGGTGGCACCCTTAGAAAATCGTCCAAGATGGTGTGCTCGCTGGATATGAGGACAAGGGGTTAGCTGGAGCTGTTCAGCCAGGAAATGGGTTATGACATTGTGGCAGTTTTCATCTCTCTGTTCGCTGATCCCGCCAAATATGAGATTGTTCCTTCGACTCCTTGCCTCAATGTCAATAGATTTGTATTCCAGGAGTTTGATTCGTGAGTTGTGATCAGATAATGACCCTTCAATGGATATAATTTTTGTGTGCATTAGTAAACATTCATCCACTTTGTGTTCAAAATTTTTCATTTGTTTGAATATTTCTGTCATTTTTCCATCCAAAGATAAATGTTCAAAGTCATGTTGGTTTGTTGTGACTGTACCACTGCTACATTCACCACCTGTGTTTACTCTAGAACGTTTCCTATTTATATTGTCATGGTTAGTGGTACTTCCCGCCGGTGGAATGACAAAACGGTTCTGTGTAGTAAATGGTTCATCCTGTGAATTTTCGTTGCTGTAACAGTCAAAACTGTCTAGATGATCCATACTTACAGATTGGGAGTTATTTTGAGGCTATTAACTGACACTTATGTAAAGAAAACGAGCTTTAAATTGTCAGATGAAAAAAATGGCGACTGTTTACAAATTACCGGAAGTCAGAAAAACAAAAAAAACAAAAAAAATAGGGACCGATGACGGGATAAACGATCTGAAGTTAATTGTTGGCCCAATGTAGGTTTTATGGTACACTAACATCGATTTTTGTGATTGACCGGGGCAAAATGCATCTCACCGGGACGCCGGGACAGACCTCGCGAAAACGGGACAATCCTGGTGAGACCTGGATGTATGGCATGTATGCTATAATCCCGATTATAAGTAACAGCAAGTTACTCACCCGTTTCCATTCACATTATCCACATTAAATTAACCTCCTAAATAAGTCAAAGTTTTCAATTACTTTCCTTGAAATTTTGGGTAAACTAATTATTTGTTTCACAATTATAACGTCGACAATTCTGATATAAATTCGCATATACATTTTTGTATATGCAAAATGCCTATCCAATTTTACTGTTCAAGTGTTGTAAACACAATTTTTTGATAGTCTGTGTATGTCATGTAAAACCCGTGTTATACTAGAAAAGAGCGCTAAATGTCTGAAGGCACTAACAACTTCATGTTCCACGCAAGGAAAGCGTGTATGTAGAGACCATGTGATTTGCTATATATAGACATGTCAACTGGAAATAAAAACTTTGTAGTGAATTACTTTGAAATCTTTACTTTTTTTATTAAACTTTCAAAGTGCAATAACTTTGCAATCTTCAGCATTTTAATGAACATTTTTATCGCGTTCTTATAAAATGTAACCATAAAACGTCATGAAACGAAAGTACATTGTGGATTGGAATAAATATGTTCACCTGGACAAATAATAAACACACGTACATGTCCCGGAAAATCCGTACAAATCCTGGAAATTCGCTGGCAGAGTCCCGGAAATAATCCAAAAAATATGGCATATATGACATAGGATTGTGATTCTAAGTTGTAAATCACGAACTTAATTGTATGCGTATAGATAAACACCATTAAAATACCAAATTTAACCAATAAAACACCAGTTTAAGTTGTTTCTGTATTAAAGTTATCACATCGCAACAATTCCCAATTTGATGGGTACCGGACCCATTCGCAAAGCAGTGAAAAAATTGCTGATTATACTACTGCACACTATTCGGATATCCATTTACTTGCAGGCCAAGAAGAGGGACCAGCATGAAGCACTCCAGCACCAGATGATGATGAGGATGATGATGAAGAGGAGGAGCATTACAGTGATGACAGGCAGGAGGAGGAGCATGTCCAGGCCTTCCTCTCCTGAAGGTACTGCCTGTCTCTGCCCCCCTCTCCCAAACGCCAGGGTCATGTCTGGGAGGAAGAACTGTAGTAGCCCAGTAGGTGAATATGGATCTGTAAGTAATGGTGCTGTCACACCAGAGCCTGTCAGTACTATTTGCACAACGTCCTCAACATGACCAGGTGGTCAACACTGATACCTTGCCATGCACATCATTATCTGATACGTTTTAGAATACTATACGCTGCTAGTACCACGCTAGCACCACGCTAAACATACGCCACACGCACGTCAACCTTGTCCTATAAATATGTTGCAACGCTTAATCATATATCATCGTTTTCTCAGTCGAATTTTAATGCAGAGGCACCATTTTACGTGGACACATCACTGATGCAGTGCTGACACACTACATACATAGGAAATGGGCCGTAATGACTTCATTAACATTGAGAACGCATACATAGACCTAAAACTGAACTGTAGCAGTCCTGAGCATGTCTTTATGGTGACGCAGGGTTGTCCAAATGAGCGCATGGCGGATGCGTAGCACCAACGGGAAGAAAGCACTGCCAGAAGTCCCCATGTAGGAACTACATTCATGAGTCCATACTGCGTCATTAATACGTCATAAACGCGCTTAAACTTTCACTACTACGTCATAAAGCGGTCCATGCTATGTCCTCGTTTTTCCACTTCACAAGTTGTGTGCATGCTCAAATCTGCCCACGTCCTCCGCGCTCTCAAAGACATAACCAGATGATGCATATCCCTTGGTCCTCAACATGTCAAAGGCCGTCCTCAACATGTCCTCTCAGGACGTGGTTGACATGGTAAGGACGGGCTCTGGTTTGATGGGATATAAGCGTTGATGTCACATGTTCATAATTTTTACATTGAACTCACAATCACAAGATCAGAAGGTGGACACCTACACCATTGCGAATCTACAATCATGTAGACATTGTACGTTGTTGAACTGTTACAATACTTCACTGATAAAAGTGTTACAGAGAGACTTAAATGAATTAACCAGAGGCTTATTAAAGGATGTGACTTTCACTTGCCGAGGGGGAAAGTTACTTTGAACATCTGCTTGCCCCCAGAGAAATAAGGTTGCCCCATCTTTGAGTCAATGTCTTTGATATATATATATAGCATACAATGCAGTATTACATTATTTCAGCAAACATGTATGAAACGTAATGACTTTTTTATGTAAAGCTATCAACAGAAACAATTCTGATTTCACATCTGTTGTTTTTTTTTTTAAATATTTTGACGTATGCTTATGTCAAGATAAACATATTTAAGTTCGTTGATGATACGTCAGGTACACATCTAATTAAATAAATGATAATGTTTATACTGGATGATATAGTGCTGTATTAAGAAGCGCTAACAAATATTAATATTTTCAAAATTATAAAGAAAAATGATCTGCCAAATGGCTTATTAAGAAAAGCACGGCGATCACCTTTGGCTTTTAATTGCTATTAGGAGGGTTCTTAGTAGAGAGACCGGTGCCGGATCTCTACCGGAACTGGGACTTAATCCCAGAAGAACCCATAAAGATAATGTTGTCTTTTAATGTGTGTTCGAACAGGATTATGAAAAATATTTATTGATAATGTTAATGCTGATAATGATTATAATGTTTATACTGAATAATATAGTGCTGATTGTAAGAAGCGCTAATATATATTAATATTTTCAAAATTATAAAGAAAAATGATCTGCCAAATGGCTTTTTATGAAAAGCACGGCGATCACCTTTGGCTTTTAATTGCTTATTAGTATGGTTCTTGGTAGAGAGACCAGTGCCGGATCTCTTCCGAAACTGGGACTTATTCCCAGAAGAACCTACAAAGATAACGTTGTCTTTTACTGCATACAAAAATGATAATGAAAGAGTTAGGAATAATCATACTGATGATAATGATGATTATGGTTTTGATATAGCGCTGTCTATAAGAAGAAAAGTCATATATTTACATTTTCAAAATTATAATGTTTTGGAAGATCTGCCAAATGGATCAAAGGGAAAGATCGGCAATCAACTTTATCTTATAATTGCTATCAGTATGGTTGTCGATAAAGAGCTCGGTGCCAGATCGCTTCCGTGACAAGGACTTAAGCCCGGAAGAACTCAAAGATACTGTTCTCTTTTAACATGTAGACACATGATAATAAAAAAGGTAGTAATAATCAAACATAAGCCAAAAAGCTTATGCCAATCAAACTAGACTTGAAATCGTAATTCGTATGGTTCTTCGAATAATTACATATGGCAAAATTGCATGTATCAATTTTGGCACTTCAGGTTAGATGAACAAATATACGTTTGGGATGTCTTAGTAACGTACACACAAATGTTAACGACAAGGGTCATACCGAATGACACAAAGTTCTTTCACTACCTGTGTACTCTTAAGGTTGCTGGTTTAGAAAGTGTAGCTTGGCAATCTGTTTTTTTTCTAATACAAGACACAAAATACAAAGATTAGATTATATCGTGTATTATCTAAAGTCTGGCGATGTTCTTTTTCACCAGTATTTTTTGAACATTATGAAAACTGCTACTAGATATTTGTCAGGGCTAAAGTATGCTTAAAGCCGCGATCTGGCGGAATGTCGACTCTTTTCAGTCGTATAACTTTATGGCATTATTCTATGAGCACACGTCCTTAAGGTGTCGGGGAGGTGAATTATTGAATGAGTTATTCAAATCATTGCTTTTTGATAACGTACTATGGTAATGTGAAATTCATGTTTATGTATACCAGCCTTGACAAATATTCTGCGAATAAAAATAATAATACCTTGTTTTTTAGGTTGTCGTTGGATAATCAATGTTCGTTCGCTAAAAAATTAACTACCTTATCCAACGCAAGCAAATATATATACTTAGACACGTACACTGTTTTTCCATATATGCAAGTACGTGTCATCTTCTTGCCTGTCATTGTTTGTCTTGCGGGTAGACAAATCTACCCGCAAGCGGGCGCTATAACCAGTATCTCGCTTTGGAACGCGACAACGTATAAGTCACATTGGTTTTGTTACTGTTAAATATAAACCCTCCCACCCTCCTCAATATTGTATGTACTTGGATACTCGCCAGTGTTTTATATAGTTTCATCGAATTGAACATTGGGCTGGAAAAACGCTGTTTCGTCAAGGCTACATCCATACGTAATTGGATCAAGTGCACAGAATCGCACAATCAACGGTGGTCGTCGATGACAAAGTTGGGACCATAAGTGATTTTCTAGGAACTGTTATTCATTGACTTGGAAAGACGTATTAGCCTGTATATTTACTACTTACAGCAGCATAGCTTTTGTGTGGTGTAAGATTATTTATCTATATTTTTCATCACAATTGTAAATTGAAACTTTTGCAGGATGAGACCTAACATCCGGTGGTTCAAAGACATAAGCCATTTAGGCTGCCAAAATGGTACAGGTTTCCAGACTTTTTTCCATGTAACATGCACATATAACATGGTTGCTCTAATTTTTCCTGAGCGGCTTGCCACATTTGCAGAATTTGTTATATTAATTTATATCTTATTTTGTTACTTCATATATATTATGGATATGACTTGTGTATTATTGAACATTTCGATCAATGTTATTAACTTATGACATATCGCTCTTCAGTTATATCATGTTATTTATTGCAATTTGCTTATATTAGCTCCTGCTATGTAATTATTTGGTCTGTTGAGGACCGGCATTATTCTATTAGCGCACGTCCTTCCCGTTTCGGGGGAGGTGAATTATTGAACGAGTTATTCACATAATTGCTTTTTGATAACGTACTATGGTAATGTTAAATTCATCTTTATGTATACCAGCCTTGACAAAAATTCTGCCAAATTTTTAATAGTAGGAATAAAAAATAATACCTTGTTTTGTTGCTTGTCGTTGGATAATCCTCTGTGATTAATATTAATTATGTGCAGATGTTGCTATATTTATTCGCAAACTACTCCGTGAGTATCAGACTAGATTTACAATCTGTTGGCCGATAGTAACTTACACGTGTTATTGTAAAGTAAATAACAGCAACAAAACAACATAAATAAACTTGTGGTAGGAACAATAGAAATAATGATTTACTTTCCAAGAAAAACCAAAACATACATTGTGTTTACTTTTTACTTTATTAACAAAATAAAAGCAACATGATTTTTTTCTCAATTCTCATTTTCTAGGAAAGATGTTAACAACAACGTGTCGTTCTCCGGAGTGCTTCCACTTCATGTATTCATTTTCATGTATAGGGTTCTGTCGTTGAAACTTGGTACTTGGTGTTATATTATTTTAAATTATAGTTTGTGTCACATTTCTTATACACTCCAATTTCGTGAATACTTTGCTCAGCCATCATATTTGTGTAGTTCTACAAAGGCGAGATATGCATATCCCCTGTGTAAAGGGAGCTGTCTCGTGACTGTGTGTAACAGATGCTGTCACGTGACTGTGTGTAACAGGAACTGTCACGTGACTGTATGTAACAGTGGCTGTCACGTGACTGTGGATAGTATACCGAAGGTGTTGTTGAGGTTCGTTGGTCCTCCATGCAGCCTCTTAATGTCACCAATCAAATGTTATTGCGTCTTACAGAAATTCACGAATAGTGTCTGACACGTGTTACTCATAAAACACGTGAACCACAGCCTCGGTTTGAAGTGACACGTATTGTACACTGAGAAATTATCTGCGTTTGTTCAAGAATATCTTCATCAACAACAACAGCAACAACATTGTTTAGCTGGTTAATTATTCATATATGGCATCACGATATAAATGAATAAATATCATAAGGAATGGCATCACGATATAAAATGAATAAATATCATAAGGTACGGTGTCAGAAAATTGACACTTGAAACAATATATCGAAACTAAATGATGTATGGTTCTTCTAAAGCATGGGGAAGATATCCAATCTTGCTTTTTTCATTTGTACATAATGTTTGATTTTCATTTGTCTAGTTTGCAGTTTCGGGCATTCACTTCTAAAGTAGTATTATAATGTTGTATTTTTTACTTGTTCATATATCATGGTTTTACAATATAAACAAGTTATGACGAAAGATAAAATGTTTTGGTATATTACCCTTTCTAACAAGGACAGTAATTTTTGTTTGCGTATTTATTTTAACCGTTAAACGTATACAATGTACTTTTATTTTCGCATCTATTTTTAAAAATCAGTTTGCATATTAAACACTCAATAACTGTTTATCCGTGCTCGAATAGCAATCATCATAAAAATGAAAAACATTTATGATATTATCTTTTATCATATCCGACCATGCAACAAATAACAGATCAAATATATATTTGTCTCAAGTTATTGTTTAGACGACATTTTATAGAAAGACACAAGAAACCATCAAATAGTGGGGAATTATTTTACAATTTGTTATAAATTGCACATAAAAGACCAAATAAAATGTCTTCTCTATGCAGTAGAATGATTCCTAACATCTGCCCATGTAATGTTTCTGCCGAATATTTCGTAGATGAATTTATTTGTATTACTTTTTTCTTAATGAGCACTTCTTCGCGAATAAAGTTTCCAGGATGAATGCACAAAACGCAGTCATTAAGAATCAGTATAAAATGATTGCATAATTAGCGACTTAATTATGGACACCACAATTTTACAAATTGACACACTTATAGGAAGTCAGTGGTTCATAATACATGTTCATTGATTAATGAACGACATAATTAATGATATAATTGCCGACGTTATGTCCCACAAACCAAATGCAAATTAATTCTACGTTGGGTTTCAATTATTGCATTTAATATTTTCTAAATAACATGCATATCCTGAATTCAATTTATTCGCTAAGCACTTTATAAAACACAAGTCGGAAAGTTTGTTGTATCATAAATCGAATGCTACTTTCGCAATACAGTCGCATATTTACAAGAGAAATCAATTATTACAATAAAAATATCTTAATCATAAAAAATGGCTTTTAGCAGCTATCCTATTTGGTATGTAACCTAATATTATGGCCATTCTTCCTTTTGCTTTAAAATACAAATTGAAATATAGAATGTTGCATAATATTGTCTGGATGAAACGTTTTATACATTTATCATTAATATTATATAATTTCTAGTACTGCAAAAAAAGCTTATAATACTATATTGAATTGTTTCACAAAATTTTAACATAATAACATGTAAGGTGATTTCGTACTGTGGTTTTATTTTTACAAATTCACAACATGCGCTTTTATTTACTATTCTTTGTATTTGCTACGGAATTATTAGTACGCAGCTGTTCAGCTATATTAATAGTTGAATATACCTTTACATGAATGTATAAATTCATGTTCAATTTCAGTGCGTTTGCTGTGGTTGTACTGTGCTGTTTCGTAGAGATAGAAGCTCGGAGAAGACTACATGAGGATACAGTTTCCAAGGGAGACACCTCGATCAGTGACAAATATAAGGGAAGCAACTCGAATGGAGTCAACTCTAAGGGAGACAACTGCTGTTTGAACGGCGGTCTCTGCATCATTAACTCTTTCTGTCACTGCCCCGCGTAAGTACACGTGTGAACTAAATTATTAAACGAACTTAAATTAATAATAAAAAAGCACCAGCTACAATTTTGTGTTGTAATTTGCCATAGAAAAATATCCCTTATTTAAACTTATTAAAACAAACGTTTAGTAGACGAAATTTGTCTTAATTATGCTCTTAATACCAAATATATGTATGAATTATCTGCATTGACTAATAACGAAACACTGTATTTCAGACCCTACTACGGCCGCTATTGCGAACAGGAAATACGTCACAGGTCATGTGGTACAATAGAGAGCAAGATTCCAAACGCAGACGACTTTTACCAGGAATATGAAGACTATGGGAGTGACGTTACATCCGGTGCTGGAGTTGTAACGTGGTCTTTTATTACGCTAATTACTTGCGTATTATTTTTCACTTGAACAATTTTGTATGTACCAGTGTACCGTATCTACCGAAGATTATCACTTCCGATATTGGAGCTGACGCGTGGTTTGACGGAGATATTCCCTCGAGTGTATTGAGCGAGGTGGATGAGTTGGCGCAGCGTATTTCAAAGCATGGATCACCTAAAGAAGTTATGACGTCACGTCCGATACAGGAGTTGTCACATAAGATCTAAAGACTAGTTGTTGTCGTGTGCCGAATTCGTGGTCTAGTGGTGATGCACTGGCTCTACAACCCAGGGGTTGAAGATTCGAGCCCCCGAAACGTAAAACCGAAGTGCAATGTACTAAGTGTTTCAAACCGGGCACTAAAAGAACCAGGGTTGCTACCTAATGTATTGAACAACTTACGAGTCAAAAATGTTATTATGAAATACTAAACTGACTCTTGATATAGATTCGCGATGAGACAAAATTAATTCTTCATTCTTACTGATGAGTGTTTTTTGTTGTTGATATAAATATTTGTTTGAAAAATATACTTTGTCTGCTTAAAAATAAATTGTCTACGATGACCTAAAAACAATCCTATCAAGAAAAGTGTCAAACGATGCTGCTATTCAACAGTGGAGCTAGTAGACCCTATGGGTATTTGATAGTTCTTACCTAAATGGAGAATAAATGCTGAACCGTTACGCGCATTTGTTACAATGAGAACATTCCATTGAAGTTGCCTCTTTCCCTAAAATATCCCCGCAAATACTTGTAATGAAGCCAAATGTTTTAAACAAATCAGCCACATCAAAATTGCAACATGGCTATTAAAGCACGAGCGGCTTTAACGTTTAAAACAAATCAGTCACATCAAAATTGCAACATTACTATTAAAGCACGAGCGGCTCAAATGTTTTAAACAAATCAGCCACATCAAAATTACAACATGGCTATTAAAGCACGGGCGGCTTAAACGTTTTAAACAAATTCAGCAACATCAAAATTGCAACATGGCTATTAATGCAAGAGCGGCTCTAACGTCTAAAACAAATCAGCCACATCAAAATTGCAACATTGCTATTAAAGCACGAGCGGCTCAAATGTTTTAAACTAATCAGCCACATCAAAATTACAACATGGCTATTAAAGCACGAGAGGCTTTAACGTTTTAAACAAATTCAGCCACATCAAAATTGCAACATTGCTGTTAAAGCACGAGCAGCTTTAACGTTTTAAACAAATTCAGCCACATCAAAATTGCAACCGTGTTTTTCAAGCACGGGCGGCTTAAATGTTTTATACAAACTAAGCCACATCAAAATTACAACATTGCTATTTAAGCAAGAGCGGTTTAAACGTTTTAATCAAATCAGCCACATCAAAATTGCAACATTGCTATTAAAGCACGAGCGACGTTTAAATGATATCGTATTTTGATTTGGCTGGGCTGCAGGAAAGTTCGAAGTATATATGTTAATGTCACGAATACTTGAATCAATATTGAATTTTTAATACTGATAATAATAGCAATCCTAAAACGCACACGTTTTTTTAACATATGAAACTACCCAATAAAAAGGAATATAATTATACAATGTAAAGCAAGTACATGTGTACAGGGTACGGGGTTAGCATTATATTCAGTGTATAATAACTGACATGGAGCAGTGATCTCAGTGTTTTATAATGTTGGGTCTTAATTATTGTACTCATCTGAGACAATTCGGTCACCAAGTGGTGTTTCTGGAAAAAAAACTACAACAAAACAATGATGTCGGCATCATAATAGTCGTGTCATGTTGAAATGTCACTTAAATGTTTTCTTAAAAGATCGTCCGTTCTGGTATAAAAACTATGAATGAATTTTCATTTTGAAGAGGGAATGATATTGACAGTTGTGATGATTGAAGTCGTTTCATTTATGTAACTGCAGGCTCATCCACTTTGAATGGTTTCATATTGAATTCTCTATTTCAAGTTTTCATTTTTTGTGATGTCCAAACATAGTGTGCATGTTTTTCAGAAATATCTACAACGACGGCCTCCATAATGTCATAGTGTCTCCCTCAAATTAGTGACAGGTCTTAACAGCAGCAAACGTAAATGAAACTGATCTTTCATGACCCTTGTACTTTCCCATTTTGAACTGCCTTTTAATTTGTTCTTAGTTATGATGTTGAAAATTGAATTTTATGCTTTTAGTGAAGAGGACATTGTATTTCAGTTGACATTTTCTTTCAATATGAGCATTTTCCAACTGCAACGAGAAATATTTGAATTCGTTTTATCTTGTGGTCCAACTGCCATTAAAGCTGCTACTTCAAAGATCATAAGAAATATGTGACTGAGGACACAACGTTGTTTATCATGTAAAAGTTATGGTACTCATCAAATGCAGTCGAATAATAATCACTTAATAGTTCAATAACAATACAAATAATAGAGGACTTTACGACTCGTTTGGAAAAGCCCTTCTAAAATAGACCACAACTGTTCGGTGTGTGATTTTGAAAATGCGATGTTGATTCTGCGTTTCGAATAGTCGACTTAAACGAAAGATTATATAGCACTGTATAACGATTTTTTAAATTTTCTTCCATTGATATATTTATTTTAAAAAGTCGTAAAAACTAAATTTTATATGAAAAAGGTCCAGAGTATCTTCTGGGGCTTTAACACGGGTCCTCGGCGTGACAGACTGACAGTCTAACAGCCTCGCTAAACATGTTCATACCTTTTGCTAAGCTATTAGCGCTACATGTCATTTTATAAACACCGGAAGTGAAATGGATTGATTAATTTCACAACAACCTAACAACGATAAATACGATAAATAGTTGAAAAGCGTCTCGAGACGCTTTTGAAATCGTATTCTAACAATGCATTGTAAAGACCAAATCGGTGCGTTTCAAACAGTTGTTAATGTGTCAACAATGTTAATTTGTTCAGTTGTATATAACTATACATAAATGTACTAGAATTGAAACATTTTTTCATTTTTGCCATTTTCTTAATATGTGACATAGCAGCTTTGAAACGTGATGCCTTATTTTGCAAGTCCATCATAGACGTCATCATTTCAAGATAATTCATTTCAAAGGCCCAGAGCAGTGTACATGTTTTTAAGTTCATAGTTTTGGAAGGATCTTAAGGAATTCTTTCTATTGCTTCAGTTGTGACGTTCCCCAAGTACAATATCCATCCATCTATTTGTAACTCTTTGTGCTTGTTGATTTTCACATATCAGCGGATTGTGATTGCTTACTGAGTCTCTAGTCCGATAAATATGGGTAACATAAATTGGGTACTGTGGATGATGCATGTCAGTTTAAATTTTCAGCTGTTGATGTACTTATATGCTTAGTCAGATTGTTTGTTCTGGAGTCTATTCAAAATATTGGCAAAACGTTTACTATCTAATTTGCCTATTTATTTATTGAGGTGCAAACATATGAAAAATTGATATCCATATGTTACTTTGATCATATTGGTCGTGAAGATTTGCAAAAATCCAACTATCGAAGACCGGCTTCAATTGGAATAGTGCTCCAAAGATCTTGGTTGTTCCATTACAAGCCTGTTAATAATGAAACCATTCTGTTCTGCTCCAACCATACTGGCTGGAATAAATTTGCTACACAAACCATGCTAATGAAGAACTTGATGGACAAGAAGGTCAAACATCAAAAAATCAAACAGAAAGTATTGCATATGGTTTTTATTTGTTTTGTTGGTTGTTTTTCGCCGTTTTTAACAGTATTTCAGTCATATCACGGCGGTCAGTTAACCTACTCACACTTTTCCTGGGCAAGCTTTGCGGTTTACCAGTACTAAGTGCACATACCGATGCCAGTAACTGACAACTGCCCTACTTGAACCAGAGGTAGGGGGAGAATGGCCGTAGAAATAATTTCATGACCAATTCCCACACAAGTTATGTGGCCGGGCTGGGGTTCGAACTCACGATCCCCGGATTAACAGTCTAGCGTTCTACCAACTGAGCTAGCCGGACCCATCCTGTTGCATATGAACCTCTATCGATGACCTATTGTAGAAATCTGCATCGATTATAATGAATTGTATTTATTTATTAACACTACGCTATGTCATTTTGTTTGCATATACTATATTTATATGGGTTGTACATTTGAAATTCTTAAATCAAATGTTCTGTTCTGTTCTGTTCTGTTGAAATGTCATACTTTATAATAGATGGTACACAATGTTTAGGTAACCGATGTGTGGAATATAATGCAATACATGTGTTCACGACCATTGTATTTAATAAACGCCGAATAGCAGTATGTTACGGACCATTGTACATGGTAACGAAAATGTAAATATTTATGTCCTAAATAACAAGAGCTGCCAGAGGACAGCGCGCTCGACTATTCGAAGTATTTCAGTTGGCACATTTGTTTGAAAGTAGACACAAGACAGAAACCTAGAAAATAGACTTGTTTATAAATAAAGGTAGCAACAGTAGAGATACAACTTAATGGTACCCTAGTAAAATATCTACCAAAAGTAGCATAGACAAGTATATATACATATAGTCACATGTAAGCTTCAATCAGTAAAATTACAAATTAGAGTTACATGTATGAGCATTGTTGTATGCAATGTTTTTTTTTTAAATATAAGTCCATATCATTATTTTGAAAAATGAAGTAAAGAAGGGGCATAAGGGTGCCAAAATACAAAACAGAGTTGTAGAGATTGCTGCACCTGATGCTGGAGTTGACGACTATGATATATTCTAAGTTTCAAGTGAATACCCTGTATAAGTTTGTATACCTTGTAAAGGACTTCTTAACTAAAACTTTAATCTGAAAATCTATATTAAAAAGGAGTATAACTCTGTCAAACTATGAAACAGGTTATGGGGGTTGTTACACATGATGCTGGAGTTGATGTCAATGTAACTTTCCAAATGCCAAGTGAATAACTTAAGCAGTTTTGAAGTCAAACATGTTTGAATATAACCTTTAACATGAAAATCTATGTGAAAAAGTGCGTAACACTGTCAAATGTTATGGGGAATATTGCACTTGATGCTGGAGTTGATGACAACGGTACAGTCCAAGTATCAAGTGAATAACTTATGTAGTTTAGTAGTTACAAAACGTTTGAATATAAACTTTAACCTGAAAATATGTGAAAAAGGGGCATAAATGTGTCAACATATAAAACTGAGTTATGGGAAATGTGGCACATGACGTTGGAGTTGATGACCAAGGTATATGATAAACTCGTTATTTTTTCGCTCTTTTTCTTTGTTTTCAAATGAATAACTTGTTACAAAACTGTTGAATATATACTTCAACCTGAAAATGTATGTGAAAAAAAATCGACATTACTATTATGTCAAAATGCACAACGGAGTTATGAGTAATGTGTTACTTGATGTTGGAGTTGATGGCAAAGGTATATTCCTAGTTTCAAAGGAATAACTTGTGTAGTTTTGCAGTTACAAAGTTTTTGAATATAAACTTTAGCCTGAAAACTCTATGTGAAAAGGGGCATAACTCTGTCAAAATACAAAATAGAGTTATGGGGAATGTTGCCCCGAATACTGGAGTTGATGACAAAGGTATATTCCAAGTTTCACGTGAATAACTTATATCGTTTTGAAGTTACAATACCTTTAAAAATAACTTCAACCAAATTCATTCGTGGACGCCAGCTCCAACCCAGGGGCGAGTAGTTAAGCTCACCTATTTTCTTCGAATAGTCGAGCTAACACGCATTCTTATTTCACAGCAATAACTTATTATTAAACAGCAATCAGTAATAAATTACAAGTAATAAGTAATAACGTGTAATGTCAGCGCTTCCATATACTAGTAAAATAGTTTATACACATGTGTATCACAAATTATTTGAATATGTTTAGCCTTTCTTGAGTTATCATCCGGAAACGAAAACCAACAGACCGACAGACCGACGGACCGTCAGACCGACAAGCTCACTCCTATTCCCCCTAAACTTCGTTTGTGGGGAATAAAATGCATTTACAAGGAACTAATAACGAAGTATTGTTTAATAAGATTTTTGTTAATCTAAACAATTGACAGACGTAGATTGTTAATTATATATAAACTTTGGTCATAGATGACATTTTTGCAGGCGCTGGAAAATTAATAGTAGTGGTAAAGTCGATATGAATGAAGTGTTCTTGATGTACCATTAAGAGCATGCGATACATATATCAACTTTTTAGGGTAGGGAAGTTTCCATTGGAGTGTGCTATGTTGTAGACGTGAGTTCGATTCCTACTGGAACCGTGTATACTCAAATATGTTTGTCTTTGTTTATATTTTGTAAACGATTTAATCAAATATTGTCGCTGGACGAATAATGTATTTGATAAAACGATTTAATCAATATATTGTCGCTGCACGAACAATGTATTTGAAAAAACGATTTAATAGATATTTTGTCACTGCACGTACAATGTATTTGATATCAATAATAACGTATGGTGTTTTCACATAATCATGTTTCGCCAGTTAATTTCGCTCTATTTTATACCGCGAAAAGCGACAACGCAAAACATATTTTGCTCCATCGCCATCAGAAATTTGTTGTTTCCACGAAATTTGGACAACATTGTCGCCCTTATATTTTAAGTTTCGTGTCTCAGCATATGACGTAATTGTGAAATCTTCAGAAAATAAAAAAAAAATCTCAGAAAGTAAGTTTTCAAAAAAAGAACTAAACAGAACAGGTGGTGTCGATTGGAGCTTTCATATCGACAGCATAGTGTGTTACAACCTTGATCGTATTTTTATCTCATCTATCTTGTGTCATCTTGTGTCCATAACACACCCGCCAATATTCAAAACAATATAGGAAAGTTTTATATTTGTACGTGTTCCATTACTACCCAAATCAATAAATCAAACAATTTCATGTCTTTGATCAAACTTTGCTTGGACATGTATCTATTCACCCCAATGACTGATTTCAAACTATTCAGCAGTCCGTTGAAGAATTGAACATGCTATACAATTTACTTGAATTTAGTAATTATTCTACGAACATATGAAGATAAAGAACGCTCTACTCCACTGTGTATACTTTGCATGTTAACATTATATTTGATAAAATGGTATTTACAAATTTCCTGAATTCAACGAATTAAGCAGTCAAATTAGTCATTATTCTACGAAAATATAATAGGATAAATAAAGCAATATGATATTATGTATACATAAATGCTAAACTATTAGTTGAAATGTCAAAGTTAAAATGTTATTTTTTACTTCCAAGAACTACATACATTAATGCATTTAAACTTTATTACCATTAGTCACATGAAACCATTGCACGCCTCAAACGTTTTGTACAGGTTTCGGGTTTCTAATGTATTCACAAATGTGTTATGGTGTACGATTCGCGACGAATAATTCACACTGTTACATTATGCTGAATATAAAGTAAAAGAAAGATATTAAACTGAAAACATACGAAGAGCGCAGATCTCCACAAAGTAAGGTAACTTTACTTGAATATGCCAGAGATAGGTTACTGCCCTTGAATTATATCCTAATAGCATTTTTATAACGATCCTGGATCAAGACGTCGTTCCAGAACACAGACAAAATCTAATCAAGTGTTCATTGGTCCAGTTAGAACATTCGCAAAAAATGCGTGAATATACGTTCATTACTTTTTGCGTCAAGTTGCTAGCAAACAGAAAACAACTTCGCATCGAACATACACACCAAACACACCAAAAATTGCAAAACTATAACTACCTTTTCTACGAGCATGTATTTAACTTCGAAAATGGTACGTTTGCTAAGGTAACGATAGCTAAATAACTGCTGGAGAAAACAATGTACACCTTAGTACATTTATATTATAGTTTGGTTTCAGTTTTACAGATTCTAAAAATTTTCTATATAGCCATATATAAGAAAAAAATATCCCGCCCTCCTGGGGGGGGGGGGCATGTGCATTAACGAATCAAAATATTAATCTTAAAGGAATTTGTAAATTTGTAAACCAAGGAACATTACAGTGAAACTATTTCCAAATCCAGTCATTGGAATTTGACAATACGATTTTTAAAGTTTTAGATGTTTACCAAAGGAACGTTTCTGTGATTGATTCTTTTTAAATTCGGAAAGTTGTTTCAGACAAGAATTTCAAAGATGTCATTATAACCAGATACGAAAAACTCACCGCACCTTGGTGGCCATGGTTTTGAAGGAATTTTGTAGAAGGTCACAAGCGAAATATTTTTGTGAAATTATTTCAATATCTCGCAAGTGGTTTAAAACATGAATATCTTCAATGATTTCAATTATGACAAAGCAAACTGCCCCGACTTATAGAACCATTTTAACGAATCAACTTTTTTAAGGAATTTGGATGATTGCAAAACCCCAGAAACATTTCTGTGAAATTATTTCAAAATTCAACCAATTGTTTCTGACAAGAAGATATTGTTTTTAATATTTTAGATTTCTGTTGCCATGTCAACAAGTTGTTTCAATATATTCCAACGAATTATAGTAATTGGTAAAATCCACAGCGCGGTCACTAATGATAAGATGTTTGAAGTAAATTGTACAACGTACAATGTTGCCTGTTGAGCTCGCGTCACTAGTGTTAAGATTTCTTGTGACAAGCACAAAATATAAAGTGGTAAATTTCTGGTATATTTCTGATAAATAAGCAAACAAACTATGAGCAAACTTGAGCATATATTTCCTATTATTTTATCATTGTGTAAAAATATTATTGTGATCGACTGTGGAGCCCTTGAATTAATTCTGCCGAGTACAACACACTCCAGCAGGAGAGTGAATCATTCTGAAAATAGCGCGCGGAAGAGCTCTGTTAATACACATGCATCAATTAGCGTCCGGTGAATCCTAAACCCGAGAATTTCAATAAATGGGGAATTTATATTTATAAACTTACTGTGCATGTTAATTTGAATTGTGGTTGCGTTTTATTAAGGATTATTTATAATTGCACCTTTCTATTAGCTTCTCCAGTAGATGTTATTCAAGTTCTAAAAATGTCCAACATCTTTATATAAGTAAAATGAAGTGAAAGAAGTCTCGTAAATACGTCGAAATTTTATTCATGTTACTTTAACTTCATTTGCTATCATGAATACACTGTGTGCAATACTAATGATACATATAGTATATTATTTAACATAACTATGTACACTTGTCTGATATATATAATATTATTCATTCGTTCCCTCTAATTTTTTATGACAATGTTCATTTGTTAAATTTGCCTCACGAATTCATGTATCAATTATGTTTACGTAAATTACTCGTATTTAGGTTATTCATGTATCGCTGTGAAAACATGGGGCGGTATATGATCGGTTTATTCACGGTACAGATATTAATAATGATTGAGTTTATCTCAAATTAATTTTGGGGACGATACGTTTTCTTGTGGTGTCCGAAACATCTAGTGTCCGGGACGTCTCCTTAGTAGGGACCGAACAATCTGGGGTCCGAGAGGTCTCCTTCGTAGGGACCGAAAAATGTGGGGTCCGAGAAATCACGTAATCGATCATCTTAGTCCTCTTGTAATTATATTTAGGGCAAAAAATGACATCTTATTGTGACGATTGGATGAAAACTGTTGGACTTAGAGAGCGGATACGGCTTGAAAGGCCAATTTTAGATAATTCCAGGGCCATAACTCCACAATTCCTGGAGCGATTTGGCTGATTATCGAACTAGACGTAGATATTATGCCCACAAGCATTTTTTATGAAGTTTGGTGAAGATCAGATGAAAACTGTTGAATAAGAGAGCGGAAACGAAAGTGGTCTACCGACCGGCCGACCGACAGACCGACCGACATAAGTAAACCAATATACACCGCCATCTTCAATGGGGGGGCATAATTATCAAACAGATGATGAAATGGTTTAATATATTATAAATTAAACATGCATGCTTCTATTTTCAGGTTATGCTAACTAATAGATGAATATATATGGATCTATAGACATTAGTTAATTTTAGTTTCAAACATGAGTAAACAGACAATTATAGTTAATAATGCTTGGTTGACTGACTCAGAGTTTTAAGCATGGGTAAGAAAGGACTCGACACATGTCAAAAAAGCTTGGTGTCTAAAGTATTCTTTAGGCATATATACGTATGTGTATATGTGTTTATAGCCAAGTCAAGTCTAGTCAATTATTGTCACTGACTAATATCATCATTATAATATTTTCAATCATATTATTTTTTGTATTTTGTTAATGGAAGTTTGATATATGTGAAACAAAATAAACATGAAGAGTTGATTTGGACGGATGTAGGGCAGGAGGAGGCCGAAAGATTTGGTGGTATTGATCAGTTAAAGTATGATTTAGTCAGCGGAAAGTCAGGGATAAGTCAGGAATTTCATTTTCGCAAAAACGTGGCAACCCTGAATATAATATATTGGATGATAAATGCACTCTCTGCCTTGCACATATTTTAGGACATGCACTTTTTCACACACGCAAACAAAATTAAAGTATTGGTTGTGGTCAACATTAACCATTATCGCACGTACTGTGTAAAAATTTAGTCAAGACTGATTGAGCATTAAGTATCCATCTTGCACTTTGTTCGCTTTTTTTATGGATTATCATCACAAAGATGACAATAGCTCCGCTGTACCTGATCCGATGTGGTCCAATGGTCAATTATCAAACTCTTTCAGTATCTAATGGTCAGACAAACTGTGCAGGTGTGTTTAAGAGCTACGATAATAGAATACCAATACAAATTATAATTATGTAAAGATAAAAGTTAGCCATTGAGCTATTAAGATACTTAAAGAGTACATCACTTGTACATGATTTGTTTGTTATTTGCTAATTAACGATTAGTGTACGACTCATAATTATCTCCTTAGTACTTTTTATGTTCCCCGAAAAAATTTCGGGAGAGCATATATTCGCCGCTTTGTCCGTCCGTCCGTCCGTCCCGTTTTTTGTCCGGAGTACTTCTCAGCACTACTGACCAGACTTCAATGAAACTTTATGGGAAGCTTCATTACCAAGAGGAGGAAAGCACTGAACAAACCGTTCCGCTTGAATGATTTTTCTCAGAGTTATGGGACTTCGAAGATTTTGAGCAACAAGCATTTAGTGCACAATTCTTGTCCGGTCTATTTAAACGCAATTACTGGCCAGAATTAAATGAACCTTTATTGGAAGCTTCAATACCCAGAGGAGGTGTGCACTGAACCAGGACGTTCTGCTTCAATGATTTTTCTTAGAGTTATGGGACTTTGAAAATTTCTGAAATAAGAATTTAGTGCGCAACTTTTGTCCAATCTATTTCTACACAACTACTGACCATATTTCAATTAAACTTTATGGGAAGCTTTATTATCAAAGGCGGTGTGCACTGAACCAGGACGTTCCGCTTCAAAGAGTTGTGGGACTTTGAAGATTTCTGAAATTAGAATATAGTGCACAATTCTTGTCCGGGCTATTTCTCCGCAAGAACTGGCCAGAATACAATGAAACTGTATGTGATGCTTCATTATCAACATGAGGTGTGCACAGTACAGGATGTTCCATTTCAGTGATTTTCCTTGGAGTTATGGGACTTCGAAGGATGCTGAAATTAGTGTATAGTGCGCAATTCTTTTCTGGACATTTTCTCGGCAACTACCAGAAATATTCAATGAAACTTTATGGGAAGCTTCATTAACAAGAGAGTTATACATTTTAACACAAACATCAAACATAAATTACGTGATACCGACTACCAGTTATATTTGTAGGTGTTAAATGTAGGCATGCGAATCGTAGTGATATTTATACGTAAATGGCAATTACTGCATATAGTGCATACATTGGAATTATAATATATAATCATAATAAAGTACGCTTCTGTGAAATGACAATTACCTAAGTCATAACTTAAATGGAGATATCAGTGACGCTGACACTGATGACTCCAATAACGCATTGTTAAGTAATAAGAAAGCAATTAGATGGGCAGAGGTATCAAAAGAACTAAAAATCACTGCGATCTGCGGCAACAAATCTGTTTTCAAAACTATATTTGAACGAGACCAAAACTACAATAGATGAAGCAGAATTGTTAAATCCAAGGCCAAAAGCGGTAAAATAAATCAAAGTGTTGGAGCAATATGTACATTTTATCCTGATTATTCAATTTCCATCAAGTATCATTGAATTTCATACAACTGGTCCAAATAAAGAGAAGCTCAAAATAAGATTAAATAATAATGGAAGACCCATATCTCAGCGAAACCTCATCGAAGTGGAAAATAAAATGTTCCACCCTCTCTTGGCAGCGAAGTCTTCAATCAAATTTCACTGAATTTCTGCCAGTGGTTGATGTCAAGAATGGTACACTTCAAGGTATATAAAGCAGTAATGAAAGGACAATTAATCCAATAAAAAACTAAGTGAAACATCTTCGCAATATGCTGATATCATCCTGATAATAAAGCTTAACATGAAGATTGATTGACTTCAATCACCGCCAGTGGTTGTTGAGAAATATCTCATGTGCATTACATAAAATGACCATAGCTCCAAAACAAATCAATGAGACAAACTATTCTGACACAATGATTTAATGCTCTTGATAATGTAGCTTTTGGTGGCTGAAAAAAAGCCTGCCCAAGAATTGTGCACTATATACTAATTTCAGCAATTTTCAAAGGCCCATACCTTCAAGAATAATCATTGAAGCGGATTGTCCCGGTATTAAAAAAAACATTTTCGTGGTAATGAAGCTTCTCGAAGTTTCATTGTAATACGACCAACGGTTGGTAAGAATTAGGCCTGTTACTAATTGTGTTACTAATCGGACTTCATAGGCCCACAACTCCAACTTGAAGGAAAAGCATTGAAACAGGACCCAACGTCCCATAACTTCACGAAATATTATTTTATCAAAACGTCCTGGTACTATGCTCACCTCCTTCTGAAAATGAAGCTTCCAATAAACAAAATTCTGGCCAGTTATAACTGAGAAATAGTCCAGACGAGAAAATGGGACGGACGAAAGGACGGAAAACAGAAGAACGGATGGACAATATGCTCCTTTGAAATTTTTCAGGACGAATGAAAAGCGATCACAGAAAAGTACGTTTACAAAATAACTTTAATAACAGTTTATATCAATAGGCGGTTTAATATCGACAGCTAAGTGTGTTACAACCAACATCATATTTGTTTTCTCCTCCATCTTTACGGTATTAAAACGAAGTGGTAACCTCTCCGTTGACATAACCAAAAATGTACCCATTTCGCTGCGGTAATTGTCTCTCTCCGTTAGAAATCATCCCGGAAAACTGCAGATATGTCACTTTCACGTCGATATATATATTACTATTGCCACAATCAGGGATATAGAGGATATTTGTTTGTTTTTGGTTTGATAACGCGTTATATCATCACCGGAAAGGGCGAGCGCTGTAGGATCATATTTTTCACAAATCAAAGCGCTCATGAAAATATGTAAATTTTCTTCCTTTTAAGTGACGATATTAAGCGTAATCACACCGAAAACAAACACATTGTCTTTTTTTAGTTATGCCTTTTTAACCGTTTCTGTTACATTTTGTTGAAAAATCTCACGTGACTCCTAACGTCATGACGTCAAAATAATGACGTCATTTCATTTTTGAGTCCGGCGTCGTTGTCGGTCCGTTTCATTCGCTGTATTAAATCGGGACCCCCCTCCCCCCCCCCCCCCAAAAAAATAAAACAACAAAAAAACACAACAGTGAAATACCACAGTGAAATACCAATTTTATCTCACTGATATTTTTTCTATATTTTACTACTCATACTTAGCATAAAATTGATTTTCATTCCACGGAACGTCGTGTACATATTTCTACGTAGACTTCGTCCTATAAAACAGTGTGTTCATATAAATAGTGGAAACAGTTGTTTTCTTAGCTGATATTTGCTGACTTCGGTGACATTTTTGCACCGTTATCCACTGTATTTCATTAAAATCTACACGGCTTTGAGTTTGGCTTAGTTTCAACATAATACGTCCAGACCGCCTGGTTTTACGGCTAGGGTACAACTTTGGCTATTTTAACGCAGTGGTTACCGCTTTGTTTAAATATCGTGATCTTATGTCACTTTTTTTAAAGACGTTGAAAAATATAGGCGAATTTTAAATTTTATTGTTTCTGTCTATAGCCAATCAATAAATCAAAATGAGTTCTTTCATCAAGGTTTGCTTGCACGTGTATCTATTCGCTCCACCGACATTCAACGAATTCAGTAGTCCGTTGCAATTTAAAGAATTGTCCAACCTACGCAATTTAGTCATTATTCTACGAACATATGAGGATAAAGAACGCTATACTACTTTCTATAAACTTTAAGGTTAAATTTATCAACCATAAAATGTCATTTGCGATTTCAATGAATTTAGCGAATTCAGTGGGCCGTTGCGATAGAAAGAATTTTAAAAGCTGTACATTTTAGTCATTATTCCACGAAAATATAACAGGATAAATTAAGCTAAATTACATTCTTTATATTTTGATGTTCAAACAGTATAAAAAGTTATTTACGACTCCCAAGAACGAAATTTATTAATGCATGTAATTATCCTTTAAATTTGGTAACTTACACTGTCACATGACTTAAAATACTGAGTAACAAGAAATCTCTTTACAAAGATATTCCGAGGGTTGAGCGTAAAACTGTTGTATCTGATATAGACTGTTGATCAGTTGATTGGTACCGCGCAGCCTCAAATGTGAATTGGTCAGGGAGAAATCTATCCGTACTGTGCATTTGAGCAGCTATATGAGTGTTTCGTTTTGGAGCGCTTGAATTTTAATACAAAGATTTCGAAACATCAAAAAAGTGGCTATTTACAACCAGCTTGGTGACCTAGAAATTCGCAGACCGGCTCATTCCTAGCTCTGGTCGCCACTTTGGCAGAAAATTTGAAAGAGCGTGCAGAATTCAAGATTTTTTTAGAAATCCTTTGAACCCCCCCCCCCCCCATGCTTTCCTGTTGCAAACAAGTATTTTATAAGCTGCAAATCTGTGCATGTAGTACTAGCGATTTTGTGGTGAAAAATGGATAGTCACCAATGGATTTTTTTTTTGGAAAGTTTGAAACATATCGAATGAGCATAATAATTTTATTTGTACAAACGCTCGCATAAAGCCGCTGAGTCAAACTGATTATTTTTCTTGGACTTTTTGCTTAAAGTAAATTTTCGCTAATGTGTTCAATACGTATTAAAACGATAACTCATGAAGTTAATTGCTGCAAATTGTACAATTGACGGTTGCTAAGTCCAACTGTGCTCATTAATCTGGGAAGACATCGACGAATGCGTGGATATGATGTTTGTTGAAATACTTTAGACATTATAGCCCGTATTCACCAACCGATTCTTAGACTTAAGACTTCAAAATAAGAATATTCTTAAAACTGTTCATTTCTAAAAATGCTGTTAAGGCCATGTCACACTTTGGCGAATTTAAGCTTCGAGTTCTGTACGAGTTCTGACGACTTATAACTCGCCGTAAAGTGGACGAGTTGGTCGCGGAATTGTTTCAAGACGACATTGACACGACACAAGTACGATAATCACATTTTATTACGAGATCAACAGAGACATGCGTACGATATCTTTTCGACAATCAAAGACTTGTCTTCGAGAATGTACGAGTGTGGACGAGTCTGTACGACTTGTGAGGACATGAGCACGAGTTAATGACGACATTGTACGAGAAACGGACGAGCATATGTCGTAGGCAAGTCTCCCAGACTCGCAGCAAACTCGTGTTATGTCGTAGAGTGATAATATACGGCGACAAACTACGACAACGGATGACATGTCTACGGAATGTGTTCGATTGTGTTTGAGAGTGCGCGAGATTCCTTCGACATATCTTCGACTCGTGTAAGAGAATAAAATGTCACCGAAAAGCGGCGAGAATTTTAAACGGTTTAAAATTCTCGCCGCTACTTTGCGAGTTCTGGCGACATAGGAAGACATAGGTAGACATCACTGCGACAAAGAACGACATGTGTACAAGATCTACACAACACCGAGCGAGTTGTGGCGTGTTACAACTCGCCAGAACTCGTAGCTGAAATTCGCCCAGTGTGACAGGGCCTTACATTTGAATTTTACATTGTATTCACAAACTTTTATTTAAGCATTCGTCATTTAGAATAATTTATATATGACACGAGCATCATTGGAAACTGGCATAATAGCGAAATCACAAGTATTATGTCTTGATCTTAAGTCTGTTCTTTATTCTTAAGTCTAAGAATGGGTTGGTGAATACAGGCCTTGATCTAGTATACAAACATAGATTTTTGTCGCTCGTTTTATAACTAGACATCCTTCGTTTGCAACTTACCTGGTAATTAACGCGTTTAAACATAAGTGTTATATGGACTTTTTTTTTGCAATTAACGTTATAATAAATTTGTTTTAAATAGGGTTAAAATAATATGTTTTTTTTCCAATTCTAAACAAAACACTTTTGATATATAATACACTTTGTACTAATTTGCTCAATAATACCAGTGTATTTTATTCTGTGGAACGTGTGACACAAAATTTAATAATTGTCACCTTGCCAGTTTGTGAATATGTCATTTTAACCGGATGCTTATATTTCATTCCTGTAATCTTCCTATAATCACCGAACCACCAGCCTAGAACAGTTTGACGTTGATGCGACCGATATTATCGATTTTAAATTAACAAACTATGCACATGTGAACTTTCTAGGAACTACCGATATATATAAAATAAAAGAAAGAGAAAATAATGCTAAGAAAATATAAATACCGGTAATTTCAGTGAAATATCCGGTTTGTTGTATTGTTAAATTGTGTATAAAAAGCCAGTTTGTTTTTGACAGTTACAAAACTGCAACCGCTTACATTCAAGCGTGGTACATTTGTCAGTTTAAGTCTGGCACGTTATCCGTGGTGTAAGTAGTTAATTGGTAAGTGGTATAAAAATGTTATTTAATGATAAGACTCCTTGGACATTAGAATAATTGACAAATAAAATCATTTTAATTAAATAAATACTCTTGGCGTTGAATTTGCAAAAATGGTTATAATTTGCTTACAATTATCGATGTTTTATTTTGCAGACCAATGGCTTTGGCAATATTGGCGTACATTGGAGATAAAGCAGCTGGTGCTGTGGTGACACATTTTATAAGCAAGGCCCTTACGTGGATAGAAAATAAAACGTTTGGCGAACCTAAAACATGCGAGGACGTACTAAGAACGATGGATAAGTACCAACAGGAGTTGCTAAGCGATGTGAAAAAGCTCTTCGCTGAAATGAAATGGGACATCGCACTCGTAGAGGAATTCAAATCGGAAGAAAACATCACGTACCTATGGAGTCACTTGGTCGAGATTTTACAGATTAATTCCATATTCGACAGAGTAAAAAGTCTTGAATCGTTTTATTTGGACGTCTTAGACATCGACAAAGGGGTGATTCACTGTCTGCACTCACTCCATGAGTGTCTAGTAGGCGAACGGATTGCTGACCCCGCTAGGAAAGGTCTTCTGCGAATGTATTCGAATTACATGTATGCGCAGATGATAACAGATCCCCCTGTCACGTCACCCAATGCATACCTTCAACACCTGAGTCCGTATCTGGATAGCGTTTTCGTTTTGCAACTGATGGCCATAAATCTGTTCTGCTTAGCAGAAGAGAGCGAAGAGAAGAAACGAATTCAACTGCATGCGCTTGAAGTACGAATGAAAGAACAACTTAGTATCTTCGACGAGATGCGGCCAAACGTTTCGGTGGACGTGTATAACCAAACCTATCAGCAATACACTATCAAAAGCACTGTACGGAGATGTGGCTTCAGCTCGCATTTGGTTCCGAAGCCGCACAACGTACAACGAAGATGAAGAATGGGTGTTCAGAAGCTCATCCTCCTTCGCAACGGAAGGAAGTCTAGTGATAAGGAAGTGTGGAGGCGCTATCAATATTGCTGGCAACGAACATCTTCTTTCTAGCGACGGTAATGAGAAACGGTCCGATGGAGGCAAGTTTTGGGACATTCCCCTTATTGCTAAAGATCATTCAAGCGATGACAAAAAGATGTTGGCATCAATCTGGAGCCTTGGAGAACGAAAATATCTTTGCGCGTCGGGCGACCAAGTGAAATTATCAGTTAAACCGTACGTGTTTGAGATAACCAAGTCGTCTCATCCAGATTACTTCTACACGAAAGACGGGGTGCACTGCGCTCAAAAGAAGCCTTCAGGCATATAAAACAATCAGTCAAATGATGTAAATTAAAAAACAACAACTGCTAGATCTATATCGATTGTTTTCAATATTTTTGTTTCAAGTATTTAAAAAGACAAAATATTGCAGGAAAATAGCGTAAGTATCACTGTAAAACTGTAGATGCTAGATATTTTGTAAATAAATATAAGTTCGAATAATGTTTCTGTACAAACATCCCAGTTCGCAGACCCGTAACAAAATCTGATTATGTCTTGTAAGTTGAATCTGAAAGAGTTGTACTAGTTGTTAAAACCTTTTTCTACATCTGCTTAACCTGGGGTTTTATTATTCTTTATTTTTTATATACAATCTTGTATTTCAGCTCTACTTGCAACATGTATTCGTTAAAATGTTTTCTGCGTTTGAATACATTAGATAAATTTATAATATTTAATTTAATCAGACAGTGTATAGCTTTGTAATAATTATATAGCTGGAATCGTTGATTTTACATTAATGCTTATTTTATGCCTTTTTATTTGTTTGATTGTATTTTTATAGTTTGAGTGCTTTCTCCTGCTAAATATATCCTATATAGTTTTGTAAAGTAAATATTTTGCTTGGAAATGTCTTAATAATTTTATATTCGTGTGTTTCACTTTTTATACATTTGTTCATTTATTGCATATTATTGATTTCTTTCATTTTTTCCGGATTGATGGTTATTTTAATGTTTCCTCGTAATATTAAAGCAGCAGTCCAGAAATATGTTAATAAAAAAACTTTGCAGAAATCGTTTCTAATGGAAATCTTAGCGATCAAAATACAAAAAAAATTGCATTGAAATCGGTAAAATAATAACGTTTTGGTAATTTTTTTTCGTATAGTTATCTGTATGCGCTAGCTGGTGATGCCTCTGGAGTAAATCAGCATGTACATTAGTGTATGTTTCGTTCGTACCAAACGTTTTCGAACATAGACATTATAAAATGCCTTTCGTAAATAAGAAACAGTTTTCAGTCGAATAAACATCATTGACGTTCATGAGAACTAATGCCAATTTAAGATGTATTGAATTATAGTATATGGACTGCGGCTTTAATGACACCTAGAAGGCTGGCGATGTTGTTAGGGTGGCCGTGGAAATTCTAAAGTAAGAATTCTGATATTTCCCTGGCTTGTATCTGTTTGAAATGTGATTTTCCCTGATGCTTCTCGTATAATCGAAACAGTTAGTGTTTACAGAGTGTATACATATATCGATACCATCCTACCATTCTAGCAGTTACACGTTAACTTTTTATTCTACACTGATGGTTTTATTTAATTATGATTATTTATTACAGTTTATACTTCACTTATTCACTTTGGATATTGTTATTTTAATGTTTATCTAATTTCCCCTTTTTTAAACGTTTAAATTTCCCAGATATTTCGTCCATGGCCACCTTGCTTGACGGGGTATTGTGTGCATATATTCACTATGATTATTTTCTATGTATTGTTGAGTGTCTTCTACTTGTTCCTATGTTTATATAAAATATTATCGAAATGCTTATTGAAAATAATATTTAATCAGCAACTGATGTGTGTTTTAGTAGTTGCAACAAATACATCAGACCATGCTTCGTTGAATCATTTATTTTGCCATCATATGTAATATCTTTGGACGATAAACTCTTAAGGAATATCACTCTTAATAACATATTCAATACTTATGCTGCTCAAGTATTAACCGTTTAAATGGAACATTAGAATGATTCCTAATATACAAGGTAAACAGTTAAATTCCTTACTTGTGCAAATATAAATCGTCATACGTAACATTGGTGTGTGGGTGTTACTGGATTGCTTGTTTTACAATAACAACATTCATTGCCGACTAAACAAGAATTGTCACTTTAAGTGACAAATAACCGTAAAATGTGGAACTGAGAACTGAAAATGTGGGTAAAATTGAGCAAAGTGTAATAACTCATTAGATATTTTAGACAACAAATCTTGGTACAAGCCCCGTGCACTCCCCCGTCTCTAATGCTAAGTATGCAAATAGCACACATGTTTTTGTTATGATAAATACGCTAAGTAGAAAAACATAAGCTGCGTTGAGGCGTTTAAGATGGACAAGCAGTGACAATGATTTACATATTTGCTCACATTCGCGAAAGCCCTGTAACGATGTCGATATAAAAGGAACCTTTAAAAAGAACAATGAGCTGAAAGCTAGTTGATTCCAGAAATAAACCTTCAGCCACTGGGCGGATTTTAAAATAACTTCGTATGCAAAATACCTCATTTGAGTCAAGTAAAAACATAAACGACCCGAGTCATATTCGTGTTTAATAGAAACGCATAATAAATGCATACCGATCTTATGCACCTGTCAATATTTCCCACCAGGGGGCGGGAGCGGGAGCAACCAAAGCATTACAATGCAATTGCGGCAAGCTCCAAAGGGACGTAACCACAACGATTCTATTAATCCTCTACACTAATGAGTTATCCCGCGTTTGAATATTAGTAGTAAACGTACTTATTGCTAAAACACTACACATATAGAGGAAATGTGTATGAAAACAAACTTATTGCTGACACATTATAAAGGTAGGACAAAGTGTGTATTGCAGGCAACTGGACTGAACAGAAACCTGCCGAGGTCGTGAACGAGTAACGCTGTAGCCCGACGAAAACTTCAACATCGGTATTCCTACTGGGTATGACGTGAAGCCGGATATTGGCCCATTAACGAGCCAAAATAGTTACATGTCAAAGAAAACCGCTCCAACAACGATAAGTAAAACACCGATTTCAAGTACATGTATTCTGTTTATATTTTAATACATGTATGTGCTGATCTAGACTGCCAACTAAATTGCAAAGACCGCCATATACCCACTTGACCCATATAATAGATGAAAAGTAAATAATCAGTAACTAAACGTAAAATGCTCGCCGAAAATATGCAGCTCCTCGCTTGTTTCTGTCCATTATTGAGGAGTTTGAACCCGTTTCGAAAAATGCGAATCGAGCGATTGGTTACGAATACTATAAAGAACATTTCCTGTAATGTTCAACTACTGTTGTTGCTTATTAGGTACGTTCTACGCTAAACAATGCCAACTCGTGAACGGAGTATCGCATGCTAGTGTTCTGAGTATTGCATTTAATCAATATTTAGTGTAGTGTGTATTGCTCAAAGAGACATCGCCATTTTTTTATGATTTCTAGCATATAGACTTTTATTAAATAAAACATTTAATTATCCAAACCTAGATCGATACATACAGTATACTATGCAAAAGTACTAGTAAACTCTACTAATATGGGTTCATATCGTGCATTATATACAATGTGTATTTTTTTGTTGTCAATTAACCAACTTGTATGCCTGCTTCTACTGTAAGAAAAATCTAATTAAAACTTGTAGTATATAATAAAGTGCAATGTATAATTATTGTTTATTTTAGAAATTCAACCACATAAACTATTTGTATTGTTGGGTGTATCAATCTGTTATCTAAACAGTGCAACATATTAGCGTTCGTGTCTGCCTTGACGTTGATAGTAGCACCATTGTATACCGCAGTCCATTCAGAAAATAGTGTCATTATTATTGGCTAGAGGGATATTGAACTCACTGTGAATCAATTTTTAACTTTTCAAATTTATTCAGAACTGTCCAATTACTTACATGACATATTACTTATCATGCCGTGCTATAGGAAGCATGTGTTTTCGTGGATTCATGTTCATTATCCGTATTTTATCTGAAAAAGAAAGCTCACATTTAGTATTAGGTTTTATTATTTTTAACATATTTAGTTAGATCGGTATAACCTGCACTGTTCAGTGTATTCATACCTAACCTGAGTAATTATCTAAATCCTAATAATTGTACAAGCCCGGAGTCCGGGTTTAAGCCCAGCAATTACCGAAATATTTTTCGATAAACCCCTACTGAGTACACGAAAATATTTTGCGTCAGAGCATTTATCGTTTTATGCAAACATTTAAAACAACATACAAATTAACTAAAGACAGGCAACAATTACACAATTGACCATATAGGCTATCATATTTATGTTATTTGCACGACAAACGACGTACAAGTACAAACAAACGTTAACTCTGTCAAACTAAGATGTAATAACAACCAAAAAGATATATCCCATACACCGTCTGTCTCGCTGTAATGATAAATCAAAGTATATTATTAATACTCAGAATAGTAGCCTACAATACCCCCGTACACGAGCTACGGAATAAATTCATTACCCAGTACAACTGGCACAATACTATTGGGGTCCATATAACAGCTATTTATTAATCGAATTTACTGGAATTCGGAAAACGAGGAATTACTGGAATTACCGGCCATTTTTCCGTGAGCATTGCTTTTTTAAAAGGTGATTATGTACTATTATTCTACAACATGTGTCATATGAATGTCTTCTAAATTAAGTTAACATTCTACATAAGCACCTGTCTATAGCATGTTATCAACAATTTAATAGAAATCGGTATAAAACTTACTGCCTGTGAAGTGAATCTGCTCTATTTTGGCTCAACATCCGGTGTCACGTCATACCCAGTGATTCCTTTTAGTCTACAAATGTACAATGTTGACATGTCTAAATCTGAATTATTTTTATATAGACTTTAGAATGGTAAAATTTTTAACATCAGAATACAGACCTCACGGATATATAATCTATCATTCTGTAGATCACTTATCGTTTTCTTATATGACTTAGTAAACGTATTAGTAACACTTAGTATTTTAGGTCTTATAGTATTAGTAGTCTACTTGTGATCCTAATTATATTTGAGGCGTGTCGTGGGAAAATGGGCTTAAGTGTCGTTCCGGGTTAGCCTTTGCAGTCCGCACAGGCAAATCCGGGACGACACTTTCCGCATGCAGTATGTTTATGTTTAGAAGAGACTTTCTTGAAACGGAAAATAATATTAAAGCGGAAAGTGTCGTCCTGGATAAGCCTGTGCGTACTCACAGGCTTATCCAGGTTTTGGTCGCAAGAGGTTGTTATTGGTCGCCGCAAATTTAAGCTGTCGGTGGTCGGTAATCAGTCAACGACCTATGTGTGACCTAGGCTTAAGAGGGATCGATATATAATTATTGATATACATTTCAGAAAACATGGGACATATATGTCAACCTTGAAATTAATTGTGATTGCTCACTTGCTGTTCCTTTGAACTAACTTATATATCAATGTATCATCGGATTCTTTCGCAACAGAATAGATGAAAAAGAACAAAACAAACATACTGATCCGAACGGAAAGCATTAATTAGGCGCTGGTTATTATGCGCGTGGCACTCAACAAGACAGGGTATTTGCCGGTACAACTATTTCCATTCTGCAAATGTAATGTTAGTTTTTAATCTACCTTTCCTTTATCGTACTTAAATTAAATACATCACGGCCTGTTAAAACTGGCTTCACCTCTTTTTGGAGGTGAATGGAAACTGAGCCAATGTAACATCCGAGCTGGAGCTTAGGACAGGGAATTAGTCAAACACGTAAATAAAGTTAAGAGGTAGGTCTGGATTTTTCTATAATACAATAATTTATAGGTCTATTTTAAAAATCAGACATTGTAGTTACACGTAGAAATCATCTTACTAAACAAATATGTAGACCGTTTTGAAATGCGTTGTGACTTCACGTTTCTCTGCATTGGTGAAAGGTTAAATCCTTTTCGAACTGCACTACATTTTCCAATTTTTTAAACAGTGTCTAAAATTGTCCAAAATCTGTATGAAAACACCTCAGATTCTATCACTGTTTACTTTTCCCCATTACAACCTGTCATTAGCGCCACCTCGGAAGTATAATTTGGCTATGTTTTCTAATACATCTCCAAAAAGAGATGGCACCTGTGATTACAGGCCGTTATATAAGAAATAATCGATCTGTACTGTATTGCTCATTGAAGCAATTTTCAACACTAACACATTGTGATAACCGGGTAAAACATATGAAATGCAGCCTAGTACACGTATTACATATAATTATCCTTTTCAACTAATTCTATTTTCATGTGTTTGGGTACATGAATGATTTGTTGACATAGCTGCTCGAGCATGGATTCAGAAAAAAATGTTGAAAGGGGTGATAAACCTATCCAAGTGCAGTGCAGATACAACACACACGAATCCGGAATGTTGCTTTTTAAAACGCTTTGCAATTCATTCCCTAATTAATAAATAGTGTGGTCAAAATGACGAGCGAACCAGTATTTGGGTTACGAAGATTGTTTAATGACTATTGTAACAATACATGTACATGTACATCTCAGTACGTATGGTGTGATACTGGTGCAATGCCTAAATCCGCCACTGTCCTAAAAATCAGACCCCCTATCCCAAAAAGCATCTGTATCACAGTGATTACTTTTTTGTTGATTTGGATCAACGGGACGTTTTCCTGAAGAATGCTGGCGAATTTTCTTCTTGATATGTTGAGTTATTCCATATTTAATCAAATTGTTTTGTCAATGACCTCTAAATATAAATTAATTGCACGGTGAAAATCCAATTCATACTGCGCACGCGCGATTTTGAAGACATCAATTATTTATCGGCAATGAATACATTTAAATGCGGAAAAACTGTGTATTAAGCATGCATATGCACATTAAATAAAAGCGCATTACTTCGCCCCGACGCAGGGCCTCAGTTTAAGAGCCTTACAAATGATCTATTTTTAGAAATATAAAGATGTTTTTATAAAATTAAAACATGTATTAACAACAAACAGCGATTTGCTTAATAATAAAGCTTGACTTAGAACAATAGTCAAATGTAGAATAAGCATAGCACAGTTCCCTATCTACGGTTTTTCACGAAGCGATTTCGGGTAACCATGATTAGATTCTCGAAAATGATCTCCGAAAAGCAAAAGTGGGTTTATTGTTTTAAACTCAATAGAAATTGCTTGAAAAACGGATTTCATAAAAAAAATATTAATTTCAAGCAATTTTAAAGAGGGGTGGCGGATTTAGGCACTCCCAAGCACATTTTAATACATTTAATTATTTTTCCTATGCCAAATATTAGAAATGTTACTCCAAAACAGCCAGCTAATGCATATTAAACCTAAAATGATTTGTGTGAATTTGTGTGTCGATTGGTTAACAAATTTTGACAATTTCGTAAAAGTACCTCCCAAATGTGGCGGATTTAGGCACTGTGCCACTACTATTTAAACCGTAACACCTATCTCTAATACGACACTGTTTTGAATTTTGATAACATGAAGGCGAGCTTTGTTTCAGTTTTGTTAACAGTTTGTAGCATGATGCTGTACTGATCTATGATACCTTTCTTTAGCATGGTGTATTAACATTCAACTTAATTAATTGTCTGTGTCATAATGCTCTATTGATCTATGAAATTTGTCTGTAGTTTGATGATATATTGAAATTTTATAACTGTATCTAGCTTAGCCCTTTACCGTATTCAGTTTTAATGAACCATAACAGAATCGTGTATAAATATATAATTTTGTGTCCAATAAAAACAAATCGAAATACAAATATATAATTATGTATTTTATTTATCGGTGTAATAATCAATAACCAACATGCTCATCACAATATAGAAACATTCAAAATAAGGTAATTACAATAGAGATCAAATGGAAGATCCAGAATAACAAATCTTCTAATTTGAAAATTAACCTCATCAACATGCAATGTGTTCTGAAAGTCTTATTGATCTTTTAAACAAAAGTGAAGTGAAATTAACACTGACAAAACACTCAGATTTAATAATGAACATGAACCATGAAACATATACTTTCCCCGCCTAAGTGTGACAATTCCATGCATGTTTCTGTGCAATTATATTTGTTGGTGGACAAGAACTCTTGCAAAGATGTATTAATGGATTGTATTTATATATGGATCTAACATTAAAGTATACTATAATAATGAAAGCTGTTATCAAATACTAAAATTTGAATATATGTATTTGATTTTGTTAGCAAAATCTAAGTCATAAGTGAACACATGTTTTATGCAATAATATATTTTCCATAACGAATACACCGACATTTGTCCGCAATACGATTTTAAGCGTTATAAATTTTGAGTCACTAATTTTGAGTTACTATTGAGAACGTTGTGGACCTATCCACAGGACCAACATGTCACACATAAACTCTCAAATGCACTTCTCTTCATTGAAACCTATTAACTTAAAGCAAGTATATAACAGGGTTAATGTGCATTTGCTCCACCTGTTGTCATGAGCTCCACCTCCATGGCATTGGCTCAACCACTTTGCTAAAAATACAGATTATTGTATGATACTTGTCCAAAAACAGCGTCAATTAGTTTCAATTGATAGTAATATAAACAACTATTATATGTGTAGCTACATGTATTTTGTGCGAAAAATGGTCAAATACATTGGTCAATTTCAATATTGTGTTGAATCGACAGCGATGTTACCACTAATGCAAGTTCTCATTTTGATAATTATTTTAAACAGCAAATCGGTCTGCACATATGTTAGACGAGATCATATTTTCGTGGAACTACGTTCAATGATTAAAAGAAAAAAGGTTAAAAATCGATGTGTTCAAGAAAAAGACCGAACTGCCTCTGAAAGTTGTTTACGTTTTTGACAAATCTCCTTTTCTGAGCTCGACCTCGGAAATTGCATTGGCTTAGTTTTCCATTCACCTTAAAAACACTTTTAATGACTAATGACAGGGTCGGCTTTGAATTAACACCGTTTCGAAAAATAGTTCGACACAAAAATATTATTAAATGGCGTACCATACGGTAAAACAATTAATGAACATAGATAACATTTTCTAAATATGTATACCTGCTGACTTTGCGATTGTCGTGATATGCAGTTTACATATCGATTTAATGGAAAATATCCGAATGTATTGGTTTTGTCTCATCAGTACGCATTGCTGATGACTTATTTAACGGTAGAGTTAAAAATACAACACGTACATTTAACAGAGGCATTTTCTGATTCGGACATTTCAGCACGGTTTACCACTTATGCAATTATATAAACAACACTCTGTGTTTTGTAGACACTATCGGTTTTGGATTAAGAAAACAAATGGTTAATCTGTTGTAGTAATATGTAACAATGATCATTATATTATGTTGAATAGTTTACTTTGTACAAAAAAACTATTTTAGGTTTAATACAGATTTAAAGGCTGTTATGGCTAGCCATCCCAATTTTCAGAGCAACAGACATATGTGAAGGGCTAGGGTATTTTTCAGTTTATAGTGTTTACTTTGTCAAGAAGCTTCCCCGAAAAAGCGATTTTACTATGAATATAATGTCTATCGAAGTGACGTCATGTCCAGTTCCGGCGTTGTCAAGTGGACAGCAACTGCGATTCTCGTATACGTATTGTTGCCAAGAATATTACCATAGTTTGGAGCAACGTAATGTATCATACATATTACGCCATTCTCTGTTGAAGGCCTGCTGTCGCATGTATATTGGTGTTTCGAGATAACCAGTCAATTGAGCGACATGGTGCTTCGACGAAAGATATGACGGCACTTGCGGCAATATATGTTTTTGTTTTTTAACAGTATTTAAGTCATATCACATCGGTCAGTTAACATACTCACACATTTACTGGGCAAGCTTAGCCGATCTAAGGAGTTTAACAGTACTAATTGCACATACATACGCCAGTAACTGATAACTGCCCTACTTGAATCAGAGGTAGGGGGCCGTACAAATAATTTCATGACCAGTCCCTACACAAGTAATGTGGCCGTGCTGATGCTCGAACTAACGATCCCCTGATTGACAGTCCGGCGCTCTACCAACTGAGCTAGCCGGAGAACTGTCTTGCTGTTGCAAACTGTGTTTGTGAATATTAACGTTTCTGTTCAGTAATAATATGGGTTAAATCTGTTACTGCAATGAAACCACGTGACTTCACCTACTGCAGTAAATATTAGGTTCACTACTCTCGATGTTGAAAACACAGTTGATTTAAACGTTATTTGTATTATTTATGATTTATTTTATAAATTATTATTTTTGTTTGTTGTTGAAATTAAAGTTGGAAATAAGCAGATATAACATGCTTGCAAAAAACAACCTTCTTACCAGCTACATGTAGCTTGAAATTTAAAGGTATTAACAATTTACATACTTTTTTTCTAGATACAACAAATTTGCACACATTGGAATCGTCTGTGCGATAAGAACTATATGAAGATCGTTAGATATTGAACGCACTTGAACATGCCATACACATATTTGATTTGTGTGTATTTATATTAATGAATAATAGGGAGATACTGACATATTTATCACATTTGAGCATGTCAACAATACAGGCTATATTCATATTATTACTTTAATTAATTTGCCAATTATTATGTGTTTATAAAAGACTACATGGTTGTGCAATATTAACGATTTTAAATAAGTAAATCAACTTCTAAAATAACAAAGATAAATAATTAATTACTTATCATAAGGAAAATCTTTGTTCAAATGATAGTTACAAAGGAATTAAAATAATACAAACTATAACCCCGCGAGTTGGATGTGTCGCCTGACTGGTGGATAACTCAAGTACGATAGTGGCAATTATGCTGAAAACCAAACTAGACATTCCTTTTATGCCTACTAACACTTAAAGTTTCATAATGATAGCACACAGCTTTTCAAGTTATTGTCTGCACAAGCCTTTTTGTAACTTTTTTTTGTTACAAAAAAGGTGCATAACTGAAGTACGATAAGAGCAATTATGCCGAAATCCGAACTTGATCTTCCCTTTATGCTTACTAACACTATCCTAAGTTTCATAATGGTTGCACTAAAACTCTCAAGATATTATCTGCACAAGACTTATCTGAACTATTTTTATTATTTTTTTTGGTACCAATAGGGGCACGCAAGTACGATAAAAGCAATTATGCCGAATAAAAAACTTTACCTTCCTAATATGCCTACAAACAGTTCCATAAATTTTCTTACTGATATCATAAAAACTAGTCATGTTATTGTCTGTGCAATCTGAAGGGGACGCCGCCGCCGACGCCGCCAAAGGTAACACCTATATGACTCCTTTTTAGGCGACACAATAAAAATGACGTTGCGCCAGTTTCAAGACAATGTCCATCGAAGCGTCCACTTTCTGTCTGTATGCAACTGGTTGTGTCTTACATAATTTTGAGCTATGCTATGCAGATTATTCATTCACAGTCTTTGTAATATCATAAACCTAAAATACTATTCGCATTAGCATCGGAGGACGTCCGACAAGAGGTCATATTCTGTTGATCTTGCAGTCAGCCAATTAATTTCTTGCTTGAATGGTTTTGAAAGCGAAAATAAATTACTATTTTAACCTCACAAATCTCCTTTGTAAGAGATCCCAACAATCAGCTCCTGCACGGTCATATCTTCACATATAAGACGCAAACATCATTCTAATGTTGATTTGTTTAACATACATTATAAAACAACATTTTATATGTGCAAGTTCTTTGTTATACGTAGAAAATACTATATAATGGTCGAAAATACAATCCGAAACTCACTACTAAAAGCATTTGGAAACCAGTAATCTCAATGGCTGAGATATAAATAGAATATTTGAATTTTAGGAGACGCCGTTGTCAGACCTTCCCGCAGGAAGATCGTGCACGTTAGACAATTGATTCATTCATTGACAACAGCTAAAGTACAAAAATATATTACTATTACAAAATATGTTCTAATGATTCCCATTTTCATTATCTTACACAGATAATCATATCAATAGTTCATGGATTTTTTTTCCGGCGGCATACAATACCGGCATATCTGCATTTCAGACCTTTTGGTTAGATACGTGTTATTTACAATAATATTATGATTATTTAATATTTATCTATTAGTTGTCAGTTTCAAATAACAACGTTGTACGGTTTAATTGTGTTAGAATAACAAAGCTCAAGATGGTATTTTTAAATGTCTTTTAGTTTCATTTATGACTTGATAGTTAAAGCAGTTATGTCACTCTTAATACCCATTGTCACAGAAAAGGCGCGTAATACAGCACTGCAAACATTATTATATCGTTGGCATCGGTTGATTCATACTCCACCGTGTCATGCAAGGAACACGAGTTTGCGGATGTATTAAACGAAGCCAGAATGCAGCCCTTGGTTTTTCGACACTCGGCTGTGCACATGAGAGACGTGGGGACTGGCGTATGCACTGCCATGGCCACACTGGTAAGTTGAAGCTGGGAATATCGGCGGTATATTTCTTAATTTAGATGAAGACAATATGCTAATTGTTGTCGCACAGTGCGCCTAGAACATGTTCAATACGCACCAAAGGACATGACATACAAATTGCTGGATCGTTGTACAGCAACAACGTATGGAAAAGGCTCCTAAGTACATTAAATAAAAGTTCGGTCACATTATAAGCATAGAAGAAAATTTTGCTATACATTAAGCAAACCAACGGCCAAAGAGTCAAGTATTTAATGTATAAAATCTTTATGTTTCATGTTAAATTCCAGGACCCGTCTTTAAAAAGTTGTTTCAAGATCCCATCTACTGCCAAGGAAGCATTTATTTTCATTTTTGTCGGATTGCGTGTCCGTCTGATAAGCTTGTGGTTAGATAGTTATTCCAAGTCCCATAAGGTCCCATTATAAAACGGCGAACTTTCCAAGCATTGTTCTAGCCTTTCCTTTATTTCAGATTATTCAAGCAGGCTATCAATTTAAAGACGATTCCTTCCTCTTTCAAAATTTGCAAGGAAAAGATATGTCATATTATTTCTAAGAAAATGCACCGGAAGAAAGCCGGGTTTCGACAGTCGTATTTCGAAAAAAACGCCCCATACCACAGTTAACCCCCCCCCCCCCCCCATCCCAAAGTTCACCTTTCAAGTTAGCCTCCAATGAAGTACACCAAAATGTTCCAGACACAAATGGGATATAAAAAATCACCACCAAAGGCATGTCTGAGATTGCTAAATGGCCTTTTACCAGAAGAGAAAAGGAACTCTTTAGTAATAGGCACTTCTTTCGAATGGACCACGGAGGGATACACAATGATTTGCTGGTATAAAACCTTGTTTGCAAAGCGCCAATTTGCTAATTAACAAACGATACGGTGCATAATGTTAGGAACATAAATACGAATACAGACTGTTGCATCAGTTATAGTTTAGCTCAGTAGATCTATGTGATTAAGTCTCATATTTCACTAACATGATTGCTATTAACCCTTAATCAATGCCCTGGACTCTGATACTTTTTTAAACGTGTTGAATCTCCATTATCAAATGATCGAAGCGATTCTGTCATTGAAGAAATACGTGTTTATTATTTTATTTACAATATTTGTTCAAACTATCAACGCTTTCTTACTGTTCCGCAGTCGTTTTTTTTTTGTTTTCGATGCTTTAATTAGTAAATTTGAAATGAATTTGCATTAATAACTATTATTAGTTATACTGTTAGTAACTGATGGTGTATGGGATATACACCGTCAGTGACTACATACCATACAAGCTCGAGAATGGTATGAAGCCACTGAGGGTGTATATCCCATACACCATCAGTTAATTTTGTAAAGGTCGTTCATGGTTCAAATCAGTAAAGCTAGTGAAAATATTACAATATACAATTGTTATTTTATTTAAGAGTGACCCATTAACAAACTGAAACTGACTGTAAGCAATGTGTCTACCAAAAAACAGATAATAACAGTAGACCTACGTCATTGAAGTGATTGTTTTGAATGACCGGATTCCAAAGGCCATCAGGAGCCCGGGCCAAACCTCTAATCGAATTGTTTTGACTGACCGGATCCCAAAGGCCATCAGGAACCCGGTTCAAACCACTACTCGATACGACTCTCTTGCAGAAGATGTCTGTGCGATGGAGGATGAAGATTTTGATCATTCTCCTCCCCGTGCTTCGAATTGGGGTAGAAGCCCTATTAAATTTCCTAAGCGATATTTTGTTTTTCATGTTTACTCTGCTGAAATATGAGTCACAATATACTTCAGTGGAATTGTGGTGGTCTCAAATCAAATTATAATGATCTTCTATTAATATCCAAGTATTCTCCTAAGGCCGTGTGCCTTCAGGAAACACTTTTATCAACAAGTGATAATTTAACTCTTAAAAACTATGCACTATATAATAACATTCGAACCGACACTGCAAGGGCGTCAGGGGGATCAACAATAGCAGTCGCTGTGTACCCCACAAGCATCTTCAGTTACAAACCCATTTACAAGCTGTGGCTGTTAAATAACTGTACATTTAGAATGTTTAGTAAAACAACTTCCAGACCCTTTCTTTTACTTGGTGATTTTAATGCTCATAATCCTTTGTGGGGTAGTTCATGTACTTATAATAAGGGTAACAGCACAGAAAAGCTTATAGATAACTTACAACTGTGTCTATTAAATGACAAGTCATCAACATATTTACACCCAGCCACAGGCAAATTTTCGTGCATAGATCTTTTATTAACACATCCATTATTATACTTGGACTTCGACTGGTCTGTTCTGGATGAGCAGTACGGAAGTGACCACTTTCCATCGTTGTTAAAGTCAAACGACTCTATTCCAGTTGATAACAATTCGTACTATAAATTTTCAAAAGCTGATTGGACAACATTTAAGCAATAGTGTTCTGAAGACTTAACGCTTCCTTCTTTTCTGATTATCAAAATAAAGCTGATCACTTTGCATCAGTACTTTCTCAGATGGAAATGATTGTAATCCAAATTCTAAGATTAATCCTATGGGTAAAATTAAAAAACCGTGGTTCAATGACGAGTGTAAAAAAGCTGTTCGAAAACGAAACGCATCATTTAAAAAATTTAATATATGCCCTACAACTGAAAATCTTAACAAATATAGAATTTTTCGGGCACAAGCCAGACGGACGATTTAACAATCAAAACGTTAATCTTGGAAATCATATGTATCTAAAATAAATGAAAATACACCTATTAACAAAGTTTGGGATGCAATCCGTACAATAAGTGGAAAACATAGAAAGAACCCAATTATTGACTTGAAGCGCAGTAACTCTAGCAATGCAAAAACTCCAAAAGATATAGCAGACACTTTGGCTGTTGCATTTGCGCATAATTCTTCTTCTAACCACTACTCGAAAGAACTTCAAAGTTTTAAAGATGAAGCTGAAAACAAAAAATAAATGTTCAGTCTAAAAACGAAGAGCCGCATAACAGTTTATTTACTAGTGTTGATTAAATTGATTCAATTAAACATGCAAAGGATACTGCTGCAGGTCCAGATGAAATATACTATCAATTTTTGAAACATCTTCCATCTGAATCACTTGATCTACTTCTCTATATTTTTAATATTATTTGGTTGTCTGGTGAAGTGCCTGATATTTGGAAAGAGGTATTTGTAAAACCTTTGAACGGATGGTAAATAAACGACTTGTTTGGTATTTAGAATCAAAAGCTATTATAACTAACTTTCGATCTGGTTTTCACAAACAACGAAGTACAAACGATCACCTAGTTCGTCTTGAGACCTTCATAAGGAAAGCTTTTGTTAACAAACAACATTTAGTTAGTGTTTTCTTCGATCTTGAAAAGCTTACGATACTACCTGGAAATATGGTACAATGAAAGATTTGAAAGATGCAGGGTTAAATGGAAGATTACCCATGTTTATTTCCAATTTCCTTTCGGACAGAAACTTTCAAGTTAGAGTAGGTTCAACTCTTTCTGAGAGCGATCAGCAAGAGCAAGGTGTGCCTCAGGGAAGTATCTTCTCAGTTACACTTTTCGGTCTTAAGATTAATAATATTGTTAAAGTTCTCAAACCAGGTGTTGATTGTTCTTTGTATGTTGATGATTTTTTTATTTGTTATCGTTCAAAAAGTATGCAAACTATTGAACGCCAACTACAACAAAACTTGGTTAAAATTCGGCCTTCGTTTGAAAAATAACTTGGAACAGTTTAATAATAATCCTCAATCTGTTTAACAAAATATCATGGAGAATATCCCTCCATGGACTTACAACTCTCCAAAAGTTAATATAAGTTTATCTACGTTAAACAAATCCTCTGACAGTACTGAAATTTTCAAAGCAAAATTAGCTACTTTATTAGAAGAACACAATGATTTTATCCATTTATACACCGACGGGTTGAAGGACGGAGACCGTGTTGGTTGTGCTATTTTTCAAACAATTTTTTTCAAGTAAAATTAGACTGCCAGACAAAGCATCTATATTTTCTGCTGAAGCCACAGCCATTGACTTAGCTCTTTCTTACATTTCAAATCACGCAAGTGATAAGTTCGTTATATTCTCCGATTCACTTTCTGTGATATTATCTATCAAAAAACGCAAATTAGATAATATTCTGATTAAAAAACTATTGTTAAAATTACATGATATTTTACAAACCAAAACAGTCACCTTTTGTTGGATACCAAGCATTCTTGGGATACGTAGAAATGAGAAAGCTGATACGTTAGCAAAACAATCTCTTAGTCTCCAGATTGTAAATGTTCAATTACCCAATAGTGATTTTAAACCAGCAATTAATAAAACTAATAAAATCACAATGGCAAGCAATTTGGAACGAGGCAACCTTTAACAAACTAAACGAGATTAAGCCTAGTCTTGATTCAGCAACACCTTTTACTCTTTCTGACCGACATGATCAAATTGTTTTAACTCGCTGCAGAATAAAGCATACCAGATTAACACATTCGTACCTTTTAAAAAGAGAAGAAGCACCTCATTGTATACCTTGCGACGAACCTTTTACTGTGAAACATATGCTTATTAATTGCACAGACCTCGATGATATTCGCGAAAGATATTTCCACGTAAATTCAATAAAAGAACTTTTCCAAACAGTGCCATCTTATACTTTAATACAGTACTTGAAAGAGATAAACACATATAACAAAATTTAGTTCACATTTCCTAATCTATATTGAAATCAACATACGTAAACGGCACGATATGACCATACTGTGTTGAGTTGCCGTAAAACCCAAATAAACAAACATAAACATCATTGAAGTTACGTCATCTTAAGTAAACAAATGGAGTGTCAAGCAGTACAGTATACACATTGATTTTTTAACACATTTTAACAGACTAATCATAGAAAATCAATGGAATGATGCACTTGAACAGTGGAAATTATATGCTCATGTGAACATGAATGTGTTAAATTGGATTTATTAAAATATGACAAGAACAAAGCAGTATATTGTTTTTGTCTGACACACTTTCTAGGTGGATAAACACCGAGGTAAGATGACTCTATTTTTATAGTAGGTGCACTTTAGACAGTCTTTTCGCAGTATTAAGATGCATTTTTTGTATTTAAACATACAAATATGCCATGCCACATCAAGAATTCAATGAATTCAATGAAAAATATATGAATAATTGATATATAATTTGGTTCAATGGGAAAACAAGTGGGCCATTATAATTAATTTAAAGGTTGACTTGTATGCCCAAAGTTTCTGAAATTAATATCAATAATTAATAATTATAATGTTTAACGAGAATCTGGTCAGTTTTCGCGATAGTTAGTATTTTAGGGACCATGATTTGAAAGCCGTACTGGTTATTATGTACATGGTACTCCAGCGAAGCAAGAGCAGCTGTTTGTCAGTTCAACAATATGTCCCTCGGTCCAAGGTCAAGGTAACATTTAAAAGTCAAAGGTCACTTTTAAGAATTTAAGCCGTAGACCTTGTATGGAGCATAATTTTTTCCAGCATGGACGAAATTTCAAATTACTTTACAAGCATTATTGTAAACTAGCTTGAGATTCAAAGGTTTAAACCATGAACGCCTGTATTTCTCGACATAATACTCACTTGCACATATGTTAATCGTCTTCGGTTGATATTACTAAATTATATAAAGATATTGGCATATTTATCTCACGTAACATGGTATACACATATATGTATCGATTTTGATTTATATTAATGAATGATAGGAAGATCTTGACATATTTGAGCATGTCAAAAATACATATTATTAACTTTATATCGCGAATGTGTTTATAAAAATGTTTGTACAATATTGTACAATATTAACGTTTTGAAGAAAAAAAAACGTCTGAAAAAGAAATAATTAATTACTTACCAGAAAAAACTACAAAAACTATAACATGGTTTGTTTTTAATGTTTACTTTAATTACCAAATGATAGTAGCGTGGTTTTGCTCGAGAGTCTTGTTCATTTTTCAAAGTATTGCTTTAATTGTATTAATAGAGAAAATAAATTAATATTTTTACTTCAAAAAACTATTTTGTAACGGATCCCACCATGCAATTATTAAACGTTAATATATTCACGTTGAACATACGTGAACAAAACAACGTTCTACTATAAAAGTAGCTTAGAATTACAAAGCTGAAGTTGGTGTTTTTCAATGTCATCTTTTCATCACTTATGAATTTACAGTTAAAGCGGTTATGTCACTCTTAATACCCACTGTCACAGAAACGGCGCGTTATACAGTAGTACAAACATTATGATATCGTTGGCATTGGTTGATTCATACTCCACCGTGTCATACAAGGAACACGAGTTTGAGGATGTATTAAACGAAGCAAGAAGGCAGCTCTTGGTTTTCCGACACTCGGCTTTGCACATGAGAGACGTGGGGACTGGGGTTTGCCCTGCCATGGCAACACAAGAAGGTTGAAGCTGGGAATATCGGCGGTATATTTATAAATATAGATGCAGAAAACATACTAATTTCAGAAACATTATCCACAGATAGTGTTCAATATGCAACTAAGGGCAGGACGAATTTTAAAGTGCGTGAATATGTTTCATGTATTAGTAAGTCTTATACGGTGTACATATATGTATTATGCGTCAGATAATAATAAAAACTAAAATGTTTAAAACAAATTGTCTTATGACACTATCTTAATCAGTTTTTGCTATTTGTTTGCTATTATCAATGTTGCGGGTTCATCTACAAAAAGGTCATATATGTATCTAAGTATTTACGTGTCCTTCGTTAGTTTACGATACATTGAACAGAACATGACATTTATTTAATATCGGCACATATGTAGTCATTTTGCATGTTTAAATTTTGGTGGCAATAGAACAAAAATAATTTAAAGTCTGCGTCGTCTACAGTTAATTTTAATACATCCACTGAGCGGCTTACCAAACGAACACAACGACTTTTGTACTAACTTGGTTCATTATCTGTCTTTTTCAACGTACTATCCTGACGGTCTGAATGTACGGAATTACATTTATCATGAACCATGTAAAATCGTTTGAAATAGATTGAAAAGAAAAGAGCTGACCTCTCATGTTAACACCTATGTTCCCTTCTACTTGCACCTCGCACAATGTCAGAACTTCTATCGGGAACTGTCTTGGAATTTTCACCCACCGTCCAAACATCGGTCTGTCACAGACAAACGTGTATATCCCAGGAAACGCGCCTGCCAACTTCGTGTAAGAATAACGCTGGAGCCCGACATACACTTCAACGTCGCTGAGCATTTCAGCTGAAGAAATACGTTAACAAACGATGCAGCTTTAGCATGTTCTAATCACAATTATAGAATGTGGAAGTTTGAAGCGAACGATTATAACCTTACACGATCTTATTTAGTTACGTGTTTAGTTACGTGTTTGGATATAACTTAGAACGCGAAATTGTAACCCAATATTATTGGTCCGATTATTGTCAATTTGTTATCTTTTCTTTATACTACGATGGAAATGTGTGTTTGATCATTTAACAATGTCAACAGTTTCATGGATAAGAATTGTGTCGATTGCAGTAACTGAGCCACAACAACAGTCTATTCTGTTGTAGATGGTGACACCATCTAAAGAATAATGTCGCCTATATCTATTTCCCAGGCTGCATTCTAGCTGGTAGTGTGAGTACAGGACCCGTCTCCAAATGACTGCGGCAAGTTCCCATCCTCCGCCACGGATGCATCTTTTCCGTATTGTGTGTCCGTCTGATAAGCTTGTTTGCCAAGCGCAACATTTGCTTATTTAGGAAATAATGCATTTTAATTTACTCATGAATACAAAGTATATATATATATTTTTTATTTTTTTTTAATATGTACATATATTTTGTAATAGTGAGGCAATTTTCTACGAAAAATACATTCATGTTGAAATCATTTGTTTCAATAATATTATTCGGAAATATCAAGTATTTCGCAGTCGTTTAGTTTTTAATGTTTTCATTAGTACGGGTCATACGTAATTTGCATTAATAGCTCTTATAAGATTCCTACCGGTTTCGACAAACTGAATAAAGTTACATGCACATAGGAGCCACCAAATCATTATCGTGAAACTCCAACCTCGATTTAGTTTCATATCACATGTGTCTTGAATGCTTGATAGCATCTTTTCGCGACGTTCGATTTACAAATAACGGTCTCTGTATGAAGCATTCAATCACTATCTGAATTTCATTCAGTTATTCGGTCGAATGATTCCACTTATACAATTTCTACAGCTGGTAGATTTTCAATATTTCCAATAAATATTCAAGCACCCATCAATAGCTTAATGCTGTCGTGCGTTGGACTAGCCTGTAACCGCCATGCTTGGCTGAGGCCAAATTAGAAACATCGAACTGAGTTGTGGACTCTCCCTCAATCGACATTTGGCAGCATAAATTCATAGAAATGAAATCCGTACTCCTAAAAACATGTGTACTAGGTAAAGAGCAGACTTCCTGTAGACGGTACATGGACATAACTGTCAATGTAGTTGAGTTCTAAATTGATACATTAATCTAAAATGAAAATATTAAAATAATGATATTGATACACAGTAAACAGTAAATGAAATATAACGAAGTTACTTTTACAACGTCAGTATTGTCCATTGTTTATCTCACTATGTCTGTCGTACACATGCAGCAACTCGTGACCAGTGTACGGTACACGGGTTGCGAGCGTCAAAGACAATCAAAACGCTGACAGCGTATAAAAACTGTTGGCGAGAAAAGAAACTAAGAGCAAATGAATTATGAGAGTATATTTATCATAAGGAACAATTATTGAAGTAAGTCACCTGTCTGTTATATCATTTTTAGAAAAAAATCTCGAAACTAATAACTACTAGTATACACTCCACATACAATAAATTGGTATAAGCTGGTATTTGACCTAATTGAAGATGGAGATCCAGGCCACTGTTTCTTTGCAAATTAAAACTAATGTAGCGCCTGTCTAATTCAATGCTATTTATCTACGACATTCTCATCATTATTTTTTGTCATTCGTGGGAGGCAAATGTTTTTGTGCAAACTATTTAAAAAAGAAACCGTATAAGTTCGAATCAATATTGAAAACTCTCTATAGAAGTACAATGCTTTTCCATAATTCTTATGCATACATAAAAAACAATAGCAATCGTCAATCGAGTGGTAACGATCGCTCCTCTATATGTACTGACTCAATACACTGTTGTTAAACTTACGCAATATGATGTAATTCGCATTTAACCAATCAACAACACAAACAGATACACTATCATACCTATGTGAATAGACATAACATGAATTCGCTTGTAGATGTGGACTAAATTTATTATTATTATTATTTATTTAGTGCTTAAGTTGGATCTATTTCTTGTCATCTATTCATAGAAAGTATCATCGATAACAGGAAGCCTCACTACTCAGCGAGCGAAGCGCATTAATTTATCGATTTACTGACTCGTAGCATGCAAAGTAAAGAAGTAGTTCCCGCAAGACCGATTTCAAAATACACCTACTAAGTCCTGTTGGCTTGCGCCAACAGTCTAAAAACAAGTTACACAAGGTAAAGTCAGCAGGTCAGTTGTAAAGTTAATGTTGTTCGGTTAAAGACAATGTTGGTGAAACATTCAGGTCATCCAACGACCATTAACGAGAAATTAATGGTCTTCTCAACCATGTGTTTGCTTCTTTACGTATCGTTTTGTGCGAAATGTAATAATGTAGCTAGATATATGTTTGCTGAGGAGTGAGCTATGTTGTTTCAATTATTCTTGTTTCCATAACGTCGACACATTGTATCTTTTTAATGCATGTTTATTTTTTTTGCATTTTATCGCTAAAGCCTACAGTTTTTAAACGTTTGCGATTGTGGATGGTGTCAAATTTTTGTTAAAGTCATATGTCTATAATTGTAAACAAGACTTTATGTTAATTGTTATTGTAATGTCATATTAATATTATTGTATTAAACAAAAGGCAAATAATGTCTGGCCTAAATGAACACAAAACCATTGCAAAAAACAAATTTTCGAAATCAGCTGCCAAATATGACACTGTTTTCAGCAAACGTTTATTGCATTTTCTGTCAATGTATTTGATATAACCAAGTGTTTCCTCAATACTTAGCATCTACTACAAAAGCTAGGACTTTGCCACATTAAGAAATGCTCGGGTTAGACTCTATTTCACGAAGTCTTTTTTGGAATAATAAGTTATTTGTAGCAGACAGAAACGGTGCCATGTTACACATCTTATACTATTTCATAGAATTTTCTCGTAAGAAAGACACCTCATAAGAAAATACACGTTAGTATTGGAGAGTAATAACGACGTTATCCGTTATTTATACTGTGTTTTATTTCGTTATCTTTTCTGAAACATGGACATTCTGTGTTAAAGTTCAATAAACAAAGGATTCTTTCTTTCATCTCACATATTATTGAATTGATGTATACATGTACTTGCTTAACTTACCGATATGTACATGTACCCTGTTGCAAAATACAAGTTATGCTTCAACAATAAATGCCATCCAGTGGCATAAGATGAATTCGACAATTGCGATCAGATCATGCATTTACATATAAACAAAAGAAGTAGAAAATTATACTTCCCCTATGATGCATACAAACCTACAACCCCTATTTGATCTGGAAGCGGTGAATTTTCAGACATTTTGAAAAGCAACTCGACAGAAGGTCATTTAATAATGAGCATCAAATTGTTTTAAATGTATTGCAATATATAATACAACAGTATATGTTAAATTGCCTGGTTTTAAATGGTTAATATTTGTTTGCGTGACATTAAAATACAGCTGATAGTGTGCAGTGCACAACGATTGTTAGATATTTTAATGGTTCAAAATCCGTAAAAAAAACTATTTCGCGAAACGTTGTAAAAAACGAGTGAAAGTGTTTAAGCTTTACTGTTCAATATCACATGTAGGGTAGGTACAACGAACAGTCGATCATTGATACAAACATACCACAAAAATACATAAGGTTTCCGATCGTAAATGTTTTTCAGATATACATATTAGAAAACTATTCCAAATTAAATTAAAAGTCGATGCAGTATTTTGTTCAAAACTATAAAGCAATATTAAATTATTAATGCCCATTTAATTGCCTCAAACAACAACAAACATCGACTGCGGTGTAAGAAATGTAGCAGAGATTTTCGTATCACGGTTAAATACTACAAACAAATGTGTTAATAAAAGTGTTTATTCAATGCTAAGTAGTGAAATATAGAAAGTATCAGTGAGATATATCCCTATATCACACACAGTGAGTGACTACTTTTTGGGTCACGATTTAATACAGTAAATGAAACGGACCGTCATCGATGCCGAGCTCAAAACTGTTAAATTACGTCATTATTTTGACGTCATGACGTTATGATACCCGCAACATTTTCCAATACAAGGTAAAACAAAGGTTAATAAAGCATAAAATAAAATAAAAATGTGTTTGTTTTTGGTGTGAAAATATTAATTGCTTCCCTTTTCGGTGATGATATCACGCGTTATCACACTGAAAACAAACAAATATCATCTATGTATTTCCTGATAGATACAATTAAAGATATACAAAAAACATACGCTTCGTTAATGGACGTAGCCAAAAAGGAGCACTATAAACACACCGTAACAATCTCAACCAAGTTTAGCATAGGTTGGAAAATGTTGGGCAAAGAGCTAAAAAAAGCTTATTTTATATAAATCAAGGGTCCTCAGTCTCCAGTTCCTGAGGCGATTTGGTTGATTATAGAACCTGGCTGAGAGGTCCACAAACATTTTGTAGGGGGATGCCCTTATTAATACCGAGGAAATGGCATGAGACAATAACGTTTAAATACAATTCTGCACAGCTCCAATATTATTACATTTTATTTTGCACAAGCAATTGAGAGCGACTTTGAACATACATGAACATGTGTTCGTATTCTGCTGCGTTTCCAGTTACAATATTTTACAATAGCCATTGTTAGCTCAAGTCGCAAAACCGAGCTTCTGTCTGCCGATTATTATGTTGAATACAAGGGAGTTGCAATGTATACATGCGTATTGATCCAAAACAGTGGGTTTAAAAGGCGTCCTATTGTTGTGTAATAAAGAAATATTTCTTCTTTGTCAGAAGTTAGAAGCCATACAATTTCACATGCGAACTTGATCCAATGCTCAACGCGTGACATTTGCAGGTAACCCAAAACGTGCAATTATCACAATACACCAGCTGAAGAACCTCGCCCCTGTCCAGGAAAGGTTTGTGAACGGGTGAAGCACAACATTGTATCACAACAAAGATACCACAGTCCATCCTGGAAGATGCAAATCAGTGGGCGACCGACCACTTGGAAATCGCTAAATGTTTTTGTCGGATATTCCCATGTGTCTTCTGTCCAAGAAACAGACTTCAACGGTAATTATCAGCGTGATGTTGAATTGTACCCATTTTCACAAATAATATCTCTCCGAATCTACCTGCGCAACAGTGTCTGCTAATGAAGGTATTAGTCACTTTGTCTTTATTAGGTTTTATGGTTATGGGTAAGCTTTTGAATACAATACTGAAAGGTATAGCGAACGTTTGTTTTGTTCATTTAAAAGCTGATATCAGTTCCCAAACATCATTCATAAAACTGTTCACTGTATGCCCGCCAGATTGGTAGAGATGTACGACATACGGCCGACTGCAAATATACAAATGCTCTTTTGCATGTCTATTTCCTGTCATTGTCATCGTTATTTTCGGATCCGATGCGCTTACAACAGGATGTCATTGCGGCCGGTGCTTGTACTAAGCTACAAAAGGTTAGTGTATTCGTATGAATACATAACATATTTTATTGTATGACTCTATCCTAACTCAACCATCTTTGAGCTGTTAAGAAGCGTTCTCTCCTGCTGATTTCACAATGGAAACATTTACACGAAACAAACGTTTCAGTTGTTTAACACAACGTTACCTAAAACTAATGGATTTTGAAATACAAATATGGTATTTGACTTGAATCTCTAATGTCATCACTGTAATGTTCATTGTACTTGTTTGAACTTAATACACCAATGTTTTTAAATAGATTCAAAATAAAACGTATTGGTACATTGCAAGGTTCGTAATAAACGTGAATTCTTATTTGTGGTGCTATAGTTCTTTCATGGGAAAGATTAACCAAACTGAGAAACAGTAGTGTGCTGAGGATACGTCAGAACAGATGTGAACAAAATATACAATATATAAACCGTTATCGATTCGTTTAATAGTCAGTCTTGATTATGAGATTGGTATATCAGCAATTATACAAATTGCACACTTGTTTACTGACAGATGGCGTAGACCCTGTCTAATACCTAATAGCTTCTTTGATATAGTTTTCGTGTTAAGTAAGGTTAAATACATCGTGTACTTGATTTATGTAGCGTAAACTTGAAACATATATCAATTACTTAGAACAAAATTAAATTATTAACGCACTGATGGCATATACCACTCTGTTTATCATCTTTCCCATGTTCGTGTTATGATATATCGATTTCCAATAAATGTAATAACTGACAAATCAGAATCCACAGTCATTCAATCAAGCATTCACTACTGTCAAATGCACTTTTTCAATGAAATTAATTTCTATAATTTAGCTACTCAAAGATTCCCTGTCGATAACTGGATCTGAACTGGAACAGTATCTCGTGGACGCACAAACATCGCTAGGAGAAGCACGCAGATTATCCGAAGAAGCGAATCGTACATTAGAAAGTGCTATGCGTTCGTCTGAAGGAGAACATGAATTATCACAGGGCTAAACGGCAGCTTTGGCTGAGATTGAGCACTACCCTATGAACTACAAGCGTCAGCTTGAAGATTTAGCAACGACAGGAACAACAAATATTAGTTCAGTTAAACAGGCCGAAATTCAGGCATAGACATAAGCCTCAGAAACGGGGATAAGTACTTTGTCTGCAAAAATAGAAGACGAAAAATGTCAATTCAAAACCACGACGGAGGAGTGTATCGCACAAGCATAGCCGAGACAGGAAGGCAATTGACGATTTCGCGACTGCTTGTGAAGGTATTAAAATCTATCAGTAGATCTGTGTAAGTGACAAATCTGGACCATGTCAACGATTATATTTGTCCAATGTGAACCTATTTTGGTAACAATCATGTTATTTTTGAAAAAAAGTATAATTGTAATTGCATTTGCATATGCATTCTTATTTGCACAGAATATGTCACACCTACAGAAGTCAACATTTAAATTCACTTCTTTTCAAAATACTTAAAATCAAATAAAATATTTATATGTAGTTGATAAGCAAGAAGGTTTCGCTCGCCTCCTATCGCGCATTCAACATTTGCGTTCCAGATGGTTTTCAATCAAAAGTCAGATCATGTGAAAATAGTTTGGATTTTACCCTCTACATGATTTACTTTCACTTACAAATGTGTAGTATCCCATAATGTCAATTGCTTACTAACAATCCATTTATCCTCGTAAATTTGACACGTTCATTATTTCGAGGAACGTGTACTTCTAATGCTCTTAGACACTTCAACAAACAAATAAATAACATGTCTATAAAATAGCTTAAACTGATATTTGTTACAGATTCAAGTGTTTCTTTCTAATCTTTTAACTACTCAGACGGTATGTTTTGTATATTTAACAACCAAATTTTTACCACTTAACATTATCGCTTAGTGAAGACGTTCAAAATTCGGATACACTTTCAAACAATGGTTTCAATAGACATATCCTGTAGTAATAAGCTTTTGCCATGTTTAGTTTATACAAATATGTACCTCGTCAGTATAAGTATACTTTATGCATTAATGCACTGAAATTTTGATATAGAGTTTCACTGTAATCGAATTCAACTGAGATCTTGACATTATTAGGATGTCATTAGCTTAGTCAAAAATAAAGTAAATTTCCTAGGGTCTCACACAAAACCATTGACATTTACAAATTGTCCTTTCCGTAACGAAACAATGGTAACTCTTTCTCTTTCCTAATAAACAAATGTATTGTTTGCAAGCATACGACCTATAGCGTTAGATTGGTTTATGTTTCAGAGCTTATTCGAAGATCAAAGCGACTATACAATGACACTATGAGTCACGTGCCTATATCTCCATTGATGCAGAGTAAAGATCTACATATCAAGGATATTTATGTTCCAACAAAATTGCACCGCGTATACAAAGAGACAGCGGTATAAAGTAAGGTTCAAATAAGTCAATACAAAGATATACTTTACACAAACGGTACAGTGAATAGACGGATATTTATCAAAGGCGAACCAGGTGCAGGTAAAAGCACATTTGTAGCAACGATACTACTTTACTGGTGCAATGAAGCACCATCTGCCCAGGAGTCCGCAGGGCGTGGTGTATCATTTGACGACGTGGACATATTACAAACATTTATATTTATTTTCTTCGTCTCACTGAAAGATTCCACAAATCCACATGGGATATTAAAGATAATTAAACAATAAATTATCGACATGATTTATATGGACAAGGGTAACGTAATACCATATAACCTACTTCAAGAAATCATACAGAAAGAAGAATGTTGCGTCGTAATAGATGGCCTTGACGAGTGGGCGTTTCCAGTATGTATACTTGCTTTACCTCAGCTTTACACCTGTTTCAAAACATGTTCCACTTTGATCACAACCCGACCATGGAAAATGACACATGACGGTATTAAAGATTCACAATTGATTGCTAATTAGAAATTAATGGAATAAGTCAGGAAGATCAGCTTACCAAAGTGGTTCCGAGATACATTTAGGACGTCAAATTCGAACAAAATGTTCAGAAGTTTAAGCAATATATATCCAAAAATAAACTAGAAGATTTATTACAGTCGCCTATGTTACTTACATTGATCGTGTGTATGTGGGTTGACGGACAAGATTTGACAGAATCATCATGTGAAATATACAGTGTTCTGCTATATAGCCTTTTTAAGAAGGAAAACAGAGAAGTGGGCTATTTTAGCCCACCTCCGTTATTGTGCTTTAAACGCACTAGTGACATAAAACCAAATATTGAAACATTTGCCGCCCTTTCTAAAGCGGCATTTTCTCTGTGTTTTGTGACGAAAGAGAGAGTTCTCTTTTCATTCAGCAATTTACAGTTGTAAGAACAGTTCGCTGTGTGATATTTGAAAGAAAGGGCTTATTCATAACGAAAAAGCGTACGAACTGTTTCTTTTTGTATAATACGATACAGGAGTTTTGCGCAGCATTTTATATCGCTGGTAGTCCACGCTTTTCACTAGCTCTGCAATCTTCGGATGTCTTGACTCCATGATCGATTGGACCTTTCAAAGTTTCACGACCTGAGCTTTGTACAGCTTGGTGTGCAAGTAACATTGTTGACAAATTCAGTAGAAGGGTTGTAAAAGCTACAAGTGTTTTTATTTGTCAGCAGCTGTCATGTATTAGAGTTATCGTCGTGTCTCAGTCTAAAAACAGTTTTCCTTGGAAACAACGTATCATTGTCAACTAGCAGTTTAGATGGACTGCCCAGCCTTTCGTCACTGTCAATGCGTACCAACTGTCATAGGTTAGGATTATCATCGTGCCGCATATTAGAAAACTGTCATTTGGACGAAACGTATCCCGATTACCCAATACGTTGTGTTTGCTCAATAATGTGAAGGAAATAACAATGGAAGGTAACTGTGATGGTTCTAATTTGTCAACACGTTACAGTTTAGAAAGGTTGACACTTGGTAAGAGCGTATTCTTATCCCCAAATGTTCTGTGTTACACCACAAACCTAAGGTACCTAACAGTTTTAGGTCAATGTGATGGACTAAATTTGACACCGTGTAACAAATTAGTAATGGTAAATCTTGGAGAAGGTGTATCATTGTTACCAAATTCAATAAAGAGGCTTACTGAATTGGAAAGCCTTATATTGTTGGGCAAATGCATTCAGTTGGACTTATCTGCGTGTCAGAAACTACACACAGTGGAATTAGGTGCGCAGGTCACATTAGTAACAGAGTCATTGTGTCCGCATACTAGGCTGTATAGCCTTGAGATACACAGTCATTGCGATGGACTTAACAAAATGCAGTTCTACAGCTCACAAAACTAAGAGAGTTGACACTATTAGGTAACTGCAGTTCTACAGCTCACACAACTAAGAGAGTTGACACTATTAGGTAACTGCCAAGGACTAGGCATTTCTGCATGTCACAATTTAGTCAGACTTATACTTGGTCCAAACGTATCTTTGTCCTAAAACAAGTACGCTAGGCGCGTTTATAAAAAAATTAAGTTTTGATTCCTTCAAAAATGCATTGTTAATGGTATTGAATCCAAGGTAACGCAGTATGTTAATAGATACAGTTTCATTCTTAAAATTGATGTGATAAATATCATTATATGTACAATAATACGACAATAACATTGTCTGTCGTATTAGTTCATGTCTATACTATGACAAAAAGGGTTTATTTGTTTCGCACTGGTATGATACTGAAAATGTGTTTGTTTATATCTGTAATGCTTGCGTGTAGAAACAATATTGGTATGACTAGATACGTATGTCTGAAAAATTTATGTTTTCTTCTACTAATTTTTCGTTTGCATTTATTCTTTTTATTTATGCATTTATTGTTCATTTTTAGGATGATATGTTTGAATGAGATATCATTTTAAAATACATTTAACTGCTTCAAAACTGTGAATATTAGAATTGATGCCTACAATGTATTAAAAACTAATTCATTCAACCTTTTTATACAAGGTATATGCATTTACATTTGACAAATCCATATCATGTAAACTAAGCATTAGTGCACGCTTTTTATTTAGGAAACATGATACGAAAAAAATGGGTTATGAAAATCTAAGAATGTGTTTTGTTTTCTAAAAGAAACATTATTTGTGGTAGATAAATCATTAAAAGAGTAGATGTGAAAATATGTGTTGTTATTGTTATATGGCATAAAGAACAGTGTTTACTATCGAACCCTGATTTCGCCAATTAAACATGTTTATTTTCTGCAGATCTCGCACTCTGAAAAACGTGGACACACACAACTTGGACGATAATTATCGCCCAAATTTGGCGTGTCTTTTAAATTTTACACTGCGAAAAGTATCGCCCAAATCTCTCATCGTCGTATCGTCGCCCTCGGATTTATTGTTTTTTGAATTATTTCCTGTTCTGACACCGGTTACTTGAATTAAGTTGATTTTCTTGCATAACAATAAAACTCTGTCACATGATGTACGATATTGATTATATGGTCGTATTTGAAATCTCTTAAACAAAACAAATGATTATCTTTTTAATATAAAGGTTAGACTAAAAACAGTTAATGATTTGTTTCTCAGGCAGCGGCGCAATGTATTTTTATGGCCCCCACCCCGCCACAAATTTAATTTAATGCACACACACAAATATTTACTATTTTATGACGATCGCGCCCGAGTTTTAAATGAGCAGTCCAGAAATACGTTAATAAAAATTAAACTTTGCGAAAAGTGTTTCTAATTGGCATGTTACCGAACAAAATACAAAAACTAATCATTGAAATCTGTGAATTATTAACATTTTGGCAACTTGCTATCATTTTCTGTTGACTGGAGATGACTCTGGAGTAAACGATCATGAACATTATAGTTTATTTCGTTTGTACTAAGCGCTTTTGAACAATGCCTTTCGAAATAAGAAACAGATTTCGGACGACTAAACACTATAAACCTTCGTAAGAACTATTACTAAAATTACGATGTATTGAATTAGATCCAATGGACTGCGGCTTAAAATTAATCGATTACGCATTTTAACATAGCGGAAGAAGAGTAACCTGGTAGAGATTTTGGTATTTCCAGTAACTTTCTTCCTGTGTGATTTAATTATATAAATCGGATATACACAAATTGTGAAATACTGTGTAAATTTTGAAAACAAGTCTTATACGATTGGGAACCTTTATAAATATCGTCAATTTGTTGATTTGAATTTTTTGAAGAAAATCTTTGTCAATATAAGTGCTATGGAAACAAACGAAAATGCCAGCTGCAACAAGTGTTGACTTAAAATTATCTTTAATCTGTACGTATTTACTTGTTTTAACGCCTGATTATGGAATGTTTCAGTGCGAGATCTGCATATTAGTTTTGTTTAATGTCTCATCCTCGCGGTAAATCATAGTGCGAATTTTAGATGAGGCATTCCATAATTACCACGTTATTCAATCGTTACCCTAACCGACCAATTACTATCAATATTTTTATCGCAATTATCCTAACGTGACATGAAGCTGCAGAGCAATTATTTGTAACGGGAGTTAACAGGTACCATTAAGTTTGCAGGAAATGACAGAAAAAATATATTAGATGTTGGTTTTAATTTTTTTTTTAAATCAGTTTCTTCCATATCAAAATACCGTATATTAAATATGAAGTACATATGTAAAATTATATAATTATATAACTGTAATACTTAGTGCGAAAAAAAATGAAATCATCGATTATTACTAATTATCTCGTAAGCGGTAGTGTTGACTTGTTCTTGATAATCAGGGAATATTCTCACAAAAGCATACACATGTTTCGCTATTTTTGTTTTTCAAGTTTTCCAGAAAGTTTATCATTTTGTGTGAGTTTTTAATGAAAATTATCCGGTTGTCGTATGCAGCAGTATATGGCACATTATTATGCCTACATGTATAGATGTATATATTGAAATATGTTGTAAAACACGCATTTATTTACTTGTTTAATTTATTGCCAACTTTTTTTATTTGTTACTACTGTAGTGATAGACAATGATAATAATATTATTATTTAACTACTTTTCATTAAAACAAATAAAATGTTTAAATTAATACTGTGTGCTTAGTGTTGGTGTCAGTCTGAAAAATATCCCTACAGGTGCATTTTTATACCTGCGAGTACGAAAGTATGCCTGTAGGTACAAATTTTTACCGCTAGGAAAACTATTGATAGCTACTGAGTGTACATTTACTTTTGACCCAAGCGGTGCGCCATATAGGTACGCCACCATAATTTTCAATAGCAATAAAACTGTAATCAGATTATTGTGTGTTTTCAGTATCTGGACCATAGAAATTTAAGCGTTTTATATGAATCGGTGTAGGATAAACGTATAAGCCTTATGATAATTATTTTCCAAATAACATTAAACTGTTGTTATTGGGCCCGCTTCTACGTACTTAAATAATCTAATTTTCGTACTTGAATAACGTAAATAAATTGAAGTAGGATACGCTGTTCTTCAAGTTAGCTCTTCAGATAAAATGTCTTACCTGCCTGACACATTTTCAACTGCTATGCTTAGTTCAGTGTGTTCATATTTTATTATAAACGATAAACTGTCATCGTTTATATCCGTTTTATTGCTTTTGCTGATAGAGCCACGTAACAATTCAACACGAAAGTAAATATTGACGCCTGACTTTGGTAAATATTACGCCCATTACAGAGATACATAATTAGGTTGTACATAATTAAAGTACAAACACGTTACGTGTGATTATATATATTTTTAAAAAGTCCAGGCGTTTCGCATAGCTCATAAGGGCGATTGAAACAGACGTTCACAAAATTTAATTGCTGTAAATCCCTTAAAAATCTATGGAAATCCCATAAATTTTGGAAAAAGCCCATATATTTTTGAGGAGATGAGAAATTATCTCATATGGAAAAATCCTGTCCCAGTCACTGTAGACAACAAATACAATGGTTGAGGCAGGTGTGATGTACATACTATGATTACTATCCACTGGTGATAATGTTTCACAACTAGTTTAAGATAACAGCAGCCATGTTGGAAAGATAAATTAACATGATTAATCTACACCAACACAATAACTTGAATTAACAATTTAACGACATATCATCTATGCATATAACAGAGAATCGAATCGAAATGTGTTGGGTTAGTATCGAAGTCGATTCGGGTCATTTACAATAGATTTATTGATCCACGGAAAGAACCGTTGGAGTTCTACTGAAAACGCGACGTAGGTGCAAATCCAAAGCGTTTCTATAATAGTTTGCGGTACTATATTCAGAATACAAATGCGGCTTAAACGCAACATGCTTGTGTCTTGCTTCGGAAGCGCTGCTTTTAACTCTAAAAGCGTTCTTCAATTCTTAAATAGTCATGTTGGTTTAAACTTTTCAACACATAGCCAGTCCACCAATATATTATTGATTGACGCTCGTTATGTAGCAGGGTTTTCAGCTTTCTACTAAATACATATTAGCTGGAAAACCAGAACATAACAGACCAATTATTGTAAGCATGTACATCATATCAATAATGAATATACGGTGTTCCGTGTGAATATACATTTTACATTATATTACACACGATGATATTAAATAATTGCACAAAACAAATGAAATCGCAATACTCATTCTACCAATGATCATTACAATGCAATCGTTATTTGTTCAACTCATTTGATTGATATATGACCCCCTTTCGACTTAGATTAGTTTGGTTAAGTTGTTTGTTTAGGACTTAAAACAATTGATCATAAAGCGTTCATACTTAATATACTGATTCAGTATGATGAGTCGAGAGCTTAATACAAGAACGGTAACTATGTCATGGATTTTGATTGAATTATGGCGCTTTTATGCTTAAACATTTCAGTTTTCTTAATTCAGTATTTCTATGTTGTTTACCTTTTAGTGGTAATTATTTGATCTTCACGTTGAAAACCCCGTATTTTTATTCAGCATAATGCGAAGAGAGGAAGCATATTAGTCTAGTAAATATTTACTTAAAATAGTTTTGTTCAGTTGTTTGTTTAGGTCCACCTTTATTGAAAACAAATGAACATGTAACCTTCATACGCTGTATACTTATTCAATATGATAAGATGAGTGCGTATGAACAGAACGATAGTTTTGTAATTGAGTTTTTTTATTGAATGATGCGCGTTTTTGACTTAGAAAACTCATTTGTCTTTTGACTTAGAAAACTCATTTGTCTTTTGACTTAGAAAACTCATTTGTCTTTTGACTTAGAAAACTCATTTGTCTTTTGACTTAAAAAACTAATTTGTCTTGGTTAAGAGTTTTGTGGTGCAATTTATTGATACCAAACGAATCCATTACAATTGAACCACGAGCCGTCAGACTTGGTATATTTATTCAGTTTGATGGTAAGAGTGTAGTACAAGAAACATAACTCTATCATGTATTCTGATTGCCTTAATAGAAAAGTCATTTTTTAGGTCCACTTGTTTTGAAAACAATTGAAGCTTTTAGACATCGTATTCTTATTCTGTATGATATGATGAATGTGTTTTTAGCATGTTTTTTAAAAACATCCTTCAGATTTAGTACTTATTACTGATATAACTAAAACAACACTCCAGCTAATGTCATAATTTGATCTTAGGATTTTTATATTTAAGTAATTTCGTCTGATGTTTTTTGTCGAAGTGACGTTATTGTCAACATATTTCTATGTCAGCCGTGTTACATCGCCTCTTTATATATAATATAAATTTGTGACAACACGAAAATTGTAAATTTATCAATCTGTGCATACTTCTCTTTAAAGGTAAATACTTCTGACATAAATTATCTTTAAACTACCTCACGATTGCGAAAGTGAATGTATGATGCGCTACGACCAATCGACTTGTAGGCTTGACTTGAATAAATAGCGTGTTCTATCATTTTGTCCCCGTATTAATGAGCATTTCTTTGCGACCACTGCATGGATTAGACAACGGTTACGCAGGTTATGAATGAATGGTTTTCGTTTTATTAATAGCAAAACCATGTACTCTCATTTATATGTACTTTTTGCAATTTTAGTAAGCGATAACAACAATAGTTTTGTAAAAGTTTTATATACAGCACGATTTAAGAAATAGTTACACGCATAAAGTCTTTGCAAAAGTAAGAAAAAGTTTAGATTAGACACACGAATATAATAAAGAAACAAACAAAAATGTTTAACTTCTATTTACATTAACATTAATGTAAGTTTTGATGTTTCATACCGATTTTCCTAAAATATTGTGCTACTAAGGTAAACGGTTATTGAAATATTTATAAGATAATTATCTCGGATATGATATTGCGCGTGTAAATAAAGTTTTAAACAATTTATTTTGAGAATATGAAGCGGTATTCAAAACCAAGTATGTTTCTAAACGTTTGTTATATAACTCAATACGCATATACTTCAATGTCAGTTTTCTCTGGATAATGAAAGGCTATTTTATCGTTCCTCTTTTTACAAATGTGCTTTCCCACATTTAAAAACCACAATATATATTATTGATTACATAGTTCTGTTACTGAATATATTATAAAAAATTGATGGTTATACGCTCCATCGATAGTCTTCAGGAAACAACAGTGTCCGACCTGTATATATTTACCCCATTTCCGCTACCGAACTGTCGGCACTATTTACCTTTCTCAGTTTCATGCTACCAAAATGTCTGCACTGATTATCTTTCCCAATTTCAGGCTACCAAACTGTCGGCACTAATTATATTTTTTCCCATTTCAGGCTACCAAGCTGGCGGCATCATTTATATTTCCCAATTTCAGGCTAAACCGTTCGCACAAAATTCGTCTTATCAAATTACGGGCTACCAAGCTGTCTTACTAAATTTTAGGTTGAAAATCGGCTGATACAGGCATTAAAAGTTTTTTCGAAAGGAAGTGTTTTGTAACAATGTTGCGTTACAAGTACATGTACCTTGACAATCATCCTGACATCCTCATTAGACTGATTTTTTTAGAGATCGTGAAGCGGCATGTCGACTTATTTGGGCAATGAATTCTGCAAGGTCCTTGAGACAGTTGGAAAGGACTCTAGAAAACGGCCTATTAGCAGCAGAAATGCCAAGACATGCAAACAAATGCGGAGCCGTGAGGACCACGATAATAAATGTCAGCGTAAGTGATAATTATACATGCTAGTCTGAGCATAGGCACTACTAGTATTAGGTCAAATTTTGTTTATAGCTTGTTTTTATAATGTTAAGTGTATATCATAATATAGGAGATTATTTTGGTTTTATTATTAAATATCAAATGGCGATTTCAATAAATTAAAAGAAATAGTAATACTACACGTATTTGACAAAATGACTTTCTTTTAATATTAACGTTGCTATTGTTTAAGTATTTGAACTGTTGCGGAAAGCCATTGTTACGATGACGCAGACTGTATTATAATAATTTCGCTAAACAAAACAGGTTGGCATGTCAATGTGTACATTAAGAAACAAAACAGCTGCTTTCTTTTAATATTAACGTTGCTATTGTTTAAGTATTTGAACAGTGACGGAAAGCCAATGTTACGATGACGCAAACTGTATTATAATAATTTTGCTAAACAAAACAGGTTGGCATGTCAATGTATACATTAAGAAACAAAACAGCTGCTTAATACTGCATTACAAAATATGCGTTTTCACAAACTACTTCATATTTATTAGTTCCAAAATCTATCAATAAATATTAATAATTAATATATTACATTCATTTAAATATTCCCACGTTTACGTTATGTTCTTATAGTTGGATGCAGTTGTATGTATTGTATAACATTTTCCTGCAACAGAGCAACGGGCCACTTTACACATAGACACGTATATAATCATATAATCTATTGTTATAGAAAACTCAAGAAGCGATGAGGATTTTTCCAATCCGACTTTGGTCAGAATGCAATGCCAAAACAGACGATTTCCGTCAACAAGATCCTCGTGCGAAACAGCAAAAGGAATATTAACAATTTGTTCACAGGACTTAAAAAATGCCAAACATGTACGTTGTTTCTACAGAACAGACAGGTTTAGTACATTGCATAATATAGTACAGAAACAATGGTTATTGTAACTTCATTTTCTGTAAAGTTTTTAATTAATCAGTGTACATTATTCTGGCTCAACGATACATTATTACGAATAATTAAAATCTGAAACAATTATTGCTAAGTGATTAATACTATATTATTTAATCAAATCGACTGATGCACTGAGTGTTTTTTGTAGAAGATGAAACGACCAGTTATCAAGATGTATGCGACCTGATTAAATCATCGTTTCAAAGGAACAAGATCCCAGAGTCAGAAAGGCCTCCCTTCCCAGAAAAATACTTCCAATATCCACATGATATTGACAAGGTACTTATGTGCTCCACATTTAGATGGAATGTTTTCAAATTATTGAATTAACGGTATAAATGTATCAAATAAGAAACAAATACCCTCGTCTTAGAAGAAAAAGGTAATGATTAAGAAATGTTTTTCTTCAAATGTTGGCCTTTTCTACCTAGTTGTATAACCTACTTGTATTTATGAATTGTATTTCATCTAGAAATACATAACTTTGCAAAAACTAAAAAAAAAACGTGAAACTGCAAACTTCATTTTCAAAACATAGTTGCAATATTGTTATTCAGTTATCTGTACTTGTATAGAGTATATAAAACAAAAACCAACAACAGTACACATTTTTTGCAAAGTAAACGATACATGTACATGTTGCGATATGATATTGTAAAATTGTTTTACTTTAAGGCCATAGAATCCATTGTATGCGTAGAAGGAGTCATTGGATGTTTGAAAAAGCGTGCAACACTTCACATTTACCTAAAATCATCAACAGCTGGGTCAGAAATTGAAAAGAAAATTCAAAACAAGATGGCTAGATTTGGCGCTAGTGCGTGTGAACAGGTATTCGAATACAGAACAATCGAACATTATTGTTCTTCGGGTGACTGGGCATGTGATGGAACATTAGGAGGTTTTGCAATGAAACAGGCAAGCGTTTCAGCAGATTTGAATGACCGTAATTTAATTGCTCTTATTTCTCGACATGTCGCAATGCGTACATCATCAGAATCATGTCTCCTAGTTGGGAATAACCAGACCAATCTTGGTCCTATTCATGGTATGACAGGTTCAGACGACCTAGACATATTTCCAGTGCAGGTTGAGGACGATAATAGGCAGCGTTGTGATACAAGATTTAGGACAGAAGATGATGAAGCCGTGTATGCAACGCTTAGAAAAACAAATGAAAATGAAAATTTACTGGGGTCAATTGTTCATATTTGGGGTCAGAAAACATCTCCTGGATTAGGTATAATGGTAGAGAATCCCTTAAAGACGTCAAATGCCAAGATAATTTTCGTGGGTGACCGTACTCCTGATCGTCCATTCTCAGAGCCAGGTGATAGCGGGGCTATGGTATGTTACTATGACCCCATGGACGAAGTACTGTATGCTGTTGGAATGTTGATAGGACGGTTGGAGGCCCAGGGAGCCAATTCTTCTGGACGATACGTTGCTCAAGTTCTTGACGACGGACTTCAAGAACTTTCAAGAATCAATAAATGTACTTTGATATTTTGTGAAAACAAAGTATTATAGAAAGAAGCCACATATACGCTAACTTTCCATACAAGAATCTAAAGAAGGATAAAACATAAACAGGCAGAAGTTTGGATGCTTTCGATACTGTTTAATCTTCTTAGGGAATTTAACGTGACAAGCTATACCCCACGGCATTTCTTTCAAACATATATTGTTTCTATTTACGTCTACATATATTTTTGTATCAATGTAACCTTTTTACGCTGCAAATACCCAAGGTTTAGCTAGACACATAATCGGCTTTTAACATTTAACCTTATTTGTCGCTATAATTGAATATAATGTTTGTGTTTATTTGTTTGTATTGTATACCAAATCTTATGACATTTATTGCTTTTTGTGCTTAAGATATGTTAGAACAAATATGCGTTTTCCATCTGAGCGCAAATGCCCTGATACTTTTTATTGCGTTTCGAACACTGGACAATCTCGAATTGACAAATGCAATGAATTTTAAAAACCAGACATAAAGAAAACGTGGCAATAAATACTATGAAAAAATACTATGTTTGCACATAACAATGAATTCTATAAATAGTTTAATTTGGCCAGTAATGTCTTCAAAGTGATACAATGAACGCTTGGTTCCAATCTCATTAAAATCACATTAAATAAATACCCCACGCTTTAGGATCAGAGAACAACCTATATCATGTTATTTTCTAGTTACCTTTCAGCTAACCAATTAGAGCCTTGCTTTCACGATTTGGAAAGTGGAAGTAAATCTATATGTAGCTTCATAATTTATTGTTTTGGCTGGGATCCCTGTGTGCGATTTTTACGCGTATAGAATTTTACGCCGCTAATGACAAATGTCAGTATATTTATAACAACTCAATGGTCATTTTCACAAGCTCCATGCTCTTTATGAATAACTGTACTTCTAACAGTAATATCAGTTATCATAAATTGGACAAGTAATTTTGAGGGTCGTCTATAGAACATGTTGCGCATTTTTGAAGTTTGAAATACATTCAAGGAAGGAGTAAATCAACAGGACGTCATTAGATCTTCCCGTAAGCGTTGGAAGATCGTGCACTTTAGTCAGAATGGCTTCTTGAGTCACGTGTTTGTGACGTGTTTGTGAATTGTAAAATAGTTAACTGTTCTCTCATTTATGAGAGTTTCATCAATGGAACTAACGTAAGGGCACATGCTACATCTACTAAACTACGGTGATGACTCACAAATAACACAATATTATATACTGTGCAGATATGGATAGACACAATCGCCTTAGAACAGAAAATATATATACCGTGATGATATGTTTTTTAATAATGGTTAACTGTTCCGTCGTTAATAAGAGTTTCATCAATGGAACTGGCGTGAGAGCACACGTTACAGCTACTGCACTACGGTGATGAGCCACAAATAACATACACAATACTGTATACTGTACAGATTTGGATCGACACAATCGACTTAGAACATAAATAATGTAGACCATGATTGTATGTTTTTAATACACTCACCATGAGCAATATGAAATTAAGTCATGAATGCCAAGTTACCATTGCATTATTCTCAAATAAATATAACACAATACAATACCAAACACACAGCAATGCATTGCTTACAATACACTACAAACAAACAACAACACATGACATAATGATGGCATATATGAAACTAAATATTTATCCTTTAAATTATACTGTGATATTTACGGTCAAAAACTAGCAGAATCAATTTAAAAATAAAATTTTAAAAAAGCTATATTTGAAACTTAAATTTCATGAGTGGTATCTTATACATTTTCCAAAACAAACCCACACTACTCAAGCAATTATAATACTTACATTGACAACTTAACAAATAAATAAACTCATACTGATATATCTGCAATCGTTCAAATTAAATTGCTTTTGTATATATGACGACAATTAGTGTATTGTTAGCTTACAATGGTTTAACTCAGTAGTAGAAGTAATAGTAATAGTAGCAGTAGCAGTAGCAGTAGTAGTAGTAATAGTAATAGTAGCAGTAGTAGCAGTAGTCGTAGTAGTAGTAGTAGTAGTAGTAGTAGTAGTAGTAGTAGTAGTAGTAGTAGTAGTAGTATTAGCAGTAGTAACAGTAGCATCAGCAGTAGTAGAAGTAGTAGTAGTAGTAGTAGTAGTAGTAGTAGTAGTAGTAGTAGTAGTAGTAGTAGTAGTAGAAGTAGTAGTAGTTGTGGTATATGAAGTAGTAGTAATAGTTGTTGTTGTAATAGTAGGCTCATAGAAATTAACTAAACACTGAGGACCTTCCCCTTGATTAATGAGCAACATGCATAGACAAATGTTTGTTGAGCTATAGCTTAGTATTGACCTTTATGTTTTTGAATTTCGACGATGTCTGATGCAGGTACCGGAGTACCTGAAGAAGACGAACATGAATATCATTGGACGGATTTCGTGAAAATCTGAATTGAACTGTATGAACCGTTGATTTAGTGAAACAACACATAATAAACATGTAAATGTAGTCGTGTGTTTTATTTATTTATTTTTCAAGTTTCTGGGTTGTCGACTGTTTCCCTGTAAAATCTGTGATTAGTGTAGCGCATGTCATGCTCAGTTAATCGTGGTCCGATCGCAGGTCCTAGCGCATATAAGTGTTATACGACGCACACAGACAATTGAGCGGGTTGGTGTTGTGATTGATTTTGACTGTGTATGACGCCAAAGATTCAAGTTACGCGGCTTAAAGGGTCACAGGTCACCAATTCTTCCTATGGAATATTTAATTTAATTCCTCAGGAAGAAATAATTTTTCCAAGGAATAATTAATTGTTCCTTAGGAAGAAATAATTATTCCTTAGGAAGAATTAAATATTCCTTAGGAAGAATTAATTGTACCTTAGGAAGAATTGTTCCTTAGGAAGAGTTCGTGACTTTAGAACCTCATGGTACGCCATTTATCAAGTTGCTGCCATATAAATGCTAGCATAATGTGTACTCAATATCAAGAACCGAAACAGGTAATGGGTTTATATCAAGACAAGACCAGACATTAAACAACTTACCGTCGATAAGTTTTGTTTCCTTTATTAAAACATGCAAGCGTACTCTCTTCCGTTACTTCACACACGTTAGCTACAACTGCTGTACGTACATGGGTTATGAAAGTAAAGTGGTGTTTAACATGGTTAAGCTTGACAAGATTTATAAAGATAATCATATTATCTTTATAATGTACAATAGTGTGGTCGAATTATTTCCTTCAGACACGACAATCAACGTTTATATTTAGTACCGTATGACTGTACTGAAATAACTAAACTTCCTGAAATACAATTACACAATGGTCAGCAAGGAAGTTAAAATTACTTCAAGCGTGTATTTCATGACCGTCCGCTTCACGAATGTTTGGCTTTACCCATGTTAGAAAGTATTACTTACAGTCACTCCTTTAACAGTGTATCGATCATGGCATTCTGAATGGCAACAAGATAACTAACGATACACACTGACCTCCATTTGTAACTGAAATAAATCAAACCTCATGTTTCGACAGCGCGGATTTTATTTCGGCTTACTTTGATTTACTTCTGAATATATTAACACATACATGATCTGAAAATATATTATTTCCGACGCACGAGTGTTTAAAACTACATTTATAACAAAAGCAAATATTTTACCTTTGTATTTGCAACAGTGATTGATGTACTATAAGGCGAGAGATGACTGATTTCTTGGTTTTCGGATCCGCCGACCCGATTTTTTCAACAAACAAAAATTTAAAAAACTTGTAGAATGTACCCGATACTGTAAAAATGACCTTGTGAAAGTGTTTCAACCTGTTACACAGAATGCAAAAAAAAACAACGCTAAGGAGATGACTAAATGATATGTAAAATACTATGTGCCTGTATATCGCTGTATGATTCATATGATCTGCTCTCTGTTATTTTATGCAACACTTCAAGTCATAAGAAAATACTCCGTAAAAACAAATTAAGATCTTAGAATCATTGTATTAATAACACATTTATAATTCTATATCAATATCATAATTAACAAATTTTATTGGAGTATATTGATTTATTAATAAAATCTATTCATTAATATAATATGGCCACTGCCCAGCGATATCTGACGTACTGTGTTTTAAGTGTTTGACTATTTTAACAATAGTTTTCATATGATAAAGAATGCCTTTTAATGTTACTATTATTGGTCTAAATGTCATGTTTATCATGCATTGATTAAATTAATATTGTGTATTATAATTTATGTAAGTAATAATGCATACAGATTTTAATATCACTGCCCATTTACATTTGTGAAATTCTAGTCATTAATTTACTCAATTCTGTATTGTTGTTGTTTTTTTTTGTTTTTTTTTTCCCTCCTCCGACCGGACACTTTTCCAAAAATGTCCGAAAACCACGAAATAAAAAAACTCTGGCCTTTGTAGTTATCGTAAAGATAGTCTTAGTGGTTCTGATGGAAACATTTGCAGAAATGGTTGTTATAACAGTAGAAACAGTACTATTTATAGAAGATAAGTGGCGCGAATTAAAACGGCGCCAACACGTCAACACATGAGAACGATAACAAATTGAGTTGGTGTATGTCGGTTCAGACAAAATAGAGGCAACAACACGCATAATAAGGTGACACTTGACACGACATTTAAATGCCAGTGCAAAGCTACGAAATTGTTGAGTGTATGTTTTGTGTAGTTATTTAACAAACCTCGCAATCTGTCTTGACAAACAGGTACAATGTACTAGAGTATGAAGATGTTGTGTTGTTTTTTTGAATCAGTGTTCCCCCTGTTAACTATTTGACTTAAATGTCGTAAACACAACCTATTAATAACGCAGTAATGTAAAATCCCACTAATCCCACCATTTTGGGGTCTTGATATAGTTGGTCTTAATAACGGGGTGGTCTTATTATAGTTGGTCTTAATAACGGGGTGGTCTTATTATAGTTGGTCTTAATAACGGGGTGGTCTTATTATAGTTGGTCTTAATAACGGGGTGGTCTTATTATCGAGGTACGTCAGATCACAGAGTTAGTAAATGCATATGTCCTTGTTATCGAAAGTTATAATGAAAATAATGAATAACGAATAGATAACCAGCATGTCAAATTTCATTTGTTTTCTATATAATGTTTTATTGTATAAAGATTATGTACATGTAACATTTTTATATGCTATAAACAATACATTAAGTCGGAAATTGATTAAAAAATTGATTACTTAAGATCATTTATAGGTAGCATTCGCAAGTGTTCTCCCTATTTGTCAGATAGTGTCCATTAATGTAATCTGAAACACAGACGATGTGTAAATCCCTTATCAAAACATCTGTAACATTGTTTTTCACGCACGGCTTTTACTACAGTAAAGCCTAGGTCACACATAGGTCGCCGACCGATACCGACCACCGACAACTAAAATTTGTGGCGACCAACGACAACCTCTGGCGACCAAAATCCAGAAAAAAGCAATGGAATTATAGTGGGAGACTGGTCGACGATTGATTAAAGACTGGTCGGCGACCTGTCTTACGAAAAGTCGGCGACTGTCTTCCGACCATCAACAACAATCAAAGACTGGCTGGCGACTGGTTGGCGTTTGATTGGCGACTTGTTGGCGATTGGTTGGCGACTGGTTGTCAATGCTCAGTCGGCGGAATTAGGATTATTCGATATTTAATTCAGTTCTATGATTGCTCCCATTGTTCAAAAACGTTATCCTATATATATATGACATTGGGCTATAGTTTAATCTATGTCTTGTGAAAATGTAAGAAACTGAATGTATTCGTGTTGTTTTGTTGATTATTTAATTCAATTATAAGTTTCATATTATTATTATCTACAATGCCCGGCAGCACATTTAAATGTTAAGGTAAACTATCCACATCCGGCAATATGCTCTTGTCCCTGCCTTTCCACTTATTTGAAAAGGCATGCTAACACTTAAATTATAACTATTTATACGTTTCTTGTCACGTTGAAAAGAATAATGGTAAAATTGTGCGTTCATTTTTAAATGTGTTTTGGAGACGAAAGTAACACGGCGAGCGGTCGTACGATGGTCTGCGACTAATCGCCGACCAGTCGGCAATTAGTTGGCGATCAATCGCTGACCAGTCGGCGATCAATAATTGTTCTGGGGCAAGTCACTCTTGGTCTGCGACTAGTCGGCGATCGTCGGAGACCAGTCTGCGTTTTATCGCCGACTAAATAAAAACCAACGAAAACCTTTTCACGACCTGTTTGGTTGGCAAACGGTCTTCGATGCAATATAGATGACCATCTGCAACCAAAATGGGTCTGAAGACCAGTCGGCGACCATTAACAACCAACCGCCGACCTCAAACAACCTGTTAAACCCTGGTCACACATAGCCTGCGACCAACTTAAGACCAGTGGTTGCTAACGGTCTGAAAAAAGTCATTAACAGGTTGTTGGAGGTCGGCGGCTTGTTGTCGATGGTCGGCGACTGGTCTTCAGACCATTTTGGTCGCAGATTGTTTACGAGGTTGCATCGAAGACCATTTGCCGACAAAACATGTCGTGAGAAGGTTTTCTTTGGTTTTTATTTAGTCGGCGATAAATCTCAGACTGTTCAGCGACGATAGCCTACTTCGCAGTCCAAGTGTGACTTGTCGCAGACCAATTTTTGATCGCCGACTGGTAAGCGATTGATCGCCGACTGATTGCCAACTGGTCGGCGATTAGTCGCAGACCTTCTTATGTTTCATTAAAATATCTCGATGCGTTCTCAAGTTATTGAGCAGAGATCGTTTTCCTATTTTTAGTAACGGTGACCTTGACCTTGACAACACCCACCCCAAATGAAATCTCCAGCGAGGTCCCAATATAAGGTATCTATGTATAAAGTTTCATTAAAATATCTCGATGCGCTCTTAAGTTATTGAGCGGAAACCGTTTTTCTATTTTTAGCAACGGTGACCTTGACCTTTGACCTGTTGACCTCACAATGTATAGGCGTCTTCCTTTCCTCCCAAGTAACCAGCGTCCCAACTTTCATGATCGTAGGTCAAAGCGTTCTCTACATATCGTGTGGAAACGAAATGTTACCTTCGTCTCCAAAACACATTTAAAAATGAACGCACAATTTTATAATCATTCTTTTAAACGTGACAAGAAACGTAATAGTTATTATATAAAAGTGTTAGCATGCCTTTTCAAATAAAGAGAAGGGCAAGGACAAGAGGATATTGCCGGATATGGAAAGTGTACTTGATAGTTTACCTTAGCATTGAAATGTGCTGCCGGGCATAGTTGAGAATAATACTATAAAAATTATAATTGAATCAACAAAACAAGGAGATTAAATTCAGTTTCTTAAATTTTCACAAGACATAGATTAAAATATAGCCCAATGTTATATTTATAGGCAAACGTTTTTTTGAAGGATGAGAAAAATCATAGAACTGAATTAAATATCGAATAATCCTAATTCCGCCCACCGAGCATCGACAACCAATCGCCAACCAATCGCCATCAAGTCGCCAACCAATCGCCAACTAGTCACCAGCCATTCCTTGATGGTTGTTGATGGTCGGAAGACGATCGCCGACTTTTCGTCCGACAGGTCGCCGACCAGTCTTTGATCAATCGACGACCTGTCTCCGACTAAATTTCCATAGATTTTTTCTGGATTTTGGTCGCCAGAGGTGTTCGTTGGTCGCCGCAAATTTTAGTTGTCGGTGGTCCGTAATCGGTCGGCAACCTATGTGTGACCTAGGCTTTAATGACCTTTTTATGACCGTCAGCAACCACTGGTCGTTGATGGTCGGGAGTTGGTCTTCAGTTGGTTGCAGGCTATGTGTGACCACGGTTTAAGGCATAATGTTATCACTATGGCATATGTTGTTGATTGATGATGTAGTGTCAACAACCAGATGACACTGGTCGCAATATCGGGGTAATTTTGATCATTATTTGATACTTTCGGTCTGGGATTAGTGGTCGTAATACGGAATAGCGGGGTTTCCGTATAATCGGAGTTTGCGACCATTGAAATAAATAGGAAAACAATCGGCCTTGAAAAAAAGTGTCCGCTTTAGTGGGGTGGTCGTAAAATCAAGGTGGTTGTTAAGCGGGGTTTTAGTGTATATGAATATGCCATTTTTTTATGCAGCCATACACAAAAAACAAACAAATGATTTTCTGCTTTTAAACACGACACGTGTGTATGAAACATATGTTTTGTGATTATTTGGGGTAATAATACGTATATCGTTGAGCCAGAATAATGATTTACACCTCCAGGCTTACGGGACATCATTGCTAGCAGTATTAATAACAATACTGATACAGTGTTTTGAATTGCGCTGCTTGTTTTACAGAAACTGTACAGACATATTAATTGAAATACACAGGTAAGAAAATAACAGTCGTTAATGACACGCAGCGTCAAACGTAATACTATGTGTCATAACCGTTGCTAAACCAGACGATACTGTTCATGTTACTTTTACACAAGATGAACACGTTTTATACCGTTTACCTTGAAGAATGTTTGTCATTGAATATCGAAAAAAAATCTTTTATTTTTGTGTTGCCAATGTTTCTATTTAAGTCTTCAAAAGTATAACTATGTGTATTTATGTACGAAATAAACATAGTTCACGTCGTTTTATGCTTACACGTTTATAATATATATGTCATCATAAGTATGAATAATTCCAGCGTGACATGTGTTATTATATAACTTATATAAATTTATGTTTTATATAACGAAAACATACTGTATTACACACTAAAATACGGATAGGCCGATCTCCAAATCTAGGCAATGCAATCACAAAATCGACTGTCAGACTGTGGGACTGAATATTTATAATAGTCAATATCGTGTGCAGATCTAGCTTGGAATCTAATTGTGTACAAAGAAATAGAACAAACTTCAAATAAATTACTTATTGTGATTGTGGCAACGAACGTTCCTTCATAAAGACACATGGCGCTGAACATTTTCAGCAACTTTTAACATATCCATAAAATAACAAAAAAGGTATACCGCTGTTTTATAACCATCAATAATAAATATTCAACTTCATTTCTTATTCAATAGCAAATGAGAACAACAGACAAATGACAGATTACGATTGAACAAACATATCAACACATTATCCAGTCGAAGCTAAAGCGTTTGGCAATCGTTCAGCGTCATTTAATGACGTTTTTTATTGCCACAACAAATTTCCAACAAAATCAACGTTTGCATGACACAAGCTAGTTCGTACATATTTCTTTGCATTTTAAAAGGTACATATTAATTTTAAATGTCACACTGATATGGTGTTTTGGGAAGTGTTATTCGACTTTTTCGGTTTTGTCAAATAACATCGAAATACGACTTCACACACCCAGATTGACGCATGTTCCAAAACGTCATACTATCATAATAGTTCGTGTATTGTAAATAACGTATACGTTGGTGTAATTAAATGAAGTCTACACCAGAAATAAAATTACTGTTCATTGATTATATATAATTGCAAGTCGCAAGTCCATTGTTAGTAAACAATGTAACCTGGAGTACGGAAACTAATAAAACGGTGATTGCCAGATTATCAAGAAAACAGAGACTTGCAGTTTTGAAACAAAACAAAAATATTCTCAAACGCGACAGACATAATTTATATTCAAATTGGTATATCACGGGGCAGCATTTGAACGTAAATAACTATAATAGCTTGTATTTCATAGCAGTTTATTAGTAGAAACCGTATCGGCATGGACTTGTGAAAGAAATTGTAATAGTTGTAATAATAGTGCAAGTAGTAGTTAAACCGTTGACGACTGTTTAGTTTGTAATGTAATATTGTCTTAACTTGCACATATTGTGCATTATCATGAAAACTTATAACTAATAAAGATACGCCAGACCAGACGTACCCTGGGTTATTACCTATGTTTCATAAACCTATATGTAAAATGTTGACTCTGAAAAACATTTAGTCTATACCTATTTATTTTTTAGCTCGATTGCATTGAAAGCCTTAGGCTTATAGAGACACTCTCCTGTCCGTTTCCTGGGAAGAACTAGTAATTGTTGTCTATGCAAATATATTGGGAACGTCCCCTTAGAAACGTTCATACACATGAATTATGTTTTTCCAATACTGACCGATAATTTACAGATAGTTTGATCAGTTATAGGTGTATGACTTTAAGATCTCAGATGACAATGTACTGGATGGGAAAGAAATCCTTTGATATCGCAGGTGGCTTAAACAGGTCTGCCATTTTCCCATTTAGTACCAGGAAATTTGCAAAATGTATATGCTAACATGTGTCCATTTGCCGCACGTTGGATGTTTCACTGAAGCCCCTGTTACATTATGTGCAGTGTTCGCCGATTGATTCTTATAGGTCATCTGAATTACACCTTTCGATTGTAAGTGTCCATATTTATAAGGATTACTATGTTATTGTAAAGTTGCAAGAAAGTAAAATTAAAAAAGTGAATTTAAAACGTGTGTCTTTGTATATATGTAAAACATAAACACAGGCATGATCTTCGACGTGTTTTATTATATATACATTGTATTATATTCATAACGCAAAATTATGTTATTTATAACGTGTTATGGACATTTTAGCTAATCCACTTACGGTTTAGGTTTAGGAAATTGACACAAATGACAAAAAATGTTTCAAATTTAGTAAAACCAGATATAATTGAATAAAACAGAATGAAATAGCATGGTTGACACATTAACCAAAGTCCCAAACAAACTGGTTTAATCTTTACAACACATTCTTTCAACCCGATTTCAAAAGCCTCTCGAGACGCTTTTCAACTATTATGTTATTGTTGTGAAATTACCACATGGTCCAAACAGTAAATCGATTTCATTTCCGGAGTCTTGTTGTTTACAAAACATATGTCCGATATTACAAGTATCGCGGAGTGCAAAATACTTTAGCGGCACGATTAGAGCATCCGCATCTTACGCTGAGGAACCGGGTTCAATTCGTCCCAAGTGCTCGGAATGTTACATTTCAATGGTGTCTGAAGAAAACTTTGTTTGCATGACTTTTTCCAATATATTTCAGGTAATAAAGAAATATATCAATGAACGTAAATTAATAAATTCATTAAACATATTATATAATCTCTCTTTTATTAAGCTATTGGACTCGCATCTGGTATATTCAAAAACCGCCCAAACTTTCATTAACTCGACATCACATACCGTATAATCATAGTCTGTTTTTAGAAGGGCGTTCCCAAAAAGTCGTTTAGTCCGCTATTATGTTTATTGTTGTTATACTATAAAGTGATTCTTCATTGATTTCATTTTATGAGTATCTTTATTTTTACATTTCAAACTACTTTTGGGCATCCGTTTTATGTATCTAATCAACTGTGAAGGAGCGGCTTTAAATTCACTGAACAACATAATAACGCTGTAATGTTTAGTAGTAATATCATTTATTCAACGACAAACACCAAGAACGATTAACTATCAAATTTATTTTATTACAAGTTTGGCATTTTAATGTCAAGGCTGGAACCAAATTGATGTAAAAGTCTTGTACATATATTCCCCCGAGGCCGGCGGGAAGTTCGAAATGAATTAATTCTTTCCCACGTGACCGGCGGGAAGTGTGTTAATAGAAACTATGCCAAAAGCGGCTATTAACACACTCCAGCCTTGACAAGTAAAAACAAATGGATCAATTATCGATAAGGGAAAACGCAACTGTTTTCAAATAGAAAATTATAAATGGCACCAGACAAAGTGTTAAGCATGATATCGCATCCCAAAACGGACAGATGTGTGTCATCGGCACTAAAAAGGTGAGGCCATTCAGTAATTTCAGGATATTTTATATAAAGTGTACTCTCATAAACCCGAACTCTCAATAAACCGGAACTCTCTGAAAACCGAACAAACGCTCCGGTCCCGTTTTTTTTTGGCCTATATGTTTAATGTGCGAAAACCCTCGGTACACCGGAACCTCCGTATTCCGAATATCGAACAGGCGGAGCGGTACGTCGCTTTGTTTTGGAGTACAAATTTACCTCTGTAAACCGAACATGTTTGACAATCTGATGTTATCGATTATCTTAAGCGCGCGATTGTCTTGCCGCAGGCTGATTGCACGATAATTAGGGGCAACAGTTTGACATTATACAGAACAGAACAGAACAGAATATTTATTAAACTTAAGCATTACAAGCTTATCGTTATACAAATATACAATGAAAAGATACATGGTATGAGATATGTAAGGTTTTAACAAGTACATGTAAACATTTCTACTGTTAATATATTGATCTAGGAACACCCTCATTAGAGTGAGAGCGTTAAACGGTATGTTTAAGTATGGATACATAAAATAGACAGTAAACGGTTTAGTAAATAATACCATAAACCAGCAGCAAGGCTACAATGTCTGAACAATTCACCTACGTAAAAGCGAACAATGTATAATTTGTTAAACTATATACATTAATGTGTCTCTTAATTGGAAGGCTTTATGGCAATATATTGCCAGTTTTTGAATAATTGTTTTATTTTCGCATTTCATTAAACAAATATACTTAAGTATACTCGTGTGGGTATAGAAATATTTTGGAATGTATTCTTTTCGAATATGAATATATATGGGGCACTTAAGAACAAAATGGAATTCGTCTTAAATATCATTTAGATCGCATAGGGTACATTTTCTCTCTTGTCTTGGAACATTATAGTGCCGGCCAATTTCAATATTTAATTTGTGGGATGATAAAAGTAATTTGGCCAAGACATTTCTGTATTTAGGATTTTGCAGCTGGCGTAAATATGCTGATTGTTCAAAATTAAGTTTAATTTCTCTATATACATCAAGAGATGTTGAATCTTCTAGGCTTGACCGCCAATTACTAACATAAACATCACGAAGTCGAGTTCTTAACTTTGTAGTGAATGTTTCTATCTCAACAGAGTCAGGGTATAACCATATTTCATTAAAACCAGATGATTGTAGTATAGAGCGTACCTGTGCGGCCCAATTTGTACAAGCATTATTTACATTTATGTTATTTACCTGATCATTTAAAATGGTATGTAAAATACAATTTTCTTGTTTAACCGAGTGAATCTTTAAAAATTATTTAACCATTCTAATATATCTTTCGATATACAATGGAAATCTCCCCAATTCGCTATACAATGCAAGGGTATTCGTAGACGGTTTTACATTAAGAACCCATTTACAGAACTTCTTGTGTACTCTTTCTAAAACATCTCCTTGACCATGACCCCAAACTTCTGAACAGTAATTTAAGACGGATAGTACATAAGCGTCAAAAAGATTAAACATTATGTTAAGTGGTACTTTGTTATTCTTAATTAAAGACATTAGTGAATATAGGGATCTCAGCCCTTTTCCCGCAAGTGTTTTCGTAGCTTGCGCGAATGACCCACCACTGGTAAACACAAGCCCTAGGTAGTTAAACGAGTTAACAACTTCCACTTCTTGGTTATTATAAAACCATTTGTCGTTTACACCTAACCTCCCCCCTATTCGAAAGACAATTACTTTAGTTTTCTCGATATTTACCGTAAGATTCCATTTTTGACAGTATGAATTTAGACTGTTAAGAGAGTGTTGTAAGCCCTCTTTAGATTCCGATATGAGCACTGCGTCGTCAGCGAACAATAATAAAAATATAGCGATTTGGTCAATATTAATACCCGCATCTATATTTTCTTGTAAATGCATCTCAATGTCATTTAGAAAGAGAGAAAAGCATATCGGAGAGGTTATCTCCCCCTGGAATAATCCGAGGTTGCTATTGAAAAAATCCGACAATGTTCCTAAATGTTTCACACAGAGTTTAACTTCACTATACATCGACCGTAAAACGGATAGTAATTTTCCATCAATTCCTAATTTTATTAGCTTGTACCAAAGTCTTTTCCTATCTATACAGTCATATGCTTTCCGATAGTCCACAAAGCAGCAATACATTTTTTTCTTATTGGTTATTTGTCTTTGAATCAACGAGTGCAAAATAAAAACTGGGTCTATAGTACTATAATTGTTTTTGAATCCAAATTGGGCATCCGTTAAAACTGAATTTTCTTCTGCCCATAACTTTAGTCGCTCGTTCAATACTGTTGTAAACAATTTAGAGAAGCAGCTTGTTAGTGTAATCCCCCTATAGTTATTTGGGTCGGACTGATCGCCTTTTTTATGAATCGGGATAATCATTCCTGAGGCCCAAGCACGAGGAAATGACATTGAATTAAATATGTGATTGAAAAACATGTTCAGTGGGCGGATGATTTGTGGCACACTTACCTTAAAATATTCGTATAAAACATTGTTGATTGAAGGGGATTTATTTATACTAAGTTTCTTAATAGCTTTTAAAATTTCTGCGTCTGAAATTGGAATATCTAGACATTCGAATGTCGAGCTAAGGTCTTGACAATTATCAAAATGACTAATAAAGTCGGAACATTCATCATTTATTTGTGTATCGCCACCAGACATGAGGCTGCTAAAATAATTTTTAAATTCCTCATTTGAAATATCATCTCCAGCAAGAGATTGTTGTCGCGGTTTAAATATTCTCCAAAATTCTTTCGGTGATTTTCGCCTAAGATTATTCATCATTGAATTACGACATTGATATTTATAATCTTTTTTCGTATTATATAGTGTCGCTCTGTCCGCGTCCGATAGTGTATTGTTAAATTGTCTAACGGTTTGTTTATATAAGGTATATTTTCGTTTACATTCGTCGTCAAACCACTCTTTTGAGTTATTAACCTCTTTAAAGCATGGTTTTCGATTACCGCAGTTTTTTCGAAATATGTGCTGCCGTATTTACATAAAAAGTTTGTAAATATCGACGTGAGACAATCAACATCTCCATTTTCTTGGATTTCAGTGTTTAAATCATTTATTAAGGTATCAATATTATTTGTTAAATGGCTGATAAACAGCTCTTTATATTTCTCATCAAATTTATAATACTTCGATTTGATATTTCCCGTGACGTTCTGACACCCAGTACTCACTTTGAACGAGAAGGATAGAGGCGCATGATTTGAGAATGGTGTAAACTGACCAATGGTGAAATTGTCAAGCAAATCAAAATTATTACGATGTGTAAGCAAATAATCTACCACACTCGTACCGTTATGGGTCATGCAAGTGAAATTACCCCCATCGCATGGCCATCGACCGTATTTGTCGCTTTACACATATCAAGTAAACATTCACCGAAACGATTTGAAGTGGTGTCACGAGAAACCCGAGGCGTGGGCGTATCGATGGCAATTTCGTCATCAACACCTATATTTCGATCAAATTGAATATAATCCGGTTTACTACCAATTCTACAATTTAGGTCACCAGCTACAAATATTTTCCCACGATCATTAAACAATAAAATATCTTGCTCTAGTTGGGTGAACATATCTACATTATACATGTTATGGACCGGCGATGATTCTGGGGCAATATATGTAAAACAAATAAATATATTATCATTCGAATTAAAAAATATCTTATCGAGTTTAATCCAAATAATACAATCGATTGTGTTTTGGGCTAGAGTTACACCTTTTCTAATGCTGTCTTTAATATAAACAATAAGGCCACCACTGGGTCGTTTAGCGCGGCGATTTTGATATTTTCGAAAAGAATGAATAGGGTTTGAGTATCCCTGCACATCAATGTTAGAGTTTCTATTTGTCCATGATTCACTTAAGCATATTATATCATACTCACAAAGCAAATTTACAAAATCGGTTGACTGCTTTTTATCGGATGTAAGTCATTCTACATTCCATGACAGACATTTTATTACACTCTCACTTGTGTCCTAGCACGGTCCGCGGTAGAGCTGTTTGTTTATGTAGAGTTTGTCCACCTTGAGATACGCCTCCTTCCCGTCCTTACGTGCCTGCAGCATGATGGGTATCAGCTGCCGGCGCTTCTCGACGACCTCTTTAGGAAACTGTTCTGATATCCCAAAGTTTGTTCCCTTTTGATGTTTTGCCGCTCGTCGCACGTCTTCCCGAACCGGATACTCAACGAATTTCGCGACAATCGGCCTCGTCTTGTTGGGATTGAACGATGGGCTCTATGTAGCCGGACCTCTCGTGGCTCAATATTGAGTTTTTCTTGAATAAATTTTACTACTTTTTGTTCACAGTTTTCCTCCTTTTCCTCCGGTAAATTGTGAAATAAAAGATTGTCACGCATACTGCGACATTTCAGATCTTGGATTTCGTTTTTTAAGGTGTTGATAGTTTCTGAGTGATCGTCTCCATTTTGTTTTTTATTTTTCATAAAGTTTTCAACGTATTTGTGTTGATTGTTTATTTCTGACATGGTTTGGCTGTCAAATTCTCGACTCTTTTCAATGTCACACACTTTGCTTTGGAGGTCACTGATCGTTTTTTCCATGTTTTGCATGCGGGAATTTAAACTATTTACAGTTGTTTGGATGGAATCTAGCCGAGCAAGTTTACTGTCCATGCTATCCAATCGTTTTATTAGGATAGCAATCAGGTCGTTGTTAACAATACCCGGTGGTGTGGGCGTTGGCTGTCCATTCATCAGGACAGGGGATACCGTACCCCATGGCTGAAAAGGGCTCGCACCAAAATTAATATTTGGATGATACAAGTAACCTGGATTACTGTACTGGCTTTGCGGGGTTTGTGGCGCATCCATCTGGCTGTTATTGATATTGTCGCTCTGCCCTTTCGCACTGGCCATAGTTTGCCGTTGTTTACTATCCCGCCGTTTTTCCCGCCGTTTTTCAGGGCTTTGTTGTTGATCACTCGGTGATAGTTTTGATCTTGTACGCTTTTTTGTCATCAGAAATATTTATTCCCTCATATATAATTGTTGTACTATTACTTTTCACGTCTTTTAATCCACTTGTACAGTAATAAAGCTTTATAAATCCAATTATAAACACTTATTTTCACTTCTCATATTTTTATATTAGGACTCCAGATAAGGGTGTTTAGTCGCTAAATAAATGGGTATTGCCAATAAAGTGTGAACAACAAACAGTATGTTAATTATACTGTTTTTATTTGTTTAGCAAATATTTAAACATTTTACAAACAATGTATATTACTCGGGTAATAACTATTAATGATGTAGTAATTATTAATGATTACTTTAATTAACACATAATTTGAATGATGTTGGTCGAATTAACAGTCTATCAAAGCATTCAGAGCAATGTTGAGCTGAACCGGCTTTCTTGAAAGAAATGATAGAGTATTTATGCTCGATGTTACTTACGAACTATCATTTTTCTGCAAAGTTAGTACAGTGTTAAAATGTCTGAGCCACCTTCTAAACGTCGACGAGTTGAATTAACTCTTGAAAACAAAATAAAATTGATCAGTGATGCAGAATCTATCTCCAAACCGTCGCTTAAGGTTCTGAGTGAAAAGTATGGAGTAGCAGGTCTACAGTTAGTGACATAATTTGTCGAAAATTTACTTACAGTGAACAGTGGGAGAAAAATGCTGCGCGGGAGAAATATCGATTCGGAAATGCATGTAAATTTGACAAACTTTACGATCAGGTTTGATTTCAAAATGTGTTATATGTTATGGTAATGCGTTACGTTTTAAATTAGTACTGTCATAAAACGCCATATTTGAATATATCTGAATGAAACGAATAAATTAATATAATCTATATGCATGATTGTATTTTGCCTCAAACCCTCAGTAAACCGGAACTCCCTCAGTAAACCGGAACTCCCTCAGTAAACCGGAACTCCCTCAGTAAATCGGAACTCCCTGAAAACCGAACATTTGGTCCGGTCCGGTCGGTGTTCGGAAAAGAGCAACCTCCCGTATTTAAGGAAAGTGATGCTAATCGAGCATTTAAACGTTGCCTAGCTTTGTTTGCTGCTTTGTGATTATCAATGAAGCGCCAGCTTAAGCGAGGGAGAATATGAAAAAATACCAAGTTTGTACCAGGCGAAAATTGTTGAAAGTAGTCCACCAGGGATTGATAATAGTAAGCAATATCCAGAGTCGACCGCGGTCCGATTTCGTTACCGCCGCAGTGGATAATCAGAAGGTCTGGTTGTGGGTTGAACAGTAAAAGAGATTTAATGGATTCTTTTAAGTGTTCCAGACGCATCCTGCCCCTAAAGTCCAATATGATGTTGACACCCACATTCTGAAAGCCTAGATGCTCACCGTCTGGCCTGTTCGCTGCCCTATGACAAGCGTCTCTGATAATAGACGATCCTATTATCCAGACGTTTTTGACGTGACCTACAAACCCCAATATAATTTGTTCAGTCACTGGGGACAAACGTGCCATTTTTTCATACATGTAAAATAACAAACCTTGGAACGATATGTGTTAAATCACCATGATTTTGTAAATGTACAGAATCATAAAACATTGAACTTAATAAAATGTACCAACAAACCAATATATACACCATATTATAAGACTCTACTAAGAATTGAGTGACATTTACTTATAAGATTGATCAGCGGGCTTTTTACCACAACCCAATGGACGACGATAAATTTGAAATTCATTAATAAAATGAAACTTATAGAACTAAATAGGGTACCACCAAAATAAACCAATATAATATATAACCACCGACTAGTTCTCCGGGATTAGGTCCCGGTGACGGCAGATAGCCGGGGATTGCGTCTCTGCCAAGACCTTTGTGACAATTTAGTTACTTTTAGCCAAAATTGATCATCGGGCTTTTCACCATAAGCCAATGGGCGATCTGTTTATCACCATAATTTTGAAAATGCTTTATAGCACTATTAGTGCACCACCAACCATATACCAATACATATAAACACCGACTTTAGTTCTTCCGGGATAAAGACCCGGTTACAACAGAGACCCGGGAACGGCGTCCCAACTATGAACTTTGTGACATTCTATTTACTTATAGTCAAAATGATAACCGGGCTTTTCACCGTAAGCCAGTGGGCGATCGATGTGATTACGCACAATAATAAATCTGTTAAGTATAAACAAGAAATGTCTTTAAAAAAAGACAATCGGCGTAGAAATTGATATTGAGATGTCATTTGTTTGCCCCAAATATAATACAAGAGGACCAAGCTGTGACTTCACGGACCACATATTTTTCGTTCCCTACTAAGGAGACTTCTCGGACCGCAGATTTTTCGGTCTCTACTAAGGATACTTCTCGGACACTATATTTTTCGGACACGATAAGAAAAAGTATCGGCCCCCAATTAATTTGAGATAAACTCAATAATTATTAATCTGTACCGTGAATAAACCGATCATATACCGCCCCATGTTTTCACCAGTGATACATGAATAAGCTAAATACTAGTAATTTACGTAAACATAATTGATACATGAATTTGTCAGGAAATTTAACAAATTAACATTGTCAGAAAATAATAGCGGGAATGAATGAGCAGTAAGTTTATGAAGTCCCCATTTATTGCAATTCTCGGGTTTAGGATTCTCCAGACGCTAATAGACGAGTTTCACATTCCCATTTTTAGTGATTATCACGACACAATAATTTATCGGCGAATCGAAATCGTATTAATAATAAGATCATAATCTTGTATAACCATGCACATGTCTATTATTATGTAACCAAAACGTGTATATATAGGTCCTAACTTTAAAATACCATGTTGCACAATTATGTAATCAAAGTGCATACCAATTAGTGAAGTAATACACGGGTCATTGACTCGGCAGCTATGCCACTTACTTCATGAATCTACTTGATAACAAGTGAAATAACTATCATTTAAAATAAAGAATACCTTTATTTAAGACAATATTTAATTTAATTGGCATTATCCTGAACATTTGCTTGAACTCATGATAGTTTATAAATGGAATGTACTTGCGATGGCGCAGCTAGAGGCAAATTAAAGCCGAGGCAGTATTGGGGTCCGGGTGTTTTTTTTACCTAGAATGTCTCTGGTGCGTTTTGGAGGCTACTTAAACTATGTTTTAACAAAAATAACCCGACTCATTGGCGATCTAAATAGTAGTTCAGTAACAATAAAGTTATAATTTTACCATACACGTATGTAGGCCTACATTAATTCTTTGCTGAAATCTACAATTTAACAGCGAGCGATCGAATCGAGAAACATGACGCTCCGAGTATAGTAACCAAGGGTTATATACATTTTAATGCGTTCTATTCGTTACAGCGCATGTTTGTTTGATAAAATGAGTTTCAATGAATCTTTTAAAATAGCTATCATCAGAAAATTTTGATAGTAGTATTTTGTATTCCTCATTATCAATTTTTATTCCGTTTATTTTACTAATGTTGATGACTAATATTTTTGCACAAAGGATAAATATAATTATATAGTAAAAAGAATCACATCCACGCTCTTTTCTGAATAATTCGGACAACAAAATTCCGTTCAATTGGACGGAATTTTTCAGTTTATTACACAAAAGTGTTTTTAAGCATTGGTCCAAAATTTAAACAAGAAATGTGGAAATTCCACGAAAACCAAATTTTTCGAATGAACTGCATAAAAGTCAGCACACTAATAAAAGAAAGTTCTGGATGGACTTGGTGAAGGTCATGGCTTGGAATTGCACTAAAGTACAACTTAAGTGAAGAAATTGCTTTTTTAGTTATTCATTAGAGCATTAAAAAATACTGACCTTGAACAAAAGTATGTTTATGTAAGTGAAAAGGTTTTATCGGTTTATCAATAGCTCGATCAACTATTGGGTTATTTAGCAGAAATCATTTTATTAATTTTAAGTAATGGTCACATGCAGTCTAAACCTATTTATTTAAGATCGATTGCATTGAAAGCCTAATTTTTATTGAGAAACTATCGAGTCCGTTTCCTGGGTAGAACCAGTACTTAGTGCCTTTGGGGGAGATCTTGAAAACGCTCCCAGAGTGGCCATCGAAACCGGGACCTCCTAATCGCTAGGCGGACACCATATCCACTACGCCACCGCGTTTTCTAATGGTGACATTGACCAAAGCGGCAATCCCATGCAAGGTCTTGCTATAATGTATCTATATATGAAGTTTTATTACAAAAGCTTAATTTGTTCTTGCATTAATGAGCTGACACCGTTTTTCAATTCTTAGTAACAGTTACCTTGACACCCCCACCTATCTCATATGCAAATTCAAACGAGGCCTCAATATAAGGTATCTATATGTGAAATATATCTTTATTATTTTATTCTCGAGTTACTGAGAGGAAACCGTTTTTTTTTTATATTTTTAGTAGCAGTGACCTTGACCCCCCCTTATATGTGATCCCAAGTGAGGTCTCACTATAAGGTATCTACAAATTAAGTTTCATTAAAATATCAAAATTCGTTGTGTAGTCATTGAATCGAAACCATTTTTTCTAATTTTACTTACGCTGACCTTGACCTTGACCCCACTTACCCATATGCAATCCCAGTGAGGCCTTGATATAAGGTATCTATGTATTAAGTTTCATTCATTCTCAAGTTATTGATCGGAAACTGCTTTTCTATTTCTAGTAAAGGTGACCTTAACCTTGACCCCCCCCCCCACCCCGTATCTTACCTCATGTGAGGTCTCGCTTTTATGTATCTAGGGATGAAGTTTCATATCAATCGCTCAATCTGCTCTCGAGTTAGACACATACAAGTACATGTTTATGGTCATGTGTTTTATTTGTACTGTTTCGAAATTGTTGTACTATTTATTATTTTATTACATATTTATCAGTCCAATAATCTAATCAAGTTGGAAAACATTAAATGTTCAGGAAAAAATATTCGTTTATTGCAACGACGAAGACGTTTATTTGCTTAAAAACAATGCAATAAATGCAGTAAGGTTATATGAGTACATGCAAGTTTAAATAATTTTATTATACATGTATATTAATAGGTTATATAAGATGGTGTGGGGGGGACTGGGGCGGGTCTGTGTGTGTGGATGCGTGCGTGTATGTGTGTGTTGTGAAGAGACACATAATATCAACACTTTACATTTAATAAAACAACCAATTTGTACGCACGTACGGACGAACACTCATGCCTCTGGGACGGAATATGATAAACAATAGATGTGTGATGTGTCCAAATGAATATTTAATGATACATTTGTGACAAATGCTTAGATTTGTAACTACATGAAATTGCGCTGATCACTGGTGCCGGTAAAAACATGAAATCACTGATAACTGGTGCCATTTTTTGTACACCACATCACTTCAGGACGTTATATCTCTAATATAAAACATTGAACAATTCTGAAAATTGGCGTGGTTACTGGTGCAACAATGCGCAAAAAGTCTGTCGATTTAGATCTTTGCAAAATAAGCTATTTGCGGCGATAAATACTATATAAACTTGACAAAATACCTAGAAAACACATAATGTTCGATTTTAACTCGCCATTTCTTGGAAAATATAAGGTTCTGTAACTTTATATTTTCTGTGATGACTCTTTATTGCTTCTGACATCTTTATATAATATAATATTATTTTTTTGAAAAATAAAGCAAAAACGTATAAAAACCAATATATACAAACCCACCGTCTCTCCTTTTTCGTCTTCGATGGAAAGTGGTGCATTCGCTGATAAGGAGCCGGTACTACGGTGTGTTATTTGTATAAATTATGATCATACAATGCTTAAATAATTTATAAAACAATATGGACGCCCTGATTAATAGGCATCAATGTGTGTGCATGCTTTGTAAATATTATCATGAGTTATGTCGTTGTCTGGAATAGGGACGTTAGTATATTAAATGAGGCGCGTCGTGGGAAAACCGGACTTAATGCATGTGCGTAGTGTCATCCCGGATTAGCCTGTGCAGTCCGCACAGACTAATCTGGGATGGCACTTTCCGCTTTTATGGTATTTTCTATTTCAAGAAACTCTCTTCTAAACATAGATCTACTGTAGGCGAAAAGTGCCGTCCTGGATTAGCCTGTGCGGACTGCACAGGCTAATCCGGGACGACACTTTACGCACATGCATTAAGTCCGGTTTTCCCACGACGCGCCTCATTTAGACTGTCTGGTATCTAATTCAAGGACTCGTTTTATCTATAACACGAACGACAATCACAGGTTTAACTATATCGTATGCTAGACATTGCTAGCGCCTGTAACAAAGTCAAGCAAAATACTTCAAAGGAATTGCAATTGCATACAAAGTATCAGTAGTTCAAGTCTTCTTGAGATATCTAAGATGATAAATCGTTTAGGGTGAAATTGAATGGTATCGTTTTTACAACATATTTGTGGAATTTGGCTGTGGAAGTGCACCAATCTTTAAAAGATTTGTTACAACTTGGGAGTGTGGTACACTATGTATACTCCTTTTGTCCGTATTAATTTAGAATGCAAATTTTCAAAGATTGATGTATTAACAAGAGTGTTGTCACATATTCCAAAACAAAACAAAGAACACTGTCACTGAATGAAAGCAATAGCTCCACTGACATAGCAATACTTATTCAAGAAATAACATTAATTTGATCAGAAATAATCAGTTGAAATGGATGCGATTTTAAGCGTTTGTACCACGAAACGATGGAATAATTTGGAGTGTTTCTGTAGGTTTTGTTAAAAAAAAAATGAAAACACGTGAATTACCTTGAGGTTGTAGGTTCGATCAACAGTGTGTTACTTGTTATAAAACATGAGCTCTTTAGTTGGTTTTTTTTTTCAGAATTTATGCATTTTGGCGTTCATGAAAACAAAGACACATATCTGTGAACAATAATCTTTAATAGAATCAACGACCGTGTTTCATGAAACAATACGTCCGTTGTTAGAGAGCTATCTTTAACATCTTACACGGAACATAAAGCACTACAGATGAAACAGACTATCAAGTAAAGAAAACACTAAAGCAGCCTTATAGAGAATAATAGGTTACTGCCTGGTCTTGTGTAATATATCAGGTGAGGCTTAAAATAATATTTTATTTTATTCGTGCCGAACCTGATACACAAGACCAGACAGTAACCTGTTTTTCTATTTATCATACCACATTTTTCGTAAAATATCACCAAACGAGCTGATTTTTTATATATTTAAAAACTAAGGGCGGCGCTGATTTTGCTGAGCCGACTTTTACACGTTCACGTACATGTAGTTGTGTATTTCTAAAAGTTGACTGAATAATACCTTATTATTAACATTTCGTAATGATAAGTGAACTGTTTTCACTACGAATACATAGATTATACGCATGCTCATTCATAAAATACTGAAAATGCGAACCGAAATGGATTGCAACGATCAATTTTATCTGAGAACACACAACGCCGAATTGCTTGGAGACGCCATTTTGGAGTTGTGTATTGAAAATGACATTTCCAGGATCGTGTCAATATTGACAGTATTTGACTATAGTGTGTTCAATTGTTGGTAATAATGTTTTTGGTTCAACATAAACTGATGCTGTGTAGTGACTTTTAGTGCATTTATTATGAATGTATTGAAATAAATTTGTATGGATGATTTATTGTGTTCCATAGATGACGTCATATCACTACCAAAGTGCGGGTTTATGTGAATATTTAAAAAATAACGTTTTTTGTGATTTATGACGATTAAAAATAATAAACTATATACGTTCTTGGTATCAAATTGTTTGTTTTGTTGAATCTGATATATTTTTACTGAAACTGTTGACTTTATAGTTGTTTCCGAATAATATGACGTACCTCCAAACATTGACTGATACAAACGCTACTGACCTGATATAAAAAGAATATATCAGGCACCTTTGTATAAGGCCGATATCAGCATAGTGGTATGATAAAAAAACAATTCATATCATGTGTTGCCAAACATAAATGACGAGTTATTAGTCCGTCCATAAGAATGTTTATACAGTTTTTATTTAAAGGGACTTGTTCACAGATTTTCGCATTTTTAGAAGTATGCCATTAAATGTATTAACTTGACAGATTTAAGCAACGGAACTAAAAAGCTCAAGTATAATAACAACACAAGAATTTATTTAAAAAAAAATAAATAAAATGGCCACACCGGAGTTTGAACCCGGACCTCTGAATTAAATGGCTATCGCTTTAACCATTCGGCCATTCTGACTTCTATATATCTGCCTGCATTATGTAAGTGTTCCACGTGATGTCAACAGTTTCAACGAAACCAACAGAAACAATCCAATTTATTCCATCGTTTAATAAAGCGTTACAAACGCTTTATAATGTTATCAATTTCAACTGATGATTACCGGTACTCATAAACGAAACTGTTTTCACAGTGTATTTCTAGGTCCGTAGTGTTAGTTTGCTCGATGTGTATACGGTTGTTTTATTGTTGAAAAATGGTCAATTCGTCAATCTGTGAACAGGTCCCTTTAACTAGAACTACCCAAAAGACAATTTGTTTCATCTGGCCGCAAAGGATTTCATGCGAGCGAGTAAACCCATGATCGACAAATGCTTCACGTAATCAGTAAAACAAACAGGCCAGGTTCTGTCCTTTCATCAATACAAGTCAATTTACATCGTGTATGTGTTTATGCTCCCCGGTTGGGGTTGGGGGCATTTAGTCGCCGCTTCGTCAGTTCGTCCGTTCGTCCGGTATTTCGTTTTCGCGTGAGATCTCAGGAACTAATAAAACAAATTCAATGAAAGTTTACATGCAGCATCTATATAGGATGGACATGCGCATATTGTCAGGTCGTTCCGGTCTCATGATTTATTATTAAGATTTCCGTGCCAGATCTCAGGAACTAATAACTAAAACCCAATGAAACTTTATATGCAGCATCTCTACCAAGAGCATATTGTCAGGTCGTTCCGGTCTGATGATTTTTAGAGAGCTATTTCACTTTTTATATTAAAAAAATTACATTTAAATTTGATAATTTTGTTTACGTCCGACATCTCAGTAACTTGCAACACTTAAATGAAACTGAATATGCAGCATCCCTACTAAGAGGATATGCGCATATTGTCAGGTCGTTCCGTTCCGATGATTTTTCAGGTAGTTATTGCAGATTTATATTAAAATAGTACACTTAAATAGAATATTTGTCGTTTTATTAAATAACAACTTGAATTTAATTAAACTTTATATGCAGCCTGAGTGATGTTTTTGGATTTATTGTAATTTTTATTATAAACATGTTATTTTAATAGGACATTTTTGTTTACGTTCGAGATCTAAGGAAGTAAAAGCTTGATTTTAACGAAACTTTGTATACAGCTTACCTATTTAAAGGATACGCGCATTTTGTCAGGTTGTACCAGTCTGAATATTTTTAAGGTGTTATAGCCCTTTGATTATAAATTGGCTGTTGTGCTTGTCCACACTAGATTTTGGCCATGGATGGAGAGATTTTGAAATTACTTGGCAAAAATGATTGTTGCCATGAGCTGATGTGTACTACTTATGAATTCGGTCCCTAGGTTAAGGTCAAGGTCACACATATAGGTCAAATGTCAACATTGGCAAATTGCTTGTATGTGCTTTAACTTGCCTTGGATTTTAAAACTGTCTGGCATAAATGTTAACCGCAATAAGACAGCATGAAATGTACGTGAACCAGGTCCGTTGGTCTAAGGTCAAGGTCACACTCAGAGGTCAAAAGTTAAAATAAGTTTGTTTGTTTTTGCTTATCATGACTTTGCCTTGGAATGAAGGGTTTTCAAGTTATTTTGCACAAATGTTGGCCTAAATAAGACGGCATGATTTTGTCGGACATGAACTAGAACTGTTGGTCAAAAAGTAAAGGTCAAACCTAAAGGTCAAAAGTCGAAATTCGCTTTTTGCTTGTCTGAACTTGTTGAATGGATTCAATACACAATGTGTGCCTCAACATGACAGCGTGTCTGCTTATGAGGTTCTTAGGTTTGAGGTCAATGCCACAATAACCGGTCAAAGCGGCATCGGTGTGCATCCATCGGTTCTACCGATATTCTTGTGTTTTTGTATTACTAACGAGTAATTATTGAATGCTGAGGTTGGGTATTTCATTTTGCATGTGGTCCCATACAGTATTCGGTATAAATAAGGTGACATATATGCATAAGATTCTTGCTTATTTACATACATTTTAATGTGTTGCGCATACATTTATGTTGGGCAATACAATACTAAATAATCATGGTTTCACCGAAGGCATAGAACCCAGTTGTTAATATGTGTAAATAACAGTATTCAATAAAGGACATAAAACACATTTTACCATGCATTTCCGTCACAATTTCCGTACCGTAAATGGTAGACAATGACAGGAACACTAAGCCTAACAGGTTTAATCATACTGCGATTTACCGCCATACGGTGTATGTCATTGCTCCCGTAGCTGTAAAGAAAAGTCTAAAGCTAAGCGTTTGGCAATTACCTTAATTTCACGCAAATAAAAGTGTGTATATCCGTTTTCCTGCCTTTAATTAGATTGCCAAAAACAATAGCAATCCAATTCATCTGTGAACGAAAAAACAGAGCATCAATTATTTTATCCTGGTAATGCCTTATTATATTCAAATTGTTTAATGTTTTCTAAACACATCAATAATAATGCGCATAAAATCAAAACATATGGTTTCTTATAAAATCATTTCAAAATATAGTTATTTAACTAGCCTGTAATGTTCGCGGGGGGGGGGGGGGGCATTCAGACAATACGTCGTAAAGGGAATGCGAGTTCAATGGTGCGAGTTTAAGTCATGCAAAAGATTTGTTTGTAAAGCTACGGATGCAACTGCACGCAAAAATACATGTGTTAGGAACATTAATAAGTTCTTAAATGCTGAATACGGTCACAACTGCACGCTAATATACATGTGTTAGGAAAGTTAACTAACTTCTGAATACGGTTACAACTGCACGCATATATGTATACATGTGTTAACTTACTTCTGTCTACTGGCACCTGCAAGCTAATATTAATGTGTAAGAAGAGGGAACTAATTGTTGATCACTGATATATCTTCAATTTAATATACATGTGTTAGGAAAGTTAACTAACTGCTGACTACTCAGACCTGCACGCTAATATACATGTGTTAGGAGAGTTAACTAACTGCTGACTACTAAGACCTGCACGCTAATATACATGTGTTAGGAGAGTTAACTAACTGCTGACTACTCAGACCTGCACGCTAATATACATGTGTTAGGAGAGTTAACTAACTACCGACTATTGAGACCTGCACGCTAATATACGTGTGTTAGGAGAGTTACCTAGCTGCTGACTACTCAAACCTGCACGCTAATATACATGTGTTAGGCGAGTTAACTTACTGTCGACTACTAAGACCTGCACGCTAATATTTATGTGTTAGGAGAGTTAACTAGCTACCGACTACTGAGACCTGCACGCTTATATACATGTGTTAGGAGAGTTAACTAACTATTGACTACTGAGACCTGCACGCTAATATACATGTGTTAGGAGAGTTAACTAACTACCGACTACTGAGACATGCACGCTAATACACATGTGTCAGGAGAGTTAACTAACTACCGACTACTGAGACCTGCACGCTAATATACATGTGTTAGGAGAGTTAACTAACTACCGACTACTGAAACCTACACGCTAATATGCACGTGTTAGGAGAGTTAACTAACTATCGACTACTGAGACCTGCACGCTAATATGCATGTGTTAGGAGAGTTAACTAACTACCGACTACTGAGACCTGCACGCTTATATACATGTGTAAGAAAAGTTAACTAACTGTCGACTACTGAGACATGCACGCTAATATACATGTGTTAGGAGAGTCAACTAACTACCGACTACTGAGACCTGCACGCTAATATTCATGTGTTAGGAAGTTAACTAACTGTCGACTACTGAGACCTGCACGCTAATATACATGTCTTAGGAGAGTTAACTAACTGTCGACTACAGTAACTGATACAACTGAACGCTAATATACGTGTGTTAGCAAAGTTAACTAACTGCTGAGTACTAATACAACTGTATGCTAATATACATGCCTTATGGGAGTTAAATAACTTCTGACTACGGATACTTGCACGCTACTACACTGTACACATGTGTCAGCATAGTTTACTAACTGTTGACTACGGATACTTCCACAATAATACATATGTGTTAGAAGAGTAAACTAACTGCTAACTACGAATACCCCACGCTGACACACGTGTTAGGAGATTAACTAACCGCTGACTACGAATATTTCCACGCTAATATACTTGTGTTAATACAATTAACTAACCGCTGACTACGGATTTAACTCCACGCTAATATACATGTACGCATTCTATATGATACGGATTCCATTACTTATTTTTTATGAGTTGGACAAATCATTGAATCTAACAATTTACATGTAATTATGTGTCATTACTTTCTGACATGAACAACAGTTTATAGAAATGTTTGGTGTTCTGATAGATGTTTAGTCTCTTTAAACCCAAATGCTTTACGCAAATAAATTTGCAATATGAGTTAGACATTACGAGTGTAGTTATTGATGTAAAACAAATGTGATTTGTCCGAAGTGCATTCATTTCCACTGATTATATTATTTCTATTACATTGGTACCGATATGTCTTCGTTATTAACATGTACCACGCCGACTTAAGACAGTGGTTCCAAGAATAAAACACAAATTCCCTTCTGTTCTGTAAAACGTGTCTGTTTTAGTCTTGATTGTTTTAATATGCAATGTCAACGTGTATATGCATCTGTTGCAATTAAAATATTCTAAAACTAATGTCGACACCGATTAAAATAGCATACATTGCTATATTTAATTATATTGTTTCAACAAATAACTAAATTTGCACTGGCTATCAAATCAATATACATGTACATGTCGCATCAGTGTAATATATAGTTTATAGCTCAAAAGCTGTGTAAATATTATACATAACTAAAACAACCGTATTGTTAAAACTATAATGTTTCATGTTTCGTTTTTTTTAGCATTACTATAGTGTGTACGGCAATGATGCGAGCTAGAGTTAGTATAACAACCGTAACGTTCAAACTGCATCTATTTCAAAATATAGAATCGTCTTATTTAATAAACCAGGGAAAATCACTGTGTGAAGATTGTTCTTAGTGTGATTCATAGTGATTTCCCTTGGTTATTAGATTTGTATAAACTTTGGGCATAGCAAGTCGTACAGTCAGCTATTCGTTAGATTATTCATGATCCCGTATAGACCATTCCTTTCCATCATTCAAGTTCTCAAGGCTACCGTTTGATCAAAACGTATAGTTATGTGAAATAAAATACCCTCTGTAATAAAATGCCATTTTAAAGACGCATTAACTACGCTTTTTATAGACTCAGAGTAATGTGACATCATCTTATAAATTCAACATGTTCTACTCTGTTAAAGTGCCCCTGCATATCACATGGTATGTACTAGTTTCAACGGGGTTCTATAGTGTGAATGGAATATGCCCTTTCAGTATTGAGTACTGTTAGAATGTGAATAGAACATGCTATTTTAGTATTAATTACTGCTAGAATGTAAATGGAACATGCTATTTCAGTATTTAATACTGCTAGAATGTGAATGGAACATGCTATTTCAATATTGAGTACTGCTAGAATGTCAATGAAACATGCTACTTCAGTATTGAGTACTGCTAGAATGTGAATGGAACATGCTTTTTTCAGTATTGAGTACTGCTAGAATGTGAATGGAACATGCTACTTCAGTATTGAATACTGCTAGAATGTGAATGCAACATGCTTTTTTCAGTATTGAGTACTGCTAGAATGTGAATGAAACATGCTACTTCAGTATTGAGTACTGCTAGAATGTGAATGGAACATGCTATTTCAATATTGAGTACTGCTAGAATGTGAATGGAACATGCTTTTTCAGTATTCAGTACTGCTAGAATGTGAATGGAACATGCTATTTCAATATTGAGTACTGCTAGAATGTGAATGCAACATGCTATTTCAATATTGAGTACTGCTAGAATGTGAATGGAACATGCTTTTTCAGTATTGAGTACTGCTAGAATGTGAATGGAACATGCTTTTTCAGTATTGAGTACTGCTAGAATGTGAATGGAACATGCTATTTCAATATTGAGTACTGCTAGAATGTCAATGGAACATGCTTTTTCAGTATTGAATACTGCTAGAATGTGAATGGAATATGCTATTTCAATATTGAGTACTGCTTGAATGTGAATGGAACATGCTTTTTCAGTATTGAGTACTTCTAGAATGAGAATGGAACATGCTATTTCAATATTGAGTACTGCTAGAATGTGAATGGAACATGCTTTTTCAGTATTGAATACTACTAGAATGTGAATGGAACATGCTTTTTCAGTATTGAGTACAGCTAGAATGTGAATGAAACATGCTATTTCAATATTGAGTACTGCTAGAATGTGAATGAAACATGCTACTTCAGTATTGAGTACTGCTAGAATGTGAATGGAACATGCTTTTTTCAGTATTGAGTACTGCTAGAATGTGAATGAAACATGCTACTTCAGTATTGAGTACTGCTAGAATGTGAATGGAACATGCTTTTTCAGTATTGAGTACTGCTAGAATGTGAATGGAACATGCTCTTTCAATATTGGGTACTGCTAGAATGTGAATGGAACATGCTAATTCAGTATAGAGTACTGCTAGAATGTGAATGGAACATGCTTTTTCAGTATTGAGTACTGCTAGAATGTGAATGGAACATGCTATTTCAATACTGAGTACTGCTAGAATGTGAATGGAACATGCTTTTTCAGTATTAAGTACTGCTAGAATGAGAATGGAACATGCTATTTCAATATTGAGTACTGCTAGAATGTGAATGGAACATGCTTTTTCAGTATTGAATACTACTAGAATGTGAATGGAACATGCTTTTTCAGTATTGAGTACTGCTAGAATGTGAATGAAACATGCTATTTCAATATTGAGTACTGCTAGAATGTGAATATAACGTGCTATTTCGGTATTTAGTACTGCTAGAATGTGAATGGAACATGCTTTGTCAGTATTTAATACTACTAGAATGTGAATGGAACATGCTTTTCAGTATTGAGTACCGCTAGAATGTGAATGAAACATGCTATTTCAATATTGAGTACTGCTAGAATGTGAATGGAACATGCTTTTTCAGTATTGAATACTACTAGAATGTGAATGGAACATGCTTTTTCAGTATTGAGTACCGCTAGAATGTGAATGAAACATGCTATTTCAATACTGAGTACTGCTAGAATGTGAATGAAACATGCTACTTCAGTATTGAGTACTGCTAGAATGTGAATGGAACATGCTTTTTTCAGTATTGAGTACTGCTAGAATGTGAATGAAACATGCTACTTCAGTATTGAGTACTGCTAGAATGTGAATGGAACATGCTTTTTCAGTATTGAGTACTGCTAGAATGTGAATGGAACATGCTATTTCAATATTGGGTACTGCTAGAATGTGAATGGAACATGCTACTTCAGTATTGAGTACTGCTAGAATGTGAATGGAACATGCTTTTTCAGTATTGAGTACTGCTAGAATGTGAATGGAACATGCTATTTCAATATTGAGTACTGCTTGAATGTGAATGGAACATGCTTTTTCAGTATTGAGTACTGCTAGAATGAGAATGGAACATGCTATTTCAATATTGAGTACTGCTAGAATGTGAATGAACATGCTTTTTCAGTATTGAATACTACTAGAATGTGAATGGAACATGCTTTTTCAGTATTGAGTACCGCTAGAATGTGAATGAAACATGCTATTTCAATATTGAGTACTGCTAGAATGTGAATATAACATGCTATTTCGGTATTTAGTTCTGCTAGAATGTGAATGGAACATGCTTTTTCAGACAGTTCTTGTTTAACTTACGTTGTAATGAAACTTGTATACACAATCCTACTCCCCTTTCTCCTCCTCCTCCTCCTTATCATTATCATCGTCGTCGTCGTCATCATAATCATCATCATATCACCATCATCATTATCACCATCATCATTATCATTATCGCATGTCTACTTATTAAATTTATATTCCATTACTTATCAATTGAATTCCATTTCTTTCAGCAAAATATGATACATTCGCATATTTTACATGTATGCATTGAATTAAATGTACATACTTAAACATTGTAAGAGAAAAAAAAAGTAAAAACCTTAAAATGAATTGAAAAACGTCCGCAAAGATTTTTGTAAGAAATCAATGCATTCGATCACGAAACGAACAAATATCTTATTGTCGAGCTTGCATATGCTATAATTTATGTATTATTCTTGTTGAAGTTCAAAACAATTTAATGCAGCAAACGTTTCGTGTTAACCGAATTAACGCCTATACGTACACTATTCGGTGTGGTGTATTTGTACGCATTAGGCTATTTAATATTTGCCTAGCCCATCTTATTCGTGGAAACTGTAATCCAGAGTAATTATAAATCTTTCATTTTAATTTAAGTTGTTTTAATATTTAACCTCTCCTTGGTTTCGCCCGTGTCATAGTTATCATTAATATTGTTTAACCGACTTTAGACACTGTGAGCGCTTTGATTATCGTATTTCTTTGTGTTCTTTCATCTGCTTGTCCTAAAATGTTCGGACGCTTAAAGGGGCCTACATGAACATGTATTCACGCACATGCAAATAGAAAACAATTAATTTACAATAGTTGATAGTGTATATCAAACACAAAAAGAAACAAAATATCATTTCTTATATTCAATATATATATTTAAAAAATATTACAGACCACTGAGTGCCTCCTCGCACAAAAACTTGTAAAAAATTGTCTCCGGCATAGTGTTCGACTGTTCATCGGCAGCACAAACTATTGAGGCCCAGGTTAGTCACTACGCTTTTAATGTTTTTATTTTAAGTATGAGTTGAGAAGTCAAGCTTCGATATGTGTAACTGATTATGAAATATAAAAATACCGAAACTCGTTGAGTATGTCCCTTTAAACGTGCGAGTTTTACGCTTTTACATGTATATGGTCTATTTTTAGATATGGGAAAACCAGAATGTTCACACGAACCAGCTAAGATATTTCTTCAAAGTCGACACTCCCAATGGAATTTCCGATATAAACGTATTATGTAAAGCAAACATAAAAAGATACATACAGTCGCATTATATAATGGTACAACTTTAGAGCATTTGTAATTAATTAAATGCGCACTGAAGCATTTATTTAAAGTTAAATACTTTGATATAATTGTGGAACGTGTCGATGGTGGTCAACCACAGAATTTATCGGGCTACTATGCCGTTTATTTATTATGTACTTAATCAAAACGATGTTTCAATCTACCTTATTTTCAAGAGCTTATTGAGCTGCCTATCTTCTTTTGCACGTACCTGAGCCTGCCGCTTTTACTGTTCCATAGAACACAATGCTCTGTGAAAATTACTCAGCAGACAAACCTAATCGTACCTATCGTTCCTTTTAACAGGTTTTTACCGCTCCCAATAATTTTCCCCATTTACTTGTGCATTTGTTGATCGAAATTCCAATACTGTTGATTATGGGCGCGGCCATATTTGATGACAATTGACTGAAAGTAGTCCGAAATGTCGCATGATGTACCAGAGTTGATTTATTTTTAGAATCGCCTGTGTACCCAGAGTGCGTCGCGCTCTGTTATAGACGATTCCAGAATCCGTTTCTCGCGTTGTGTCTACACCGGTCTAACAGAATACTCACGCTCTAAGTATTATGGGTATGCGCTACTGGAGAACCTTCAAGCGTAGCTCTCAATGGTTGATTTAACATCGCATTGAGGTTAGATACCAGTAATTCAATGTGTTTCCCTCCGTGTTACATTCGAAATATTGCCTTTTACCAGAGTTCCTTTTTTTCTGCAATGAAGAGAATTTAGCAATGTCAGACATGCCTTTTGTGGTTATTTCTAATACCCTCTGTGTGTTTAGAACATTTGTGTGCATTTCTTTGGACGCTAACTTGAAAGATTAGCTTTTGGGGTGTGTTTACTGTGGCATGGGGCTTTTGTCGAAATATGACTGCCGAAACCCTAGCTTCTACCGGTGTCTGCATTCAGGTGAGACGCATTTTCTTAGAAGTAACATGCCATATATTTTTATTGCAATTTTTGGAAGAGGAAAGATTCATCATTTAACTGACAGTAAGCTTGCACAATCTGAAATCTGAAAGTTCGCCGTTTTATAATGGGACCCTATGGGAATTGGATTTACTGGCATCTAACCTTGAATTTTCACACAAAACAAAAGTGAAAGTAGCTTTTTATAATAAACACGCCAAACAGCGTTAAACACAAACTACTGGTATGTTATTTAACAGAAATATATTCTACTATCAGTATTAACTTAATATTAGACTTACTAATGGTATTATAAAGTCATTTCATGAAAGGAACTTTCATACGCGGGATTACTTCATGCGTAAGCACAATTCGCCGTTTGGGGCGAAATAATGCGATAAAGTACAGAGGTTTGGCGTGTGACGTCATCCTCTGTGTACAGAATGCGTTTCTCGTTGTTATATTGAGCGTCTGAATGAAAGCGTCCACGTGTTTTCTTGCAAAGAAAATGGGCTTTTGTCGAAATTTCCCGATTTCGCTAAAATAGCATGTAGGCGTTTCCACCACATTACAATTATATGTACTTATAACTATAACTTTAAATGTGCGACGAACGTTATCCATGTTAACGGAGCGTCTTGGTTTCAGCATTGTTAGTTTTTAGTGACATGTCTCTCCATGTAAACGGAGCGTCCCAGGTTCGGCATTGTTAGTTTGGTAATGAAAGTACTCTCCATGTAAACGGGGGTTCCGGGTTTGGCACAGAAATCTCTGTCGGAAGACTGCTCTCCATGTAAAAGAGAGGTCCCAGGTTCGGCCCAGAAATCTCTGTCGGAAGACTTCTCTCCATGTCAAAGAGAGGTCCAGGGTTCGGCACAGAAATCCCTGTCGGAAGACTACTCTCCATGTAAACGAGAGGTCCCGGGTTCGAAACAGAAATCTATGTCGAAAGATTACTCTCCATGTAAACGGAGGTCCATGGTTCGGCACGGAAATCTCTGTCGTAAGAGTACTCTCCATTTAAAGAGCGAGTTCGAAACAGAAATCTCTTTTGAAAGATTACTCTCCATTTAAAGAGCGGGTCCCGGGTTCAGCACGGTAAGCTCTGTTGGAAGTATACTCTCCATTTTAATAGTGGGTCCCTGGTTCGGCACGTAAACGAGTTGTACCGGGTTCGGCACGGAAATCTCTGTCGAAAGAGTACTCGCCATTTAAACAGTGGGCCCCAGGTTCGGCACGGAAAGCTCTGTCCTGAGAGTTCCCTGCATGTGCATGCATCAATTAATGCATCAAGTTTGTCTTGTATTAGTGTCCATAATGTGTCAATATTTTACGCACATTCAATTCAGTACTTTTAAGGGAGTATATCGACGCAAAGTACTTTCAAAGGGGTATATCGACGGTAGATCGGCAATAAAATAGGCAAAAATAAAGCTTTATTTACAACGCAATGCATTATGAAATATGATGGCCTTGTTTCGATGATTAAACAGTTGACAAAATATATAAATTAATATATAATTTAAATCTTGGACAATTTCGCAGGCGCTGGAAAATTACTTGCAGTAGTAATAGATTCGGTATGAATGAAATGCGCATGCGCAACATTAGTACCGTAATTAGTTAAATCAATAGCTGATCTACTACGCAATAGCTGAGCTAAACACTCGTTATTTATGCTAGTTAAATTAATAGCTGAGCTAAACTCGTTATTTGTACCAGTTTAATCAATAGCTGAGCTACACATTCGTTATTTGTACAAGTTAAATCAATAGCTGAGCTACACACTTGTTATTTGTACTAGTTAAATCAATAGCTGAGCTACGCACTCGTTATTTGTATCTAGTTAAATCAATAGCTGAGCTACACACTCGTTATTTGTACTAGATAAATCAATAGCTGAGCTACACACTCGTTATTTGTACTAGTTAAATCAATAGCTAAGCTACACACTCGTTATTTGTACTAGTTAAATCAATAGCTGAGATACACGCTCGTTATTTTTACTAGTAAAATCAATAGCTGAGCTACGCATTCGTTATTTGTAATAGTTAAATCAATAGCTGAGCAACACACTCGTTATTTGCACTAGTTAAATCAATAGCAGAGCTACACACTCGTTATTTGTACCAGTTAAATCAATAGCTGAGCTACACACTCTATTTGTACTAGTTAAATCAATAGCTGAGTTACACTCTCGTTGTTTGTACTTGTGAAATCAATAGCTGAGCTACACACTCGTTATTTGTACTAGTTAAATCAATAGCTGAGCTACAATCTCGTTATTTGTACTAGTTAAATCAATTGCTGAGCTACACACTCGTTATTTGTTCTAGTTAAATCAATAGCTGAGCTACGCACTCGTTATTTGTACCACATGTAGCTAAATCAATAGCTGAGCTACACACTCGTTATTTGCACTTCTTAAATCAATAGCTGAGCTACACACTCGTTATTTGCACTTCTTAAATCAATAGCTGAGCGACATACTCGTTACTAGTAAGGTTCATACATAACGTCTATATATTTTACACTCTATAAAAAAAATCACCCACAGCTAGATCGCCAAATACATGTATTTTGCCATGGGCTATTAATGTATGACACGCTGAGAAGGGGCCACGTTGATGGGGTCATCTTTCATAAAGTATGTGGGCTATTAATGTTTGACACGATGGGAAGGGGCCACGTTGATTTTGGTCATTTTCCATAAAATATCTGGGCTATTAAAGGGACCTGTTCACAGATTGACGAATTGACAATTTTTCAACTTTCTGTCACCGACTCCAAAAATAAAAGAACAGTGTATACAAGGGAGCAAAATAACACTACGGACCTAGAAGTATACTGTGAAAACAATTTCGTTTATAAGTAATCATCAGTTAAAATTGATAAAATTATAAAGCGTTTGTAACGCTAAACGATGGAATAAGTTAGAGTGTTTCTGTTGTTTTGTTACATAAAGTAAATAATGCAGAGTTAAATACTGAAATCGAAATGGCCGAGCGGTTAAGGCGAAATCCTTTTAATCCAGGGGTCCCGCGTTCGAACCCCGGCGGGACCAATTTTTGTATCTTCTCTTTTTTCTAAATACTTTTCTTGTTATTATACTTCAGATTTTTAGTTCCGATGCTGAAATCTGTCAAGTTAAGACATTTAATGGCATACTTCAAAAAATGCGAAAATATGTGAACAAGTCCCTTTAATGTATGACACGATGAGAAGGGGCCACGTTGATGGGGGTCATCTTCCATAAAATATCTGGGCTATTAATGTATGACATGCTGGGAAGGGGTCACGTTGACGGGGGTCATCTTCCATAAAATACCAATAAATGAAGTATACACATGTGCATTGACGACTTTGACAGCTAGCTAATGCACGGTTTCGTACATATATCCTTAATGGTGTCAACAGTTAATCTGGCAACCTAACCATATAGGTCATATCCAGCCTTCGGTTTAAGCTACAAGCACACCAACGTCCCGGACTGTGGCGGACAATCCCGGACTGGATCCGGGGTCTGATCCGTATTGGGTCCTCGTTGACCGTGTTGGGTCCTTGATGGTCCAGGGTGGTACTGCTTGGTCCTTGCACTGTTCCGGAAGTTTAAGACATGCTAAAAACTACTGGGTTGGTCCGTGTAGAAGCCTTGTTGGTCGATGTTGGTACCGTGTTGTTACCTTGAAGGTCCGTAATGTTGCAGTGTTTGTTCGGGGCAAACAGGCACATTATGTCCTACAAGTTGTGGACACAGACAGCCCAGGATCAATCCGGACACAAGGCGGATGCTCGTGGTTCACCTCGGAACCAATACGGTGTAAACACGGATGAGCAGGGTATATCCAGTAACATCACGGATAAAGACGGTTACGCTACGGATAAACACAGTTACGATACGGATTGCTAAGAATAGGGCAGGATGAAGCACGTAAGACCACGAATGAGCATTGATCATCCATGATAAGTTCCAAAACAGTATATAAAAGGAGCTACATGCCCCAAACGAGCCTCACGATAAAGAATCTCCAACTGATACGGTTGCAACTGAAGATCATAAAATGCAGAGCCAAAACGCCCTGTTTATGGCAAAAGCGAACAGAAGAAACGAAGATAGAATGATCTTGAAAACACCCAATGTTCCCTGGCCAGAAAAAGACACACCCTTTGTATATTACATCCGACGTCGTGCTGGTCCGGTCCGGTCCGTTGCGGTTCCGTAGCTCGCCGTGCTGGTCCAGAGCGGCCGTGCCATCGCGGGCGGTCCGTGATGACAGCATACTAACGGGGTCATCCTGGGCAAACCGGGACGGTCCTGTGCATTAATAGGATGATCCGTAGTGGTTCCTTGGTGGCACCGTGCTGATACCGTGTGGTACAATGGACACAAATTGCACCAAAACACAGTAAATTTCAAATGTGTTTAATAACATGTACGTACTATTATTAACACTATCACAGCCTTGAAAACATGAACACCATACACAAGCAAATATAATGGTTAAAGTATTGGCGTTTTGTTTGATACATTACTAGGGGACTGGACATTATATTTACAAAATAAATGCATGGAATCAGTCAGTAAACATAACAAACATTTGGCAGAAGTAATTATTAAATATTGTCAAATCACCTGGGAAATATGTTTCACAACAGAAAATACTATATCTGCAGTTAAATGCTTCTTGGTGTTCTATATACAAATAAATGCAGTGTATCATAAATATCTGTGTATGTAGATTTTTTTTATTCAAGTACAGTTCCGCTTATCAGGAGACAAACAAACTACAATACCAAACAATAAATGCCGAAAAGTGGTTTTATTATTTTCCGTGACTATATTTCAGACAAATCGTCAATGTGTTTCTATAACTGAAGTGATCATTATTATAAAACATATTTCATTCTTGCATTTTATAAATTTAAAAGTGTTTAACCGTTTTTAACATCACATGAGCATGTTTATGTACAATATATTATAATACGTCTTATCTCGTCCTTTACAAACAAATTGTATTGTTTGTATTTCTACATACTTAAATAAAATGCATATGTACAGTTAAACAATATATTACCTGAAGGAGCGCAACGTAATCCTAGAGACAGACATCCATATATCTGAACAGCTGAAGGGTAAATGAAGGTTTTATGAAGGCAGTATGCATTAATACGTGACGGTAATGTGCTCATCTGATTGGTTAATAGTCACGTGATACCAGTACACGAAAAGTGTATTTATATTTAAGGTGTATTGAATTTGACCACTTTATTAAGTGATTTAATGCAATGCCATATAAACCATATAGTTGGCAATTCCATATGTCTTAATATTCATTATTTAGTATACCGAATGGTAGTGTTTAATAGCCGAAATAGTCAAAGACTTTTATCCTATCTTCCTTATCAAAGTTTATTAATCTTCGTAGGATTAGGTTTTAAATATAGGAACAAAATAAGGATGCGATAAAACTTTCCTAATGACTTTTGTGTGTAAAGATTTAAGGAAAAATCTTGCCGTAAATACTTAAAAATTAACTTAAAGCTTTGTGGATACGGGCCCTATTCTGACGTACCTGAAAATCCCTTAAATTACATTTCATCAAAACGGATAAAATAAATTGATCGATTTCTTTTTGTTCTTCAAAATTCTACAATGCCTATGTCTATTTAAAAAGCTAAATGCCCGTTTGTTTTAATATTGCTGCCATCAGAATGTATCTTTAAACGCCAAAATCGAAAAAAAACAAAACATAAATGTGCACTTTTGCTAGTGTTACACACAGCCTAAGTTATTTTGTGTATAATAAATAAGCTACGTATTCATCACTAAACTTGTTTGTTTGTATGTATTTATTGTTATCTTTACAATGACTGGCACCTATTTCAAATGTTAAATTGACTGAATAGACCAAAATAACAGAATACCAATGCGAAGGTACGTAACGATAAAAGATAAGCCATCGAGTCTCAATAAATAGCGCACATAGTTAAACTAACAAAAATGTTCTTGTGTTTGTAATTTGTTCAATTGAACTTTATTTACAACTCGTATCTTATCTCTTCGTGCTCTATTCGATAACAAATAGACTACATATTTCTTGAATGCACACAAATATCGCATAGGCTCTAACGTTTTGAATGTTACAATTTGTCATTAAAGGATAATAAAATATAATATTGTTTTCCCTCTGTAGCCCATGCAAAAATCTTGGGTATGTGAAGGTAGAAACATACTTATGTTTGATATGCAATGATAATTTTCAATTTCAGCTCATCAAATATAAGTAAGTTGTTAACGAGTACCAGCGACATCGATTGGATACAAAATTAGGCAGATAAGCCTTTGTCCATGCTTATTTAAAAGATTATTACACAACATCATAGTTTGCTGTCGAAAAAACCTAATGACAGAATTTGAAGATGCAAAGGAATTAATACACTTGTGCAAAGTAACGTTTACCTTGGAGTGATGTCCACTGTGTTTTCATAATATGTATACGATATTATAAATGCTGAACGCCTTTGTGCGAGCGACAACGAAATAATTAGGATAAACAATGGAAATCATCGAATCATAACATTAATCTCAGTAAACTTTAGCCATATACGATCTAGAACACATGATATCGTAAGTCAACCTTGACATCTTACAATTGTTGGTGCCACACTCAGGTAGTACATGACTTACAAGCGAGCGAAAGACGAGAAATGATTTTTCCCCTCAACCATTTGAACAATGCGATCATACAATTCTTATTTGTTATTCAACTGCCAAAAGTCAAGATACATTTTGCACAAAACATGAAAAAAAAGAAAATTTAAACGTTGATTGAATAGTTTGAGTATGTTAGTAGTCGTTCCTCTTTGTCATCGGCCTTTGGTTCCATTTGAATTAGATTACTGTGATCACGATCGTCCTTGATTTTGTAGACGTTTAAATAGTTTTATAGGTTCAATTAGTTGTTTCTTTCTGTATTTGGCGTCCGCAATCAGCTAGTGCAACGCGGAATATATTTAAGAGTGAACACCAAGTGAGCACAGGTTGGTCATAAATGGTATCACTGCCTTTACATAAATGTCTGGTTGAATATGTCTGATGTTATGAGATACCAAACTTCTCTCAACTGTAGACATGTGAGCAGGTGCAACTTTTGAAAACATGACACACGGATAATATGTTCATAATGCTTTAAGAGGTTTTTTACTATTCTGTACATCCGTTTGCCTTAAAAGCAGTATGATTTTCTGTCCACAATGAAGTGTCACGGGTTTGATAATAAAATAATTAAAATGTTAGGGCGAAACATTATCCTTAAGGGGAAGATCTCGGACTTAACATACACAAGTGTCATAAAAATTAAAAGGAATTAGCTTCTACAAAGTTCTAGGTCCGCACCCATAGCGTTTAAAATATATTCTTCAAATCGCATATAATCACAACAACCGTCGAGGAAAATGTACCTAGTGTCTGTAAATACAGCCCATCGTTGTTCATTCTACTTCTCATGTACACTCTGGCATGGTGTGTTCAATGCCAACTACCATGCAGTATCTGACTTTGTTAGTCTGCTCATGAGTTAGTTAATGTGTTGCTATTCTTTTTCCCTATTCTCAAAACATGCCAAGTATTTATCAAGTTTGTTTAGGTCACTTCTTGTGTTTTAAAAACCACTGATATTTAACTGACTACTACCACTGATAATTCACTGACTACTTAAACCCTTGGTCAAAAATTTGGGTACGATAGCCCACGATTGACCGTGGACGTGTTAATCTTGATGAGTCGGGATGCACAGTGTCCCAATTGTATTTTCATAAGTATACCTACGGTTGTTGTAGGACGAGACTACGAATATCAACGACACTTGGAGGTTACCCCAGCTGATTCAGCATGGTTTCACCATAATATGCTACAATCTGTTACGGTTGTAATACGCTAGCGTCTGGTATACGCTATGGTAACAGACGATTACAGACAATTGATAACTTTTCTTCTATGATTGTAGTAGGATTAAAGAAAATTCATCACGATGAAACTACGAGCAGCCAAAAATTCTAACGCTTCATTACGCTTTAAGGCGATTTGGACATAACGATACCTCATGCATGATCGTGGCAGCAACGAAAACAAACGTAGCGAGTGCGTAGAAACATTAAGATATACCGTACAGGCAACGCGACCCAATCATTGCGTTGTCGTGGTCCATCGTATGTATTCGTGAGCAGTCATGATAGTTGCCGCAAAGATCCTAATGGAATCGTAAGAAAATTCGTGGCTGCGGTACGAGAAGCCACGAATGTTTTGAACATTTTCAAAACTGTCGTAGCACTTCCGTGTTGATAAGGATCAGCCAAGATTCTTCAAGATTCACACAGATGCCGGCACTTTTGTGTTCACGCTTTACCAAGATTGTGTAAATCGTAGGGGTTGTAGAGAAAATCGTGACAGTGTGGCCAAACCTTATATTTAATTTAATGTCGTGTCAAGCTTGAAGAGAACTAGAAAAAAATGTCATCTTGAAACAATTCCGCGACCAACTCGTCAACTTTACGGCGAGTTATAACTCGCCAGAACTCGTACAGAACTTTAAGGCCCTAACACACTGTGGCGAATTTGAGCTTCGAGTTCTGGCGAGTTATAACTCGCCGTAAAGTGGGCGAGTTGGTAGCGGAATTGTTTCAAGACGACATTTTTTCGAGTTCTCTTCAACCTTGACACGACATTGACACGACACAAGTACGTTAATCACATTTTATCACGAGTTCAGCCGAGATATGCGTACCATATCTGTTCGACAATCAAAGACTTTTCTTCAAGAATGTACGAGTGTGGACGAGTCTGTACGACTTGTAAGGACATTAGCAAGAGTTTATAACAACATTTTAAGAGAAACGGACAAACAGATGTCGTAGGCAAGTCTCCGAAACTCGCAAAACGGCGAAACGCTACGACGAAGGAAGACATCTCTACGGAATGTGTTCGAGTGTGTTTGAGAGTTCCGTCGACATGTCTTCGACACGTATACGAGAATAAAATGTCGCCGAGAAGCGGCGAGAATTTTAAACGGTTTAAAATTCTCGCGGCTACTTGACGAGTTCTGGCGACATGAGAAGACATAAGTAGACATCACTGCGACAAAGAACGAAATGTGATCAAGATCTACACGACACCAGGCGAGTTGTGTTGAGTTACAACTCGCCAAAACTCGTACCTCAAATTCGCCACAATGTGACAGAGCCTTCGCGGCGAGCTTGTGGCGAGATTTTTCTCAAATACGTGCGTCTTTTTCTCGTCTGCAAGGTCGCCGCAAAGATCGCAACAGACATTAGCGCAAGCGTTTAAAGCCTCGGTAACAAACCATTGCGGTAGCCACAGACCACGATTTTGATTGCGCAAGTCAAACGCATGCGTTTTGTAAAAAATTTAGAGAGTTTGTGGAGTATGTACGGGCATCGCGCGGCCGTACGGGCGACGTGCGGTCGCCTCACGTCTTCTGCGCGCTTTCAATTTTTCATTATATATTATTATGTTATATTTGTATCATGGATTAATGGTCTCGCTTCGTTTTAAGTGGAAGTGATAGGTTTTTATATTTCACTCATCCGTGGCTGATGAGACTCTATTTTTTCTGGCTTGGTTACTAATCCGAAGTGTATTTTCATAAGATGTTCAAATTACGTTTGTATAATTTGGTAGCTCAGCTAATCTCGATAAATGCGCTAAACGCGTAGACGTTCCGGTTCCCGACGAAGCAGCGCAAATTATATTCACGATGTTGCTGTTTTTTATTAGTGCGTTCAGTATAATTATGAAATCGACAATATTATAATATCGATGGTTGAAAGCCAGAAGGTACGACTTACTATTGATTTAACTGGCAGTCAGTACCTTCTGGTTTTCAACCCTTGATATGTAGGTTTGTTCCTAAACAAACTGAGTAGGCTTGTATATAACACGCAACTGGAGTAAACAGACGCAATCATCCACACGCTCGCACAAGTCCATTTTAAATAATACTTAACATCACTGATATTATGGGGTATAACGTTGTCATGGCTGCATGTAAACAAATATGTGTTTATTGACTTGTCAGGTCACGGACCCGTGATAGAGAAAGGATGTAAAGATACGCTCACTTAAGAGTACGGTAAGGAGGCCATGATTAAGTCCATTGACGTACCGTGGTTAATATGATGATACCATATTATTAATGGCAAGATTACATTGTACATGAAGTTATAATTAGTATTTGCTTTCACCAGTATTTAGAGAAATACTTATACTGTTATTTGAGCTCAATTGGATGCGTTTAATAATGGCTAATAGTAACAAGGAGCCCGATTCAAGTATACGTAAAACACTAAGCCGGTCGTTATAGGCGCGTGACTAACTAAATAATACACCTTTTTACGATAACCGACCGCTTTTTGTTCGTTAACCCTCCTCTATAACGGACTGAAAACAGACTTTTCAAGCTATAATATCCGTAAAATACTATTGAAAACAAGTTTGCAAAGGAATAGTTACATCTGACACTGCTACACTAATTTGGATGGGATTTGTCTCCCATTCTCTCTCATCGAACAATGGTATACGTGTATCAGTTGTCTTATGTTTTATTGCCCAGAAGCATCTCTCTTTATGAAGCTAAACAATGATAATGGCCATTGATATAATACTTTAACATGCACAGCTTGGTAGGTTCAGAAATATTTCTGCACCCTCTTACTCCAAATCCTGTATTCACGCCTGTCGTCTGCTTTATACAGTAGTTCAATTATTCCAGAAGACACGTTTTCGAACAAATGTTGTATTTACGGTCTAATATGCAATCCCTTTTGTAAACAATATTTCCATCCGCTCGACTTTCATTTGAATTGTTTCTTCATAAATGTCGCCATGCAAAACATACTGATTATGGACAAGTGCCACACATTCCAGGCATATTCAAATTACGTAAGCAATTTTCCCACGATTGTTCTCAATCTAATAAATTTATTTATTATTAACAGTGGACCCAATTTGAATAGTGCATTTAAACATACAAACACATGAATGGAAGAAAATACTCAAAACATAGCTGAGGGCGGTTTTCAAAACATGGAAATTAATTATTAAATCAACTTGAAGTTCGTGACACGACATATATATGTAATTCACATTTAATAGAAAACGAATATCATTTTTTGCTAACCTGTCCTGTTTACTCCCACCTAAGAAGAAAATTTACTATTGTATCTTGCCAACTATAACTAAATTTAAAACATTTATGTCCACAACAAATAAATCTGAACTACTAAACATTGCAAAATATATCTACCATGCAAACACTCTAATAGAAGAACTAATAACTAACTAATTAGTTCTACTATTGTTCCTGGTTTCCTTGTAGACAATAAGGAAATATAAGTTATATATTAAAACGAAATGTTTGTATACACGACTAATGTATGTTTATGTCTAGAACTTTCTTTCATTATCCACTGTAGTTAAAATTACATGTATATGCACTGTAACACGCACGCATATTATTGTACTAATTGTAAATTGTTGTACAATCGTATATGCATTGTAACACGCACGCATAGTATTGTACTAATTGTAAATCGTTGTACATTCCCTTTTTGTTTAATAATGTTTGTATTTGTTTACAGATATCTTGTATATATATATTGAGAGATTAATGTTTGAAATTCATAATATCAATACATTCTTTTCATTTTTTAATATTATATAGTATTTCGATTTGCTGTGTTAGTGTGTTCTATAAATTATATAAAATTGCGACTCTTAAATATCATTTGCTATAACATCCAGCAATATGCGTAAATTGTTAATATCCCTATTTTTTGTACATAAAATGTTTGTACTTCATAATTTGTTTGCCGATGAAAGCATTCTGCATTCCATATATTGTGTAAACAACTGTTTCCAATGTTTGTTCTTGCCATATTGTTTAGTTATAACGTTATTGACATCCTTAATAGTTCAGAAACATCACAATTAATAATATTAATTACGTACGCATTTATTTAAGTGCTATTGCTTCTATTCAATCAATGCATATAACCATGGTAATAGAAACACTTCAAATTAAAACACTAACATTTCACAGTATTTATAGACATTCGCACGATTAATATATTACTTCCTCCTTAATTCGCTAACAACTACAGCAATCTTAACCACTGGTATTTGACATTTATGTATTCATTATTGTAGGCTATAATTTTTTTGTAAGCTTTATTGCTGAAATAAATGTTGTTGTTGTTGTTGTTGTCATATACATGTACATAAATTATGTTCTATTTTCGTAATATATGTGGCTTCAATAATAAAATCACACGCTGCAAATGCCTTTCCAGATTTTATACATGAAAAATGAGATAACATGAAATACAAAATACATAACTGAGCAACCACAAAACACACATAATATGTACACTTTCCCCATCACACACTGAACGAAAAATCCTTTGCATTATTCAAATTGATTTTGCAATACAATAATTTTAATGCGCCCGCGAAAGCAGGCAATAGTTTGTACAATAGAACATGTATCAGTTGTTTGTGCTTAACCATGATACAATATTAATTTTCTGTAAGTGATTTGTTTTACGCTTGTTATTATCGACCTGCATTAGTTTGATGTAGAACATGATTAGTGCAGCAATACGGTTGCCAATATTCGATGTTGGGGGAAAATAATTTAAGGATTTTATAAACCATCTTTAATGTATGTCATATCGAGCATACAGAGTAATCCAATTAATCTTGAAGCGTAAAACCTGGTGCACAAACACATCTAAAACGTCTCATGTTTGACTACACATATCTACAGTTGTTATTTTATTACGCAAAGATCGAGGGTATAATTGGAAAACAGTAGAACATAATATCAATGACGATGCTCTCTTACGAGGTCAACAGAGAAAAATACATGTGTATATACAAATACCATTAAATACTATACTTTGACGTGCTCGTTATCGCGTACAAGTACGGCACATAGCTTAAAAGTTGTACGTCTATGAGGCTTTCGTTTTATTATGGATTTTCCTCACATAATTGTAAAGTACAGTGATTAAGATCTGCAAGTACACGCAGTCCACCTTCTAGTATTTGAGCACCATATCGTGCAGATGTGGTTTCACCGTGGCCCTGATATGGTCCCATTAACATTGCGACGGCATGAAGTAATTCATTGTGGGGGTCGTAGTAACAGACCATAGCCCCGCTATCGCCTTCCGTAGCAAATTCTTTGTCCGGATAGCGGTTACGAATCATAATCAGCTTTCCATCTGCTCTTTCTATGTCTTTGTCTTCAATTATGCCTAATCCCGGACCAATCCTTCGACCCCAAATGTGAACGATTGTTCCTCGTAACATTTCTATGATGTTGCGATTAGCGTACATATTTTCCCCATATTCTGTCCTGAATCCTGTATCGCAAAGACGAATTTTGTCGTCGTCAACCTTTACTGGATATATGTCTATTGTTTGAGAAAACTTCATACCTCGAATAGGACCAATATTTATCTGGTTTGGACCAACACAGAGATATTCATCTGAAGTTGTTGTTGCAACATGTCGAGCAACAAGTGCAACTAAGTGTTCCTTCACGTCTGCAGAACCGGTAGTTTCTCTCCTTACAAAACCTCCTAATGTCCCTTCACATGCGGTATCACCAGACGAACAGAAGTTTTCTATTGTTCCGTATTTGAAAACAGGTTCACATGCGTTTACGCCATGGGAAACCATTTTATCTCGAATTGTTCTTTTACTGTCTGGCTTCGATGTTGATGGATCAATGTAGATGTGAAGTGATCCATGTTTCTTCAAACACCCAATGATTTCTTTCTCGCGTAAAATGGACTGAATAGCCTGAAAGTAAAAGAAAGTATCCATCTTTATTTTTGCGCTCACTTTTTATATGCAAGCTGTTACCATATAATAAGACCGTCACTATATATCTAAAAATATGAGAAAATAAAGGCCAGTATATTCAGTAAAAGATTATATATACGAATATTTGTATCATTTTATTTCAAATACGCGTGCCACCATTACTTGAAATTAGAAAGTGAAACATAAAATAGCGAAAAAAACAACAAACGTATTTAAAAAAAACAACAAACACGTAAGTGTTTTATTTATATATCTGTTTTACGATCGACATTACTACCTTTCATGTCATAATTAATTTGAAACACATTACACACATGCACCTTATCGATGTTCTGTGGATAGTGGAAGTCTTCTTCTGGAATATTGGGCCATTCTCTTTTGGGGATTTTGTTTCTTTGAAACGATGACCTGATAAATTCACATACGTTTAGAAAGCAAGCTTTCTCTCCACCTGCAAACAAACATTCACGAATGCACTTTGCATCAGTATCAGTGTGTTATGTTCTAGAAATTTCAAAGTTATTATAAAGTAAAATTAATTTTCTACTAAACATATCAAACGAAAACAAATCAATACCAGAAAACGTATTTTGTTTCAACTGTGAATACAGTATTGTCAGTATGCCGTGTGCACACCGGGTTAATAGAAAATCGGCATCTTTTATTATCCTTCTTTCGGGTGCTGTACCGCTGAAGAAAACGTTTGAAATTACATGTGATTTACGATCAGTATCGCTCTGCTCTACAATCAAAATACCAATAGGGATATGTTCTTTCGTTGTTTTTAACATTTCATACAGTGTTGTTTGCATTGCATCATCAACAATTATCAATGTAAATTCCCTTGCGGATTGTATTTTGTTGACTAACATTTCTGCGGAGATAAAGTGTTCCTTAACTGAAGCAACCTTTTCAAAATATTGAGACAATTGTTTTGTTGTTAAAATCTTAACAGTAGAGCTGGATAGCATGCTTAGTAATTGTTCATTGAGCAAAGCAGGCGCATTTTTAAAATCCTGTGAACAAATTGTCAGCATTCCATTTATTGTTTCACACGAGTAGTTCATTATCTGAAATTGTCTCTTTTCACATTCCATTTGCAAGAAAATTGGTTTAAAAACATCCTCGCGGTTTTCGGGCCATGTTACTGGTCTCGCACATTCTGAAATAAGTGTGTTCAATTAATATATAATTAAATAATTTGTATGTATCTTCATTTAAAGAGGGATATTTTCCAATAACCTATCATTCAAAATGCATTTATTCAATACATTATCGATATTTTAATTTAATTCATTGTTTAAGCATCAATTCAAACTATCAAAACAATAAACTAAAATATTAGGCTTTTATTACTTATGTACTGGGATTTAATGACTGCTTACAATTGACACAAATTTAAAACCACACGGGTAAAATGTTAATTTAGCTTTTTGTGCATCGTGGCATTTTAAATCGCAATATTATGTTCCTGTGAGTTTGCTGTTAAGGTAAAAGCGTTATTACCAACAGTTAATATGTGCTGCAAATGTAGTACAGCTTACAGTATGTGCTGTTTGCCAAGTATTATTGAAATGTGTCAGTCTCTTTGCGCAAAGTTGCAAATGACTGCAAACTGGAATTTGAATAGTATACATGAATTACTTCATTAATAGTAGCATGATGGCCAACTTGAATAAAGTGGAAAAATGCAAATGTATTGCCACTGCAATCAAGTGAAGCACGTTCTTTGAAAATCATTAAGAAAAGCATTAGAAAATATAAAATAAACAGTAATTTTGTATTTAGAATGTACGAGGGATGATCAAAAAGTTCGTGGAATTCATTCATAAATAACAAACAAGTAGTCGGACACTTGTAAAAGTTAAACTACACATGTCTTAATAAATTACCTCTATGTATATATACATTTTCAGCGATAAATATCTACTAATAACGACGTTAGAGTCGAAAACACAAAAACATTCAACAAGATCCGGAGAACGTCAGAAAACGACGACGTCCACAACGTGAAAATTCTCTCAGATCTTAATATCTATTTTGCGCCTTTCTTCAATAATGTCCGCGTCATATTTTTATTATTATTATTTAAGTATTCACGTTGCGTTGTGCACATTATTGTGCCATTATATCCAACTGCTAAACGTACCAGATTTTATTCGTCTCGTCAGTATTGGTATTACAACGTTACACAGATCAGTCCGTCCGCTAAATCGCTGACCCCACAATTCAAATTTAACTTATTTGAAACACAGTAAACACAAATATTTATATGTCAAACTTGATAATAATGTCAGCAGATGGCATAATATTATTATCCAGAACTAAAGTGTTCATTAAATGAATGATTTGGTATAAAAAATACTACCATTGCCGAGAATCATATTGGATATTTTTTCCACCGATATTAATAGTAACATTTTTAAAGAAAACGAACAAGAATGAGTTTTAATCGTTTAACCATCCTCACACAAAAACCTTTCATTCCCATTATCTCATGTAATATAGTCCAAACTGATCCGAGCGCGTCTGCTAACCCCGTACTGACGTAATTAAAGCAAGCCACATTTTCAGTGACTCAAATTTGAAATATTGTGGTAAATGTATACACTTTCTCATACAATTGTTGGACTACTCCAGGATGGATAAATGTATATATGATGAAGTGTTACAAAATTGGATGCACTTATCCAGTGTTATCGATCTCTGAGTTATTTGCGTGTTATATGTTGCAATGCATTAATTGAATGTTTGGAATTGATTGGAGGTCAAAACTAAAAGTTATAAAGAAATTCCACAATTGTTCTTGTCATCCCACGTAGCATGAATTAAATGTTTGCATAATTGACATTGACAGTGACGGCGATTTATTGTATATTTGATTCAACACACATTATAATTGATCAATATAATGATGTTTTGTTACACAACATATTACTGAGAATTCCATGTGTGTGACATGAAACAGTTTGAATTATGTTAGGTATTTCATACATAATATGCTGACAAAAAGGTTTTAAAATTGGTATGTAACACTGGTATGGTGTTCTGACAACTTGTATCCGTCATGTTGGTTGTGTCAAGTGGCTAAGCATCATGCTATATGACATAAAACAACCAGCTTGTCTCATACAGTGTTTTAGCATTATACTCGCATGATATTGTATGTACCACATACCGTTATGCTTATTGGTAGGTATAGTTGTGCAGCTTTTAATCCTCTTTTCTGTTATTTTTTTTATTTGTCCCCGCAGCCATTCCATCTCCGATATTTGCTGATATGGCCAAACGTTTGAGATTTCAATGCCTGTAGTATCAATAAAACTTTCACATTCTATTTGGGTTAACAAGACACATGAATGGTGCTGAGCATAGAACGCCGTAAAGCGCGAATGAAAACGGAATAATTAATGTGTAAATCATTTTATAATACATGCATAACATACCTTTACATGTTTACGTTTACAGATATATTTTATGAATTTGTAACGCAAATTATAAAGAAAGGGTAACACTTTATGAAACTACTCGCGAAAGTACGAGTGAAAATATGTGTAGCTGTTGTCATTCCTATATCAAGTAAATATTGGCAACTGTTGTCATGATCGTCGCAACTGGAGTAAGCAGACGCAATCATCCACACGCTAGCACAAGTCAATCTTAAATAATACTTAACATCACTGATATTATTGGGTATAACGTTGTCATGGCTGTATGTAAATAACGTTGTCATGGCTGTATGTAAACAAGTATGTGTTTATTGACTGGTCAGGTCACGGACCCGTGATAGAGAAAGGATGTAAAGTTACGCTCACTTAGCAGTACAGTAAGGAGGCCATAATTAAGTCCTTTGACGTACCGTGGTTAATATGACGATACCATATTATTAATGGCAAGATTACATTGTACATGAAGTTATAATTAGTATTTGCTTTCACCAGTATTTAGAGAAATACAGTAGTATAAGTAATGTCATATACATTTTTTTACTTGAAGTAGAATTTGTATTAGTAAGCAAAACTCAGCGTGAAGCCTGAATAAGGGAAACTGACCTCCAAAGGCACCGACGTTATGACACCTCCAAGCTCAACTAAAGAGAGGCATGCCAGGACTTTGTTGTCACTCTGACAAACAGATTCCAGACACTTGCCCATCTGGAACAGGTCTCAGTAGAAGAAATATGTCAAATACACCATGAAAACCACCTGTTAGGAAACTCAATGCTACAAGACCCGACAACACAAGGACTGGTTGACAGATAAACAAACAGTCTGGTCGAGAGGCGAGCAATCAGGCACCGACTTCTTCAAACTGAACCCAGAATCCAGAGGCAAACAATCCAGGCAAAATACAGCACTAAACAAAAGGATGTCAGGAAGAGCAACAAAATGGACAAGAGCAAAGGAGTCGATCAGCCGGCAACACAGGCCCCGCAAGCATCAGACAGAAGAAACGTGAAGACCCCTTCAACATCAGTCGGAGATTATCAGGAAAGAGAGGCACGGCTGACACACCTGTCAAGTGTACGAATGGTAGAACCCTGACAAAGCCAGAGAAACAACTGGAGAGGTGGAGGGAACTTTTCAGACAACTTCCTAGACACACCGGAATGTGATGTTCTGAAAATATCAATACAGGATCTTTCACCAAGGATGAGATTATGAAGGCAGTTGGGGTAAAAGAGTAAAGCCACAGGCCTCGATGGAATCCCACCAGAAGCACTAAAAGCTGATAGCAAAACAAATGCAGATCTCATGATAGGGCTACTACAAGAAATATGGTTTAACAAAGAGGTTCCAGCAGATTGGAGGACATGTCAAACTGCCAAAGAAAGGAGATTTAGGGGATTGCCAGAACTGTAGGGGCCTCCAAGTACCATCATTGCCAAGCAAGGATCTCACGGATAATTCTGGAGCGCATTAAGATAGCGGTGGACAAGATAATAAGGGATAGGCAGGCAGGGTTTCACCAAGAAAGATATGCACCGATCAGATAGCAACGATGAATATAATTGTTGAGCAGTCACTGGAATGGCTATCACCACTGTACATTTTCTTATTAGACTTCCGAAAAGTCTTCGATATGATAGACAGGGCCACAATCTGGAAGATAATAAAGCATAGTGGTGTTTCAGGAAAAGTCATCAACATAGCTCAAAGTCTGTACAGAAGACACAACCTGTCATGTGATTCACAAAGCGGACCAAAGCACATCACGAAGAAAAGTAATTAAAATGATACATTTTGTAAAAAAAGATACCCATACTAAAATATAAGATCCATATATGGCCCACATCGCATCTGCATCATTTTTCAAGTAAATGACAATAGAAAGCGCCGACACGATACGCCGACGCGCCGACGCGATACGCAAATCGCCGACACGATACGCCAAATCGCCGAGACGATGCGCCAAAGCTTCGACACGATACGCCGAAGCGATATAGACGTGTCAGCGTATCGTGTCGGCGCTTCGGCGTATCGTTTCGGCGTATCGTCTCGGCGTATCGTGTCGGGGCGTCGGCGCCCTTTCATTTCTGAGGTCGATATCGCGCCCACACGATACGCCGACACGATGCGCCGAAGCGCCGATAAGATACGCCGAAGCGCCAACACGATATGCCGGAGCGCAGAGACGATGCGCCGAGGCGATATAAACGTCGCAATCTCGCGTGTTTTTTTTTTCATCTGTGGCCTTAAAATTATGCAGTACCGTTTGAGTCAAAAGTAAATGTGAACACAACAGTTATAAATTACGGTGGCACAGAGGTGATTTGCCCTACTCTTTTTTTTCTGGTTCCCACGAGATATTAACTCGTCGGAACGATACTAACTCGAGCGAATGACTGAGTACCATCGTGCAACATGGTCGTTTTTGTCGGCCATAGTTATTATAAAAATGAAAAAAAAAAATTCAACAACATCTTGAACATATTCATTTGAATACAAACCATCCCAATTAACATCAAAATTCACGGTATCATTATCAGACATTGTGCATAGGCACATTTCAATGATAATTTTGGCTGTAGTTTTTTTTTTAATTTGTATTTGTTTTTCTTCTTTTTTTTCCCCTTTACATTTTTTATCTTGACTGTTACAGACATTTTGTTTTCTGCTGACCTTTTGTTCAAAATGTAAGAAACAAAAATAAATGAACACATTTTTATGTTTCATAATTAATTTTGGCACGATTTGTTACAAATATAATCAGAAATAGATTTTTTCTGTTGTATGTAGTTGATTCTTAACCTCTTATTAACAAACAAATGCGATACAAAAGGTAAACAATGGCGAATTACTGAACTGTGGCAAATGACGTCATATAATAAGTAGTCCTCTGCGCGTGACAGCTTTATCACCATAGTGTTGAAATAAAGCAAAGTTAATTCCATGGGGTGTTATTTCGTCAATGCATGGGTGATGATGGGATAAAAAAAGGTGTACCTACAGGCATACTTTTGTACCTACAGGTATCCATTTATTTCCGGACTAAAATTGTACCTTTACCCAAACCAAAATTAAGCAGACAGTCTTTTTGCAAGCATTTCGTTGACTGCGATGTATATTGTTTGTGTTTGCGTCAAGTAGTTTGCATAGAAAAATATATATCCACCAAGATGTTGATTTTTTTTAAATGTTAATGTAAAATACTGCCATGTTAATATTAAATACATATATCAATAAAAAAAAATTAAACAAGTAAACAATTGTGTGTTTGTTTATAACATTGTTTAATGGACATGTATATATCTGTAGGAATAATATCGTGCCAACAGTTATATATTTTTACCTTAAGGTATTCTTTTAAATGTGCCAACAGGTATAAATTTAGACCTATAGGTACACAATTTCACTTGTGGGTACACATTTTACAGCTCCATGTATATTTATTTATAGCAACTGTACTCGTACATATTTTCACATTTGACTAAAACGGTACGACGTATACAATTGGGCGAAGATATGAAAATACGAAGTTTTTATTATATGATCTTCAGTGAAATATCGAATTTCAGTGGTGAAATAAAATTATATATTTTCACTGTTGGAGCAGTGAACATATATTTAATTATTTTATACTTTCACTGCAGTGAAAATATTACATAAAACGGATTGTTTTTCCATAAATAGCATCGATCAACAAGTAGTGGTTTACAACCCTTGGCAAATGTATGATCGTATTTTATTTTACTCGTGATCATCGAAAATAGATATTTTCTATGAAAACTCTTGAAATAAAATACGATCTTACACCGAAATCAACAAATATCCTCTATATATCGCTTCGGCGCATCGTGTCGTAGTATCGGCGCATCGTGTAGCCGTATCTTCTCGGCGCGTCGGCGTATCGTGTCGGCACGTTTTCGACCTCAAAAACACGATACGCCGACGCACCGAAACGATACGCCGAAGCGCCGATAAGATACGCCGAAACGCCGACACGATGCACCGAAGCGATATAAACGTTGTCTCGTCGTATGTTTGCCCAATTGTATAGCCATATATAAAGAAAAACACGAGAATGCGATGTATACATCGCTTCGGTGCATCGTGTCGGCGATTCGGCGTGTCGTCTCGGCAGTTCGGCGTATCGTCTCGGCGCTTCGGCGCATCGTGTCGGCGCGTAGGCGTATCGTCTCGACGCGTCGGCGTATCATCTTGGCGCGAATTTGAGCTCAGAAATGAAGAGCGCCGACGGGCCGAGACGAGACGCCTACGCGCCGACTTCAGTCTTGAGGGTGGAAATAAGAGTTTCTCTCCTGATGTTATCTCTGGAGTTTCATTATCCATTTATTAAACAATTTACAGAAAAATCTTAACATCACGAGCATAGGTAGAAATTTGTTTACAAAAATTGTTTTACAGCTAAACTAACTTAACATTAGAGAAGATTACGACGATAAAAAGATAGCTAAAGTCATAAGCAATTCAACAATGAGATAAACATATAGTGTTGTTTGTTATTGTCTTATAATTAAACAATGACACATAATGTCGATTTTAAATTAGTGTGTGCAATAAAGACAACTGTTTGCACTGTTATCACTTCAATAACTTGCAGAATGTCTCTCAATATAACTTTGCTCGTGACATGTGCTCTTTGCATTTAGATCTATTTACTGTATATTGTAATACATTAACTAAGATAAATGATTACCTTATTGTCCTTTAACATAGATATCCAAACTTCAAATTAACTAAGGCGTAAATGACTGCATACACCTGACGACAACTGTTTGGTAGTTATGAGTTGTGCTCAGTTTTTAAACATTTATTTAAGAATGCATGTAACTCTGCATCTTTCAACGAGACTTGTCATCAAACTGTCTCAAATGAGAATGCTTAAAAATACTAAGACTACCTTTTATGTTTAATCTAAAACAACAACTAAGATACACATGTATGACAAGCATTTTTATGAATGTCATATTGAACGTTGAGCTCACATTTTTTTCCTTGTTAAGACGTATTCAAGATGAAATCACATGTACACTGAAACGACAATATTAGAAACGTGATATGAGTATGATGTGCAAAGGAAACACTTGGACAAAACAAGGAACATAAATATATCACTTTGTAACATATCTTCCGTGTAATATGGTTTGTCGTTTTTTGTCATTCCCATATCTTTAAAACTCTCGTCAAAAGGTAGGAACGATGATGGTTGCAGTTTAAACATATTATTTCAATTTTGCCGGCTTATCGACAGTGTACGTCCTTGTTTATTGTTGATTAAAGGCATTAAGTCCATGATGCAGTAAATATTGTTTTAATATTTCAGCCTCTTCTTAAAAGGAAGGTATATATCCAACGAATGTCGACCTTGTAGAATACTTAAAGACGTTCGCAAAGAAAATAATTGGGTTAATTTCTCCTTTTGCTTCATTATTTCTGTATTGATTATATGTTACAATATACTAATTTCAATAAATAAATATCAATCTTTGTAAGTCATTAAGGTCCAGTCAATGGTTAAAAGTTCATAAAGCATTATAATTATAAAAACCACACGTTTACAATGTATTGTTAAACTAATTAATAAGAAAAATATCCATTAAATATCTTCATTCTATTTTGGCAATTGATACGTAGGCTAAACAGGTGCCCTATTTATGGTCCAATATTTCCCATAAAAGTTCGGTGGCCCTTTTGTTTATTAATGTTTTGATGTAAGTATACATTGGTGCAGGTATGTGCGATAATTTAAGAAAATCTGTCGTTTTGAACAAAATATATTGATGCATAGTAAATGAGGTATTATTATTTCAAAAGGTATTATTAGTACCCTACTTAATTGTCCAGCCACATTAATTATTTTAACATTTAATACAGGTAATGCGTTTTTATTATCACAATACACTAGTATTTTGCCAAATAAGACATGTGGAAACATATCAGTTGAAAGAAACATGACCTTGTTTAAGGAAGCGTCCTCTACATATACTTAAAACATTGATACAAATTGAAACAGAAAAAGTTGCTTCGACAGGTACCGTATTCAAAACCCAATATTTCCGGACACAGACCGGTGACAACTATTTTTAACACTGTTTTAGTTTCAGTATAGAATGACACAAGTATATGGATTTTTTTTAGCAAAATCTATCGTTTGAAACATAAGATATTCGAATATTTGATTATTAATTGATGTTTTCAAAGGCATATTAAATGCATAATTAACCACATTAAGTGTCGAATGAAAGTCATTTTTTAAATGGTAACAATGGATAATGCGCGTTTTATCGTTAAACTGCACTTGTATATTGCCAAACGAAATCTTAAAAAAGATGCATTCAAAATCTCCGTCCTTGTTTGAATATGAACGCTTTATATCATTAAACATTGCTAGTCACACACACACTGAAAAAGGGCTTCGATATTTCAGGAACAAGGCCGGTGACCCCAATTTTTTAAGACTGTTTTAGTTTCAGGATACATTGACACATGTTTGTGCAAATTTTAAAGAAAATCTGTCGTTGGAAAAAATGTGGACGACATCGTTGCGAACGTCTCTCATGCTTGTTTTATATCAGATACTTGTCTCCTGTTTAGTTTGTGTACGTGAAAGTTAGCATTCACAAATCAGTTTCAGTATTATTAACAACGCAAAGAATCAATTTCCACATCTTAATGCAAAAAGTCTTGTACATGTATTCATCTTAACTGATTTTATATGTTAATACAGTAAATGCCAGTTTTACTATACTATGTACTACAAACTACACCAATACAATACTGTTTTTCTGTTTTTCCATTTTATAAAAACCTCATTATTATTAATGCAGAATTTCTCTTTGAGATACTAAGCTACTAATTTAACAGCAGTCTTAATTAGAAATCGCCGAGACGCTGCTCCTTTGTTCTTCACACATAGTATTCACTGTACTTGCATTACATACTTCGTGCAGAAGTATAAAATGTGTTTGTTGTTAATTCTTTTTCAATACGTTACTATGGGAATTGGATTAATTCAAGACCATACGCTCCAAATAGTATTTGCAGCTACTGTTAAGCATAGGGTTTTGTTTATAAAAATGATCTATTTTAGGCAGTACATAATTGGGATATTTTTGAATAGATTTGTATAAGATTATACGCATTCCGTGTTGGATATGTCCAGGCAAAAAACGTGTGTGCGGCGACTGTATTCAGAGGCATGCAACTGTAGGGGAAGTAACCGCTGCAAGAGGTATGAACCGTTTAGACCTATCAGTATTATAGTGTCAAATTTAAATGAAGCGAGCGAACAGAATTGTGAAAATGCACACAACATCAGATATTGTGTACCTCAAATACGTTCGTACATATATTAAACGCACATACCTTTAAAAGAAACTTTCATTTGCCACATCTGCTAATAACAAAATCATAAATTGGTTAATGTTATTCTGTTATTGTAATGTAAGGATAACTGATCATCATCGCAGTCGTCGTTATCATCTTCACCAACATCACCAATATCATCATTGCCCATTATACATGGACATATGTACAATGACATGTCCCTGTTAGATTTGGTTGTTAATTTACACGTTGCGTCCGGTTGAGTGCAGTTCAGCATGTTTACATAATACTTTATACTTGTTTGTTTGACCCTTTGTTTAGAAATAGTGGATTTGCCTGTGTTTTTCGAATTTGTGTTGTTTATGTTGTTGCAAATCAACATTTATTCGTTATCCTATTGTTTGACATATTAAGAAAACACAATGGACATCAATGTGGCATTATTTTTGAGGTTTGAATAAATTTGACTTAAATCTTCTGTAGGATGTTTAAGTTTGTCTTATGAATCCACTGGGATAAACTGGTAGATTTAGCAAAATGAACCATTTTACAATAACATGCATTAATGTGTGTACATTTCTTACGTAATCGTGATAATTTGGCATGTTTTGTACGAAAGTGTCTGTTTTGGTTCAGTATATGAGTAACCCATTTGAATAAACAAAAATTGTTCTAAACACTTCTGAGCTCTAATTAATGAATCACTATAAAATATGATGCATGAGATGCCTGCTCCACATCCAGTTACAATATATATACATATAATGTAATGTACTTTATATATATATATATATATATATATATATATATATAATATGATGCATGAGATGCCTGCTCCACATCCAGTTACGATTTATTAATGAATATATATATATATATATAATGTACATTACATTCAAGCGAAACACAAACGTAATTTGTCTTTGCGATCATGCTATTCTTGTTTGTAAATTATTCACCTGCAAAAGGTCAAGATACATTTTCCACAAAGAAAATGAAAATCGAAACGTTAAGAAAATTGTATAGCTGTCATCGGCATTATGATCCCATTTGAATAGGAGTATTGTTGTCATGATTACTTTGTAGACGGTTGATAGATGTATATTTTTAATTATTTGCTACTTTTTGTATATTTTCGACCGGAATCTATTAATGCAATACCTAACATGGTTATTGAAATCAAGTAAGCATCTTCAGTCTGGTTTTTAATTATTATTACATTTAAAGGGATTGTTCACAGATTTTTGCATTGTTTGAGGTATGCCATTAAATGTCTTAACGTGACAGATTTAAGCATTGGAACTAAAGAGCTCATTAATAAAAGAACATATTCAAAAATAAAAACTTCTAGGTCAACACCCAAAGCAATTAAATTTACTATACAATAAATCGCATATACGTCGATGAAAATGTACCTAGGGTCTGTAAATACATTCCATCTTTTTCATACTATTCCTCATGTACACACTTTTAGGATGTGTTCGATGACAACTGTCATGATGTTGCTGGGTCTATAAGGCTGCTCATGAGTTAGTTAATGTGTTTCGGATCTAGCTCTATTCTCGGGTTTGCTTAGGTCTGGCTTTGTGTTTTCAAGACCCCTGCTCTTCCACTGACTAGCTAACTCACTTTCTGATGAAACTTATGACCAAGAGAAACAAAGGTAAAACTGTTAGGTCCCTTGCAGATTCTATATTTGAAATGTCTCTCTAGATGTATGATTCTGTATCAGTTTTTTTTGCAATTCAATTTTTTCATCAGCTTTAGAGTGCCTTCAACGATTTAGGCCGTCATGGAATTTGTCCATCCTGTCCAGACACCGAACTTTCATCAGAAACATTAACTGTACTGATGAGGACGTCAACCTCTCCGTTTCGTTAAATTAGTTTGAAACTAACAGTTTCCTTGCAGTTAACCCGGATACTAATCAGTCTACTGTCATTAATTGAGAGCCAAATGTGAGGTTCGGTGCGCCTTTTAACTGATTTAAGCCCCAAATACTTTGCATTGACGGCATAAAGTCGGTAACCCTATGTAGGAACAATGTTTGTGTTTTGTGGCGTTTTTTTTTCTCCTTCTCTATCAAGTAATTTAGTAACTCATTTATAACCACAGAAGACAGGTTTGAAGAAAACGTGATGTGTCTACTGCCTAAATTGCAATTCTTTTTTCATCGGCTTGACTCTTATTTGAATTGTTTCATAGCTTAGTTGCCGTGTAAACTTACTTATTATTGACAATTTCCACAATTGCCAGTCATATTCAAATTACCTAAATGATTAATAATATTATTATTCTAAATTAACTGTTGACCTTTTTCTATATTAAAGTTCCCTTGAAAATGCCAAAAATAACATGAACGGAAGTTAATATTCAAATATATACCAAGTGAAACTTCAGCTGTATCAGCTGGAGATAACTCTTATTGGCAGCACAAAACATGGCGGAGAGCGGTTGTTAAAATCTTGAAATTATTATTAATTTATCTTTGTGATAAGGTATGTACATATACATATAAATTATGGTCTTGTTTCCCAATATAAATGACTACAGCAATAAAACCATACACTGAAGATATTTTTCCATATTTTATTAAATAACAAAATGAGTGTACATGAAATACAAACACATTATTTGAATACAAACCAAACCACATAACATTTACGCAAACCATGTTACAGATATAAATGAGCAAAGAAATACACAATTTACAGTATAGCTTTTAGTGTAGCATATCAGTAGTATTTCATTGATGTCATTAGCCCCTACACCTGGAAGTGTGTGAGTAAAGCATTCCACTATGCGCATGCGCATACAGTTTCAATATTAAAAAAATGACATTACGTCGATCTGAATGTAGACTAACTATTTTCTAAGTAAAAATTGCCAATATTTATTCGGAAATCCGTAATCTTTCTTGAAAATAAGCATGACCCAACAACGACCTTGATCTTTTTCAACTTAATGTAAGTTCGTAGGCAACTTTTGACGAAGTCATACGCAGAGGCCCTTCCACCGATTTTCGTGTTTTGAGATAAATACGACAATTAGTCAATGTCCTTGTTTATTTCCTTTGATTTTATTTTGTGTTGGTATGAAATGAATTTTATACTTAAAAAACGTTTATAAACGACACCTGCATATAATTCGGACACGCGACGTTGCGACATTTAAGAGAAAATTACGTCATAATTTCATCCCCGAACTTACCGGAGGCCACGAACTTGCCAGGGTAGATGCTATATAAACATTTATAACCAAAAGCAGATGTGTGTGATTTGGTACAACATGAACACGTTTTCGTACTATGCTATATATTCAGTTACAATCGTTAACAATGACCAGTACGTAACGTTATCGAACAAAGAAATTACGAAATGCCTTTCGTAAATAAGAAACAGTTTTCAGTCGAATATACGTTGTTAACGTTCATTAGAACTAATGCCAATTTAAGATGTACTAAATTATATTGTTTGGACTGCGGATTTAACATAGTAGGGAACAGTCATCATCCCCCCGAATACTGCCTTAATGGTGCTTAGATATGAACCGGAAACCGGCATCTTCTGAGATTAGCCCCAACCGATGGCTTTGAAATAAATAACTTTTTACAAACTAGCACTGTATAATATAACAAATAGATCTATGAACAATATACATGCTTCATAGCGACGCTCCCAAATAGCGTCAAACACTGGTGTAAATACAATCTTGTATGATACCTGATTTTATAATTAAATAATTGTATGATTAAATAATGCTGTAACACTATTTTCAATGACATACTTATTCATCTTACAACATTAATGAATCACAACATATCAATTTATCTTGCACTTGTATAATAGTTAGTTTAAAAAAAGCATCATAAAAATGATGCATGTTATCCTTGCATTATTGAAACGATCTTCATAAACATAAACAATAACAATACCAAAACAGCTACTACATCATCACTACCACCACCACCAAATACAACAACGAAAACGACAATAATAATAATAATAATAGTTAGAAAAACAACGTCAAAAATAACGCCACCATCAGCGACAACAACACCACAATCACCAACAGCATGCATGTATATTTATACTGTGTTATAAGCCGAAAGTCAAAACGACCTGCATAATTCGTTGAACGAATTCGAAAAAGACATACACAATGTATATGGAAATGAAATGTTAACTCTATCAAATCCAAAATAGTGTGATTCTCAAAATGGAGAAAACACTTGATCGCCTCTTTTCCAAACATGTTGAATTAGAAGAGGTAAAAACATAAACATAATTGTTGTTTTTTTTGTATATTATTACGGATGCAATCTATTATAATAAAGTTCGCATATTCCACAAGCCACGAGAGCAGTGTTTAGTTTAATGAGCAATGCTAATCGATAAAGCTTACCGATAGATATCCAAATTGATTCTATTTAAATAAAACAATAAGACTAATATTACTTTTTGGGATGGAAACTTCGGGTTATGGAAACCAGTATGGTATAAGAAGATGTACTTTTATTATATGGTCTGTGGTAAAACCTGAGTCTGAGCTCATGAGCTAGAATTATAAACAATAACATCAACGACAAGAACATCACTAATCAACATCATAGCATCAGCAAAAATAATTTGATTAAAACTTTAATGTCAATAAAAACAATAATAATAATAACAATAACGATAACACTAAAAACACTAAAGATTATACTAATATATACAAGTAATAAAGAACACATACGACTTATAAAATTGAGTGCAACAATCTGGGTAAGAATCGAATGATTGTCAACTTAAAGATTATTTGTAAACATGAATATAAAAGTATCATTTGGATTGTGCATTGAAACAAACACAATTGTTTGACATATAACAAATACTAAACAATTTTGTCAGTAACTATACATTTGAAAAATCAGTGTTGAAAACTTCATTGTGATCATACACAAACTGAGTTATTATTCTCTTTTTAATCACTTATTAAATTATTACATTAATATGCATACACATTTTACAGCAAGAACTGTAGAATTTCTCGTAGACTTAATGCAATTATAAATATATTGAACACGTTTGACGCTTAAAATCGGCAATGAGTTGCCATTATTTAAGACTTTTTAATTTTACTTTCCATATGCTCTAAATAAACACGTAAACTAATAGTTTTAGTAGAGCTAGAGCCCTATATAACTGTTATGTATTTGCATCAAAACAAAAAATCGCACAATACCAAAGAACTACATACGACTCGTATGTATCAGTGTAGACAGTCTTGATATTCTAGAAACTTTTTCAGATTTAAATAATAATATTCTGCACTATGAAGATATTACGTTAAGACTCACAAAACGGTACAGTCCCTTCACTTTTAAAATTACTATCCATACCAGGAGTTTATCGTAGCATGCTACAGTCGTGGATGTTTCGTATTGTACTGTGTAGCCAGTAGTAGTTGCATTGTTAGTATTGTTGCTAAAGTATGTATTGTCGTGAGCATAATGTTAATATTACAATATAAAAAGAAAACAAAATTGTCCGCAAACAGATAAAATAATGCATGAAACAAAGTAAACAGACGGACTATTAGTATGACCCGGAAACCGGCATCTACAGAGAGTAGCCCCAACCGATGGCTTTGAAATAAATAACTTTTTACAAACTAGCACTGTATAACATACAAAATAGATCTATGAACAAAATAGATGCTTCATAGCGATGCTCCCAACTAGCATACCACACTGGTGTAAATACAATCTCGTATGATACCTGATTTTAATAAATAGTGCAGTATCACTTTTTTTAATGACATAATTATTCATCTTACAACGTTCATGATTCACAACATTTATAATATGTCAATTTATCTTGCACTTGTATAATAGTTAGTTTAGAAAAAAACAACATACAAATGATGCATGTTATCCTCGCAGTATTGAAACGATCTTCAAACAACATAAACAATAACAATACCAAAACAGCTACTACACCATCACCAACACCACCAGCAAATACAACAACGACAACAACAATAATAATAATAATAGCTAGAAAAACAACCGCAACAATAACACCTCCATCAGCGACAACAACACCACAATCACCAACAGCATGCATGTCTATTTATACACAGTATTAAAGCCGAAAGTCAAAACGACCTGCATAATTTTTGTTGAACGAATCGAAAACGACATACATAATGTATATAGAAATTAAAGGTTAACTCTAGCAAATCTAAAATAGTGTTATTCTCAAAGGGGAGGAAATCCTTGATAGCCTCTTTTCCAAACATGAAGAATAAGAAGAGGTAAAAACATATAAATAATTGTTGTTGTTTTTTTGTATATTATTTCTGGCGCTTTCTATCATAATATAGTTCACATATTCCCCAAGCCATTAGAGCAATGTTTAGTTTACTGAGCAATGTTAATCGATAAAGCTTACCGATAGATATCCAAATTGATTATATTTAATAAAACTATAGATTAATATTACTTTTTGGGTGGAAATTTCGGGTTATGGGAACCAGTAAGGTATGATGAGTTTTATTATATGATTTGTGGTTAAAACTGAGTTTGAGCTCATGAGCTAGAATTATAAACAATAACATCAACGTCAAGAACATCACTAATCAACGTCATAGCATCAGCAATAATAATTAGACTAAAACGTCAATGTCAATAAAGAAAACAATAATAATAATAATTATAATAATAATAACAATAACAATAATACTAATAACACTAACAATAATACTAATATATACAAGTAATGAAAAGAACATATACGACTTACAAAATTGAGTGCAACAATCTGGGTAAGAATCAAATGATTGTCGACTTAAGATTATTTGTAAACATGAATATAAAAGTAACATTATGAATTGTGCATTTATATACAAACATAAATTACCAAAAGCAGTTGTGTGTGATTTGGTACAACATGAACACGTTTTCGTATTTAATAATTTAGTTACAATCTTTGACAATGACCATTGTTGGCGACCCGCCATGTAAATATACTTTCAGTATTCTAGCCCGGCCACATAACTTGTGTGGGGATTGGTTGTGAAATTATTTCTACGGCCATTCCCCCTACCTCTGTTTCAAGTATGGCAGTTGTCAGGCACTGGCATAAGTATGAGCACTTAGTACTTGTAAACCGATAAGCTTGCCCATGAAACGTATGTTAACCGCCGTGATATGATTGAAAACTGTTAAAAACGGCAAACAATCCAAAAATATGTGCATATCGCCCCAGTGTTTGCTCAAGTATAATTTTCTAATAACTATCGTAAACATCCCTCACTTGAATGGAAAGAATATGTGCAACAATCTGGTTAAGAATCAAATGATTTTCGACTAAAAGATTATTTGTTAACATGAATATAAAAGTAACATTATGAATTGTGTATTAAAACAAACACACTCGTTTGACATAAAACAAATACTATACAATTTTGTCAGTAACTTGAAATTAAAAAAGAAATTAGTGTTTAAAACTTAATTTTGATCATACATAAACTGAGTTATTATTCTCATTTAATCACTTATTATTATTACATTAATATGCATACACATTTTACAGCAGGAACTATATAATATCTCGTAGACTAAATGCAATGATAAGTATATTGACAACTTTTGACGCTTAAAATCTGCAATGACTTGCCATTATTTAATACTTTTTTAATTTACTTTCCATATGCTCAAAATAAACATGTAAACAATAATTTTAGTAGACCCATATATAACCTTTATGTATTTTCATCAATTCGGTTGCAATAGTCCATGAATCGTAACGTGTGCGTATATTTTTACAACATAGAATCGTACAATACAAAAGAACTACATACGACTCATATGTGTCAGTGTAGACAGTCTTGATATTCGTGCAACTATTTCAGATCAGATTTAAATGATAAATAATATTCTGTAGTATGAATACATTACGTTTAGACTCACAAAACGGTACAGTTCCTTCAGCTTTGAAATACTACAGTCTTGAATTTTTCATATTGTACTGTGTAAACAATAGTAGTAGCATTGTTAGTATTGCTGCTAAAGTTTGTATGGTCGTGAGCATAATGTAAATATTACACTATTAAATGAAACAAAATTTTCCGCAAACTATTAAAAATATTGCATATAAACAAAGTAAACAGACGGGCTATTGATCATCCTGTATATGCATATTCCAATTAAAATGTTTCATGTGTATGCGTCTGTGCAAGTATGTGGCATTTTATTGTGCATTTTCCTCGCAGAATATTAAAGCACATTCATTGATTCTTGAAAGTTCTTGAAGTCCGTCGTCAAGAACTTGAGCAGCGTATCGTCCAGAAGAATCGGCTCCCTGGGCCTCACACCGTCCTATCAACATTCCAACAGCATACAGTACTCCGTCCATGGGGTCATAGTAACATACCATTGCCCCACTATCACCTGGTTCTGAGAATGGACGATTAGGAATACGGTCACGAACGAAAATTATCTTACCATTTGGCGTCGTTAAGGGTTTCTCTACAACAATACCTAACCCAGGAGATGTTTTATTACCCCATATATGAACAATCGATCCATGTAAGATTTCCATATCCTTTGTGTTTCTTAGTTTCGCAAACATTTCTATATTGTCTTCTGTCCTAAATTTCGTATCACAGTGTCCTCTTTGTTCGGCGTCAACCTTAACTGGGAATATGTCCATGTTCTCCAGAAAGTTCATACCATGAATAGGACCAAGTTTTGTTCTGTTTTGCCCAACAAGGAGGAATTTTTCTCGTGTGTGTATTGCAACGTGCCTCGAAATAAGACCAACTAAATGACGGTCATTCAAATCTGCAGAAACGGTTGCCCGTTTCATTGCAAAACCTCCTAATGTTCCGTTACATGCCCAGTCACCTGAAAAACAATAATATTCCATTGTGATGAATTTGAATACAGGTTTACACGTTGTGTCGCCATGGTTAGCTAGCTTATCTTGAATTTTCTTTTCAATGTTTGGTCCGGCTGCTGATGATTCAATGTAAATGTGAAGTGTTCCACGTTTCTTGAAGCACCCGATGACTCCTTTTTCTTGTATAATTGCTTGTATGGACTAAAAGTAAAACAATGTTCATTTCATAAAGCAAAATTAACACGGGTGAATGAAGCGAGTAAAACACATGCCGAGCACATATGGTATTTTTGGCACACACTTTTTACTATAACTGACTTTTCTTTCGATACTTTAGTATAGCTAACTGGTACTTATCCGCCGTAACTATTTTAATAATGCAGATTTCAGTTGAACGCTTTTGATGTGGTGCAAACAATAATTTTTTCACTTTAAATTTGTTAATTAAAAGTGTCTACAAGATCAAAACAGGAAAACAAAAGATGATTTCCCAAAATATAAATTTTTGCCACTCGAGTGTATGTTTTTACCTATATACTCCTATATACCGTTTACTCATGTTAACTACATTTTATTATATACTATATACATAAGTACCTCATCAATATTATGCGAATATTCGAAGTCTTGTACTGTTAAAGGAGGCCATTCTGAGTCTGGAATTTTGTTTCTTTGAAACGATGACTTAATCAGTTCACATACGTCTAGGTAGCAGGCCATCTCGACGTCTACAAAAACGTACATGTTGCATTAGTCAATTTGCATCATCGACACGGTCACAATTTAACTATCGTTCAAGATACATTGAATAATGAACCTACAATAATTACAATACACGTGTAATTGTTTATGTTTATACTTTATAACAATACGCACACGACCTGTTCTGTAAATCGAAACGTTAATCATTAATATACAAACTTCTAAATAAGACAAATTTCTATGCAGTAAACGGATTTTCCTCACCAGAAAATGTTTTCGGTGCCAGATTTGAGTAAAGTACTGTCAGCATGCCATGAACACACCGGTTCAATAACGAGTCTGCCTTTTTCGTTATCGTATCGGATAATGTAATATCGAAGAAGACGTCAGGAAGAATTGGAAACTCAGGAATATCTGGAAACTCATAAGTGCCACCACTGTTCTCCACAAGCAAAACGGCAACAGGAATATGTCCACTAGCTCGCATTAAAATGTCACAAATTGTGGTTTGCAATGAACAATCAACTACAATCAATGTAAATTCATTTGCTTTTTGGATTGTTTCAAGCAACTCTTCTGTGGAAATACAATGTTTATCTACTAAGGCTACATCTTCAAAATATTTACAAAAATGATGTGTTGTAAAAATCTGAACAGAAATGCTGGATAACATGTTCAGCAAATGTTCATTTAGCAATGCGGGTGCATATTTAAAGTCCTGGGAACAAATTGTCAGTATTCCTTTTATTGTTTCACACGATGATTTCAGTATGTTAAATTGTCTTTTTCCATAATTTATGTGCACAAAACTTAAATTGGAAACACCTTCAAGGTTTCTTGGGTTCGCGGTTCTGTGCTCTGCAATAGCAGATACTGAAAACAAATACAATAAATATTAAAATGAAAATGCCATAAGTATTGATATCAACGAATGATAGCATATAGTATGAAAAACCCTTTGAAACAATACATAAAATGCCACTTTACCTGACATTATTTGTGTACACCATCATTCAACATCATCAAATAATCTTCAGTACATTTATAGTAACAGTCACAATTAACTATAAAATCTTAGCACAGGTAAAGTCTACACAAACACCCTCCATTGAACAAATTACTCTAGATGCAAGAATATTCAAACAGCTAACATTACATGTGTGATGTTTTTGAATGATTCACTACGGTTTGGATTACGTATGTTTGACTAGACACGGCAGCACATATCAGCAGAGATGTCATTTAAATTAACAATGAAGATCTCCAAATAAGAGTCATATAACTTTTTATGTTTCATTTACGATAAAGTTCTACAAATTAGAATTACAGGCATATCCATTTTACAATGAACAGCCATTCGCTCTCGTGGCGAAGATAATTGATTTGTGAATAAAATATCTTAAAGCAAATTATGCAAGACATAACTTCTCCATCTGACTCGGCGACTTCATGCAAGTGTTTATAAAAATAAACTTTGAAAAACACTTCTTCAGTATACTTTCGGTAGAATTCAAAACATACAGTTAAATAGACTCCGTGCTTACGCGTGTGATTAAATAACTTCTGTGTTTCACAACTCATTTCCAAGAAAAAAAACATCGCCGGAAAATTAAAATAGTTTATTATATTGTTTGGTAGAGCTATTTAAATTAACAATCAAATGCTGAGAAGCGTTTATTAATAATGAAAGCATATGACTTTAATATAGTGTTCTGGGAATTTATATTAGTTCCGTGGTTCAGTCAAGCTGCGCCTCTCGTGCGGAATGATCAACTCGACTGATAGAAATTCTCAGAACACCATAATTGCGTAACATTCTATATATCCCTTACCGGTAGACGACAATTCAGATCTGCAGTGTTCACTCTTTTGCGAGATTCTTTCATATATAACTGGTTGGCTATCCTTTTCTTCAGGTGACGACGCAGTTCCCTCAGTCGAAGCCTCCGTAATTGAAATTATTTCGGAATAATGTGTTTTTTTTTAATCAAAAGTTCCTTTACAACGCCATTGTATATGGGGTATTTGCGCCTCTCCCAAAGCTTCTAGGTGTTTTCCTGACAGAAGTTGTGCCTCTGTTTTATACGACCTCTCTGTAGTGTGGGTTATTGACCAGGTATGGGATTTCAACTGTAAAATAACAATGTATGTAAGGTTCACGTGCAATAACACTTAAAATAATGTTATGCGATCAAACAGGTAATGTCCAGGTTTTGTCGTTTAATACGTTGAACAACACAAATTATAACAATTGTTATTACAAGTTACCTGTTCAAGCTTTTCTAGGGCATCGGATCCATTAGAATCCTGTTTTAAACCCATTGGGTCAGACAGAAGCGTGGTCAATGTTTCAAACATATCTTGAAGACTCTCATCTAGAATCTTCATATTAGTGTGACGTTTCATCATCCTGCCTATCTCGCGTGCCTGCAAAAAAATACAACCAACTTATTTTATACAAGGGCGTTTTGTTGCTTAGAACTGATGTGAAATATAATATGTTTCGTAACGATTGTTTGCATATTTGGGCGTTATACCATTTAGCCAAATTCATCTCCTAAAACAAAGACCAAAAAATCAGCATGACAACTAAGCTTGAATAAATTAATTATCAATATGTAAGAGTGAGTACGTTTGTTAAAGGCCTAGTTTAATCCTTCTTAATTTGACCCCCCCCCCCACACACACACACACACAAATCTGGGGTATTGTACCCCCGTATATTGGCACCCTGCTGTGGTCACAGTGTGGGCACAGTGTGGCGACCCTTATCAGCTGGTATCAATACACGGCTGCAGAGAAAATAGTGCACTTAGCCATTGTTCAGTCAGCTGAGAGAAAAGGTAACAGATAATGATAAGAAATTTTATGGTAGATCAATACATAGAGTGGAATACCCTATGTAGAGGCTAGACATTCCTTAAACTAGGCTTTTAAGGCATTATCTGCTAAAACGGCGTCATATGTTACAAGCCGACATTATATGTAACAACCTAGAGGAATATCGAAAAAATACCTATGTCTCAAACGGAAATAATCATAACCAACTTAATATAGTTCAAAATAAAGTTCATCGTGATAGTCAGCAGCAGCAGTAGCATCATAAATTCATCACCATCATAAAAGATTAGTACCAACATCATTATCATCATCATAACAATAATAAGATTATCATCATCATCATCATCATTATCACCACCAATATTATTATCAAAACCACCACCATATTCATCACCATCATCATCATAAATATAGAAAACAACAACAACAGATCATTTTGCGTCATGATTGTGTTGCCATGTAGACACACTGGAAAAGATAATCTCTTTAACAAAAAATAGACAACAATAAAACTGTTGCATTTTTAATAACAAAGAAACTTTATTTCTAAATACTCAATTATATGAATTTAGGTTTATGTTACATCATGAAGCCCTTTGTCACCAATAAAAATGTACATCTTTAATGATTTTTTTTATATTTTTCGCTTTTTAGTTTTTACGTAGTTTTACCTAACATACATTGTTTTCTAATCATTTTCAATCAAAATGATGTCAAAGTGACAAATTGCAGAAGGAATACAGAATACTATATCTATGTTTGATTTATGTAATTCCTTCATTGTCTGTTTGTTTGAAAACATGATATTAATAAATATAACGAAAATTTCGTCATTCTGTAACAAGGGTCCCTGTGCAACGATGTCATCTACTATACATACAGAAGTTCATAGATTGTATTTCTTGTTCCATGCAAAAAGCGACTTTTTCATAGAAAATATAGCAAAACTGAGAAGGGAGATGCAATAATATTATTATTACAATCGAAATTGTAAAAGCTATTAAACTTGCTCTTTGTTATGTTACTTACATAAACTACTGCAACATGTGACGAGTGAATTTTGATAAAAATGTTCTTAAACATGTTCTGTTATACATGTTCTTCAAATGACTGGAGTTGGGGTATATGTTTATATGATATGGTTTTGCAATTAAACAAAAAACGGTTATCCGAAACAATACATGCTCTTGCATGTAGCAAAACGAAACATTTCTTAACAAGTTGACATTTGAAGTTGTCAGTTAAACATTAATATATACTGAAGGATGCTACATTTTGTGGCATACATATCTCCAACTTAGTTTTATTATTCAAATAAATCATGGGAATATGTGACAAAAAATACTAAACAAATTACAAATTAAAATTATATGAACACTTAAAATAGCACCATCGTTTTTACTTAAAATAACTCCAAGCCCATGCCTGATTTTTTATATTCAATGACAGAATTAAAAGACAAGAGGGCCCTAGGACTCTCACCTGAGACCTTGTAACCCAATTGGAATTTGCATACCCGATGCGTGCCTTATTTTTATCCAAGGGGCATAATTTGAACTTTCTTGAACAAACCTCTGGGCCTTGCGGTTTCAGGTAAAGATTTTTAAAGTCATTTTGCTATTTAAGTCTATATAAACCATATGACCCCTCGGGGTGTGGCCAGATATGGCCCCAGGGGCATAATTTGAAAAATCTTTGGAGAGGGCAACTAGGCAATGTTACGTACCAAATATATAAAAGCTGTGGGACTTGCGGTTTCAGGGGACAACATTTTAAATGTCATTATGTTATTTAAGTCCATATAAACCATGTAACCCCAGGGGCGTGACCAGGTTTGACCCCAGGGGCATAATTAGAACAATATTTGTAGAGGACTACTATACGATGTTACATACCAAATATGAAACCTCTAGGCCTTGCGGTTTCAGAGAAGATGACTTTTTAAGTCATTTTCCTATTAAAGTTTATAATTATAAACCATGTGACCCCTGGGGATTGGTCAGTTTTTACCCATGGGGCATAATTTATACAATCTTTGTAGAGGACCACTTTACGATGTTATACGATGATACATACCAAATATTAAACCCCTGGGCTTTGTGGTTTCAGTAGAGAAGATTTTTAAAGACAGTTTGCTATTTAAGTTTATAATTATAAACCATGTGACCCCTGGGGTTTGGTCAGTTTTGACCCATGTGGGAATAATTTATACAATCTTTGTAGAGGACCACTATACGATGTTATACGATGGTACATACCAAATATTAAACCTCTGGGCCTTGTGGTTTCAGTAGAGAAGATTTTTAAAGACATTTTGCTGTTTAAGTTTATATTAACCATGTGACCCCCGTGGCGTGGCAAATGTTGACCCCAGGGGTATAAGTTGAACAATCTTTGTAGAGGACCACTGTGCAATGTTACGTACCAAATAAGAAACTTCTGGACCTTGCGGTTTCTGAGGACATTTTTAAAGTCGTTTTGCTATTTAAGTCTATATGAGTCATGTGACCCTCGGGACGTGGCCAGTTTCGACCCCAGGGGCATAACTTAAACACTATTTGTAGAGGACCACTATAGGATGTTACATACCAAATATGAAACCTCTGGGCCTTGCGGTTTCAGAGGAGATTTTTAAAGACATTTTGCTATTTAAGTCTATATAAATCATGTGACCCCCGGAGCTAGGCCAGTTTTGACCCCAGGGGAATACATTGAACACTATTTGTAGAGGACAACTATAGAATGTTACATACCAAATATGAAACATCTGGGCCTTGCGGTTTCAGAGAAGATTTTTAAAGACATTTTGCTAGTTAAGTTTATACAAACCATGTGACCCCCGGGGCGTAGCCAGTTTTGATCCCAGGGGCATAATTTGAACAAACTTTGTAGAGGACCACTATAGGATGTTACATACCAAATATGAAACCTCTAGGCCTTTTGGTTTCAAAGAAGATTTTAAATGTCATTTTGCTATATATTCTATATAAACCATGTGACCCCCGGGGCGGGGCCAGTTCTGACCCCAGGGGCATAATTTGAACAATCTTTGTAGAGGACCACTATAGGATGTTACATACCAAATATGAAACCTCTGGGCTTCACATATTTTTTAAGTTTACACTTTTAAAATCTATTTTTAGCTCTGGTGACCTACATATGCAGCGGACCGTAACGATTTTGAAAAGATTTGAAAGAGGGTCACCTAATGATCATTCCTGTCAAGTTTGGTGAAAATCTGCCAAGTGGTTTAGGAGATGTTGTTTGAATGAAAAGTTGACGACGGACGCACGGGCACACGGACAACAGGCGATCACAAAAGCTCACCATGATCACTTTGTGCTCAGGTGAGCTAAAAAATGGCAAAAACATATTTAAGTTTACATCAGAAGGGATCTGCTTATATAGGTCACTACACACAAATGTTCAAATTCACATAATCAATGAATTGCAGTAAACAACATAATGTACAAGGGTAACATATTTATCACATTTCTGTTCATTATTTTTCATTCAAAAACTCCAGCATGATTAAAGAGTAAAGCTCCCCTCTTAAATACAACCGTTCTTCCAAAGTACAATAACATGAATCAGTGCCTTTGTCTGTATAATACTCTTTTCAATTGTGAACCACGCATAAATTACAATCAGCTTTAACACTAGCCATGCATTTATCCAATCTGATATGGCTGTGTAATGCTTTATTTGATAGATGAATGCGCTTTCCTTTCCCAAAAGTTTGCGATATAGGAATAATGAAACTCCTGAGACATCATCAGGAGAGAAGTTCTTATTACGATCAGCATATATTGCCTATACAATACAGGATAATACATACAACACCATCATATATTGCCTATACAATACAGGATAATACATACAACACCAGCATATATTGCCTATACAATACAGGATAATACATACAACACCATCATATATTGCCTATACAATACAGGATAATACATACAACACCATCATATATTGCCTATGCAATACAGGATAATACATACAACACCAGCATATATTGCCTATACAATACAGGATAATACATACAATACCATCATATATTGCCTATACAATACAGGATAATACATACAACACCATCATATATTGCCTACACAATACAGGATAATACATACAACACCATCATATATTGCCTATACAATACAGGATAATACATACAACACCATCATATATTGCCTATACAATACTGGATAATACATACAACACAACACAACACTTAAAATGATTAAAACTGGGGTCACCGCCTTGTAACGGTAATGCAAAGCATTGGGGGTTTAAACCAGTTTAAAGGCATGCCGAACTTTACACTCAGGCTAGCAAGACTATTTAATTTATACAACAAATGGATTGTAAAAAACAATAAAATCATTTTTGACTTTACCGTTTTAATTTTATCATTTGTCCGATGCTCGCTTTTCTCAACAGTGTTTGGAATTTTTTTATTTCATGCTCATTTTTCGGCGTAGCCTTCTGAGATCACTTTGGACCTAGATTTCTTGCGATAATTATGCAATGGGAAAATTGAATGCCAATAGAATTTGGCAAATTTTCTAATTTTAGGGAATGCAAACTTACAGAAATGGTTTAATGTATATCAATAACTGTTGAATACTTTTGGGGATTTAAATTTACATAATTGTTTACATAAGCGGTTAGTGTTATATTCATTCACATGATGAAATAACTATTTTGTTTAGCCTACATAATCGGCGTGCTCTATAAACAGCAATTACAATACTCTGCAATTCACGCGGGCCACAGTCGGTCACAACGTACAATATTATGGCGTACGCTTTGGGTCAAAAGTACATATACGCCTGCTAGCTTAATAAAGATGTAACCGTTGTTATAAAATTGAAACCGCCTTTACAATTTGATGACTGCAGTTATAATTTTGTAACGGCAGTTGCATTTACAACTATAACTGCAGTAATAATTTATACCAACAGTCATAAAAGATGGCAATTGTCATAAAATTATACCCGCGGTTACATTTTTCTGACCAAATGCTAAATTCAAGCTCCAAGTCTGTTTGGCGAATTAAATCACGTCTTATGTAATGCCTTTTTGTCAAAATTGCATTAAGTTATTTCAATATGAATTTTTAAATTATAAAAACAATTTAAAGATACATATTTTATAAATAAATGAATCAGAAGCGTTTTATTAAGAATTAATTATAATTGCACCTTTCAATCAACTTCTCCAGTAGATTTTATTCAATCTATAAAAATATTTCTTTAATTAAAATGTGGTGAAAGAAGCCTCATTATACGTCGAAATGTTATCAATGTTACTTAAACTTCATTTGTATAACATAAATACACTACGACGGTTGTCCCAGAATAGCGAATAAATGACCTCTAGCTAATGCAATTGTACAATAATATTTAAAACCATGTATGTTTTACTTACAGCAATGCATCTTACAAATCCTGTCAAAATATTATATGTGCACCTTCAAAAACAATGAAGTTATATAATTTTGGGGACATATTATGAAGCAATACGGCCCTCACAGTATAAATCACGTCTTCTGTATAGAAATAATGAAACTCCAGAGAAATCATCATGAGAGAAACCCTTATTACCATCCGTTGGTCCTTTATTGAGGCAAGTGACCAATTGCCTATACAATACAGAACATTACGTACAACACAACAAACAACATAAAAATGATTAAAACTGGGGTCACCGCCTTGGAACGGTCAATGCAAAGCATTGGGGGTTTAAACCGGTTTAAAGGCATGCCGAACCTCAGAATTAATCACAAAAGACGCACTTGTAAATAAACTTTAACCTCATAGCATTGCAATTCAAATTAAACAGTAATAAATTACTCAATGGTTGAATGTTCACCAGAGCAACAGAATTGCAACTTTCTGAGGCACGTTGAAAAGAAGTAAATACAATTATCAACTAAATCCCTTTGTTGACAAGATTTCAAGACCTAGCATCATATAGTACAAATCCCAGTTCATCGTCGTGCATCTCAGGAAGAAGCCGTAATCCGTGGTGTAAAAGGGCAGATTACATAGCTTGGTTGTATATGTTTACTATTTATAATTAATATAATTAAACTAGTAGTTTAATATTAAATACAACGATCATTACTGCATGTACTTCTGCAAAGAGAAAATGAAAAATTGTTAATTCTACAAAACGTGAATCAAATACCAAATATCATATTTTGGTGTCCACCTTTTTTTGTTATCTGTTATAACGCGTTTGGGGATAGGTTTTAAAGCTGTTACTGTTTAAATTAAATCCATATATATTTAAAGCTGTTTACCCAATGAGAATAGATAATTATTTAAAGTTAAAAGAAATTCTCTATCAAAAACCAACAGGCAGGTGACAAAATTATTCAGTTCATACACTTATTAATTCTCAACATAATATCCATTTTGTTGTTCTGCTTAATCCTTTGAGTGAGTACACAAACAAACAAATAATATATGAGTGTCCTACAGCAGTTTCTACGGGATGACTAGCATAATTTTTTATGTGTCCTCATGTTTCCATCCCCATGTTACCATAACATTTGACTTGATTGTTTAACATAATGTCTTTTGTCACTTCGCTGTCAGTCAATCCAGTTGAAAACCTCTTTTGTCGCTTGAAAAACAATGCAATACTAATGATTCACATAGTATATTATTTAACATAACTTTGTACTCTTGTCTGATATATATATTAATTTTCATTCATTCCCGCTATTATTGTCTGACAATGCCAATTTATTAAATTTGCAGGACAAATTCATGTGTCAAATATGTTTGCGTAAATTACCAGTATTTAGGTTATTTATGTATATTTGGTGAAAACATGGGGCAGCATATGATCGGTTTATTCACGGTCGAGATATTTATAATGATTAAGCTAATCCCAAATTAATTTTGGAACCGATACGTTTTCTTATGGTGTACGAAAAATCTAATATCCGAGAAGTGTCCTTATTAGTGACCGAAAAATCTGGGGTCCGAGAACTAGTCTCCTTAGAAGGGACCGAAAAATCTGGGGTCCGCGAAGTCTCATAACCGATCATCTTGGTCCTCTTGTATTATATTTAGGGCAAAAAATGAAATCTCAATATTAATTTCAACGCCGATTGTCTTTTTTAGAAGACATTTCTTGTTTAAATGTCTTGTAAAACAATTAAATAATAAGAGGGTCAAAGTGGAGCTGGGTCGCTCACATGTCTATAAATAGGGCCGCAGAGACACCTTTCATACAGACATAACCCAACATTGTGAATAGGAATAACAATACAACATCTAAGAAGTTCCTGTAGTACTAAATGTAAGAAGAAGACATGTTGTCTATACTATCCGAAAAAAAAGTGACACTATTAAAACCAAAACTTTAAACAAATTTTCGTCCCGAGGGCCGATTTGTAGTATCCCATTTCGTATGTATATATGGACATGTAACCCCAACTTGGTAACCATGTTTTAAACGAAACGAACAAAGGTGAAAGAATTAGGAGCAGATTTAGCAAAAGAAACATTACTGTAAAATATTTCAGAAATGTGTATATTAAATTAATGCAAGACATGTAATCATATAAGGAATAAGGAAGAGCCTCACCCCATAGCAGATAATTTCAAATGATCTTAATGAATCTGGAAGAGGGTCATCCCAGAAACCTTTCTGTGAATATTACTGACATTGGCTGCTATTTTTACAACAGGGCTTCGAGTACTGTAAGCTGTAAGTAAAAAATAGCTACATTGAATCAAATGCAAGTGCAACTGTTGTGAAGCTGTACTGTGGATTTCGCCATACAGCAAAACATGTCTGCTGCAAAACAGGCTAAATAACTGGATAGTGTGAAGAACAACGATCAAAAATGTATACCTACACAAATAAATAAAGCATTTGAGCATTAGCATGAGAGGAAATGTCATGGATATCCCCAATTTAAATTGTGGAAATGTACTACCACTGCAATTAAAAACAAGTCACATTATATTTTTACCGGTTTATGGATTTGATTAATGGCTGGGACGAGTGCTTGGGTAGCTGGGTAATGCTACTCATGCACAAATGCTATAATTATGTATTACAGCTTAAGGCCAGTTATTATTTGGGCGTAGTTGTCCTAAGTACAATGTTCTCACAATATAGTCAAATCCTAGGCGAGGAGTTCTAAACAGGCTATTATATATCTGATAACAGAGACTTACTGAAGTTTTGCAGCTACTTGAAGAGTGAAATTATGATAAACCAATGAGTAAAGAAACCAAAAGCAAAGGAACGTAGAATGAGTTGGGTTTTTTAACAAAATCATAATATGTTTACTCCAACGGCTTGTAATGATATATGTTAATATAAAAGTATCAGTGGGTACAAGCGGACCACTATTCCTCTTTTGACATCTGACAAATCAAAGTAACCTATCATATAAGTGTTCAGATGAGTGGGTGGGAGCAACACACAGCCTCATTGAGTAAAACATAGGCGCTTGGTTGTTCAACTAATTAAAAAAACCTTGTCCTATATATATCAATACAAAAGGTAGTTCATCGCCATTTTCCCATCGTAACGGAAGTGAAATTCCCTGTTTGGTTACCGAAATCAACAACGTGATGAGTATGTATTCAGGCTGGATACTTTTCAATGCAACGTCACTTCCGTGAAATTGGCGAGTGAGCTACCTTGTGTATATTTATAAGATAGTGATAAGATTTGTTATTTATTTGTTAAACAACCAAGTGCCTGTGGAGTAATATAAAATTTGAATCATATGTATACATGGCAAGTTGTGTAATACTCATGAGTTTCATGGAGAATCTTAAATCTCAAATCTTAATCTGAATCATGTACAGTACATCTAATTATGAATTTGGTAGAGGGTCACCCAAGGAACATTTGTGAAATTTATTTTGAAACCCGGTCAGTGGTTTCTAACAGAAATATGTTCACAATTTTATATAGGGACATATAACGAAAAATGTTTTGCTTCCTTGCGACCAAGAGTTTGCAACGACTCAAATTAAAGGAATTCGATCATCTATTAATCAGACCGTATCTTTTGATTCCATTTCTCGTCCCATTCGTAAAGAGGCTAATACTAGGATAAAATATCTATATCGAAAGAAAGGTTACCTTAACCCAACACAAAAAGAAACTTCTTGTCAGGGCCCTGATTTAATGTCATTCTGATTACGCCTGTTCTATATGGTATGAGAGAGTATCTCAGTTACTTAAAACCAAGTTCCAAACTACTCAGAATAAATTTATTAGGTTTGTACTCGACGCGATGCAATGTCGCATATTGGTTCTGACCATATTTTTTTTAATCAACGTTTTACCAATCACCAAACGAGTAGATCAGATCATTCTCTGCCATGCTTTTAAAATAAAAATGGCATAGCCCCAGAATACATGGGAGACAGTTCTATCCCACATAACACTGTTCATTCATGAAAGGCAAGTCACAAGGATGCATGTGATGCAAAAACGTCAAAGGTTTTGTGTCTTAGTCATTCTACTTCTCCGGTATCACCCTATGCAATAAACTGCCTGTTAGCATAGCACAGACTGAGAAAATACCAGTTTATAAATCGTTGGTTAAAGATGATTTATTAGACAGGCTAACATAACCTTTTAATTTGTTTTTTGTTTCTTGTTTTAGACTACTTATTCAACCTGTTATCAGTAAGGAATGATTTTTCCTAAGCTCACATTCTTTTAGTACTACATATTGATGATTCTGTGATATTCATATTGTCTGATGTGTTTAATATTTATATTGCTTTACTTAGCTAGTATTGATGAATGTAACTGTGATATAACTACTTTAAGATGTTATGGGTAATGCATTAAGATTAATATAGTCGTGTGAAATTTACACTGAGTCAACTAGTTTTATCTATGATATGCCTGTGATATTACCTGTTTTAAATCATTAGTTTAAGGATTATTTATTAGGCATTCTAACATAAGTTTTAATGTGTTTTCTTTTGTACCACTTTAATATTCAAATGATGATCGACAAGGAATGATTTTACTTTATCTCACATTCTTCTAGTGCTACATACCGTTGATTCTGTGATAATCATTATGTCATCTGCGTAATGTTTATATTGCTTTACTTATCTATTAATGATGAATTAGTGATATGACCACTTTAACATGTTCTAAGATTATGTTTAATATAGTTGTGCAATTTACACTGAGTCATCTAAAGTTTCAACTATGATATATCTGTCTCTCTATGTTATACCACCAACACAAAGGATCACAATGGAAATTAGAGTTTTCTCTTTTTAGCTCACCTGAGCACAACGTGCCCATGGTGAGCTTTTGTGATCGCCTTTTGTCCGTCGTCCGTCGCGAATCGTTCGTCGTCAACATTTACCTTGTGAACAATCTAGAGAACACATGTATTGGCCAATCATCATTAAACTTGGTCACAACTTTTGTCGCAATGATATCTCGACCGAGTTCGAAACTGGTTCATGTGATGTCAAAAACTAGGTCAATAGGTCAAATTGAAGAAAAAGCTTGTCAACACTATAGAAGTCACATTTTTTGCCCAATCAACATAAAATTTGCTCAGAACATTTGTTCTAATTATATCTTGGTCGAGTCCGAAAATGGTTCCGGTCCGTTGAAAAACATGGCTGCCAGGGGATGGGCCAGTTTTCCTTACATGGTTATAGAAAAAGCTTGTGGACACTTTAGTAGAAGTCACATTATTTGCCCAATCAACATGAAACTTGCTCAGAACCTTAGTTTTTATGGTATCTTGGCAGAGTTTGATCATGTTTCCACTATGCCGAAAGATGTGGCCATAATGGTGCGGGGCAGTTTTCCTTATATTGGTATTATGAATACTTTACAAAGCTTGTGAACACTCTAAAGGCCACATGTATTGCCCAGTCGACATGAAAATTGACCGGATCCAATGATATATAGACAGAGTTTGAAAATGGCGCATGTGTGGTCAAAAACTAGGGTACTAGATCAAATATTTAAAAAAAAAATTGAAAACTCTAGTTTTACCTTATCTTCTTGAAAATTGCTCAGAACATTTGTTTCCATAATATATTGGGACAAGTTCGAAACTGGGCCATGTGGGGTAAATAACTAGGTAACCATGGCAAAATTGATTAAAAAGCTTTAAAACATTCTTGAGGCCACATTCATAGGCCAATAATCACAAAACTTGCTCAGAAAAGTTTAGTTCCTTAGCCTCTCAGGTGAGCAACCTTTGGCCTTTTGGCCCTTTTTTGTGTTATCCTTGCTGTTGGTGTGACTGTCATGGTTATTTGTAAGTTTATGTATGTAATATGTTTTATTTACTATACATGTTGTTTTTAAATATACATGTATGTGCACTCATTACCGAAATAAAACTATCTATCTGTTTGGTAGAGGCTAATTCAAAGAAAATATATATGATTTCTTTCAAAATCCAGTCAACGGTTTCTGAAAAGAAGACTTCCACATTTTTCTATATAGTAATTTAAGGAAAACTTCATCCTCCAACCCTCATCAAAGGAATATTTATGCAAAATTATTTTGAAATCTCGTCAGCGGTTTCTGATAAGATTTTCAACGTTTTCTATATAGCTATTTTAAGCCGGGCCGGCTAGCTCAGTTGGTAGAGCGTTGGACTACAAATCCGAGGATCGCGGGTTCGATTCCCAGCCCCACATAACTTGTGTGGGGATCGGTCATGAAATTATGTCTACAGCAATTCTCCCCCTACCTCTGATTCAAGTCGGGCCGTTGTCAGTTTCTGACATAAGTATGTGCACTTAGTTCTGGTAAACCAGCTTACCCAGGAAATGTGAGTAGGTTAACTGACCGCCGTTAAATGACTGAAATACTGTTGAATGCGGCGAAAAATTCAAACAAACATATAGCTATTTAAGGAAAACTGAGTTTTAACGAATCAAAATTATTAGAAGGAATTTGTTAGAGGGTCATCCAAGAAAGATTTCTGTAAATGTATTTCCAAATACAGTGAGTGGTTTCTGACGAGAAGATTGTTAACCTTGCCTACTTAGCCATAATAGGGCACACATACCCCGGTTGCCATGTTTTTTTTAAATCAAAATAATTATAAGGAATTTGGTAGAGGGTCACACAAGGAACATTTCTGTGAAATTCAAATTTCCAGTAAGTGGTTTCTGACAAGAAGATTTTAGACTTGCGGTTGCCATGCCAACCAGACTTTATAATATATTACATTTATTAGAAGCAATATGGTTAAGGACCTTCCAATGAGCATTAGTGCCAAGGTTGATTAAAATCAGCCAAGTGGAATCAGAAAAGTTGTTTGAAGCAAATTTGACGACGAACAACGGACGACGAAATACGAATGCCGGACGTGACTGATTTCAAGAGCTCTCCCTTGAGCACTTTGTGCACAGATGAGCTAAAAAAGTGCATAGGTTGTTGCTGTTGATTGTGAGGTTGTTATTGTTGTTGTTTGTGATGACGATGATAATGATGACGATGATTGCTGTTGAAATATATAATGCCGGGTTGTAACATTTATTACACCTGTTTTAACATATGAAGTCGACTTGTAACAAATGATGCCACTCATTTTTTTGCAAATTCGGTAACATAGAAAGCCGATTGTAGCATATGACGCCGTTGTAGCATATAACATACGTTAGCTGAAAGAGTTTAGTTCTACATTCGTATAATTCGTATACAAAACAATTGAATATATTCATACCCGTGTTAAAACACTTTTTTCTGGTGCCTTTGGGGCGATTTTGAAGGACATCAAGTTGTCAAAATGTTTACAGTTGATCATTACACTAATTATGCCGTAGAAGTCTGTTTCTTTGACAGAAGAAACATAGCGATATCCAGTCGGACAAAAGCATTTTGCAATTTCCCAATGATTGGTGGCCCATAGATTTGCCTGAGTGTTCCTCCAAGCTGGACCGTGGTATCGGTGCTGTTCGACAACGTTTTTCATCACCTGTTCACACTGGTCGCACTTGCGATGTTCTTTAGCTGGTGTATTGTGATAATTGCAGTGTTTGGCAGTTTTACATATACCACTAGTTGGACATTTAATCAGGTTCTCTGTATGGCAGTTTCCACAGGCCTTTCCAACCGCAGCGTGGAATTTCCTCATCTCATTGTCAACAAAACTGGACAAACCTTCCTTTGTGATTCGCACAGCATCGCATGCTGTGGACCAGTTGGTAGTTTCCTTGCCACTAATCCTAAGTGTGTTTTTAGACATGATGTAAGTAAATCAAACTCTTTCCATTAAAATTAGGAAAGTTCGGAAATAAATAATTCTAATTATGTGATAGCTTGATTCATTACATATTCACTAATCACCGGAATAACTTCTGAATAATCCCATCGAGCAGACATGATAAATTGACATGGGTAATAATGACTGTACGCGCTACAGGGCAAAATCAATAAATATTGACAAGTAAATCAATATGCCATTGACGTCAGTTATTATACAAAAAGCTCTTTTCAGATTTCTCCTTTGGGACATGTTATTGATTGCAGAAGTGAATCAATGTCGTATTCATTTCAACATACTACAAAATGAAAATAAACTTTCGTAAGTCATAAAATAAATCGACCATAGTCAGATCAAATGGCGCGAATTAAAATCGTGCAAAAGCAGAAGAAAAACACCTGGACGCTGTAAAATCCTTTCATTATTATGATTTTTTTCTTTTTCGTTTTTCATTTTAACTCGTATATATATATATATATACCTGAACCAATAATGCAACATCAAAATTATATAATAAAATCAAAATGTTCTAAAACATTCCGCCAACAGTCTAAAAACAGAATGACGAATATTGTTGTAGTTAGATCAAGTCGAAATAACGAAACTCATAGTCATTTTAGTAAGTCCAGGATGAAATAAAGAAATTAATTGTAGTAGGACCAGTAAAATAAAAGAAAATCATTTTAGTTAGAACAGGGCCCGTATTCACTAACCGATTCTTTGACTCAAGAATAAAGAACAGACTTAGACCCAGGAAAAATACCTGTCTGCTTAAAGATATGCTGGGTACCAATGTCGCTTATTTCATCAACAAAATGTTCTTAATCAAGAGTGCTGTAATTAATTAAATCGTCCTGGGGCCAGGTGTAAAAGTTATTTTAAAAAAACTCTATATTAGAAAACTTATCTCGTTATTACGACTTTTTATCTCGTAATTATGACATAATATCTCGTAATAACGACATAGTATCTCGTAATTACGACTTCTTATCTTGTAATTACGACATAGTATCTCGTAATTAGTATATCGTAATAACGAGATAAAAAGTCGTAATTGCGACTACAGAGGGTAGTGATGATGCATAAGCCAAGTGTGATGTAAGCAGACTATTGTAGATTGCAATAGTACTAATAGTACACTGTCTGCCTCTCTGTCTGTCTGTCTGAAAAAATACTTAAGAGATAATTCTAATGTTGATAACTTCATTTAATAAAGATTTTTCATATTGTTACTAGTATTATTATTAGTAGTAGTTGTAGTAGTAGCAGTAGTAATACTATAAGTAGTAGTAATATTAGTTGTAGTAGTTATAGTAGTAGAAGTAGTAATAGCAGCAGCAGCAGCAGTAGTAGCTGCAGTAGCTTGTAGTAGCAATAGTAGGTGTATTATTATTATTATTAGTAGTAGTAGTAGTAGTAGTAGTAGTAGTTGTAGCAGTAGAAGTAATGGTAGTAGTAGCAGCAGCAGAGCAGCAGCAACAGTGGCAGTAACAATAGTCGTAGTAGTAGTAGTAGTAGTACTAGTAGTAGAAGTAGTAGTAGTAGTAGTAGTAGTAGTAAAAGTAGAAGTAGTAGTAGTAGTAGTAGTAGTAGTAGTAGTAGTAGTAGTAGTAGATGTAGAAGTAGTAGCAGTAGTAGTAGTAGTAATAGTAGTAGTAGTAGTAGTAGTAGTAGTAGTAGTAGCAGTAGTAGTAGTAGTAGTAGTAGTAGTAGTAGTAGTAGTAAAAGTAGAAGTAGTAGTAGTAGTAGTAGTAGATGTAGAAGTAGTAGCAGTAGTAGTAGTAGTAGTAGTAGTAGTAGTAGTAGTAGTAGTAGTAGTAGTAGTAGTAGCAGTAGTAGTAGAAGTAGTAGTAGTAGTAGAAGTAGTAGTAGTAATAGAAGTAGCAGCAGTAGAGCAGCAGCAACAGTGGCAGTAACAATAGTAGTAGTTATAGTCGTAATTATAGTAGTAGTAGTAGTAGTAGTAGTAGTAGTAGTAGTAGTAGTAGTAGTAAAAGCAGCAGCAGAGCAGCAGCAACAGTGGCATTAACAATAGTAGTAGTTATAGTAGTAGTAGTAGTGGTAGTAGTAGTAGTAGTAGTAGTAGAAGCAGCAGCAGAGCAGCAGCAACAGTGGCAGTAACAATAGTAGTAGTTATAGTAGTAGCAGTAGTAGTTGTAGTAGTAGTAGTAGTAGGAGCAGCAGCAACAGTGGCAGTACCAATAGTAGTAGTAGTAGTAGTAGTAGTAGTAGTAGCAGTAGCAGTAGCAGTAGTAGATGTAGAAGTAGTAGCAGCAGTAGCAGAAGTAGCAGTAGTAGCAGTAGTAGCAGTAGTAGTAGTAGTAGTAGTAGTAGTAGTAGTAGCAGTAGCAGTAGTAGCAGTAGATGTAGAAGTAGTAGCAGCAGTAGTAGTAGTAGTAGAAGTAGTAGTAGTAGTAGTAGTAGTCGTAGAAGCAGCAGCAGAGCAGCAGCAACAGTGGCATTAACAATAGCAGTAGTTATAGTAGCAGTAGTAGTAGTAGTAGTAGTTGTTGTTGTTGTTGTTGTAGTAGAAGAACTGCTACTAAGTTCTAAGCCATTCACTGCAAGTAGGGAAAGATCTAGGATCAGAAAAGGTACAGGGTGCTGCTCAAAAGGGGCAGGGGGAGCCTAACCAGTTCTTATAAAATTTATAGTAATTAGGTAAATCCAGGAATTGTATCAGTTTAATGCTTCATGTAATTAAGGTTTTAGGCATTGACTCTGAATTTGTCATTGAATACTGGCAAAAATATATGATATTTCTAAAGATAGTCAACTGTTGACCTGCTCAGAGGGGCAGCAGGGAGGAACCAAAAAGGAGCAGGGTGCTGCACCCTGCTATTTAGGTCTGGATCATTCCCTACTGCAAGACATCCTAGAATTTGGGAATAATTTAAGCCCAATTCGAACAACGATCGAATGTGAAGGTCCATATCAATTCGTCTGATGAAAGTAAGGTCACGAAACTATTTCAATCTATGAAATACTGCTTCTATCATATTTGGCTTTTATACAGTTGTATCTCGTAATTGCGAGATAAAGTCGTAATTACGAGATAAGAAGTCGTAATTACGAAACAAACGGTCGTACTTACGACATACTAAGTCGTAAGTACGACATAGAAAATCGTAAGTATGAGATAAGAAGTCGTAATTAATAGATAAGAAGTCGTAATTACGACATAATAAGTCGTAATTACGACACACTAAGTCGAAATAATGAGATAAAACGTCGTAATTACAACATACTAAGTCGTAATTAGGACATTGTAAGTCGAAATAACGAGATAAAAAAGTCGTAATAACGAGATTAAAAAAAGTCGTAATTACGAGATACTAAGTCGTAATTACGAGATAAAATTGTTAATATTGATTAATTTTTATTTATTTTCAAATTGACAGCGCTATTATAACACGAACAGTTTTAAGAATATTCTGAATTCTAAAGTCTTAAGTCTAAGAGAGGCTTGGTGAATACGGGCCCAGGTCTAGATAACGAACATAATTTTAGTTAAATTATATCTGATAACGAAGCCTATTGATTTTAGACCAGGTCAAAATAGCAAAACTTGTTGTAGCTTTACCAGAATGGATAAACAAAAAAACGTTAAAGTTAGAACAGGTCAAAAGAACGAAAATAGCTGTAGTTAGAACATGCCAGAAAATTGAAATCAATGTTATTAGACCAACCATGAAGAATAAAAACTGATTGTTTCTGGTTTAACCAACGCATGCGCACTAAGAAGTGATATGTAGTCTTGTGCAACATGTTTAGTAAAACAGAAGACATTGCGGTTTGTGCCTGTCACTAGAGTCATATACAGATGCAATACTGTAGTTGACTGTTAGCAAAATAGACAGCTGGCGTATGTTATACATTCAAGACCAAATAAGACTTCTTAAATTCGTTAAAGGGAGGGGATGGGAATACATAAAACATCGAAAAGTAATATATTTATATGTGGCACATATATGTACTAACGCTGAATACAACGTATTTATAAACGTAAATGAATTTACGCAATCCGAGAAATAGCATTATACAATTAAGGTCATGTAGCCCTTTTCTTACTTACATTTTGCCTAGTGAAAATATGAGGATATTGTATAACCATGTACAAGCTTTCTGTTGATAATTTTCCAAAATCCAATTATGTATTGTAGTATACAAATTATACTTTATTAAATGTAGATGCATTTGTGTTGTATATTTCTATCATACAACAGTATTCAAATTGTTATGGGACTTTACTTTTTCTAGCACTTTATTAATAGCAAGAGCTGTCAGAGGACAGCGCGCTCGACTATTCAAAGTATTTCAGTTGGTACATATTTTTGGATAGTGAAAGGGGCATACATTTGTTAAAATACAATATTTTTAAGTGAAGCCTTGTATAGTTTATAAATTTTTGGAACAAAGTCTATGTAAAAAGTGGGCTAACTCTGTCAAAATACAATACAGACTTATGGGTAATGTTGCCCCTGATACAAAAGTTGATGACAAAGGTTAGTTCCAAGTTTCAAGTGAATAACTTATGTAGTTTTGAAGTTACACAACTTTTGAATATAAACTTTAAACTGAAAATCCAAGTGAAAAGAGGGCATAACTCTGTCAAAATACAAAATAGAGTTATGGGTAATGTAGCCTCTGGTACTAAAGTTGATGATGAAGGTTAGTTCCAAGTTTCAAGTAAATAAATTATGTTGTTTTGAAGTTACAAAACTTTTGAATATCAACTTTAAACAGACTTTGTGAAAAAGGTACATAACTCTATCAAAAAAACAAAATAGAGTTATGGGGAATGTTCACCATGATACTGGAGTTGATGACAAAGGTATATTCCAAGTTTTAAGTGAATAGCTTTTGTAGTTTTGAAGTTGTAAAACTTTTGAATATTAAATTTAACCAGAAAATCTATGTGAAAAAGAGCCATAACTCTGTCAAATACGAAACAGAGTTATGGGGAAAGTTGCCCTTGATACTGGAGTTGTTGACAAAGGTTAGTTCCAAGTTTCAAGTGAATAACTTATGTAGTTTTGAAGTTACAAAACTTTTGAATATTAACTATTAACAGAAAATCTATGTGAAAAAAAGGACATAACTCTGTCAAAATACAAAACAGAATTATACGGAATGTTGCCCTTGATACTGGAGTTGATGACATAGGTTAGTTATACGTTTCAAGTGAATAACATATGTAGTTTTGAAGTTACAAGACTTATGAATAAAAACTTTAACCAAATTCAGACGCGGACGCCGACGCCGGGGGTAGTAGGAAAGCTCACATATTCTTCGCAATAGTCGAGCTACAAATCAATGAAGCAGAACGTCCTGGTAATATGCACAACTCCTCCTCGTAATGATGCTTGCCATAAAGTTTCGTTTTATTCCGGCAAATAATTGCTGAGAAATAGCCCCGACAAACAAGGTGCTGACAAGAAGATTTCAAGCGTTTTCTATATAGCCAAATAAGAAAAACTAATTTTTATTTGTTTGTTGGGATTGTTCGCCCTTTTGAACAGTATTTTAGTCATATCACTGTGGTCAGTTAACTTACTCACACTTTTCCTGGGCAAGCTTAGCCGATGTAAACGGTTTTCCAGAACTAAGTGCACATACTATGCCAGTAACTGACAACTGCCCTACTTGAATCAGAGGTAGGGGGAGAATGGCCGTTGAAATATTTTCATGACCAATCTCCACACAAGTTATGTGGCGGGCTGGGGTTCGAACTCACGAACCCCGGATTTACAGTCCAGCGCTCTACCAACTGTGCTAGCCGGGCCCGGCCCCCTACTCTTAGGGATAGCCATGTTTTTAACGAATCAAAGAGTTGAAGGAATTTGGTAGATTGTCATTCAAGGATCATTTCTATGAATTATTTCGAAATCAGACGAAGTATTTTAACGTTTTCAATATAACCATATAATGAAAACTGCCCCGCCCCCTGGAGGCCATGTTTTTTAACAGAGCGGAATCATTTTCGAATTCGACCGAGAAATCATAAAAACAAATGTTACATGTTACATGTTGATTGGGCAAAATATGTGGCCCTTTGACTTAGTCAATGGCCTGGTTTTTGTAACCACATTACGAAGTTTCGAACTCGTCCTAGATATCATTGGAACAAATATTCTGGGCTAATTTTGTGAACACTGAGCAATAAACGTCGTCCATAGAGTGTTCACAAGACAAAATGTTGACGACGGATGACGAACAAAAGGCAACCACAAACGCTCACTATGAGCACGTTGCGCTTGTGTGAACTAAAAAATTTACCCAGAAAATCTATGTTAACAGGAAGGCAACATGGCCCTATAGCGCTCGCCTAAAAATAAAGATCTGCGCCTAACAGTTTCAGAGGAAAAGACTTTTAAAGTCATTTTCCTATTTAACTCCATATAAACCTAGTGACGCCTGGGGCGTGGCCAGTTTTAACCCCAAGGGCATAATCGGAACAATCTTTGTATATTACCACTAAACAATGTTACATACCAAATACAACACCTCATGGCCTTGCGGTTTCAGACGAGATTTTTAAGTCAACTTGCCAAATAAGTATATAGAAACCATGTCGCCCCGGGTTGTGGCTTATTGTTACCACAGGGGCATAATTTGAACAATCTTTGTAGATGACCACTATACAATGTTTCACGCAAAATATGAAATCCCTGGGCCTTGAAGTTTCCGAGAAGAAGATATTCAAATCCCACTTGCCAAATAAGTGTATTGAAACGATATGATACATAGGGCATGGCCAATGTTACCCCATCTTCTGGGTATAGATTGAACAATCTTTGTAGCGAACCACAATACAATGTTACATGCCAAATAGGCAACCTTTGGAACTTTCGGTTCTAGAGATTTTTAAAGTCATTTTGCTATTTAATGTTTTTATAACCATGTGACGACCATGGCGTGGCCACTTTTTACCCCAGGGGCATAATCTGAACAATCTTTGTAATGGACCACAAAACAATGTTACGTACCAAATACGAAACCTCTGGGCCTTGCGGTTTAAGATAATATTTAAAAAGTCCACTTGCTTGGTAAGTTTTTGGAAACCATGTGAACCCGGGGCTTAGCTTCTTTTCACTCCATGGGGGGGAGGGGCAGCATAATTAAAGTATTTCTGCTATTTAAGTCTACTAGTATATTTAACCATGTGACCCCGGAGCGTGGCCAGTTTTGATCCATGGGGATATGTCGAGTACAACTATAGAAGATCACATATCAAACATGAAAGCTCTCAGCCCTGCGGTTTCAGAAGAGATTTTTTAAGTTTCCACTTTATAAATATATTTTTTGCTCAGGTGACCTACATTACAGCGGACCGGAACGATTTGAACAATTTTGAAACAGTGTCATCGAAGGATTATTCCTATGAGGTTTGGTGAAAATATGCCCAACGGTTTAGATGTTGTTTGAATGAAAACGTTGACACACGTCGGACGACGGACAAAAGGCGGCCACAAAAGCTCATCATAAACACTTTGTGCTCAGGTTAGCTAAAAGGCCATAACTCAAACTATGGAACAGACTTAATGGGAATGTTGCACCTGCTGACAAAGGTGCATTCCAGTGTGTCAAGTGAATAGGTTACTGTATGAACGTATGAAGTTATAAAACTTTTGAACCAAAACTAACCATTCAGACGAACACGCCAACGGGTGGCTAGGAGAAAACTTGCATAAATGTTTTCGCTTTCAATTACTTGAAAAATGTTGCAAATAAGCTGCGGGCATGTATGGGTCTTATATTTTTAGTATCGGAATTGTTTATGTACAAAATGGATCATTTTAGTGACTTTACGTGTTATTTGCTTCGTTCTCTTTCGATCTTACGGAAGAATTGTGGAGATGTAAGTTTTTCAAAAAGGGGAATTTCTGACCCTACTTCGCATACCTTACCGTCACGAAAACGAAAGCAGACACACTCATGCAAGTTTTCTCCGAGCAACCAGCTGGTAACATACAGTAGTGTTTGGTGGCCATGACGCTGGGGTAAGTAGGAAAGCACCGATTCTTTGATTGGTCCAGCGAAATATATTCTCATACTAAACATAAAGTGGGTCAATAATAACACGAACATTTTAGCAGGCGACGTATCGTCGTCGTTTGCTTAATAAAAAATCAAACAAAATACGATAGGACAATAAAATGTGGAAGCAAAGACAATGCACAAGCTTTGTGGTATGAACAAACACGACACACGATAGTACGGTGGCATAGTGACAAGTGTGAAAAATCATGAATTTATCTCGTGGCCACCAGTTACTTAACTCGTGGCCATGACTTACGTAACTAGTGGCAACGACATAATTAGCCAATCAGAAATCCAGTTATTTGGCTGAACGAATTCACTAGATACATAAGCCCCTCGATGAAATACATTGAAACAAGATAATTCCTATCCGAACCCCAATTTCTTGTGAATTTGTTCAGCCAATTTCCTGCATTTCTGATTGGCTAATTATGTCGGTAGAAATCGCGACTCGAATAGGAATTAAATTGTTTATAAGAGATATTGAACATGAAGTTATTAATGTCATTGATTTGTCCATACATATCATTCCATCCATTTATTTTATGAACAATACAAATCATTCCAAATTTATAGTTTTCAAATACTTGTTCTTACTGATGTCCTTGATATATGCTATAAATAGTTTAACTGAAACAATAAACCCAAAACAGTTTTAAATATGCAAATGCAAAATCAAAAGATGCGAACAAATATAATACATATATATATATATATATATATATATATATATTACATATTTTTCTAACAACTTCACCAAAAATGAACATGTATAATCTTTGTTCTGCAGCAAAAAATATCAAATATCACATGTGGTTTAACAACATGTAGCAACATCACAACATGTAGCAACATCTCTAGATACCACTATAAACATTAACAAACATTGTGGCAATATTGTTTTCTTTTCCACAAAATATATTAAGTAGCTATTTACTCCTTAATCATATTGTAAATGCGTTCTCACGATATTGAAAAAACAATACAAACAAACAAAAAGTAAATAAATCTTTAAGCAAGCACTCACAGAATGAAACGGAAAACCAATTTAATAATAAATAAATAAATAAATAAATAAAATTGTAGTCGAAGCTTAGAATATGTATTTTCACTATCCGAATACAAGTATAACAAGTAATAATATAACAAGTCTACAGATACCTGTTTATAGAGCATACTTTCCATTAATGCAAATATTGGAAATACATCAAGGTTAAGTGAACAACATATCATGATTATACGAATAATGTGACACATGTCCAGATTATATGTTTTGTAGTCTGACCAAGCATGTCGTAGTATTGCACAATTCTTGGACAACAAGGTTGTAAACCAGGGTACAAAGGTCCACTTGCCCCTTAGGTTAAATGATTAACTAGAAAAGTTAAATTTAGCAAAAATGACAAATAAAAAAAAAATAGTTGTCAAGATTACAAATAAATACAATGAGACCAACATTTATCAAAATTACATTTAATGCAATTCACCGCCTATTAACCATTGATACGAATTACATGATTTTTCAACCACATACAGCAAATGCGTGTTTTATTACAGTCAATACTTCACATTTACACAAAAATCAATTCATAGAATTTGCACAACTTTTATCATAATCAAAGACATTCATATATGTTTATTAAATCCATGATAGCACAAAACATATTTCCATTACAATCAAATCAAGTCACTCTCAAACTTGTAGAACGAAAATATAGTAGAGCTTTGTTATAATATACCTTAATGTTTTGATCTGATGGCATAAACATTGAGGTAAGAAGGAAATCTATGTAACGTAATTACACATTTCATAGCAGAATTCAAAACCTAACAGGGCAAACTATGCTTTATGAACTGTGTGGGGTTTTATCAAAACTTAAGAAATTAAAGTAAGATTACCATCAAATTACTTTACTTAAATCGATTCAAAAAGATTTGAACATGTAAGTGACAAACGGTTATCAAATTATTTAGAGCTACTGATTGACCAACTATTTCCGACTTGTAGATTCACAATATCCAGTATAACATTTGGCGCGGAAGTCTTAATATAAACTAACATTGGGTCTTAATTAGGACCAAAAACAAATTAACATGTATTTTCTGTTTACTTAAAAAAAAAAGATTTCAACATAAAATTTGGCCAGAGTGATTCAGAATTATAATTATTGTAACAAGCATTAGCATTGGTCAAGATTGTCATTTAAAGCAAAGATGGCTAAAGCACTTAGCAGTTGTTGAGCTTAAAAGGACCTGTTCAAAGATTGACAAATTGACAATTTTCCAACTTTTTGTCACAGATTCCAAAATAAAAGAACTGTGTATACAAAGGAGCGAAATAACAGTACGGACATATACAGAAATATACTGTAAATACCGTTTCGTTTATGAGTAATCATCAGTTCAAATTGATAAAATAATAAAGCGTTCGTAACACTAAACGACTGAATAATTCGGAGTGTTTCTGTTGTTTTTCATGAAAATATTTTAGAACACCTGGATCACTTACATAAAGTAAAAATACAGGGCCGATTATGGAAATAGGTATGGCCAAGTGGTTTAGGCGTAAGCTTTTTAATCCGGAGGTCTGAGGTTCGAACCCAGGTGGCGGCAACTATTTTTTCTTGTCTTTTTTGATCATTTTCTTGCTATTATACTTCATCTTTTTAGTTCAGATGCTTAAATCGTTCCAAGTTAAAACGTTTCAAAAATCTGTGTCCTTTTAACGACACAAAAAGGCCAATACATTTAACCCGTAACATTGTAAATTGAAAAAAATTGCCATGCATTCAATTTATGACTAATAAAACGCTAATAATAACAATTGATGGCAAACAGTGCTTATTTATGCTGTTTATAATTATCAAGTCACTATGACCCAAAACGAGACAAAATACTCTGTGACACATAAACATACACTAGTAAACAACAGGGTGGTAGAATTTAGAATTGGCCAACTAGTGCTGAACTTAACAACTGTATTTCAAAACATGGGACTAGTATTTTATATTGCAAAAATAAGTATCTAAATAAATGCAGAAAAAATGCCAATTACATTTTTTGGCAGTATAAACTCTGATTAACAAACATGTTAGCACAAACAAATCAGACGTTGGGACGACAAAAAACAAATAGAAAGTAAAATCACACTTCGAGCCCTTCACCACTGATTTCTGAAAGATCCAGGATGCGTCAAGTACCATGAGGTCAAAAGGTCATCTGAATTTAAGGTCATAAACCCTAACAACCCTTTTCAGAAAGTGATACTTACATGTAACATTAATTTTTGAAAGATCCAGGCACCATCCTGTACGTTAGGTCATGAGGTAATCAGAATAGCAGGTCAAAACCCCTTATTACCCTTTCTAAATGGGCTTGTAGTATTTAACAATTAGGCTTGTGGAACTATCAAAATTATTCACTTGTCCATGGACAAGTTCGCTGCATAAATATACTTGTTCACAAACAAATGTCACTTGTCCAAATAAAAATAAAGTTTCTATTCCTGGCGTTCCTAATACAATGTGCCATCCAATCATAAATAAATTACAATTTGTATGATTATAATATAAATATAATGATTAAGTCCCAATTGTTACAACATTTTTACAGCCATACATTGTACTTGTCCACGTACAACTTGACAGGAAACATTTACTTGTCCGACGGTAAAATAACACGCGCCAGACAAGTCGGGCATGGGATTTCCACAGCCCTGGACAATTGATTCCTGAAAGACCATGATCACATCCTGTACCATTAGGTCAAAAGGTCAGCTGAATTTGAGATCAGTATCACCGATGACCCTTTCTGAAAGTGCTCGTAAAATATTTCCAGGGACTATTTGATGTTCATTGATCAATGTTTCAATTCCTTCCTTCACCTAAAACATAAAAAATAGAGTGAAAGTTTACAATGAAGTAATGATGTTGAGTAAGGACGCGTATTGAAAATGTTATTAACAACGCATGTTTTTGAGTGACTTACTTTAAGTTCAATAAAGGGCATGCGTGATCAATTAATTTTATCATGTCAATAATTGAAGAGTTTGGTTAATTGATTTATATACTAGTAGGCACTTTGCACAGAATATCACAAAAGTCAAAGCGTTTATTTGTTGGTGTTCAAAAATGAGTCCTTCACTACTTATATTCTCATCCACTATAGCGTTTACATGCACATTTCAAAATACATGTAGGTGAATTAAAGACGGTATGTACACTCTCATTAAATTTTTATAAAAACATATGAAAATAAAATTAAACCGATAAAACCTTGATGAATAACAAACTAGAATAACAGTTGAGAAGAATTGACATTCGAAAATCCTCCAAATTCGAGCTTTACACCTTTAAAATACTTGTTGTCTTCCAGTCAAAAACTCATTCATGTACATTAGACATGTACAATATTGGGAAATCCCCAATATTTGTTGTGTGTTGACTTAAGTTCTGTGCAGATGTGTTCATACGATACATGGACACGTTTTTTGTTTCTGCAACAAATACCATTAAACGTGTCGGTATCGGCGTAGCGCTAGGCATAAATTTGTTGTTATGAAGAAGTTCATTTAAACAAAACATATGATATATGGTACATATAACTTTGTATTGTTTATTGTTTTCACTTTCCTTGATCATATTTGTCCTCTCATTTGTGTTGTTCTGTTCAAAATATGAACAAAATGAAATGTTGATATTGATTCGTATATATCCCCTTTAAACACATTTACTTAATTACTAGTATAGAACATAAGTAAGTTTGGTACCTTTTGTGCCAGCTGCTCTGGTGTCATGGATTCATCCGGATATATTGGTGGTCCAAAATAAGTTCTGTCAAAAATACTGATTTGGTACATTAAATTCATTTTGTTGAGCACAAATCGAAATATAAAATTAACAACAAATAATGAGAGCTACAGAAAACAGTGACGATTTAATAAGACGAAAGAACCATTCAAGGTATAGGCCGAAATCAGCAATGTTTTAATTATTGTAACCCATTATATAATAATTCTGATTGCACTAAATGCCAGTGACTTCCTCCGATAATAGCAAAGTCTAACTGTTCATATATACATACAAGTATGCTGACATTTAATCATTACATAAACAGTTTTCTATTGATCGTTTGTAAAGCAACCTATATTTTTAAACACATTTTTGTCACTGTATACTTACGTCATTTTCACAGGAAACAAGCCGTATATTGGTACTATAGGAAGACGACACTTTTCATAAAACCATCTTAAACTGCCTGAAAACATGAAATCATCGATCAGTGAAACAGGAAAAATGTTTCGGCAAAAGATCTGAGTGCATGATGTTGTAACGGCAAAAAATGACACAAATCTTGTGCATGTGAGTTGAGAGAAATGGGATATTAAATAATTAACTAAAATAACATCTAATAATGTACTGATACATGTACAATATTTCATATAAACATATAGATATATGTAATTTGGTAGCCTTAACAGATACAATTTGTAACAGTTGCATAGCAGAAATATTCTTGAGAAGTTTGAACACACGGAATTATTTTGACTCCGCCCACTTACTATACTAATATATATTATAAGTATAGTAAGTGGGCGCGGTCGATTTCCCTGAATTCCCTGTGAGTTTGAACAGTTTAGACAGTCTTTAAAACTGTCTGTAAGTCAGATCCATTGCAACAATTAACAACAATTTAACAATACATTATGATTTATCAATTAACAAGAGCTGTCAGAGGACAGTGCGCTCGAATATTCAAAGTATTTCAGTTGGTACATATTTTGGAAAGTGGAAGGGGCATAAATTTGTTGAAATACAAAGCTGAGTTATGGCAATTACTTCATCAAATTATTCCAAGTTTCAACCTTATGTATTTAATAACTTATGTAGTTTTGAAGTTATAAGAGTTTTGAATAAAAAATTTAGAAAATCTAAGTGAAAAAGGGGCATAACTCTGTCAAAATGCAAAACAGAGTTAAAGGGAGGTTGGCCTTAATGCTGGAGTTGATGACAAAGATATGTTCTTATTTTCAAGTGAATAACTTATGTAGTAATGAAGTTACAAAAGTTTTGAATATAAACTTTAACAAAAAATATATGCGAAAATGAGCATAACTTTGTCAAAATACAAAAAAGAGTTATAGGGAATGTTGACTCTGATATTGGAGTTGATGACAAAGGTGTATTCCAATTTTCAAGTGAATAACATCTGTAGATCTGAAGTTACAAAACTGTTAAATGTAAAGTTGAACCAGAAACTCTATGTAAAAAGGGGGACATAACTCTGTCACAATACAAAACAGAGTTACGGAGAATGTTGCCCCTGATACTGGAATTGATGACAAAGGTATATTCCAAGTTTTAAGTAAATAACTAGTTCTGCAGTTACAAAACTGTTGAATATAAAATTCAACAAGACAATCTGTGTGAAAAAGGGGCATAACTCTGTCAAAATACAAAACAGAGTTATAGGGAATGTTGCCACTGACACTGAAGTTGACATCAAAGAAGTTTCAAGTGAAGAACTTATGTAGTTTTGAAGTTACAAAACTTTTGAATATAAGCTTTTACCAGAAATTCTATGTGAAAAATGGGCATAACTCTGTCACAATACAAAACAGAGTTATGAAGAATGTTGCCCCTGATAATTGAGTTGATGACAAAGCTGTATTCCAAGTTTCAAGTTTTAAAGTTACAAAACTTTTGAATAAAAACTTAAAACAAATTCAGAAGCGGACGCCAACGCCAGGGGTAGTAGGAAAGCTCACCTATTCTTCGAAAAGCCGAGCTAAAAATCACCTGACACTAAGGTCAAACAGATTCCAGAAATGAAGTAACCAACTTACTTCTACCCCAACCAGGTGTTCTGAAGCTCTCACGTATATTCCTTGTAAACATTGGAATAATTGGCTGAAATTAGACAATAAAATAAAAGAGGCATGTGGGAAAACAAGGCTTAACATACGGGAGTAAAATGTTGTTTCGGGTTTGCCGGTGCAGACTGCACTTTCCGCCTACAGTAGATTTATGTTTAGAAGAGACTTCCTTGAAACAGAAAATACCATAAAAACGGAATGTGCCGACCCAGATCAGCCTGATCCGGGATGACACGTTATGCACATGCATTAAGCCCGGTTTTTCACAACACGTCACAAATATACAAATATCTTATACAAATGGGGCCCTCAACCTTTGCATACAAACAAACTACTAGTCTGGTCTGGTCTCTTCCAATAAGTTCAGGCATTTTTTCTCACGTATAGACCAGACACAACCCATATACATTTCCAGTCATCTAACTAATTGACCAAGATTTATTGCTTACGTGTTTTATAGCAGAATGTCAAGAGATCATTTTCGATAAAGAGGGCTTTCAAAATCAATGGCATACAGTAAATTGTCAACGATTAATAAAAAATTATTAAAGAAACAACAATGTGGAATCAATAGACTACACATATGAAAGAACACATTTGAAAACAAAGAGTTATTCTCACCACTTTACTGCTGATGGCAACTTTGGCAAACCCATATCTGTTACCCCACATAACTTGGTAATATTCATCTCCAAACTGGGCTTCCCTGACACCACCTACAAGACAGAGGAAGAACTTAGTTCTGTGATATTAAGTCTAATATCCAACAATTTCATGTTGAGAAAATTAAATTTAACCGTTCTGAAAAATGGATAACCATAGGTTATAAAACCAAATAAAGGAATCAAACTTAAGACATGAAGTTTTCAACTCTGATGTTTTAAAGCAACAACATTTGTTTATGTATTTCCTATACATTAACTACATGTATAGACATGAAATATAACATTTACAACACAAGCAATGAAAGATCATGTCCAAGCAGTAAATAGTAAATATTCCTCTAAATTTGATCATTAATGACCTGACAGGGAATGTGATGCAGCAGAATCAATGTAAAATCGGGCCATGTTTCACTATATGCACCCTAATCACCAGCTGTACTGAATTTAATTTTATCCCATCTTCACAGCGACATTGACGAAATAACATCCCGTGGGATAAACTTAGCTGTATTCCACACTGTTGAATACAGCAAACAAGCGCATTATAATGACGTAATTTTGTTGTTTATCGTAATGTCATTTTAGGTTTTTTTTTGTTACTTAGTGTGTTTTCCTATAGTGTATTTTCAAAAGAAAGGTAAAAAATGACGGAAATGATGGGATAAATAGAATACTAGGATTAGTGTTGAATATAAAGAAGTTTATCTTGCTTGGCTCGAACATCAGAAGCACTTGCCAAGGCTTGCGCTTCCGGTGTTCTAAGCCTCACAAGGTAAACTTCTCTATATTCAACACTAACCTAGTATTCTCTATACCGGTAATATCAAATATGTAGATGAACTGTGTAACATTTCAGTGTAAAATAGCTACCATAAAATTATGTAAACCTTGTCCTACCTCAGAAAATAGTCAAGACATTAACAGTTATTCACATGGCAATTTCCCCATGAAAAAACATTTCACACTGAAAAGCATTGTTTCAAAAATGTATTCACTAAGATAAATTTTATTCAAAATTAAATATATAAATATGCATGCAATACCAGGTGCTATAGCCAGTATGTGTCCATCCTCCAGTACATGGGCACAGCTGTGTACAGTGCCAGGGCTGATACAGAACACATCCATCATCAGTCGGAAACCTAGAGGCAGAGTCAAATATTTTTACTTTTGATAAATTTACTCAAACAGTTGAAGTTTGGAGATACCTTTTACATCAATTATTGATTCTTAACTCCTTCTTCTCAATTTATTATTAATTTATTATAATCATTGTTATCATGTTATCATCATCATCATCATCTGCATCATCATCATGATCATCACCATCATCATCATCATCATCATTTCCAATCTACTAATGTGAACATTGCAAGATGGTGTTTCATATAAATAAAGCTTTTTTTTTCATTTCTGAAATGATTAAAATTGTTTTATTCTACACTGTTGCGTTTTTTTCAATCTTTCGGGAAACATTGATTTCCTTTTTAGTACTGCTGGTACAATGCACCTTTACTAGATGTAAGTAACCAGATTTTAGCATTACATGCAGTTCATTCCAGAAACAAGACAAATTAACAGGGGTGGCAAAATCAATTGTCTGTAATGCCAAGCTTATACTAGAGCATTTACAGACAAGTGAAAAATTGCAATAATTTACTTTATAATTACTGTACAGACAAGTTTAAAACAGCATGTGTCAAAAATGGACAAGTAGGACAATATCAGATTCTGCCACACATTATTAAAGGGGATATATATGATTTCAATGTCAACATTTCATTTTGTCATATTTTAAACAACACAAATGAGAGGACCAATATGATCGAGGAAAGTTAAATAAAATAAAAATACAGTTATATGTACCATATTTCTTTTTTTTTATTGGACTTTTTCATAACGAAAAATTTATTCCTAGCGTGACGACGATACTGACACGATTAATAATATTTGTGGGAGAAACAAAAAAACGTGCCAATGTGTCGTATGAACAATCTGCATATAACTTAAGTCAACACGCAACAGATATAGGGATTTCATAATATTGTACATGTTTAATGTACAAGAATGAGTTTCAGACTGGAAGACAAAAAGTATTTTAATGGTGTAAAGCTCTGATTTCGAGGATTTTCGAATATCAGTTTGTCGGAACTTTCATTCTAGTTTGTTATTCATCAACGTTTTATCAGTTTTTTTGACTTTCGTATTTTCTATGAAAATTTTATGAGATCGTACATACCCTCTTTCAAGGAAGTGTAAAAACTGCAATATCCGGTTTAATTTTACTTTAATGTTTCTATAAAAATTTGGTGAGATCGTACATACCCTATTTAATTGAAAATTTCTAGCATTACTGCACATAACAATTTTACCCGGAATATTAAACAGGAAGTTGTCCCCCACTGCGTGTATCTGCCTCTGTTTCTGCAGCAGACACTTGGCCATAACGTAGTAGAAGTCAATAGGCAGGGCTCCGTGGTAGTAGATAATCATGGCCGGACCGGAGTCCGGGATTCTGTCTAGGCCTATAACCTCAAAGCCTGAAAATGTACAAAGAGATAAACTGTTATCATGGTCATGTAGAGAAAACTTTGTTATGTGTGAGTTGAGACACTCATTAAGACATGCAAAGGCATTTGTAAAACAATTTTTCTTGTGGATAAAGAGTCATGAGTGTTTTTTAAGATATTTGTTTTAAAACTGCAAACCAACACACAACATTTAAACACTAAAAATGTAATAAATCAATTAGGCCATTGTTATTGCAAGTAGTCTGCAAGTGCCTTAGTTTTTCTCTATTTGCTTTATGTTAAAACACTACATGTATATTCCCAGACTCAACTGCAACAAAATGGGTTTGTAATAAAATTCTACTACTGATTGTAAAAAATTTCAAGGCTCATCTGAAACTGCATTGTATCTAATGGCTACAAATAATATTTGGTTACCAAAAAAACTTTGGATTATTAAAAACATTTATAACATTAACACTAACTTGTTAAAATTTGTGTGTTTTTACAAAATATGGTGAAAACTTTCAGCCAGGGGAACCCTGCAAATCTATATAAATGTGCACAAAGTTAGTCAATATTTAGATCTCACCGTGCCAAATTCGCCCCTGAGCCTCCCAGAACACAGCTACTGTTTTCTTAGCTCCGTCCCAGAAGTCGTGCGCGTAGGCGTCCCGCAGTCGGTGTCGATACTGGTACACATGCAGGAAGATGGCGCAGCAGTAGATCAAGATTGGAATGATCAGCGGCAGAAGGAACGACAGAATCACTGGATAAATAAGCCAGGCAACCTGAAAATATTTTATTATAAGGGCAATGTTAATGTTGTTGCTATTTAAAATTAAATAAAACTCCTCAATATATAAAGAGTTTATCTATTTATCAATGTTAATGTTGTTGCTATTTAAAATTACATTTTGTGAACGTATGTTTTAATCAAGAAAAATACACCACGCAGACGCTCGAGCTTCCCATTTAAGTTGTAATGAGCTGCTGTTGATCATGATTTTATGACTACCGAATAAATTTTATGGATAAAACCCTACCGCATAGAGTGGCAAAACTGAAAACCAGACCAAGCATTGTGTATTGTACAGCAGGATGTTTGATTCGTACTAAAAAAAATTGGTGCGATGAAAAATCGCATCGGTGAACATTTCTTTGCGATTTTTCTCAATTTTATGCGCAAATATCGCATTTCGCATGGGTTTCCCAGTCACTGAAAGGCCTCAAAATATAAGTAAATCTATTGTAAAAGGATAATTTTCAATCATGCTTCACATTGTATTTGAATGTAAGCTGTACAGTTATCAACTTTAGCAATTGCCTCATTGCAACCATCATTCAACATTTGATTACACCAATGGAATATTAAATAAAATTACTATAAACAGGAAGTTAATATTTTCAAACATTAGGTTCAGATCAGTTGAAAACACAAACAAACACAATGTCACATTTACTCTTCCCAACTAAGATTACATGCCAGATGTATTGGTTTACATATCCTTACCCATTTCCAATATTCAATGTCCAAGCGTTCAATCTGAATCCAGAGGTATGTAAGAGTGTCCTCAGTCATTGACCAAAACATGGTGGTTTAATCTGAGCTGGTACCGACCTTACTTGCGATACCTGCAATATTTAGACATTTAAAAATACATTAAAATAAAAGTAAATCAATGATTTGTTAAAGCTTTCCCAGGTTTTCAATTTACGGGAAATAAACAACAACAAAACACAGAAACATTTAACCTTTGTCACAGACCATGCAAAAACATCAGCATGAGATGTCAAACACAGTGTTGTATAATGTATACGAAAAATACAAATCTGAACAAATGGTGTTTAAATAATAATTAGTTAATACAATTTTGATTTATAATATTTCCTTGAAGTATTCACTTCGTCTAGTCACAATTACGCCTTGATGGGTTAAGGACTAGTTTCTTATTTCTAGTTATTTTTAAGCCGCAGACTTCTGATCTCCTACTGGCTGTCAGTTCATTTTTTAGTTTATTTTTAACTTAAAATCAGTTCCCACATCGGACATCTGAAAGTCATCGCCTACAGATCGACAGATGTCTTCAGGACTGGACATGTGATCACATAAGCTGTGTGCCAGGTGAAATTTGGGTACAGTGAATTTGTCCATATATCTGTCAGGCTTTGGTCAAGAGCTATCTAGGTGAACCATATGCCTGGCTGACCTCCAGATGCCCAGCTGGAAAAGGACCTGTACGTGTTACTAGCTGATGTCTGTCAGACCATAGTACATAGCGCCACCATAATATTACAAGTGCCTATTTGCACTTTTTACACATGTAAGATTGGCCCTTGTAATCCTAAAGTGGCAATAAATGTTGTTGGTGATCAAAATTCATCTACACAGTTCTTTCCAAGTGTTTAGGTCGAAGGAAAAGAAGGGAAGTCAGGTGAATTAGATTTTAATTTAGGTTAGTGCCAAAAGGCATGAGGAGGCATGAAACTGCTATTTATTCCTTGTAATAGGCACAAAAATGTGTCTGAAATTTGTTTGAAGTTTGTCAGACTTTATGTTTCTTAACCGTCCGAATTGATATCATGTACGATTGAACTCAAAGCCAGTGTCTTAACTGTCAAATCATCTTTGCTTTTTGAAGTTAATTATGTCATTTAAATAAAAATTTAGGACGGTTGAAAATACCTACTTTCCGCATAATCTTCAAATTGAAGAGTATCCAAACAAAATATGATACTTACTTAAATTATGCGATTGATTTGACATTGGAAAACATTTCGCATTTTAAGTCAACAATGTGGCGTTGGAAGTTAGAAGTGTTCAGGGTAAAACTTATATAATTCCCTCAATACATGGGGCTTTTTCGGTTAATAATGTTTTCAATGAAACAAACTGTTAAATGCACAAGTCACAGTGTGTTCACACTTGACGTCTTGAGTGTGTTGAATGCATAACGACTCGCCCCCTTAACGGTTCGCCCCTTAACGACTCGCCCCTTATTTATAACGACTCGCCCCTAATTTCATAACGATTCGCCCCCTCACTTTTATTAGAGTCAAAGTATGTAAATAATTTCAAAGGACACCAAATTTATATTTTTAACAATATATTTGAACCCAGCCCCTTGTTTAATAACGACTCGCCCCTTGTTTAATAACGACTCACCCCAGCGAACATTTTATTAGTAATCTGTTGTACATATTTTAATTAATTGTTATCTGAGCGCGCTAGTGTAATAGGTTATTGGTTTGTATGTTCATGACTGGGTTTTTTGAAAAATGAATTGTGATCGAGAGTAATGTATGACCTTTCACGTGAAAGCATTTTAATTGAAATTAATAATGTTTTTCACACCATTGTTAACTTTAACGAGTTCAATCGTTTGCGGTCCTTTTAACGTGAAGGTGTTACCAATTAGCATGCAATGTTGCAAAAGCTTTGAATTTTAGCTATGAAAAACATTCTTTATCGGTACTTTAATTATGCTATACATATGTATATATATACCAGCATAAATGGTTAACTATCATTAACTTGTATCATCGTGCAACGTAAAATCATGCCTGCCCCTGCGTGTTTATTTTGTCTAAGACGCGTGTATCAGAACTCCCGAGCAGTGACATGTGATAACTGCTCAAGATGGCATCACATTAAGTGTGGAAACACAGGTACAATAAATGAAAAGATTGTGTTGTTTTCTATGTATTAAAATCAATGTTTTGTAAAATTTATGCTGCATCAATTATTTAATAATATTTGCATGTTCCTTTAATGATAGTTGAAACAACTACCTACGACATATCATAGTGTAACACTAACGTGGTTTTATACTTTGAACTCAATGATTCTGAGCACAAAGCATGCATATTATATTTTATTTATAGTTTCCCCTAAATAATTTCTATCTTATTGCAAAATACATTTTATATGAATGTATTATAATATATTGATTTGTTTAAAGACAATATTATGAGTATACAGAGTTTTATGCTATGATACATTTTTTTAACCAGGAATAACGGTGGAAATTTACGATGCTGCCGTTGCTGAGGGTCGAGAACTGCAATTTATCTGCATGCGATGTCGTCACCACAACACGGACGAAAATGGAGACGTGGTGGACGAGACGATACTACTAAAGGTCGACGAAGAGTACCTACAACGAACCTTAGGTGAGGAGTTCTGTAGGGAGACGGTATCAAAGGAGGGACGACACGTCGTTTTTGCTACTAACGACCAGCTCACCCTCCTTTCCCGTGCAAAGACGTGGTACTTGGACGGGACGTTCAAAGTAGTCCGGGCGCCGTTTACGCAGCTGCTATCTCTGCATGCTTTCATCCGCTCCGGAGAATGCATGAAGCAAGTGCCTCTGTGTTTCGTCCTGATGTCAGGGAAAAAGCGCCGAGATTACAAGAAAGTAACTTAAGCATGTTTACAAATACTTTTTATGAAATGACATTTATAAAGCTCTTTAATTAAAAATATATATATATATAGTAAGTATTGCATTGAAATATAAATAGTAAGTATAAGTTACAGATGAATCGATGGGGGCATACTTTATTTACATATAATGTGATTTATTATATTTTTTCAACTTTTGTTTTCTGTAGGTGTTCTCTGCTATTCTGCGCCACCTTCCATCGACGGAGGTCAAGACTTTCGTGGTAGACTACGAGGCCGGTCTGTGGCAGGCTTTGCGGGATGTTTTTCCCGAACCGGAGATAAAGGGTTGCGCGTTTCACTTCGGACAGGCGCTATATCGGAAGGTGCAAGAGTTGGGTTTACAGGTAATTAAAATTAAATCATTAAAAAATCATTTATAATAATCAAAAGGAAAGGCATTTATTACAAAATGATACGAAATTATCTACATGATAGAGGTATTTGAAAGGCATTCATAAAAAATATTGGTCTGATCTATAACAATAATTTTTCTGAATGTATTATTATACAGAGGTGGAATAAATGTATTAAAGCACATTCATAAACAACACATATTTTTATTTCCAGACTGCATACAATTCACGTGGTGATGTGTACGCTCTCCTGCGCAAGACGTTTGCGCTGCCACTCCTTCCCGCAGAAGACATCCGACCAGCTTTTGACCAACTGAGGACGAAATCAAATACGGATGAGACTGACCGATACTTCGACTACTTGGCCCGTACTTGGATGCAGAACGATCTCTGGCCCATTGAAAGCTGGTCGGTGTACGGCCGGTCAATAAGAACCAACAACGACTGTGAAGGCTGGCACAATAGACTAAACAGACGGGCCAAGAAGGGAAACATACCGTTCTACCTGATGATTGTACTTCTGTATGAAGAGGCAAAAGAAGTGAACGCCCAGTGCCGTCTGGTTAAAGAAAAAAAGCTAAGACGCCACCAGACCAAGCAAACGAAAAAAATTCAGGGAAGGCTCTGGAACCTTTGGGGTCAGTACAATGACCGAAATATAACCACAAGTCAGCTTCTGGACAAGTGTGCAAGGCTTTACGGACCCACGTAAAAATGTAAATAAAAAGAACAATAGACTGTATAAATCTGTAGCGTTATCTGTATGTATATGTTTTTACATTAATTACATATTTGAACACTAATAAAATTGAGGGGGCGAATCGTTATGAAATTAGGGGCGAGTCGTTATAAATAAGGGGCGAGTCGTTAAGGGGCGAACCGTTAAGGGGGCGAGTCGTTACAGTACCAGTGTGTTAGTACCCATTAGAAATTAAGACTCTAGTCACTAGAAAACATTGAAGACATGTACTTACTTATCTTTTTATCGAAATGTATTTCTCAAAAATTTTACTGTATGTAATACTTACCTGGATTTGTGTAACTTGGTTATTGAATTGAGGGTATGCTTAACCTATGTCCAATGAAAGCTTCTGTATGTATATCGTCCATTAAGTCAAGGGCGTAGACTCTGCACAGTCAACTAACAAATTGTTAGTTTGCTATATAATCATGAGAGTTCAAAAGTCTCTATTTAAATTAAAGCTGGAGGAGCATTTACAATGTTAAATGATAACAACAGATCTACTAGGGGTGTTTTTTAAGTTCCAGGAAAAGTTTTATAAAATTTTCAATTTATGCCAAAACTAAATTATTTTTTTGCAAAGAGTCAAAGACACATGTTGGCAATATTTTTTCTTAAGATTTAATTCTATGATGCCATTGTTACTGTATTTACGGTAACGTCAGGAAGGGCTACCCGGCTCAAGTTTGATGTTGCATCCAAAACATCCTCTAAATAGAGGACATATTGTCCCTACAAAATCCATTTCTTGATTTACCTCCCTTAATGCCTGCATTGTGCAATTGTGATATCATTTTGTTCAAGTAATGACATACTTTCAACATTCCCACAACCTTTTGGTCAACGTGAGTCACCATATTATATTTTATTATTGGAAGCACGTGTGAAATGGCAGAAAATCAGCGGATTTTGATCCCATTGTGGGTTTTGCCGACAAAAAATACTTCAACCATTAAAATGATGACAATTGCTAATGGAGAAGGATGCATGTTACAATGTATAATGTGTACATGGTATAAACGGCTCAAGTTTGGCTATTATAGTACCGCTTATGATCGCAGGTGCGGATGCAGTACAATGAGCGCTACGCAATTTCAGGGAGACAGACGTGCAAGAGTTTTTAAAGCAGGATAGAGCAACACCAAAAGTGTATATTATTAAACAGACAGTGATTGGAGAAAGAGTAAGCATGTTTAACTCTTAGATGAACAGATGAATTCTGTGTATAATTGGATTGATACAGTGGGATTTATTTGTATGCCCCCAAAGGAGGGCGTATAGTAGTCGCACCGTCCGTCTGTGGGTGGATGCGTGGGTACTGACTGGGTGGGTGTGTCTGTAGGTCCAGACTTCGTTTCCGCTCTGTAACTTTTTAATGCCTGGATGGATTTTAATATAAGTTCAGATTATAGTACCACATTACTAGACAATTGTAGCGTACAACTCTCATGCTTGTCGGTCAAAGGTCAAGGTCACAATTCAAGGTCAAAGGTCATTAATTTTTGTTTCCGCTCCATAACTTCTTAACGCCTGGATGGATTTTAATATAACTTCAGATTATTATTCCCCATGACCAGAGGATGTGTTGCGTACAACTCCCATGCTCATCAGTCAAAGGTCAAGGTCACAATTTAAGGTCAAAGGTCATGAATGTTTCCACTCTGTAACTTATTAACGCCTGGAAGGATTTTAATATAACTTCAGATTATTATTCCCCATGACCAGACAATGTGTCGTGTGCATCTCCCATGATGGTCTGTCAAAGGTCAAGGTCACAATTGAAGGTCAAAGGTCAATAATTTTTGTTTTCACTTAATGACTTCTAAACGTCTGGAGGGATTTAAATGTTACTTCAGATTATTATTCTCTATGACCAGACAATGTATCGCATACAACTCCCATGCTCGTCTGTGAAAGGTCACAATTCAAGGTCAACGGTCAATGATTTCTGTTTCTCCTTCTAAATATTTGGAAGGATTTTAATATTACTTCAGATTATTATTTCCCATGACTAGGCGATGTGTCGTGTACAACTCCTATGGTCCTCAGTCAAAGGTCAAGGTCACAATTCAAGGTCAGATGTCAAGGAATTTTCTTACTGCTCTATGACTTCTGAAAGCCTTGAAGGATTTTAATATTACTTCAGATTATTTTTTCCCATGACCAGATGATGTGTCACATACCACTTACATGCTCCTCGGTCAAGGTCTGTGGGTCCAAGGTTACACTTAAAAGGTCAAATATTAGAATAAACTTTTTGTAGGAAGCATCATTTTTGCCAACATGTAAGAAATGTAATAACTTGGTGGGAATGAAGATCATTATGAGGCAGTGTGTCACAACAGCAAACAGCTGTGTTGCTAAAATCTCAGGATATTTGTCCAGGGCATAATATTGTAATCTGATATTGTTTTGCCGTCCTCTGACAAGCATGTGCTTCGGGGGCATATGTCACATCCTGTGACAAGCCTTGTTATTTTGTTAAGTTAATATGGTCAGTGAATAGACATTGGTCCAGGTCGCCATTCCTGGTGTTACTATGGCAGCCGTGTCATGTGCAACAATACTTCATTACTCTCGTAATTGGTTTTGTTAAATGTATGAAGGTTCATTCGATATATCTGCCAAATTAGAAGAAATTTGAACACAAAATAAAACTTATAGAACATTTCCTGGAACTTAAAAAACTTCCCTCGTAGTTTGCTGTAACATAGGTCACCCCTACAACGCACTTCACATAGCTACATAAATAAATAAGTGAAACGTTTTATTTATAAAAAAATAAAAAATACTTTGTTTTACTTCTTAAATATCTATTAAATGTATATTCAGTAACATTTCACGTGTGAAAGGAGCAGACATCCACATTTTACATTTTACACAATTGTGTGCTCTTGTTTTCAGTTCGCAATGTACATTTACTTCCCAGTGTTTGTTTGGTGGAGTTTCCACACAGACTGGTTTCAGAAGAAATACTACCTCCCAAGGCTAAAGGTACTCGATACATGTATATAGTTTAATTGGAACTTTGATTTTACAAACAATCTGTTAATGGTTGTTACATCTGTGGAATTGTTGTTCAGTTTCGAATCATGTGCACCATTTGTGAAGAAAAAATCAAAATCGATACAAATATTTGTGATCCATATTTTGTATTTAGGCATTTGAGAATTAGGAATGTAATGCAACCTTCGTTCTTAAACCCAAATACCGGTAATGTTAGTTATTTAAATAACCCATACTTACCATATTTGCTTAATATTGAAGAACTCTGTGTTTATTTTTATTTTAAGCATTAGTACCTTAGAGTCCTAGAGTCAAGCATATTTTTCTATATCCCCTCAGTGGAAGATGCTGTTTGTCTATCAAATGGCCTGGGGGCCTGTATTATCGGGATCTAAAATCCGACCAAAGTCTATTACCCTGGGACCCGGAATCATTCGGAATGTCAAATTCCCGCCTGTCGGGAAATCACTTTCAGTCTAAAGTCCCGTATATGCCCACTGCTCCAGCCTGGGGGGAAACATTGATAGGTGCATTTCTTTTGATAATTTTTACACTACTTTCAATAATTTTTAACCTACTTTTAATAATGTTTAACCCTAGGTAGTCATTATGTTTATGTTATGTTTTGCAGAAAGAAGACCCACACATGCATGACATGCTCTCAATGGGTGGTAAATTGGTAAGTACATTGTATGCCGAACTATGTGAATAAAGTAAGTAATTGTCAATATTATAGTACTATGTGCCTAAGAAAGGGTAAATGCTATTAAATAATTTCAAAAAGAAGAAGAATTCAAATCATTATTTGCAATTGGTAATTATTTGTAATAAAAATACATGTACTAGAATATTCTTTCAGGACAAAAAAACAACAACATAAAAAATCTATGTTTTGTTAATGAAGTCACATGACATTTACTGGTACATGATGCACTGTATGATAAGCCCTACCTACTGGTTACAAAAGTGTTGTTGGATGCTTGTCACTGGCCACTGTTCAATGTTCATTCATTTTTTTAATGGAAAAAAGCCACTCGCACAAACACACGCTTCTTTATTGAACACATTTGTTATGCCCCCCATAGAAGATGGCGGGGTATATTGGTTTGCTAATGTCGGTCAGTCTGTCTGTTGGTTGGTAGGTCACATTCGTTTCCGCTCTCATAATATCAAGGCCGAATTCGATAATCAGCCAAATCACCCCAGAAATTGTGAAGTTATGGTCCTTGAATTATCTCAAATTGGCTGTTTTAGTGGTTTCCTCTCTCTTAGTCCAACAGTTGTTATCTAATCTTCACCAAACTTTATGAAAGTGTTTAAGGTTATAGTATCTGTGCCAAGTTTGATGATCAACCAAAACACCGCAGGAACTTCAGAGGTATTGCCCTTGATCTATCTTAAAGTCGCCTTTTAAGCAGTTTCCGTTCCCTATGTCCAACAGTTCTCAACTTGATACTTTGAAGATTGCTTTTAACCTAGAGGGGCGCATGATTGTTTGATAAACAGCTCGTGTTTCAGTATAATGAAACCTAAACAGTGGTTTCAACAAGTTACCAATGTACTGTTTCAGGACAAAAATATCGTTGAAAATGTGAAGGCTGCCAGAGAGGGAATTGTGCTGGAGGAGAATGAGAAGAAATAAAAGAAGAAACAGATCGGATGACATATATATTATGACAGTTTTTAGCAAATTGTGTAAATTGCAAAGTGAGATTTGTTGTACGTGGATTGGATTGATGTAAGCTTGATACAAATAATAAAATATATTCAGGACTTGCATTTTTTAAACCTAACATATTTGTTCTTGTCTACATCTATTGTAGATACTAAAAATAATTCCTTCACTCATTAATGGCAGATTGTACTGGGACTGTAATTACATAATCTTTTACCAAAACTGGTACTTTTGTTGGATTTTGTTTTTACATTTGATATTAATAAATATGCACTTGGCAACACGTGAGTCCTGGCTGCAAGATGTAAATTGAATGAAAAATTATTTGAAATTGTTTGCTCAGTATCAGGACAGTGACTGGGTCAGGAAGAGTCTGAAAGTGGATAAAACAAATATTGAGAATTGTTTTTCAATGCTGTCATACATTCATGTAAAATATAGAAATTATTAAATACTTAAATATAAAATTGAATTATAATTATTGTCCCCAACGTACAATCATTTAGGATATTACATTGTACCAGTGATGATTAGTGTTTAAAAACAAAAGACAAAATGTCATGTATGATAAGAATGTCAATATCATTTTAGGATAGAATGTTCATGGATGAACTGGAAAATGTTAAGATAGTTTTAGATTAAAATGTTTAATGTGAATATCATGTAAGGTTGGAAATTAGAATGTTTATAAAGAACATTGTATGTTTTCATGGAGAAAAAATGCTAACTTTGCCTCAGAGCATGTTATGTGCCCTTATCGTTCTTCAATATAAAGCAAAAAATTCCAAATTAATTTTGTATCATGAAGATTATGTATACATTCTTTGCTCCTTCATATGTGTTTATATACAATTTGTATACATTACACATTGTATGTAATTTGTTTACATTGTAAACTTGTCTATCAGTTTTGCATCATTTTAGGGACATGTAAATAATGTCTACACGTGTTTACTGTTTCAAGTAATTGGCAAATAAAAATGTGCTGGTTTGTATTACTGTTGTTTATTTTTGTCTCACATTGGGCTATTTGCAATAATATTTTTCGGATTTTTATTATTTTCCTTTATATATCTGGCATCCCATATTCCTTGAAATTTGATGGGTTTTTTTTATCAGGTAACGTGAAATTGCACAGGACTTTCTGATATTTATGGTATAGAAAATCTTTACAAGTTGAATGTTCAAATAGTATGTCTCCCAGCAGAAAAAATCATTTTTCCAGCTACAATGTAGTCGTCATATCGCAGGAATTTTGGTCGCACCAGGATATTTGTATGCAAAAAAAACACAGAAATATTGATGTATAAAAAGGATCAGTGACACCAATTTTCTTTAAACCTAATCAAGTCTCCTTTGAGAACAATATATCATCCATGTTAAATCCCAGATGGTTGTATACAATAAATATCACACATAAATGCCCATTATGCACCTATCAATATTTTCCCCAAAGTGGGATCGGCAGGCATATACAGGTCTTTTGACTGAAAGCAATTCTCAACAGTGGGAATTTGACACACCAAATGATTCCTGGTCCCGGGACTTTGGTCAGATTTTAAATCCCAGTAATACTGGCCGCCCTCCCTGGGCCATTTGATATACCAAGCATTTCCCACCGTGGAGATTTAGACAAAAAATACTCGGCTCTAGGGTGGAGAATTAGAACCCAAAAAATAAAATTAGTCCAATTCTCTTGGGTCAGCCCGCCGCTCCCCCCTCCCGTGGGAAGTATTAATAGGTGCATTAGCTGAAATTGAGCCTGTTACATTGCCAGTGCAGCGACACTGCAGATTAATGGTGGTGTGTAACCCATAACCTATACGGAGTGGGAATATTGTGAAGTAATTATTAACCAATGAAAAGGCACTAATCCATAAATGTCAAGTGCGGGACTTGTTTGTTGTAAAATGGCGATGTACATTGTTTACGAAACTTAGATTGCAGAAAAAGCATTGGTTCTGTCGCGTTATCAGAAAAGGTATAGACTATTTTACTGCGTTTGCAAAAGCATCAAACTACTCCATTATATATAGCATTTTGACTTTTTAGCTCGCTTGTATTGCATATACTCATTCCATATCCAAATTAAATTTGCAATTTTTTTTTTTTAATCTAAGTAATTTTAAGCTGTATTCCAATCTAAGTTGAATAAATATATTTTCAATGTGTATGTTTGAGCAGAATTGAACCATGCCACCTAAGAAGCCTGTGCCAGCCAAAGCCCCAGCCAAACCAGCTGCTGGGAGGGGGGCACCTGCTACTAAAGGGGCACCTGCAGGGCGAGGGGCTGCCAGAGGAGGAGCCGCAGCCAGGGGGGCCCCTGCCAAAAAGGGAGCACCACCTGCTCAAGGTCTGACATTGAGAAATATATTTTATTTAAAAAAGGCAAAACTAAATTGAAAAAAAATCTCAACACCTGTGGGGGATTTACCCAGGTTTCCTGCGTGAGAGGCAAACATTAACCGCGTTGCTAAAGAGCACTACAGCGTAACAGTTGGAAGTTTATGCCAATAACTTAACTCTGTCCACTTTTAATTCTTCACGAACAAGCACATCTGTGCCTTGCATCTGCATGACCCCGAAACCTTATGGCAGAAATGACTAAGCCCAGTACCATTAGACAGATATTAAATTAAATTTGTCAGTGACCATTAGCTGAAAACAATATTTGAGGGTAAATACCATAAGAATTAGTCAAGTGACAGTATTCACAAAACAAAAGTTAATATCTAAAAAATCATCAGCTTTTTACCACCACTTTTAAAAACCTTCAGGACTGGAAAAATCAATGAAAATGGATTCAGTGTGTGCATCTAATTTTAGTTCAAACAGTGTTTTTCCTATATATATACACAGTACCCTAAAAAGGTACCATTCCCAACCCAATTTACCTACATATTTTCCCAATTTGAAGTAAAACAATCGCAAATATCTTGGACAATATTCCAAAAGGATCCTAAAAAGATTCCCTACATGTATGAACCTGTATTAACTTCAACTTAACCTGCTGGAAACAAAAGTACAAGTTAAAGAATCAATGAAAAGGTTGTTTTAGAGTTTTTTTATTGTTAGTTATTGTTTTTTTCATTCTTTTTGGCAGTTTGTGCTGAAAGTGAATAAAATGCCAATTTGAAAATGATGCTAATTTTCCCAATTTGAAAGGTACCGGTTCCATTCCCAAAGTAGTGAGGAAAAATGATGAATTCCAACACATATTCCAGCTTTCCTCCGTGCTTCATTTGAACTTCACCATGTATATTTCTGATGTAAGATCTGTCAAAAAGTACATACATTTATGTGTATTCAAATGAAGTGGATGTTGTTATTGTTGTTTTTTATAATAATGATTTTTTTTTTCAGGAGCCAAAAAGCCTGCTGCAGCTGAAACAAAACCAAAAGAAAAAGTTTGGTCAAAAGAGGATGAATCTGCCAGGAAGATACAGACAAAGTTCCGCCAGTACAGGGCAAAAAAACTTATTGTGAAGAAGAAGAAAGAAAAACAAGATTATGATGATTTGATGGATAGACTAGAGAAAGAAGTAAGAATTTTTTTATTGTCTAATTAATCCCTGACTCATCTTGTATGATTAAGGTAATTCAATTATTCATAGACCTTTTCTTCTCTTTAATGTGCAATATTATTTTAGGAGTGTATCATAGCCAAAATATGTGTTGCCAACTTGCCACTATTGAACACCATTTGTTATCTTAAGACTTAGGCGCACACTGTAAACTAGGCCTTTTTCTATAAGCCTCATGGGTCAGAATATCTGACCTAGGGATTTAGCCAGACTAAAAAAATGGTAGGGGGCCCTGAAAAATGGCAGGGGGGCCTTTTCGCGAAAAAGGGCAGGGTTATAATAATCATATATATATATATATATAATTGTATTATTTATTTTATTATTATTAATTGTATTATTATTATTATTATTAATTCATAATTAATATGATTAAAACTAATATTCATAATAATATTTAGCAATCCTTACTTTTCATTTTAAAAGATAGAAATAATGTTATTATTATTATTATTATTATGACGATTTTAGCATATATATTATTTACATACTTAAATGCCACTGGAGTGTGTGTTTTTTTTAGTTATATTTTCATATTTATTTCATATTAAATTCAAAGTTATTTCTTTAAAGAAATTCACTGCATTAATTCCTAATTACCTTGCAATCATTCTCTAGCGGTTTGTAGCAGTGAACAAAAGCATCAATCAACACTACTGTACCTGAACAATGCAAGCACTATCGATAGAGCATTAATGAATCAGCGTTTTAGGTGAAATGTCAAGGGTGTCAAAAGAATCAGACAGGTGTTTTGTTGCATGGGATAAAACGGATATTTAAAAGGGAGTGACGAAATATACATATATTGGACTTAAACTGGAGATTGTGTACGGTATAAAACTTATGGAATATTAAAATTCAATTTGGATTAATATATGTGTTTTTGCACACAAGGTAATTATGTATGCGTATCTGAACTTTAGTTTGCATTGATAACGTTTTTTAAGAAAGTAAATTAAGTAGAAAATTCCAGAACACAAACAACAATAATATGGATAAAATTTGGTAAAATAACATAATTATACATTAACAACCAACAGCTGCACAAAAATATTGTACAGAAGTACCGCAATCGGCACAAAATTACCATTAATTCAGTAACTGATAATTGATGTTGCATGCCCATGACGAGCTGATTAATGATACATGTCGCGACGATACGTCAATGATAATTTAGGCCAAGATGAGTTTGCCAAGATGCGGAAGAAACCAATTAAATTGCGTTAGGGCGTGTATGTGCTGAAAAAAATGACAAAAAGTACACAGGAGGGCGGGAACATTTTAAAAAGGGCAGAGGAAAATGGCAAGAGGGCAGGGCTAAAAAATGGAATGGCGGGCCGCCCTGCCATTCCGCTTTAGCTCAATCCCTATCTGACCCATTCCCAATGCAATATATGGTTGTTTTTTACCAACTGAAAAAATGAATTCCCCTCAGCTACAGAATATGGCTTGGCACTGTCACAATCTTGACGAAAATTACATCAAGTAATATTTTAAGAACAAAAAAAAAAAAAAAATGATGGCATTTAGATTTATATTGCTATTTTATCAACTAATTAATGGAAATTGATACTGACAACAATATTTATTTGTACATTCTTTTCCCAATAAGGCAAAATTTACGTTTACGTTGGTTGTTTAATATATTATTGTTTATTGTACACAGTTCTGTTTATTCCAATGAATTCTCTTGCAGGCGTTCGTAAAGCTTGTGCAGATGGAGCAAGAGAAGGCAGAGAAGCAGCGCCAGAAGGAGGAAGAAGAGAGGAAGAGGAAGCGGGAGGAGAAGCAGCGAATGAAGCGGATGCTGGAGGCAGCGTTTGACGGAGACACTGATGAGATGATGAATGTATTGAAAGAAGTATGTTGGAAAAGAATGAGGATCTAGTTTCATGAAACATACAGGGTTCTACTCGAAAAGAGCACATGGCCATTACATTTTTGATGCAGCTCTATGTATTTTTCTCAATGGTTTGCTTTATTTTCATTTTATATGGATTTAGAAACTGTTACTTCAATCTTTTTTGCTAAACATTAACTGAATTTTTATTAGGACATTTACATTCTTGCTCAGACAAACCCAGGAGCTATATGTGTGGACAAAGGGATGCCGATAGAAGAATCCTTCTACTTGTCATATAGTTGATGGTTCTGAGCATTGCAGCCACTCTTTTGCGTTTCAGTTGTGGACAGTGGTTACACTGCACTAATGTATTTTAAATGTTGTTTATGGTTTGCTTAATTCATTTTTCTATTAACAGTGTTTTATGACATGATTGTACTTTTCTTTATTGGGATTGCTTATGCACATTTGCTTGATATCTTTAACTAACTGTAGGTAGTTGAGGCAGATAACAAATACGGCATCGGAGATGATGTAATCGGGAAAGCATTGCGGGCAAGGCACATCATAAATGTCGTAGAGTGTGAGGACGCCAATGAAAACACCCCCATTTCTGAGGCTGCAAGTATGAGACCATATGTACAGTCGACCCTTGCGAGGGTCGCATTTTCTGATGGCTCTAACAGTTGGGCATGGTCACAGTTACAATTTTTACACATTTTATTATTTGTTTGGCTTGAACAGGCTTTGCTTGCTTCTAGTCATTAATCATTTATATGCACTTGATTAATGACAAGTGTTTCGATGACACAATGATGACACGATACCTCATAATTGACTTTACAACTTTCTCAAACTTAAAATAAACAATATTGAAGAGTGTATGTATGATCATTGAATTCATATCATTGCTTTTAAAATAGGCAGATTAAAGAGACAATGTAACTTGAAAGTAGACAGATAAACATGAACGTGATGAACGAAACACTAAAATAAATCAACACATACGAGTGTCGACTTGTGCATCGTTTATTAGTGTTGTGTAACCTGACCAACGTATATAAATGTATTGAAGTTTCCAGCTGTACAGTCGAAAACTTGTTTCTGATAAAAAAAAGTAGCCAATTATGCGTTTTTCAACAGTGGTTCTAATTAACTTTTCTTCCATTTTAAATCAAAGTATAAGGTAATTAACTTTATTGGATTGTTTTAATTAATATATCAGTTCATCTGTTTTAAGATGGTACTTACACACTTTAATAAAATATACATGTATAAATAAATGTTTTATGTTTGTAAATTACCATATGTCGATAACAATACAGGGTTAAGACTGTCTGAAGATACTATTTGGAAATAAGGCATACACATTTATGCTGTATTAGTTCACAATCTCAAACTCCGTTCAGCTCAAAATTTTGAAGGCTCGAAGCTTTCTTGTCGGTCCCTGCAACTTCGTGCCATCAGAAGTTGACTGTATTATCAACAACTTACGTTTTCCTGTTTCTTGCTGTATTTTTTACTTATTTATGTTTCACAGTAATCATTTGTTCAAAGAACCTGTTGCATTTGGGTTACTCGTAAGAAAGTGAAATTAAGATATTTAGAACAGTGTGACAGTTGCAACTCGTGAAATTATTATCTTGAAAACAGATTTTGGACTTTGACCTTGATTATAGGTGGCGGTCACATGGAGGTAATCAAGTTCCTACTGGAGAGAGGTGCTGATCCCAACAAACAGGGGCAGTTCATGAGGACCCCTCTGTACAGGGCTGCCTTTGCAGGCCATTTGGAGGCTTGTGAGGTAGGACTGATCTGTAGGACAGTATTTTATGTTATCACTTTTAGTGGTATTAACATTTTCAGAAGTACTGTTCGCCAAATTCCATATAACCGGTCATTTTTTGCGGTCATAAACTGATGGCTATATTCGCGGTCACAATGGAAACAGGAAAATTAAAATCGCTAATACTTTGCAACTCCCTTTTCTGCTGCTGTCATATGTTACCAAAGCAGGAGTTCACAGTCAAGTTCTTGATTGGTTTCGACTATAATAGATTATAATCAAGTCGAAAATACAGAATTTTATTGTCAAACAGATTAGCTAATGTTATCACACCAGGAAGATTGATTAGCACATGCATAATTATCGAGTTTAATCCTTACAAATGGTTTAAGAAGCCTTTTAACAACATTAAACATTAATTATGGTAGTTGTGTTGAATTTTCACGCATTTAAATATGTTCATCAACATATCCCATTCGTGTGAATTAAAGTGTGAATAAGTGTTCAAAATACTTTATGAATAGTTTGCCAACACAAAAAAAATATAAAAAATTGAAAACCGAAAAACACCTTTTTCATAATTTTTGCGAACTTTGCATTACGTGAAAATAAATGGATATATGGTAAATGCATATGTTTCTTTGGTTTCCAGTCAGTTTATGATATCAGATAATTATTGCCAATTATTGACAATTCATTGTCATACAGATTTATATGTTGATGTTTGTACGCTTTTACTTCTGTACTTTGTTCTGAATCGAATATCTATAAACTTATAACTTCTCCGACTATTATGTTAAGTGTTACTTACTAAGGGATAGACAAAGTGTGAATCAATGTTGATTTTGTAGGTCATAATTGATAAAGTTGCTGGTACTAGGTATACTTTTTTATGCCCCCAGCATCTTGATGCGGCAGGCATATAGTGATTGTCTTGTCCGTCCGTCCTTCTGACTCTCAGTGACAAGGTTAAGTACATTTTACCGTTTTGTCTTGCACCAACACGGCTTGCTACAACACTTGGATACTTACTTGCTTATGACCATTCCCTATCCACCCATATCACCCAACTTCTCTTTGACCATGACCTTGTCCTAATTTGCACTTATAATAATTCAAATGGGCTGTTTCTTGGTTAACTAGATTTTACCGTTTCGTCTAGCACCAACACTGCTTTCTACAACACTTTGATATTTACACAGTTGTTACTTTTTATAACTGTTCCCATTTCGCCCATATTACCCATCCCACCTTGACCTTGACCTAATTTGGAAATGGGCTATCCAGCACCAACTGGGGGCATGTGTGTTTATCAAACACAGAATCTTGTCTAATTGCAGATACTCCTACAAAATGGTTCTGACCCTCGGATTTATGCCTCAGATGGGCAGACTCCTGAACAGGTTTGCTTTCAAATTCAAAATCTATATCAGGCATGTAATGGGAAATGCGGGCTTAATGCATGTGCGTAAAGTGCTGTCCCGGATTAGCCTGTGCAGTCCCCACAGGCTAATCCGGGACGATACTTTCCGCCTACAGTTGATTTATGTTTAGAAGAGACTTCCTTGAAACAGAAAATGCCATTAAAGTGGACTGTGCCATCCTAGATTAGCATGTGCAGACTGCACAGGCTGATCCGGGACAACAGTTTACGAATGTGCATTAAGCCCGGGTTTCCCACGACATGCCTCATACCAAGAAAGGAAATGTTTTTTACCCATGGTAAGTTTTATAAAACTGTTCACACTTTAAACGATGGAAAACATAAAAATAAGATATATATTTTTCCAAGTCACAAATTATATGCTATGAAACTTTTACAATTAAAAAAATTGTGTTTGTATTTTCAAATAATCATAATAATGTTATTACTATAATTAAAAAAAACACAACAGAAACTGTTATGTCTTACTGTTGATTTAACACCGCCCGTTCTATATTTATTAGGGTTGGCAACGAATATTGGAATATTCAAACCATGAAAAATAATTGATTATGTTTTAGGTATTCAAATACTTACCTGCCCAATTAATTTAATTTTAATTAGCATACAAAATTCAGTATATGTCAATGTTAGCCGCTAAATATCAAGCACTCATGTCGCCTTAGCTTCTCTAGTGCACAGGTTAGGTGTCAAAGTCAACCTAGCACCCTATTGTTAAGTAGATGACAGTTTGCTATTACTGCATGTTAATCCCATTACGTGGCCCATTGTCTCTTTATCAGCAGTAGGAGATTAAAGCGTCTTATGGATGCTAATTGGTGTTGCTGCTTACATGTGCTCTGAAATAACGCATTGCATTCCTAGGTATATCCGATGTTTGTGGTACTCTGACGACATGCTTGAAAGTAGTTGGAACAGGCAGCATAGTTGTCAACAAAGCATGAGATTAATCGAGGGCCAAGTCTTTCACAAATGTAAAATATAAAACATAGTTACTGTTCTAATAGGTTGCGCTTTGTCCGTGTATTGGCCGCAGTTTTCTAGCCGTATGTTTGTAGTAACTACATAGCGCGCAATGAAGTCTTTTTAACATTACCATTATAATAATTATTGCATCGAATATTCTAATATTTGAATACTTTATCAATCAATAATTCAAATATCAATTTTGGTATTTGTTGCCACCTCTACTATTTATTCTGGTAGTTCTGTGAGTTACAGGTATTCTAAAAATAGTTCTAAGAAAGTGTACCCAATAGCCTAAACATAAATATAACAGAAACAAGCATAGCCATAAAACTTCATCAGCTATAAAACTTGCATGTTAAGGGAGGGGGAGGGAGTACTATCGATGTTAATTCAAGCGCAAATACTGCTGTAGATTGCATCAGTAGCGGCTATCCAGGAGCTAATACGAGGCTGGGACCTGGAGCAGACGGAATCCCTGCTGAAGAAGCTGGAGTCGGAGAAGGAGCGCGTCAAGGAAATGGAGAGACAGAAACGGGAGGCTGAGACAAGCAAGTAGGGATTTCATGTTTAAATTTGTTCCACTTTGCAAAGTAGAATAGCTGGGCCGGCTAGCTCAGTTGGTAGAGCGCTGGACTACAAATCCGAGGATCGCTGGTTCAATTCCCAGCCCGGCCACATAACTTGTGTGGGGATTGGTCATGAAATTATTTCTACGGCCATTCTCCCCCTACCTCTGATTCAAGTAGGGCAGTTGTCAGTTACTGGCATAAGTATGTGCACTTATTACTGGTAAACCAGCTTACCCAGGAAAAGTGTGAGTAGGTTAACTGACCGCCATTATATTAATGAAATTCTGTTGAATACTTCGAAAATTCAAAACAAACAAACAGCAAAGTAGAATAGCAGTCATAAAGTTTGGTACCAAAAATGGTGCTAAAATGTATAGACTTTGTCAAGCATAATTATTAGCATGAGATGAGTAATTTAATGCATGGCTGTAAATACAGTTTCAAGTAATAATTTATGTACTTCATAATTTTTCACTTGTTATTGGCAGTTAACATTTCAGCTCAAAATTATTTGCCTGTATAATAAACATACAATGTAGTATGGAACAAAAAAACTTATAGAGTTTTTAACTACATGGAATTTTTCTTAATACCAAGAAAGACTGCTAGCAATCATGTTTATACTTCTGTGCTTACGTGTATTCCACAACTGATAAAATTCAATTACCACTACACCATCAAAGAAACACATGGTTAATTCATATGTTTACATTGAAATAAAACTATAAAATTGAAATACTATGTATAGTTTGTAGAACAATGTTTTATGTACTTTTGTGTTGTTTGTGGACAACAGTGTAAAAATTTATATTTGATTTTTTGAATTTGACAGATGGCAGTTGTTTCAATTTGATTATAAGACCCAGAAACGTGTTTTATAATTATATACTAAATATAACAAATCAGTTATACACCAGATGTTATCCTTCTTTGTGTTTCACGGTTAGGAGACTCGCCGGACCACCTCATTTCGAGGTGTTAAGAAAATGTCCGGTGGTGACTTCCGAGGTGGTCCGGTGGTAAAAAAATATTGTATGACTTACCAGTTTTGTATTATTTTCTTATGGTAAAGGTACTTTTTTAAAAATCAGCCAATGTCATTACCAGTAGGAATGATAAAAGATGTCAGTACATAGAGTATCATAGACATATTCTTTTAATGACTTCAACTTATAAAAATCCTACAGCTTTTATTTCTGTACATTATTTAACGAAACTACGAACAAGTGTTCTTTTATCATTCCTAATGGTAATATCATTGGCAGATTTCTTAAAAAGCACGCTTAACAAAAAAAACAATGCATTACAGGCTGGAGAATGTTGTCAAGGAAGCTCAAGAAGTCTTTGATGTCGCCCAGAAAAAGGTAAGAAAGAATTTCTAGCAAGGAAATGGATTGTTTATGGTTGGATTTGCAGTTACAAAATGTTCCCCCCCCCATGTAGGCGCTTTGCACTGATATGTTTCTTTATCCTATTACTACAAGTAAATCGATATAATAACAACCCATCGTATAAACTTTAGCTTTATCCGATTGCTATATTTAGCACTCGTTTATTCGATCGTTATTTTTAGCACGCTACGTTTTTTCAGTTGGACGTCATACCAAATGATTCCGTTTGTAGTAAACAAAAAAACCAGTGTTAAATCTGGGAAACCAAAGTAATTTTTTTCATTTTTGACATATTTTCATGCCGTTTTCATGATTTATGAGCATAGCATAATAGGATAAATGAATATTAGGTGAGTGTTGGATAAAGATGAAGTTTATCATGCTCGGCACGAAACATTGGAGCGCTCTGCAAGCCTCACGTTCATCTGTTTCTAAGCCTCACATGGTAAACTTCATCTTTATCCAACACTCACCTAATACTCTCTATGTATACAGTACAGCTCACACAAAATATTTGAGGCGCGTCGTGGGAAAACCGGTCTTAATGCATGTGCGTAAAGTGTCGTCCCGGATTAGCCTTTGCAGTCCGCACAGGCTAATCCAGGACGGCACTTTCCGCTTTTATGGTATTTTCTGTTTCAATGAAGTGTCTTCTAACCATAAATCCACTTTAGGCGGAAAGTGTCATCCCGGATTAGCCTGTGCGGACTGCACAGGCTAATCCGGGATGACACTTTACGCACATGCATTAAGTCTGGTTTTCCCACGACGCGCCACATATAATGATTCATGGAGTTTAGGTGATTAAGTCAGAGGCGAGCCTACAAGGGGTAGACGGGTGTTTTACATTAAATATTGTTGTGTATTGTTGCATCACTTGGCATAAGTTGTACATACATTAAGAGTTAAGCCTCATAATTTGGTGTCAGCCATAATCTACACTGTGGGCAGATATGTCAATTAATTATGTGGATAGAAAATTCTGATTTCATGACAGAGAGTAAAAAATGTGTTTTGACTCTAATAAATATACCCTTTGAAGAGTGTCTCTGCGCACAAAATGCCCTTTTTCCCAGTCAAGCTCCATGCCCCTCTGCTCGTCTAGATTAAACACTTTAGGTGAACTGTAATTAGTATTAACATATCTTACCATGCAATATGCTGTCAAGCTGGATTTATTTTAAAGAAAACTACTAACCTAAAATGTTTACGGTCTTTTCTTACCCATGTGTCATGCTTTTATGTATGGTTCAAAAACAATGAATAGTTGATTTATTTTGTTGTTTAGCATTTAAACTGATTGGACTGTTGTTTCAGTATCAATACGCATACTGCGAGTTGCAGAAGAGAATCATGGAGCATGATCAGGCACCTCAGTTGGGCTTCGAAAAGCCAGAGATCACTATTCAGGTAGGCTGGGAGCAGATAAGTCGGTCGATCATTTATATACTGAGTTAACTGTTTACTTTTTATGATTTCCAAATAATTCATTTTACTATGTAAGCGTTACCATTGTAATCATAATTGTGTATGGCTGTAAAAATTTGGGAATTTGTTTGAAAATGAGGTATATTTTCACAATTTGGGGAAAATATTTCAATATTACAGTGTTTTAAACATTCCGCTACTAGTTTTTTGCAGCCACCTAGTTTTATCTAAAATTCAATGTGATGTTTTGTTATAATTCACGTCTTTTTTTCTTGGTATCAAGATAGTGTTTATATGTTTGTTACCCCATCATGCGTTTTCCCACTGTGGCAAAACAAAGCAATAAAATTGCATATGGGGTAGGCGGGGTTATGGTTGCAGTTTTGAAAATTAGAAAATTCTTTCCACTCAGTAACCCAAGAATGAAAAAGAAACATACTTTAATTGGCCCCCACTATCCAAACAGTTTGTTTTAGAAGAAATGCCAATATCTCTGATAAGTACAAGAAAAGTTGAGCGTGCTGTCTTTCGACAGCTCTTGTTTCCCTGATAATGTGTTTCATCACTCAATGAGTCATAACGTATTTGACCACTCGTAATATGTCTCGCCATTCATAATGCATTTGGCCACTGAGAATATGTGTCGCCACTGAGAATATGTTTTACCACTCATAATAATTATGTTTTACCACTCATAATAATTATGTTTTACCACTCATAATAATTATGTTTTACCACTAATAATATGTTTTGCCACTCGGAATATGTTTTACCACTCAGATTATGTTTTCCCACTCACAATATTTTTTACCTCTTATAATATGAGGCATGTCCTGAGAAAACCAGGCTTAATGCATGTGCATAAAGTGTCGTCCCGGATTAGCCTGTGCAGTTGGCACAGGCTACTCTGGGACGACACTTTCCGCTTTTATGGTATTATCCTTTTCAAGGAAGTCTCTTCTAAACATAAATTCACTGTAGGCGGAAAGTGCCATCCCGAATTAGCCTGTGCATACTGCACAGGCTAATCCGGGACAACACTTTACGCACATGCATAAAGCCTAGTTTTCCCACGACACGACTGATATGTTTTTCTCTGTAGGCTATTCAAGACAGTGAGTTTGAGGTCGAGATAGCCAAGATAGACCTGGAGAAGGCACGGGAGAAACTGTCGCAGGCTAAACTGAAGCTGCGAGAACAGATGAAGGGTGGTGAAGGTTTGTGTAGTAGAAAATTACTGGCAGTCATGGTTTAAACGCATCTTATTCCTGAACAGGGGTTCTTTTGACAACCCCCATACAAATTCATTCGTAGCAAGTAAGGTTGTACCATACAGTGACAAGTGTATATTGTCCCTTGAAAGCCAGATGGGGCTGTCAGCCTTCTTTGCTTTTTGTTTGTTTGTTTTGGTTGGGGGTTTTCGCCGTTTTTAACAGTATATCAGTCATATCACGGCGGTCAGTTAACCTACTTACACTTTTCCTGGGCAAGCTTAGCCGATCTAAGTGGTTTACCAGTACTAAGTGCGCATACCTGTGCCAGTAACTGACAACTGCCCTACTTGAATCAGAGGTAGGGGGAGAATGGCCGTAGAAATAATTTCATGACCAATCCCCACACAAGTTATGTGGCCGGGCTGGGGTTCGAACTCACGATCCCTGGATTGACAGTCGAGCGCTCTACCAGACCCGGCAGCCTTTGCACATATGCTGAAGACACCTTCTGTCTTTCAAGGGACGATATAATAGGTAGTGTGAAATTAAAATAATAACTACCGTTACAGGAATAAAAATGTTGAATATGATTGAGAGATTTTCGCAACATATCCATGCTTGATTCGTTCATCAATCCTCTTTCCCTAATACCCATGGAAATGCATCGTTTAATTTGGTTACTTTCAAGTTTTGGCACAACCAGAAATACATTCGTGGGAAAACCGGTCTTAATGCATGTGCGTAAAGTGTCTTCTCGGATTAGCCTGTACACGCTAATCCAGGACGGCACTTACCGCCTACAGTGGATTTATGTTTAGAAAAGACTTCCTTGAAACAGAAAACACCATAAAATCGGAAAGTGCCATCCCGGATTAGCCTGTGCAGTCTGCACAGGCTAATCCGGGACAACACTTTACTCACATGCATTTAGTCCGGTTTTCCAACGACGCGACTCATTAAAAAAAATCTTTAAAGTTAGAGCTATCACTGGGTGAAAAATTCCTTTAGCCAAATTTACCTTACTTTGTAGAAAACTGGCTAATTTGCACTAATTTGTATCTTTGTATCTTTTTTATACAGAATGTTTTATAGCCAACAAGTTTGTATCCAATATTCCAATTTGTAATGATTCGCTTATTTGGCAAGTGGCAGGGTAATCCTTGATAATTAGATCTATCGACGCTTCCACATGTGTCAATAATATGCAAATTAATCTGCAATTCCATCCAACATTTGCACTTGAATATCACAGTTTGAAAGGTTAAATGAGTTCACACAAAGGAGCACATGGTAATGTTTGTGATATACAATACATAGAAATTAATCCGTTACCAATAGCTAGGGAGAGGTTTAAACTGTGGCAAAACTTGGAAAAGGTTTGTAGTAAACCTAAAGCTTGTGTCACGTTGTGTGCCATTCATTCATTCCTCTCTTACAGAGCTGGACGAAGATGATCTTCCGGGGCTTAAGGTCACGATCAGAGAGCTGGACGATGTTCTGCTGAGAGACGTGGGTAACAGGATTGCAGAGTCAGGGAAGTAAGTGCTAAACACGCATACAAAGTATATTGTTCATTACCCAGTGCCAGGGTACTGTTAACTTTATCACATCAATGTATGCAATCGACGTCCCACAATCTCCAGTCCCCGTACTCAGTTTGACTGAATAAACTATCGGTTGAAATAGTATGTCTTTGTTGTGTACAGTGAATTGAAAATTTGATTTTATTAAAATTATTACCTGCTACTATTTTCAGATGGCCCCTCATTATTGACCCTAACGGGCAGGCGGCCACATTCCTGCGTTACCGTGACACCAACTACATCAACACGCTCAGTCCAGTGCAGATGGAGCCGGAGAAAATACGAATGTCTGTCCTCGGGGCGGTCAGGTAGGCTGTAAGATTGTGGAGAAATAAATTACTGTTTTTTTTCTCCTGGGTTACATTGCCGTAACTTAAGATAGAAAAGTTGTTTACATTTTATTTCTGACATCTATTATAAGTTCATAATTCATACTGAATTTTAAAATACTAGTTATTCACCTTGAATGATCGTTCAAACTTTATATTCATATTCAAAATTGTGATTTTAAAATAGCATTTTGAATAAATATTCATTTGTGACAGGTGGTTATTTCTTTTCAACATAAAGTGAAGAATTTTACATTCCAAGTTTCTTTTACCCTCGTATGATATCCAGTTGTAGCTTTAGTTCAATTACTTTTAAATAAAAGTGAAGAAATTTACATTCAAGATGATACAATCCTTTAAAATACTTAAACCAGGTTTGGTAAGCCGTTCGTGATGGACATGATGGAGGTGGATATGTTCCATGCCGTGGAGACGCGCTTTGATGAAGTCACGTCGGGACTGCTCAACATGGTGATGGACAAGTCAATCATGCGAGAGGAAAAGTGAGTTCATTGTTTGATCATTGCTTATAGTTGAAAAGTGAAATACCCCATGGAGAGGCCAGACATTCCTCAAACTAGATCTTCAACTTCAGCTTAGAGGCATATATATCTACATATGATATGTTAATATCACTGCGAATGGTTAATACCCCTATATTTAATTACTGCCTTTAACTTGAGCATCAAAATTTTGAGTTTAGATATCGTTCCCTTGTACTATGTACTATCATTTGTACCTAAACTAGTGGAATTGATCGCTGCTGTCTGTAGTGATTGTCTGGTAGGTGCAGTTCTTTCACACCATGTGATAGATATATTGGTATAACTGTATATCGCGGTGTCAGATCTCGCGATAATTTATCGCGATATGTAAATTGCTTACCATTATTTAACGATATGTACTGTTTGTGTGTTTGCAATTTCATTTTATGAAATAACTATGATTATTGTATTGTTTTTAGCTCACCTGAGCACGAAGTGCTCAAGGGTGAGCTATTGTGGTCAGTCTGTGTCCGGCGTCGGGCGTCAACATTTTACTTCAAACAACTTCTCTGAAACCACTAGGCAGATTTTAACCAAACTTGGCAGGAATGTTCCTGGGATGGTCCTTTACCAAATGAAAACTCTGGTTGTCATGGCAACCATAGCTTTAAAACCGGAAAACTTCTTGTCAGAAACCACTGGCCGAATTTGAAAATAGTTTTCACAAAAATGCTTCTTGGGTGACCCTTTACCAAATTCCTTCATTCCATTTTGATTTGTTTTAAAAAATGGCGCCAGGGGGCGGTGCAGTTTTCCTTATATGGCTATATTGAAAACTTAAAAAATCGTCTTGTCTGAAACCACTGGCTGGATTTTAAAATAATTTCACAGAAATGTTTCTTGGGTGACCCTCTACCAAATTCCTTGAAATTATTTTGATTCGTTAAAAAACATGGCCGCCAGGGGGCAGGCTAGCTTTCCTTATATAACTATATTGAAAACTTTAAAAATCGTCTAGTCTGAAACAACTGGCTGGATTTCAAAATAATTTCACAGAATTGGTCCTTGGGTGACCCTCTACCAAATTTGTTGAAATCATTTTGATTTGTTAAAAAACATGGCTGCCAGGGGGCGGAGAAGTTTCCCTTATATGGCTATGTTGAAAACATTAAAAATTTCTTGTCTAAAACCCCTGGCTGGATTTCAAAATAATTTCACAGAAATGCTCCTTGAGTGACATTCTACCAAATTTCTTCAAATCATTTTGATACGTTACAAACATGGCCGCCAGGGGGCGGGGCAGTTTTCCTTATATGGCTATATTGAACACTTTTAAAATCTTATAGTCTGGAACCACTGGCTGGATTTCAAAATAATTTCACATAAATGTTCCTTGGGTGACCCTCTATCAAATTCATTGAAATCATTTTTATTTGTGAAAAAACATGGCTGCCAGGAGGCAGGACAGTTTTCCTTATATGGCTATATTGAAAACTTTAAAAGTCTTTTTGACTGAAACCACTGGCTGAATTTCAAAATAATTTTTCACATATATGTTCCTTGTGTGACCGTCTACCAAATTCCTGGAAATCATTTTGATTCGTTAAAAATAATGGCCGCCAGGGGCAGGACAGTTTTCCTTACATGGCTATATTAAAATATTAAACAATCTTTTTGTTAAAAGCCATTATGATGCTTTACACTCAGGTGAGCAACCTACTGCCATCTTGACCCTTTTGTTTTATATACTGTTGTTTTTTTTTGTTTATTTAAAATTAATTATTACTTCCGTCACTCTTGTGTTGATTTTGCATTTGTATACATATCTGGTCAACAATGGTGATTATATAAATGTAATGATTTGCTATAGAAACAGAATTGTTAAGTTTGAATAATGTAATTTGCAAACATATTGCATTTGTAAGACTCAAACGTTAATACTGTTGAAATTGTGACAAATTATCAGTTTATTATTCGCTGAATAATATACCGATTTTGAATTACAGAATGTTTCTTTTTAATACACAAATACATGTGTTTGTGTCGAAATACCTTAACAACCTTAACTTTGCTGTTAAAGACATGTATTAAATTTAATTGTCTTGCAAAAAGCACGACAGACAAATACGTGCTGGTGAGATTTATGGTGTTTTGTTCATGTTTGCCAGATATTGAACGTTACGATGTTTTCCTGCATTAATTAAAGATGATCAATGAGCAGACTAAGAGCGTGCGCGGTCTATAACAAATTGACCGTCAAAAGCCTTGGTTGTTTTTAGAGAGATAGAAAGAGAAACAGCGCATTTTAATATGGGCAATATATCGCGGTATATATCGTGATATATTTTAAAATATTGCGATATATTGCGATATGATTCAGTGATATCGTTAAACCCTTATTTAAACGAACTTGTTCACAGATTATCGCATTTTTTAAAGTATGCCATTAAGTGTCATAACTTCACAGCTTTAAGCATCTGCACTAAAAAACTAAAAAGCACAAGTATAGTAACAAGATAAGTATTTAGAAAGCAAAGGAAAAGAAAACAATTGGTCCCAACGAGGTTCGAACCCGGGACCTCCGGATTAAAAGACCATCGCCTTAATAACTCGGCCATTCCGACTTCCATATTTCATCATGCATTATTTACTTTATGCTAGTGTTCCATGTGATGTCAACAGTTGCAACGAAAACAACTGAAACACTATAAATTTTTCCATCGTTTAGCATTACAAATGCTTTATAAGTTTATCAATTTCAACTGGTAATTACTCATAAACGAAACGGTTTTTACAGTTTATTGTTCTTTTCTTTTTGGAATCAGTGACAAAAAGTTGAAAAATTGTCAATTTGTCGATCTGTGAACAGGTCCCTTTTACACATGTCAATTAGGCAATTTAATTAGCCTTGATAACTCAAGCATTTTCGTCATCCCAGCACACTACCTTGAGTTAAAGAGTTTGACTGTATTTTTATTTTCACACTACCTTGAGTTAAAAAAGTTTGAATGTATTTTTATTTTTATTCCTGTTGTGTTTTTTTTCTCACTTTATTTGGCTTTAAATAGTGTACATTTCTGTGTTCACAGCTACCTGAAGCTGGTCAGAGAGGGGGATCCCCCAGACTATCACAAGAACAAATTCAACGACTTGCGGACCTGCAACTTTAAAGTCTACATCATCACCAAGAATACTCTGCCACCAGACGATCTGCTTGATCGAACTTATCCAATCAGAATTCATGTTCCAGTCACGTGATTAGCCAACCTGATTTCATGTTTTGGTCACATGATTAGCCAATCAAAATTCATGGTCTGGTCACATGGTCATTTAGTCTATTTTTTAATTTACATCCAACTGTATACTAGAGCTATGCCTACTCTTAGTAACCAATGGTCATCACATAGTTCAACGGTATTAGGTCCATTTTACAAACGTTAACTTTAGTTCTCACATTGTATAAATAGTTTACAAAAAGTACAGATTTTAGGCCCAAATTGCTAAATTTCATAATAGTAGTCAAGCGGAAAAAAAGACCACCTTACTTTGTTGACACTTTTTGGAAGTCTTCTGTTATATATGATTTTATTTAAAATTAATTTGTGATGTATGCTTTTGATAATGTGGTGCTTTTTTGTCCACAAAAGTTCGCTTACACTAGAAGTTTATTTAGACTTACAGGAAAACCCCTTAAAAACCTTCTTGTCTAAACCCTAAGGGCCTTATGTTATTGTATTTATAATATTTATATGAATTGTTGCTATGGTAGATCTAAATGTTTTTGTGTGATTACTAAACTGAAAACTGTTTAAAAGGTTACCTCTTTTTTTATTTGTTCAAGTGAGGATTTAAAAATCTTGTCTTGAAAAGCTAAAGAGACCTGTTAAATGATTAGAAAATTGACAAGTTGCAAATCTGTATGACACAAATGTCAAATAAAAAGAGTCAATAAATATGGGCTTCCAATTGCTAATGTCTATATAATTGAAATGAATATTGTGTGAGGTATGAAAGTCATCAATGACAATACATACAATTATTACATGTTTTTTATGTTTATGACATGAAAAAGTTTTATTACGGGAATATTGTAGGTTTTTAGGTTTCGCTTCTTTAACATTGGATTTAGGAGGCCATACAGAGTTGCTTATAAAAATTCAGATGTTGAAAAAGTCCCTTTGATTAAATCTGATTTATTTAGTCCTTGGAAAATCCAGCTGATACTTGAAGAGTTAAGCATTTAATATAGCAGATTGTGTTTTCAGTGTCAAACCTCTGTTAGGTCTTATAAATGCCTCTTAAAAACTTAATAGCTTAAAGGGACTATGTCATCAAAAAGGGCCTCAAGGGGCAATTTCTGTAAAAAAATCTGAAATTTAGATATTAATACTGTCATATAATAATGGTTAAAACAGGGTTATATATATATATAATGGGAAAAGAGTGTACGCATTCTGAGATAAAAATCAATTTATAATATGGGTTGTGTTTGTTTGGCCCTTTTACTGATTACATTGTGACATAAGAATTGTGAGCATTTGGTATAGCCATAGTTAACAAACGACTCCTTATCAAGCAAGATAGCGCAGCTGGTTAAAGTGCTGTCTACAGTTATTTCTTTGAATGGTTTCTAAGTCGTGACTTCAATACCCGATTAGGGTTTTTTTTCAGACTTTTTTGCTAATTTGTTTTTATCAAATGTCTTATTGTGTATTATATTATTTTAATTTATTAATGCACATGTCTTAGTAAAGCGCATTTCTATCAAATAATATAATTTATAGTGCAATAGGAAGCCATTTTTTTGATGACATAGTCCCTTTTAATACCTGGTGTCCAAGAAGGAAAGTTTCAATGTTGCATTTGTAAGTATTAATATATTAGGCAGTTTAATTCGTCTCAAAATAATCATTTTTATTTTACAGATGAAGGATAATGTTTTCATGTTTATACACCATTCAATAAATATTTTATTTTCATCAGTGTAAATAATATATAAACTAATTGTTTTCTTGTAATAACTTGAACCTGTTTAAAAGGTTGTTTTTTTGTGTTTGTAAAAACGAATTTTTTTTTTTTTTTTTTTAATTTGATGAAAAATATCTTTGAGAGTTTGTTTTTTATGCTACCTGCTGTGATAAATTTGTTGTGAATGCCTGTGATATATGCATAATGTACATTAATGGCATTTAAATACTTGTGTTATACATTGTCCACTGTGTCAAAAGTTTATTAAAGTATAATAATATTGTAGCAGTACAATTGTGTTCTTTCTTGTTTCACTCATTAACAGTATTTTGTGAGAAGTCAGTGGTGTAAGCAGTATATAAAATATATTGTAGGAGTTGCATCCCTTATATTGGCACAATCAATTCATAATTTTACAACAGAAACTCACTGAATTATTTACACCTCGTGGTTTAAAATTGTGATAAACGATATACAAATTGGACATTTTTGGAAAAAATATATAAGCTCCTTGTTTATTATGAAAAAAAAAAAATGATTCCGGTTAAGGACGTTCGCAACAAAAAGAAAATAATTTGGTTAATTTCTCCTTTTGCTTCATTTTTTCTTTATTGTATATAGGTTACAATATACTAATTTCATCTGTAAGGTTACGCATGCGCAAATAAATTCCTTCTTTGTTACATATAAAATATTCAAAATTTGATCTCACTTTTCACCATGACCAAGCTACTTTCCAATATATCACCATACATTTTTGGAAAGATGAGGACATAACCTTTTGAAAAAACAGCATGTCAAAAAATTATATGCGTTGTAACTCAAAATATTTACCTTAGAAAAAAAGACACCGGTTTTGAAGGGCATGGAGGCTGACATTTTGCGCATGACTACATGGGCCAAAAGTTATGATGCTGGGAACCACTAGACAAACAGTAGTGCACAAAACAGCCTTTTTTCTTATTGCTTACATATATACCTTTAAAATGATACCAAAACATATCATTTAAACTGTATTTTACAAATTATATGCATCCTGCACTCAACCGCATGTGCTTATTATCTAACTGACAGCATGTAACCCTGAGGATGTGACTTCCGTTTTGGGGTAATTAGACCTTTAATGTCCATTCAAGGTTACGCATGCGGAAATAAATTCCTTCTTTGTTACATGTAAAACATTCAAAGTTTGATCTCAATTTTTCACCATGACCAAGCGACTTCCCAATATATCACCATACATTGTTGGAAAGATAAGGCCATAGCTGTTTGAATAAACAGCATGTCAAAAAATTCTATACGTTGTAACTCAAAATATTTACCTTAGAATAAACACACCGGTTTTGACAGGCAATGGGGGCTGCCATTTTGTGCATGAATACATGGGCCAAAAGTTATGAAGCTGGGAACCACTAAGACAAAGTAGTGCCTAAAACTGTCGTTTTCTTATTTCTTACACATATACCTTTAAATTGATACCAAAACATATCATTTAAACTGTATTTTAAAAATCATATGCATTATACACTGAACCCTATGTGTTTATTATCTAACTGTAACCCTGAGGATGTGACTTCCGTTTTGGTGTAATTTGACCTTCAAAATAAATATGTTTTATAGTAAAAGTTCATAAAGCATATATAATAATCAAAAACACACTATGCAATGTATTTCCAAATAAATTTAGTTCAGAAATTATCCATTAAATATCTTCATTCTATTGATACGTTGTTAATGTATGTTAAAACGGAACAGGAAAAAGGCTACACAAGTACCCTATATGAAATCCAATATTTCCCAAACAAGTTCGGTGAGCCATTCTATTTATTAATGTTTTGGTGTAAGTATACATTGGTGCATGTCTGTGCGAAATTGTAAGAAAATCTGTCGTTTGGAACAAAATATCCATTTGATAAAAATGAAGTTTCAGAAAGCATTATTAGTTACCATTTGACACACTTAAATGTCCAGTCAAATTCATTAGTAAAAGCAGTAAATGTAGTTTAAACGTTTATATTATCAACATACACATGTATATTGCCAAACAAAGCATGTGCAAACACATCAGTTGAAAGAACCATAACCTTGTTTGAAAAATAACTATCCTATATACTTAAAACATTGATAAAAATCCAAACTGAAAAAGGGGCTTCGACAGGTACCGTATTCAAAGCCAATATTTCAGGAACAAGGCCGGTGACCCCAATTTTTTAAGACTGTTTTAGTTTTAGTATACAATGACGCATGTATGTGGGATCTTTTAACAAAATCTGTCATTTGGAACAAAAGGTATTCGTATATTTGATAAATTATTGATGTTTCCACAGGCAAATTTAATGAATAATTAACGTCGTTAGGTGTCCATTACAGGTCATGCGTTAAATGATAACTGTAGATAAAGCGCGTTTTATCATTAAACTGAACTTGTATATTACCAAACGAAACATTTAAAAAAAGATAGATTTAAACATCTCCATCTTTGTTTGAATATAAACGCTTTATATTATTCAACATTCTAAGTAACACAAACTGAAAAAAGGCTTCGACAGGTACCGTATTCAAAATTCAATATTTCCGGAAAAAGGCCGGCGACCCCTATTTTTAGCTCACCTGAGCACAAAGTGCTCATGGTGATCTTTTGTGATCGCCCGTTGTCCGTCGTGCGTGTGTGCGTGCGTCGTCAACGTTTCATTCAAACAATATCTCCTAAACCGCTTGGCAGATTTTCACCAAACTTCACAGGAATGATCCTTGGGTGAACCTCTTTCAAAGTTGTTCAAATCTTTCCGGTCCGCTGCATATGTAGGTCATCAGAGCTAAAAATAGATTTTAAAAGTGTAAACTTAAAAAATCTCTGAAACCGCAGGGCCCAGAGGTTTCATATATGGTATGTGTAACATCCTATAGTGGTCCTCTACAAAGATTATTCAAATTATGCCCCTGGAGTCAAAACGGGCCACGCCCTGGGGGTCACATGGTTTATATAGAATATATAGCAAAATGATTTCAAAAATATTCTCCTCTGAAATCGCAAGACCCCGAGGTTTCATATCTGGTATGTAACATCCTTTAGTGGTCCTTTACAAAGCTTGTTCAAATTATACCCTCTGGGTCAAACCGGCCCACGCCCCGGGGGTCACATGGTTTATATAGAATATATAGCAAAATGACTTTAAAAATCTTCTCCTCTGAAACCACAAGGCCCAGAGGTTTCATATTTGGTATGAAACATCCTATAGTGGTCCTCTACAAAGATTGTTCAAACTATGCCCCTGGGGTCAAAGCTGGCCACGCCCCGTGGGGTCATATGGTTGATAAAGAATATATAGCAAAATGACTTTAAAAATCTTCAACTCTGAACCCACAAGGGCCAGAGGTTTCATATTTGGTATGTAACATGCTATAGTGGTCCTCTACAAAGATTGTTCAAATTGTGCCCCTTGGGTCAAAACTGGCCACGCCCCGGGAGTCACATGGTTTATATAAACTTAAATAGCAAAATGTCTTTAAAAATCTTCTCTGAAACCGCAAGGCCCAGAGGTTTCATATTTGTTATGTAACATTCTATAGTGGTTCTCTACAAATATTGTTCAAATGATGCCCCTGGGGTTAAAACAGGCCACGCCCCAGGGCTTACATGATTTATATAGAGTTACATAGCAAAATATCTCCTCAGAAACCACAAGGCCCCGAGGTTTCTTATTTGGTATGTAACATCATATAGTAGTCCTCTACAAAGATTGTTCAAATTATGCCCGTGGGGTTCAAATGTGGCCACGCCTCGGGGGTCACATGGTTTATATCAACTTTAATAGCAAAATGTCTTTAAAAATCATCTCCTCTGAAACCGCAAGGCCCAGAGGTTTCATATTTGGTATGTAACATCCTCAAGTGGTCCTCTACAAAGATTGTTCAAATTATGCCCCATGGGTCAACACTGACCACACTTTAGGGGTCACACGGTTTATATAGACTTCAATAGCAAAATGACTTTAAAATTTCTTCTCCTCGGAAACCGCAAGGCATAAGGTTTCATGTTTGGTATGTAACATCCGTATAGTGGTCCTCTACAAATATTGTTCAAATTATGCCTCAGGGGTCAAATCTGGTCACGCCCAGGGGGGTGACATGTTTTATTTAGACTCAAATAGCAAAATGACTTCAAAAAATCTTCTCCTCTGAAACGGCAAGGCTCACAGCTTTCCTATATTTGGTACGTAACATTGCATAGTGGTCCTCTCCAAAGACTGTTCAAATTATGCCCCTGGGGTCAAATCTGGTGGCACCCTGAGGGGTCACATGCTTTATTTAGACTTAAATAGCAAAGTTACTTTTAAAATCTTTACCTGAAACCGCAAGGCCCAGTGGTTTGTTCAAGATTGTTCATTTTATGCCCCTGGAATAAAAATTAGCCACGCCTCGAGGGATGCAAATTCCAATTGGGTCACAAGGTCTCAGGTGAGCTTCCTAGGGCCCTCAAGGCCCTCTTGTTTAAGACTGTTTTAGTTTTAGAATACATTGATGCATGTTTGTGCCTTTTTTTTATAGAAAATCTGTCGTTGGAAAAAAAATGAAAGAAATTGTTGCGAACGTCTTTAATGTTTCTGTTCTAATAACTAGTATCAAATACACTATAATCGTGTTTAATTCTTACATGCAGTTGCTTCCCTTCATGTGAAACAATATTATTACTTGGTCATAGCTTCCTTCAATCTCATTAAAATCAAATCCTAACATTGTTAGGATCTGAAGGCATCCTACAACAGGTCACGTTCAAATGACCGTCCGAACAATAAAACATTAGCCCTGCTGCGCCCAATGAAATTGTATTTTGCACAGCAATGTTTGGCCAAGGTTTTTGAAAAGTGATGCATTTCCAGCTGATCATCGGGAATAAATCATGTACAGTTAATTTTCATAGGGATAACAATGGATATAGTGGTACCTTAGGCGAGTAAACATCCAAAGTTCACGTTAATTTCGTGCATAGTATTTGTGGTTTATATATGAAGTTATACCGCAAGATGTTGAAGGCAACAGTTTGATTGGCTCCATAAAAGGTCACCTGAACGTGATCCCTTACGCGAAGTCATCAGATCCAGTCAGCGGATAATATAGAAGATGATTTTAATGAGATTGAGCTTCCTTAAACATTCCTTAAACATACACTCTTCATGTCCATGCTTATTTATTTATTATTATTATTATCATAATTTACTTTTGATTTCCATAAGTTACTTGTGATTTCCGCAAAGTACGCTTGTCACCATTACAATATATAACTAACACTCCCTGGGAAAGACCCTTGATAATGTTGCAGAACTTAAGTTCTAACCCTTTTTCCAATATGTACTTGTTTAAATCGTTTAAATATGTTTAAATCGTCATGTCCAGGCTTGAATTGCATGATCGTAGTATATATATGTATGCTTGAATCCTTGTTTTAGCGCTGTCAGTTTTTCGTAGTTTTATGTAGTATTTCCGCGCCTATAGTGCATTATTTGTGCACCCAGTATATGTGTCCATTCCGACTATCTATTGGCTTTCGACTTGGAAGTGTGTTTTATTGGGGTTTTTTATGCATCCACAAAGTGGGAGGCATTTAGCATTGCAATTGTCCGTCCGTTCGTATGTACGTCCCAAAATGTTGTGGACTCCACTCCTCTTTAACTGCCTGGCGGATTTCGCTCAAACTTTCACTGCTGAAGGACCTTAATGTGTAGGTGATCGTAAAGGAAGGAATTTTGGGTGCGACCAATTTTGGAAGAATTATGGCCCTTAGTCATTTTTTCACTATAGAATATACATGTATATAAAAATAAATTAGAGGAGGCAAAAGATAGTGTTGGCGACACCCTCTTTGAATGTTACCAAAATTGTTTCGTGAAATTGTTTCGTGGGGGCATCCGTGTCTGTGACACATCTAGTTTAAGTGGTGTTTTGTGGGCGGTGGGGGTAATTCTAGTATCGGTAAAAACAGCTACCTGCACTTCGTATTTGGGTTGATGACTACTAACCAAACAATCACGCGCCAAGACGGGACTCGAATCTGAGTTGCCTAGGTGAGAACCTACAAATATCACACATAATTATGACACTGAGTTGCCTAGGTGAGAACCTACAAATATCACACACAATTATGACACTGAGTTGCCTAGGTGAGAACCTACAAATATCACACATAATTATGACACTGAGTTGCCTAGGTGAGAACCTACAAATATCACACACAATTATGACACTGAGTTGCCTAGGTGAGAACCTACAAATATCACACATAATTATGACACTGAGTTGCCTAGGTGAGAACCTACAAATATCACACATAATTATGACACTGAGTTGCCTAGGTGAGAAATTACAAATATCACACATAATTATGACACTGAGTTGCCTAGGTGAGAACCTACAAATATCACACACAATGATGACACTGTGTTGCCTAGGTGAGAACCTACAAATATCACACATAATTATGACACTGAGTTGCCTAGGTGAGAACCTACAAATATCACACAAAATTATGACACTGAGTTGCCTAGGTGAGAACCTACAAATATCACAAACAATTATGACACTGAGTTGCCTAGATGAGAACCTACAAATATCACACACAATTATGACACTGAGTTGCCTAGGTGAGAACCTACAAATATCACACACAATTATGACACTGAGTTGCCTAGGTGAGAACCTACAAATATCACACACAATTATGACACTGAGTTGCCTAGGTGAGAACCTACAAATATCACACACAATTATGACACTGAGTTGCCTAGGTGAGAACCTACAAATATCACACACAATTATGACACTGAGTTGCCTAGGTGAGAACCTACAAATATCACACATAATTATGACACTGAGTTGCCTAGGTGAGAACCTACAAATATCACACACAATTATGACACTGAGTTGCCTAGGTGAGAACCTACAAATATCACACATAATTATGACACTGAGTTGCCTAGGTGAGAACCTACAAATATCACACACAATTATGACACTGAGTTGCCTAGGTGAGAACCTACAAATATCACACACAATTATGACACTGAGTTGCCTAGGTGAGAACCTACAAATATCACACACAATTATGACACTGAGTTGCCTAGATGAGAACCTACAAATATCACACATAATTATGACACTGAGTTGCCTAGATGAGAACCTACAAATATCACACATAATTATGACACTGGGTTGCCTAGGTGAGAACCTACAAATATCACACATAATTATGACACTGAGTTGCCTAGCTGAGAACCTACAAATATCACACATAATTATGACACTGGGTTGCCTAGGTGAGAACCTACAAATATCACACATAATTATGACACTGAGTTGCCTAGATGAGAACCTACAAATATCACACACAATTATGACACTCCAGCTGCATCAGCAGGATAGAAACGCGTAGTAAGTGTCGTGGGAAAACCGAACTTAATTCATGTGCGTAAAGTGTCGCCAGGATTAGCCTATGCAAGGCTAATCCAGGACGGCACTTTCCGCTTATATGGTATTTTCTGTTTCAAGGAAGTCTCTTCTAAACATAAATCCACTGTAGGCGGAACGTGTCGTCCCGGAATAGCCTGTGCGGACTGCACAGGCTGATCCGGGACGACATTTTACGCACATGCATTAAATCCGATTTTTCCCACGACACGCCTCATATCAACTTTCGAAGGATAATTTATTCGGGCAAGTGACCAGTTGTCCTTCACTGCATACAATAGGAAAACACGAAACAAAACAACATACAAACCATTTCTCTAAACGGAAATCTTGCAAACGCACAATGGTGAGATTGAATATGATTCACCTGCATGACCACAATAAAATTTGAAGTGATTTCCATTTAACAGCAGAAAGAATGTCAAAGCTGTTTCCAGAAAAGTGAATAGAAATATGTCAAATTGTAAAAAATAGAAGAGGAAAACATAAATATAATTATAATGTACCCATTATGCATAGAAATGTCAGATGTAATTTTGAAAAGGTGTTGTCTAACATTTTGTTTGGAAGTTATTTTACGAGAAGAATTTTATGTTTTAAGCAATAACTTGCGCTAAATTTAAAAATTCTAGGTCCAACGTGTGTTGGAAAGTTAATGTCAAATCGCATTGATTACGCCAAGGGATTAAAGGGACTATGTCAACAAAAGGGCCTCAAGGGGGTAATTTCTGTTACAATTCTGAAATTGAAACTAGCATTAAATAACGGTTAAGATAAGGTATAACAAATCAATTTATAATATGAGTCTTTTTCGAACAAGGCCCCTATTCGTGTTTACATTTTGACGCCAGAATTGTGATTATTTTGTATAACCACAGTTTACACATATTCCCGTACGAAGCAGAACAGCGCAGTTTGTTATAGCGCTGTCTACTGCTATTTCTTCTCACGTCTAAGTCGTGAATCTCATACCCGCTTAGTGTTTTCAAACATGTTTGCTGATTTGTTTTTATGAAATATCTCATTGTGTATTACATTATTTATTCTAAAATTTCCATGACTTAGCATAGCCTATTTCTATAATCTAATGTTAGTTATAGTGCAATGTGAAACCAATTTTTCGATGGCATAGTCCCTTTAACTTTGCGTATAATTGTCATATTGTCAAAAACCGTTCTGCATTATTGGGTCTTTCCGTCAAAAGGCTTTTTGATTCACCACAACTAGAAGAAAAATTGGGTTAATAAATGACTACAGACATTTCTATCGTTTGTAATGCCCTATCTTATTTTATGATGCTAGAATGTTTATTACCCTTTGGAGAATGAGAATTAATAACATGGACGCAAAATGTAAGACTTGTTTTGCTTAACTTGGCCATCAAATACGATCACGGTCGATAAATCTTTGTTTTTCTTCAATTCAATGTCTTATTATCAGAAATGAATTGGCAGACGAACTTTCATCTTCAAGATTCACTTTCATCTTCAAGATTCAAATGTTCGTTTAATAGTTTTTGTTTCAACGGGATACATGTATAATGTCAAACTCTTTACATATTTTTGCATACTATAAACGCTGACACAAATGCCAATCATATTCATATTACTCTGCAATATTATCCATTATCGCACTTGGATATCACGTGTTTAGCGGTTAAGCTAGTTCATACAAAAGAGCGCGTGCATATCGTTTGTGATATTCAAATGAGCATGTGGTAATGTTTGTGATATTCGATGAATGGAAATTAATCCTTTAACGATAGCTGGGGAGGGGTTTAAACTATTCGTGGCAAAACACGGATCGGTCTATTATAACAGCATGCAGTCTGCGAGTGACGAAACGAAGTGTGATGCTGCGGTATCGACAGAATAGTCAACTAAATTATAAATGACTGACTGACTGACCGACCGATCGATCGATTTATTGATTTAATGATTGCTGGCTTGCTGGCTGATTAGGCTGATTAGTCGGTTATTGCGGACATAAATAAGCTCACTCGTTTTGAAGGGGTCTGTCTACGTGTGGGAGAAAAAGACATGCATAGGTGCCTTCAGAAGGGGGACGGGGTCATTCGTACTTCGAAATGAACAATTATATAAGTACCCTTCAGATATAGATGACTTACTTCACCATTCCACACACGCCACGAATCGCCACGAATTGATAAATTTGAGGATTCGTGAGGATTCGTGACAATTTGCACAATTTCTGCGTCGAACTTTGACGTTCTACGATTCATTTACGATACAGTTACGATAGTGTTACAAATATTCGTGGGATTCGGCTGGAATGGCACAAGAATTAACAACGTTTTAGAATCTATTACGTCTACTGCACGAACGTAAGGAATCAGTTATGTATCAGTTAAGAATACGCCGAGTGAATGTACTAATAATGTACAAATTACAATATATTATTATATTTGTTTGGCGTGTATTCGTAGGATTCGTGACATGTTCGTAGCGAATTCTCGAATCCCCGAATGAGTTAAGAATACCTACGAATACATACAAATGCCTTCGAATCGTTTACGTTTCAGTTACGATGCCTAAGAATGCACTACGAATTTGATACGAATTATAACTGTGAATTTTTGGAATCGGGGGTTTGTGGCTAACATTTTGAACAGTTCAAAGCTTTTGTCACGAATTCCCGACTGCTCAAGAATTGCAAGAACTGACTACGAACATATTCGAATCAGTTTAGAACTTCACGAACTGATAACGATTCAACTACGAATCCTAATGTTTTCATTTTTTTTGCCATTCGTGGGATTCGTGATGTCTGTGGAATAGGGGTACTACCCAGTGTTAGGTTGTGTATTTTAAGATCATCTGATGACTGTTTGAGTTAACGATCGGGAGGTCCCGGGTTCGATCCCCACTCCGGGAGCGTTCTCAAGATCTCCCACAAAGACACCAAGTACTGGTTCTACCCAGGAAACGGACTCGAGAGTGTCTCTATAAGCCTAAGGCTTTCGATGCAATCGAGCTTAAATAAATAGGTTTACACTAACAGTTCACTATCTTTTCAGCGTGCAATTCGATGTATAATAATATGGTTTGGGGCACAAGCTAATCAAATTTCCATAACAAAGGATGAATGCTTTCTTTCTTTTATTGGAATTAGGCCAAATTTCAGAATCGCCCATAGCGCTTTTGGAAATTCCAATATTGCACGGAAAATAATATATTCTTCCTATCACACTGCTTGACATAAAATACATTTTTATAACCAATATTCTATGCACATATTAATTATCAAATCGAAAATAATTTTTATCAACAATGTTGTTACATAATCATCAAATGAGTAATCAGCTTGTCATCTTTTCCAGCACACTCATCAACACTTTTACCCCCTCTACATCGAGAACACGTTGCTTTACCGTCCTTTAGTGCTTAATTGTTAGGCGTAAAAAATATGTTTGTTTCAGGTTACATGCTCAAAAAACATTTAGGGTAGGTAGGTCGGGATTTCTTTATTTTATTTGGTAAATGGTCAACTTAAAGATTCTAAAACTTAATATATATTCAAAACATATCAGTAATATCATAAAACATTGATTATAAGTGGATGCTATCAAAACAAAACACATATTTAAACAACAAACATTTAATTATTGAACAAAAAGGTAAAACAAATTATCTGACAAACTCAATAAAATGTTCTAGGGTCGGGGCATTTTTTCAGGGTAGGTCGGGAAACCTGAAACAAACATAATTTTTTTACGCCTGAACACAATGCGAACACAGTAAGTGTTGTGAAAGTTTCCCTTCCTACATTCTACATTCACGTGCGTCCCAGGCACTCGTTAAACCCCGTGCACCGGATAAACCGTGGAAGTGTGGTCGCATGGAAACCGATATGGCAGATAATATCTACCTACTGTCGTAGTCTCCTGTGATATTACGATGATAACGTGGTAGAGCACAGAGACACCGGTTCAGGTGAGTTAAATTATTGGAGACATGTATTCACTATCATCATTAGGCTTTCCAGTGAAATTTAACCTTTTGTTAGGCGACTAATTGTCATTCTTTGCGATAACGAGTGCATTGAAAGCATTAGTTGAGTTAAATTATCGGAGACATGTATTCACTTTCATCATTAGTCTTTCCAGTGTTTGTTTATTAAAATATAACCTTTTGTTAGGTGACTAATTGCCATGCTTTGCGATAACGAGTGCATCACAAGCATTGTTAGTACTATGACTCTGTTCTTTTGTGTTTACTATGTTTATCAATTAGATGATACCCTGGTAAACGGTTGGTTAAACCACCAGTTTATTTGAATATGATGGACATTAATCGCCACCGTAGAATGAAAATGGCCTATCTGCTTCTATAACATATGTAAGATAGGCCCTTTTCATCCGAATGTGGCTATTTGTGAAACATCCATTTTGCGACCTCTCAATCTGAATATGAAAGTTCTTTCTGTAAGTCTTCACTTTAAATATTGTCCAATGTAGTTCAAGTGTTCTATTGGAGATGCAAGATGTGTGTACCTAGTCCGTTAGCGTTTAACTTGAGAACCGATAGTTTAGTTATGATCCCATGTCAGAACGCTTTGCACTCAGTTGTTCTGATAGGATATGTGCAAGGTCGTGTATGTCGAGGGTTTTGCGAATCGTCTATACATATATAGTATATGTCTATGTCCGTACTATGCGAACTCGCACTCACTGTGTGGTATTTTGAAAAGGAATCCAAGATGCAATGTCTTTAGAACAATGTCCTGATGCTTAAATTTTGATTTGATCTTCCGTGGTAAAAAGTCCAAGCTTAAAACGCACAATGTACATTATATTTCGTGTTCGGATGAGTGCATTCGCAATCACTGCAAACTTCAAAACTTGGTGGTTCCAGGATCGACACCAAGCTAGATTCTTTTTCAGTTTCCTGTCGTCCGCGTGTGACGTTCGCGGTGCAGTACAGTCAAGCGAACTACGCTCTTTCTATTAATTATGACTGCGTCACAGGCTACAAGTCAGTAAATCGAAACCTGAAAGGTTCCTTCTTCAAAAAAGCCAAAATTCACGCTTGTTTTCTAACCTTTTAGTTATTTAAGACAATGTATGTCATGTGTATTATAATGTAAATATTATGTGATTTATTACAATTACAGTTTATAAAAAAAGGTCAATAAAATGCTACGTCAAACTAATGACACTCATATTTTAGCTCTTTACTTGTATGTAACCGATATATTCACCTGGGTGTGTCCTAAATAAGACCACTAAATTAATGCGCTACATCGGTTATGTTTGACTCGTTGCGAAAGTGTTATTTCTTGTTACCGATTCTTATTTTCAATATTTTGACAACAAATTACTGCAATGTATTAATTTTAAACTGTAGTATTGAAAATCGAGAGAAAGCATCGTATGACCTACTTTTGACTCTGTAGGCTACGAACCACTAACGATCGATGCTTCTAACTACCACGCTTCAACGGTTATTTGCATGGCTCGTTGCAGATTGACTTGTTAACTGGCATGTATATAATTCCGTTTGCATTAGATAATTAGCTTGAAAAATATGTTTTCGTCACTTAAAAATTAATTTTTATTATGATGTAGTATGCTATTGAATAAGAAGACTTATTTTCAAGTCTAAATGTGGACAATTGAACTTCATTCAAACAAATGTTTCATTTTTCGCAAAATTGCAGCCATAATTCACATGATTATATTTTCTTTTATCTCCGACAGTCTTTCTATGCTGTCAGCGTTTTGATTTTTCTAGCCGACCTTGCTAAGCGTGATTATCCAACATGTTGCTAATCTAGGACGTAGAAGCCATGGAGTAAACTCTCTCCGGGCATTTTACGGCTCACTAAAATTCTTATCAATTCCACTGAGGCGTAAAAACACCAGTGCATCGATATATACTTGCCTCTCCTATCGTTTGATTTATAATCATTTTATATGATTATCTAACTAAACTCAATGTAACCCTTCCCTTTTGTGTTTGTCGTCTGCTTTGGGAGTTAAGGACACATGCTGGCAATAACTCCAATAGCAGGTGGAAATTCGCCAGTATAAACTTAATTGGGTTACAAACAGGTCTTTGGGTTCATGTAGACCATTTGGGTTCATTTAGTATCTTCCTGCAGACGAAGTGAACTTTGTGACAACAAGAAGTGAAAAGTATGCATATGTTTCGTGAATATTAATGCACAATGAAATATGACACAAAACGATGTTTATAATTAAATTCACAGGTTTCACTTGGAAATTATTCACTTTGATACAAATGCGCGTGGACTGCCTTCACAAGTGCCTTACTCTCTAAATCTAACTGTAATCTCAATCTGACCAATGTGCGTACTTTTTTACGCCGTGGTTAAGTTATTTCGACGAACATTGATTCCAGGGGTCATATTCCAGAAACATCTTAAGTTTATCTTAAACTATTTTCACTTAAGTTCCAATTTTTGTAAGGTTATATTTTTAAAACTACTTATAAATTAATGAATCCAATTACAGTTTATTAAGTAGTAGTTAATAATAAGTTTATAATTAGAGAACATTTAGTGAAAATTTGTGTATACATGGACAAAAAATGCTTAAGAAAAATGACGACTTTAAGGCCAAGGATAAGATTTCACTTAAGGTGTTTCTGGAATATGACCCCAGGGCCTATATTCACAAAGCTCCTTAGTGAAAACTTAAAAATAAATTTCTGAAAATCATAAAATTCCTTAAATCTGTAGCTGGTTCATTTTACGTTTATTTTGTCTTAAATGGTTTTACTCAGGTAAAAAAATCAATAGATGCTTCTTATTTTACCATATTTCAAGAGTAAAATATTGATTTTCACCGGGAACAATGAATTTGAATAGTTCACTTAAATATAATTTAAGTTAAAATGTTCCTTATGAGCTTTGTCGATATGGCCAGGGACTTACTTTCTAACGATTGAAACTAGCGTAACAATACACGCGGTAATCAGCTGAACCTAGTTGATTTTAACACCGAGCGCAACGGAAAGTGAACGAAGCGCTCTACGGAAATATACGAAGTTTACCGACAGTTCAAAGTTTGAAAAGAATGTAAATTATGTCTCTTTCTAATGTAGTTCTTATACGAGGATATGTACAAGGAAAAAAAAACAGTTTGTTAAGGAAATACTACATATTACAGCACACAACGGCGCTCAAGTGGTGGTAACACCTACACGTATAACCCACACCATAAAATCTGAAATGTTGCACCAGAGATTCAGCGACAACTATGACGGATAAAACATTCCGTAAGAATGGTAAACATTTTCTCTCGCTAATGAGAATAAATTAATTGCCCAAGAGTGCAGGAAATGTACTTTATGATCTTGATAGTGCGGTGTAACCTTTTCTAAATGTATAAACGATGTCGATGAAAAGCGTTTACGTAGCAAAATTCTTGAAATGTTTGCAGATTACAGTTAAGGCCATACAAATTCTTGAAATGTTTGCAGATTACAGTTAAGGCCATACCAATTTGATTGAAATGTTTGCAGATTACAGTTAAGGCCATACCAATTTGATTGAAATGTTTGCAGATTATAGTTAAGGCCATACAAAATTCTTGAAATGTTTGCAGATTACAGTTAAGGCCATACAAACCTCTTGAAATGTTTGCAGATTATAGTTAAGGCCATACCAATTTGATTGAAATGTTTGCAGATTACAGTTAAGGCCATACCAATTTGATTGAAATGTTTGGAGATTACAGTTAAGGCCATACCAATTTGATTGAAATGTTTGCAGATTACAGTTAAGGCCATACAAAATTCTTGAAATGTTTGCAGATTACAGTTAAGGCCATACCAAATTCTTGAAATGTTTGCAGATTACAGTTAAGGCCATACAAAATTCTTGAAATGTTTGCAGATTACAGTTAAGGCCATACCAAATTCTTGAAATGTTTGCAGATTACAGTTAAGGCCATACCAAATTCTTGAAATGTTTGCAGATTACAGTTAAGGCCATACACAATTCTTGAAATGTTTGCAGATTACAGTTAAGGCCATACAAAATTCTTGAAATGTTTGCAGATTACAGTTAAGGCCATACCAAATTCTTGAAATGTTCGCAGATTACAGTTAAGGCCATACCAATTTGATTGAAATGTTCGGAGATTACAGTTAAGGCCATACCAAATTCTTGAAATGTTCGCAGATTACAGTTAAGGCCATACCAATTTGATTCTATGCTAAGCGTCTTCGGGCTGGTAGGTTTTCGGATGCCTGAACAACGACAAAATTTGACATTGTAAAAATCGAGCTAGAAAGCGTATAAAATATGCCTATAATGGGTGATTTCTTAATTTTATGATCTCAGCCAATGAATGACAGTGTAAATAATACAAGTCATTATGCTTAGTTCAAGTTGTATTTAAGTTTTGAATGAATATTGTTGGTGGACGTTGGTGGACGTCTTGCATTTTGTGTAGGTGTATCACTTGGAATAAGTTGATGACACATGTATTACACAATTCTGAATTGGAATCTTGCTTTTGTCAGTAACTTACCTACTGCTTTATTGATCTAAACACTTTGAATTGGTATGTGTTGTCTTTAATATTTCTATTTTGAATTGCTCATTTTAGAACATACTTTCAAATGTGTGTATATTCAATTTAAAATATGTTGAAACATGTTTCTATGATCAAGAAGGTGTTATTATCTAGATGTATTCTTTGGTGTAAATGTCATGGTTTGTCAATACCTTTATGATAATTATGTTATGGCTTTAGACTGAACTTGAACAAAATGACTTTTATGTGTTTTTACCAATATTTATTTTTAAAAAGTGTGCAACTAGTCAATTATCTGTTAAAATACTCTGTTAAAGTAGGTTCCCAATATGACGATGATAACTATATAATAGTTTTGCGAAGTAAACATTTGCTTTAGCTCGTACCACTGCCACGAATAAGTTATCAAAAACATGTTTTTTATCGACTCATTGTTTTTTCCTGCCTGGTTGTAGGTTTTGAAAAAGTATGGGAACCTACCAGTCCGATGACGCTAAACATAGACTCAAATTTGCATGTCCTTGTCCTTATCTTAACTTGAGTTATACAAGCTGTTCTTACTTCCATATTTAGTTGCTCGTGTGACGTACGCGGTGCAGTACAGTCAAGCGAACTACGCTCTTTCTATTAATTATGACTGTGACACAGGCTACAAGTCAGTAAATCGAAACCTGAAAGGTTCCTTCTTGAAAAAAGCCAAAATTCACGCTTGTTTTCTAACCTTTTAGTTATTTAAGACAATGTATGTCATGTGTATTATAATGTAAATATTATGTGATTTATTACAATTACAGTTTATAAAAAAGGTCAATAAAATGCTACGTCAAACTAATGACACTCATATTTTAGCTCTTTACTTGTATGTAACCGATATATTCACCTGGGTGTGTCCTAAATAAGACCACTAAATTAATGCGCTACATCGGTTATGTTTGACTCGTTGCGAAAGTGTTATTTCTTGTTACCGATTCTTATTTTCAATATTTTGACAACAAATTACTGCAATGTATTAATTTTAAACTGTAGTATTGAAAATCGAGAGAAAGCATCGTATGACCTACTTTTGACTCTGTAGGCTACGAACCACTAACGATCGATGCTTCTAACTACCACGCTTCAACGGTTATTTGCATGGCTCGTTGCAGATTGACTTGTTAACTGGCATGTATATAATTCCGTTTGCATTAGATAATTAGCTTGAAAAATATGTTTTCGTCACTTAAAAATTAATTTTTATTATGATGTAGTATGCTATTGAATAAGAAGACTTATTTTCAAGTCTAAATGTGGACAATTGAACTTCATTCAAACAAATATTTCATTTTTCGCAAAATTGCAGCCATAATTCACATGATTATATTTTCTTTTATCTCCGACAGTCTTTCTATGCTGTCAGCGTTTTGATTTTTCTAGCCGACCTTGCTAAGCGTGATTATCCAACATGTTGCTAATCTAGGACGTAGAAGCCATGGAGTAAACTCTCTCCGGGCATTTTACGGCTCACTAAAATTCTTATCAATTCCACTGAGGCGTAAAAACACCAGTGCATCGATATATACTTGCCTCTCCTATCGTTTGATTTATAATCATTTTATATGATTATCTAACTAAACTCAATGTAACCCTTCCCTTTTGTGTTTGTCGTCTGCTTTGGGAGTTAAGGACACATGCTGGCAATAACTCCAATAGCAGGTGGAAATTCGCCAGTATAAACTTAATTGGGTTACAAACAGGTCTTTGGGTTCATTTAGACCATTTGGGTTCATTTAGTATCTTCCTGCAGACGAAGTGAACTTTGTGACAACAAGAAGTGAAAAGTATGCATATGTTTCGTGAATATTAATGCACAATGAAATATGACACAAAACGATGTTTATAATTAAATTCACAGGTTTCACTTGGAAATTATTCACTTTGATACAAATGCGCGTGGACTGCCTTCACAAGTGCCTTACTCTCTAAATCTAACTGTAATCTCAATCTGACCAATGTGCGTACTTTTTTACGCCGTGGTTAAGTTATTTCGACGAACATTGATTCCAGGGGTCATATTCCAGAAACATCTTAAGTTTATCTTAAACTATTTTCACTTAAGTTCCAATTTTTGTAAGGTTATATTTTTAAAACTACTTATAAATTAATGAATCCAATTACAGTTTATTAAGTAGTAGTTAATAATAAGTTTATAATTAGAGAACATTTAGTGAAAATTTGTGTATACATGGACAAAAAATGCTTAAGAAAAATGACGACTTTAAGGCCAAGGATAAGATTTCACTTAAGGTGTTTCTGGAATATGACCCCAGGGCCTATATTCACAAAGCTCCTTAGTGAAAACTTAAAAATAAATTTCTGAAAATCATAAAATTCCTTAAATCTGTAGCTGGTTCATTTTACGTTTATTTTGTCTTAAATGGTTTTACTCAGGTAAAAAAATCAATAGATGCTTCTTATTTTACCATATTTCAAGAGTAAAATATTGATTTTCACCGGGAACAATGAATTTGAATAGTTCACTTAAATATAATTTAAGTTAAAATGTTCCTTATGAGCTTTGTCGATATGGCCAGGGACTTACTTTCTAACGATTGAAACTAGCGTAACAATACACGCGGTAATCAGCTGAACCTAGTTGATTTTAACACCGAGCGCAACGGAAAGTGAACGAAGCGCTCTACGGAAATATACGAAGTTTACCGACAGTTCAAAGTTTGAAAAGAATGTAAATTATGTCTCTTTCTAATGTAGTTCTTATACGAGGATATGTACAAGGAAAAAAAAACAGTTTGTTAAGGAAATACTACATATTACAGCACACAACGGCGCTCAAGTGGTGGTAACACCTACACGTATAACCCACACCATAAAATCTGAAATGTTGCACCAGAGATTCAGCGACAACTATGACGGATAAAACATTCCGTAAGAATGGTAAACATTTTCTCTCGCTAATGAGAATAAATTAATTGCCCAAGAGTGCAGGAAATGTACTTTATGATCTTGATAGTGCGGTGTAACCTTTTCTAAATGTATAAACGATGTCGATGAAAAGCGTTTACGTAGCAAAATTCTTGAAATGTTTGCAGATTACAGTTAAGGCCATACAAATTCTTGAAATGTTTGCAGATTACAGTTAAGGCCATACCAATTTGATTGAAATGTTTGCAGATTACAGTTAAGGCCATACCAATTTGATTGAAATGTTTGCAGATTATAGTTAAGGCCATACAAAATTCTTGAAATGTTTGCAGATTACAGTTAAGGCCATACAAACCTCTTGAAATGTTTGCAGATTATAGTTAAGGCCATACCAATTTGATTGAAATGTTTGCAGATTACAGTTAAGGCCATACCAATTTGATTGAAATGTTTGGAGATTACAGTTAAGGCCATACCAATTTGATTGAAATGTTTGCAGATTACAGTTAAGGCCATACAAAATTCTTGAAATGTTTGCAGATTACAGTTAAGGCCATACCAAATTCTTGAAATGTTTGCAGATTACAGTTAAGGCCATACACAATTCTTGAAATGTTTGCAGATTACAGTTAAGGCCATACCAAATTCTTGAAATGTTTGCAGATTACAGTTAAGGCCATACAAAATTCTTGAAATGTTTGCAGATTACAGTTAAGGCCATACCAAATTCTTGAAATGTTTGCAGATTACAGTTAAGGCCATACACAATTCTTGAAATGTTTGCAGATTACAGTTAAGGCCATACAAAATTCTTGAAATGTTTGCAGATTACAGTTAAGGCCATACCAAATTCTTGAAATGTTCGCAGATTACAGTTAAGGCCATACCAATTTGATTGAAATGTTCGGAGATTACAGTTAAGGCCATACCAAATTCTTGAAATGTTCGCAGATTACAGTTAAGGCCATACCAATTTGATTCTATGCTAAGCGTCTTCGGGCTGGTAGGTTTTCGGATGCCTGAACAACGACAAAATTTGACATTGTAAAAATCGAGCTAGAAAGCGTATAAAATATGCCTATAATGGGTGATTTCTTAATTTTATGATCTCAGCCAATGAATGACAGTGTAAATAATACAAGTCATTATGCTTAGTTCAAGTTGTATTTAAGTTTTGAATGAATATTGTTGGTGGACGTTGGTGGACGTCTTGCATTTTGTGTAGGTGTATCACTTGGAATAAGTTGATGACACATGTATTACACAATTCTGAATTGGAATCTTGCTTTTGTCAGTAACTTACCTACTGCTTTATTGATCTAAACACTTTGAATTGGTATGTGTTGTCTTTAATATTTCTATTTTGAATTGCTCATTTTAGAACATACTTTCAAATGTGTGTATATTCAATTTAAAATATGTTGAAACATGTTTCTATGATCAAGAAGGTGTTATTATCTAGATGTATTCTTTGGTGTAAATGTCATGGTTTGTCAATACCTTTATGATAATTATGTTATGGCTTTAGACTGAACTTGAACAAAATGACTTTTATGTGTTTTTACCAATATTTATTTTTAAAAAGTGTGCAACTAGTCAATTATCTGTTAAAATACTCTGTTAAAGTAGGTTCCCAATATGACGATGATAACTATATAATAGTTTTGCGAAGTAAACATTTGCTTTAGCTCGTACCACTGCCACGAATAAGTTATCAAAAACATGTTTTTTATCGACTCATTGTTTTTTCCTGCCTGGTTGTAGGTTTTGAAAAAGTATGGGAACCTACCAGTCCGATGACGCTAAACATAGACTCAAATTTGCATGTCCTTGTCCTTATCTTAACTTGAGTTATACAAGCTGTTCTTACTTCCATATTTAGTTGCTCGTGTGACGTACGCGGTGCAGTACAGTCAAGCGAACTACGCTCTTTCTATTAATTATGACTGTGACACAGGCTACAAGTCAGTAAATCGAAACCTGAAAGGTTCCTTCTTGAAAAAAGCCAAAATTCACGCTTGTTTTCTAACCTTTTAGTTATTTAAGACAATGTATGTCATGTGTATTATAATGTAAATATTATGTGATTTATTACAATTACAGTTTATAAAAAAGGTCAATAAAATGCTACGTCAAACTAATGACACTCATATTTTAGCTCTTTACTTGTATGTAACCGATATATTCACCTGGGTGTGTCCTAAATAAGACCACTAAATTAATGCGCTACATCGGTTATGTTTGACTCGTTGCGAAAGTGTTATTTCTTGTTACCGATTCTTATTTTCAATATTTTGACAACAAATTACTGCAATGTATTAATTTTAAACTGTAGTATTGAAAATCGAGAGAAAGCATCGTATGACCTACTTTTGACTCTGTAGGCTACGAACCACTAACGATCGATGCTTCTAACTACCACGCTTCAACGGTTATTTGCATGGCTCGTTGCAGATTGACTTGTTAACTGGCATGTATATAATTCCGTTTGCATTAGATAATTAGCTTGAAAAATATGTTTTCGTCACTTAAAAATTAATTTTTATTATGATGTAGTATGCTATTGAATAAGAAGACTTATTTTCAAGTCTAAATGTGGACAATTGAACTTCATTCAAACAAATATTTCATTTTTCGCAAAATTGCAGCCATAATTCACATGATTATATTTTCTTTTATCTCCGACAGTCTTTCTATGCTGTCAGCGTTTTGATTTTTCTAGCCGACCTTGCTAAGCGTGATTATCCAACATGTTGCTAATCTAGGACGTAGAAGCCATGGAGTAAACTCTCTCCGGGCATTTTACGGCTCACTAAAATTCTTATCAATTCCACTGAGGCGTAAAAACACCAGTGCATCGATATATACTTGCCTCTCCTATCGTTTGATTTATAATCATTTTATATGATTATCTAACTAAACTCAATGTAACCCTTCCCTTTTGTGTTTGTCGTCTGCTTTGGGAGTTAAGGACACATGCTGGCAATAACTCCAATAGCAGGTGGAAATTCGCCAGTATAAACTTAATTGGGTTACAAACAGGTCTTTGGGTTCATTTAGACCATTTGGGTTCATTTAGTATCTTCCTGCAGACGAAGTGAACTTTGTGACAACAAGAAGTGAAAAGTATGCATATGTTTCGTGAATATTAATGCACAATGAAATATGACACAAAACGATGTTTATAATTAAATTCACAGGTTTCACTTGGAAATTATTCACTTTGATACAAATGCGCGTGGACTGCCTTCACAAGTGCCTTACTCTCTAAATCTAACTGTAATCTCAATCTGACCAATGTGCGTACTTTTTTACGCCGTGGTTAAGTTATTTCGACGAACATTGATTCCAGGGGTCATATTCCAGAAACATCTTAAGTTTATCTTAAACTATTTTCACTTAAGTTCCAATTTTTGTAAGGTTATATTTTTAAAACTACTTATAAATTAATGAATCCAATTACAGTTTATTAAGTAGTAGTTAATAATAAGTTTATAATTAGAGAACATTTAGTGAAAATTTGTGTATACATGGACAAAAAATGCTTAAGAAAAATGACGACTTTAAGGCCAAGGATAAGATTTCATTTTAAGATGTTTCTGGAATATGACCCCAGGGCCTATATTCACAAAGCTCCTTAGTGAAAACTTAAAAATAAATTTCTGAAAATCATAAAATTCCTTAAATCTGTAGCTGGTTTATTTTACGTTTATTTTGTCTTAAATGGTTTTACTCAGGTAAAAAAAATCAATAGATGCTTCTTATTTTACCATATTTCAAGAGTAAAATATTGATTTTCACCGGGAACAATGAATTTGAATAGTTCACTTAAATATAATTTAAGTTAAAATGTTCCTTATGAGCTTTGTGGATATGGCCAGGGACTTACTTTCTAACGATTGAAACTAGCGTAACAATACACGCGGTAATCAGCTGAACCTAGTTGATTTTAACACCAAGCGCAACCGAAAGTGAACGAAGCGCTCTACGGAAATATACGAAGTTTACCGACAGTTCAAAGTTTGAAAAGAATGTAAATTATGTCTCTTTCTAATGTAGTTCTTATACGAGGATATGTACAAGGAAAAAAAAACAGTTTGTTAAGGAAATACTACATATTACAGCACACAACGGCGCTCAAGTGGTGGTAACACCTACACGTATAACCCACACCATAAAATCTGAAATGTTGCACCAGAGATTCAGCGACAACTATGACGGATAAAACATTCCGTAAGAATGGTAAACATTTTCTCTCGCTAATGAGAATAAATTAATTGCCCAAGAGTGCAGGAAATGTACTTTATGATCTTGATAGTGCGGTGTAACCTTTTCTAAATGTATAAACGATGTCGATGAAAAAGCGTTTACGTAGCAAAATTCTTGAAATGTTTGCAGATTACAGTTAAGGCCATACCAAATTCTTGAAATGTTTGCAGATTACAGTTAAGGCCATACCAAATTCTTGAAATGTTTGCAGATTACAGTTAAGGCCATACAAAATTCTTGAAATGTTTGCAGATTACAGTTAAGGCCATACCAATTTGATTGAAATGTTTGCAGATTATAGTTAAGGCCATACCAATTTGATTGAAATGTTTGCAGATTACAGTTAAGGCCATACCAATTTGATTGAAATGTTTGCAGATTACAGTTAAGGCCATACCAATTTGATTGAAATGTTTGCAGATTATAGTTAAGGCCATACCAAATTCTTGAAATGTTTGCAGATTACAGTTAAGGCCATACAAAATTCTTGAAATGTTTGCAGATTACAGTTAAGGCCATACAAACTTCTTGAAATGTTTGCAGATTACAGTTAAGGCCATACCAATTTGATTGAAATGTTTGCAGATTACAGTTAAGGCCATTCCAATTTGATTGAAATGTTTGCAGATTATAGTTAAGGCCATACCAAATTCTTGAAATGTTTGCAGATTACAGTTAAGGCCATACCAATTTGATTGAAATGTTTGCAGATTACAGTTAAGGCCATACCAATTTGATTGAAATGTTTGCAGATTATAGTTAAGGCCATACAAAATTCTTGAAATGTTTGCAGATTACAGTTAAGGCCATACAAACCTCTTGAAATGTTTGCAGATTATAGTTAAGGCCATACCAATTTGATTGAAATGTTTGCAGATTACAGTTAAGGCCATACCAATTTGATTGAAATGTTTGCAGATTACAGTTAAGGCCATACCAATTTGATTGAAATGTTTGCAGATTACAGTTAAGGCCATACAAAATTCTTGAAATGTTTGCAGATTACAGTTAAGGCCATACCAAATTCTTGAAATGTTTGCAGATTACAGTTAAGGCCATACAAAATTCTTGAAATGTTTGCAGATTACAGTTAAGGCCATACCAAATTCTTGAAATGTTTGCAGATTACAGTTAAGGCCATACAAAATTCTTGAAATGTTTGCAGATTACAGTTAAGGCCATACAAAATTCTTGAAATGTTTGCAGATTACATTTAAGGCCGAACCAAATTCTTGAAATGTTTGCAGATTACAGTTAAGGCCATACCAAATTCTTGAAATGTTTGCAGATTACAGTTAAGGCCATACAAAATTCTTGAAATGTTTGCAGATTACAGTTAAGGCCATACCAAATTCTTGAAATGTTCGCAGATTACAGTTAAGGCCATACCAATTTGATTGAAATGTTCGCAGATTACAGTTAAGGCCATACCAAATTCTTGAAATGTTCGCAGATTACAGTTAAGGCCATACCAATTTGATTCTATGCTAAGCGTCATCGGGCTGGTAGGTTTTCGGAGTGTAGGACAAAACACCCCTGGGACATAACCCCCCCCTGTCCAATTTTGTATAGGAGGACAAAAAACCCCTCATGCATTTTACAAGGTGGACAAAACCCCCCTTAAGCATTTTACTAGGAGGACAAAACCCCCTTAAGCATTTTACAAGGTGGACAAAACCCCCCTCATGCATTTTCAAAAGTGAAAATATCTACCCTTTTTGAGACCAATTCTTGTCGTTATTTATATTAAAAAATTGCATATATTTTATTTTCATTTTCATCTACTTATAGTGCCACTTTAGTATTAGGTTTGACTAACATTTATATAAGTAGGTTTGTAACAGTTTTTTTTTTAATGACAGAGATGTTCTATTTTAATTACAGAGGTGTTAAAAACAATTAGGAATACCTGTTAAATTGACCTGTTGGAGTTCTGTAATTAGCTGTTAATTAGGAATTGTAAACAAAAACTAGGATTTTCATGAGCAATTATGTTGCTTCAATTTCTTAATTAGTAAAAGCATTATTTACTCATGTTTTAATATATAAGGAGCTATGGCTACTATGTCTTACCATTGAATTGCAACTATGGAATTCATAACCAGCAACAAGGGCTCTAGAAAGATCTGCTATGCAGGGTATGCATACACCAAGAAGAAACAGTCAAAGACAACCATCACATGGGAGTGTACATATCGTGACAGCAAAAAGTGCAAGGGGACACTCATTACTGATTCTATGGTAAGAACTATTTAACAAAAGGAATAAAATTTAATAATTGGTTCGATTTTTTTCAACAGAAATACACATTAAAAAGTACAAGTCATATGCAGTCTAATTATAACCATTTTGATAATTAATTCTACATAATATTAAAGTCATTTTGTTTTTAATTTTATTTACAGGCCACCCAAGTGAGGTCCACAACTGAGCACAGCCATGATGCTGATCCGTTCTCCATTGCTGCCTTCAAGATGAGGGCCGAGATAAAGGCCACCGTCCAGGCCAACCGTGGGAAACCTGGTCAGATAGTGACTGACAAACTGGCCACTGTGCCCAAGGAGGTAAACATTTTCTTGCATGATAACTATAATAATGCATTTTGTATTTTTCCATATTGACAAGCGATTAGTAACGATAAAGAAATAATGATATAACAAATTCAGTAAGTTAAGAATATCATTATTTTTTGTCATTCCAGGTTGCAGCAGCATGCGGCAAAGTTGATTCGTTAAAGAGAGCGGTCAGGAGGGCTAAGCGAGGAACGAAACCCCAAGAGCCAACCTCCATAGAGGACATCCCACATCCTCTGCCTGACGCCTACACTACAATGCGAGAGGAGGGTTCCTTCCTCATCTACGACAATGGATCGGGACGAGAGAGGATCCTGATGTTCGCCAGCAGCGATGGGTTGGGCCTCCTAGGTGACGCTGAAACCTGGTTCATGGGTGGAACCCACTCTACAGCCCCCTTCCAGTTTGCTCAGCTGTTCTGCATCAGAGTGCCACTGGGGGAGACCTGTGTTTCTGCCGTCTATGCTCTGCTGCCGTCCAAACAGCAATCTATCTACGAGGAATGTCTGAAGGCCCTCCTTGATGCCTGCGCTAGGAAGGACATCCGCCCTAATCCCAGTCGAGTCGTAATTAAAACCTTGTTATGAATTTTCAGGGATGTTTCTACCATCTCACCCAGTCCACATGGAGACGAGTCCAGTCTGAAGGTCTGCAGAACGCCTACAAGACCAATGAAGAGGTGAGAGTGTTCTGTGGGATGCTGGATGCCCTCGCATTCCTACCGGTCGACCTGGTCAAGGACGGCATGAGGGCCCTCAAGGAAGCAGCACCGGAGAACCTCAGTGGTCTGGTAGACTACTTTGACGGAATATACGTCTCAGGAAAATACAGGGCTGTCGTTGGTGTGGAGGGCACCATGAGATTCCGGCGTACATCTCCCAGGTTCGAACCTCAAACATGGAATGTACATGAAGCAACCCTAGCCGACCAACACCGCACAAACAACATGTGCGAATCTTGGAACAATGGTTTCAACCATCTGGTGGGCCACAGCAATCCCTCCGTGTGGACTGTGATAGACTGTCTACAGAAGGACGCTGCGCTAGTAGAGACTGAGATATACAACAATGAGCGAGGCCAGCCACCAACTAAGAGAGTGAGGAAGTGTACCCTGGTCCACCAGAAGAGACTGAAAACTCTGTGCCAGCAGTTTGTGAGTGGGGAGAAGTCGCTGGCACAGTTTCTGTATGCCATGGGACAGTGTATCAGGCTTAACTAAAAACTGTAGTGATTTGTGTTGACTCATCAAATGACCTGTTGGAGTTCTGTACTTAGCTGTTAATTAGGAATTGTAAACAAAACAAACATTAATGAAGTGCATTTCAAAAAACTGCTAAAACTTTGCTTAATCTTTTGTATGTTAGGTGCAAACATTAATTTATAATTCGCAAGTAGAAAAAACTCTAGATAATATTGCAAGTCTATTGTTTTGTGTTAAAGGGGGGTTTTGTCCACCTTGTAAAATGGAAGAGGGGGGTTTTGTCCACCCTGTAAAATGCTTAAGGGGGGTTTTGTCCACCTTGTAAAACGCATGAGGGGGGTTTCGTCCACCTATACAAAATTGGACAGGGGGGGTTATGTCCCAGGGGGGTTTTGTCCGGATACCAGGTTTTCGGATGCCTGAACAACGACAAAATTTGACATTGTAAAAATCGAGCTGGAAAGCGTATAAAATATGCCTATAATGGGTGATTTCTTAATTTTATGATCTCAGCCAATGAATGACAGTGTAAATAATACAAGTCATTATGCTTAGTTCAAGTTGTATTTAAGTTTTGAATGAATATTGTTGGTGGACGTTGGTGGACGTCTTGCATTTTGTGTATGTGTATCACTTGAAATAAGTTGATGACACATGTATTACACAATTCTGAATTGGAATCTTGCTTTTGTCAGTAACTTACCTACTGCTTTATTGATCTAAACACTTTGAATTGGTATGTGTTGTCTTTAATATTTCTATTTTGAATTGCTCATTTTAGAACATACTTTCAAATGTGTGTATATTCAATTTAAAATATGTTGAAACATGTTTCTATGATCAAGAAGGTGTTATTATCTAGATGTATTCTTTGGTGTAAATGTCAGGGTTTGTCAATACCTTTATGATAATTATGTTATGGCTTTAGACTGAACTTGAACAAAATGACTTTTATGTGTTTTTACCAATATTTATTTTTATAAAGTGTGCAACTAGTCAATTATCTGTTAAAATACTCTGTTAAAGTAGGTTCCCAATATGACGATGATAACTATATAATAGTTTTGCGAAGTAAACATTTGCTTTAGCTCGTACCACTGCCACGAATAAGTTATCAAAAACATGTTTTTTATCGACTCATTGTTTTTTCCTGCCTGGTTGTAGGTTTTGAAAAAGTATGGGAACCTACCAGTCCGATGACGCTAAACATAGACTCAAATTTGCATGTCCTTGTCCTTATCTTAACTTGAGTTATACAAGCTGTTCTTACTTCCATATTTAGTTGCTCGTGACGAAACGCGGGTACAGGATTTTGAGTTAGAGGGGGGGAGGGGGGGGCGGAAATATTACGAAACTGAAAAAGGCTTCCAACAAACTGATTTTGTTCAAACTTACAGCCGCGGTATTGACACACATGAACAATTAAACGAAAATACAACAGAACGGGTTTGATAATTACCATAAGTTGATTGAAGAACACGTCATTGGCAACAAAATGCATATTTTTAAAGATACTAGAATTGTGAGGTCTAAAATTCGAGTGTTGAACAGTTCAACCCCCCCCCCCCCCCCCCCCATAAATCCGCATATGTTGACTGTTTTCAGCTACTGGTGTGACAGAAAGTACTATTAGATTAAAGTTATTATACCAATAACAGAGCCTGAACAATAAATTACATTACCGGATATTGTGTGTCATTACAAATGTCAAAATGCCGTAGATAATGTCATAAACAATTAATTGCACATAGATACGACATTTTGTTCTGTGATTATTTCGACCATTTCTACGCTTAAAACATATTGCCTTTCACATTGACATAGAAACATTTGCAAACATTTGTTATGGGAACTACTTCGAAGCATTTAACACAATCAGAAATGTACACTGAGGCCATCTTTAAAAATTTGTTTGTTGTGGTAACGCGACCGACTCACGAAATTGGGCCCGACTCACAAGTTTTGATAGGCCTTCGTAAAGCAATTATTTTTCTATTCGAAAATGTTAGTTACATATTCATCATATTTTGTTCGTAATTAATTCATAACGTTTTTTATCAACTAAACACTGACCGCTTTCTAATAACCTTGCAATAATATTTCGAATTTGAATAAACAATATGCCACTGACATACACTAAGCAATGTGATTTGCTCTTGTATTTTGTGTTAAGACAATTTAGACCATGTCTACGTGTCGTCCCCCCCCCCACCCCCAACCCCCAAACCCCCAAAAAATTAAAATGAAATAAAAATCGACCTACCTACCCACCTTGAAAATTCTCGGTCACAATGTTTTTGCTACAAACAGGCTTTCCATTGCATGGGCTATATGTCGTATTAAACGCTTTGAAAATGAGTTCAAAACGGGTTTGAATCATTGCTATTTGATTGGTAGAAAATAACCATAATATGTTCGAAAGCCTCCTATGAAGTTGGAAAAAATACATTTTCGTTCATTGCATACACCCGTTGATACATTCGCACTAGAGGATCTTTCTGTGTGATCAAAAATGTTCCACAGAGCGGGGATAATTAGAGTTTATCAGCAACGTAGATTTTAAAATACGTTTTCAATAAAATATTACTATGAATGTCCGCACGCGCCACATGTCAACCGAAAGTCGTCTGCTTAAATTTGAATCCTGGCGCGTGCTCTTTGATGCCCGTATGTAAATGAACACCTGAGTGCACATATCGTGCCCTGGCTCTGACATTTAACATTTCATAAGAATAATGACGAAATATTGTTACATATTGATTTGCTTGAAGGAAAATCATGTCAGGCTGTAGATTTACCATCTGTCAATTAATAGTTACTATACTACTACGATAACTTACTACTTCTACTACTACTACTACTATTACTACTTCTACTGCTACTACTACTACTACTACTACTACTACTACTACTACTACTACTACTACTACTACTACTACTACTACTACTACTACTACTACTACTACTACTACTACTACTACTACTACAATAACTACTACTACCACTACTGCTACTACTTCTACTACTACGATAACTCCTACTACGATAACTACTACTACTACTACTTCTACTATTACTACTACTACTACTAATATTACTACTACTACTACTGCTACTGCTACTACTACTACTACTACTACTACGAAATCTACTACTACTACTACTAATACTACTACAACAACTACTACCACTACGATAACTACTACTACTACTACTACTACTACTACTACTACTACTACTACTACTACTACTACTACTACTACTACTACTACTACTACTACTACTACTACTACTACTACTACTACTACTACTACTACTACTACTACTACTTATACTACTACTATGATAACTACTACGTTAACTACTACGTTAACTACTACTACTACTACTACTACTACTACTACTACTGCTACTACTACTACTACTACTAGTAGTAGTAGTACTACTACTACTACTACTACTACGATAACTACTACGTTAACTACTACTACTACTGCTACTACTACTACTACGATAACTACTACGTTAACTACTACTAGTACTAACACTACTACTACTACTACTACGATTGAGAATATGTTATGGTTTCTAATTTACCGTCGAAGTATTCAATTATTAGCACATCCTGTGAACGGTAAACGCCAGTTGATATACATATACATCTAATTGCAACAGAGAGGAGAAGAGCGAGAAAAAAATCATTTGCTACAAACAAAGGCAGATTTATATTCAAAAAGGCCTAGTCCTTTAAACGTCAAACGACAGTTGTTGTCTTATAAATTACTTGCCTTCAACGAAGTTAGGTTTGAATTTTAAAAAGGCCTTATGTTTATTTGCATATACACAATGTACATGTGTTTACAAAAATCGCCACGTGTCTACCATATGGCTAATGTGAACTTTTGAGCTCTCGAGTTTAGTAATATGGATGCACTTATAAAGTAAGTCTACTATATAACTAACTTATTACTTAACAGTATGCAATATATCTTTACAAACAAAGGGCGTTTTATCCCACTGATCTTATCAGGAGAAACTTTAAGGACGATTTAGTTTTATTTCAAACACCACCTGCTGTAACCACCATGTACGTCGTCACGTGCCTCATGCACGAGTTTGCAAACGGTGATAGCTTCCCAAAGTTTAAATGAGGTGTGTCGTGGGAAAACCGGTCTTTATGCACGTGCGTAAAATGTCGTCCCGGATCAGCCTGTGCAGTCCGCACAGGCTAATCCAGGACGACACTTTCCGCTTTTATGGTATTTTCTCTTTCAAGGAAGTGTCTTCTAAATATAACTCTACTGTAGGCGGAAAGTGTCGTCCTGGATTAGCCTGTGCGGACTACGACGACACTTTACCCAGATGCATTAAGCTCGGATTTCCCACGACACGCCTCAAATTGTTTCGTTTGCTCGTCGGTTCATTACAGTTTTGAAGACAAACAGTCTCCTTGATAGAACACGTGTTGTGTTCTATCCCGACGATAGCCTGTAATAATAACTCCTTTGGCGAAAGTCCCTGTATTAAACAAGTGAGATTTCAAAAACTTATAAAAGAATTGGGTTTGCCTCTAAAATGCACTTAACATTAAAATGATAAACATTTTCTTTCATTAACGTGATAAAGCTTATTTGACTAATCCGAACACGGGGCCAGAACTATAGGTGAGCTATTGTACGACAAAATTATTGTTTCAAAAAGCTTTTTCGTCATTATTAAATATCTTTTTTTAATCTTCTTTTATTTGGCCAGAACTATACGTGAGCTATAGTAAAATGAAATCGTCGTTTCAAAAAGCTTTTTCGTCATTATTAAATATATTTTTTTTTTCTTTTATTGGGCCAGAACTATAGGTGAGCTATAGTAAGATGAACTTGTTGTTTCAAAAAGTTTTTTTATCATCATTAAATATTCTTTAAAAACATCTTATTTTACTCTGTATGTAAATAACTGAGCATTTATTGGCTACATAATCCGCTGGTAAATTTGATTGTAACGCCCAAAATGTTACATTCGAATAAACATAAATGTCACAGAAAGGTTAATTGTGCATTATAGAATCCAAATGGTACATTGCCGTAGTTCAAGACCATCATTATTTGATTATCATCTCTGTTGACATTAACTCCTGTGATAATCATAACTAATGTCAGAGAAAATTCAAGAGGATTTCAATTTCTTGAACATTGTATTGTTCTTTCAGTTAATTGCTGTTCTTTTGGTTTTATGGGTGCATTAAAAAAAAAAATGTGTTGTTATTGCGCCATAATCTTTAAAACATGAGCAATACTGTTCTTTTCCAAGTTATTTTTGTAGAGATGTCAATAAATATCATGCAGCAAATAAGTTTTTTAAAATTTGTTTGGAATAATATCTGCAGGGCTTTCCTATGTGCACGCGTAGCTAAGAAAACATGTAAAGAAATATTTTGCGTAATTTTGTTATCTTGAATAACATTTCGTTTTCAGACGCCCACCGGATATGGTTGTACCAGAAATAGTAACAATGTTTCCATATAGGACCGATATGATGAAATTACTTCACCGTAAAAGCCCACTCTCCGAGCGCTTGAAACACACCCTGTAGGCCATCAATGAATCTTTCCCAGGAGCACGGATTGGGAACTTGGTTACAAATATATTTAAGGCACGTCGTGGGAAAATCGTACTAAATGCATGTGCGTAGTGCCGTCTCGGATTACGGGACGACACATTCCGAATACAGTGGATTTATATTTAGAAGAGACTGCCTTGAAACAGGAGATACCATAAAAGCGGAAAGTGTATTCTTGGACTAGCCTGTGCGGAACGCACTTGCTGATCCAGGACACGTTGCGCAAATACATTAAACCCGGTTTTCCTACTACACGCCTCATTTAATTAATAAATAGTGCTTTTTATGCAATTCTTTTCGTCATTCTTTTACTACGCTATCCTAGTACTACGCTCCAGAGCATACTGTATTGCAACACAATGAATGGTCATAAGACTCGTATCAAATGTATAAACATATAGGGGATATTAGTTGATTTCAGTGTAAGATCGTGTGTTATTTCTTGTGCTGTCATAGAAAACATATTTTCACGAGTGGCAGAAACACGAGTAAAATATCACTTTTTAATGACCACAAATGAAATAAAACATGACCTGACCCTAAAATAAACAAATTTTCTTTTTATTTCATGCTTTTTGACAAAAATATATTTATCTTATAACCCACAGTGAAATGTTATCATTTCAGTCGACCCACAGGGAAAGGATCATGTTATCATTTCACTGGCACCTTTCTCTCTCACACAGTATAGCATGAATGAAAGTTTATTTGTCTTATATTTTAGACATTTTGTATTGGAACAAAGTTCTCCCACAGTGGCTTATTGACGATGCTCTTGGAAAATATGAAAATCGCAAGGCGTCTTCAATGGAAAGCGAAGTATCGAACGCCACATACTAGAAATGCCCTTATATGGTCATGACTACAACTTCCGATCAATTTGTCTGGTGATTGCAGAATACGTCCCCATAGCAGCTGATGCTGTTATCGTTTTCGAAGTTTCTAGACGCCACTGGGATTAACTGATCTGATTGTGAATGTGTGGAAAAGCTGCACTTGGAGTGGTTTACATAAATGTAGGAGGACCGACTGAGAGCGTTCTGTAACCTCAGTTTGGTTACAGTTAATCACCGCAATTAGCACCACATGACCACAATTATATATATTTTTTTAAGTTTACCAGGAATCATAGTTGTTTAAAATCATCGCCATTTGCAGCATCATTATCATCATCATATCACCATCTGGAATAATATAAAACAAATATTATGTAAAGAACAAAAGTTAAATGTAAAATGGGTTTGTCTTCGCCGGGACTCGAACCTGGGACATTTGAGATCGAAAATCTAATGCGCTTACCACTCGGCCATTCGGAGTTATACATTTGGCTGTGTAGTTTTAAAGCATAAAAAGTTATACACGTGTTTTCCAAACTACAGGTGAAAAGCGTTGCAAAGGCTTTATGATATTATCCATTTCGATTCATGATTATCCTTAAACGAAACGATATTTCCAATATATTTGTCATTTCGCTTGTTTGTAGACAATGTATAATTTCTTTTTAGAATCTATGACAAAAAAAAAAGAAAAAAAAATCAATTTGCCAATCTGTGAACATGTCCCTTTAAAACTAAATACCATTAGTGATCAAGATCAACATCATGAGCATAAAAATCAGCAGTACTCATTTATCGGCATTAACAGTGGCATACCATTTGCAGTCTCATCGTCCTGAGATTAGTCCTCGAAGAAATGGAAATTACTGAAGTCATTAGGAATCAAACGAACAACAACAAATTATCATCATCAACAAGCGTTGCGCATGCGTAGTAGTATTGTGACGACAACGTTGCAGCTGACGAGCCTGTGATTTTATTGCTAATTGACCGAATTTTCTTGGCATTTATAAGAACGCAAAAGTCAATGGAAAAAAAGTACAGTTTCAACGCATCTTGATTTGTTATTTATCACGTCAATTTTCTTTAAGAAACCAGCCGCCAAGACAAATGCATAGCAACAATTAGGTGCCTGAGATAAAGTCATGTTTTCTCGTCTTTGCCTTTCTCTCCTAATTAGATGTCTGTTAACGATAACATAGGGTTATATAAAATGACACCAAGTTAATACCCATGTTTATGCACTCGTTGAATTATTCAACTCATAGTATTGATTTTAATCAATTAACCCAATACTTTTAGCGCATATTGTTATTTTGATATTCGTCATAGACAGACAGACAGGCGGGCGGGCGGGCGGGCGGGCGGGCGGGCGGGCGGGCGGGCGGGCGGGCGGGCGGGCGGACGGACGGACGGACGGACGGACGGACGGACAGACAGACAGACAGACAGACCATAGTCTATTCACACAACCTTCTAAGTACACCAAACTATACATATCCATACTTATCACGACCACAACAAATCAGTATCATTAATAACCAAGACAAAGACTAAGGCATAAAAAATATGTTTGTTTCAGGTTACATGCACCCAAAAATAGGGTAGGACGGTAGAAATGGTCAACTTGAAGATGCTTTAACTGGATAAATATTCAAAACATACCAGTAATATACTTAAACATTGTTTTGAAGTAGCTGCTATTAAAACAAAACACTAATTTATAATGTATTAAAAAAAACAATTATTGGAAAGAAAGTGGAGAAAACAAAAAATATCTGACAAACTCAATAAAATGTTCTAGGGTCGGGGCATATTTAGGGTAGGTCGGGTAACCTGAAACAAACATATTTTTACGCCTAACTAAACAAACTAGTGCCCGTAATAACAAATTTAAGCCTGTGGCTAAATCTTATGTATAGACTATTTTACATTACGCACGTGGCTAAATCTTATGTATAGACTATTTTACATTATGCCTGTGGCTAAATCTCATGTATAGACTATTTTACATTACGCATGTGGCTAAATCTCATCTATATACTATTTTACATTATGCATGTGGCTAAATCTTATGTACAGACTATTTTACATTTTATGCATGTGACTAAATATTATGTATAGACTATTTTACGTTATGCATGTGGCTAAAACTTATGCATAGACTATTTTACATAATGCATGTGGCTAAATCTTATGTATAGACTATTTTACATTATGCATGTGGCTAAATCTTATGTATAGACTATTTTACCTTATGCATGCTGCTAAATCTTATGTATAGACTATTTTCCATTATGCATGTGGCTAAATCTTATGTATAGACTATTTTACATTATGCAGGTGGATAAATCTTATGTATAGACTATTTTACATTATGCATGTGGCTAAACTTATGCATAGACTATTTTACATTATGCATGTGGCTAAACTTATGTATAGACTATTTTACATTATGCATGCTGCTAAATGTTATGTATAGACTATTTTACATTATGCATGTGGCTAAACTTATGCATAGACTATTTTACATTATGTATGTGGCTAAATCTTATGTATAGACTATTTTACATTATGCATGCTGCTAAATCTTATGTATAGACTATTTTACATTATGCATGTGGCTAAATCTTATGTATAGACTATTTTACATTATGCAGGTGGATAAATCTTATGTATAGACTATTTTACATTATGCATGTGGCTAAACTTATGCATAGACTATTTTACATTATGCATGTGGCTAAACTTATGTATAGACTATTTTACATTATGCATGTGGCTAAATCTTATGTATAAACTAGGTTACATTATGCATGTGGCTAAATCTTATGTATATACTATTTTACATTAAAAATGTGTCAAACTAGTAAACATTGCTTAAAGATGTTACACTATTAACCAACACAGTCCATCACTGTGGCGGCAGGAGCGCTGCCGGAGACAAGTCGGAAATGATTAATTTAACGTCTGGATATGGCAGTAATTGAGCGGTTTAGTGCATGCGTTACGTAAGAGAACAATAAACAAGTTCTAGTGAGGTAAATAACAACAACAGTCGGAAAGCAATTTAAGAACGTAGAAAGAATATCTGTCTGAAACAGAAACATGAATACATGTATATGCGTGGATACTGCATGCTTTGTTCTAAACCGTGCTTTCTTGAACAACATTGCACATTTTTATTTTTATCTTATTGTTTATTTTTTATGATTATTATTATTATTATTTATTTTATTTTTTGGGTGGTGGTTGAGGGGGGGGGGGGAGGGGGTAAAGTTCAAATTTATATGGAGCCAATTTTTCGGTGAGGTCGCACTTTTCTTTTCGATAATTAAAAGCGGGCAATATTTCTACTTACGTTTCCTATTGCAACATGAGCGAAAATGAGCATGTTATTTTGAATGGATACAGAACTAAATTCATGTACAGTGCATATGAATAACTCGGATTTCTCCGTTGCTGCGACTAAATTGGCATCTTTTTGTTTAAAAAGTGAGTCAGGATAATTATTTGGTTATCACAATGCTTAATAGTATAAATCATAAACAATGCTTAATAGTATAAATCATAAACAATGCTTCAGACAAAGCAAGCCAGAGATTTCAATATACATTCAAGACGGAATGGAAAAAAATGGGGAAAAGCTTAATTGGTAAGTTGACCTTATATTCTAACATGATACTTTTTTTTCTATAGACAAAGAACAAAATTATCGTTGTTTAACTACCCAGTAAGAAGTCCCGATTATAAGCGGAGCATGGCAAAAAAGTAAAATCGTGTCGTTCTCATGGTTTAATTCATACGCATCAGAACTCCAAATCGTTGTTTATTGGCCGATAAACAACGATAAATCGAAAAATATTTCATAAGTAATTTTTGATATAATACTTCATCGAGGACAACGACGTCTCGTTGTAAAGACTTAAATTGCTTCTACTAAACAAATAAAAGCAGGTGTTGTGGATTTCGTTTTCTAAAACAGCAGTATAAAACGTAATTTCAAAATAAACTGTCAAAAAGAAGTTCGCTCAAGCACATAAACGAACAGAAGGCTAATTGAGTCACACGACTGTCGCTTGACAAGCTTTTTTTCAAATTTGTCAATCGTTTACTTATACAAAGCAATGTTTACAACAATGGGCACGCGCCAGGATTCAAATAAAGCAGACGACGTTCGGTTTAAATTAAAGCGCGTGCGTGTGTGACTACGCATGTTTACGCACCTGTCCGTGTGTTCGCGTCGCAAATATGTTTGATGATAAGCAACTTTTTGAAGTCTTTTTGCTTACCGGTATTTCATAAAATTTAAATGTTTAAATAATGTATAACCAGTTTAAAAGAAGAAGGATTTGTAATATGTTAAAGCGAAACAAAACAGCTACTGTATTACGAATTGCACATTTCATTGTCCGTTGTTTACAAAACGTAAAATGTGCATACTTGTTTAGATGTTTATTATCTACAAAATGAATATGCAAATCAAGGAAGTTCAAACTCGATGCGACCGTAATCTAGCTATACTACAGATGCAGACAGTTGACACAATTTGTCCGAAACGATCTGTGTCAATACTTAGGCGTAAGAAATATGTTTGTTTCAGGTTTCCCGACCTACCCTAAAATGCCCCGACCAGAGGACCTTGGAATATTTTATTGAGTTTTCAGAAAGTTTTGTTTTATTTACTTTTTTTCCAATAATTAAATGTTGTTTGGATAAAAAAGAGATTTGTTTTGATAGCATCCACTTGTTTAAGGATACTATCGATATGTTTTGAATATTTATTTAGTTTTAGAATCTTTAAGTTGGCCTTTTACTATATAATAATAATAATAATAAATGAATCACCACCTACCTACTAGTGTTGTGCCGATTAATCATTTAGTCAATTAATCATCGACTAATAGGTACTGATTAATTAGTCGATGAAGATTTGGAATTCGTTGATTAATTGAATATATCTATGCATGAGTTTTATTTCTTGACAAATTTCCAATCCCTTTCTTTTAACTTGAACAACTGATCCAATTCATTTATATGTTTCAGTGTCCAAATAATATAATTAAATAACGCACATGCACATATTATTAAATACATGGATCAACAGAATAAAATGTATACATTTATATATTTTAATATGATTTATTGAACTAATATTCATCTCTAGCAAAGCTGTTACATGTCTTAATTACAAACAAAGAAGACCATGATGGCTCCACTCAGTATTGTTAAAGATAGAGATTACTTTCGTGAAAGGTTTTAACAAAGGTTATAAAATGTACACATACTGTAAATCTAATCAAGATTTGATGAAAAATTAACTCACTGTCTTAGAATTTTTGCATTTTCTTTCACAATCAAGGGGTCATATCTCCGTAGTCAGCTGTGATCTAATGGCCTCCTATAAATTAAGTTTTTTATATTTTTGTACCCAACACAAGATCAATATTGATAGTTTTTTGTGCGATTGCTTAACTTTTCAATTAATATATTTGATAATTATGTATCTTGTCAATAGTCCAGCGCTTTAGAAGGTAAATGCAGTTCACAAACTGTATTTACAAAAACATGTTTTATGCCTATTTTCTTCATAATTGCTATATAAATCAGACACGTATTTAATGCCAAACTAAATACAACAATGTAAATCATTGAAACGTTGCTGTCTATGGTATATTTCCTTTACTTACAAGAATCCTGATTAATCGGTTATTTAGTCAGAACTTGTTGCTGATTAATCGACTAAAGTTTTGGACACTGATTAACAACACTACTACCTACCCTACTTTTGTGGGCATTCAACCTGAAACAAACATATTTTTTCGCCTTACTGCAATAACGTTTCTGTGAACGCCTTTTTTCCTATTTCATCTGACAGCTTAGAATTTCCGTCTTGCACATTGATATAATGGTATTTGTTGTATGTTTGTCATTGTTATTTGTTATATATTAGTAGCTGTGATGTTCAGTTGTCTCTTATGTTAGTTAGGGTGGTGAGGAGTTTGAAAAGTCCAACAACTATTCAGTTAAACACGTTTGTACTGAGTCATTAGTGCTTTCATCCATGTTTCTGTTGATGAGGTTTATTTAATGTTATTTTACAACATGCACACGCCTGCGTGTTGGCCGAACATTTTTAATGCATTTCTACTTCTTTATTCGTATAATTCGACAACTTTGCATTTAACGATACAGTATACATCTACAGAGCCCGATTCCTACTTACGAGTGCATGAAGTTCACATGAGAGATCTACTATAGAGTTTTACAGCTAGATTGTATAGTACATGTATTATGCAATTAGATTACTATACAATTGCAGGCATGAAGTGGATTTCAAGTGAAACTAAGTGGCAATTGGCCTTTCTAGCTGCTAGAACGGGGCACGACAAAAGCTTGCGTGCCAAAGTGCTGCTTCACAACAAGTAATGAGGCAAATATGTACGCTGTTGAAGAAGTGTTTCGCCATCAAATCCGGTAATTAAAGGAGCGATTGTTTCCTTCACACAGACGGTTGTTCAAATCGTTTGTTTGTATTACAGTATAATGTTTGCTAGTCAGCAAGTGTGTTCTTTTTGCTATTGTTTTTGTTGTTCGAACAGATGTTGTACTTGTCTGTTGCTTTTGTTGCTGATGTCTTTTTAATATTCTGTACACTACTAATTTTAAAGGAAAAACTTGCAGATACCACTGTATATGCCTTGTGTTCTATATACTTCTTTAGAATTGGGTACATACTAGTGCTTTATGCAGTGTATTAACAGGCTTTCATGCGGGTTCCTTCCTGCCTTTATTTTCTTCGTCGTCATTCATTCAGCGTATGACAGGAGCTTTAAATAATCGGTTAAGTTTATGCGTATCAACTCCGGAACGAAGAGAGCCGAACTAGCAGACATAAGATAAGGTTACTCTGTCTTACTATTATATTTAGTTGACGGTAACCTTATCTCTTTGTGCCGCTTTTACAAACACGATCGATGTTATATACTGCATACTATTATGCAGCGCGAAACAAATATGTGAACAAATTTGAACTTTTTCTTATCCCGACTAGAAGTTTTAAGTGTATTTTTTCCAACAGGTTAAACGGGTAAAGCTTCAAGCATTAACAAACTAAATCGTCCATGACAAACGCATGCAGTTACGAATATGAAACTACTACTATTACGAGATAATTTACAATTTCACCAATGACCGATTTACTAAAGTCAGTAACGACAACTCTGTCAACCTCCCCAGCCATCGTCATCTCCGTGATCAATGAGCGTCTACGTGACACCTTCATAATCACCCAAGCTTATTTAGGATCTCAAGGTCGTAGTCAGGTGATAAGTATACTAAGTGAAGAACGTTTATGCCTATCAATTTTTAAACGTTAAGATAAAGTCTGATGGTTACGTGTTGACATGTTCGTTGACTTTGCTGGAAATGAAAATCCACAATAACAACATCCATAAATTGCTTAGTCATTGTCCGCGAAAAGGTTTCAAAACTATAACAAATTTTGCAATGTCTCAAACAGCGCTGAAGAAACGCGGACCGGTAATGTAATTGTATTTTTTAAGTAAGAGTTTTGATGCCTGCATAGACGGTTTTACAGGGGGCGGAAGCGGCGTACGCCCCATCTAAAATTTGCAAACATTCGGTTTTTTAAACATCAGTGTGACATAAGCCTATGCATGCATTCAGTAATTGCCAAAGACGTGTTCTTCAATCAATGCATTGTAATAGTTGTGTGGTATTTTCGGTCGGTTGTTCCTTTGTTGTCTATATTGCACCGTTCGGATATGTATACTATCATGTACGAGAGACCAAGAGCAGACGGTTGGCAGTAACTGAATATTGCCGCCCCCATCCCACCCCCCTCTAATTCAAACTCCTGTTACCGCGCCTGGCATGATCCTAAAAGGTATGAAGGCGTGGGAAACCCGGGCTTAATGCATGTGCGTAAAGTGTTGTCCCGGATTTGCCAGTGCAGTCCATACATGCTAATCCAGGACGGCACTTTCCGCTTTTATGGTATTTTCTGTTTCAAGGAAGTCTCTTATAAAGATAAATCCACTGTAGGGGAAAGTGCCGTCCTGGATCAGCCTGTGCAGACTGCACAGGCTGATCCTGGACGTCACTTTACGCTCATTAAGCCCGGTTGTCCCACGACACGCTTAAATTATGTAATTACTACTTGTTTTATACGACAAGATAGGATACGATACGATATATGTATTGCATTAAAACATGCTTATTAATGCTTATTGCAAACATAACAACTGTTAATTCTACTTCACGGTAGACCTTAGTTAATATGCATTTCTATACTGCTGATGCCACTATAGGTGCATTTTATCACATGCTATACCTTGTTTCCCGTGTAATACAACCATTACGAATATATATATCTTACACATGTGCAAGATAACCTTTTGAGCGTTTTCATTGGCTACGAATTCTTTGACTGACCAATCGCATGACGTTATTTTGGTGAAATGACGTCGTCAGCATGAAATGACGTCACATCAGTACACAACTTTGAGAATTTACCAACTTAATTTGGTAAAATTAGAAGGGTTTTATTTCGTTTAAAAGCATATGATAAAAAAGATCTTACACTCGTTGTCATTTCATACCATATTTTATTAAACTCGTCCAGGAAATTCGTTAGTAAGCTCGCCAAAGGCTCGCTTACTAACAAAATTCCTGAACACGTTTAATAAATTATGGTATGAAATGACAACTCGTGTCAGATGCTACATATCTGTGGTATGTTATACTACATAGTCATACACTGTTTAATTAAAGTGTATACATTGTTCTTTGATTTTACTACGTATTTCTTATCCTTTGTATTGCGATCGATTTTGCTCATCGAGATCGAGAGTTTTTGTTTCTTCTTCTTGTAGGTTATTTTTCCTTAATTACTAGTATGGCACTCTTCGTCTTATAATGTAAACTGACATATCTGCTTTTATCTTCAAGTGTACTTTCTCCTTTACCGCGTCATTACCCCGTGTCTGATATATTTTACCTTTAATTGTGTACATTAGAAAAAATCCAATGACGTTCATACTTAAAATTAAACAGAATATATGATCAATATGAACACAGATCGTCAAATATTCGCATAATTTTCTAACCAACGAGAAACTTTAAGAAACAAAACCTGCTAAGATCAAACGCTAAACTACGTCATCGGAGTAGTTTGAACCTTAGAATTGTCTCATATAATTGTAAAATGTGCTAAATTGATCATGTATCTACGTATACAGTGTTTCACCCTGCTGGAACCCCTGCGCATCCAGTGAACATTATGACTATATGTGATAATTTGTCTGGATTGTTGAATATTATCATTGGAATAAAATTATTTGAGGCGTGTCGTGGGAAACCCGGGCTTAATGCATGCGCGTTAAGTGTCGTCCTGGAGTCCGCACAGGCTAATCCAGGACGGCACTTTCCGCCTTTATGGTATTTTCTGTTTCAATGAAGTCTCTTCTAAACATAAATCCACTGTGGGCGGAAAGTGCCTTCCAGTGCAGTCCGCACAGGCTGATTCGGGACGACACTTTACGCAAATGCATTAAGCCCGGTTTTCCCACGACACGCCTCATTTCTAAAAAATTTCCTGCAGCATTGTTCATGCCTTAAAAGATCGAACTAGGAAGAAAGTCAAGGCTTGTGACCTGTTCGCGTAGAATGCTTTACGAAGCTTTTCAAGAACGTTATACACGGTCTGTAATCACTGGCGCCACCTCTTTTTGGAGATGTATTGGAAAACATCTGTGGATCTAATGGTCACAGACCGTGATGTAAGCACCACAGTTTCTTACTTGCTATAATCATGCACGTGTCAACATTTTCCCCGGGCAAACACGGGACTTTCAACTGAAAGGGATTCCTGACAGGCGGGAATTTGACACGCCAAATGATTCCGGGTCCTGGGAAATATACTTCGGTCGGATTTTAAAACCCGGTAATATTGTCCCCGCCTTCAGAGCCAATCGACACAGTCCAAGCATCTCCCATTGATTTGGTCTAAGTCTATTCTTTATTCTTAAGTCTAAGAATTGGTTGGTGAATGCGGGCCCAGGTTACTTTAAAGCTCCGTGCAGTCCCTGTAGTTTTAAGACTGTTGGCAGAAGCCAACGGTCTTTAGTAAGGCGATTTCGACGTTACGCATGCGCAAATAAATTCCTTCCTTGTTACATATAAAATATTCAAAGTTTGATCTCAATTTTCACCATGACTAAGCTACTTTCCAATATATCACCATACATTGTTGGAAAGATAAGGCCATAACCTTTTGAAAAAAACAGCATGTCAAAAAATTATATGCGTTGTAACTCAAAATATTTACCTTAGACAAAACACACCGGTTTTGACGGGCATGAAGGCTACCATTTTGCGCATGAATACATGGATCAAAAGTTATGAAGCTAGGAACCACTAGACAAAGTAGTGCACAATAGCATCCTTTTTTCTTATTGCTTACATATATACCTTTAAAATGATACCAAAACATATCATTTAAACTGTATTTTACAAATTCTATGCATCCTGCACTCAACCAAATGTGCTTATTATCTAACTGACAGCTGGAACCCTAAGGATGTGACTTCCGTTTTGGGGTAATTAGACCTCGAGAGATTGAATCGCGTGACCTACGTTTTACTTTGCATGCTAGGGAGCACTAACAATCGATTACCCCCAAATTTATACGCCCCATCGGCAATTTCGGTCCGTTCAGGATTAGTCGACACGTGACTGGTATGCATATTATTGCGCTTGCATTAAGTAGTTTGCATACAAACCTATATATCTACGAAACAGTTTGCACTCTATTTCCCTTAATTTTGGTTTCTTTCCCTTTCTCACCAACATTCTTTCTACGCTATCAGCTTTTTGATATTTGTACATTAAAGGCGCCTTATCAAAATGGAAAGGCAAGTCCCATAAGGGCAAATTATGCCGAAAGCCGAACTTAACCTTCCTTTTATGCCTACTAACATTTCCTTAAAGTTTCATAATGATTGCACAAAATCTTCTCACGTTATTGTCTGCGCAAGCCTTATTTCAACTTTAAAAAAAAAAAGGAGCCATAACTCAAGCGCGATAAAAGCAATTGTGCTGCAAAGTGAACTTAACATTCCTTTTATGCATACTATTAAACACTTCTATAAAGTTTCATAAAGACTGAACAAAAACTTTTTCAGTTATTGTCTGCACAAGCCTTATTTGGACTATTTCTTTTTTAAAAGGGGCATAACTCAAGTACGATTAGAGCAATTACGCCGAACATTGTAATTGATCTTCCTTTTATGTCTACTAACACTTCCATAAAGTTTCATAACGATATCACAAAATCTTGTTAAGTTATTGTCTGCACAAACTGAAGAGGATGCAGCCGACGCCAACAACGCCACCGCAACCGCCGACGCCGCCAAAAGTACCCCCTATATGTCGCCTGTTCAGACGACTGAAATATAGTACATTGCTCGATCCTTTGAAAGCAACAAATACACAGTTCACAGTGACATTTGGGCCAGGGCCCGATGACAACAGAAATTCCGTAGCAACCGAAATTCAATTTTCCAATAAAAGTCTGACGCTCGCGTGGGTAGACCTTGGGGTCACTGAAAAGGAATGCGTTGCTGCCCTAAATAATTAATGTTAACTTCATTGTTGTTTTATTCATTGCTCCAGCGTAGCAATAAACATTGTTTAAAGCAAAACGATACCGTTGTATGCATTGGAACATATTAAGATTGCAAATTGTTTACCTAAAATTTATCTTGTTGCCTATGTGTTTTACATAACATTTTTCATACTGCGTGTGCGCATTGTAAAAAAGGAGAAATTAACTTCATCAACGCATGTTCATTATAGTTCAGCTAGAAACGTAAGGAAGAATCTTTAAAGCAAATTATATCATATGAGTCGGAATATATTAATAAGGTTGCACATTGTTTTACATAACATTTCTCTCGTTGCAAGCGTATATATTGTGAAAAAAGTATACTTGGGAAAAAAATAATGTATTGCCTTTCCTTAAATACATTGTTTTTTTTTTAGTTTAATAGGTTAATAGTAAGGTGACTTACCGGCCTGATGGACCGGATTTTCTATCAAGTGTACGTTTGATTAATGGTCTATGCTAGTTGTAATACGCATGTAATATAATAAACAATTTCCTTACTTGATACTTACTAACAATGCAAGGCTGTGCAAGATATACTAGTATTTAACGATCTGAATCTTTTTTTAGTTCCTTTAGCTTAGTTTTGTTATACGACAATAATACGCCGTGACTATCAGTAGATTAAAGACAATAGTATTTGATGATAAATGGCTTGTGTTATCTTCGCCACTATCGTAGCGTTGTATAGCGGGGGCGTATTTGTCAAAATGTTCCCTGCAGCTGGTAAAACTACAATGGACGCTGGGCAAGTGTGCCTTTGAGATGTAGAAACTTCGTTTGCACCTACACACCCAAATCACCCGAAGCAATTAGCCTCGTCTCGGAGGCTAGTTCGCAACACGTGGCATTACATTATTATCAGCTTATAGCCGCTGCTTTCAATGTAAGTGTTATCAACTGTTAACATTTGAAATAAATTCCTTCTCATAATGAGCTTTTTCGACAGCAGCTGGCCTTCCAATTAGATATTCTCTTTGTTTGTGGTTTAAATTGAAGTTACTACGCCAGGTCAAGTATTCATAAGTAAGCTTGAAAAGCATTCAAATCAATTATCGCATATCCGCTATCACGTTTAAACGGTAAAACTGGCCTTTTGTAATACACATCCCTACCATCTGTCGCGTTCTAGGCGCGTGCCCGGATACCAACAGCCAATCAGAATTCAGCATTTTCTGACAGTTACCGTTAGACTAATGTTTGCAATTAATCGATTACGTTGAAGCGCTTTGTTTGATTGACCTTTCAGTGTATGTGGAGATTACGGGTTTTCAGCTTTGGACTCCGCTCTGTAAATGTCGTCTGCTTTTCAAAGGTCAACATGATTAATGAGTAATACGCGGATACTGGAAGTTATTGCAACAGGACAGAACATCTAACGTATCAGCATTGCTTTCTCATATTTAATAGGCAGTTACCCCACCCACACTTTCTCAGAACACAATACCGCCTTTTTCATTGATTCCCAAATATGATTTGGAAAACAGATATGAAATAATCATCCTTGCAAAAGGGCCACAGCTTTATGTAGTGCCTTCTTGTAGCTATCAATGCGCTGACAGAATGTGTCAGATTCCAGTTGGAATTGCAAAAGAGTGTTCGTTTCGTAAGGCGTAGTATAAAGCTGTGTCCAAATTCTCCAGTTTAGAGCAACCACTGAGTATTGCCATACAAACATAAGTGGGTGTGCTTAAGCGGCAACACCACTCCGTCTTAGCCGGGACCGGCTAGCTCAGTTGGTAGAACGCTGGACTGTCCACGAATCCGGGAATCGTGAGTTCACTCCCCGGCCCGGCCACATAACTTGTGTGGGGATTGGTCATGAAAATATTTCTACGGCCATTCTCCCCTACCTCTGATTCAAGTAGGGCAGTTGTCAGTTACTGGCATAAGTATGTGCACTTAGTACTGGTAAATCGCTTAGAATAGCTAAGCTTGCCCAGGAAAAGTGTGAGTAGGTTAACTGACCGCCGTGATATGACTGAAATACTGTTAAAACGGCGAAAAAAAAAACACCCCGTTTTCAGCTAAAGAAACTGTTTAAGGCGTAGCCGAAGAGGTGGAATGTCCGACAGGGCTCGATTCCCGGTCCCGGCACATTTGAGATAGGTTAGCGGTCAGAGCTCACAAACTACGAAATACATACACACTGAAGTGGCGGTCACCGAAAACAACAATTACAACAACTGGCTTTCCAGCAAGTGTATATTTGAGTAAATGTCATCCATATTTGACCGGAACACGTTAATAATAGATACGAGATATTTCTGCTATACCAGCCCGTGTAACACCAAAGGTGGGGAACGTTGTACATAATGGCTTGTACAGCCGATGCTTAAACGTGAGGCATGTGCTTGTAAGACTAGGCCAAAACAGTGCTTCGGGCCACCCAACACCCTTCCTAGCAAAAAATACCGACCCTAAAGTTTTAGCGATGATTGTTTTCCGTGAAATCCGTATTCGTCCGGGATTGTTAATTTAAATTTAAAAAAAACTCATTTCCGACCCTACCTAACTTTTCGAGACCGTTGCCCGAAACACACAATTTATTTTGTATGTGAACATTGCAACAACCAAATACTCCGCTTCGATAGGAGAGGGTCTAGTGTGTATAAATGTATCTATATTTCATTGAGGTGAATTAATTGCAATCCTAAAAATGCACGGGGCGTTAAATGAATGCAGCACTAAAATGTTTCAGTGCACATCCGGTGGAGTGAGGTGGTGAGCGGAGTAAATGCAGTGCGATAATTTTTAGCTCACCTGAGCACGAAGTGCTCGGTGAGCTATTGGTATAGGGGACTTCTCCGGCGTCGTCCGGCGTCCGGCGTCCGTATGCCGTCAACAATTTGAACCGTTATCGCAATGAAGACTACATTTTTTATTCAGTCTTGACCCCTAACTTGCACAGTTTGTGTATGACCATAAAATCTCCGATGGGATTGTTATTGGGTCAGATCACACCAGTAACACCAGAGTTATTGCCCCTTTTTCATGCAAAAAAGTGCAAAAATGCCATTTTCCAACATATAGACTTTATTTTTTATCCAATCTTAATCACACTTTCACAGTCTGTTTATGACCATTAGATCTCAGCAGATGCCAAAAATGGGCCAGATCGTGTTTCAAACAACAGAGTTATTGCCCTTTGTTTATTAAAAAAAATACAACAATGGACATTATTTAGGATAAAGACTTCATTTTTAAATCCAATCTTCACCAATCTTGCACAGTTTGTCTATTACCATGAGATTACAGTTGCAGTCGAATATAAGCAAGATAGGACTACAAACACCAGAGTTATTGCCCTTGTTTGAGAACAAAATATGTAATAATGGACATTATTCAGGATAGATACTTCATTTTTCATCCAATCTTCACCAATCTTGCAAAGTTTATCCATGACCACAAGATTAAAGGTGAAGTCGAATAATAATAGAAACACCAGAGTTATTGCCCTTTGTTTGTGAAAAAAATATGCAAAAATTGACAATATTCAGGATAGAGACCTCATTTTTCATCCAATCTTCACTAATCGTGTACAGTTTGTCTATGAACGTAAGACTACAGATTTTTTTCCCCTTATGTTTGAAAAAAAAAACATCAACAAGTTATCAATGATTGGTTTGCACACACGATTTTTGATTCAGTGTTGACCAAACTTACACAGTTTGCGCATGACCATAAAAATTGATTGATAAAATTTGATTTCCAACAGTTGCATGACTTGCATGCAGTTATTTGTACATGCCACATTGATGTCTTCAGAGCCTGCATTAACATCATTTATCATCACTGGACAGAAAATTATCAAAGAAAAAGCAAAACTTTACCTTTGATGGTGTTATTTTCTTGGCTAGAACAGTACTCCATATGTGAAGCGTCGTGAGAAAACCGGTCTTAATGCATGTGCGTAAAGTGTCGTCCCGGATCAGCCTGTGCAGTCCCCACAGGCTGATCCAGGACGGCACTTTCCGCCTAAAGTGGATTTGTGGTTAGAAGAGACTTCCTTGAAACAGAAAATACCATAACAGCGGAAAGTGCCGTCCCGGATTAGCCTGTGCGAACTGCACAGGCTAATCCGGGACGACCCTTTACGCACATGCATTAAGACCGGTTTCCTCACGACGCGCCACATATAATGTATTTGTGCACAGTGAGTGTGCACTATGAAACAGAAAACAAGCATTTAGTGGAACTGAACCACAACAACCACAAGCACTCTCCGACTGGCAGATCTTTCCCCAGTATATAATACACACAAAAGATAATAGAATCCGCACGTTTTACTAGAATCCGCACGTATTCAAAGAATTTCAGTGACATAAGCTGTCAGGTAACAGTACGCCCGAGAACTAAGTATAGGAGTTAATTAACACGGATTCCCGTGAAGTGAAAAGTAACATGATGCCGCCCTTTGTGGCAGAAACCTTTTGTGGAAGCTGTAAACGTCGTTTTTAATACATTGACCTCGTTATCAATGGAAAAAAAAAGAGAAAACAACTTCATTTGATTTTGTATGCAGTTTTAAGTTTGTTGTTTTCTTCTTCTTCTTCTTCTTCAGGTGAGAATATTGTACAAGTTCCCGGTAGTATTTAGCTAATGACAACACACTCGTTTTGTTTGTGCATTCAGCAAATGCCATAATTATTGTCGTTTTTAGCATTGACAACGGAGGTGTTACCGTCTTCAAGACTTTTGCGCAAAAGTAACACTCCGAACTGTGGACATGCTGATGGTCAGACGTGTTGATAAACAGAATATTAATGCATGTAAAATGATGTGATTATTTAACGCAACGGAAGGGACTCCACAGTTGGCGCTAGGGCAAATAACCCAAGTACCTTTACTTAGTAGAGACACGACCGCTATCTTTCACAATACCAGAAACGGACCAGTTGTCTGTTGGAAACGCATTAGCTTCACAACCTAGGGGTCGCAAGTTTGAGCCCCCGCTACACCCTAACCTACTTACTCGTCTTTTGCATGAGGCTTTAAACCTAGATGCAGTGTACTGGGTGCTTCACACCGGGCATTTATAGACCCAGGGTCGTCTCTGAGACGGGGCATCTCCTGTTTCTTGTACTATCCCCCGTAAACTTGGAGTTTAAGTATATATATATATACTTAAACTTGCCGATATATGGATCTTCCCCAATATAAACTCCCATGCATGCTTTATTGGGTCGGACCCAATAGCTATAGGGCTAACTTTTAAACCAGCAACATTTGGGGCTCTAAACCTAACCCTAACTGTAACTAAGACAAACTAACCCTAACCCTAATGTCACAATAGGTAAAAAAACATTTTATTTTTTTTTCGTAAATGGTCAACTTGATGATTCTTAAACTTTATAAATATTCAAAACATATCGGTAATATCCTTAAACACTGTTTATAAGCGGATGGTATCAAAACAAAACAATTATTTATCCAAAAAACATTTAATTATTGGAAAATATAGATATATATATCTGACAAACTCAATAAAATGTTCTAGGGTCGGGACATGTTTAGGTCGGGTAACCTGAAACAAACATAATTTTGTTACGCCTAACAAAAATCCCAATACCACGCCTCAATGCACAACAAACGCTTTTGCTTGGCTGTCGGACTAGCGCAGTGGTTGGCACAATCGCTTATCTCCAGCGACTTGGGTTCGATTCCAAACCGACGCATGTGTCTTTGATTAGAAGTAACTGTACTAAACAGTCGGGGTTCTTCTGGGTGTTCCGGTTTCCGCAAAGCATAAGCCCCAAACACATCAAGATTTCAGCCACAATTAAATATTAGTAGCTGGTTATTGCAGCTATGGTAACAAAAAATCGCCCAATATTTCTGTATATCGTAGAGTATGGGTCGCGGGACACACCCAGGGTCCACACGAACACTACAATGTACAATAACAATATTTACCACATGCTATACCTTGTTTTCCATGTAATACAACCATTACGAATATTTTTATCTTACACATGTGTAAGATAACATTTTGAGCGTTTTCATTGGCTACATATTTTTGACTGACCAATCGCATGACGTTATCTTGGTGAAATGACGTCGCCAACATGAAATGACGTCAATGCAGTAAAAACATTTTAGGATGTATCGACATAATTTGGTAAAATTAGAAGCATTTTTTTTCGTTTAAAAGCATGGGATAAAAAAGATCTGACACTCGTTGTCATTTTATATCATGTTTTATTAAACTCGTCCAGGAAATTCGTTAGTAAGCTCGCCAAAGGCTCGCTTACTAACAAAATTCCTGAACTCGCTTCATAAAATATGATATGAAATGACAACTCGTGTCAGATCCTATATATACAATGACAAACAATAACATGAGCCCAGAACACAAGAAAGCAAATCACGATTTCTTCAGAATCAGAGCATCCCCGGTGCGGATGGACCTTCGCAATACACGCAAAACACGTGGATTATATATTCTTGTGACTTTTGGAGAAACAGACGTGACATAGAACAAAAACAACATCCATTGGTTTATCGTAAAAGTGTATACATGATATAATAGTTTGTTGTTGTTGTTTTAACCAAATAATCGATGCGAAAAGCTGGCACACCAAGCACAAACCGCAGACGGTGGATCGAACTTTAAATGGGGTCGGAATTGTAACCCTAAGGTCGTTAACGTTCGACACCAGCACACGCGGTCAGTGCGCGAACAACTTTCAGTAGAAGACACGTACATTTTTGCATGTCGTAATGGGATTAAAATAAAACTATTTCAGTCCAGACTTTCTGTTTATGAAATTAATGTGGAATTTTAAATTTACAAAATTCAATCATATGGTTAACATGTTCACTGGTCAGTGGAAGAAAACTGACCATATAGAATGACAGTTGTAATTCACAAAGCCAAAGGCCAGTGGTCATTTATCATACGTCTGATATCCATAGTAATGCGTTACGAAACACACAGACAGTGTACTTTGACATGTCATTTGTATGTCTAGCGCATGCACACGCACACGCACGTGTTTCACGTGCAAGAGTTTCACACCTTTCCGTGGATGGATATACTGGATGTATGCTTTTCAATTAGAGATAAGACACCTATTTATTGATATACGAAATATTGCACCAGACCAAATATTTTAACATCCAATTATTTCAATATCATCTGATGCACAACATAATAGTAAATAATATGTACAGGAAATTGTGTATGTTTATGAAAAAACTATAATTGCATCTGTTCAAAAGTATCACACATTTTCAATTTTGTTTTCGGTATTTGTGGTATAATACATTGAATAATCTTCCCCTTGTTTACGCTTTATATTTGGGGTAAGATGCCGCTGAAAATATAGTAACTACAAATGCTTATGCATACAAATATTACAAAGTGTTTGTACTATATCTAAGTTATAACGTTCACATCGTTGTATAGTCTGAGTTAATATCCTCAATCATTACAATTATAACTACCGGAATACTTGATTATTCATATACATTCATTCCGCAAATGTATAATGATTTTAAAAGGTAATCCACCTTTAAGAAGACAAAACCGCAAACGTAAGCAAAGAAAACACAACAAAGACACGGAAACTATTAGCAATGGAATGTGCAATGAAAGTTAACTACATTTGAGGCGTGTCGTGAGAAAGCCGGGATTAATGCATTTGCGTAAAGTGTCGTAGTCCGTAAAGTAGATGTCCGCACAGGCTAATCCAGGACGGCACTTTCCGCCTACAGTGGATTTATATTTAAAAGAGATTACCTTGAAACAGAAAATACCATAAAAGCGGAAAGTGCCGTTCTGGATTAGCCGGCGCGGACTACACATGCTAATCCGGGACGACTTTTTACGCACATGCAATAAGCCCGGTTTTCCAACGACACGCCTCAAATGGGAAAGTATTAACAAGACAAGACAATTAATTAAGACTTTATTTATTAACATCCATATCCTTATTAAAACGCACTATTCGTAAACAGACATACAACAAGGAAAATATACTGAAGGACATATATGCTTACATTTCTTTCCTTCTCAGTTCACGATAAATGGATACCGGGAACACATACACCAAAACCCCGCTTAACGACCACTTCGTTTCTACGACCACTCCGCTAATGCAGACACTTAAAAGACCCGATTGTTTTCCTATATATTTCAATGGTCGCAAACCCCGATTATACGGTCACCCCGCAATTCCGTATTACGACCACTAATCCCAGACCGAAAGTACCAAATAATGCTCAAACTAACCCCGTTATTGCGACCAGTGTCATTTGGTCGTTGACACTTAACATCATCAATTAACAACATATGTCGTGGAAATAACAAACTGCTAAAGCGGTATAAAGGGAGCATGTGAACAACAATGGTACAAATGTTTTGATAAGGGATTAACCACATCGACTGTGTATCAGATTACGTTAAGTGACTCTAGCTGACAGTCAGTAGGTAACACTGATGAATGCTGAACCTTAAATGGGCCTAGTTAATCAAGTTGTAATTAATTTCCGACTTAATGTAAAGTTCATATTCATAACTATAAGTTACACAATCTGTATTCAATACAATTTATTTATTGAAAACAAATCGGAATTTTCGCTATCTATTCAGTATTCATTATTGTCATTCCAACTTAGAATGACACAGACGTATGCATGTACTAACTCGGTGATCATCCGTACCTCGATAATACGACCACCCCGCTATTAAAACCACTTTTATTAAGACCCCCTAGTGGTCGTATTAGCAGGGTTTTACTGTAATCGAACCTTATCGAAATTGAACAAAACCTCTATGGATTTTCACAGGTATTTTTCCCATTAATAAAACTACAAAGGTGTTTTACGCTTCACAGAAAGCACACCCGAAAACGTTGAATAAAATATACGAAACTTTTCCTTCTTTGTGTTATTTGTTTTCCAGAGTATAAGGTTGCTTTATGTCCAACAGGATAATAATAATAATTATGCAATACATTTTTCATTTTGTACAATGTTTTGTCTCAGAGTGGCTTTAACAGGCTGTTGTGTGCATTACCCCCTGAACGACGACGACGACAACAACAATAACAACAACAACAACAACATTTATTTAAGCAAAATATCTATATAAAAAAACAGTCCATAACCCAAGTATTTTTAACGAAAAATGCTATTTGTATATGCACCAGTACACAAATAATAACCACAAACATGTACGTTCTAAGAAATGATCTAGAGCGAAATAGCAAGCAGGGTGCAGCAACCTGCCCCTTTTTAGTTCCTCCCTGCTGCTCCTCTGGACTGGTCAACACAGTAATGTTCAATATCTTTTGAAATTCAATTTATAACATACTATACCTTGTTTTCCATGTAATACAACCATTACGAATATTTTTATCTTATACATTAAGATAAAAATATTCGTAATGGTTGTATTACATGGATACCATGTAAGATACCATTTTGAGAGTTTTCATTGGCTACATATTTTTTGACTGACCAATCGCATGACATTATTTTGGTGAAATGACGTCGTCAACATGAAATGACGTCAATGCAGTAAACAAATTTTAGGATTTATCGACATGCTTTGGTAAAATTAGAAGCATTTTTTTCGTTTAAAAGAATGTAATAAAAAAGATCTGACACTCGTTGTCATTTCATACCATATTTTATTAAACTCGTTCAGGAAATTCGTTAGTAAGCTCGCAACAAAATTCCTGAACTCGCTTAATAAAATATGATATGAAATGACAACTCGTGTCAGATCCTATATATATATTGCAAATATTCAATGACAAATAATTAGACTATGCCTAATGACCTTAATTGGAAGCATAAGACTCATAACAATCGTGGAGTTATTAAATTATAAGATAATGTCAACAAACAGGTTCGGCTTTCCGCCCTGCTTCTTTTTGGCAGCACCCTGTACCCCTTTTCGGTCCTAGATCTGTCCCTACATTCGTTGGCGAAATTAAGCACTTTGCCATTAATTTTGCAAACAGTCACCTTGTTAGGAAAGTTTTACTTTATGTCAAACATGCATGACAATGAACTGTATATGCTTCAAAATATAAATAACTCCGTTTTGTCATTTGGTTATGGTTTTGATCGCAGAATATTGCGAATATCAATTTTCGACTGATTGTTTTAATTTCTTTGATTTAATCATAAACTGTGTCTGTAATGCAATACAATTAAACAGTCGGTTGCGCATATAATTGGATTTATCGAAGTTTGTAACATTGTCTTGACAATTAGCCATTATATGACGAATTTTGGCAGTGTCAGGCTAGAAGTGCTCTTCGGTGTATTATTTGATAGCACCTCAACAACACTAAAGAATATGAACATCTCTGCAATACCCAATACATTAACTATTTCCTTGTGAAAGCTGTATACATGTAAGAACACAGGAGGTAATAATAGTTCGGTGTTATTTCAATTGCATTTATAATATCTACGAATGTGAATTGTTATTGAATTTATCAAGGAAGCAATAATATGCCAATGCCCTTAACACGTGCACAGTTATTATTTGGCATTTTGCGATAATAAACTTAAAAGTTCAAAGGCGTACAAACTTCTACGCAATTCACGAAATAGTAGTAGTAGTAGTAGTAGTAGTGTGTGTGTGTGTGTGTGTGTGTGTGTGTGTGTGCGTGCGTGCGTGCGTGCGTGCGTGCGTGCGTGCGTGCGTGTGTATTTTGAAGTTTATGAGGTCCTTCTGCGCCTGAGGCAGTGTGTCCCAGCACTCCTACCTAATTAACTTACTAGAGACTCACGAAAGTTGGGACGAATTTTGATTCATAGCTGCAATTTCCAGCTATTTATTTTTTACTGAAAGATTTTAATTTTGGTGTGGTCTTGTGCTGTGGGGGGGGGGGGGAATCCGGAGTACCCGGAGCAAACCCCACCTGTCCGGTATGGTGACCACCAACCAAACTCACTAGTAGTAATAGTAGTTAAAAGCATGTCTTATATATGCACCTATCAATATTTTCCCCCAGAGGGGAGCGGCGGGCATATACGGTACTTTAGACTGAAAGCAATTCCCGACAGGCGGGAATTTGACACGCCGAATGATTCCGGGTCCCGGGGTAATAGACTTTGTTTGGATTTTAGATCCTGGTAATATTGCGGCCCCCCCCCCCCCCGGGCCATTTGATACACCAATTAAGCATCCCCCATGGAGGGGATTTAGACAAAGATGCTTGACTCTAGGATAGGGAATTAGATCCCCCAAAATACAATTAGTCAAATTCCCCTGGGATTGCCCGCCGCCCCCCCCCCCCCCCCTGGAGGGAAAAATGATAGGTACAATATAAGTAATTATACTACTGTGTTTTATTACAATATTTTATAGCAGCTTTTCAAACATTCCCAGCTTTAAACCAGATTTAAGACGTGTTATTTATTAATTCAACTTGAAACAAAAACAACATGTAACATTAACTCTCAAAACTATTCTGCAGACGTGACCTGAGCTATCCTGCAGACGACATTCGCCAATACAAAGAAAACAACAAAGAACGCAAAATCATGTATCGATAAACTACAACGAACTGTGCGACCGAAGAGCGGAGATGAAACCGACCAATCAGAAAAGAGATACCATGAAAATTCCCCCGTATCGTATAAAACCGTTGTCTCAAGCTGTGCTCGGTTAAATTTAGTACAACTGCCTTGGCGTAAGCACGTGTGTATGGAACGAAACAAGTTTGAAACGAACTGAACAAAAGAAGTGACTTTAAATCTAGTGATTTTGTGGATTTACAATGACATACACAGAAAATCAACAAAAAATGGAGCAAACAAACACGTAAGTTTAATTCATGTTTTTCAAATATATTGCATTTGTTGGCATTATGCAGTTTTCTTCGCGTAACTAATGCAATCAGCTGATTTGGGTCATGTGATAAATACGTATCTAGGTCATATCGTCGAAACGCATTTTTCCGTGTTTTTAAAACACTTGACCAAATTTTCGATGAAAACGGATGAATACATTCCAGTGAATGCATCAGGCTAATTATTGATTTAAAGGCGAATAGATTGCGCATATGTTAACAGTTGCATCAGCAACGTGCATGGATACCAAATACAGGGCATTCGGTGTTCGGGCAACGTGGCATGGGTTCAAAGTTAAGACATTAAATATGCATGCACTCTGTATAGATGGAATGCGAAATCGATGGCACCCAACGGTTGCTGAAGACTATTTGTAGTAAATGCTGTCCGAGGTTGCCATGGGTTTATTGAATGTTCTACCTTTGTTTGACAGTCATTGAACTTTGCAGCGGCGACTGGGTACTCTGTTCGATAGTTCAGGAAAGTTCCGGTTAAGTCTTGATTGGTACATTGTGCATTTAGCAGTCTGGAAAACTGTGACTGTATCTTGACGATACGTTATTTAAATTAACACCTATGGTCATAACAATCAACATTATTACCGTAATTTCATCATTATTCATAATGTCGTCATCACCACCACCACCATCATCATCACTTTCATCTATTTCTTCATCATCAAGGCAATGTTCATTTCCCCACCAACAGTAAAAGCATCAGCAGCAGCAGCAACAACAACAACAGCTGGAAAGCAGAACTAACAACACTAACAGCTGCATCTTTGTAATAAATCCACAGGAAATGTTCAATTTGCAAAACTTGGGGCAAACATTGATAACATCAGCTTTCAAGAAACTGTCTAACGTAGCATGCATTCAACAGATGGCGGGGTGAATTCGGTCGGCATGAATACCGACTGGTGTCTTCTGAAACCTGTTCTCATAATTTCCACCACTGAACTATACGCCAGATGTTGCTCTGTGCGCCGGTTGCATGTCGTGGCATTTACCGGCACGCTGATGTAATATAACGTAAGAAATCCAGGTTTTGAAACTGAGGCAATCTGATGGTAATAGTACAAACTTGTCCTGTTATTTAATCCCGCTATAATTTAATTGACTCGTTTCATTTCTGTGTATCCGTGAACAATGCAAGTTCATCGTAGAAAACGCTGGTTAGATGTAAATAATGATTGTTTTATCTGCGACGTACAAGTCGGTAAAGTTCATCGTAGAAAACGCTGGTTAGTTGTAAATAATGGTTGTTTTATCTGCGACGTACAAGTCGGTAACATCTGTATCCATCCCCACGTGCGCACGAGTGGTGGGAGGGAGGTGTACCCAACAGATCGGCGTTTAAGCTTTTGTTTCGAGTGCACAGGGCATTTCGTCTGCTTTCAAACAAGAATTCGTGCTGAAACTTGCTCTTATGCAAGTATTTTTTCGAACAAAGCGACCTGTCGACGATGGGATGGACTCGTTTAAACTTAATTTATTTCACGGTTGAATGAGTTCAGTAGTTCCTTTTCGTCGAAGTAATATCAGCGTCTAGTAGATCGCTTTGTTGTCAGTGTTTCCTGATTAAACTGAGTCATTTAAAAGCATCAATGTGTCTTTGTGGACGATCTACAAAGGGGAGAAATACGACTGCATTGTTCGCCTAATCTGCTGAGGTCATGGCGTCTGCTTGTTTGAAAGTTCGCGTGGTTTAACGTACGACGAAGCAGCCGACAAAAGTGCGCGGATGACTGCGCGTGATGCAAGTTGTAGCGGGATGATTCATCTACGGGGCGGAATTTTAAAGGGAGTTTGGAAACTTGGCTTAAGAAATTGGGATGCTGGAAAACGTTGCGAAATAGCGCCTTGTGAAATAACGTGTCCACATGAGTTTAAAAGTAGGAACGGTGAAAATTATGGCGTAATAGCTGGAACCGTTTACCGTAAGTGACAATTTAAATTGTATTTGAATCCGTTGCTAATTATATGGCATTGGGTTTTACCTTTAAACATGTTTACGGGATAATAAACAACCTTTAATAAATAATAAGGGCGTTATGTAGCTTAAAGTGCATGCCTGGCGTAACATGGCGAGAAATCAATTTAAATGTACCTGTGGGTGTATTGTTCACTCCTCCCCTGTATGTTTATGGAAACGGGGCATGACGAAGTTGATGCGAGGGGTTTTATTAATGCAAGAGTTAAAAAAAGACATTTGCTCTGTAACATAAAAATAAGTACTGCAATCTGCAAGAATGTGATTTAAAGCTGAAATTAGTAACATTATAGACTTAAATAAACACATTTAGTAACATTTTATATAGGGCTCAATTCGCTGTTGGCAAATATTGCCGTTATGAAACGTAGCTCAGTATCCGCTAACAAGATATGCTAGTCCCATGGCACCATGACGCAACATCCCATTCTGTATACTTATGGTCTAAAAATGGCATGCACGTGTGATACAAACTCACCTCCAGGCCGCTGCCATGTATGTTGAGCGTGCGTGTATAACGTTCTCCATTTCTCGTCGCCGAGTCTCATGCGCTAACCGGTTATCAGTGTTCTGTACGCACATGTACTGCCCACTTATTCACTCGGCGATCCCCGCCCACTCTCTGCGCGCTGTCTCACTGAGCGAAAATGCGAATGAAAGCAGATTTCTATAACGGATCTATGCCTGGAATGCCGAACATGTGATTGGAAGTGCATTGTGGGGCATTTCTTAGTCAAGAAATTTCATTAATGCTGTTTGAAGGACTCGCTCAACCATTAAGCGAATCAGCTTATTCTCAGAACTGTTTATACTTTTGCTATGTTGAAGCATCATACATAACTTAACATTTCAAAGTAGAACTAGCAAGATTAATTTTGAAAGTATGCCTAAATATTTAAGTCAGGCCATGTTTTACTTTGAAATGCACACCTCTCGAAACAGAAACTAATAATTATATTATCAACTAACTTATAGAAGTATTTAACTGCCCATTTCGGATTTCGTTTTCATAAGTGATGCATAGTTTGAATCCCCTTTGAGCGCGTTTGTTGTTTTGCAAATCGGATGCACTTCGCGTTAAAATTGTCAGCCACGATTTTGTTGTATGGCGATATTTATGGTGTAATTTGAGGCTTGTCGTGGGAAAACCGGGCTGAATGCAAGTGTCGCCCCGGATCAGCTTCTGCAGTCCGCACAGACTTATCCGGGTCGACACTTTTCGCCTACAGTGGATTTATGTTTAGAAGAGACTTCCGTGAAACAGAAAATATCATTACAGGCGGAAAGCGACTGCACAGGGCTAATCCGGGACGACACTTTACGCACATGCAGTAAGGCCGATTTTCTCACGACACGCTTCATTTATAGTACATGCTTTGTTAGCATGCCTGTGTTATAAAGGTAGAATCTATATGAAACACATTTATACGTTTTGAACATCCCACGCTTTGCATATGTTACCGAGTATCGGTAAAATCGCGTCCGGTTTCATTAACATTTGCTTACATTGCTCAATTCGAAAGTGCAATGTACTTAAAACAAACGGAAAGCAGTTAAATCTGCAATGTACTTAAAACACACGGAAAGCAGTTAAATCGATTCCTTGAACAAATACCGCACCAAATTCCACGAAGTCGGGATAGTTTAAGTCTTGCAACGGGTGGTTACACTAGACTAGGCACTACATAAACGTAAAACAGGCAGATATTTAAAATTTAAATAAATACAGCGCGCAAGAAGTTAAACACGACTGTATGAGTAAACTGCCAATACCTTTTGCGAGCTGCATGATTTTATCAGAAACAAGATATTGTACAAGCACGATTCTATAATCAGAATTTTATTAATTGATAATATACACACGCGCGGAAAATATAGAGGACAAACTCTAACGGATATACAGATGGCTTGTTGTAAAAAGTGTTTGTAGTGGAATAAAACATGTATGTAATGTAAGTTTGTTTTATTTGTTTTCAATTGATTATTTCTCTGATAATAGCCAAGTACTTGAGTAGTTCCTGTTTTAATTGATGATTGCTATTGTGTGTCGGTAAGCGGCTACAGTAAGCTCAAGAGTCTCTTGAAAAGTGTCGTACTTTTAAATACTTAAGTCTTCTTGATAAAAGTCGATTCATAGAATTGTAAGCAAACGCGGATACTTCAATTGGAGTTAGAGGGGACGAACAAAATCCTCAGTGAGTTAAATTACGCTTTTTGCAGAGGTAGAAACGCGCTCGTACCTTATGTGCAACGTAACATGATACTCAAGTTGCTAATCTTTGATCGTTCTTCGATGAGACCGTATGCACTTATAAAAAAAAATTAAAATAAAATTTTAGACAATTTTATGTGGGAGCGTACGCCACTTCCGTCCGCCGTAAATCCGCCTATGGTAAGCCCCTAAGTTTTATTGGTAGATATATACGCTATTCCGTGAATGAGAAAAAAATATATATATCGATGTAAATGACGTTGCCACTGAGTTACACGGATGTGACAAGATTGTTTACTTTTCATTTTTAACTGTTTGCCTAATTCAATCGAGCAGCGAATTGCGTCAGCGATTAATATCATCCTTGATATTTACGAGTACTTTTACCGTCCTTGTTAAGGCATGGGCAATTTTCAATAACTCGTGTCTCCACCTGTCGTGGTCAGTGAATGGTCAGCTGATGGTCATTCTAGCTATATTGGTCCGAAAATGACCGCACAGGGTCTGCATTGGAGGTCGTTGGCTTTGCGACGGTGGTTTTATAAGCCTGGTTGTTACCTTTGCATGAAGGCCACAAATACATGCACAGCGAGGGTTGTTGAAAAACAAATATAAACTAAATACACATGAAGTTCACGAAACGTTTAGAAACCATTTGTATCTGCAGGAAGGTTTCATCTATGACAAGGGTCGTTAAATTGTTTTAAATATGTGCAGTAACCAGCAGGGTCATTTATAATTCGAGGGTCGTTTAACAACCATTGGTGCTTGCACGCAGGTTTCTACAACGGCGAGGATTGTTCAAATCTTGAAATATTTGCAGGAATCTCACACATAGAGGGTCGTTAAGAAACCCTTCTGTACGTGCAAAAAAATCATACCTGCAGCTACAGCGAGTGTCGTCCAAAATGTTTTTGCGGGAATATCCCAAAATAAGGTATAGGTCGTTTGGAAACCATTAATAGTTGCAGGGTCGTTCCAAAAGCATTGTCTTATGCTTCCAGGAAAGTGACAACTATAGGGAAAGCCGTAAAGCGGTGCTTGATGCTAGCTATGGAGCAAGAGCGGATCAACTTCGGGATCTTCCGCTGTGTGGACATCCTTGAGAGGTGAGACTGTTGAACATTGCATTGATGAACTATATTAAATATATATTATAGGAAAGGTAATTGAATGTCAAAGGTCTCCCGAAAAAAACGCCTTTCACATGGAAACAAATTGAATGTCAAGGTCTTCTAGAAACCTGTTACACATTTTAACACATTTTAATACATGAACAATTACTGGTCCGAGTTGAGCTGGCCGGGTGTGAAGTGTAGGCTGACATTTCAATAGCACTGTGTTAATGTGGGTGGCATTTTAGAAATATATGTCCTGAACAATTTCGATTAAATGATGTTAAATAGAAACTAGTTTCGAGCCACACCGTAATGTGTGCAGTATTCGCTTTGACGAGAAACGTGAAGTAAACAGTGTTTTATAACCTAGTACGCGTACTGCCTTAGTTTCAAGGTCAATGTCAAAGTGTTCTTTGTCACGAGTCAAGAGTATTGCGCAATAGCTGCTGCTGTGTGTTGAATAGAATCGGACATTTCTGCTATCGTTATATTGCTTAGCTGTGAATGCCCTTCAAGAAAATAATATGATTTGTGGTGTTCTAGACATTGAGTATTATGGGTTGGCTGTTTATATTTCAACACCTGTCGAGAAAATAGTAAATCAACTGTAAACGTCACTAAAAACAGAAAAATACTGTGATATAACTGCGCGCTACACGCTACACCTTAAATGCAGGATTTTTTAAACCATGTCTCGTGTAACTTTTTAGTATTATTTCAGTTAAAACTGCACAATAGACGTTTTCGTACCGGGAAATAAAATTAGATTGCTTTATTTGTTTAATATGCTATTTTTAGATTTGGGTTTTTCAACTTGCGTTTTCCTTCTTCCAGGGACGCTGATAGCGTGATGGTTTGTATACTTCCGGTTGGGAAAGGGAAGGACGCCTCCTTGCGGATCCAGCATACACTGATCGAGGCGTTCTGCAGAGAAAATGATGTCCGCTGTTTAAAGGTGCTTATTTAACAAGTTTACGTGTTCTATTAACGTGTAACATACCAACCTTCATCTTAAAAATTACTACCTACCGGTAGTTATACAAAGATATCGTCTTCAAATACGCTTGTTTTATCATAACTGGAGCTGTTTTAGGCAATATAGATTTCAATAAGGAAATATATGAACTTTCCTTTTATCTTCCCTAGTGTTAGAGGAATCTCTGTTGCCTTTTGTTTGTTTCGTTTCGACCCGGATGCAAAATATATATCCCCATTCATAAAAAAATGCAAAAGCTAGCATTTGATTGGTCAGACATCGAACTAATGGCATTGATGACAACATGTACTGAAAAATACTGCAGGCCTGGGTTAGGTTTATCCTGGGAAAGAACATTTGCGTGCAGACTCAGTGCGAGGCCGTCTATTTTAGTATATAGCATTAATTACTATCCATTGTTAAAGTACATTTAGCTGCATATTCAATACAAAGAGTCTATTTTACAATAGCGTTACTTAATATTCGTTGCAAAAGTACATTTGCTTTCAGATTCAATTCGGTATGCCGTAAAACTGTTGTCTTAATTACTCTGTACTTACACTAACTAAAAATAGCATACCTTGAAACAAACATCTGTTATACTTTCTATACATAGTAAAAGTAATGCATCGAATGTCTGCAATATTGTAATAAAAGTGCGATATAAAGTATTTCGAGGGACAGTCAAATTGTACTGGCAACTGCACTATTCAGTTGAATGCACTTAAGGCATACGTGTTAACCCATGTTTTAATTATCGGTTTGTAGTTTGCGAAATCTGCTATGCCGACTTGCCAATAAACTTTGAAAACTTGTTGTTCTTCAGGTCGACTGCCCGACAAAGATTTCTACGATTTTCACGTCTGCTGCGAGCAAGGAGCAGAAGGATCGCGCGCAAGCGGCCGACTTCAGTTGTCTGCTGGTGATGCACCCCAGGTCGCCTAGCAACGACGATCAGTTCGTCAGCGATTACTGCGAGAACTTCATGCTTGGCGGAATCGTTCCGCATGGCTGCGTCGAGATACCGATCTGAATTATGACGTCACTTCCTACATGCGCAAGGAAATGACTTATTCTCAGTAAGACATCAGGTTCTTGCGACATTTTAAGATATTTAGCAGGGCTTTCCCTGGCGCAAATGCATGTTATTTATTTTACTACGTTGTAATTTTGCTCCTTTTCGGTATTTGACATGTTTTTGCAGAAACAGTAGTAATTAGCTAGTAATTTGGCGATGGCAAAATGAGACTTGATTTTTGAGTAACTAAATAGGAAATATGCATCAACTATATCCAATCCTTGTTCAGATGCATCATAAGTGCATGCATTATTTTACGTTGTTTTCATGGTGTTACATGCCGTATATAGAAATCGATATTGTATTTACCGTTTTCGTGTTTGTTTTTTCAGACCCGAGAATTCGCTAGCAGACGAACCGTTACTGTTGGCAGTGATCCAAGTTCTGCGCAGACGTTCTAACAAAGTCGAAGACAGAGACTGGAGCAATTTCGGGGTGAACGCTCTGTTTTGCAGGTGCGTAGCCTTTCTGTTACAACTGTACCTGATAATTTGTTTGAGTAACCAATGGAAATCAAAGCTGATATGTAACGAGCATGTTCATTGGTCAATATATTTTTCTGAAAATCAAAGTTGGTATGCAACGAGCATTTTCATCGGTCAATATATTTATTTGGAACTAAGGCTGATATGTAACAAGCATGCTCATTGGTCAATATATTTATTTGTGGCAATGTGAGATTGAAAACGCTCTTGGTTAGAGGGCTGAGTAAAACATTGAACTCCATGCATGAACATGGCATACGTTTATTAAGTTTTGAGGTCAGATCGACTTTTTGCAACTTGTATGTAGCAACATGTAGTAAAATATGTGTAAGTAGGCTCGTTTTGTTCTTTTTAGATGTTCAAGTACATGTATAATAATTCAATCATTCAGGGTAAAAACTTTAAAATTAAAAGATTTTATCACGTTTTCTTCATTTTCTAGACCGCTAATTAAATCGCCTAGCATTGGAAGCGTCTTAAAGAAGGTTTGTTGCGTCGATTCAATGACGGTTCTTGATGAACACTGACGGAAATGTACGAACATTAACGGAAATTTACGAAGAAGTACGGAAAATTCCGCTCGATGGAGTGTTGTCCGACGAAGACGTAGGTTTGAACATCAATAACTGTGAAATTAATTTTGTAATTAGGCGATGAACTAGACATTTGTACCAAAAACGTAAAGGGATTTGACGTGATGGTACGAAAGTTGACAAACTTATCGACAAAGATTACGAAAAAAGCATATCGTAAATATAATACATGAACGACTCGAGATCGGAAGAATTTCGTCTGTTGTGAGTGACATTTATCTGGGATCAACCGGTTATTGAAATATAGCCATGACATTTTGGTCCGTACGTAATTATACAGAATCCTTTGATGAAATAATTAATCTGTTGACGGCATATGTACGAAAGGAGACGAATATATCATTACTTGGGCTGAAAATTGACTTTTGTAGAACTTTTGTTACATATGTGTGTATTACCCTTCGCATTTGTTGATTGTTACTGACTGTAGTAAAATGTTTCTTCAGTTTTATTATTCTCGGCTCTCCATTATAATTGTTTTATATACTTGATATTTTCCACTACAATTGATGTTGGTGTTTTGCGTTTCATTCAACTTGATGTTTTTCTCTACATTATACCACTCAGGAAACTTGGAAACATCGTGTTACTTCTGTAAATATATCACGATTATAACTGTGCATCGCAAACATGTAACATATCTAGATCAGTTGGAATGAATAAAACGTGTGATTGAAATTTAGCTTCTTCTTGTACTTGATAGACGGGCCTTTTCGCTGTAAATATTAATCTGTTCAGTTGCTATCATTGCACCTACGATATATCTACCTCAAAAATATGTGGTTCAAGATTCTAAAGAATACTTATTATTGTCTCGCTAGCTACGCTTATGTCCAGGCACCCGCTAAAACGAGAACTACGAAGAAATCATCGTGGCTGTTAAGTGGTCCAAATATTATCCACCCGGCTTAAATATGTCCGTTCCTCGATCGATAGTTATTGAAAATCCATAAACTATTGTAACTGACATTATAGTGGTGTTGATGATGATTGAGACGATGATGATGATGAAGGTGATGACACAACTACAATTACGTATTCATGTTTTGCACGACTCACATTTTAATGGTGATTATTTTATTAATAAGTGTGATGTTGATGAGGGCGATGATGGTAAATAAAAATTAAAATAATTATTACAATATGGTGATGATGCTGATGATGATAAGGAATGATGATTGTGATTAGTAGGAATGATGATAACGGTGATGATGGCGATAACAATGACTATAATGATGATGACGATAACGATGCTGATGATGATAATGATCGTGATTAGTAGGATTGATGATGATGATGAGGAGGAGGAATTATGATGATGATAACGACGATGATGATGATGATAATAATGATATAATGATGATGACGATAACGATGATGATAATGATGATGATGGTGACGATAATGATGATGGTATGGTGATCGTGCTGATGGTGAGTGATGATGATCCTGCTGATGACGATGCACATACTTTAATGCAGCTGAAACTTTGAAACATCGATTGTTCCATTAAAAATCGTAACTTTGAAACATCGATTGTTCCATTACAAATTCGTAATCCCATACACAACCCACATATTGTATTTACACTATGTGTTCGAATACAGATTACAGGTAATGTATATGAAGATTGAAGTGCGCTTATCATTTCTCAGATAATTCTAAGATAAAATGACTAGCATTGGCTATTAAATAGCAATATATCATTCAAATTTGCTAATTGGAATTCTAGACAAAGAAAGCATCATCAATCCAACACAGAGTAATTACTTGAATATCTCGTAATACGCAATTACAAGTTTTAAATGTAATAACGGTCTCCTAGTAATAGTAATCACAGAGTCACGAATCATTTACGATTTACATACATCACAGAACATAAACCTTGCAATAAACTTTAAAGTACATAGATTAGCATTCATGTTCAAATATAATAGCATAAAACACCTTGAGACATTTTTCTACATAAAAGACCTTGAAATTCGATCTAACGCGGTGGCTTGTCGTTCATGATAATGTTTGTTGCCATAGCAAATCGGAACGACATGTACCGGTACAAGATAAGTTAAACACTGTAACTAACATCAAGGATTTCTTTAAAAATAACGTAAACGTAGCAGAAGTTCTGTTACTTACTGCATGGTACGGCACTGGCATCAAACTCCAGCGTCCGGAATTTCGAGTCCCCGCTACACCATAACTACTAACAGTTATTTTGCACGAGACACATAACGGAGGTGCAGTGTATTAGGTGCTTCACACCCGGGCATTAGAAGACTCTGGAACGGGGCGTCCCCTGTACCTTGCACAGTCCCCTAGCAACCCAACTAGCAACCTTTTTGGGGGCGATGCAGATGGCCAAATGGGGCATAATCCCGGTCCACTCGATACAAATTCAACGCACCCACGCACACAGTGGACTTCCTACAAGGCACACTAACACTTGTATGCCCCCCACAACATGGGCGGCATAAAGCATTGCACTTGTCCATCCGTCCGTCCGTCTGTACGTACGTACGTCCCGAAATTTTGTTGACTCAACTCCTCTTAAACTGCAGGGCGGATTTCGCTCAAACGTTCACTGAAGAACCTTAATGTGTAGGTGATCGTAAAGGAAGGGATTTTGGCTGCGACCACTTTTGGCAGAATTATGGCCCTTTGTATTTTTTCCATTACAGAATATATACTTTCCGAAACTCCTATTTGACTGCTTGGTGGATTTTGCTCAAACTTTCACAGATGAAGGACCTTTATATGTAGGAGATCATTAACGAAGGAATTTTGGCTGCGATCAATTTTGGCAGAATTATGCCGGTGGCATGTTTTCCACTATAGAATATATATATAAATAAATTTGTGGAGCCACTGATAATACTTTTATTACACACAATCACATGGCACGGGGACAAGGAGCAATGTAGGATCATATTTTTCACAACTAATATTTTTCACACGTCTGTGAAGAATAGGATCTCATTTGTCACATTTATTAGTGTGAAGAATGAGATTGGCCAAAAAGGGTGTATGCGTACGGATCACATTTTTCACATATTTTATGGTTAAATTGTATCGCGACAAGCGATGAAATAATTATTTGGAGCATAATTATAAAGTAATCATCATCATCATCACCATCATCGTCTCCATCGTCACTATCGTCACGTCACCATCGTCATCATCATCATCGTCATCATAATTATTGTCGTCATCACCATTATTATTATTATACTTAAAGTCATCATCAGTATTGTCATCACTAAGAGAAACTTAGCTCTATTTAGGAGCTACTGACGTGTGCATGCGCTGAATCGTTTGTCAATACGTTTGTACGGTCTTTTTAGGAGATAGAAATGTACTCGCATACGTTCATACGAACGTACACCTTTTATTGGGATATTAACCAATGCACGCATCCGAACGTACGTACAAAGACACGTCCTATTTTGCATTTTTTAAACCAAGATAACCATGCATATGTACGCCCGAACTAGAATACACGTATACACGGACAGTAATATAATGATCTTATTAGAACCTCCGCACATGTTAGTACGTACGTTTGGACAGTACAGTAGCTTATCGTACCGTACCTCCCGTATCGTATCGTGCCGTACCATATCGTTCCTTACCTATTGTACCGTACCTAACCGTACCGTACAGTACAGTACCGCACCGCACCGCACCGCACCTTACTGTACCGTACCGTACATTTCCATACCATAGCATTACAAACCATACCGTACATGCCATGCCACGCCATACCATGCCATTCCATACCAAGCCGTACCATACTTAACCGTCCGGTACCGTGCCTTACCATATCGTACCATACCATGCATACTGTACCGTACCGTTAATCACCCCGTTTGTTTTTCGGGCACATACAGTGTGAAAAATAGGATTATGATTTTAAAAAATCACTTTTTTTTTAATTTGAACACTTTTTTTTCATGTGTGAAGAATATGATTTGAGTGCATATCAAAATCTGGACTGGATCACAAATTTCACAGAAAATGTGAAGAATGAGATTATGATGTGTGAAGAATGAGATCCTATTTTTTACACCTGTGAAAAATGAGATCCTATTTTTCACACATGTGTGAAAAATGTGATTTGTGAAAAATATGGTCTTACAGAGCAACGTTCAAAGCGTAAAGTAGGCACATGCGCGCAGACAGTCAAAGACAAAATGATCTAAGTTTGAAACATAAACTAGTCGAAATAAGGAACCTGTCGGCAATGCACGAAGACGTCGGACATAATGAATGTAAAAATGATATTATACATGAAAATTATTCTTGTCTTCTTGGTGCGATGGTTATTATAGTAACGAGGAGATTGACTATCGGATGAATCAGTGTATATAAGCTTGTGAGAAAATACTGCATGATAAAGACAGTAACTGGAATCCGTATAGATCATGGAGTTTGAAAAAGGCGTGGACTAAGACTGATTAATGAACTTATTTACATTGATGGAATAATGAAGATTATTATGACGATGAACAAAGCCGGAAAGAATCCCGAAAAGACACTGACGGTGAACCATTGGCGCTGTTGTTGTGGTAAGGCCCAAATCAATGTGTGTTTTGGGCAACGGTTTAAAAAAAGTTAGGTATGGTCGGAATTGAGTTTGTTTTTTGTTTGTTAAAGACACATTTCTGTGAAAAACATAGAAAATTGTCTACAATCTGACGAATTTTTCTGGGCTAAATGTTCAAATAAAAATGTATACAGTGAAAATCGTCAAATATTAATTTGATTTCGATACGTACTTCAGGTAGCCGACTCAGTCACTGCTGTCGGTAGCGAACGTGACAAAAAAAGTTCGTTGTTTTGACAGACGTGTAGAAACCTAAAGTTGGAGAAGTTAATATGACGATAGTTAGCAGGAAACTGCCAAATACTGATGACGAGAGCATAAAAACAAAGTTTCCATTGTTTTTCACAAATATTTGGTTTTCAATATATATTGCGATCGAAAATAGAAATCATCCTACGCGGTGTTCTGCTAGTGACGTTCAGTTGCTCGTTGTTTTGGCATATTATGACTTGCAAAAATCATAAACGCCGCAAGCAGACGTTAAATGCAGCATGAACCAACATGATATGCGCTAGTAAACTATGATCGTGACGTCACGACAAGTGATCGTTTGTCGTATTGTGGTGACACGTTTTATAAATATTTGCTATTCGCCGGATTTCATTGACGATCATGAGTGCGACCAACCGTGCCGAAATTTCATACACGGATATTTAATTGTTCAGTGTACCTTTTACTTGCGTGGGTGTTTGAAAATTTGATATACGTATGGGTGGGAGGTTGAACATTGGATATAAACGTAGAATTTGTATTCGCTTTTTTCTAGGTTAAAGAATATAAATTGCTGTACATGCAATAATTCTTTCAGCTTTTGATAGATAATTGAAATAACAATATAGCGAAGTTGGTATAAAAACATGATAAATACGTAAATAAATACAAATGTGTTGTCTATTTAATAGCATTGGGGCTACATTTTTCAAAGCATTTTGTTCACTTGATAGTTTTGAAACCATTGAAAAGTACGTATTGGTATCAAAAAGTTTTAATCATCATTAAGCTGTTAAACGCACAATAATGCACAATTTCATCATGTGACTTACAATGGGTTTTTCATAAATCTGTTTATGCCCACATTCATAAGGCGTAAAAACAATTATGTTTGTTCCAGTTTACCTGACCTACCCTAAAGAAATGCCCCAACCCTAGAACATTTTATTGAGTTTGTTAGATATGTTTTTGTTTTATTTACCATTATCCAATAATTAAATGTTTTTTGGATAAACAAGTGTTTTGTTTTGATAGCATCCACTTCAAAACAATGTTTACGGATATTACCGATATGTTTGGAATATTCATTTAGTTTTAAAATCTTAAAGTTGACCATTAACCAAATAAAAATAAGAATAAAAAAATATAAATCCCTACCTACCTAACCTAATTTGTTTGGGCATGTAACCTGAGACAAACATATTTTTTTACGCCTAACTACGCCACTCCGTATAGCATGGAGATATATTTTACTTTTTCCATTTCCATTGACGTCTGCCTGTCCGTACGTTTGTCTGTCACATTTCTTGTCCGCTTTGTGTTATATTCAGTGCACCGGGATTCCCTCCCATATTACCATCGCCCCTGAAGACATGTTAGCTGGGTAACGGGGAATTGTGAAAGACATAGGGGAAGCCCCGTTCCAGGGGTGACCCTGGGTCTTTCAGTGCCCGGTGTGAAGCACCTAGTACACTGCGCCTCAGTTTAACGTCTCATGCAAAAGACGAGTTAGTAGATTAGAGTGTAGCGGGTGCTCGAATCTGCGATTCTTTGGTTGTGAAAACAGTGCGTTGCCATTGGGCCACGGATCCACAATGACCGCTTTTTGTTTACTATCCCATCTTAGAATATAGGAATATCAAATTTGCTCAAACTTTCACCCAAATAGTGGGCGGAGCAAATGGCACGACCTGTGCTCGACTCGATGTCAGGATCACCGTTGGGACGGTGTGTTGGGGTGGGGGCGTATTTCGTTGAAGCACATTCTTTTTATAACCCGACTTAGAATAGACTTCCAAGAGGCAAACATGCAAGATATTCAATTGCAAACCCTGTCTACGAGTAGCCACGTGTTTAAACACTACAAACGCGTTGTAGGGCTGTTATTAATTCGCCTTTTAAGTTCTTTATCAATCCACGCACCCATGCACCCCCATTTTGTTCACTTTGCACAAAGACCCGAGAACCGGTGTACTCGTTCGGAAACCGCAAAGCACGCTAGGTATGTGGGGAACAGCGGACATGAAGTGACACAGACGGCCTGTCTCGCTGAGTCAGCGGGTTTCACTTGCACTGAACTAAACAAATACCGGTCGCGGTAGTTTCTTGGTTCGCGTAGCAGCTTTCTGGTTTCTTTATAAACTTTAAATCCGGCTATGACTACGATCCTGTTTTTAAAGTGTGTGTACGATCTTTCATTGGAACTATTTTCAAAATAAGCCGATGAGATGAAAATAACAATTGAAAGCAAACATAAAAACATAAAAATAACGAAGGAAACACTTCAATATGAAATAAATCAACAAGTACTAGTGTCGATTTTTTGCAGCGTTTATTAGTGCTGTGTAACCTTAAGCAACAATTCAACGTATATACATGCATTTGATATTCCGCTTGTACAGACAAAAACTATTTGGTGATTATAAATTAGCTTCTTGTGCGTTTAAAACAACATTTGTGTTGTTTGTTTTTTTTACACTTTTATTCCATTTAATATAGAAATATATGTTAGTTAACTTTATTTTGTTAACTGCATTTATGCCACTATATCTGTTGAAAGATGGTACATACACACTTTAACTGTCAAATCGTACTCATTACGATATTTATTGGGAACTTTTGGCACGTTGAGTGATTGACTGAGTGAGTGACTGAGTGAGTGACTGAGTGAGTGACTGAGTGAGTGGGTGAATGAAAAATTGAGTGAGTAAAGAGTGAATGAAAGAGTGAGTGAGCGAGTGAGTGAAACGTGAATGAAAGAGTGAGTGAGTAAAAAGTGAACGAAAGAGTGAGTGAGCGAGTGAGTGAAACGTGAATGAAAGAGTTAGTGAGTAAAAAGTGAATGAAAGAGTGAGTGAGCGAGTGAGTGAAACGTGAATGAAAGAGTTAGTGAGTAAAAAGTGAATACAAGAGTGAATGAGTGAGTGAAATGAATGAGTGAGTGAAGATGTGAGTGAGTGAAAAGTGAGTGAGTGAACAGTTACTGCATGGGTGAATGAAAGAGGGAATGGGTAAAAATTGAATGAAATACTGAGCGAGTGAGTATGTGAATGAATGAGTGAGCGAAGATGTGAGTGAGTGAAAGAGTGAGTGAAGAATTGAGTGGGCGTTTGAGTGGGAGTGAGTGAGTGAGCGAGTCAATGAATTAGTGAGTGAGTGATGGAGTGAGTGAGTGAGTGAATGATTGAGTGAGTGTGTGAATGACTGAGTGAAGAAGTGAATGAGTGCAAGGGTTAGTCAAGGCATAAGCGCTTAAGTAAGAACGTAAGTACCGGTATAAGCACTCATGCAAGAAAGTAATTTTTTTCTCATTAAAAATAATACCTTTAAAATAGCTTTCCGAGTCTCAAAAGTGATCTCTGCTGCACGTTGCATAATATTTCAAAGTTTAAAAGTTCGAAATTAAATTGTAAAATAGTACAAACTGTCTAGGTTGTATGTTTAAATTATAAGATTATCATAAAACATCGCCCAGTGTCATGTCTGAACTATAAATTGCAACTCGTGCTGCAACAATAAAATTGTCACGCGCGGAAGTCATCCTCCTGGTCTTTTCTATGCTTTTATGACAGCTCTAATACCCTGCTTGCAATATTAATCCTGTACGTAACAAAGTTGGGATAAATGCAGGACGGATCATTGAATTTAGTCGATTGACCTACTTTTAGCATTTTTTTTGCATTTTTATTGGCATCAAACGTGCAACGGGGTCAGAATACAAGTTTTTTGTTACAAATTATCGTGTTTCAATCCCTGATTATATAGAAAATATGAGAAACTAAATGTTATTAGCCTTTTAAAGCAAAACAATAATTTAACTAGTTATATAATTTTTATGTCGCAATGTGCTATCTTTCTTTAACAAGAGGTCGAAATTTGATGCAAGTATTCAATAATTGTTTGTCGTCTGCATGACAATACACTTCGTGCCTGGGTTGTATGGGTAGTGACGCGGATATTCTATTCGCAATCGCACGTTGTAAAACCTGTCGTCTGCTCGAAAGAAAATTACGATCGGTAATATTCGATATTTTCCGTTAGTTTCTGGTTAACGTTCCGAACGGTGATCGGGAATTCTCGGTATTTTCCGTTTAACCAATTAGATTTGTCGTTCCAGTGCGTGGTTCAGTTTACGAAAGATAATACTGCAAAATACGTACAGAGTTTATCATTCGATGTAAAGCTGGCTCGCGATTGGACGTTTTTTTTGTACTTTGTTGTTCGAAAGAAGTTTAGTGCAAGTAAACAAACAATAACAAACTATATAGTGACAACATTCTACAATGACCTTACCGGATATTGAGGACAAACTTGCAATGGATAATGCGATGTAAGTATTGTTATTATTCAATAGTTTATTAAGCTTTTCAATTGATCTTTATTATTTGTAACAATTAATTAACAATACATTATACAAGAATGTCAAGAGATGAAATAAAGCATTGTCATGGTCTTGTTGCAATTTAACTGTGACATTAAAATGAGATAATGAGCTTCATTAATTAACTAATACCGTTATATATAATAAGGGGCTGCACCCTGCTCCTTTTTGCCCAACCCCTCGACCCCTAGTGCTGAGCTCATGGGCGTGTCTTTTTAGGAACATTGACTACAGTTGAAGTTTTTAAATACGCGTTTTGCAAATATTCAAGGACAAATTGAGTTCGATATAAATATGAGGCGTGTCGTGGGAAACCCGAGCTTAATGTATGTGCGTAAAGTGCTGTCCAGGAGTAGCCCGTGCAGTCCCCACAGGCTAATCCGGGACGGCACTTTCCGCTTTTATGGTATTTTCTCTTTCAATGAAGTCTTTTCTAAACATTAATATACTGTAGGCGGAAAGTGCCGTCCCGGATTAGCCTGTGCAGTCCGCACAAAACAAAACTTTGCGCATGCATTAAGCTCGGGTTTCCCACGACATGCCTCATATGAATTTAAAACATATGCATGATACGTCATGTCAACTATGAATCCAGTTATCCATCTCCGTTTATGGCTATGCAGCGCCCCATATATGTTTTCTCTTTTTATAAATGTTTACTGAAAAAAAACTTTTAACCTAAGCGTTACCATTTATAAACTGCACGGACCAATTAACGCAACCGAGGCTTTGTGTATGAAACAACATGTCTGGCCTCATGCCGAAGTAGGTCTTAAAATGGTATATCCGCATTTTAGGTCAAACAGATGTTGTTCCCCAATAAGAGTGTTGATTTTTCCGGTTAAGGCAACTTTGCACCAGTTCCGATTGTATTTTTTCATAACGTGTTTGTAAAAAAATGTAAATGTGCAAATTTAAACTCAATAGCACGATGCTACACGATGAACAAAATATAGAACAAACTTAAAACGAAATAAGAACACCGTGCATTTGACCGATATATTCAGAGCGATTTATCACCGAAATAAGAACATTTTGTGACCGAAATTCATTCAGTGCATTATATAACCGAAGTACAAAATGGACATGTACAACGGGCATTTGAGGCGTGTCGTGGGAAAGCCGGGCTTAATGCGTATGCAGTCAGCACAGGCTAATCCGGGACGACACTTTCCGCTCTTCTGGTATTTTCTGTTTAAAAAAAGTCTCTTCTAAACATAAATCCACTGCAGGCGGAAAGCAGTCCGCACAGGCTAATCCGGGACGACACTACGCACACGCATTAAGTCTGGTTTTCCCACGACACGCCTCATTTGTTTTAAACCTCGTCTGATGCAAACTTCAAACGAGTAAGTTTTGGAGCAAAAGTGGTTGCATTCTGTGCATTTTAATCAACACCCATAAAGAACCGCAGCTAAACCCCGTTATCATGCATAAATTATTTTCATTGTTGCAATGGTAAGTTAAACATTCCTGCATTCAAGTGCATATAAGGCCATACAAATTTGATTCTATGTTAAGCGTCCCGATGATTTTTTGAAACCTACCAATCAGGCAAGAAAGAACAAACAAAAAGTAGATAAACAACATTTTGCTTTCACAACTCATTCATGGCAGTGGTACAGGCTAAAGCAAATGTTTACTAGTAAAACTGCTGCATATCATCTTCATATTGGGAACCTACTTTTACGCGGTATTTTAAATGCGTAAATTGACTCGTTGCACGCTATGTTTTACAAATATAAGTAAAACAACCTTAAAGACCAGTTTCCCCCAATTTTTTTACTCCATTTAACTCCAATTTTTACATGGTCAAAATTGTTTTCGTTCAGGCATCCGAAAACGTACCAGCACGAGGATGTTAAACATAGAATGAAATTGGTATGGCCTAAGGATGGAATTGGTGTAACGGATATGGTATACGCCATGCGATCGGGATGTCGTGTGTTCGATCCCTTCTCAGGGGAGCGTTGGAATGATCGAAATACACGAAGTACTGGCTCTATCCAGAAAACGGACTCGAACGTGTCTGAATAAGCCTCTGGCTGGCGCCATAATCGAGCTTAAATAAATAGGTTTAAACAAAGTGCAAATAAAGGGGCCTGTTGCGTGCAGACAGTAGTCGTACGACGGACTAAAATTCTTTTTGTCAGTGGAAATGATCCGCATCGTCAAAGATGCGCTTTTAAAATTCGCGTACATTTCTAAAACCAATAGTGAATATTCGCTTAAACGCGCATTGTAGTGAAGGTTCAATGACGCATATACAAGCTTATACGCACATACGGACGCACACAATCCCACAAGCACGTACGCACGCACGCACATTCGGACCACATGCTCTAAAACGCACGCCTGAATATGTGTCATGAACCAATGCGGCGTTACATTATTTGTCGCTCCAAACTTCGCTAGTTAATCCGCAGTTCTCTCTAGTTCCGTAAAGTTTATGCAATCAATCAGGGGAAGCATAAACTAAACGGAACAAACAACGTTTAGAAAACGAAACAAACGACCACGTTGATAGAGCCGATGTTCTGAAATAGGCCGGGAATCGAGTTCAACTTGTTAAATGTAGCTACTGTTAACCAGTGTTTGCATATCGTGATATCGCTTATATAACTTCATTCTTCGCGGATCGATCTGCCTCTTTTCTATTAAATATTTAATTATTAGTGTTAACAAGTTACCTGTAATCGCATTATTGGCGCTTGATAGCATATATTAGGTTAACAATCGCGATCGCAGTTCTGGACTTAACTACCGTAGCACAATCCTTTATTATTTAATATATCCGTAGTTCTGGGTTGCTACCGGTATGTTACAAAGCTTTTCCGCACATATTTGGATGAGCTTTTCTCGATAACATTAACTTAACTGCAGTTTGTGGAATTCAACTAGAAATCGAAGGCAGGACCAGGTATAGCAATATCTAGGTATAATTTAAGTTTAGCAGGTTAGAAACCAGCCAATAAATTGAAACCTCGGTCATAGTTCGAAATGAACGAACTATCGAGGTTCTTTCCTTGCCCATGAATCATTTTAATTGTTGATTAATATGGGTAAGTTAGTGGTCTATGATTGATGTCCCATGAAAGCCAGAATGCTTAGTTTCGATGGGGTCCTGCACACGACCGAGTCTGTTTCTTGGGTAGAACCAACAGTAAATATTGAGGCGCGTCGTGGGAAAACCGGACTTAATGCATGTGCGTAAAGTGTCGTCCCGGATTAGCCTGTGCAGTCCGCACAGGCTTATCTAGGACGGCACTTTCCGCCGACAGTGGATTTATGTTAAGAAGAAACTTCCTTGAAACAGAAGATACCATAAAAGCGGAAAGTGCCGTCCTGGATTAGCTGCACAGGCTAATCCGGGACGACACTTTACGGACATGCGTTAAGACCGGTTTTTCCCACGACGTGCCTCATTTGTGTTTTTTTAACGTTTCCTTTGTAGGTATTAAACTCCCGACCGTGAGACGGGCACCATTGCATTCCACAGCTGCGATCTCCGACATTAGAAATCCATAGTGTACTGTAATCATCGCTTTTAAAATAGACGTTGTTATGAATTGCCGTTACGTATGTACGTTGGTATAAAGATAAAACGCCTAAAATGCTACGTTATGAATGACAGATACGCACGAATGTGTTAGAACTACAACAAAGCAAAAAAAGATGTGCCATAAAGGCAAGTGTCTAATAAATTACCGACAGTCACGTTTTTTATTATAAAGATTTTAAATTGTATAATAGCAAAATGTTGCATAAAAGCAAAGGAGCTTAAAAGAAGGATGCCATAGGGACTGCGTTTAAACAGACATAATTATCAATGTTTTGCTTTGTGCGAGAGAATACTAGACGATTTATGGGAACTGCACAGTTTAATGCATACAAGGTACGGCGGGGTTTATGCGATTCAACAAGGCAACTTTCTTTGTTAGACCCCGGTAAAATAATTGCATTATGTATTATTATCAAGCTATTTAGAAACGATGGGTGGTTATTTTCAACGGTTTATGTTCTGCAAAATTCAGTTTAAATTGCTGTTTCAAACGCATGCACGATTTTGCTTACTTGTTTAAGAAAACAAATTCAGTACCGCGGTTTAACATATAAACTGATTCGCTAAGTATTTTGAAACATAGAGTTACGGCGGTACTAGTATACAGACGGGTATTGCTATGTTTACCATGTTGCTACAGCGAAAACGGCGCGATACGTGACTGAACGCGTGACTGTCCCGGCCGATGTTAGTGCGTCATCGACAATTATTAATACGCGCACCTTTATCTGCTTTATAGGAAATAAACTCCATTATAGATCTAAGCTGACGTCAGACATGCTTTATTTAGCGCTGTTGAGATGATTACAATGGGGCGCATAATGCGGATATGGCGAAGGTCGTCATCGAAAATTTAAGTCGCATTTGTCACTGAGGTTATATCAAGATTGTTCAGTCAACGACAAAAGCACAAGTGGAATATTATGCGGGGGGGGGGGGGGGGGGCGGGGAGCGGCTGGCTGACCTAGGGGAAATTGACAAATTATATTTGTGGGGATCTAATTCCCTACCCTAGAGCCAAGCATTTTTGTCCAAATCCCCAGAGTGGAAGGTTCCCGGGGAACCCAATATTACCTAGATGCAAAACACCACCAAGTCTATTTACTGGGACCCGGAATTACTTGGCGTGGCAAAGTCCCGCCTGTCGGGAATCGATTACAGGCTAAAATCCCGTAGATGCCCGCCGCTGCCTCCCTCAATATTGAAATTGGGGAAAATATTGATTGGTGCATTACAGATAAGCGTTACAATCGGTTAATACATACACGTACAAGCTGATTTTGCTTTGAAACGTGTTTTGTTAAATTTACCCTATTCTAGTGTGGTTCCCTATTCTAGTGTGATTCTAGGTATAAGGAATAAAATAGTTAAGGCCTACGTAGCCTTTGCGTACACTCTGCTGAATGCTTTAAATTCGTTTTTCGATTCATGCATTTTGCTCCACAGAGTAACTTATTCTGGATGCCTCAGTAACTCCCCATTTGCTGCGCCATCCCCCACTCTAGTCGTTTAGCCCCGTCCCCTATTCCACCAGGTGAAATAAATCCTGGATTAAAAAAAAAAGAAATAAAAATAATAATCCATTATTAAGTATTATTTATGGCTCGTAATTCCAATTTAATGAAATAGAAAGTACTGAAAGTAATGTCTTATTTCAACGGTTTGCAACATCACATTTCAATATGGACTTGTTGGAAGACGAATTGCAAGATCACTTACTGCAGTTAAACATATAAGCTAATTTACTATAGACGTTGTCGAAATGAAAGTATGCATTGCAAAAGTGTCGGATACTCCACATTTCTGCGTTTAAAGCATATATAGAAACGATAAAATATTGCATTATCACAGAATTAGCTATAATGTCAAACTAAGAAATCCACATGCAATTTCAAACAGTTTACTTAATATTACTGTACGTTTTACCCTTGATCTTTCTCCAAGGCATGCGCCCCATTCTAGATCAGTATCCGAAAAGTGCAAACGTTGGTTTACTTATCGTGTACACGTCTGAAGTGCACATGACAAATCTGGAACGCCTCTAGTTTTTATCTGCGCTATCAAGCGTTATATTATTTTGGAGAAAATGTTTGGTATCTGCGCTATCAAGCGTTATATTATTTTGGAGAAAATGTTTTGTATGTGCGCTATCAAGCGTTATATAATTTTGGGAAAATGTTTTGTATCTGCGCTATCAAGCGTTATATTATTTTGGAGAAAATGTTTTGCATCTGCGCTATCAAGCGTTATATTATTTTGGAGAAAATGTTTTGAATCTACGCTATCAAGCGTTATATTATTTTGGAGAAAATGTTTTGAATCTACGCTATCAAGCGTTATATTATTTTGGAGAAAATGTTTTGCATCTACGCTATCAAGCGTTATATTATTTTGGAGAAAATGTTTTGAATCTACGCTATCAAGCGTTATATTATTTTGGAGAAAATGTTTTGAATCTACGCTATCAAGCGTTATATTATTTTGGAGAAAATGTTTTGAATCTACGCTATCAAGCGTTATATTATTTTGGAGAAAATGTTTTGAATCTACGCTATCAAGCGTTATATTATTTTGGAGATAATACGTACACTTGCCCGAGTGTAGATATTTTGAATGCAAGGTCTATTACGTATAATGTATCATTTGCGGTGTTGAATATACTACATGTATTGGTGATCATAAACGAACCCATTGTGGAGGCACAAATTACGTATCTCCTATACTGATAATCATATGCACGATTCGGACATCTGGAATTTTTTACTGAAAATTTCTTTGTATGAGGCGTGTCATGGGAAAACCGGGCTTAATGCATGTACGTAAAGTGTCGCAGTCCGCACAGGCTAATCCAGGACGACACTTTCCGGTTTTATGCTATTTTTTGTTTCAAAGTTTTATCTTCTAAATATAAATTCACTTTAGGCGGAAAGTGCCGTCCTGGATTAGCCTGTGCGTACTGCACAGGCTAATCCTGGACGACACTTTACGCACATGCAATAAGCCCGGTTTTTCCTCGACACGTCGCATATGTTTTTATAAAAAACTTCTTCTGGAATTCTCCCAGTTTCATTATTAAATAACACATTTCGTACACAGAATGGGTCAGTGTAAGTTGTGTACTTCCTTCTACACTTCTCAACGAGCAATGTACGATCCCCGCTCAAATACGTATATCACAATTCTACAAAATTAATAAATCACCTCCCATGCAGAAACCCCTGTAAACAGGATCCTTACCGAACTTTATAACTTTTAAAAGTATCCCCCCCCCCCAATCCATCCAGACGTCGTTTCATAGAGAATTATCGCTTTCAAATACCTCTCGTCTGCTACTGTTCATACATCAAAGCGGGAGGCCATTTTAAGAGATCTCGAGCCACTTCCGATTGTTTTGCTTTTATGCACCCAACGACCTTCGACGGGGCTTTATCATGCCGATAAAAGCTTGTCGTTTAAATTACTTGAGCCATTTTTAGAATACACGCATTCTTTATATATCTCTGGTCATGACGTTTAACACACAATTTAATCAACAATTTCCAAAAGGAGATCCGCATTACGTATCTTCGTTTTAGGAGGTAAACAAGAAAACATTCGACAACCGCTGAGTTATATAACGTGTGGCCGCCCTGTGCGATAACGTGATAAAGTGAGTGCAGTGATCTGAAACGAGCGAGTTCGATCATCCTCGATCGTATTTGCATAATTTGCACACTTCTCTGCTTATTTTTACGTTCGGGTCAAAATTAAATAGGTATACCTATATGTACAAATATATGCCTACAGGCACAATTTATAAATTGTACCTGAAGGTATATTTTTTAAATAGGCCTATAGGCTTAAATTTAGGCCTGTGGACCAAAAATTGTGCCTGTAGGCTTATTTTTGTACCTGTAGGTTTATTTTTAAATAGGCCTATAGGCATACATTGAGGCCTGTGGGCACACAATTGTGCATGTAGGCTTATTTTTGTACCTGTATGTATACCTATTTACTTTTGACCCAACCGATACGTCATATACATGTATTTGGTTTGTACCTTGTAATATTGTGCGTCTTTTTGCGTGACTAAAATCATTGTGAACAAAGTATACAAATTAACAGAGTTAAATACAAACGCTTGAAACATGTACGTCGTGCATGCGTTCCCATGGTTATAACAAACTGTGCTGTACTATATTTTTATAAAGTTATCATTGTGTTTAAAAACGAATAATGCACTAAGGAAATGCAACACATTTTTGAGACAGTGTTTGATATTCACAAATAGTTACTTTAAATATAATTTCATAAAAATGTCCTTAAGTTTTTTTTTGCATATTGCAATGTAATAAATGAATAGTGGACTATAGAAATCTTGCAGTATATGAGCGCTTACACATGTATGTCGAAATTAAACAAATTATATTTGTTATTATTGGATACAAAACGTAGAAAAGTTTCGCGTAGTCGTTATAACCTCCAAATCATCGCACAATGCGTCACGCCTTCAAAAGAGGGCGAAGTTCCCACCTCTAGTGAGTCAGCTGACACTGGCAGATTACGTTTCATTCATGAACTAAATCAGGTTGCACATGGTAGCTATCGATCATGGGTTAGTCACGCCGCGGTGTTAGGTTGTACAACATGCAAATCGGCCTGTCATCGCCAGTCATCGCTCGCTCACTTATTCATGCTATGCTACTGCATGATCGCCAATGACGCTGACAATGCTAGGGCCGGGATAAGTCGGCATGATCGGCATTTAGTTACATTATTAGCATAAATGTCTGTGCACGCAAATGTTGTTATGTTTAAATGCACATTTATCTGATTCGATTTTACAATCAAGAAATGGATGCATATTTTCAACCAACCCTCCGAGCGACCAACCAACCAACCAGCCAACCAGTAAACTTACCAAACCAACAAATTAACCAACCAACCAACCAATACAACTATCGACCATCCAACCAGCAAACCAACCCTCCGAGTGAACAACAAACCGAACGGCAAACTTACCAATCAACAAATTAACCAACAAATTAACCAACCAACCGACCAAGTACTATCAAGCAAGAAATTGATTTGTTGGTTGGTTGCTTACCAATCAACCAATAAATTACTTAAAAATCAGTAATCCAACTGCCCAACTAACCAAACTATCCGAACCAACATGGTTAACAATCAACAATCCAAGTCGAGACATACAATCCAACGAGGTGCAGTGTTGTATTGGATATGTGCGCCTTGCGATCGGGAGATAGAAAGTTCGATCCTTAATCTTGCGGTATCGAATGCTCTTTCTCAGAATACATAAATTACTGGTTCTACCCGGCATGAAACTGACTCAAAAGTGTCTCAAAAATTATTATGGGGTATTCGACAAATCAAGCTGAAATAAATAGGTTAAAACTAACACACCAATTGTTTATGATGTGTTAAACCGCCCTGTTGCCTCTTTCAGGTTGTCCCCGGGAGATATCTGGACGGCGGTACGGCACGCCATGATGCGGGCGTACACGGACGGGCGCCTGACCTGCGGGGTAGTGGACTGTGCCAGTCAGCTGCAAATGTAAGTTTCCCTGGCAACTGAGTTTATAGATGCGTGTGTGTGTGTGTGTGTTTAGAGACCCGGGACGACACTTTCCGCCTACACTGGATTTATGTTTAGAAGAGACTTCCGTGAAACAGAAAATACCATAAAAGCGGACAGTGTCGTCCTGGATTAGCCTGTAGTTATTGTTTTTAATTACGTTTTTGTGTTTGTTTGTTTGGATTTTTCGCCGTATTCAACAGTATTTCAGTCATATAACGGCGGTCAGTTAACCTACTGACACTTTTCCTAGGTAAGCTGGTGTACCAGTACTAAGTGCACATACTTATGCCAGTAACTGACAACTGCCCTACTTGAATCAGAGGTAGGGGAAGAATGGCCGTAGAAATAATTTCATGAGCAATCCCCACACAAGTTATGTGGCCGGGCTGGGAATCGAACCCGCGATCCTCGGATTTGTAGGCTCTACCAACTGAGCTAGCCGTTTAATTACGTACCAATCCTGCACTAGTCATGATTCTCGGAAATGGTTGATGCAGATTTATGTATTTATCACATGTCCTTGTATGCAAAGCACTAGAAATCGTAGATGTTTATTAGAAATGCTCGTCTGTTCAAAAAACAAATCGCACAAGTGTTATAAAGGAAATCAAAATTACAATCAATTCCCATGAAAACAAACGCGTCTGTTAAGTTATATTCTAAGACTCGTACATTTTCCCGCGGGAACTCTCCGCGGGAAAGGAATCCACGTGAAAAATATTCCCACGGGATTCGGAAACAAAGAAACTCGACTGGTTGTTGTTTGTATTGCGGCAGCAAAGGCCACAAATCAAAACAAACCTGCTCAGATTTGTAATGCATTAATATAGTTCCGGAAAAATGCTGTTGTGCATTAGATTTCCATGCAATTTACAATGAAATACTGAAAACCTTAATTTCAGGAAAAAAACGTCTTAAAAAAACGAACAAAACTGAAACGCTGAATGTCGGAAACAATAATTTTCTTCAAAACGACAATGTGGTTATTCATTTAAAAGATCCCCGCAAAGGAAACCAAATTGCCCTACAGTTGTATCTTCTAAATTCTAATAATTAAGACATGTACTTCACTTTACGCTGACAGTTTGAGAAAGAGATATGTCGTATTCATTGGTCCAGGAGCCGTATTCCAGAAACATCTTAAGTAATATCTTATCCTTAACCTTAAGATCAACATTTAATTTCACTGTTTATTTCGTTTTTACAATGCATTGTGCTAAGTGGTTATTAATTACCACCTATAGTATAATTTTGTGTGTATATAAATATAAAAAGATTCACACATTTATATATACTTTTTAAAATATATCATTTTGAAATGTGTAGCTTAAGTGAAAATATTTTAAGAAACTTTTAAGATGTTTCTGGAATATGGTCCCTGGTCTGTTAAATCTCTACTTATAAACTATATTGACCGATACGCTATGGTTTCAATTGGCTAATATTTGAGATAAAGTCTCAATCTCATTAAAATCAAATCCTAACATTATTTGGATCTGAAGGCATCGTGTAAACAGGTCACGTTCAAATAACCTTCCTAACAATAAAATATCAGCCCTGCTGCGCCCAAAGAAATGTTGGCCACGGTTTTTGAAAAGTGATGCATTTCCAGCTGATCCTCGGGAATAAATCATTTACAGTTAATTTTCAATAGGATTACAATGGATATAGTTGTTCATTTGGTGAGTAAACATCCAAAGGTCACGTGAATTTCGTGCATAGTATTTTTGGTTTATATATGCAGTTTTAGCACACCATTCTGAAGGCAACAGTTTGAACGTGACCCCTAATGCGGTCATCAGATTCAGCGGATAATATAGTAGCGACAGACTGGAGATGATTTTAATGAGATTGGATAAAGACTAAGCTCAACTTTAACAATGTTATAAGTCATGGGGCCAGATTCTTAAAGGTTCGTTGATCTTTCCACAGGGAGCCGGAAAATGTGATGCTGTGCATCCTACCGGAAAGCGCGGTGTCCAACGTCTCCATCCGGATCCAGCACACGCTCATGGAGGCATACTGCCGCGAGAACATTATTCCCGTAGTAAAGGTACGAATGCGCGTGCGTAGCGGAAGTCGCTGCTTGCAACCTCGGCTATCCATTTTTGTATGGAAAAAAGGCATGTGTATATTAAACACTTGCACATTGTCTTATATCAGTACACAAGATTTGGTACAGTCCAGTTACGCCTTTTCGGGTCCTGTCAAAACATACATTGCAGCTAAATGTGCTGGTTTTATAGCAAATGCAATGCATTTAAATGATGTGTCTGTTACAGCATTATAGTTCCTAAACCTCCCATTATCTACGGAAGAAGTTGTAAACGCCCAGTCATATTCCCATATTACACTGTACACGTACCTATACTTAAAGGAAGCTTGTACTCAATATACACTAGTGTACTTGTAGTAAAGCTAGTGTACTTGTACCGCTGCTGTATTTCATATTGTTCGTTTTCTAGAATGTTGTTCATTGCAAAAGTTTGTCCGGTGCTTTTTGTATTTCCACAAACATTAAAATAGACTTGGCGTTATGAAGCTAGTACGTATATCAAACAACAAATATGTCTGCTTTTAAGCGTAAATGCTATTAAGTCTTGTTAACTCGCTCTATTTGTTCATTATTTCTGAAGATGACTTCTTTGCACTAGCAGCGCAACTCCTTCCTGGGTTGTTATCGTTTGTTATGAAAACAGCAAGAACACGTCATTACATCAACAGTTCCCTACAACGAACTGTTTCATTCCCTTTAATTGGATATACGCACTGGATGAACCGCGTTTTCTGAGAAATCAGGACGGGTCACTAGTCTGCAATTTTGTCTGCTGCAGTCTGACGCACCAGCGCGTGAATTTCCTTGCTGTTGATTGGTCCGCTGCTGCGATAGTGTCCCTGGAATCTCCAGAAGAGAAAACAGATTTCTGCGTAATTTGTGAATGTATACTAACAAATATTTCTGTGAATATTAACACACATCGTGTTATTGTAAACATGTTTCATCTGATAGTTCGTAATAAGGCCAGAGTTTATACGTTTTCGAACATACAATCTTGTGCCAGATACGCAGATAACATATATTATACGTACAAACAAAAACACGTTTGTTAAAGTACATATGTACGCGTCTACCTATAAGGGCTGAAAGTGCGTATTCTTATAATTAGACCAGAGTTATCTTGTGAACATGCAGTCTCGTACACAATATGTAAACTACAACTACATGAAAAAAATCAAAACGCTGATCACGTAGAAAGACTGTTGGCGAGAAAAGGAAAGAAACCAAAAATCAAGGGGAATAGAGTGCAAACATTTTCTAACAGGAAGGACACATTTCTTTAAATGAAATTGAATTTCTGAAATGCCATTTGTACACAAGATAATCGAACTACTCGTTGTTATACTCCCTAATTTCGACTTCTTGGTAGATATATAAGTTAGGTTTGTAGTGCAAACGCAATAATATGTATAAAAGGCAACGTGTCGACTAATCCTTCAAACGGGCCGAAATAGCCAGCGGAGCGTATTAATTTGGGGATATCGATTGTTAGTGCTTCGTAGCCTGCAAAGTAGAAAGTAGGTCACGCGATTCAATCTCTCGAAATCGCCCTACTAAAGAACATTAGCGTTCGCCAATAGTCTTAAAACGCTTGTTAAAGTACAAATGTACGCGTCTACCTATGAGGGTGTGACTCATTTGCAACAGAGCAGACGAGTTTGGAATTGGCAGTTTTGGCAGCAGACGACGTTTTGCCTATGACACTCCCGTTGTTCATTCATTCATGGAAAACAAATAAACTACGTTGCGCCAGTAGCAGACGATTTCATATGCTGTCGCTTGGTAACAGAAAGACACATTTACCATATTTTTGACGGGTGTGTCATGAAAAACAGTATTATTTAAACGTGCCAATCTTAGCTAGCTTTGTGAATGTTCTGGCAAACGACTTGTTGTTTGCACCAGATGACATTTATTTCACGTGTAAATTGTGTACGCTTCGAGGGCCCTTCGACGTTCTCGTCAGGTGTTTCTGCTTTCTACAATATTTCACTATTATCTCAGCGACGAAACAGACATTGAATAATTCGCCGGGTAGGCGACGTTTGTGTTGTATTGTCTTCCTTCGTATTTGCCTGGCGGCTTTCCTGGCGTTCATTGATGGAATAAATTAAGCGTGTGTATATTTCAAGATGAAAGCTAGTTAATTAATGTTGGGATAATCAAACATTACCGTTCCTTCTTTTTCTCGGCACGCGATGTTTTTTTTTCCGCAGCAGTCACACACATTAGAAATATGTGAGTCGCAGTGGTGTAATGGATTGATTCATGGTGTCCGCCCTGCGATCGGGAGATCGTGAGTTCGATCCCTACTCGGGGAGCGTACGAAGGATCTTTCTCCAAAGATACGTTGTAGTGGTTCAACTTAGGACACGGACTCCAGAGTGTTTCGATACGCCTGCCTGTGGCGTTCGACACAATCGAGTTTTGTAAATAAATAGGCTAAAACTAATTATTGGGGATAAAAAAGACTTAGGGAAGAAACAGAGAAATGTATCAAGGCGACGGTCCTATGACATAGATATTACATCCGACTTCTTCATCCGTGCCATATCAGTGCTGGATACGTCCTGCACGTTTAAACATTGTTTTAATACGTAATTAACCCTTGATGTGTGGACTGGATACGTCCTGCTGCATGAAACGTTGCGTTAAAATACGTTATTAACGTTTGAGTCGTATTTATTTGCAGGTCGAGACCAAAACGGCCATTAGCGAGATGTTGAAACAGGTCAAGGCCGCTGGGAAGGGTAACAACACACATGCGCGGCTAGAGCGGAAGACGAGCAACCCACGTGACTTTAACTGCTTCCTGGTGAAGGTCCCGGATGTAGTGTCGTCTGAGGAGAAGGTGTTGCAGAAATACTGCGAATCGTTCTCGCACAACAACGAGATCTACGTGGAGATACCGAGCTGAACAATAACCTACCAATCATCATTAAGTCTTCAAGGTCAGTACAAAATATCACTTGACAGTTTTGGGTGACTTGGCTTACGTTTGACCGGTTGAACTTATGTCTACTTTTGCCGTCATGACCTCTGCCTATTTCTTCCGGTGTGTGTTTTTCTTAGACTATATTGTTTTTGGCTGGTTTAGGTGTGTCTACTTTGACACGTGGAGTATTTTGACCTGTATCTACGGTTGGGAAAGTCTCCTCGTTTTTTTTTACGCAAACACAATTCAATAAGTAACATCTTGAACGTTACGAAATATTCTTTGTAGCGGCTGCCTGGTTAGTTAAAATACGCACATTAACTTGCGTGCAAAACCTGCACGAAACTTTCTCTAACGACCTTGTTCTATAATCGACCCATTTGCATCTTGCTTTTTCCTATGTGTATAATTGAACTGCTATCAGGTCACAGTGCGCCATGTTTCACGTAACAACGAGGCCATCTCGTACCAGCATGTTTAATTTGCCCTCGAGAGAAAATAATTAAAAACAACTATTATATAAAGGACTTTTTTTATTTGCATTCGCCACAACTCGCACCCGGGGCCTTTGAGATAAAATATGTCATGCGGTAACCACTGGGCTTTTGGAATTATACATTTGGTTGTGTATTTTTAACGCTACGTAAGTGAAACACGTGTTTTCCAAAATACTGATGAAAAGCGTTACAAACGCTTTACAATATTATTCATTTCGATTGATGATCATCCATAAACGAAACTATTTCCCCAATATATTTTTAGTCATGAGTATTATTTCGCGTGTTTGTATATTATGTATAATTTCTTTTTGGAATCTATGACAATTTTTGTTGAAAATTGTCAATTTGCCAGTCTGTGAACATGTCCCTTTGAAGTGCTACTGAGATTTTTCTGATTTCTTATATGAATTAATTCATCGATTGGTTATTGCCCTATTGATGTTATTGACTTTAATTGTTTGGTTGGTTACGTTATTAACGATTCGTTGCAATGGTTGCATGCGCGATCGCTCGCAATTTGTCTGTTTTGCAATAATGCTTGATGGCTTGTTTACGATATTGATATATACATTTTCAAGGACGGCTATCAGAATTTAGTTCGTAAATGTTCGAATTCGGATTGTTTGATTTATGAATCGGTTGATTCCTTGCTTGTTGGTTGCTTGCCTGACGGATTGAGTGACTGGCGATTGATTGATTCCATATACATAAAACACGGTTCATTTGTTTATGTTTGAACAAAACATTTAGTTTTATGTTTGAACGCACATCTCGGCTGCAGATTCGATAATCTATGTATTGAGGACAAAACTGTTGAGGTTAAATACAAACACACATGCCCTACACTTACGTTTTCACGTAGCCTTGTATGGGAAGGCCAAAACCGCATGTCGCTCGAGATACGTTGGCTCGTAGATTGTCCTAAATTACGACTTCACACATATTACTATCGTTATATACGTTTGACGCCATTTGGCAACTCCCGGAAATCTGAAGTTTATCCTCGTTAGAACTCGTTTGGTAGCCAAGATAACCCGGAAGTAGGTCGAGTTGTAAAACACCGTTTGGTAATATGAACTTCTCATTCAAAACGTATAGTATCAAATTCATATACGCATTTCTGATTTAAATTGTCTAGTGTAAGCTATGGTGCTTTATTGCAAATTGTTGAAAAAGAAAACTGTTCCTGTAAGTCTATTAGACCAAATACACCGGTTAATTGATTCTTTTGAAAATACAGTATCTACATAAAATACAGAATATTCAAGGGACTTGTTCACAGATTATCGTTTTTTTGTGTGAAAAACAACAACAACATGACATTTAATGTCTTAACTGCAATATCTAAAAGCTTCTGGACTAACAAATAACAAAAGTTAAATAAGGAAAAAAATGCTAACGGGGGTGGGAGTTGGGGGGGGGGGGGGTGTGTTCGAACTTACGATCTTCGGGTTTTACAAATATGACGCTTTAACCACTCGACCATTTAGATTCTGGCATACTAACAAGTAGTGTATTTGTAACGCTATGTATGTGATACATGTGTTTTCCAAAATACTGATAATTTTATCCCTTTCAATTGATGCTTTTTCATAAACGACACTATATTTCCAATATATTTCTCTGTCAGTAGTGTTATTTAGCTTGTGTATATGTAGCGTATTTTTCTTTGTGGGATCTATGACAAAAAATGAAAATTGTCAATTTGCAAATCTGTGAACATCTTCCTTTAATTAACACGGTTCCATTTGATGCTTTGCATCACAGCTTTCTGGTATAGGTGTTTGGACGTAAAAAAATATGTTTGTTTAAGGTTACCCGACCTACCCCCCAAAAATGCCCCTTTGTTTTATTTACCTTTTTCCAAAAATTAAATGTTTTTTTGGATAAATAAGTGTTTTGTTTTGATAGCATCCACTTCAAAACAATGTTTAAGGATATTAGCGATAAGTTTTGAATATTAATTTAGTTTTAGAATCTTAAAGTTGACCATTTACCAAATACATAATAATACTAATAATAAATCCCTACCTACCTACCGTAATTTTTTGGGTCATGTAACCTGAAACAAACATAATGTTTTTACGCCTTAACATGACCTTAAATAGTGTATTAATCCTTGAAATACATTAAGCCTTGAATAGGTCATATCATTGTCCGTCTAGCATCGTTGGGTGTGTAAAGGTGTGATGAAACACTGTTATCTGGTTATTGACGAGGAAAACCTCTACCTTGAAAACAAAACCACCTAAGGAAAGTGAAGGCTGCATTTCAAGGTTGATCATAATGCGTGTTATAACCAATCCGGGTTACTGATAAAAGAAAAATCCTATTAATTAGCACAGTTTTTATATAACATTCTGTTCTTAAAGGGACTATGTAATCGAAAAGGGCTTCAAGGGGGCAATTTCATCAAAAAATCTAAAATTTATATAATAATTCCAGCATATAATTACGATTTCAAAAGAGTATATATGACGGTAAAAGAATGCGCGCATTCTGAGACAAAAATCCATTTATAATATGGCTCGTATTTGTTTGGCCCTTGTTCTGTTTACATTTTGACACCAGAATTTTGAGTTTTTTGTATAACTATAGTTTACACACGATTCCTTATCAAGTATGATAGCACCGTTGGTAAAATCGATGTCTACTGTCATTTCTTTGTATGGCTCCTAAGTCGTGAGTTCGCTTGGGGTTTTAATTTTTCAGACTTTTTATATATTTTGTTTTTATCAAATATCTTTTTATATTATTATTTATATTTTATGACAAACGTCTCAGTGCAGCGCATTTCTATGATATGATATCAATTATAGTGAGAAAGGACGCAAATTTTTCGTTGACATAGTCCCTTTAAACAAATACAATGTTTATTAAATTTTATTGATTCGTCGCGTATGCGAGTATTATTAAGTCAATGCCATTGACGATCTATATCTTGAACGTACTGTTTCTTGTCGATACAGATACATGTTGAGTAACATCTGTAAAAGCAATTGTATTAATTGCCCATCGGCAAAGAGAAAAGCATACCCAGACTATTCCTGGTTATTCGCGAAAATACCACCGCCAGCAGCAGTATTTTTTTCCTGAATTTTTTGTCCACAGATCTAGAAAGTGGCGGTTATCCATAGTGTTATTCTTCTGTCAGCTGGTTTCCTTTCGAAGGCAAAATTGCCTAGACAGGGTTGGCGAAATCAATTGTCCGTATTGCCCAACTTGTCCCGGAGCATGTAAGGACAAGTGAACTTGAGCCAGAATTTACTTTATATAATATTTAAACACAAGAAAATATTATATTTTGTCATCCATGAACATGCTAGGACTTTAAGGAAATTTTTTGGTGAACTGTTTGAGCTGGTTACGGCATTTTCCCAGTGTTTCTTGTGTCAAACACCGGAGTATAATAATCATTCTAACATGACAAGCGCAGTGTTTGCTATAGACAAAGAAAACTTTACCGCTGTTGATCTACCAATAAACAACCCCTCAAAATAGTCCCGAAACTGTAAAATATAGTTCGCATTGTTATTGCGGAATATGTTCTCAGGTCATGTTAGAATCGATCTAATATTCGCATTATCGTTGTTTATCTGGTAATAAAAGTTACGCCCGAGTGGTTTTAATAATTCCTACTCATCAGAACTCAAAATCGCTGTTTATTAACTCATAAACAACTCTAAATGGAAAATTATTTCTCGTATGCTAGTTTACTTGTGGAGTATCACTGGTTTCTTATACGTACTGATATTTGATATTGTCTATTTTCAGAAACCGCGTTTTCTTGGTCATAGCAACGTCTGCGGATATTGGCGCCACCGCAGAACACCGCACCTATCGCAGACGACACCATGTGTGCAGACGACATGTGGACAAAGCACAGCCGCTTCAGCAAACGTCTTTTTCCAGGCGAGAGTGACCACAGGCAGTTGTGTCCAGTCAGTCACCATCTGGGGAAAATAACTGCCATTTCGTCGAGAACGCCGATATTTCTAAAGGGCCCATCATCACCTACAGAGATCGTTGTGTGATATTAATTCTCATGTCCGTCGTAGTAACAAGACTGGTTTTCATTACTTTATATGGCGTTATTTATGTATCTGTTATACTTGTGTAAATTTTTTTATGACATTCAGCGGCATTTGATAGAACCAATTCACATTAAATGAATGCATATGAATGTCATTACATGTATTTCACGCTATTTGTTTATATGATACTTATTTGATTGTTGCGACATTAATCGGGACTTGATAAACATAATTCACATTAAATGAGCGCAGATTAAAGTTTTCTATTAACGTACGAACCGTGATTAAATATGTGTTGATTGTTAGAAACAACACATCATCAAGAAATATAATGTGTTATTTTTTTGTGTTCCCTGAATATTTTATTATTAAAAATAGAAATGGATATACAGTTTTGTCGTTCGCTCACTTTAAATCATAAAACATGACGTAGTATTAGACGCATTTAACCACTGCAGAATTGGTTTTTTTCGACGTTTGTATGGATAGAAAATAAGTTTTATGTGATAACAAGTCAACACAGTAAAATAATAGAAATACAAAAATATCTACGTCATTTTGGTTCTTAAGGATTGGATTGAGACGAGGATGAAATCAGATGAGTTTATTTGCAATAATTTCAAATCAATCCATACACAGTGGTGTAGTGGATTTGGTTTCCGCCCTTCGGTCGGGAGGTCGTGGGTTCGATATCTACTCGGGAGCTTTCGAATGATCTTTCTCAAGACACCACGTACTGGTTCTACCCAGGAAACGGACTCGAGATTGCCTCGATAAGCCTCAGAGTTGGGACACAATCGAACTAAAATAAATAATTGTTTAAACTAAACTAAAATAAATCCATATTGTTGCACAATTTGTTCATTAGACACTCATAATAACTGATGAGTAACGTACAATGTACAATGTCAATTGTGTAATTAGAATTTAGAACCGTCAGCGTTCAGGCAGATCACGTGTTCAAGTCGTTTCTACGTTTCATGTATCGTGTTCACACGCTTGTAAACTCTTGTAGACAGTTGTCGTCTTCCCTCATTTTATGTTTCTATTAATGGTCGGTAAATTTACTGACTCAACATATGTTTTACCGGAAATAAACGCTTAAATAAGACGCAGTCTATTGTTTTAAATACATGGTCACGCTACTGTCTGCGTTTCGTGCGATGCATGCACGTGTGCAAATGCATAATTAACGGGCGACAAACAATGGGAAAAGGAAGAAACGAAATATATTTGAGGCATATTGTGGGAAAACAGGGCTTAATGCATGTGCGTAAAGTGTCCTCCCAGATAAGCAAGTGCAGTCCGCACAGACTAATCCGGGACGACACTTTCCGCATACGCTGGATTTATGTTTAGAAGAGAAATCCTTGAAACAGACAATGCCATAAAAGCGGAAAGTGTCGTCCTGGATAAGTATTATACGCATACGATTAAGCCCGCATTTCCCAGGACCCGCCTCATTTATATTTATTATACTCTTAATTCTAATACAGTTAAGAATCTAAATAATCACATCGAAGAGTAACCGTGAGATCAATCATTGTAATGGGCTAGAGAGAATTTCTACAGCGAACTTTAGTCGTTTTGAAAATAAATTATGTGAGACCCCAGCCGTACTAGTAAGCGAGAAACCGTTAGGCGTAAAGAAGTTGTTGGTTTCCGTATACCCGACCCCTCCCCCAATTATTTTCGCCGACCCAAAAAGATTTTTTGCCTATAAATCATTAACTTGTTCTGACTTTCAATAAAAAGAGCAGTTCTCGCTAATATGCGGCTTCTCTGCTCAATGCGCGATAATCTTCTTTTTTTTCAATTATGAGGAAGAAAATTCATTCGAAAATCGAAAAACTGAAAATTGTGAAAACATACTACATATTGAGGATCCAACAAATAAAATCAAAATCGACAGAGCGCATCGATTAGGACACTACGAACATGGCAAAAAGCGTCTCATTGTAGCAAAATGTAATTTCTACGGGGACAAAGTCGATATTAAAAACAAAGTTCGAGAACTACCGCCCGACAATCAATTTCGTGTCAGCGATCAATATCCCAAGGTCATTCAAGAACGACGAAAGAAACTGATTCCCTATCTGATTCAAGCTCGTAATGACGGAAAAACAGCTTCACTCTCTTATGACACTCTATACATAGACCGAACAAAATACACCGTCGATCACCCGCCGCCCGGCCCTGCGCCGGAACTGCCACCTCGTGTAAACCGGAACCAGCGCAATGCGGATACCAGACGCCGTGGCGGAAATGAACAGTCTCGGCACAATTAGGGGGACACACAGAAGCAGCTACATGTTCTTTCTTGGAATGTTCAAGGCTTATTATCAAAGTTAAACGAAAGTGATTTTCTTAATTTTATAAATTCGTATGACATCTTAATTCTCACGGAAACATGGACATCTAAATCGTCTCATATACAGATTAAAAATTTTGAGTGTTTTTCATGTCCCAGGCCAAAATGTAATCAGAAAGCTAAACGTGACAGCGGGGGTGTTGTTATCTATTTCAAGTCACATTTTTCAAACGCTATCGAACTTCTGGAAATCAACGATAAAGGGATACTATGGCTTAAGCTAGATAAACTATGTTTAGGTCTGGAAAATGATATTTGTATATGTGCATGCTATATTCCGCCTAGTGACTCGCCTGTATTTTCGAATTTAAATTCACCACTATTTGAGTACGATTTCTTTAAACAATTGTCCACAGATATACGACATTACAGCGATCAAGGTGATATTTTGCTGGCAGGTGACCGTAATTCAAGAGTCGGTAAGCGTTCTGACGTCATAGAGGACATTAATCTCGACCGTTATGTTAATCTGCCGGAATATGATATCCCTGTTAACGCTTTACCGCCACGTGCATCTTTCGATGAGCATATTAATAAGCATGGTCACAAGTTACTTTCATTATGCAAGGAAACTAATATAATTATTGTTAACGGTCGATTAGATGACGGAAAATTTACATGTTGTAATCTGACTCGGAATAATTTTGCTGCTAGTGTGGTTGATTATATTAATGTTAACTATAAACTTTTTTTGCATTTTGAAAGTTTTAAAGTACTTGATATTAATGAGTATTCTGATCACTGCCCAATTGATTTTACAATTAAGTATAATGATGTACCAAGTGATAGTGATTCAAATGCAGCATATGAGAAAATAGTATGGGAGGAAGGCAAATCAGAAGACTTACTGAATTTATTAAACAATAGCAAAAATGTGCTTGCCGATATTGTTAACATGTTAATAAATGAAGATCGGAACGTTAATATTTGCATAGAGAAATTATAAGATGTTATACATGATGTGTCATTTCAATTACACGGACGTTCTTGTAAAATAAAACGTTCGACTACGAGAAAAGTACGCCAATCTCTATGGTTTACTGATGATTGTAAACATTGCAAAGAAGCTTTTTATTATTATAAACGTCCATATAAAGAAGTTCCTTCACGTGAAAATCGAATACTTTTTTAAATGCTAGGTCGGATTTGTGTAAGGCTAAACATAAAGCCAAGAGTAAGTTTTATAATAAAGAATGTAAAATCTTATCCAACCTTGGAAGGTCAAATCCAAGGAAATTTTGGAAATATATTAATAAATATAAATCCAATAAGTCTTCTAACATCGACGTCGGTATCGACGACTTAATCACTCATTTTAAAAATATTTTTAACACACCTCACCCTAGTTCATATAGTAACGATGATTATGTGCCAAGGGAGGAAACTTTAATTATTGATGAATTGGATTGTCCTTTCACAATCGCTGAAGTCGACAAAACTATCTCTAGTCTCAAAAGACACAAAAGTTTGGATATAAACAATAATGTTGAAGATTTTTTTATTGATGGCAAGCAGTTTATTGCTCCGTATCTTGTTAAACTTTTCAACTATATATATGATCGATCTATTTATCCTGACTCGTGGTGTAATGGTGTTATTGTACCGATGTTCAAGAAAGGTGATCGATATTCGTGGTGTAATGGTGTTATTGTACCGATGTTCAAGAAAGGTGATCGATATTCGTGGTGTAATGGTGTTATTGTACCGATTTTCAAGAAAGGTGATCGATATTCGTGGTGTAATGGTGTTATTGTACCGATTTTCAAGATAGGTGATCGATCTTCGGCATCGAACTACAGAGGAATAACATTAGTTAATACCATTAATCAGTATTCATGTAAATGGGGTCTTAAAATAAATGTAAATAAAACCAAAATTTGTATTTTTGAAAGTAGAAAAAGTCGTTGTGAGCATACATGGTCAATAAATGGAGAAAATGTCGAAATTGTGGACGATTTTTGCTAGACGAAATATGTCTAAAGCTATTAAAACTCTTAACGACCAAGCTCTAAAAGCATTCAGTAATTTGATGTCGATGTTTAATAAAGTTAAACTTGATGTTAGAACTAAATTGTCCTTATTTGACTCACTTGTTGTACCTATTTTGTTGTATGGTTCTGAAATTTGGGGTATGTATAAAGCTAGTGAAATCGACAAATTGCATATTAAATTTTGTAAACAGATATTGGGTGTACGACCTCAAACTTCAAATGTAGCTGTATTAGGTGAACTTGGAAGATTCCCTTTATCAATCATATGTAAACAGAGGGCATTAAATTACTGGTTTAAGATTGTGAACAGTCCTAATTCACTTACGTATAGTATTCTTGATGAACAATGTAATATGTACAATACCGAAGCTGTTGATACAAACAACTGTGAATGCTTGGTGTTTATCTTTAAAGAAACTGTTAGATATGCTAGGTTTCGGAAATGTATTTTTCAATATAAATTCTGTAAATAACTTTCGTTCTATGATAGAACAGAGGTTAAAAGATCAGTATGTTCAGCACTGGTTTGAAACATTGAACAGTCAACCAAAGTTAGATTATTATAAATTGTTCAAATCTGAATTTAAATTTGAAAAATACTTAGATGTTGTACAAAATAATAAATTAAAGCAACAATTATCAAGATTTAGATTGTGTTCACATAACTTAGAAATAGAGAGAGGTAGATTTAATAATATTGTTAGAGTTGATCGTAAATGTAAATTATGTAATTTAAATATTGTTGAATCAGAATACCACTTTCTTCTTTGTTGTCCAGCATATAGAGAATTACGAAAGAAATATTGGATTCCAATTAATTGGCCTAACCTTATGAAGTTTTAAAAATATTATGTCATGTCAAAATGTCTTAGCGATAAACAATGTATCTAGATTTATTTCACATGCAATGAATCTCCGTGACGAAAATTTAACAGCTCTTGCTGCTTCTTAATAATACAATGTTTCTACGTTATATATATTGATACAGCTACCTTGACTTTCATAACTATGCTTTGTATAAATTGTGTTTGTGAATATATATATATATTGTTATGGCCAAAGGCTATTTGCCGATTTGCCAATAAACTTGAAACTGTAAACTGTAATTAGCAAACATTTCAAATTAGACTGCTTGAGGTTACGCATGCGCAAATAAATTCCTTCATTGTTACATATAAAATATTCAATGTTTGATCTCAATTTTCACCATGACAAATATATTTGTACAGGTCCATGGTAAACTCCCATGTACGACTTATTGGGTCCAGACCCAGTAGTAATAGGGATAACTTCAAAACCAGCAAATTTGGGCTCTAAACCTAACCTTGACCGTTACTTAGGGAACCACAATCTAATCCTAACCCTAACCCTAAATTTACAATCAATTTTTTTTTAGACAGTGTTGGGTCCCCAATTTTTGACCTGATTTATATATATATATTTTTTTTAATTTTAAGTTCATGTTGAAAACGTAAATAAGACTGCGACAATGATTAGAGTACATATAAAGGGCCCTCGACACGGTAAACCTTGGCTTATAAACCTTGATTTATAAATAAGAGTTTTCCGTGTCTACTAAACTGGTTTATAAACTTTTCTGGAGGTGTACGACACATTCTTTGGACAGAGCATGCTCTATTTCTGTAAACCTTGGAGTACAGGCCCCACACAGAGATGTGATTTATTATCCAATTAAAGCCCCACTTGAATAAAATTCGAGGGCAATTCGATATTGTTAGATTATATTTTAAGCAGTTTGTATGAGTTTATACTGGTCGACATTCAACAATGGATTTGCCTCGGAACTTAAGTGATACTGCAAATAAATTTCTGTTTATTAGAATAAAGTTTTTGAATTACACATGATCTTCCATATTAAAATCATAACAACGCATTATAAATGTATGCACCTATTAAATTAAATCTGGCTATTCAGCGAATCACTCATTGTCTTCCTACCATGTTATTCCTTCTTATTTGTTAAAAAAACAACACAAATCATCAATAAACGAACACAGCAATCGGTCTTCTTTAATGTTGCCGTTGTTAAAAGGAAGGGAAATAACAATTTTATAAACCATGGCTTACCATGTAAATGGGCGTGATGTACTCCTCCTGAATCGTACACCATGTGCTTTATAAATCAAGGTGTATCGTGTAGACGGACCTTAAGACAGATTTTGATCTTACTACTACTATTTAAAGTATATTTGTACCCGGAAAATTCGGCGTAAATACTTTGTAAGGCTTTGTAATAAATTGTCTTGCAACTAGGGAAACGGAAGTCACAACAACAGCGCGTGCAAGTACGCTGTTGTTCACGTTTTTGTAGACTTTGTTTTCAATACGATTAAAGGCTTGACCGCATAAACGGATTAATCGTAAATTGTGCAACGTTCAACAATGTAGAACGTCAATATTTAATAATCATGCTTGGAGCATGGAACGCAGCTATACCTATCGGTTTTAATTTGATCTTATATTATTTCACGTTGTTTACGTTCCATTGTTACACAATGAATTAAACCTTCCTCACAAGGCCATTATGTCCAACGCTTAGAACAGATTTTGCCTTGGAAGTCATTATGTCTTGCGCGTAGAACAGTTTTTTTTCGCTACAAAGCCATTATGCCTTTTATTAAGAACATATTTCTTTTCTACCAAGGCCAACATATTTTACACTAAGAAAACACATTTCTTTTCGCACAAGACCATTAAGTCTTATACAAAGAACAGTGTTCTTTTCTCAAAAGGTTATCATGTTTAACACAAACAGTTTCCTTTTCTCACAATGCTTTATGGCTTATACTAAGAACACATTTCTTTTCTCACAATGCCTTTACGTCTTACACTAAGGACAAAGGTCTTTTCTCACAGTGCCATTATGGCTTATACTAAGAACAAATTTCTTTTCTCACGGGGCCATTATGGCTTACACTAAGAACAAATTAATTTTCTCACAATGTCATTACATCTTAAACCAAGAGCACATTTGTTTTCTAACCAGGCCATTATGTCTTACACAAAGAACACATTTCTTTTCTCACCAGGCCATTACGTCTTAAACAAAGAACACATTTCTTTTCTCACAATGCCGTTACTGGTACATCTTACACGAAGAAATTTCTTTCCTCACAATGCCATTACGTCTTACACAAGGAACACATTTCTTTTCTCACAAGGCCGTAACCGGTACGTCTTACACAAATAACACATTTATTTTCTCACAATGCCGTTACGTCTTTCACTAAGAACGAATTTCTTTTCTCACAAGGTCATTACGTCTTACACTAATAACACATTTATTTTCTCACAGTGTCATTATGGCTTATACTAACAACACATTTATTTTCTCACAATGCCATTACGTCTTACACTAAGGACAAAATTATTTTCTCACAAGGACATTACGTCTTACACTGATAACACATTTCTTTTCTCACAATGCCATTACGTCTTACACTAAAAACAAATTTCTTTCCTCACAAACCGGTTTAAACCCCCAATGCTTTTAAATGACCGTTCCAAGGCGGTGACCCCAGTTTTATTCATTTGTGTTTGTTATGTGTTTTGTGTTGTGACGTGTTGTTTTGGCAATTGGTCACTTGCCACAAATAAAGGACCTCGTGCTAATAATAAGAGTTCTCTCCTACTGTCGCAGCTGGAGTTTCACTTTGTGTATATTTATATTACACAAAGAACTTTTTTCTCTCAATGCCATTACGTCTTCCACTAAAAATAAATTTATTTTCTCACAAGGCCATAATATCTTACACTAAGAATACATTACTTTTCTTACAAGGCCATTAGGTCTTACACTAAGAACATGTTTGTCTCACACGGTCATATGCCATGCATTAAGAACAATTTAAGCAATATAAGAGCATTCCAGCAGGAGACAAACCCTTATTTTACATCAATAGATCCCTTATTTTACATCAATAGATCCCTTATTTGAGGCAAGTGATCAATCGCTAATACAAAACAGTACATAACGCACAACATAGCTGAAAACTTATTTACGGGAAAATTATGACTTGTTTGAGTATTTTCCCATTGGGGATTAGCTAAAGCTCTGAAACGAAAAGTATGTACACGTCTCCCATCTCTTATTGAAAAGATTGGGACAATATAAATGCATGTCTTTAAGACGCACTTATAACTAAAATAGTGTAACTTAAATATAATTATCATAATTTTTACAGACATTATCATGACATTCTCAATACATACTCGTATAATCGTATTGACGTGACATTTTATTGCAATATTTCTACACTATACAGTTCACCCAATCATAAATATAAACACAGTGAAACTCCAGTTGCGACAGCAGGAGAGAATTCTTATGAGCAGCCCGAGGTCCTTTACTTATGGCAAGTGACAAATTGCCAAAAAATTACACAGCACATCACAAAAACACATAACAAACACAAAACACACCTGAATAAAACTGGGGTCACCGCCTTGGAACGGTCAATGCAAAGCATTTCGGGTTTAATGCGGTAAACGTGCGCACGAACCTCACACTTGGCCCAAAATTATTCACAAAACATGTAAGTCTAAATAAAAAACTAACATCATAGCATCGCAATTCAAATTAAACAGCAATAAAAGAGAATACTATTCATTTTAATTACCATTTAATTACTCAATGGCTAGATGCTAACCAGGGTAGTAATACAGTTTATTGTGGCATATAAATTACCTTATTTTGGAAATGAAAACAAAACGTTTTAGCATTAAAAAAACATGCATTCAAGGTCTTTGGTTCTTCCTATTGGCCAAGCACTATATGTAAAATATCTGAACTACTTTTTTGGGCGCTAGAAAAGTCAATGATCCAAGAGACATTTCCATCGGTTATAATGGCTGACACTATCATTTTATAAAAATCTTTAATATTTCCTGAAATCATGAAATAACAATAGCATTATTAAAGTGTACGATCGGTTATACAAACGATGACATCACATTAGTCAGAGCGTAAATAATGACACATTAATACATATAAACCAGATGAATAAGTTCATGACTAACGATTATCAACCAGGATCCGTATCCACAATGCTCCTTAGTGAAAAGTTAAGTAAATAAAATAAACAGATGAAACTCCTTAAATCTATGACTTTTTCATTTAACATTTATTTTGTCTAAACTTGTTTCAAGCTGATGAAGAATCCACAGACGCTTTTTTATTTGACATATTAAATATAAACTTATTGATTTTCACATGGAAATTTGTATTTGATTTTTCACAAAATATGACTTACGTTAATGTTTTCCTAAGGAACTTTGTGGACCTGAGAATGATGTTATATTGCAAACATGAAGTGTTCTGACTTTGATTTCATTGATGGACGAGGTAAAAGCGCATACATCATAAACAGAAATAATATCTCATAAATAAGATAATAAAGAAAATGAGGTAATTCGGAGGTAATGTCCTCGAATCAGAGAATGTGATCAAGTGACATAATTATGTTTTAATGGCATAAATACAATTGAATGATTAATTATTAGGTTAGAAAATGATGCAATAATTTGGAAATCAGGTAATGAAGTAAGATTCCATACATGTAAAACGTATTCCTTTCTCAAAAAATGTCCACGTCAACAAGAAGAAACACGTGGTATAACAAATATTAAATCTACTTTACCGGTAATCGTCTACTTTAATAAAATGTTTGAAAACATGTACACCTGCAAGATTCTATAGGGAGCATGAATGTTCGCATGCAAATTGATAAATGATGGTCTGTAGGGTCGAGGTGGCTTAGTGGATATGGTGTCCGCCTAGTGATGGGGGGGGGGTCCCTGGTTCGATCCCCACTCTGGGAGCGTTCTCAATATCTCCCCCAAAGACACTAAGTACTGGTTCTACCCAGGAAACGGACTCGATAGTGTCTCTATAAGCCTTAGGCCTTCGATGCAATCGAGCTAAATAAATATGTTTAAACTAAACTAAATGAAGGACAGAAATGTTTTCATATCCAAAACGTCATGGCAAACGCGTGGCGCATTGATTTCCGTGAAAATATTTACAGGTCTACAGCCTTAAATGCTACCGAACATCTGTTGCCATTTGGTTATATTGAATCAATTGTTGATCGTCACCGCTTGCGGGCGGGGGCGAGCAGTTGTTGACAAAAGCTCGGTGAAATTCCTGACTTATGTCAGTGTAAGAAAAAACCGCAAACTGGAATTTAAAATTCAATGTACTCATATGGACATTAATTTCATATAAAAAGTTCAATACGGTTATTTTGCAAAAGTTTGGATGGTGGTGAAATACAAATGAGGCGTGTCGTGGAAAACCCGGGCTTAATGCATCTGCGTTGTGTCGTGTACCTAATCCAGGACGGCACTTTCCCCTTTAATGGTATTTTCTGTTTCAAGGGAGTTTTTTCTTAACATAAATCCACTGTAGGCGGAACGACACTTTACGCACATGCATTCAGCCCGCTATAACAACGACACGCCTGAAATAAGACTCCCCCTCTTTTATAACCAAACATGTTTAAATGAAAGAACACATATTTTGTTGCCCCAACATATATATCCTTATTTGCGGATGTAATAAAAGCACATTAAACAAACATTTAGTATTGCATCATTATCATAGTGTTATTCTCTTGTGTCACCAGTGCACGCCCCACTGCATTTTTGTTTTACAGTCGATCACACCGACTACAAATCGGTCACACGGTTCAGCGCCGTTACTGCTTCAGGCTTTTTCAATGAATTATATTCTTTCTCAGATTGTTGAAAAAGAAGAGTGCCATATCTGTTTAACAATTTGTAAAAACAATGGCTTTATGCAGTGTTTAATAACGGAAAAAAAAAAGGATTTTAAAGATATTAAATGTCAACCAACGCGTCAGAAGCTGTGCGAGGAGAATACTTGGCACTCTGCGTTTTAGCAAAATGAACAATACTGTTAGATATTGTATTAAATCAATTCAACAGGTGAACACTCAAGTTTACGTTCGGCAAGTTACTTTATAATTGCTGCTAAATATTTTACGTTGTATAATTATTTGAACGGCAGCTTTTATATTTAAAGGGAAGCTATCCGTCGTCATTTTGGCCAAGTTACATCTTGTAGGACTGCACAAGTTATTTCCCTTCGTGTATCGAAACGCCGTACATCTGACGTTGACACATGGTGTAAGACTGATTAAAATCAGCTCCTTAAAGACGTTCGCAACAGTGTTTTTTTTGCATTTGTTTTCCAACGACAGATTTTCTAAAACAAATTGCACAAACAAAAAAACTAAAACAGTCTTAAAAAATAGGGGTCACCGGCCTTGTTCCGGAAATAATGGGGTTTAAATACGGTACCTATCGAAGTCTTTTTTTAAGTTTGTGTGACTAGCAGTGTTTAATCATATAAAGTGTTCATGTTCAAACAAGGACGGAAATTTTTAAATGCATCTTTGTTTAATGTTTCGTTTGGCAATATACAAGTGCAGATTAATGATAAAACGCGCTTTATCTATAGTTACCATTTAAAAATAACTTTTAATGAACTCTTAACGAAGTTAATTATGCATTTATAATGCCTTTGAAAACATCAATAAATAAACAAGTATACGAATATCTTTTGTTCCAAACGACATATTTTGTTAAAAAATTCAATATACATGTGTCATTGTATGGTGAAACTAAAACAGTCTTAAAAAAAATAGGGGTCACCGGCCTTGTTCCGGAAATATTGGGTTTTGAATATAGTACCTATCGAAGCCCCTTTTTTCAGTTTGGATTTTTCATCAATGTTTAAAGTATATAGGAGAGCTTTTTTTAAACAAGGTTATGTTTCTTTCAACTGATGTTTTACATGTCTTGTTTGGCAATACACAAGTGTATTTTGGTAATAAAAAACGCGTTACCTACAATTACTGTTAAAATAATGAATTTGACTGGACATTGAAGTAGGTCAAATGGGTACTAATAATACCTTCTGAAACGTTTTATTATGTCTCAATATATTTTGTTCCAAACGATAGATTTTCTTACATTTTCGCACATACATGCTCCAATGTATATTTACACCAAAACATTAATAAAAAGAATGGGTCACCGAACTTGTTTGGGAAATATTGGACTTTAAATAGGGTACCTGTGTAGCCTTTTTCATGTTTCGTGTTTACGTATCAGTTGTCAAAATAGAAAGTATATATTTTTATGGATCTTTTTTTTTAACTAATTTGGTTTGCAATACATTGTATTCGTAAGTTTTTTATTATTATAATGCTTTATGAACTTTTAACAATTGACTGGAACTTAATGACTTACACAGATATATATTTATTGATTGAAATAGTATATTGTAACCTATATACAGTAAAGAAATATGAAGCAAAAGGAGAAATTAACCCAATTATGTTCTTTTTGTTGCAAACGTCTTTAAATACGCTACTCAGTACTCATCGGGAAGACCGTACACATCAGAGTAGAGGCAGCAGCAGCAGCAGCAGTAGTAGTAGTTGTTGTAGCAGTTGTAGTAGAAGTAGTAGTAGAGATAGTAGTAATAGTAATAGTAATAGCATTAGTATTAGTAATTTTAGTATTAGTAGTGGCAGCAGCAAAAGTAGTAGTGGTAGTATAAGCAGAAACATTCAGTAGCAGCAGTAGAAGTAGAAGTAGTAGTAGTAGTAGTAGTATAAGTAGTATTAGTAGAAATAGTATTAGTAGTGGTAGAAGCAGAAGTAGTAGTAGAAGTAGTAGCAGAAGGATCAGCAGCAGTAGTAGTAGTAGTTGTAGTAGTAGTAGTAATAGTATTAGTAGTAGTAGTAGCAGTAGTAGTAGTAGTAAAAGTAGTAGTACAAGTAGTAGTAATAATGGTAGTAGTAGTAGTAGTAGTAATAGTAGTAGTAGTAGTAGTAGTAGTAGTAGTAGTAGTAGTAGTAGTAATAGTATTAGTAGTCGCAGTAGCAGAGGTAGTAGTAGTAGTAGGAGTAATAGCAGAAACACCAGCATTTTTATTATTATTATTACTACTACTACTAGTAGTAGTAGTAGTAGTAGTAGTAGTAATAATATTAGAAGTAATAGTATTAGAAGTGGCAGCAGCAGATGTAGTAGTAGTAGTAGTAGTAGTAGTAATAGTAGTAGCAGCGGAATCAGCATCAGCAGCAGCAGTAGTAGTAGTAGTAGAAGTAGTAGTAGTAGTTGTAGTAGTAGTAGTAGTAGCAGTAATAGTATCAGTAGTGGCAGCAGCAGTAGCAGTAGTAGTAGTAGTAGTAGTAGTAGTAGTAATAGTACAAGTAGTAGTAGTAATAGTAGTAGGAGTAGTAGTAGTAATAGTACAAGTAGTAGTAGAAGTAGTAGAAGTAGTAGTAGTAGTAGTAGTAGTAGTAGTAGTAGTAGTAGTAGTAGTAGTAGTAGTAGTAGTAGTAGTTGTAGTAGTTGGTTTTGTTGTTCTTGTTGTGGTCGTCGTTGCCTTCGTTGTAGTAGTAGTAGTTGTAGTAGTAATAGTAGAGACATCAGTAGTAGTAGTAGTATTTATAATAATAGTACGAGTATCCAGTTCGTAGTATTTAAAGTGTTATACATAGCAACAACAGCCGGGTATGTAGTAATATACTCGTGGTGTTCAATACTTCCTATTTCCACTCTCATATTTATCCTTCATCACAAGTATGCATCCTCCAGTTCACAATGATTACAACAAAGACATATGTACGCCCCGCAAAATTATTCTGTTTCCGCATTGAGCGTTCGAACACTCGACATTTCGTTGTTACAAATCATCCAAGATGGCGCTAGGAGGTTTTGGTCAAGGCTCTTATAGGGGATTCGAGGAATCCAAAAGTATGTTGCTATTTTTTTTTATAAATATATTTCTTTTCACGTTTGTTGATTACAGGATAAGCTAATGTTCTACATACTACGGGAATCGAAGTGATTTTATCTCTCTGATTCTTTTGAACTTTTGAGTTCATTTGTCTTTGCTAATTAAAATTGTTCACTTGCAAAGAAAGAACAAAAAATGGATGTAGAACAGTTCTGCACATACCAAGCGATGATAATAATTATATTGTCTGTAGCATGAGTTAGTTAGTGAAATATAATTATGTATAACTTTGGCATGTGGACAGGAAGAAAAAGATTTTTCAGTACATGTATAATGTCCACTTGTGTTGCATAAAGCAACTGTGTTATTTAAAGGCACATACAGGGAGCTGCAAGTTAAGACAACCATTACCATTATAATTAAGATTTTACAAACACATTAAATAAATATTATAATCGAAAAACTATTTTACATTTTCTTAAAATAAATTAGTTTTGACATGTTTTAATTCCGCTGTATTGTTGACATTGTAACTCGACGAAATTTAACCGAAGTTCCTCGTGTTTTATGTGTTTATCATGCAGCTCGCCGAAAGCTAACGGTGAGTATTCGGATTAAAACCGCGTCGCCGCGATGATTAGTAAATAAACAAACCTAGTGTTTGTAAACAGTTCACTTTGATGATCAGTGTTTTTATTTTAAACAGTATTCACAAACCACATAGTTTCCTGACCCAGGGTATAACTGAAGCTTAAACACACACAAATACAATTTATACGACTGTTTTAATCGTTTATTCTAAATTTGACCATTTCCACCTTTAATGCGGCTTTAAGAAAAACTTTTCTATTTATCGTTGTTTATCGGCTAATAAACAACGATTTTGAGTTGTGATGCGTAGAAATTAAACCAAGATGGCGTTAGCCGCATCAGAACGATATATCGGTGATTTCGATTTAAAACATGACCTGACAACATTTTCTGCAATAAAAATGCGAACAATATTTTACAGTTTCGGAACTATTTTTGGGGTTGTTTATTGGTAGTTTAACAACGGTGAATATTGGTTCTTTGTCTATAGAAAATTCTGCGCGTGTCATACTAGAATACTAGTTCTTATATAAATAATTGAAAACAGATTACTTTACATCTTTCTTAAGACGATTTCTACATTTTGTTCCTTTCATTAATATTTTCATTTTCACATAATCTGCAGATCTTTCAATGCCTAATACAAATGGAATGAAGCAATACATATGGGGGTCACCGGATAAGATTTTGTGGAAAAATGCATATAAATGACCAACATGTGAATGCATTTTTAGAAAATATTTTGTTGTTCTTATTTCACCGAACAAGTAGTATTGCTCATTGTATACAAGCATAATTTGTCAAATATCACTGTTTTTTATTGGTTGCAATGGCTAATTGTAATAATACCATACGTCACATGGTGAACAAATTAATGTATTATTTCTAAACTTGCATTGTCATTCAGTGTTATGCGGAAACAAATTTACTTTTTATTACAAAAAACAACAACAACAATTGTGACACTCTTTAGTTAGTTATTATTAGTCATTATCTGTCGAGGCACTTGTTATTTTTGAAGAGTTTAATCACCCCCACTGGTACACAGAAAGAACTACCGAAATCATCTTTTAAGTACTGTGTTACGGTGTTCTGTTAATGCCATCGTAGTTTCACGACTTCGACCTGTGCTTATGAAAGGGCGCCGACGTGATACGCCCAAGCGCCGACACGATGCGCCGAAGCGATATCAACGTCGTCTTTTCGTATCTTTACCCAATTTTATAGTTACATATGAAACAAACACACACGAGATTTGTATCGCTTCAGCGCATCGTCTCGGCGCTTCGGCCTATCGTGTCGGCGCGTCGGCGTATCGTGTCGGCGCTTCGGCGGCGCCGTTTCATAAACACAGGTTGAAGTCGCGAAACTACGCGTTAACAGGACACCGTGTAACGCATCTTTTGACGCGGTATGTATAAGTTAAAAGGAACGATGTCTTTAGGAAATATTTTGAGATAATTGCCATAAACATTCACCACAATTATGAAACAAACACACACGGTTTGGTTAGTAACATATAACTGGCTCCTGAAATGAAATGCAATATCATAATCATGTAGGAACCATTGTCCGCCTATGTCAAAAAAAGCGTAGGAACGAATGTCCGTAGGAACCGATGTCCGGTACCGGTATAAACAAGTGCGTATATTGGTGGATTCAATATGATATTTATATTTATGAGGGCCCTTTCGATCCATGTTTTTGTTTGTACCTATATGAATTCATTGATCTGTTTGAGCTTCCATCTGGTTTTGCGAATCATTTCAGTTTTCAATTATTTCATTTGAAATATAAACATTTCTATTGCAGACAAAGAGTCAATTGTCGAGGGCTTGTCTCCAGAGCAGGTGATCAGTCGGAAGCTCCAACAAGTGTCCAGAAATGGCAAGTTCACACTGTTATACCTGTACCTTCACAATACCAGTTTAAGAACGAATTTGCATAAAATTAAGTTCCCAGAACTACCCTGTTTGGGTTTATAGGCCACAATAAAATCCCGATGGGTTTACGACTAGTATTTGTTTTTGACACTTGAGGGCCGGGAGTCTTGCGGTCACCTGCCGGCTGCCTGGTCACTGCGCCAGGGCATCGGGTTTATTTTAAATCGGAATTAAAAGCAATCCGGACGTCAATGTTACAGACGCCTACAGACCGACCGATGTCGCACGTTGTCCACTCGGCCATTTGGCACAATCTTGGGTCCAGTAAATTTGTCTATTTATCTGTCGGGCGCCGGGCTGGCTCCGAAAAGACGCCACAACATTCTTAAATTAGGTAAATTTCCCAGACAATTGGCAGATCGCCGGCCGACCAACGTATAAAGTATAGTCCACATATATATCCATAAAAGGGTATATTAATTTTAGCAACACCGTGAATAGAAAGATCATATCCAAACTACTCGTACATGGATGGTATATTAAATATTGCGCCCCTCATGCATCGTCCGACCGCCCTCTATCGCATAAATAACCGAGTGGGTGATGCGTTCAACAGAACCTCTGCATTTGGTTCACTTAATGATGGTAAATTTGGAACATTCTTTTCATTTCGCAAGGCTAGTGTATATGGTTGTTCTTCGGGTTGTGCTTGTATGCAGTTTTGTCTGTGAGGTGTTCACTTCTTAGTACATGTACATGAATTTTTATGCAAATCGTTCACCATGCATATATACAGTGTATAGTAAATTTCCAAATATTTTTAAAATGTTTCAGTGTTGCAGATTAAGAAACTCACTGACAGGATCGGTACCTCGATGGACTCCAAAGAAAACGAAGACAAGCTGTGAGTTTTCGGTTTTTGTTGCGATGGCCTGTTTTCAAAACTGTCGTCTTACCAAGTCCAAGCAAATGGTTTACTGTTACTGGCAGAAATGTTGACCCTATATCAAGAAAACGAACACAACAACCTACGAATAACTCCCTCTGCGTCAACAACAATATTTATCATGCAATAAGTGGTCCTCAATAGAGGTAAACGACGGCTTATCTGTAACTAAATCAGCAATTTATATTTAAGCCGGTCATCGAAATTGTAGAGTGTGATGTGCAAAAATATTGTGATTGAACAATATCCGATATTAAATATAAGAATAATGCAACATTAGAGATACATAAAGGAGAGAAACCCCTTATTACCATCCGATGACCATTTATTTTAGTCAGGTGACCAATACAACACATGACAATACGCACAACACAACACAACACAACACTTTTAATTTTGCGGTTTTTGGTGGTCGAAGTGATTGAATGATGCTCTTAGCGAACCATACAGTAGATTGGACAAATTATGTCTATATCATAGGTACATTGTACTATGTTTCTGGTATTGCATATTGTATATTTTCAGACAAGCATGCCAAGAAGAAACCCAGAAACTGACAAAAGACATCAGTGATATGCTCAAACTGTTGAATAGAACAGAAAACAAAGTAAGGAAATTAACTGCATTGGTTCGCTATAATGTTTAATACAGTGTACGATCGAATTTTACTGTACGAGCGACATTCAAATCCATTATGATGCAAATAAACAATTTGAATGTTATGAAGAAATTTGAATTTTATGAAGAAAATATAAGTAGACTTCCAGGCGCAAGCACTGTAGCGCCATATTTGTCACAAATCCTATTTTTCACATCTGTAAAAAGTAAGATCTCATTCTTCACATGTGCGAACATTGACATCTTATTCTTCACACATCACAGTCTTATTATTCACATTTTCTGTGAAGTTTGTGATCGCATCGAGTTTTTGATATGCAATGAAATCATATTCTTATGTGATCCTCACGCATACCCCGTTTTAGGCCTGTCACATTTTCGCACATAGAAATGTGACAAATGAGTTCGTATTCTTCACAGGTGTGTGAAAAATATGATTTGTCACAAATATGATCCAACACAGCACATTGTTCAGTTGGTCCCGCACCTCACCTCAAAACCCAAGAGTTTTATTTACACTTGTAAGAAGTATCCGCAAATTAAAGTGCATACGATATTTCCGAGTATATACGATTATGTATATCAAATGTATGTTACCATGGCAACTAACCGACGAAAATAGCATTTGAATCTAAGCATTCGAATAACACAAGACGAAGACTGAGTCCGGCAATTAGGTTGTAAAACATGAGTTGTTTGATTAATAACTCATATTTAATCAGCAGTTATTACATTTTATAATACTTTATGTTTTTGTTTATTTGGTTTTACGGCTGCACAGCACATTCTCATACTTTAATTGATTATTTCAGTTTTAGTTATAAAGACTGTTATAGTATTGTTTACAGTTTAATTGTCTGAAACTCGCACAAAAAAGATTATATCAACAGTATCAATGCCATTTGCATTTGAAAGTAGTGCTTAATGAGAGAAATTATTAAATAATTGATCAGCGTTGATCAACAACAACAACAAAACACCAACAAACATCAAGACTACAAAAACGACGGTGTACGGAAATAAGACTTAATTTATTATATCAAATTAAATCTATAAATCATTATAACCGTTTACCGTAAAATATGTTGTCAATAACGGTCACCTGCTATTTCAGACCCCAGAAATGAAGTTACAAGAGAGGCGTCTCAAAGAAGGCTTTCACGATGTGTTGAAAGAATACAACACTCTTCAGAAGATCATGAAAATAAAGACACGGGACATTATAAGAAATTCGTTACAAAAATCGGGAGTGTTTGTAAGTTTTATTAGTGATATTATATAAACAAACAATACATATAATAGTCATCATGATAATTGTTCCCAATTTGTGCATGATAATGATGACGATCAATTTGACATAAATATACTATATTGACGAGGATGCAGATACTACTACTCATACTACCAGCAATGCCAGTGCCAGTATTTTTAAAACAACTATTAAAACTTATGCTGCAAATTCTACTACTAATACCACTACTACTACTACTACGACTACTACTACTGCTACTACTACTACTACTACTACTACTACTACTACGACTATTACTACTACTGCTGCTTCTGCTGATACTACTACAACAACAACTACTACTACTATTCTACTACTACTACTACTACTACTACTGCTGTAGCTAGTGCTGCATATACTGCTACTACTATAAATAATAATACAACTTCTACTACTGAATCTTTTAGTAAACGCTGTTTTCAACTTTTTAACAGGACATCGAAGTAGACGAGGATGGCACATTAATGAAAGATGGGTATGTTGAACATGACACCGTTTTCCAGCTGAACACTGTTGAATGCGATTTGTCCGTCCGTCCGGAGCGACAACAAACCTGCTGCCTCAAAATATAAACATGATATTTTAAGAACCTGGTTCTGTGATTATCATCATTCGTCAATTTAATCGTAGTCTGAAGTTTAAGGATATTGTTATCCAAAATCAATCGAAGCTTTGAAGCTCGTCTATAACAAACGTTAACATTTGCCAATATTTGAAGTCGAAACCATTTTTAAGATTGAGAACTTCCGTTGTTGTTAGACCTGGGCCCGAGGTTATAAAATTCTTAAGATCAATCTCCAAGCTCAAATCTCAACTCCTAGCTCAGCCTGAGACTGAACTAAGGAAATATGAGATTATAAAAAGTTAACTCTGAGCTCAAACTCAGGCTGAGCAAGAAATCACGAGATTGGTTGCTACCTGTCTCAGAGTCGATCTCAACATGTAAATGTGACAAATAATTATGTAAACAGTGATGATATCAACTGTTTGATAATAAAATCAAGATGGAACAAATGATTAACATATATATAGTTCTATACTTTAAGTATTGTGCAGCACTGAAATAAAATCTAAATTCCAATTCAACAATTAAACAGCACAACATAAAATTGCATGTTTAATGCATTTATGAAAGGTCTTACCTTTATATCTACATAAAATATCCATTGTTATAATTGTAGTGTCAACCTTATTGATATTCACGTCGTTTTTGCAACAGTGTAATACACATTATTGTAAAAATAATTGCGTTTACCCTGTTGCAGCCATTTTATCTACACATGAACATGGAAATAATCGCACAAATGACGCAATATAAATACGTCATAACAACTTAATACGTCACATAATTTTCGATTTAAGATTTCTTCATGATTATTGCAATTTTCAAGTGTAAATTTGTTTATGTGACCATTGCCCTTTTAAAGCAACTTGTTTACTTTAAGAAGTTGTTTTAAGCACTGTTTTCGTGTTTTGGTAAGTAACTTGGACAGAACAAAGAATCCCTGTAAAAACATACCACTGTTTGCACAAATGGGCTGCTTAGGGCAACAATATGTATGACCGAATAGTCGCTTAAATATATTAAACTTCATGCTAAAACAATCGTCTCCGCTGAGTTTGATCTCCAAATTTTTAATAACCTCAAACTAAGCAAGAATCTCAGCTGAGCATGGAGATTGAGCTGTGAGTTGAGGTTTGAGCTGAGATTAATGAAAGTTTTATAACCTCGGGCCCAGCACTGCATACTGCGCTGCGGTGTCGATCTTTCAAAAAGTCATTGCTAAAGGGACTTGTTCACAGATTTTTGCATTTTTGAAGTATGCCATTAAATGTCTTAACTTGACAGATTTAAGCATCGGAACTAAAAAGCTCAAGTATAATAACAAGAAAAGTATTTAGAAAAAAGTGTAAGTGTTCCACGTGTTATTAACAATGTCAACGAAAACAACAGAAACAATCCAAATTATTCCATCGTTTAGCGTTACAAACGCTTTATATTTTTATGAATTTTAACTGACGATAAACGAAACGGTTTTTAAACTGTTGGCGGAAGCCAACGGTCTTTTGTGAGGGTAATTTCCAATACAGGTATTGCGGAAAACTACTTCTTTTCATTGCAGACTGTTAGTCAGTACACCGAAACCAGAAAGGGTCCTTTTTCAAAACAGCAAAATTTCACACTTGTTTTCTCACATTTCAATAATTTGCGATAATGTATGTAATATACATATATTATAATGTGTATATCATGATTTATTACAATAACAGTTTCTAAAAAAGTAAATATATAACTTTAAACTAATGACACCCCTACTTTCGCTATTTACTATGTAACCGAAGTATTTACCTGAGTGTCCTGGAATAAGACCACCAAATTAATGCGCTACTAATCGTATGACCTACTATTAACTCAGTAGGCTACAAAGCACTTACAATCGGTCCTCGTAACTACTACGCTTCATATTTAATTCTGGCCCGTTGCAGATTGACTTGTTCACTGGCATGTATATAATTCCGTTTGCTGAAGATAATTAGCTCGAAAACAATATATGTTCATTACTTACAAATAAGTTCTTATTATGATATCGTATACTACTTAATAAGAAGTTACATTATTAAGTTTAAAGGTGGGAAATATAGCTTCATTCAAACAAAAATCTTTGTCGCCAACAGTCTTTCTACGCAGTCAGCGTGTTGATTAATGTATATTAATAGGTCTGTAGTGTTATTTTGCTCCCTTGTATACTGTGTTCTTATATTTTTGGAACTGGTAACAAAAAAAAAAGAGAAAAATTGTCAAGATATCAATCTGTGAACAGGTCCCTGTAATATGATGGCTCTATATTTGAAAGAACTGACTTGTATTATACGATTTGGGTCACTTTTCATTTGAGGAAAGTATAGTGAATACCTACTTTTTAGCTTGTGCATCATTTTAACGAATACACAATCAGCTATGGTGGAATGTTCTAATAGAAACACATACATTTGTATACAATGTTTCTTTTAGAATTGATATTTTTAAGGAAGCTATAAAAAGCATAGTTTAAATGTCGAACATATAGATATTCAAAGAGACCGTCTGAATGTGACAGGCTGAATGTGTGGTAATTCTCTCGCGTTTGGTTCTTAAATAACAGGTGCAATTTCCTAATATAAGCAGTATCAATGCCATAAAAATGAATTTATAATCAAACATAAATTGGTGTAATTTTTGTGTTAGTCAACAAGTGCAGCTGCAAACGATGAAAGCCGAAGTAGATTTGGATCTTATAAGACATCGCGAATCGGAACTTAAGCAGTTAGAGGTAACTCTTGCTGTCTTCCCAACAGAACGACAGTTAATCGTCTAATATCACTGACATGTCACACTTGCATTAAAGCTGCTACGTCACAGATGGGAAAAATGACAAAAATGAATAAAATGTTTCAAATCTAGTTAATTACTATATTATTTGATGCAACTGACTGAAATAACGTTGTTGATATATTAACACAAGTTGACACACATTGGGTTATTCATTACAAAGCATTGTTTCTACCCGATTTCAAAAGCATCTCAAGACGCTTTTCAGCTATTTATAACGCTTAGGTTGTTGTTAAATTACCACATGGTCCATACAACCAATCGATTCCGCTTCCGGAGTTCCGTAGTTTTTAAAACACAAGTTGCGCTAAGAGATTTCAAAAACATGTAAACGTGTTAAGCGGCGCGGTAAGAGTGTCTGCCGGTTCATTCCCCGAAGGAAATCGGGACGGTTTTGCTTAAAAATTAGTTTGCACGATTTTTTCCAACATATGTCATGTAATAATTTAAAATGACATCTATCAATGAACGTTACCAAAAAAAAACAGTTAAAACATTATTATAATATTTCGTTTTAATATTAGTTTTGGACATGCAGAATTTACATCACATCTTCAATATCACAGACTAAACAGTGGTAGTCTATTTTCCCAAACGAATCGTAAAGTCCGCAATTATTTGTATATTGTTATTATACTATAAAATGGTGCCCAAACGATTGCATTTGATACTTTTTGTTACTTATACATTTATAAACAAATTTTTTGACCTCAGTTATATATCTTACATCATCTGAGCAGTAGCAGCTTTAAGACAATGTAATCAAAGCAATACTGGACAATGTGTCGTCCGAAAAATGATAAAAATCAATAACAAAAACGCAATTTAATGGTTAATTCCTGCAGTCTTTACTAGTATTTATAACGTATAGTAATAAAGTATATAGTTTTACATTTAGTTAGTTATACCATTATAGTTCTTAGAAAAATGTAAATTAATGTTCCACTTTACTGATAAGTGACATTTAAACACAAAGACTTAAGGTGTATATTTTAATATAAATTGCACGAAACGTTTATCTCAATATCTACTAGACTTACAAATGTACAGAGCAAGTTTCATGTTGATTGGGCAAAAAATGTGACTTCTAGAGAGTTCACAAGCTTTTTCTGCCCCCCCCCCTGGCGGCCATGTTTTCCAACGGACCGGAACCATTTTCGAACTCGGCCGAGATATCATTAGAACACATGTTCTGAGCAGGTTTCATGTTGATTGGGCAAAAATGTGACTTCTAGAGTTTTCACAAACTTTTTCTTCAATTTGACTTAGTGACCTAGTTTTTGACCCCACATAACCCAGTTTCGAACTCGGCCGAGATATTATTGGACAAATGTTCTGACCCAGTTTCATGAAGATTGGCCAACACATGTGGCCTTTAGAGTGTTCACAAGGAAAATGTTAACGACGCACGATGGACGACGGACAAAACGAGATCACAAAAGCACAACGTGCTCATGGTGAGCTAAAAATTGTGACAAATATATTTGAACATAAATCTAAGAATACTTAGAAACTTAAAAATCATCTCAATCTACGATTCTTTACAGATATCGACCCAAGTGATGAACCCGAAAGTATTTTCATGTGCTTTTTATCAAGTTGTTTCGGACTTAACCTCTTTAGTTTTCCGTTAAGTATAGATTTCTAGCAGATTGGATGTCAGTTATCATGAGGATGTCCATTACACTTTCCTAATAATGTTTGAAAGTGTAACGGATATCAGTTATATAAAATAATTATAAATTATATCTCTCGTCTCTGTGTAACATTTGTCTCTCTTTTTTTCTTGAACGTTGAGTTGTATTCCTGTATTTCACGCACAGCAAGACATTACAGACATCAGCAGCATGTTCCGAGATCTGAACGAAATGGTCGTAGAACAAGGAGAAGATATAAGTGCGTATTCTTCTGTTCATAATATGTTGTATTATTAGTTAACATAGCAAACATTTTTAAATGTGTATTAAAAACACACGAATTGAAAATCAACCTGTTAACGACTAATAGGGTGTCACAATATACCGGTATTTTGTTTTTTTGCAATATTTGATTATGCAATAAAATATTGCAATATGAATGTCCATATCCTGATATACTGTGATGTATTTTTTCTTGTTATTACCACGTTGATTGCAAAACTTTTGACTGAATTTAAACATGCTTATTGTCAATAATAAACAATTGAAAGCCAGTATCATTTTGTGAAGTTGATAGTTTTGTAGGTCAATAGCGCGACCATTATATATAGACTGTAGTTGCGACCAATGATATTCCATTTATGTTTAGTATACATTTTTTCTCTTTAAAGTTTATGCTTAATAATACATTAAACTTGACATTGTTTCCAATTAAAATAAAGAGTGTAATACATACATAGTTTATGCACAAAACAAATATACATTATGAATAGAGTACCTGTACATGAAAAAAACCACTCTGAATGTAATATAATAAATACATTGAACAGCAATGACAGACGGTTTGAGAGTGTTGCTCATAATTGTTTTGCTTTTCTATCTGCTGTTTATATGTCGCTATTATTGCGCCTTTCATCAACATCGGCGTTAATAAAAAGTACAAAAAAATCATCCAATAAAATATGCCCTGTCCAGAGTTATTTGATCAGTCGTTGATTAAATACTATAGTACACAAATACAAAGGTCGCAATATATCGCAATAACTATCGCAATCAATTGAAAAATATCGCAATATTTTGCAATACTGAATTCTAATATCGTGACATCCCCAACAACTAACATATAATTGTAGCGAATACATGACGTCGCAGAATCTACAAATTACACAGAAAACATAACTTTCTTCTTAATTACAAAATTACCGCTAATGTTAATCAGTACCTTTGACCTCTGTGGAAGTATTAATCAGAAGGAATTATGATATAGCTTCTGCAAAACATTCTCAACACTTTGTCTTTAGAGGTAAAGTGGCTTTTGTCGTAGCATTGCTTATATGAGAACATATGCAGCACAAAATACCACGTTTATCGGTATGAGAACAGAACCAGTTAAAATCTAAACGTGAAGCATTCAAGCTGATTTAACCGACGAAGACTGAGTAATAGTCCATTTATATGCTAGCGATAAAATATTTCTATTAAACCGCTTGTCTGTGCGTATCAGTAGTTTTCTGAGGCCATTGCCATGTAAATTATCCACACTTCAATATTTATTAGAATGAACGGACAAACGAAAAAACACGTATCATAACTACAAAACTAGCTTCCTTACAATATATGTTCACAAAGCATCATGTTTTTTCCAATCTTTGATTATGGAATGTTTTACAAAATCTACGCTTGAGCCTCCCGACAATACACAATAAAATGACTATTTTTTAAGAAGTTATGATGCAGTTTAAAAAACAATCGACAAGTTTACACGTGAGCCCATTAACTGCATTCGTTACACGGTTTAATACGAAAAGTTACAAATTAAGACAATAATTCTTAAATCAAAATTATATATATATGTATATGTATATATTATATATATATATATATATATATATATATATAAATAAATAAATACATAAATAAATAAATAAATAAATAAATAAATAAATAAGTGTTGGCTTAATTATAGTTATTTAGGCCGAAAAAAATAAATTGCGTGTTTCTGGCAACCGTTTTAAAAAAAGTAAGGTACGGGTCGGGATTGAGTTTTTTTAAGGACACATTTCGATCAAAAGACAATGAAAATGGTCTAAAATCTGACGATTACGGATTTAAAGGACAACAATCGTCGACAAAAACTTTAAGGTCGAGGGGTGGGGTCAGTAGGTACGGTCGGGTTGCCCGAAACCCAGAGTTTGTTTGGCCTTGGTGTAGTAATAAGACCAACGTTTTGCTGTTGCAGACAAAGCCGAGGACAACGTAGACCACGCACAAGTACATGTTGAAGCTGCAGCGCAAGAACTGGAAGTGGCGGTAGTCTATCAGGTATTATGACGATGTTGATGTAATAATTAATCCATTTAGTCTTGTAAAAACTTGTTTCTTGTTTAAACAGTAATAACATGTGTTAAAATACAATTTATACTAACATAGTTATAAATTATAACAACAATAACAGTTAAAATAATAATAGTTCTGATAATATTAATAATACGAATAATGTTTATAAAAATATTAATAAATAATAATAACAGTAGTATATTTGTGCTTCCTCCTCAGAACAAGAGCCGCAAAAAGAAAGTTATTATATTAGCGACAATTGTTGTGGCGCTATTGGTGGTCATTGTTACAGTAGTTCTACTTGCGAGGTGATAATATTGACAGAAAAAGTGATACAACTTCAAACAATCTAGAAGCGTTTCTGCTGCGAAACCTTTACATCTATTTAAAAGATGTAGTACATAAATGCGTTTGGTAGAAAGTGTTCACTTCATGTGTGTATGACATATAATATAATGAAATGTCATGCCTGTATCGCATATTTATATAATATAATGTAATAAGTGAACTACCGTAAAATATAAATTTTGAATGTGTTGTCGACCAAGAAATTTATTATTATATATGTCTTTTTAAAATAAACGTGCTTAAAGTCGCACAGAATGAATCACTTAATATTCTGTTTAAAAAAAGAACCATCACTTTCATACGAACTGTATAACACAAGCATCTCTAGCACGACCTGTAATCACTGGCGCGGTGGCGCCACCTTTTTGTGAAGGTGCGTTGAAATAATAGCCAAAGATATTTCCGAGGTGGCGCCAAATCAGTCTTTTTTTTTGCAAAACATATGCACTGGACGTAGATGAGTTGTTTTTATGCTCCTGAAGGTGGGTACATGGTACGTCTGTTGGTAGGTGGCTGGTTGGGTGTTTGGTTGTGTCCTTCCATCCGGATTTCGTTTCCGCTCTGTAACTTTTCAAAGGGTGGAAGGATTTCAATGTTACTTCAATTATTACTCTCCATGACCAGACGATGTGACGTATACAAAACCCATGCTCGTACATCAAAGATCAATGTCACAATTCATAGTCAAATGTCAAGGATGTTCGTTTCCGCTCCATAACTTCTAAACGCCTGGCAGATATTTTATATTACTTCAGATTATTATTTCCCATGACCAGACGATGTGTCGCGTAAATTACCCATGCTTGTCTGTCAAAGGTCACGGCTGGATTTTAATATTACTTCAGATTATTAGTCCCCATGACCAGATGTGTTGTATACATTGCGCCTGATTTTCTGTCAAAGTTCAAGGTCACAATTCAAGTTCAAACATCAAGTATTTATCTGGAGCATGATATTTCCGGCATGGATGGATTTTTTAATATTAAACTAAGAAATAGAAATGATCGCAATCATACAATGCCACGTGCAGGAACCAGGCATCTAGTTTAGAGGTCAAGGTCACTCTACGATATTTGCCCAGGGCATATATTGTACTCTTTCTGACATTGCCTTCAACGTTACAGTGACTGGGAAACCCATGCGAAATCCGATATTTGCGCATACAATTGCGAACAGACGCAATGAAATGATCCCCGATGCGAATTTACGTCGCATCGAAATTTTTGAGTAGGAATCGAAAAACGCTGCCGTAATATACACTATGCTCGGTCTAGTTTACAGTTTTGTCACTTTGCGTTGAGATTTTATTCATTAAATTTCGGCAGTCTGAAATATCAATATCAACAGACGCTCATTACAACTCGGACTGGAAGCGCGAGCGTCTGCATGGTGTATTTTTCTCGATTGAAACATAACATGTAATTGCTGAAAATCCCATAAAAATCAGAGGAAATCCCATAGATTGTTTTAAAAAGCCCGTATTTTTTTGTAGATATGATAAATTATCTAATACGGAAAAATTCTTAACCAGTCACTGAAGTTATCAATACATATTTTTGTGTGTGGTATATAATGCTTTTGTTTGTTGTTTGGATTTTTCGCCGTTTTCAACAGTATTTCAATCATAACACGGCGGTCAGTTAACCAACCCACACTTTTCCTGGGCCAGCTTAGCCAATCTTACCAGTACTACGTGCGCATACTCATGCCAAAGGTAGGGGGAGAATGGCCGTATAAATAATTTCATGACACAAGTTATGTGGCCGGGCTGAGTTTGGATTTCACAATCCCCGTATTGACAGTCCAGCGCTCTTCAAACTGAGCTAGCCGGGTCAGTTTCGTGGCCTTGCGTTATGATGCATCGTCACACGACAGACACTATGATAGAAAAATATTATTTGTTAAACAAAAACATTCCTTACAATGGAAACAATACAGGAGTACAGTATATTCTTAATGACTCATAAAATTGTATCAAATTATTAGTGTTTAATTACTTTATATGCGTTAGTTACTCAGTAATTATTGCATTAATTTAGTACATGCATATTAAATGCACGTACCCATTCCATTGTTGGAGTTTAAATATATGAACTTTTAAAAGGATACACATATCGATTAATAATCAACTAGCAATCGTTAATGATTAAAGATGAGTATTGATTTATATTACGTCAAACACTTTTGATGTAAAAATGCATTGTTAACTTATGTTTATAATTATGTTGTATACAATCCATGCTAAACTATCGCGTGAGTTTCTGTTACCATCTGACATCCGTGAACAATATCTGTTATAGTATTAAGTGGTTTAATATGTTCAGCATTGCCAATCATTGAAGCTTATATCCGGCTCTTCACGCTTCAGGGGTTCAGAAATAATGCGCAGTGCCCTCCTATCGTTTAGAATATTTGATTGAAATATAAACAAAGCGAAACTCCAGTTGCGACAGCAGGAGAGAACTCTTATTAGGCATAAACAATATGTTTCAGGTAACATGACCAAAAAATAGGGTAGGTAGGTAGGGAATTTTTTTTTTTTTTTTTTAGTGAATGGTTTACTTGAAGAGTCTAAAACTGAATGAATATTCAAATTAATATACTTAAACATTGTTCTGGTTCTGAAAAGGATGTTTTATTTAAACAACTTTGGCTGCAAATGTTTATCATTTATGCACTTAAAATATGATACAATTTTACTATATTATCATATAAATTTCCAAATACATGAAAATCATTACAATCTGTGAAAACCAGGCCATCTGTCCAGTTTACATCTATATTAAAGTTGAATTATTAGCAAAACTGTTAAGAACACTAATTTCCGATGGAAGATGCGTACATTTTTCAATTTTCACGCACAGCACCGACGGTCCAACGCAACCTGAGAAGGAAGAAATCATTTTACTCAATGTATGTGAAACGCTTTTAACAAATTAACATAAAAGTCGTCCAGACGATTCGGCTGACGAAATGAACCGCAATAAATCGCTTATTAAGAAGAAGATATATTTCGATAGAAAAAAATGACCGAACAGAAAAATAACCCGACGAACTCAATAAAATGTTCTAGGGTCGGGGCATTATTTTAGGGTAGGTCGGGTTACCTGAAACAAACATATATTTTTGTACGCCTTAGCAACCCGAGGTCCGTTATTTATGGCAAGTGACCAATTGCCAAAAACAATACTCAGGACATCACAAAAACACATAACAAACGCAAAACACACATGAATAAAACTGGGGTCACCGCCTTGGAACGGTCAATGGAAAGCATTGGGGGTTTAAACCGGTTTATGTGCGCACGAACCTCACACTTGGCCCGGAATGAAAGCTGTACCAGTGCTCGTATTCACCAACCCATCTTACACTTAAAGCTGCTACTTCACAGATGATGAGATATATATAACTGGGGTAAAAAATCTTGTTTATAATGTAAAAGTAACGGAAATCACCAAATGCAATCGATCAATCAACACTTTCTAGGATAATAACCATACAAATAATAGCGGACTTTACGATTCGCTTGGGAAAGCCTTTCTAAAAATAGACTACCACTGTTCGGTGTGTGATATTGAAGATGAGATGTTAATTCTGCATGTCCAATACGATTAAAACGAAAGATTCTATAATATTTTAACTGTTTTTTTTATTTCTGTTCGTTGATAGATTTCTTTTTATAATTATTACATGAAATATAATGGAAAAAGTCGTACAAACTAAATTTTAAGCAAAAAAAAGTCCCGAGTTCCTTCGGGGGATTGATCCAGTGTCCTCTGCTTGAGAGGCAGCCACTCTAACCGCACTAGTAAACATGTTCACGTGTTTTAGAAAGCTCTTAGCGCTACTTTTGTTTTGTAAACTCAGGAATTCCGGAAGCGAAATCGATTGGTTGTATGGACTACGTGGTAATTTTACAACAACCTAAGAGTTATAAATAGTTGAAAAGCGTCTCGAGACGCTTTTGAAATCGGGTTGAAACAATGCGTCGTAATGAATAAACCCACGTGCCTCAATCTTGTGTAAATATGTCAACAGTATTATTTGTCAGTTGCATCAAATAATAAAGTAAACAATAAGATTTGAAACATTTGTTATTTTTGTCATTTTTCCCATCTGTGTCGTAACAGCTTTAAGTCATAAGAAAAAGACAATTACTGGAAATTGTTCTGTTCTAAGGACGCTGTTATTTGTAATCTTACTTGGTTTACACACACTCTAATGACACAATTCTTTATTTCTAACGATTTTTTAATATCATAAGCGACCTTGATACACACCGCTATATTTGCGAACGCACACGTATTTTTCTTTAGTCTAAGTCTTTTTTTCTTCTTAAATCTAAGAATGTGTTGGTATCAGGGCTTTTTTCGTTATATAGTTGAGGCCTATAAAAGGCTACTCCACAATCTGAAGTATGTGGCAATAAAACTTCATAAACCAGATGGATATCCAAATTTAAAGGTTCACTTTTAAACACTATTGTAATACCAGATTGATAGAACATTGAATTATATGTAAACAAAACATGTATAGTATTGAAATAATACAAATATCATAGAGGTTTGTGAATACAATGATGTTTTAAGATTTTGTGGTCACAATTGAACTAAAACCTGCGCATTTCATTTTTCACAATTTACCATATTATCGCGCTTATATTTCACAAAATGAAAAGGCATAGACCTCTTTACAATTGTTGGAAAAAAAGCCCGTCTTATATACGGGTCCATGAGTCGTGAATGACATACGGTACGACGCTTATATTGATAGATGAATGCAAGATTAGAGTGAAATTATGTACTTCGTGTTTATGGCTTCAAACGTAATGCTCATTTATTTTGACGTCGGTAAAGTTAACTCATATAATTAACTCCGGTTATAGAAATTGAAAATGTTAGATGTTTGTTCGTTGTACAAACATGTTGGAATTTAACTTAACGTGTACATCCTTCGCAAACGTGTATGTCTGTAAAACGTTACAATACATGCACTACATGTGTAATGGAGGACAATAAAATTACACATCAGCTGACCTAAAATAATTTAGTAATTTAAACCTATTTATTATTTTTTGCAGATATACGTAAAATCGCGATCATAAGAAAAGGTAATGACTCGACCGTAGTGAACTGTATTGGACTTTCGTATTATCAGTGTTGGTTAGAGCTGAAACACCCGTTCGATAACATCCCAGTCCCGTTGGCTTACTGAGCCTCGGATATTAAAGACATGAGAATTATTAATGTGAAGTACCTTTAAGAATACGGATACATGAGGCTGCGTTTATAAGAGCAAAAGGCAGTTAAAGCTGGTAACATATTTCAAGAGTACTTTCGTTATTCGATTATGTCATTAAGACGTGCTAAATCATATTTCGTTTTCGTTATATTGACTGCTTATTGATGTTATTTTATATCGGTTATTTTTTATATCGAGCTAGTGTTAGGCCAAACCGTCTAGATGCCAACCAGGTGGATCAGTCAATCTGTCGAAAATTACAACAGAAATCCAAATCCGTTTTACACTGCCATGGAAACGTTCCAAATGTGTTTCATTCGAATACTACAGACTACGGGTCACATTTTGCACCTATCATCACGGAAGTCGAACACAAGGACCTGATGAGGACACTGGAAGTATTTCAGGAATATTGTGAGCGCGGCAATGTCACGTTCATGTTGTTTGCCGGATCGCTGGATGGCGCGTACATGCACTTTCAAATGGTGCCCTGGGATGATGACGTGGACGTCGCTGTTCTTCTAGAAGACAGAACGAAGCTAGACATGCTTTTATCCAATGTTCCAAACTACACGTTAACAAAAACAAGACATAGCCGATGGAAGCTTTTTAGAACTGCAAACGGTTTGAATCCTCTCAAGAATGTGAATCGTTACTGGCCATTTGTGGATATATTCTTTTTCTCTTTTATCCGAAACCAGTTGACAGTTTTACAAACGAATGATAATTTAACAAATATAGCCTACGACCACGTGTTTCCTGTGGAATATATGATCTTTAATCACCTTGTTTTGCCGGTTCCAAGAATGACTGAAATGATTCTTGGAGAAAAATATGGCAACTTAAGCGTTTGTAGAACTGGAAGCTGGAATCATAAATATGCGAAAAGGGTTCATGTGTTTTCAATGCCTTGTTCAGAGTTAGCATTGAACTATCCATTTGTATATCGGCAAAGTCTGCATAACAATGAACTTTTGGAAGAACTTCGATTAGGCAACAACACGTTTATTTCGATTAGATAACAGTTATAATAACTCAATAAAAGAATGTATTGTCACTACTGATAAGCAATCATTGTGGATGTATTTGTTATAATGCATCGAGTCTATATATTCATATACATGTTGATATAATGTAAATCCTGACATGCATTATAGTAATTATATATACATATTAAAATATATACATATGTTTCCCGAATTTCATTCTGAACGTTACAAACTGTACGATACTTGACGAGTATTCGACGGTGTCTGACAGTGACATCGATACTCAGGAAGGGAAATTCAACACCAACTAAAATCATGCTGTGAACACTGAATCTGAAATCTCTCCAGTAGTAAACATGTAACCATAGAACGAAATACAGAACCCTATTTATTAAATTGTTAAGAAGATTCTCACAAAATATGGCTACGCATACACATATATCTATTTGCTTTGCCAAAGACGTTATATTTAAATCAATACATTTTGTAAACCTTAAGAACAGGCATTAATGTTATTTTGCATACAAATATGCACGAACCGTTTAAAATTGAATATACGAAGTACAACTTCACCACAACTAAATGTTTGGCTAGAACAATGTACAATACAGGCGTGTGATTTCTCCTCCTTTTAGCTGATTTCCTCCTTTTGAATACCAAGATTGTTTTACAAATAGTTCTTTACTTTATTGGATCTATTTTAAAGTGAAGAGTTTTGGTGAACCAAGTAGGGAGTATGGTATTTTCCTCCCCTGAGGTGTTTCCAAAATGACACCCCTGACAATATGTGTATGTATCAGCCATGGACTTTTGTTATTAAACTTCAAAAAGAAACGTGGAAATTCCAAGAAAACCAAAATTTTCGAACGAAATGCATAAGTCAGCACAAAAATAAATTTTTTAGTAATGGTGACCTTGATCCCACCAACCTCATACGCAATCCCAACCAAGGTCTAGATATAAAGTATCTACACAAGAAGTTTCATAAAAATATCTCAATGTCTTCTCAAGTTTTTGAGCGGAAACTGTCTATTTTTAGTAACGGTGACCTTGACTCCACCCACCCTATACGCAATCCCAAGCGAGGTCTCGATATAAGGTATTGTTATGCCGGTTCGGGAATAACAAAAGAAAGAAAACAAAAGTTCGTTTCGATTTTCACTTTTACTTTTGTTTATAATAATTATATCGTCGTATCATATACATACAAAGTATTATATAAAATATCGTACCTGCATCTTGTTAAGGTTAATTGTAATGTAATTATGTAAGGTATATTTATTTTCGGTCTTAACTCTTTCACATCAATTTCGAAACTTGTTTATGTTCGAAGCCGCTATTTATACTATTCCGCAAATGACGTCAATGACACGTGATAACCGTTATTTAAAAATATCTACCAATAAACGTCATACAAAATGGCGGCTTTACTGAATGAACACGATGCAGGATCAACAACAAAATTACGTTAAAACAATGACAAATAGAGGAGTTAGACGATAGGTATGAATATAAATCAATTTATAAGATATTTATGCATAATGTTCAATAAAAATAATTTATACATTACGCATATTAACTCTAAAACGAGTATTTCTTTACATTGCACTGTGAATAATGACTGGGAGGGATAACAGCCTACCCCCCACCTTTTCAGAATCGTCCCAATTCTTCAGGACAAAATGCAAGTTAAGTATGCATTAATTATTTATAATTATTAAGGATATCATGTAAAAATATTTAAGTGAAAATGAATATTTAAAATTTAAAATTGAGCAATATGTCAATATAACAAACAAATAAACAAAAGAGGGTATGTACGAACTCACCAAAATTTTATAGAAACATATGAAAGTAAAATTAAACCGATAAAACGTTGATGAATAGCTAACTAGAATAAAAGTTCAGAAGAACTGATATTTGAAAATTCTCGAAATTAGAACTTTACACCGTTAAAATACTTTTCGTCTTCCAGACAAGCATGTGCTTCGGGGGCATATTTCACATCCTGTGACAAGCCTTGTTCTAAATCTATGACATTGTGTTTTTGAATGTTCTGTTTCAGCTTAATCTTTTTCAGCATTTCCAAATTTCATGTCAACTGGTAACCTAATTTCTCTACCAAGATGAGACATAGCTGGTGAGAATCCTGTAGATGATTGATACTGCTACAAGATGGAAGCAACATGAATCACATCGCAATAAAACATCCCATAATGGATGTTTAATTTATAATTATTCCCATTCCTGGCACTTTCATTGCTTTTGTAAAGTTGCTTTAGAAGGTACACTACTCTTATGTTTATACTGTAGGTTAATAAGTTTACGTACATTGACGACACAATGACCTTTTATGTATCTGAAGAAATACAGTTTTATCCTACCACTGAATGATTGTATAGAGGGAAACTTAAAATGTATAATGTATGCATGTGGTTTTCATTACATGATCTCTACTTCATAGTTCAAAATACACAAATGAAGTTTGGGTATGTCGCTTATCACTATTAAGTGAACGCAATGTCAGTATGAATAAACTACCGGAAATAATTGAAACTGTTCTAAAATCGTTCACAGACAAGGTTTCCGAACGACTTCCTAGCAAAAGCCTCCTGAGATGGATGATTGCCGAAGCGAATGTGTTTGCGTCCCAAAACATAGCAATTGAAATGTTGAAAGATTTTGGTCCAATAGATTGCCATGGAAATGTTATCCACCCGGATGCCACAACTAAATACCACGCACATTATGAAGGTGCGCAACTTACACTGTAAGGTAGAACAATTATGACACTGGCATTGTTTGTTTATTTGGGTTTTACGGCAACTCAACACATTATGGTCATATCGTGCCGTTTACGTATGTTGATTTCAATATAGATTAGGAAATGTGAACTAAATTTTGTTATATGTGTTTATCTCTTTCAAATACTGGATTAATGTATAAGATGGCACTGTTTGGAAAAGTTCTTTCAATGAATTTACTTGGAAATGTCTTTCGCGAATATCACCGAGGTCTGTGCAATTAATAAGCATATGTTTCACTGTAAAATGTTCGTCGCAACGTATACAATGAGGTGCTTCTTCTCTTTTTAAAAGGTACGAATGTGTTAATCTGGTATGCCCTATTCTGCAGCGAGTTAAAACAATTTGATCATGTCGGTCAGAAAAAGGTGTTGCTGAATCAAGACTAGGCTTAATCTCGTATAATTTGTTAAAGGTTGCCTCGTTCCGAATTGCTTGCCATTCTGATTTTATTAGTTTATTATTGCTGGTTTAAAATCACTATTGGGTAATTGAACATTGACACTCTGGAGACTATGAGATTGTTTTGCTAACGTATCAGCTTTCTCATTTCCACGTATTCCAATATGGCTTGGTATCCAACAAAAGGTGACTGTTTTGGTTTGTAAAATATCACGTAATTTTAACAATAGTTTTTTTAATCAGAATATTTATCTAATTTGCGGTTTTTGATAGATAGTAGCACAGCAAGTGAATCGGAGAATATAACGAACTTATCGCTAGCGTGATTTGAAATGTAAGAAAGAGCTACGTCAATAGCTGTGGCTTCAGCAGAAAATATAGATGCTTTGTCTGGAAGTCTCATTTTACTTGAACAATTGTTTGAGAAAGTAGCACAACCAACACGGTCTCCGTCCTTCGATCCGTCGGTGTATAAATGGATAAAATCATAGTGTTCTTCTAAAAAATTAGCTAATTTTGCTTTGAAAATTTCAGTACTGACAGAGGATTTGTTTAACCTAGATAAACTTATATTAACTTTTGGAGAGTTGTAAGTCCATGGAGGGATATTTTCCACGATCTTTTGTAAAACAGATTGAGGATTAATATTTAACTGTTCCAAGTTATTTTTCAAACGAAGGCTGATATGTTTAATTTCTTTCTGTTTCTTTCTAAATTCTTCGACAAAATTTGGTTTGAATATAATTTCACAGGCAGGATTTCTTTTATTGGCCGCGATTCTTGCTGCATATTGAAGTGAAAGCTTTTTCGACGTAGATTTAAAGATGGTTCACCTGCTTCAACGTAAATACTTTCAACTGGCGATGATCGGAAAGCGCCAAGGGCTATACGTAGACCCTGGTTGTGAATACTATCGAGCATTTGCAAGTCGGATTTACGTGCAGATCCGTAAACAATTGAACCATAATCCAACTTTGAGCGAACAAGGCTCCTATACAATTTTAGTAAAGTAATAGTATCAGATCCCCAATTAGTATGATAGAGAACTTTTAATAAATTTAGTGCTTTAAGACACTTGGTTTTCAGTTCTTTAATGTGTGGAACCAAAGTTAGTTTTTTTTTATATCAAATATTACCCCTCGGAACTTTGCTTCATTTACTACAGGTATTTTTGAGCCGGAAATATAAAGCTTAGGGTCTTCGTGAAATTTGCTTAAGCGACAGAAATGAATACTTTGAGTTTTTGACTTTGAAAATTTAAAGCCATTTTCATTAGCCCACTTTAGAATTTTATCCAAGTTTTGTTGTAGTTGGCGTTCAATAGTTCGCATACTTTTGGATAACAAATAAAAAAATCATCAACATACAAAGAACAATCAACACCTGGTTTGAGAACTTTAACAATATTATTTATCTTAAGACCGAAAAGTGTAACTGAGAGGATACTTCCCTGAGGCACACCTTGCTCTTGCTGGTGGCTCTCAGAAAGAGTGGAACCTACTCTAACTTGAAAGTTTCTATCCGAAAGGAATTTGGAAATAAACATGGGTAATTTTCCATTTAACCCTGCATCTTTCAAATCTTTCATTATACCATATTTCCAGGTAGCATCGTACGCTTTTTCAAGATCGAAGAAAACACTAACTAAATGTTGTTTGTTAACAAAAGCTTCCCTTATGAAGGTCTCAAGACGAACTAGGTGATCGTTTGTACTTCGTTGTTTGCGAAAACCAGATTGAAAATTAGTTATATTACCTTTTGATTATAAATACCAAACAAGTCGTTTATTTATCATCCGTTCAAAGGTTTTGCAAATACAGCTGGTTAGAGAAATTGGTATTTAATATTATAAGGATCGGTTTGATTTTTCCAGGTTTTTTTTTTTTTTGATATAGGAATGAGTAATGCGTCTTTCCAAATATGAGGCAGTTCACCAGACAACCAAATACTATTAAAAATATCAAGAAGTAGATCAAGTGATTCAGATGGAAGATGTTTCAAAAATTGATAGTATATTTCATCTCGACCTGCAGCAGTATCCTTTGCATGTTTAATTGAATCAATTAAATGATCAATAGTAAATAAACTGTTATACGGCTTTTCGTCTTTAGACTGAAATTATTTTTAAAAAAATCAGCTTTATCTTTAAAACTTTGAAATTCTTTCGAGTAGTGGTTAGAAGAAGAATTATGCGCAAATGCATCAGCCAAAGTGTCTGCTATATCTTTTAGAGTTTTTGCATTGCTAGAGTTACTGCGCTTCAAGTGAATTATTGGCTTCTTTCTATGTTTTCCACTTATTTTTCTGATTGCATCCCAAACTGTATTTGAATTTATTTTAGATACATATAATTTCCAAGATTTACGTTTTGCTTGTTTAATCGTCCGTCTTGCTTGTGCCCGATAAATTCTTTATTTGTTAAGATTTTCAGTTGTAGGGCATATATTAAATTTTTTAAGCGATGCTTTTCGTTTTCGAACAGCTTTTTTGCAGTCGTCATTGAACCACGGTTTTTAAATTTTACCCATAGGATTAATCTTAGATGTTGGAATGCAATCATTTGCTATCTGAGAAAGTACTGATGCAAAGTGATCAGCCTTACTTTGATAATCAGAAAAAGCAGGAATCGTAAGTCTTCAGAACACAATTGCCTGAATATTGTCCAATCAGGTTTTGAAAATTTATAGTACGAATTGTTATCAACTGGAACAGAGTCGTTTGATTTTAACAACAATGGAAGGTGGTCACTTCCGTACTGCTCATCCAGAACAGACCAGTCGAAGTCCAAGTATAATAATGATGTGTTAATGAAAAATCTATGCACGAAAATTTGCCTGTGGCTGGGTGTAAATATGTTGATGACGTGTCATTTAATAGACACAGGTGTAAGTTATCTATAAGCTTTTCAGTGGCGTTACCCTTATTATTAGTAGATGAACTACCCCACAAAGGATTATGAGCATTAAAATCACCAAGCAAAAGAAACGGTTCTGGAAGTTGTTTTACTCAACATTCTACATCTTCAACAGAGACGGTCAAACAAGGCGGTATATACAATGAACACACCGTTATAGGTTTATGTAAAGATATTTCAACAGCCACAGCTTGTAAAAGGGTTTGTAACTGAAGATGCTTTTAGGGTACACAGTTAGCGACTGCTATTGTTGATCCCCTGACGCCCTTGCTGTGTCTGTTCGAATGTGATTATATAGTGCATAGTGTTTAAGAGTTTAATTATCACTTGTTGATAAAAGTGTTTCCTGAAAACACACGACCTTAGGAGAATACTTGGATATTAATAGAAGAAGATCATTATAATTTGAGACCACGACAATTCCACTGAAGTATATTGTGACTCATAATTCAACAGAGTAAAAAAGAAAAACAAAAGATCACTTAGGAACTTTAATAGGGCTTCTACCCCGAGTCGAAGCACAGGGAGGAGAATGAACGAAATCTTCATACTCCATCGAACAGACATCTTCTGCAAGAGAGTCGTATCCATTAGAGGTTTGGACCGGGTTCCTGATGGCCTTTGGGATCCAGTCAGTCAAAACAATTCGCTTTTTTGGCGACCGCTTTTTCGGCTGCCTCTCTGGAGAAGGAGGCAGCTTCTTTGTTGAAGATGTAGCCTGTTGGCGAAGAACTTCGAGATGAATTTGATGTGCGTGTTGGCGAAGTGCTTTGAGAAGTTGATTTTTGTTGAGTTTGAACGGCAATTGAATGAAGTGAACTGAAACTGCACAGGCTCACTTGTACACCGCAGTCGACAAGCTTAACCCGTGGCTTGGCTGCTGAAGCATATGGCTGAGCTTGTGGCTTTGAAGTAGCCTCTACAATCTTGCGGGCCTCAGGAAAAGGAAGAGATTGCGTGTACTTGACTCGCAACACCTCCTTCTCCCTACGCCAGAAGGCGCAGGACTTGGAGGTGGCAAAATGCTCCTCACCACAGTTGGCACAATGCATTTTGTTGGTTCATTGTTCATGACGTGCCATCAAGGTCTGGGCACCTGATGACTCCCTTGCACGAGTTGAGACTTTTGTGCATCACACATTGCACATCCAGGTCAAAAAATGTCTTAATGGAGAGCAATGTCTCTACCTGTTTGGGGCGGAGAACCTCAACTAAGAGGCCGCCGTTTCGCAATTTTTTGACGCTTTTAATGGAGCCAACCAGTCCCATCAGTTTTTTTTCGACTATGATTGGGCTTAGCTCAGTCATTTTCTTTGCCCCGAGGGATTCAATTACCACGAAACGTGAGAATGAATCCACAGGGTCTGCGGAGGCCTGTAGCATGTCGCCAGATAACTTGCGTTTTTTTCTGTTCTGAGGAATCCATAATTGATTAAATAGCAATTCATCCTCCGAGCTCCCCAGCCGCCACGGACTCCAACAAGGGGAGGTGCATACGAAGCGGAAATCCAGCCCCGCACCGAAAGGATATCCGGAAGATATACTCGTATAAAGTCAAATGTACAAAACAAATTGGCTTTAAATTATTGACACATGAGCCATCGCCTTCATGGATAGTAAGAAAACAAAGTGTCAGTGAGCAATACAAAAAGTGTCAAAGGAATTTTATCGAAGGTATGCGTTGCTGTATGGTGTTGAGATTTTAAATTGATCTACGATACAGTTTCATAAGTGAGCAATACAAAATGTGTTACAAAATAATGTTATCAAAGGTAAGCGTTGCTGTATGGTGTTCAGATTATACACTGATAGACGATAAAATTCAATAAATTATTAATTATTGGTGTCCGACAAGGATGTTAGCTACGCCCATTTCCTTTTTTAATGCAACTATCCAGAGGCAAGGCATGACCAGCCGATTGACCAAGCCGGGCCCACTTGGCCACCCGTCTACCCTGAATCAGAGGCCAGTATACGGGACGCTGCCCAAGGCAAACGGGCAGGTTGGGTGTTTGCCATGTGCCCATCAGACAGGCAAACACGTACCTGTCTAAGAGGCACATGTTTCTCCCCCTCCCCACGGAGAGGTTCCCAACATCGAGTTGGACACAGGCATTGAAAAAAGAGGAAGGTGAGGATGGAAAACCATGCATATCCACTTTTGAAGAAATGTTTGATGACCGTGTTGCTTGTATGGGTGGTAATGATGAAATTCTGCGTGCAAAACTTTGTTTCAATTAAAGCCTTTATGAGTGACATGTGTGCGACAAATGGTGTAGTTAATGAAGGGGTTGAGGTTATGAGGAAAAGTTTATTAAGTGATTTTTAAACCAGATGGCCCTATATCGCTCACCTATGAATATATGGGTTTCAGAGGAGAAGATTTTTCAAGTCGTTTTGCTATTTAAATCTATATAAACGCTTGGGGCGTGGACAGACCTCAGGGGCGTAATTTGAACAACCATTATAGAGAACCACTATACAATGTTTCATACCAAATATGAAACTTCTGGGCCTTGTGGTTTCAGAGGAGAAGATTTTTAAAGTAATTTTGCTATTTAATATAGGAATCATGAAACTACAGAGACATCATCAGGAAAGAAACCCTTATTACCATCCGCTGGTCCTTTATTTGAGGCAAGTGACCAATTGCCTATACAATACAAAACAATACAACACGAACGAACGTATATATAAACCATGTGACTCACAAGGCGTGGCCACGTTATACCCAATGGGCATAATTTGAACAATATTTGTAGAGGACCACTAAACCATGTTACACACCAAATATGAAACCTTTGAACATTGCAGTTTCACAGGAGACTATTTTTAAAGTCATATTGCTATTAAAGTCTATGTATAACCATGTAACTCCCAGGGCGCGGCAACTTTTTGCCCCAGGGGCATCATTTAAACATTCTTTGTAGAGGACCACTATACCGTGTTACATACCAAATACGAAACATCTAGGCCTTGCGGTTCCAGACAAGAAGATTTTAAAAGTCATTTTGCTATTTAAGTCTTATAAACCTTGTGACAGCCAGGGCGAGGCCCTTTTTACTCCAGGGGGATCATTTGAACAATCTTTGTAGAGGACGACTATACGATGGTACATGCCAAATACGAAACCTCTGGACCTTGCGGTCTCAGAGAAGAGTTTTAAAGTCATTTTGCTATTTAAGTCTATACAAACCATGTAAATCTCAGGGCGTGGCCACTTTTTACCACAGGGGTATAACGTGAACACTCTTTGTAGGGAACCGCTATACCATGTTGCATACCAAATGCGTAACATCTAGGCTTTGCGGTTTCAGAAGACAAGACCTTTAGAGCCATTTTGCTATTTTCGTCTTTATTTACCATGTGACCCCAAGGGCGTTGCCACTTTTTGCCACAGGAGCATAATTGGAACAATCTTTGTAGAGGACCACTAGAGGATGTCACATATCAAATATGAAAGCTCCAAGCCTTGTGGCTTCAGAGAAGAAGATTTTAAAATTTTCAGTTTTAAAATCTTTTTCTTAGCTCTGGTGACCTACATATGCAGCGGTTCGGAACGATTTGAACAATTTTGAAAGAGGGTCACCCAAGGATAATTCCTGTGAAGTTTGGTGAAAATCTGCACAGTGGTTTAGGAGGAGATGTTATTTGAAAGAAAATGTTGACACACGACGAACGACGGACAAAAGGCGATCCTGAAAGCTCACCATGAGCACATTGTATTCTGGTGAGCTAATAATCTGCAAAATAATTGCTTGCAGGTGATATATGGTCATTGAGATTGCTGTGTTGTTTCTAAAGCATGCATGCGGAACTATGTCTACGTCATGTCTTGTATAATTATTATTGTACAGATTGAAATTTTTTTACACTTAATCGAAATTTAACATTGTTACATAGAATAATAAATACATTGTATATCCCAAGTGAAAATCCAGCTGCATCAGCAGGAGAGAACTTTTATTAGCAGCACAAGTTCCTTTATTTACATGTATGGCTAGTGACCAATTGCCAAAATCAACACAGCACTATACAAAAACACAGAACAAATACAAAACACAAATTAGTACAAGAGGGCCACCATGGCCCTAGGTCGCTCACCTGATATCTATGTATGAAGTTTCATTAAAATATCTCAATACGTTCTCAAGTTAATGAGCGAAAACTGTTTTTCTATTCTTAGTAACAGTGACCTTGACCCCACCCACCACATATGTAAAGCAAGGTCTCGATATAAGGTATCTATGTATGAAGTTTCATTAACATATCTCAATGCGTTCTTAAGTTAATGAGTGTACACCGTTTTTCTACTTTAAATAACAGTGACCTTGACACCACCCACCCCATAAGCAAACCCAAGTGTGGTCTCGATATAAGATATGTGTATTAAGTTTCATATCAATATCGCAATGCGTTCTCAAGTTATTGAGCCCAAACCGTTTTTCTATTTTCAGTAACGGTGACCTTGACCCCACCCACCCCATATGCAATCCCAAGCAATTTCTCGATATAAGGTCCTTATGTATTAAGTTTCATTAAAATAGCTCGATGGGTTCTCAAGATATTCAGCGGAAACCATTTTTCTATTTTTAATAACGGTGACCTTGACCTTTATCCCACCAACTCCATATGCAATCCCAATCGAGGTCTCAATATAATGTATTTATGTATTAAGTTTCATTAAAATATCTGAATGCGTTCTCAAGATATTGAGCGGAAACCGTTTTTCTATTTTTAGAAACAGTGACCTTGACCTTGATACCTCCCAACCCATATGCAGTCCCATGCGAGGTGTCGATATAAGGTATCTATGTATTAAGTTCCATTAAAATATCTCAATGTGTTCTAAAGTTATTGAGCGTAAACCGTTTTTCTATTTTTAGTAACAGTGACCTTGACCCCACCCATCCCAGAGGTTTCATACGTTGTGCTCATGTGAGCTAAAAACTGAGGTCACCGCCTTGGGAACGGTCAATGCAAAGCGTTGGGGTTTAAACCGGTTTTCGGGCGCCCGAGCCTCACACATTATTTATTATAGTAATACAATTAAGTTGTAATGAAGATCAATCTCATAACATCGCAATTAAAATTAAACAGTAACACGTGTTTGTAACAGGATGTGACTTCAGTGCCCTACCGGTGGCTTGTTACAGGAAAAGTTATGATGGACAGACAGACCAACCGTCAACTGCAAACGAATATGCCGCCTTTTCCTTGAAGGGGCAGGGGAAGGGCATATTTGTGTACATTATCAAGAGTTCAGATAATCATATTTTTAAACAAATCCAAAATCCATCTAGAATTGACAGCGTTATTGCCTGGACACGAAAAAAAGGCCCCATTTCGTTTTTACATTTGAGCTCAAGTGTGACCTTGACCTTGGAGGTACGGACCTGGGTCTTGCGCGCGACACATCATCTCGTGATGGTGAACTTCATGCCAAGTAAATTCAAGTCCACCCAGAAATGACAGAGTTATAGAGTGTATACTGAATGAGACGGACGGTCCCGGAAGGATGGACACAATGACAGACGGACGGAAGGACACGCGCAAACCTCTAGTCCCCAACCAGTTTCACAGGTAAGAGATAACTAATTAAATGTAATTACCATTTAAATATTCAATGTCTGGATCTTAACCAATGCAGCAGAATTGCTAGAATTATAATTCCGTTTATATTAGCCAAATTACATGCACCAGTTTCCCCCACCCAATTTTTCTTCTTTTTTTTATTGGCAAAAACACATCACCAGTGTCCAGATACGAGTTCATGTCATGTCTTTGCTTAGTTTAAACGCAAACATTTTGTATAATATATTAAAATGATACGTCGTGAGATGAAATAATTGATTACATTGGTACACACTCACATTCATGCGTTCTTGTATATTAAAAAAATATTGAAACAGACATACCATTTGTGTGGTTTTTTTCCTGTTATTTTTACCAAATAGATTTTTCTAGACTTTTTACATTTTGTCAGCCATAGTATGTAGATTTCAAAACAGTGGTATGTATTTCTGTTGCAATTAGTTGGAGGTTATGGGCCTTTTTAGCATACATTGACTGGACAATTATAAAGTTTCATCACTCTAGCAGTTATACTTGAGAGTTCTGCGCGACACAAACATCCGACGGACGAACGGACAAGGGCAAATCTATTTGCCCGCATCCCTCTAAAGTTGGGAGCACACTCATGTTATGTTTTGCTAAAACAAAAAGGCCATACCTTCGTTGATGTCGGAAAAAACTGCACCAAAATACCCAGGTGCACAATTTCACATGCTGATGACTATTTTTTATGAAGTTTCATCACTCCAGCAGTAATACTTTTCGAGTTACACCGACACACGTCAAAAAAAGTCATTTTTCGAAAAATAATGATACACAAAATAGTGTTAAATTATAATGAAAGAACCATAACTCTGTGAAAAATCATTAAAGCGGAACTTCCAGGCTATAATGCTTATCTCATTTTGCAGTGAAGGCTTCAACCAACTTTCACTGAATTTCTGCCAGTGGTTGCTGTGAAGTAGCCTGAACAAGAATGGCACACAAGTAACTAAATGCCCATAACTCCAATAATAAAGCTTCCCATGAAGTTTCATTGACTTCTCGCCAGTTCTGCTTGAGTAATAGCCCGGACAAGAATTGTTCACTGTATACTAATGTCCGAAATCTACAAAACCTCAACACCAAGAAAATTCATTAAAGCAGAATGTCCTGGTGATATGCACAGCTCTTGTTAATGAAGCTTGCAACAAAGGTTAATTCTGGCTAGCAGTCGTTGAAATATCCAGACTTGAATTGTGCACTATATCACGGAGATCCAAGTCGGTCACAACGTACAATGTTGCCTGTTGAGCTCGAGTAACGGCTGCCTGACGATAGAATTACGGTTTCCTGCGAGTTTAAGGCATACAACACACTTCTCTTTACACAATTAATTAAATCGTGCAAATATTCACGGTATTGAAATTTTTCTCAAGGTAATATATATTTCAGTATTAACAACCACCATATACAACTCCGGTTATATTGTTCAAGAGGCCTTATGTTAACGGAGTTACACTGTTCAGACAGTATTTTTGTGTTACCATTATACCATTTGGTATGGGGTTAGCCTCTTGTAAAGCGCGTGGTGGAATAGAAGCTATTTTTAGGCTGTGTATGACCTCACAGAGTGTATTGAGGTTCTGGAAAATTTAGTTGAAATTGTATTACAATCGTATTTTGGAAAAAAAATTGTCCACTTATGAGTACATCATGGTAAGAACCGTTATTGTCGATTACAGTTGATTACAACGGATACTACAATAAATTTGGTTAATATTTATGAATAAAACACAGTAGATCTACTGTATATTCTACTGTAGTCTAATGGACAAAGGCGCCACGGCAATGGTCAGAATTTCTTATTAATAATGCATGATCACCATGCATTCATTCAGAACATTCAGTTAATGATAACGAGCCTAGACAATTCGTTGTTGCGTATATACTGTACTGGTTTTATGGCAGTGGATATTAATAATATTAATATGGTAGTTCAGATTTCATCATGTTCAACTGGACTAGTAACAAATGAAAGCAACAAACATACATCTGATAGTAAAATGGACCTATTCACAGATTGGCAAACTGACAATTTAAAAAATGTTTGTCATCAATTCATGGAAAAATTGTGTATGTCCCTAGCTGATATGAATGATGTATAACATGGTAATGGGTGTTGTTATCAATTGACCAAATCAATTCAGTGGAAGGATATATAATACAAAAGAAACAAATAATGATTCAGAAAATAAATATAATATGCAAGTTTCACTACATCATTTTATTATGTTAAAAATAAAAATCGTAGAAGCAATATGGAAATCTGGATACAGTAAATTACCTAGATAAATTAACATTATTCTTATTTGACACTATTATGAATAGATCTGTTATAGATAATATTGCATCATAGAACATATGGTAGTGAGCTTGATTTAATAAGCAGGTGGTGTACATAAAAGAAATGCGCACAAAGTATATTTGAAAATAAATAATAACTGACAGTTATATTAATAAATGTCAGTGTCATTATTGGCTGGGAGAAGGATACTTGCAAAATAGGGGCGTGTGTTTAGAAAGTCAGAGAATAGCTTAAGTATGGTAGGTGATAAGTAATAAAGCCTCATTCCTTACTGTCATGGAGTTGGTCCCGGTACTGACAGTGAAGAAAAGCCGATATACCGGGATAAACTGGGACCTTTTTCTTAGACAAGAGGGCCCAGAGGACCATAGGACGCTCACCTGAAACCTTGTAACCCAATTGAAATTTGCATCCTCGAGGCGTGGCTTATTTTTATCCCAGGGGCATAAGTCGAACAACCTTGAACAAACCTTTGGGCCTTGCGGTTTCAGGTAAAGATTTTAAAAGTCATTTTGCTAATTAAGTCTACATAAACCATGAGACCCCTCGGGGGTGACAAGATTTGACCCAGAGGAATAATTTGAACAATCTTTGAAGAGGACCACTATGCAATGTTACGTACCAAAAATAGGAAAGCTGCGGGCCTTGCGTTTCAAAGGAGAAGATTTTTAAAGTCATTTCGCTATTTAAGTCTATATAAACCATGTGACCCCCGCCCCGGGCGTGACCTGTTTTGACCCCAGGGGCATACTTTGAACAATATTTGTAGAGAACCTCTATACAATGTTACATACCGAATACGAAACCTCTAGGCCTTGCGGTTTCAGAGGAGAAGAATTTTAAAGTCATTTCGCTATTTAAGTCTATGTAAACCATGTGACCCCCGCCCCGGGCGTGACCTGTTTTGACCCCAGGGGCATACTTTGAACAATATTTGTAGAGGACCTCTATACAATGTTACATACCGAATATGAAACCTCTAGGCCTTGCGGTTTCAGAGGAGAAGAATTTTAAAGTCATTTTGCTGTTTAAGTCTATATTACCTATGTGACCCCTGGGGTGTGGTCTGGTTTGACCCATGGGGCATAATTTGAACAATCTTTGTAGAGGACCACTATAGGATGGTAAATACCAAATACGAAACCTCTGGGCCAAGTTTATGTAAACCAAGTGACCCCCGGGGCGTGGCCAGTTGTGACCCCAGGGCCATAATTTGAACAATCTTTGTAGAGGACCACTATACAATGTTACATATACCAAATAACAAACCTCTAGATCTTTCGGTTTATGAGGAGAAGATTTTTAAAGTCATTTTGCTATTCAAGTCTATAGTAATCATGTGACCCCCGGAGCGTGGTCAGTTTTGACCCCAGGGGCATAAATTGAACAATAATTGTAGAGGACCACTATAGGATGTTACACACCAAATATGAAACCTCTGGGCCTTGCGGTTTCAGAGAAGATTTTAAAAGCCATTTTGCTATTTAAGTTTATATAAACCATGTGACCCCGGGGCGTGGCCAGTTTTGACCCCAGGGGCATAATTTGAACAATCTTTGTAAAGGACAACTTAAGGATGTTGCATACCAAATATGAATACTCTGGGCCTTGCAGTTTCAGAGGAGAAGATTTTAAAATTAATTTTGCTATTTATTCTATATAAACCATGTGACCCCCAGGGCGTGGCCCGTTTTGACCCCAGGGGCATAATTTGAACAATCTTTGTAGAGGACCACTATAGGATGTTACATACCAAATATGAAACCTCTGGGCCTTGTGGTTTCAGAGAAGATTTTTAAAGCCATTTTGTTATATATTATATATAAACCATGTGACCCCCAGAGCGTGGCCCGTTTTGACCCCAGGGGCATAATTTGAACACTCTTTGCAGAGGACCACTATAGGATGTTACATACAAATATGAAACCTCTGGGCCCTGCGGTTACAGAGATTTTTAAAGTTTACACTTTTAAAATCTATGTTTAGCTCTGGTGACCGACATATGCAGCGGCCCGGAAAGATTTGAAAAACTTTGAAAGAGGTTCACCCAAGGATCATTCCTGTGAAATTTGGTGAAAATCTGCCAAGCGGTTTAGGAGGAGATGTTGTTTGAATGAAAAGTTGACGACGCACGCACACACGCACGCACGCACGACGGACAACGGGCAATCACAAAAGCTCGCCATGAGCACTTTGTGCTCAGGTGAGCTAAAAAACAACAACATGAAATGCATTGTCACATTACCGACGGTGCCCCGGTGTTACGTATCCGGTTTATCACGGTAGACGGAGGGTGGAGACCCTGTCCTTCCCGGAATGTGCCAGCATTGCCCAGGAAATACACGGATTGTCCCGATATTGATCTTTCCCAGTGACTACTGGTGACGCCTGGTTGTTTTTAAAATTTTGAAACATCCAGGGCTGCTTGCCGGATCACCTGGGTTTATCCCGGATCATCCCAGATCACCTAGAATGTTCACGGTGCCGCCAGGGTTTTGGTCTGACAGGGTTATCCCGGATCACTTACCAGGGTTGTCGAACCGGACAGTGAGAATGGGGCTTAAGCATGAAGTTGATTTGTTAAAGTAAATATTAAATAGCAGGGAGAAAAAGTTACCTTTAATATTATCGGTCATGAAGATAATTAAAGGTGTCATGATATACCAGTGTATTGGTTTATTGCAGTAATTGATTCTGTGATAAAATATCATGATATAAATATGCACATGCTGGTATTTTGCAATATTTATTTGATCTTTTGTGTTCTTTCATGTTAATTCCTTGATTCCATAACTTTTTAATTACTTAAAACATGCTTAATGTAAGTGATTAACAATGTAAGTCCAGTACCATTTGTAAGATCATCAATATGTGATAAATGTGTATGATTTAGCTTAAATGCCAGTGCACAATAAACACTTCCAGAAATGTTAATCATATTCAAATTAATCCACATTATATTATTTAATCATCGCACCTGGATATCATAAGTTAAGTGGTTAACTTATTTCATACAAAAGAGCACATGGAATATGTCTGCATTATTCCAAAGAGCACTTATTTCACACTTTTGTTTGACATACATGTATTCTTAAAATTTGTTTTACTTAATTATACATTCAACCTGATTAATTGTTTCGGGTTAAATTCATTTCATTACCAAGGAACATTCCTTTTTCAGAGAACCAACATTACGTCACACCAAAAACAGGTCTTGTTAAAATTCTTTGATGAAGGCATGACTTCCAAGTGGAAAGAGAAAGCTGCATACCACACAAAGGCAGCCGAAGAAACCTGCCTAGACATTAATGTAGGAATAATTTTTTTTGTATTGGACAATACATTTGTATAACCCATGAACAATTGGCATGAATTTGTATTTACATACCTACTTCTTTTTTTCACTTGGGTCTAAATTTTTCGGAAAGACAGCGACTGAGCAGTATAATACTCATGCGCTGGTCTATCTGTTTGCACATGGGTGGGTCTAGTATAACTTTGGAAAAACGAGTTCACATGCACGGAATAACCTGCCAATGAGGTGTGTATTTTTTCAATTCAGTGTACATGAACATGTACTTTCAAAATCGGAACATGTGTACCAGCATGTACACGTGCATTTTTGCACTTTTTGCAAATTTCTGTATTTTCCACTGCCTCTTTGAAATACACAGTTATTAATTCATATATCAATGCAGATAGAAACTTATTTTAATAAAAAATAATGACTTATAAACAATGTTTGTAGTTAAACTCTTCGAAGAAAAGGCAAGCTATTCTACTCGCCCCAGTGTCGGCGTTGGTGTCTGGGCTAGGTTTAATTTTTTCAGTAAGCTAGTTTCTCAGGAATGGCTTGAGGGATGTCATACAAACTTAACACCATGATTCCCAATATTAAAATGAACATATAGGTCAAGTTTGGTAACTCTAGTTTGAAAATTGTGAAAATTATGGACCTTTTTACACATCAAATAGAAATTTTACGTATTATAAGCTATGTAGGACCATAGTTTTCACAAATCCTATTTTTCACACGTGTGAAAAATAGGATGTTATTTTTAACACGTGTGAAAAATAGGATCCTATTCTTCACACGTCACAGTCTCATTTTTCACGTTTTGTGTGAAATTTGTGATCGAGTCCGATTTTTGATATGCAATGAAATAATATTTTTCACAAATGAAAATTGGTGTGCACATTTTCCCATAAAGTGGATTTGTTACATCATAATAATATATTTCACATTTTATGTGTAAGAAGAAAAATTGTGTTCATATAATTATCGCCCGGTCCATTTGATTGCCCGACGTTTCGACTGTATGCCATCACACCATCTGTCGATTTGTCCGTCAGTCCGTCCGCTTTTTGTATCGCGCGAAAAGGCGAATTATATGGGTTACTTTTGGCGGCGTTTGCGGCCTTGTCGGCGGCAGCGGCGTCCCCTTCAGTTTGTGCAAACAAGAACTTGAGCATATTTTGTGATATCATGAACCTTTACGGAAGTGTTTGTAGGCATAGAAGGAATGTCAAATTTAGTTTTTAGTTAGTTCGATTGCTCTTATCGTACTTGAGTTATTCCCGTTTTATTTTTTTAAAAAAAGCTCAGAAAGGCTTGTGTACACAATAACTTGACAAGTTTTTGTGCAATAATTATGAAACTTTACGGACGTGTTAGTAGGCACAAGAGGCAGGTCAAGTTTGGTTTTCAGCGTAATTGCTCTTATCGAGCTAGAGTTATGCCTTTTTATGCCCCCACCATCAATTATGGGGGGCATATAGAGTTTACCCTGTACGTGGATACTTACGTACGTGCGTGTGTACGTATGTACGTGTGAGCGTATGTACGTATGTTCTGATTCTTTTTCGGACAATAACTTTGTCCAGCATTGGAGGATTTTCAAATAACTTGACAAAAATGTTAAGCATATAGAGACGGTGTGTCGCTCGCAGGAAGGCATTTTGTTGATTTTGCATCGAATGATTTAAGATACTAGTAGCAACAGTAAGTGAAGCATACAAGAACCATAACTCATAATTGCCTAAAAGTTTTAATTGCTTCCCTTTATTGATTTTTTTTTGTCAGGACTAAAACTAGTTTGTGATACCTCAAATTACTTCACAGAATAAGAGAATACATAAGCAGAAAGTACACTAAAAAAGGACAATGCCCCTTTTGCGAAATAATTGTATGCATACAGAAAAAGCGGCGCCATGTAAAAATGGCCGCATAGGTGGGGGCATCCGTGTCTGTGGACACATTTCTAGTGTGTGTTTTTTTTAAGTTCAAATAAGACTAGTGCAGACTTTAACCTGAAAAGTCTTTGTGCAATAATTATAAAAAAAAACTGATCCGTCAGCACCAACATGTTTTCGAAACCACCCTTCGAACGTTCGAGAGACAAATAGTCGATACATATAATGTCCATCGGTGCTGTTGACGTAATGGGTGTCATCTCGGCCACAGCTGCTCGTGATTTACGACGAATGCATCGTCCACAACTCCTAACTGAGTTTGCAACAAATGTGTTCATTCCGGGCCAGTAAAATCTCTCTGAGAACAGTGCGACGGTTCTGTCTCGACCTTGGTGTCCAAGGTCATCATGAAGAGCCTTAAAGACATCTTGTCGAAGGCCCTCTGGCAATATGAGTTGCAAACGCTCCTCTGGGCCAACAGCTGTCTTTCTGTAGAGTACACCTTGCAACATCGTCAGATTGGACCATTCCGCTAGGTAAGCCATCAGTCGACGGTCCATCGGCTTAGCCGGTTTGGTTCCGCAGGAAATATGATAGGCTACCTTCGCAATGATCTCGTCTTGACTTTGGGCCTTGTTCCAATCTGTCGTCGATAGACCATGTGCTCTTATCAAATCGTTCGGAATATCCAGATGTTGGCTAGGAGGTACTACTTCAGGATTGCGCACAGTCTCTGATAAAGGAATTGTTTCAGCTGTCGCAGCGTAACTGACGGCGTCAATGACCTCCCTGGGAACACAACGACTTAAACCATCGGCATCCAAATGATTCGACCCCTTTCTGTAAGTGATGGTATAATCGTAGTTAGAGAGCGCTGCAACCCACCTGTGTCCCGTCGCGTCTAACTTGGCAGTCGTATTCACGTAAGTAAGCGGATTGTTATCAGTCACAATCCCGAATTTCTCGCCATATAAATAGTCATGAAACTTTTCAGTTACTGACCATTTCAAGGCAAGAAACTCGAGCTTGTGAACAGGATAACAACGCTCACTCCGTTTCAAACTACGACTCGCAAAAGCTATGGGCCTTTCCTTGCCATCCTGGCGTTGGTATAATACTGCACCGAGACCAAACGAGGAGGCGTCGGTATGCAAGATGAAAGGCTTGCTGTAATCGGCGTAGGCTAATATTGGAGGGTTGGTTAGCTGTGCTTTCAGCTCATCAAAGGCTTTCTGTTGTGGCTCTTCCCACCTAAATGGTATCTTGTGTATCGCTTTCAGTGACCCTTTTCCCTTCTTCCGTTTCGTCGGTTGTCCCACCAGCAGATCACTTAGCGGCCTCGCTGTCCCGGCAAATCCGCGAATAAAATGCCGATAATAACCGGCAAAACCTAGGAATTGCCTGACTTCCTTGGTGGACTTAGGTACCGGCCAATCCTTTACGGCATTTGTTTTCTTAGGATCAGCCTTGATCCCCTCTGCGGAAACCACGTGGCCTAAATAAGTGGTTTCTTTCTGAAAAAATTCACACTTCCTGGGGTTAATCTTCAGGTTGTATCCAGCAAGGCGCTGAAACACGGCATCTAGTCGATCTAAATGGCTGCAGATATCAGGGCTGAAAATAATGATATCATCCAAGTAGATAAGGCAGTCTTTCAAGTTGAGGTCCCCCATACAGCGCTCCATGAGTCGCTGGAACGTTGCCGGTGCATTACAGAGACCAAAGGGCATCCGATTGCACTCATAAAATCCGAGCCCACAAACTTGAAAGGCTGTCTACTCCTTGTCCTCCTCATCCAGCTCCACTTGCCCATAGCCCGACTTCAGGTCTAATTTTGAAAAGAACTTTGTTCCCGCCAACATGTGTAACGTGTCCTCAACTCGTGGGAGTGCGTAGGCATCCTTCTTTGTGCGGGAGTTAAGTTTCCTGAAGTCGATGCAAAAGCGTATTGTTCCATCCTTTTTCCTAACGATGACCACATTAGACGAAAATGGGCTGCTTGACTCACGAATAGCTCCAATCTCCAGCATGTCTTGAAGATGTTGTTTCACCTCTTGAAACAGTGCAAGGGGTATCCTCCTACAGTACTGTTTGAACGGCTCCTGATTGGTGAGTTCTATTTTATGCTTAACTGCTGAAGTATTCCCCAGATCAAGTGCAGTTTTGGGAAAAATAGAATCCCACTTCTCAAAGAGTTTGAGAACCTTTTCTTTTTGTTCATGTGTTAATGACGTTGAATTCAACTGGATCCCATATCTTATCTTAATTTTATTCTCTGCTCTGTCATCTATATTTAGCTTTTCAGGTGCTGTTTGTTGGTGGACGAATGCAGATTCCGAGCAGGTAAGTACTTCTGTTTCAGGTTCACTTTCCTTTTCAGCAAGCTGCTTCTTCGCAATGGATTTAGGAAAGGTAAGTATTTCACTTGTATATCCGGGTTCTTTATTTTCAGCATTCTGGTTGACCATCGTTGTAGATTCAGGGCAGGTCAGTATTACTGTTTCAGGGTCACCACCTTTCATAGCCTTGTTGTCAAAAATAGATGCCGATCTTAAAACACTAACTTCTTGTAGCTGACAGATAGGTGATCTAGCTTTGATCTTCAAAACCTTTGCTGAAAGGTTACAGACACGCACTGGTATTCTAGCAGTTTTTCCTGGGTTAGATAATTTCACTACTCTTGGGCATACTGTTGGTTTGTCGGGACCTGCATATACTATGTCTTCTGTTACAGCTGATTCAACTTCTGCAGACTTTCTTACGAGGCATGTAATTGTTCTAACTTCCATCGGCTGAAGGGTAAAACACTTTGTTACCTTTACTATACCAACGTTTTGACAACTTGATACCTCAAGTACCACATTCCACTCTTTTGGTACATCATCGAATTCCTTACACTTACACCAAATTGAAAATTCTCTGATGATATTCATTCCCACTATCGATGGTACCTTAGTGTTGTACTGTGTGTCTTCAACTATCAACAGCGGAACCATCAACGGCAGCATATCCGTATTTGGCAGTCTCACGCTTGCTTCAATATATCCCAAGTAAGGAATCTTTCTACCATTGGCACCTGTTACATTCAGTTCAAATTCATCTAGACTCTTAAGCTCTGGTTTGTTTTCCATACCCCTATAAAATCCTTCGGCAAGTGTACTGATCATAGACCCCGTATCTATCAATGCCTTCACAGACACTCCTTCAATTTCAATAAAATCCTCGTTTGCGACACCAACTAATCGTTCATGCAATTGTATTGTCTCTGCTTTGGGGCTGTTTACTTCCGCGCTTTCGTCGTGCCCCCCGATGAAAGCGTCGGTCCGTTTAAATTCTTATCTGGGTCTTCTTTCACATTCTGGTTTTCATTTTGTTCTTTCTTTCTATCGCTTGTATTTGCATATCTGTTCTGTGGTCCACTTCTGTTTCCTCCTCTAAATCCCCCTCTAAATCCTTCTCTGTATCTTCCTCTGAAGGGTCGTCTAAAAGTATTGTTGGTACTATTGACTTGCTTACTCTGGTTTCGTAGTTCTTTCATCTCGATCTCCATCGTTTTTAGTCTTTGCAAAAGCTCATTCATTATGCTGTCGTCTCTCTGTTGGTTTGCAACCACCTCGGGCTTTCTTTTTTTTTCCTTGACTTCTTCACTACATTCTTCCTCTTCTTCTGCCCTTGTCTTCTTTCGTAGACACTCAAACGTATCCGAACTTTCATGCGATACACGGGTAGCCATTCTTAACTTATCTGACCTCATGCCCCTCCAAAATCTTTCTTTTAATTTCTGGTCTCTTTTATTCTCATCAATTTCTCCCTTCTCAACTGCCTGTTGGAACAGAGTTTCCACTCGAACGCCCCATGTAGAACAAGGTTCATACTCTTTTTGTTTGGCTGAATAGAAATCTTGAGCAACCCTGTCGGCCGTTTTTACATCACCGTAAATTTCAGTAAGTTTGTTTAGTATTTCTTTCGAGCTAGCCGAAGGTTTCAGCGTTAAAAGAACCTGTCTAGTTTCATCTTGTAAAGAGTTTCTAATTGCTTGTACCACTGCATAGTCAGGATATATCTCACTGTTCAGCACACAAATAACTTCCATTTTCCATTGCTCGAACTGTTTTCCCTTGAAATTAGGTATCTTCGGTGAACCTATTTTGAACGATGACCGCTCATTTACATTGTCCTTTCTATGAATATCTTCATTGTCTATCGTATAACGTCTGATAGTTCTATCCCTCTCACTAGCTGCTCCCATGAGTAATCTCTCCTTTTCCTTCAGCAGTTCCAACCGCTTGCTTATCTTCCCTCCATGTGCTTTCCGCAACTCGATCTCTTTCTCTAACTTTTCATTCTCATTCCTTTTTGAACTCAGATCCGTTTCCTGCTGTTCTAGTGCTCTAATTTTTTCCAATAACTCTCTCTCGGCTTTTTCCTTTACATAGATTTCATAGTCTATTCTCTTCTTACTCTCAAGCATTAATCTATATTTCCTCTCTTCCTCATTTTGTAGCCTATTTAACTTTAAGCTTTCTCGTTCATATATGCTTGACTGGCTTCTTATATCTTCTTGGTCTGTCTTAATTTTTCTCAGTTCAGTTCTATAGTCTATTGAAGAGCCTTTAGGCATAAATGTATCCTGTTTTATGTAAATGTTATTGTTTCTGTATCTTCCTTTTGGTGTTCTGTCTTCTATTTCTTGTTTATCAAGTCCACAGTCAGCTTTTAACTCCTTGAACGTTTGCTCCAATTTCTCATAACGATCATCCAGAAATTCAAAGTTACTTTCAGATATCATTTTTCGTCCTGTTTGTGAAACATCATGCTCTTCCATGTCCTGTATACTCTGTTCATGAAAGTACTCGTCTATGGTGTTCAGATCTGTCATTTCACTTACTCTATCCATTTCATGATGAAAGTTACTATGTACATAATCGTCCATATCACCATATCTATTCTCAATCTCTCGGTGTTCCAGTTCATCACGCACAGCATTTCTGCGTATATATCGTCTTTCACGTTCACTGATTCCTTCGGCCATTGTTCGAATATAACACTCTTTCACCATATACCAAAGATAAGGTCAATGATACGATTGATGTTCAATTGACGATTGATGTTCAATTGAAGTGTCCACGTACCCTTTAATTTTAACACACCTCGAATGTAACTCTGTATATTCATCCAATCACTTCTTGTATATTCACTCAATCACTTCGCACTTTAAGCTTTGTAATTCACAGTGTTCACAGTAAACTAAATAAATCCAATAAAAACAAATTCATACACACAAATTCACATTCACACACTGTCAAAGTGTCTCAGCACTCAATTTCACTATAAGTGAAATCTCTTGTAAGTGTCCATCGTACGTACAATGCGGCGAGAAACGTATCCAGCTGCGTGACTCCTCACAACGTAACGTATATATAACTCGACGTCTCGAGTTATCAAAGTCAGTATTCGTAGTAGTATGGGCCCACACACACAAAAATTGCATGCACGTGACAATGTTTACGTAAACAAAATGTATGGATATAATATCCAATCAACGAAAAGCCACAAAGGCTAGTCCAATAGAATTCCGTGGCTGGAAGATTGACTAGGTCATATGCATAATACCCAGCGCTACACACGTCAGGCGAAACTTCTATTGGTTCACGTGATAAGTTGACCGGGTCACATGAATAATGCCGCACTCTACCCGTCAAATCGAAATCCTGCATTGGCTCACGTGATAAAGTTGTCGCACCGATGTGATGTGCACCGTTATTGACCGTGAATATCCTTGCACGATATCTGTGTACATGCGTCATATTTTGTTGAATTTATTTATGCATAGTGTTAAATGGTGGTGCAAAAAAGTCAGGAGCCTTTTATATCAGCAGGGGAAACATGTCATAGGAGATCAATCGGTTGTTTTAAAATATAGTGCTTACATCATTTATATGTGCTTCGTGAAAGCAGGAGACTTTTATATTCACATGTACTATTCAAATATTTAAATATTATTACAAACACTCAGTCTTACTCTGCCGATACTGACAAGTTATCACTCACATCCATACAGTCATTCATTCATGCGTTCATTCTAATCCTTTTGCATACTAACAACTAACCTGTCACGCACGACCAATCTCTGAATGCGGTACAGGTAGCATTTTTGTTTTGATACGTTTTACGGAACGGTCGTTATTTGTGTTGTTAATAAATATATCTTGGATATAACGTTGTAGTTATCGCTTGTCGTCAGCATTGCGCTTAGTACCCAGACACGATATAAAAATATGCCGACTGGGCTACGTCGACATAAGTGTTAGTAGGCATAAAAAGCAGGTCAAGTTCGGTTTTCGCTTAATTTCTCCTGTCGTACTCGAGTTACGCTTCTTTCATTTAAAAGAAAAAACCCTCAAATAAGGCTTGTGTAAACAGTAACTTGAAAAGTTGTTGTGCAATCATTTTGCAACTTTCGGGCAGTGTCAGTAGGCCTAAAAGAAAGGCCAAGTTCTGTTTTCAGCATAATGGATCTCATCGTACTTGAGTTATGCCCCTTAAAAATAGTTTAAATAAAGTTTGTGCACACAATAACTTGACAAGTTTTTGTGCAATAATTATACAAATTTAGGGAAGTGTACGTACACTATAAAAGGACAATATACAATATAAAGAAGTTCAAGTTAGGTTTTCAGCATGATTGCTCTTATCGTACTTGAGTTATGCCCTTGTTAATTTAATATAGTTCGAATAAGGCGTGTGCAAACAATAACTTGATAAGTTCTTGTATATTTATTATGAAACTTAAAGTCACGGTCCATTAAATATAATTCGATACTTCTTAAATTGGCATTAGTTCTTATGAAAATACATGACGTTTATTCGACTGAAAACTGTTTCTGATTTAAGAAAGGCATTCTATAATGTCCTATGTTTGTAAACGCTTGGTACAAACGATACCAAATATGATGAAAATACACTATCGTACATGCTGATTTACTCCAGAGGCATCACCAGCTATCGCATACATACACTTCTTGATGAAAAGTTACCAAAACATTATTATTTTACCGATTTCTGTGCGGGTTTCTGTATTTTGATCAGAACGAAGTCCATTAGAAACGATTTCTGCAATTGTTCATTTTATGACCATATGGGACTGCTGCTTTAACGAAAGTGTTTGTAGGCATGAAAGGTAGGTCGAGTTCGGTTTTCGACATAATTGCTCTTATCGTACTTGAGTTTTGCCCCGTCAAGCGACACATCCGTCTCGCGGAGTTCTGGTTTTTATATAGTCGTTGCCTAGTCCTTCCTTTCTTCCGTCAGTCCGGCCGTCTGTTTGTCTTTACCTTTCTCCATCTGTCCGTGATAGCGCACATTTTTGTCGTGGCTATTTCACAGCAACTACTGGCGGAAAGTCTATAATTCAATAAAACTCTTTGGAAAGTTTCAATACGAAAAGGAGAAGTGCATAGTACCAGATTTCGCTTAATGCTTTGTCTTGCAGTTTTCGGACATGATTACTGAAATTAGTATTTTATGTTTAATTCTTGTATGTGTTTATATCTCAACAACAACGTGCAGGAATGGAATCAAAACATTATGGGAAGCGTCATTACCAATATGACGTAATGGCAGTATTAAGCCATTCTGAATCAATGCTATTTCTTGGAGATATGAGCCTTTGAAGATTGCTCGAATTTGTATATTGTACACAATTTGTGTCTTGGCTATTTCTCAGCAACCACTGATCAAACTTTAATGAAACTCAATAGAGATCCTCGTTACCCAGATGCGGTGTGCATAGTACACAGTTATTGCCCTTTGTTCAGTATCCGTGCGCGTGTCATTAATCCTTAAAAAAATATAATGATTGTTATTTTAGTTTATTATGCGAAGTTTAGCACGTGTCGTAGTTAAGTTCAACATTTCTTCGGAAGCTGTGCTATGAAATGTCTTGTTGTGCCATTACCTTATTAATGTTAACACGGTATACTCTGTCACGTGCCAAATTAACAAATGGCCACGAACTGTTACATTTGGCTAAAGAAACTTTCATTTTTCATCATAAAATCGTATAAAATACCACAATGTGTAGGCTTTCAAAGTACTACTGTGCATTTAGCTAAATAAAATATAGCTCGGTGAAGCCCTAGCCTATGTTAGACATGTGCTTATGAAAGTTGTAACATATATTAAAGTGTATGCGAGTAGCACCAGTGTCGGTCTGTCCAGCTATGTGTGCATAGCAAAACTTAAAATTATCAAACGGATTTGAATAAGATTTCTTATATTTACTTTGCGGCAAGCAGTCAGACTAGTACGCCCGTCTGACCGCCAGTATAATTTGCTGAAAAGTATTTGCTTGTTTTGAAGTTGTAAACTTATAACTCTCATCTTAAAGCACCGTGCAAAATATCCAGTAATATATTGTCAAATAAAGTATGAAACTATTTTTGTAAACACATGATTTGTTTTATATTCGATTGTAAGTGTTGTGCGTACCTTGTACGTATTGACGTTTGCGTGTGTGCATGCGATATTACTTTAAATGTAGCGAGGAAACATTACAGGGATAATACAGACAAGGATAGTTAAGTTTGTTAATCTTTAAATACTACATCTCTTTAAAACGATAAGAGTTCTTTATTGAAGAAAACGTGTCATGTATATATAAAGAACGAATTGAACACCCGACGATGACAACCCACAATTTATAGATAGTAAACCTAAAATAAAACTAAATATAACTTCGGTATGCATGTTTATTTTCAAAATCAAATTATGTTAATGTGTTAACAACACCTGTTTAAATAAAGCAACGCTGGGACATATACATGTATAGTAAAATAAAAATAAAAATATCGATAAACTTTTATCCCTAATGAAGGCTTGATAAAAGCTAACCGTTTTCTTTTCAAAATGATGTGTTGTTTGAAGTTATAATTGATTTCCTATAACCGTGAAAACTGTGTATATATTATTTGTAAGAGCTGTTGGTGAAACAGATATGCTCCCTCTAGGTTAAAAGAAATCTGAATATATGAATGTTAAATAAAGATCGGATGAAAACTGTTGAAAATAGGGATCAAAAACTGTTACAAAAGCCCAGTTTATATAAATCAATAACTCTGCAGAACCTTGGTTCAATTTGGTCAATCATATAACCTGGATAAGATAGTTAAGCCACAAACAATTTCAGCACGTTTGGTACAGATAGGATGAACACTGTTGGACTTAGACAGCAAAAACAGCTTAAAGGGCTAATTGTAGTTAATGCAAGGGCTCCACAGTTACTGGTACAATTTGGCTGGCTATTAAATTTGGTCGAGATATTATTAATGCAAACATTTTCATGAAGTTTTGTGAAAATCGATTGAAAACTGTTGGACTTAGATAGCGAAAACGAAAGTGGTCTACAGACCGACCGACAGAGTGACCAACCGGCATTAGCAAACCGTTATACCCGACGTCTTCGATGAGGGGCCATATTATAGCAGTACACAAATATCATGCAAATTAACAAACAATAATTACACATTTAAAATAACTGAACAAGCATTTTTTCAAGTTTCTGATCATTACACTTTTAACGGTAGAACACATCTAATATTTCGTACCACCCGATACCATAGTTTCTGAGCTGAAGCCAGGCATTGACCTACTTGGCACATTTAATAATGTTACGAATTTCAAGAACTAGACCGCTACCCTTTCCCGCTCTTTTTGACAAAAAGCGAACGCTGACCACATCAGCTACTTCTTCTGCCAAAGAGGGTGATATATAGATCCGAGGTCTTGAAAATTGCATTACTTGAAACAACTGACCAAACCGTGTATGCGCTTTTCCAAAATAAACCTAATGGAAGGATTATCTTTCACGCACATGTCCATGCTGAAAACTTGAATATGGTACGGTAAATCAAAGAACACAAATGGTTTCTTTCTGAACAATCCCGCCCTTTTCTTTGTAACAAGTGTTTGAAGAATATTTAAATCTTGATGCGCTGCTGAAACTTCAGAATCATCGATGTGAGTGACAAGCTGGTTCGCAGTTTTCTGGTGGGTTTCTTTTCCGCAGCTTTCCGTAACATCACCTGAGACTTCAGAATTATCGGAGTCATTGACAGGCTGGTTCGCAGTTTTCCCGTCGGTTTGTTCTCCGTAGCTTTCCGTAACATCACCCAAGACTTCAGAATTATCTGAGTCATTGACAGTCTGGTTCGCAGTTTCCTCGTCGGTTTCTTATCCGCAGCTATGAAAAACCTTCACCTGTTCAATTACTTCTTTTGATACTCCAATGCTTACATAATGCATCCCCTTATCTTCCGGGAAGTGTCCAACACTTATTAATGGCATTGTTTTACTATACACCCCATTATTTGAAACTACAACTGTTCAAACGTAAGACTGTGAACAAAACATTCGTAAAATTTTCGGTTTCTACAAATATGTTCAACTGCTTCCCGTCGAAGTTGTTCAGAGCTTCGATAAATGCACAGTCTACGTAGTTGATATGAAACGGCTGCAAATTGACAATTTCCATCCGGATTTGGATCTTCTAGAATGGACACACGGCCCGAAGTGGTAGAGGTTTTGAACATATTTACATTGTCACTATGAGAAAGTACATGGTAGTAATTGGCCTTAAGTTCTTTCCTTTTAAAAGTTGCATGGTGCAATTTTTGAATCTTTTTTTTTTCTACAATGTATTTCTTTTTGTGCTTTTCTTTTTTTATTGTTACACTCGTAACATTCTCTACCCCAACCCAGTGTTGCACAATTTCCGAAGAACGGGGCTTTCTATACGATATCAAATAGTGTCCCCCAGTTTTGTTCCTTTTCAAGACAACACCGTCTAAAATGTATCTTTTCGTTGGAACTCCAGACTTTTTAAATGGATAACGTATCAGCACTCTTTCACCGGTTTGATATTGATGTGGATTTTGAATATTCTTCAGCATGTTTGAGTGAATGCGTTTCTGTGCTTGCTTAATACGTTGTCGCACATTCTCTATTTCCGAAACATAGTCACCACTATAGTGATGTCGCCCATAATACGCTTTAAAAGGTGTGATATTTCCGAGAACCCTTTTGACGCTTGTGTTAATTTCGTGCGCAATTGTTGGAAGTCCTTCTACCCAGTTGAATCCACTTCGAAGAGTACATGCAAAACTGATCCTTTGCTTGATCAGTCTGTTAGAACGTTCGCACTTTCCTTGTGACTGTGGATGGTACGGTCTACCGTGAATCATTTTAATGTCGAACCATTTGACAAGTCTCTTTACATCTTTGCCCTGAAACTCTCTACCATTATCGCATTGTATAACCTTGGGAGCACCGTGTTCAAGAATAACTTTTTCAAGAACATTATAAATTTCACTGGACCTTTTACTTTTTAGAGGCTGGGGCATGATATATCTTGAAAATATATCTATGATTTGTAGAATGTACTTGTATTTCTCATTTTTATACTTCACTTCGAACTTGGCCATGCTAATCACGTCTATTTGCCAACGTTTTCCGGGACTGTCCGACGTCACCGTTTTTGGAATTGGTTTGTTAGTGAATCTAGGGTACTGCCTATGAAAGTATCCGCTTTTTTCAAGAATATCCGTTACATTATTTATACTAAAACCGGTATATTGTTCTTTCATTTTGTTGTACAGTGTTCTTGACCGCATCCCTGACACTTTTTTAATGACTTCTTCACGTGAGATTTCACTTTTTCGTCTGGAATAACAATTTTTCCATGACATAACAGCCTGCATTTGTTGTCTAGCTGAAAGGTTCCTTTTCGTTTCTTAGTAATGCAAGCACCCTCTTCTGCTGTGGAGTCCTTTCCATTGGTGGAACATTGAATTTTCCTTTCAGTTTAGATACAATCACGTCGTACTTCGACTGGGAAAACAGACCGAGAGCCGACTGTTTCTTTCCTCTGGAAAACACAGCAGAATTATAGCATGTATTTTATGCATATTTTCGGTTAATAATTTATATAGATTTCTTTTGACAGAAGCTAAAATCTTATTATCATATTTAAGACAAACTCAAAGGCCCAGAATGTCGTCAGTTAATGTTTACTTTTTTACGTTGATGGGGCGCACTAATGGTAGGTCGACAATGATTTTGTAATCATTTACAGATATTTACTTTTGAAGCATTGTTAAATACTTGTAATTTTAACCCCTGACAAAAATTATATCAGCAATTGACAAACGTGTGTAAATATATAAGGTTATAAAATAAACCGTCGTCATCGATGACGTTTTCGTGGTCGCGGAAAAATGTATATTAGAAGTAATAAAGATGTGTGCATGCGTGACATCTTTCCCCCACCAAAAAATAGAAAAACATTTTTTTTTTATCTACGTATTTCACTTGACATTATAATCAGCAATACTGTCTAAATACGGAAAGTATTTGCGTTTTAATGTTTCCGTTTTTTTTGGAATACCTTTGATAGCCCCATTGAATCATTTAAATTTGACTTGAACGTATTTTGTTTTTAAATATTTTTACAACTTTCAATGATATTTCTCCAGTCACGATATGATTTACTCCAAAAGTCATATTTGTTCCTAATAAAGACTGCTGACAAATAGACAAAAAATACATCAATTTAAAATCAACAATCCGAAATCCGGTACCGTGTCACCAAGTATTCATTTCTATGTAACTACCGGTATACATACAGCTTAATCTGGCTAGCGGTTCGGGCATAATGTTTAACGATGATTTTTTATGTCATGCCGCAATTGCACCCGTGTTCTAAATATATATCAATTTAATAGAAAGCTAAAGTGATCCAAGGGAACTTCACGCGACGGACGACAGGCAAGCACTGACCACAAAAGCGCACCTTGCTAAAAGTACATTCATTACTTTACCGATCGTTATGTACATTAGATGTTACTTTACACTGAAACAGTAACAACTAGACATGTGTCCGCACGACACGGATGCCCCCACATTCCGCTGTTTGGCACACAACTGCGCTGGTGTTGAACAAAACTGTACCAAAATACCCAGGTCCAAAAGTTCACATGCTAATGAATATGTTTATAAACTTTCATTACTCTAGCGGTTATACTTTTCAAGTTACACCGGACAAAAGTCCAAAAATGTCTCTCTTTTTTTTGCTAAAAAATGGCCATAACTCCGCTGATGTCGGAAAGGACTGTACCAAAATACCCAGGGGCACAAGTTCACATGCTGATAAATATGTTAATAAAGTTTCATCACTCTAGCAGTAATACTTATTGAGTTACGTGCGACACAAGTCCAAAAATGTCATTTTTTGCTAAAAAGCGCTATAATGTTGGGAAAAACCTACAAAAAAAAACAGGTGCACATGCCCCCATGCCGATGAATATGTTTATAAAGTTTCATCACTCTAGTAGCTATACTTTTTTCGCGACACAAACATCCGACGGACGGACGGACGGGCAAGGGCAAATCTATATGTCCCCCCTCCCTCTCAAAGTGGGGGCATAAAAACATTTCCCAAGCAATACTATGGAAACAATGGACTACATGCACCGCGCCGATAAAACTAGAACTACCATTATCATGGCTCAAATACCCCCCGCATGCCCCTTTGAAACAAGAATATAGATACAAGCAACATGTAGTTTTGAGGTTTAAGAATGTATTAGTCAAACTAAGTAAGGAAATAAACTGACATAACTCCATAAATATTGCAGCTAATGTTATAATTGTTTAAAATGCTCTCCACCTTAAAACAAACATCTATCCATGTATGAAGTTAGAGTTCAATCCCTTCATTAGTTTTTGAGAAAATGGCCGGCCAAGCAAAAGTGACAAACGGGAATAACTCCGTGAATAACGCAGCTAGAGTTATAATTCTTGTGCACCGCACTCCGCCTAACGACCATCTATCCATGTATGAAGGTTGAAGTTGATACATAAAAGGGTTGAAAGTTATGCTCCGGACAAAAAAAAAACGACACACGGACGGACAGACAGACAGACGAGATGAATCCAGTATACCTCCTTACAACTTTGTTGTGCAGGGATATAATATTTCTTTTGTAAATAACGGTATTAAATAGGAGACGCTAAGAAGTTAATCAATCTCAACAAATTTACATTCATCTTTGCATTCATATAAAGTTGATATTAATGCATACAACTGATTTGTGAAAAATATGAACCTACGATGACGTATGTGTATGACCATATTTTTAACAAATCATATTTTTCACATCTGTGAAAAATAGGATCTCAGTCTTCACATGTGTGATATTTAAGATTTTATTCTTCACACATCACATTCGTATTCTTCACGTTTTCTGTGAAGATTGTGATTGCATCCAGTTTTTGATATGCAATAAAATAATATTCTTTCGTAATCTTCGCGCATACCCCGTTTTAGGCCAATCGCATTATTCGCACTTGAAACTGTGACAAATGAGATCCTATTCTTCACAGGTGTGTGAAAAATATGATTTGTGAAAAATATGATCCCACAATTCCATGAACGTGTAGCTCAACTTAAATACAATGTAATTTTCCTTACCTTTGAAATACCATTTTCGTAGACAAAAATACCTGAAAAAAAGAGAGAAAATTACCACATTTTAATACATTTTACAAAATAACGCGCAAAAAGGTACAAAGCATTTATATGTCGAGAATACATGTCTCAAAATATATTTTCGATTCACATGTACGGTTCATACATGTGTTTTTCTTCAACAAAATATTGTGGAGAATAATTTCATATATGTACAGACCGACAAATGGACGAAAATATGGATCCGTGTCAAAGATTCGTGTTTAGGATTTTCAACACATCATAATCATAATGACTGAAGGTCATTACACAACTGGCACCATATACACGGTTTAGTTCAATTGTTTAATGGCATTTGGTAATATATATGAAAGCATTCTCAATAGAATGATTCTCAAAATATCTTAATCATGTAGCGTTTTTACAATCAACAAGAACTTACTTTGTTATTAAAGTAATCGTCCAACACGCTCCAACGAATGGCTGACTGCAACTGATATTTTGCCGCCAAATTTACAGTACAACGTATCGCAAAGCGACGATTCCATAACAGCAAAAGCCGTTGTTCTTTTTGTCAGATGCCGAAAAGATTAGGGTTAGAAACCAGTAAATCAAATCGCCATAGGTTCCTAGTAAAATAGCCAACGCTTTTGGTGTTGTTAATCTCTTTCCTCCATTAGTAGATGTTACAATTTTCATTCTAAATTCATTAAACATGTGTTAGAAAATGTAACGGACTTGACTATGTTCAGCATATCATGCATTCGTGTGTTCGATGTGTTTAATTCAGTGTTTAATTCATTGTGATTACGTATATTATAATAAGGAGATAAAGAAAATGCTAAGCCTGAATTAGACTAATTATACTAGGTCCTAATTATGAGATACTAAGACCTTAATATGAGCTACTACGTCCAAATTAGGAAAATAGGTACCTACTTATCTATTTACCTGCCTACGACGAAGACGAAGGAGAACAAGAAGAACATTGATGATAATAATGCTAAACACGAAAAAGAAGAACAATATTATAATGATGATGATAAACACGAAGGAGAAGAAGAAACAGATGATGATGATGCTAAACACGAAGAAGACTATGAAGAAAAAAAGATTATCATGATGATGATGATATGATGGTGGTGATGATGATTCTGATGATTACTTATATTTATGCTCAATACATTATTTTAACGATTGTCGCGACACTATTTCACTATAAAATATGTGAAAATTGTGATCCGAACGAATACCCAATTTTTGGCCAACCTTATTCACACCTGTAAATGTGACAAATGAGATCCTATTTTTCACAGGCGTGTGAAAAATATGATTTGTGAAAAATATGATCCAACAAAGCTATATTGTAGATTACAGTTTTCAGTCAAACTAGGAGTCCACTAGAGCCGCGACGTAAGGTGCGAGCTTATGTTTATTTTACGGCACAATGTCGTTTATATAAAATAAGATTATCTAAAAAAATAATGCATGTAACGCCATTCGTCACCTTAGTTCAATAACTCAATATCTGCAGTCCAAAATATAAGCACTTAATGAGTTATTGAACTAAGATGACAGTATATCCCTTCTTATTTATATGATTATATTTATTCAATCTGATTAAAATAATGTCCTAAAATAGTCCATATATGCAGTTTGTTACTTTTATCACATGCTGCTCATGGACAGGTTTTTCCTACCCAGAAAGACCTCATACTCAGTCACTATGCTATACTAGTAACTAATAATCTAAGGTCAATAACATGAAGTTATTAATAAATAGCATTTCATTTAAATGAACATGTTTTCATAAAACAGTGCCACGGTGTAGATTTAGTGAACATTATATTGTACTGCAACATCCATGTTACATTATTTTATTTTAAAGAGGGTATGTACGATCTCATCAAATTTTTATAGAAACATATGCAAGTAAAATTAAACCGATAAAACATTGATGAATAACAAACTATAATAAAAGATCAGAAGAACTGATATTCGAAAATCCTTCAAATAAGAGCTTTACGCAGTTAAAATACTTTTTGTTTTCCAGTCGGTTACTCATTCATGTACATTTGACATGTACACTATCGGGAAATCCCCAATATCTGTTGCATGTAGACTTAATGTTTGTGCAGATGTGTTCATACGACACATGGACACGCTTTCTGGTTCTGCCACAAATACGAATAAACGTGTCGGTATCGGTGAAGCGTTAGGAATGAATTTGTCGTTATGAAGACGTTCATTTAAAAACAACATAAAATATGGTACATATAACTGTTTATTCGGCGTAGCTGTCTAAGATCACTTTTGACCTAGATTTCTTGCGATAATTATGCAGCGGGAAAATTGAATGCCAATAGAATTGGGCAAATTTTATATGACAATGGTTTAATGTATACCAAGTTGCATACTTGTTTACATAAGCGGTTAAAATGAAGTTATAAACCTATTCTCGACATAACATATACTCTAGAATATGAACGTATTTTCTCATTGTATGCCATGAACAGAATGCTATATTCATTCACGTAACGAAATAACTATTTTGTTTAGCCTACATTTATATATGCGGTACGCTCTATAAATAGCAAGTGTGCAATGTTCCCATTGATAAATCTCATTCGTATAGTTGCAGTTCCATGTAGCCCATTGATTCAAGCGAGTTCAACACATTCAAGAAACAGTAGTGTCATTCTAAAAATAGCGAGCGTAGCTACATGTAGCAACCGTTGTATAGCTGTTTTAATATACTCGTACATGCATCAATAATAGCGTTCAGAGAATCATAAACCTAAACATTTCCATAAATGGGGAATTTATATTTATAAACTTACTGTTAATTTGATTTAAAATTGTGGTTACGATTTATTAAGGATTATTTATAATTGCATCTTTCTATCAACTTCTCCAGTAGATGTTATTTAATCTGTAAAAAGATGCTACATTTTTAATAGATAAAATGTTCTGAAAGAAGATTCGGACTACGTCGAATTGCAATTGAAAACACAATTTGCAATACTAATTATTCACAGTAACCCTTGATATATCATATTTCTACTGATGTAATTAAAAATCGCCATAGTCTTATGAATTTTTATGTTTGCGTTATCAAACATAAAGTCTTAATATTTCACAAATTGCTGAATGTTCCCTGACTATTGCTTTTTATTGGGATACACAGTATAAATGCTTAGTTGACTTCAAATCGTTATTATATTAGATAACTAACATGAATGGTATATTACCTGTACTATAAATAACTATATAGGCTTGTCTGATACATAATAATTTTAATTCATTCCCGAAATTATTTTCTTACATTGTTAATTTGTTAAATTGGCTTTACAAATTCAGATAACAATTATGTTAACCTAAATTATTTTGGTTATTCATATATCACTGGTGGAAACACGGAGCTGTATGATTGTTTTATTCACAACATAGATATTAATGATAATTTTGTTAAATTGTTAAATTAATAAATTTATCTTAAAATTAACTTTTGCGTCCGAGAAGTTTTCTTATAGTGTCCGAAAAATCTGGGGTCAAACAAGTCTCCTAATATTGGTGGGGACCAAAAAATCTGGGGTCTGAGAAGTCACGTAACCGATCATCTTGGCCGTCTGTTTAGGTAATTTTAAATGACATCTTAATATTAATTTCAACGCCGATTGTCTGTTTTAAAGACATTTCTTGTTTTTATTTTATTTTAACTTTCCTCGATCATATTCGTCCTCTCATTTGTGTTGTTCAAAATATGAAAAAATGAAATGTTGATATTGAAATCGTATATACCCCCTTCCAGGAATGGGTTGGTAATCATGCAAAAAAACTTTCTGGACGGACGAATACGTACGCCAAAGCTATACACGTCAGAGATGTTTCAGGTGTATAAATTTGTTCTATTTTAGTAATTAATAATAATAATAATTAAAATAAAAGATTTGAAGAAAATTATTTAAAAATGTATAAAATTCCTAATGATATTTTAGTATGCATACTTTTTTTTTCTTTATAAGATAATGTCCTTACAATTTTAACTTATTGCATTGTGTCGTGATATATGACTATTAATTTTTATGAAATATTGTATTCACAAGAAGCTTCGGGACAGAAAAAAACACACTCTGGCTGAAACACAAATCATTGTTTAAGCACACTCCATGCTGTTAAAACTAACAAATAAACACAAACCTATGCAGAGAGGGCAACTGTAATAAATAACAACCAGGATGTCTTGAATCCTGCCAGGGCGAAAAAACAACTGTTGAAAAAAAAATCATTAACATGTACATATAATTGTTAATACAGTGTTGTTTTCTCTGTTTTGGTTAAGTATTGACAATGTTGTTAGAAATATATTGACAATGTTGTTAGAAATAGCTAATCTATATGCAAAGACAAGTTACTTTTATTACTATTTGAAAAGTTTGCAAGCTGTACACATATCCATGTAGTTCGTTGTAGTGACAAGTATTGGGCAGGGTTAGAAAACAAGCTGTGATGTGATCAGTCACAACAGGTGGGACGACACATGGGAAATGTCCTTTAGAGACTCAGCATTCCACATTTTATTTTCAATGCCATCTTGTTCTGAAATCAACAATTTTATACAGTGGTTCTGTGGCCAAGAATTTCTAACAATTCTGATAAAATAAGTTCAAAACTATCATGTTATAACTATTGTTGGTGTTCAACAAAGTAGATAATGAATTGGTGAACATAGACCCCATGTTTTGAAAGATTTATGCCTGCACATTGATCTGTAGACTATATTTTCATCATGTTTTCATTTAAACTATGTTGTGATCCTTCCACATTACTTTGATACCATGGCATAAATAAACAATATGGCCCTATGTCGCTCAGTTTAAGGCATCATAAAGGCTTATAACAACGAAGACGGTCATATGACCCTAAAACACTTACCTGAGTATAAAGATCTGGGCCTTGCAGTTTCACGAGATTTTTAAAGTCTATATAAACCATGTGACCACCAGAGCGTGGCCACTTTCTACACTTGAGAAATATTTGAACAATCTTTGTAGAGGACCTTGCGGTTTCAAAAGGAGATTTTTAAACTTACTTTGCTTTTTAAGTCTATATAAACAATGTGACCCCCGGGGTGTGGCCTGTTTTGACTCTAGGGGCATCATTTGAAAAACCTTTGTAGAACACCACTATACAATGTTACATACCAAAAATGAAAATACTGGGCCTTGTAGTTTCACAGGAGAGTTGTTAAAGTCAGTTGCTATTTAGGTATATATAAACACTGACCCCGGGGCGTGGCCAGTTTTGAACCCAGGGGCATCATTCGTTGTTAAGAACCACTATACAATATTATATACCAAATATGAAACGTCTGGGCCTTGGTGTTTCAGAGAAGATTTGTAAAGTCATTTTGTTATTTAAGTCTATATAAACAATGTGACCACCGGGGCGTGGTCACATTTGACCCAAGGGGCATCATTTGAACAATCTTTGTAGAGGACCACTATACAATGTTACAAACTAAAAATGAAGCATCTGGGCCTTGCGGTTTCAGAGATTTTTAAAGTCATTTTGCTATTTAAGTCTATATAAACCATGTGACTCCAGGGCGTTGCCATTTTGTACCCCAGGGGTATAATTTGAACAATCTCTGTAGAGGGCCACTACACAATGTTTCATGCTAAATATGAAACCTCTGGGCATTCCAGTTTCAAGGAATTTTAAGGCCCACTTGCCATAAATAATGTACCCCCGGGGCGTGGCCAGTTTGGACCCCAGGTCATTATTTGAACAATCTTTGCAGAGGACAATTAGGGGATGTCACATACCAAATATGAAATCTCCAAGCCTTGTGGTTTCAAAGTTTTCAGTTTTAAAATCTATTTGTAGCTCTGGTGACCTACATATGCAGCGGTTTGGAACGAATTGAACAGTTTCGAAGGGGGTCACTCCAGGATCGTTCCTGTGAAGTTTGGTGAAAATCTGCAAAGTGGTTTTGGAGATGCTCTTTGAATGAAAATGTTGACACACGACGCACAAAAGGCGATCCTAGAAGCTCACGTTGTGCTCAGGTGAGCTAAAAATCTGCAAAATAATTGCTTGCAGATGCTATATGGTCACTTTGAGATTGCTGTGTTGTTCTAAAGCATGCATGTGTAAATATGTTTACATCATGTCTTGTATAATTATTATTGTACAGATTGATGTATTTACATTTAATCGGAATAATAAATGCATTGTATAACCCAAGTGAAAATCCAGCTGCTTCAGCTAGATAGAACGTTTATTAAGTGACCAATTGCCAAAATCAACACAGCACAATACAAAAACACATAACAAATACAAATTAATAAAACTGAGGTCACCGCCTTGGGAACGGTGAATGCAAAGCATTGGGGTTTAAACCGGTTTACGGGCGCTCGAACCTCACCCATTATTTATTATAGTAACACATTGAAGTGTAAATGAATATTAATCTCATAACATGGCAATTAAAATTAAACACGCGTTTGTAACAGGATGTGACTTCAGTGCCCTACCGGTGGCTTGTTACAGGAAAAGATACGATGGACAGACAGACTAACCGAAAACTGCAAACGAATATGCCGCCTTTTCCTTGAAGGGGCATATTTGTGTACATTATCACGAGTTCAGACGATCATTTGAAAAAAGTATTTCAAAATCCATATGGAATTGACAGCCTTATTACCTGGACACGAAAAACAGACCCCATTGTTTACATTTGAGCTCTAAGTGTGACCTTGACCTTAGAGGTACGGACCTGGGTCTTGCGCGCGACACATCATCTCGTGATGGTGAACATTCATGCCAAATAATTTCAAAATCCACGCAGAAATGAGTTATTGAGTGTACAATGAATGAGACGGACGGTTCCGAAAGGATGGACAAAATGACGGACGGACGGAACAACACGCGCAAACCTATTTTTGTTAAGTCCCCAACCAGTTTTACAGGTAAGGGGCTAATAAAAGAGATAAGTAATTCAATTTAATTGCCATTTAAATACTCAATTTCTGGTTCTTAACCAATGGAGCAGAATTGCTAGAATTATAATTATTCTACCGTTAATATCAGCCAAATTATATGCACCAGTTTACGCCATCCAATTTTTCTTCGTTAATTTTGTTGGCACAAAAACATCACCAGTGTCCAGATACTACTTCATGTCATGTCTTTGCTTAGTTTAAATGTATATTTTGTATAACATATTAAAATGATCAGTTGTGAAATGATATAAGTTACTACATGGGTACAAACTCACATTCATTCGTTCTTGTATATTAAAACAATATTGAATCAGACATACCATTTGTGTTTTTTCCCTGTTATTTCTACCAATTAGATTTTTCAAAACTACATACATAGATATCAGGTCAGCGACCTAGGACCATCGTGGCCCTCTTGTTTCTGTTATTTCTACCAATGAGATTTTTCTAGACTTTTGACAGCCATAGTATGTAGATTTTAAAACAGTGGTATTTATTTGTGCTGCAGTTAGTTGGAGGTTATGGGAATTTTTAGCATAGATTGACAGGAATATTATAAAGTTTCATAAAGTCTCTAGGAGTTATACTTTTTGAGTTCTGCGAAACACAAACATCCGACGGACGAACGGACAAGGGCAAATCTATATGCCCCCTCCCTCTAAAGTAGGGGCATAAAACTGTAGTTTTGCTAAAAAAGGGCTATAACTTCGCTGATGTCGACACAAACTGCACCATAATACCCAGGTGAACAAGTTTACATGATGATGAATATTTGTTATAAAGTTTCATCACTCAAGCAGTAATACTTTTTGAGTTACGCCGACACACGTCCAAAAATGTCATTTTTCGAAAAAAGGGCCATAACTCCGCAGATGTCGGAAAAAACTGCACCCAAATACCCAGGTTCATAAGCCCCGATGCCAATGAATATGCTTATAAAGTTTCATCACTAGCAGTTATACTTTTTGAGTTATGCGCGGCACAAAATTCCGACGGACGGACGGATAAGGGCAAATCTATATGCCTCCCTTTTAAAGTGGGGGTCTAAAAATGTTAAGTTTTGCTAATAAGGGCCATAACTTCGCTGATGTCGGAAAAACCTGCACCAAAATACCCAGGTGCACAAGCTCACATGATCGTGAATATTTTAATAAAGTTTTATCACTCAAGCAGTTATACCTTTAAGGTTAGACGCGAAACAAGTGCAAAAATGTCATTTTTCTAACGAACGGCCCATAATTTGGCTGATGTCAGAAAAAATGCAACAAAATACCCAGGTGCAGAAGTTCACATGCTAATGAATACGTTTATCAAGTTTAATCACTAGCAGTTATACATTTTGAATTACGCTCGACAATAAAAACCGACGGACGCACGGGACGGACAGACTAGGGCACATCTATATCCCCCCACCCTGAAAATGGGGCATAAAAATAATGATCATGCATTAATGCCCGATTAATAGGCTCTATCGTATTATGTATGTCATGGAATAATGTTTTTTGTTTGTTTTGGATTGTTTCGCGATTTTTAACAGTATTTTAGTTATATCAAGGCGGTCAGTTAACCTACTCACACTCTTCCTGGGTAAGCTTAGCCGATCAAAGCGGATTGTCCAGTAATAAGTGCACATACTTATGCCAGTAACTGACAACTGCCCTACTTGAATCAGAGGTAGGGGGAGAATGGCCGCAGAAATTATTTCATGACCAATTCCCAAACAAGTTATGTGGCCGGGCTGGAGTTCGAACTCGCGATCCCCGGATTGTCAGTCCAGCGCTCTACCAACTGAGCTTGCCGGGCCCCGTCATGCAATACTGACATTAGGTAATACTTTGGTAATCTCCAATCAAAAATTGCTGAAAAACATGATTTCTGACATGTACTTAATTTGCTTTGTTGTTTGTTTATTTGGGTTTTACGGCAACTCAACACATTATGGTCATATCGTGCCGTTTACGTATTTTGATTTCAATATAGATTAGGAAATGTAAACTAAATTTTGTTATACGTGTTTATCTCTTCCAAGTACTGGATTAATGTATAAGATGGCACTGTTTGTATTTTTTTTTTTAATGAATTTACTTGGAAATATCTTTCACGAATATCACCGTGGTCTGTGCAATTAATAAGCATATATTTCACAGTAAAATGTTCGTCGCAAGGTATACAATGACGTACATGAAAACAAAGTATTATTATATATATTGGGAAAGACAGAAAAACAAAAGATTCGATTTAGAGTTTATTTATAAAACTGAAAAAGAACATCTCATGCTCCGAAATTAACCATGCTGTGATGAACAGATGATGCACGTCACTTCTCGGAGACATAGACTGCATCTTTTCATAGTATTTTATTCAAATTTATTAGTGGCAAGCACTACGTTTCTCTGCAATTAAATCGTGGATGTGGCATAACATTACAATGACTATAATACATTGAAAATGCCAATTGGTTTGGTTGTGTCTACATAATCTACTTGCGGTTACATTCACATCAGCCAACTCAGCACCACCGGACCACCTTATTTCAAGAAATTCCCAGAAAACTAACCAAAATTACAAATTATTGGGAACCATGTAATGCGTGTGTGAAGACATATATATGTGTGATCATCGTCAGTCGTCACACGCTTCACAATGGTTTGTAGAAAGAACTCGGACGGGTAAACATGTCGGTACGTAAGAGTATCGTAGACGTATTCTTTCGATGACTTCAATTTATAAAAATCCTATTGCACTGCATTATACTGTTACTTAATTTGGTTTTTACGGCAACTCAACACATTATGGTCATATCGTGCCGTTTACGTTTATGGATTTCTATATAGATTAGGCAATGTGAACTCAAAGTGGATTATATGTGATTATCTCTTTCAAGTACTGGATTCATGTGTAAAATGTTAAGACAAGTTTTTTTTTTAATGTGTTAACTTGGAAATATCTATCGCAAATATCACCGAGGTATGTGCAATTATGATCAAATTTCCATTATATATATATATTATAGAAAACTGTCAAAGAACATCTCAAAGTAAAGAACAATTTAAAAGTTTATTGGGAAAACTATTACTTCAGGAGTTAAAGCCGCAGTCTATAGAATATAATTCAATACATCTTAATGTTGTTGGTTTGTTTCGAGTTTTCGCCGTTTTAACAGTATTTCAGTCATATCACGGCGGTCAGTTAGCCTACTCACACTTTTCCTTGGCAAGCTTAGCCGATCTAATCGGTTTACCAGTACTAAGTGCACATACTTATGCCAGTAACTGACAACTGCCCTACTTGAATCAGAGGTTGGGGGCGTATGGCCGTAATACATCTTAAATTGGCTTTAGTTGTATTGAAGGTTAATGCACGGTGCATATGGTCACCGCATACTGCTGAAATAAAATTGGAATGCACAGTATACTTCGTGGATAAAGTCGTTAAACAGGCACGATGTAAGTGCATTTAAATTCAGATATTTAACAATATCTATACTCTATGATAAAACCACAAGTTGCGCGTAAAAAAATATGATTTAAGCCACAAATAAACGTTCAATTTAAGTAAAATAGTGCTAGCATGGTGAAGATCTCAATCAAAAGTACCTGTATTGAATGATATGCATAATGAGCATTTAAATCGTAAGTTTCAATATAAAGTTTATAGTTCCAAACGCATTTTTTCACCAATAATGCAGTGATAAGATCACATGAACTTAAATGAGCTTCTATCATACGAATTATAGCCAAACTGGAAGAGAAATCTGAGTATATATCTGAAAATTCACTACATGAATAAAAGACATGGACACTTTTTCACTTCGTCTATGACGAGGGACGGATTTTAGGAAAATATGTTGTAAGAATATTTATACGCGATATCCACTATGCCCCGTAGAACTAAAAATTAATGTGATATAATGATGAAAACCCGGAGAAATTAACATTTTCTTGCCATGCACTATGTTTTTTTGTCCATAAGTATGCGGTGCCCATCCATTCATTATAAAAGTATCGCATTTGATCACTATACGGTGACGATATACACCGTGTGCTGACGTTAACTAGACTGAAAACCGTTTATTAATGAAAGGCATTTATAATGTCTATGTTTGAAAACGCATAGTAGGAACGAAATACACACTAATACACAGCTGATAGGCATCACCAGCTACCGCATACAGAAACTACACGATACGCAGTTACGAAAACGTTATTACTTCATCGATTTCAATGCGTTTTTGTGTATTTTGAGCAACGTTGTATTTTTATAACATTTCTGGACTACTGCTTTAATAACTAGACGTTATCACTTGAGTTAGGCCTGACTTAAAATCCTGTATACGCAGACGCCTATGGAATAACTATCTCCCGCAGTAGAAGCTTTTATTCTATAAAGCGTGTCGACACTGTATCGTCTTTTTGCATGCACGTCACATGTACACAATAATATGATTTCCGCTATTACACTTCTGATTGTCACAAATCGCTATCGCTTGGTCTCGCGTTCGATTCCCGGATGTTAAATAATAGGAAAAATATCTTTATTGCTGTTCTTAACGTATATTTTAAAGGCATTTTCATAGAACGCATTTAGTTTTAAATTAGATACATTTAATTGTTACATGTTACTAGTGCTGTCAGTGGCCGTCTTTGTCTGGTTTTATAGGTTCTGAATGCTGGAACGGATGTTGCACTGTTAGCAGCTAATCAGATTCAGTTTTGCACGAAGCCAAAGGCAGTACTGCAGTTCAACTACTGAATAAACTTGAACATGTTAAGAATACTAAATAAAATAATTATATATGTCAATTATCTACCTAGCCATGGCAGTTGCATTAGAATTAAGTAGACATTGGATTTTAGTAGAGAGACAGTTTTAAGAGTGTATGCAAATTAATGTTACTCAATAAAAAAATATGAAGTACCTGCTTGTTAACTGGAATACCACAGTGGTTTAAAGGGGTTTTAACAGCCTGGTAAGTTAATGAAAGGGGGTATTAATACTGTAAATGTACACTCAATAATATCAATAATTTACCTCGTGAACTACTACATCAGCATATGTTCTGGACAGTGGAATTTCATTTCTATTGGTGGTTCCAAGAGCAGGCCAGTCAGTCTCTTCGGTGTTGGGCTCATGGGACTCTGTCAGGCGCACATCCTCGCAGACACACTCGAAACAGTCACGGGCACCTTCTTCGCTCAAATGGAGCTCATCAACAGTAAGCAGGTTGGCAACCTAAAGCTGAATTTAACTATGAATAAAATAACTATAAATTAAAATAACTAGGGCAAAATTACACGCACCTTGAATAATAATAGTTCAAACTTCATTCAAATATTTGCAATGTCTTTTTTCACCAAAAAATGTTCTGGTTGTACACAGACTGAGAGAGATATGTGGCAACGTGTGTTTTCGTATTTTAAATGTACAAGACATGTATAGAAAGTTGATTAATGAACGTCATCTGTTAACGTAGTCAAAATCTCAATTTAAAACAGTGATTTCAAGTAGACAGGACGAAAACTTTGTTCTGTTATAATAGCATCAAGGGACTTTGATGTTAATTTAGTAAAAGTTGAAAAGACTGTGATTTTTTGTACTTTAACAATATATAACAAATACAAATGTACAACACTACAAATGTATGAAAGCATCAGGCTTTGATTACAGTTACATAAACGCAGTATAATATCTACTTTTAAAAGAAAGCATTAAACCTTTCTAAAGCACGCTTTCTATCGATATGAAACATTTATTTTGGTAAGAATGATCAACTTGACATCTTGTGTATAGTTCCTATGACGTGTTATGGACGTTTCTGTAGGGCATGAACTTGATATAGGTTATGTTTTCTGCTAACGTATGTCTTTAAGCAACCTATATGCTGTCACTGTCCAGTGTTGAATGGCTTGAAGTTTGTCCGCTAATATGAATCGCCCCTTTCTTCTGTCATCTGAACGAGGCAACACCGCAGACTGCACGATTTCGGTGGAAGGACTTATCTCATGGACAATGTCACACAATCCAGCTACATGTCTATTAAAATACAGACACCAGCAAATTTAACTAATAATAACTAATCATAATAACTAAAATACTTACAAAAAATATTTATAATAACAATTAGAAATGTGTGGACAACTCCTAAAATAACAACTGCGCAAACTGATTAAACCTAAGGAAATGAATATATTATTAAAACATATATATACCTTATAAAGCACTGCAGACATTTTCGTTTAATGATTAAATTTTTGGTAAAGCTGAACTGTGACACGTCTATCCGTACATTATTGGAGCCAAGATGAAGATGGACACGATGGAACACTTCTCTATGGCACTGGACAAGCCCGATTGGCAGATGAAGATGGACGCGATGGAACACTTCTCTATGGCACTGGACAAGCCCGATTGGCAGATGAAGATGGACACGATGGAACACTTCTCCATGGCACGGGACAAGCCCGATTGGCAGATGAAGATGGACACGATGGAAAACTTCTCCATGGCACTGGACAAGCCCGATTGGCTCACATCACGACCACGGTCGCTAAAATGAAGGTCATGACAAACAATAACGCCTTATTCACCCTTGTGAACGGAAATCGCTCGCAGCAACACGTGAAATTAAAATAAATGGCAATAGCGTCGAAAATATACTATTTTGAACCATGTCACACTACGTTTTGCACAAAGAAAACAATCGAAGCAGGACTTCAGTACAAAACATTACTTTATCACAAATAATTTAAAGGTTTGATTTATTTCAGTGTTAATATCATTTCAGAGTATTGAATGACTGATTCATGTACAGTTTATGGCATAAAGTGTACAAATACAAGCAAAATATTGTATTTTGACGTTATTGTAACAAATACATGAACTCGGGTTTTCCGTATCGTCCTTCGGGACTGTGCTGTTGTCTTTATCATGAACATTCCACTGTTGAGCAATTTGGTCGAGGTCTGCTTGTATTAAGTGCATAAAACATGTCAAATTCTCAATGCGAACTGGGTCGAGTTCATTAAAACGACAAAATCACGTACATCCCTAAAGAAGTTCACCCACCGCTGCACTCCATGGTGTCTTAGAGTACCCCAGCACCTCTTAATGCGTTGGTTATTGTACTTTTAGCCACGATAACACTTACTTCCTGTTCAGGCGTCGGTTGCTAAATAATATGAATATGCTGACGGAAGGCTTTTGTAGCTGGAAATGGATTATTTGTCATTTATATATTTGTTGACATTTTAGTTCGTTTGTTTACTAAGTGAATTAGCAAAACTGGCTGCCATGTTATTTTTAAGCGAGACGGAACATTCACACACATTGCGCAAATTTACAGGAAAACAAGCGGAGTGTGTGGGAGGCACCCCCAATACAACATTAAGATGACAACAAAACAATTCATTATTTAGAATAAATTTACCGATGCCATTTTAAAATGTCAAAATCATCCAGGTTGTTGTTCAGTGGCAATGTACTTGTTGGTATATCGGACAAATTATATGATTCTGGTTTGGAAAAAAATGTTGGTTAATAAATGTCTGATTTAAGAAAAAAACTTGATGAATGGATCTTCGACAGAATAAACCAAATAGTTTTTTGAGTATTGAGCAAAATAGCTGTCATGCAATGTCTTGTTGGTGTCACTCGTTAGAGGCGAGGCTTTCATTGCCCTCCAAGCACTCTCAATGGTGTGTGTACTGTCAACGAAATGTAAACTAATTGTGGTTCACAGTTAAATGTAGAAATCCATCGGAATTGAATGTGGAATGAGCTTTCCAGCACTCATTAGTAAAATGTGGTTCCAATCGGAATGAAATCCTTTACGACGCACACTAACTTTTAGACATGTAGAAAACTACTCATTGCATGCTATTGCCACGTACACACATGCGTGCTCATTCGATATGTATTGCTGGGACTGCTCAAAGTACAAGTGTTCCCAATGTTTAATCTCCGCACGCTGCTCCGTGCGTGATGTTGACGATGGGGGCTTTTTCCAACATTTGAAATCAAAGTGTTACTTCCTGCCACCAGTTTTAGGCCGTACAAGCCTAAGGTATTGAAGCGTTCGTCAGGATAATCGGTTCTTTGATATTATTCAATACAAACACAACGCTTATGTACGTTCAACAGGATTAATTTATTTTAGAATCTAAATATAGCTCTAGTCTACTAATTCAATACAGTAGACATTGATATGGCACACACACGTTTAAATTTATTCAATGTTTGTTCTGTTCAGCGATACAATAAACCTCTTTTTTATTAAATATTTTAAATATCGCTGGCTAGCTGGGTTGTGGGATAATACTGCTTTCTTCAAAACTCTTATTAATGCTTAACCTTTCAAAGCATACTTTTTAATTACCTACGTCGCTTAACAAAAAGCATAACGGTAAAACTTCAGTGACAGCTGATGACCGATGTCCAGTCTAGATCTACCTCCTGCTTGCTTACGCAAATGACTTAAAAGTAGAAGTTAAAGTGCCGGGAAGTGGTCAAATCCCGCTATTTATACTAGTCAGTATTATAACACGTGACCCTAAACTAGCCAATGAATACATGCCGCCAAGGCGAACACTTTTGCGGAGTTTCTGATTAAACCAATAGATGACACCCGCTGAGAGCGTGAGCCAATCATAATTTGCCGCCATGAAAGTAGTATTACAGGAACATTTTAGAATGCAAGGAATTGGCAGCTATCTTGGACTAAACAAAATATCAAATTGTTATTACAAACGAACAATATTCATAAATATATAGTTAGATATAAATCTACATGTACTTGTCGACACGATGATGTCAAACTTTGGTCTCCAAGATAAGTATTAATCAAATCAAATCACATAACAACTTTGAGGTGGGCGAATATAATTATGCAAATGGTGTCTCTGCTGAGAACATGAAGATGTCAAAATCAACAATGTAAAAGTTAAGTGGATTATTAATAATTTAACTAATAATCATTTAAGTCAGTATTTACGGAGGGCTGGCTGACTTTGACTTTGGCCAACAACCAACTCAAAAGAGCCAGTTTTCATCGCTTGCAAGAATATGTAGAGTTGTTAAATTGAACTGATATGCGATTTCCTTACGTTGCCTTTTTCAGCAAAGGGCGAATTAATCCCAGTAGCGTCACAATTGTTATCGAAACAAAACATTTGTCCTTAAATGTTCGTTTCAGACAAACAACGAAATGGTTTTGAGAATCGACGCGGAACATTATCATTATTTGTTAGTATGTGAAAATATGTCTATTAAAGGACAGCACAGAATAACATCTCGTTCGGACAGTCGGGCCGGCTAGCTCAGTTGGTAGAGCGCTGGACTACAAATCCGAGGATCGCGGGTTCGATTCCCAGCACGGCCACATAACTTGTGTGGAGATTGGTTATGAATTTATTTCTACGGCCATTATCCCCCTACCTCTGATTCAAGTAGGGCAGTTGTCAGTTACTGGCATGAGTATGTGCACTTAGTACTGATAAACCAGCTTACCCAGGAAAAGTGTGAGTAAGTTAACTGACCGCCGTTATATGACTGAAATACTGTTGAATACGGCGGAAACTCCAAACAAACAAACAACAAACACATCTTGTTCGGACTCGTAAGCTTACCCCAAGCCATGCGTGGAATTTTCCAAAATATTCCTTATTCTTGAGAACATTTTTTAAACAAAATCCTTTCGCGAATTTAACGTTAGTATATTTTCTTGAGTGTAAGTCTTGGTTGTATTCTTGAGTTTCAAAATGAATAAAGAATATGTCTCTGTAATGAATCGATTTTCAAATGTAGCATGTAGTACAAATAGTCGAATTTCTTTGTTGAAGAGTCCATTCATACAGGTGTTTGCTGACTGTCAACATCTGTCGTTTTTATGTCATAAGTGCACGTATGTTTCACCTGTGTAGGTAATGGGACACCCTTCCTGAGAACATTAGACGGATATAGTGTATCCTTGCAATCGTGACGTTCCACAAGGACCCGCCGCTTTAACTGTTTCAATATTTTCGCAGACGGTAGTGGCTTTCAGCTTGTGCTATTATTTCTTAGTGTCCTATTATGTCAAAGACGGCTTTGGATGTTCTTCTGAATATTGTATGTCATCTGAACAACTTTGGTGGCGTCGAAATTTCACGAAGCAGCGCGGACAACTTCCGCATATTGTGGCGCTTCTGTGTCAATTCGACAAAGACTTGTTCGTCGTACAGTCGGGTGCATACCGTGACTTTCCCATAATGATTTCAGATTCCCTGTTAGTTTGTCCGAATCGGCGAACATGTTCTTTATTTAACGACTTAAACAGTTTATTCCTATCCTCTGTGAGGAGAACAGTGTGGGTTTATATGTCTTCCCGGTAGAGGTCGTAGATAGAAATCCCTTTTAGGAATGTTAATAAAGAAATTGTACTTTGACGACATAGATAGTTGTCGAATAACCCACGGCCGGAAGTTAAGATACGTAGGGATTAAATCACGAGTGCGAACACTGTTATATTATATTATACAGTGAGATTTTTTACTGCTTTGACAATGTGTCTGGTACCACTCCGATTGGGAACTTAGCCCAAAGAATTTTTTAACATTGGGAAAAAAAAGAAATTTAATAAATGAATTACTAAAACTTTCGTTGTTTCGTTAAACTTGGTATTTTAATGGCGTTTATGCGTAATAGCTAATTACATGACATTCTACTTAAATTCACATTTCCTAGGTGTTGATTTCTGTTAAGGATTTTGTCACTTTAATTTTGGGTTCTTTTCAATTAGGACCACATAAACCATATTTGTTATTGGGATGGGTCCTTTTACCAGACCCTGTTAAATACTAAAATTAAATGTTACTTGGATATTAAAAAGAAAAAAAAAGAAAAAAACTTAAAAACTGTTTAATTTTACCGTTTAACATACTTACAGCCCATTTTGTCTGTTTTGTTGTTTAATTTGTGTAATATCATCCTCTAAGACTTAAAACTCGTTGGTTGTGGTTTTTCGGCGCGTGACTTTCATTGATAAAATGTTATTACTACACTGGGGGTAAATGTATCGGCACATTTGTCGGGAAAGTGCTTGTTTGGTAGCGAGTGCTTCGAATGTATTAGCCCAGCCGCCCATAATTGTTGCAGAATGACATTATACTTGACTTTCTTCTTTGTTTATATGAAGGTTGGAGCGTGCCGTGCTAGAAACAGATATTATATAGACGCGCAACACATCTATCGTTATTATGGCCAACATATTGTTTAATTACTTTAGCTTATCCTACATTGGCTTAAGACCACTTTACATTTTGACAGTATTGCCAAAAACGAGAACTTTGATTTAGTTTTCCCCCTGTATGCAGTATTGTGAATTTTTGAAGTCACTGTGTTTGTCGTCGCCACAGAAGCCGAACAACCTGCAGTTATAAAGAACACTCCACAATTCAATGCTTTTCCAGTTGAATAGCCTACTACTCCCAAAATCCTCAAGACGGACCTTGTCATTATGTATGCTGCGATCGGTGAGCTGGCGAGCGAGTCTGCGCATGAAGTACATACGCTGCAAATAAGCTTAAATTTCATACGTTTGATTGAATGCACTAAACATCAACTATAATGACGAGCCAAGCATTCTTGTAGAATTTTGTCATTTTTAATTAGAACATCAACATATACTTCTAACTTTTCAACTACAAATACTTCTAAATTTCCAATCGAGTCATGTAATTGTTCTTTTAATCGAGCATACCTTTCATCTTTTGTTTATGTCACTTACCGAAATGTCTTTCTCCTGAACTATTCGATAACATTCTGCAATGAAGTTATAATGCCTATCCTTTTACCTTTCATTCGTGCAACTTATCGAAATGCCTTTGTCTTCTATAACATTCAAAATTGGAATAATAAGGCCTTGACCTTTACAACCATAAGTAAACAAGTTGTTTGAAAACGAACAGCAGTGGGTACAAATTTCAGCAGCTCATTTAATGTCCGACATTTTTTAGATATGCAACCATACGTTCATGCAAATAATACACGTGTCAATTATTAGTAAAAAGGATATTGATGCGGTTTCCTTTAAATGGCTGCAAAGGCAATCCATGCATACCTTCTTCAAAAAACACTACAACAACCCTGATATAATAGTTACAAAATATTAATGACAGCCGTTCTTTTGATTTACTCTTTTAGCGAAAACTTTGCATGCTGTGAAAATAGTTTGTAATCTAACGCTATGTCCTCTTTTATAAAAACATTGTGTATTTGAACTTGATCATGGTAATGACCTCGTTTACTTACATTTAGGCTTTCTTTTGCTGGTATACCATTTCCACCAGAAGATCATTTTGTTGCCTTAAGATGTTCAATACTTCGGCATGGTCATCTGAAATAAAGCATTATCATATATGACATTTTTTTAACCAGATCCTCAAAAATTAAAATTAAAGAAAACAAACTGAGGACAATATAATGAGTATTTAATAAATCAATCAATCTTAATGTTTTATTTTTCTTGGAAAATCATTACGAATTTTAGCTTAGAAATTCTTTCTTGTAAACATTACGTTCTTCCCTAGCCTTTCTCTTCCTGTTTTAGAGGTAGCACTTCTTCAATTTTACAATAAAATAATACAAATGCATAAGCATAATTCTTATGTTTTCATATTAGAGGATTTATGTTTTATGTGAAAAGAACTGCAAACTATGTTATAATTGTTCATATTTAATTGCAATATTATATATTTTACCTATAAATGTAATTGGTTATTAAAATAGCATGACTACAAAGGTATGCTTTATAGATGGTACTGTTCAGACATTTCTTGCCAAGCAAGATCTTTATCTCAGTTACTTAAGGTTACATAGAGTTTTTCTTCCAGGGTGGAGTGCATATCAACATATCCAGCTGCCACGGTTTCCACCTGCAACTTGGAGTAATTTTGTTTTCGCCTTTTTTTCTGGTTTTGAAGCCATTTATTCGATTCAATAATTTATTTTTTTGCAGACAACGGAGGTTTAGTGGTTGGTTTCCGACATCGCCTCCAAATTGGAGAATTACGCTCGATATTCAAGTCAAACTTATGCACCGTTAGTAAAGCGCACTTACGAAATACGTAAGTTATTCGTAAATATTAACTTTCGCTAAAACTTACGAAATACGTAAGTATTTTTAATAAACCCATACCCAGATAGTTACAGATATTCAGACATTCTCTGTATTTTCACTGGACACATGGATAAAATATAAAATATACCACATTCATACGTTAAAGTATGAACATATTTTCAAACTAAAAGTACCGGAAGTATTTCATTCTGAATAAGACGCCGTGTTGGATACACACATGCCCCCGATGGTGCTGGACAGCACATTAGGTCAAGTTCCAGGTCATGGTGAGATTAGGTGATTTGGGTCGGACAACACAACGATGACACAAAAATGTCCCTCCTGATGCATAGTAAGACCAGCAAGCCTGTATCCGTTGCCCAGGATGTCGATTGATCGTCTATAAAGGATTTGTTGTAAGGTCATACGGTTATGCAACAAATGCTCATATACCCTTACAACAGGGGTCCTTTGAAGCACTGTTCGCCTAACTGACCGTCTATGATCACATCTAAAAGTATTCCATGTGTGGAAATATATTTAAATGTAACATCCTATAAAAAATAGCAGCTAAGCTAAACATTAATGAAAATGCAAGTTTGTATAAGAACAGAACAGGACATAACAGATCTTTTTATTTACACCCACGTATACAGGGTATACAATAAGGGCACTATAACAATTCTGGGTGTTAACATAAGCAATATTGTCTGGTTCAAGTAAAAGAATAAAGAGGCTTGTAATAAATATATATTATTATACACATATCTAATTAATAATTACAGACATTTTATACTAGCGAGCAAGGGGTTTAATAAACATACCACTTCAGGTGTATGTGACTAGTTAATGCAAGACAAACCTTACGGCGACTAGTAGTATTACGCATAAGCAATTCTATAATAGACGTTCTATTAAGAGCTAAATTCAGAGCCACCATGTCTGTAAATGTAGTGTTATTTTTCTTTCCTTTTATAACAGCGACTAGTGGTATGTCGCATATGTGTTTCTATAATAGGTTTTCAATTCAGAGCTGAATACAGAGCTGAACCCAGAGTCTAGTCTGTATTCGATCCTGTGTTATTTCGGGTTCCATTTTAAACAGCGACAAGTGGAATGACGTACATGTTTTTCTATAATAAGCTTTTAATTCAGAGCTGAATCCAGAGCTAGGTCTGTATTCGATCCGGTGTTATTTTAAGTGACTGGGAAACCCATGCGAAATGCGATATGTCCGTATAAATTTGAGATGAATCGCAAAGAAATGTCCACCGATTTTACGTCGCACCAAAATATTTGAGTACGAATCAAACAACGCTGCCGCACAATACACAATGCTTGGTCTGGTTTGCAGTTTTTAGACTTAGGATTTAGTATGGGAATTTCCGAACCAGGCATCACGGAGAGCTACTTTTATATTAATAGAAGCAATGATTTTTTTCTATATTCGGTTTAGTTTCCTTATCTAGCTGCATGTAGCCATAAAACTGAAGCGATATGTTTAAATGCGTGCCAGTTTAATATTGCGACTGATGGCAAAACGTGTTGACAGTATTTTGTTCCGACTCTGCTATGTTGTAAATGCCCATTTGTCTCCATAATCTGTAGTCGTAAACTGTTTTAAATTATTTATAAAATACACAGGACACAAACATTAAATACATCTCGTTCAGCCTTAGTTCTTAGTCACCCCATATAGCCTGCTATATCAATACGCCGTTGAATAATTCTCGTTTGTGATTGACTTAACGTCTCACTATGCGGGAGATGTGTAAATATGGAGAAAATAGTGCGCAATAAACCTGTATGTTGTTCAGAAATTAAGTAAAACAAGTGTAATGAATGTGCGATTTCATCATTTACGTGTCAACATAAAAGCAGAATTTATTTCAAGAATTTGAGAATTTCAAAAATATTACTGTCACGTGATCTCGGACTTTGACCTGAATTTTGGCGTGGGTCGTCATCTTTGTCTGCCGAGAAATAGAGGAGAACTGTGTGCGTTTTATTTTCTCAGTATGTTAATTATGTTTTATGTCATCTAAAAGTAACACTATTTTCATTCTTTTTTCTGTTTAAACAAACTTATAGAACAAAAGGCCAGTTGGGTGAATAATAAAGTGGCAAACATTTACAGGTCAGTGTTACTGTTAAATAATGGCATTGATTGTTTTGATTCTTTATTGTAATAATTCCACAGCATGCATTATGTTGCAAAATTTTATATTTATACACGGTTTTACCAAGATCAATGTTTGGTTTTGAAATGCTGTGTAGCTGTCTGTGACTACCTACTGCTTGGAGTTGTGATTTTTAAAGTGCGCATTATCTTAATAGTTCACCTTGCCAATCACAAAATACCGTAGGAGTTATTTTGTTTCACATTTGCATACACGCATCTTTCGACATTTCCACTTGGCAAATTACTGTTTGGAGTTGCAAAAAACTGCTTGGAGTTGTGGTTTTCCACGGTTGTATTTTCATTTAATTATCTTAAGAGCTGATGTTGCCAGTTACAAAATACACCTAGGAGTTGTTATGTTGAACATTTGCATTTGCATACATGCCTCTTGGGAGTTTATATTTCCACTTGTCAAATTACAGCTTGGAGTTGCAATGTTTAAAGCTGGCGTTTCATATGCTCATCTTGGAGTTAATCCTTCTGTTCACAAAGTTATCATAATGCTTGGTGTTGTACCAGGAGTCGGAGCTTGTGTATTCATATAGTCATTGGAGCTGATTAATACAGCAGTGATGATACCTTTCTTACATTAATATCACATTGAATTAAAGCTTGTACGTATTTGTATTATGGAATAAATTGATGCTTTGTTAATTACAGGGCAGCATTGTCAATGTTGTTTACGTTGATTTTGACAATATCTTCAATATATATCAATAGTCCTATTAAATTTTTAACAATTCTGGGAATTCGGACGAGTTGAAATATTTTGGTGTATGTCCGAGTTGGCAAATGCCTCGAACCAATTGTTGTGAAGACTGAATTAAAACTTACAAATAAAACGTTTACTTGCGCATAGTTAATGTTACAAAAGCAAAATAATGCAGCTTGTACTTAGAGAGTGATCAACATAAAAGTTTAATTACATTTTTAATGAACACACTGTGATAGCAATTCGACATATTTGTACATAGTCGAAATGGATGAATGTTCCTTGGTAGCAGCAGTTGGCTTTCACCAAGGTTATGAATGTTTACCAAGTGATGCAAAAGACGGGCAGTGTTTCACACGTAGTTTTATATTCATTGTCTATGTAAAGTACTGTGTTAAGGCACAAGCTATGGAGAAAGAAGATTTAGAAGAAATTGTTATGTCTGGTAGTTATTTGTACTGCGCTGTTTCAGACATGTCCAATTCTGTTTGCAATTTCATCGATCCTGTGAAGCTTCCTAAACGACTTCATTTAAAAGGCAAGACTGTAGTAATTGAGCACTGTGGTGTTAGATCTGGATCGATACAAAGTAGCACAAACATCACTTATTGTGTTAATACTTATTCTCTGGAGTCTGCTATATTGCTTTCCAATACAAGCCATATTGGGATACGTGGAAATGAGAAAGCTGATACGTTAGCAAAACAATATCTTAGTCTCCAGATTGTCAATGTTCAATTACCCAATAGTGATTTTAAACCAGCAATTAATAAACTAATAAAATCAGAATGGCAAGCAAGTTGGAACGAGGCAACCTTTAACAAATTACACGAGATTAAGCCTAGTCTTGATTCAGCAACACCTTTTACTCTTTCTGACCGACACGATCAAATTGTTTAACTCGCTGCAGAATAGGGCATACCAGATTAACACATTCGTACCTTTTAAAAAGAGAAGAAGCACCTCATTGTATACCTTGCGACGAACATTTTACCGTGAAACATATGTTTATTATTTGCACAGACCTCTCTGATATTCGCGAAAGATATTTCCAAGTAAATTAATTAAAAGAACTTTTCCAAACAGTGCCATTAATCCAGTACTTGAAAGAGATAAACACGTATAATTTAGTTCACATTTCCTAATCTATATTGAAATCAACATACGTAAACGGCACATGACCATAATGTAAGAAGAGTAAGTTGGTTCCTTGTTCCGTATTCGAACAAGGAACAAGGAACAGTTCCTTATTCCTTATTCAAACTACATATATTTGGTACAAACTATTTAATAAAGAAAATACACACAATTATTGAGTATATAAAAACAAAGACAAATAAAATATAATTCATTATATAATTAACGAATAAGGAATAAGGAACCAGTTCCTTATTCCTTATTCAAACCGAATAAGGAACTGGCATTTTCTTAATTAAAATACATTTATAATGAACCAAAGTGGCAACATACATATGAAAAATCATTGTATATATATTGAGAATGATAAAATATTTATTATAACACATTTCAGCTTAGTTTAGTAATTGAAAACCCAGTTCCTTTTTCGCGGCCGAATCAGGAACAAGGAACCAGTTCCTTATTCCTTATTCAAACCGAATAAGGAACTGGCATTTTTTTTAACTTAAAACAATATTTATAATGAACCAAAGAGGGCCACATACATATGAAAGTCATTGTAAATATATAAATAATTATAAAAAAGTCATTGTAACACATTTCAGCTTAGTACAGTAATTGAAAACCCAGTTCCTTTTTGGCGGCCGAATCAGGAACAAGGAACCAGTTCCTTATTCCTTATTCAAATTGAATAAGGAACTGGCATTTTTTAACTTAAAAAATGTCTATAATGAACCAAAGAGGGACACATACATATGAAAGTCATTGTAAATATATAAATAATTATAAAATAGTCATTGTAACACATTTAAGCTTAGAACAGTAATTGAAAACCCAGTTCCTTTTTGCTGCCGAATCAGGAACAAGGAACCAGTTCCTTGTTCCTGATTCAAACTGAATAAGGAACTGGCTTTTTTTACATTAAAACATATTTAAAATGAACCAAATTGGGCCACATACATATGAACATCGTTGTGTAGACATGTAGAATAATAAATTATATATTACAAAACATTTCTATTAACTCCAGTAATTGAAAACCCAGTTCCTTTTTCGCGGCCGAATCAGGAACAAGGAACCAGTTCCTTGTTCCTGATTCAAACTGAATAAGGAACTGGCTTTTTTTTACTGGTTCCTTGTTCCTGATTCGGCCGCGAAAAAGGAACTGGGTTTTCAATGACTGAAGTTAATAGAAATGTTTTGTAATATATAATTTATTATTCTACATGTCTACACAACGATTTTCATATGTATGTGGCCCAATTTGGTTCATTTTAAATATGTTTTAATGTAAAAAAAGCCAGTTCCTTATTCAGTTTGAATCAGGAACAAGGAACTGGTTCCTTGTTCCTGATTCGGCCGCGAAAAAGCAACTGGGGTTTCAATGACTGAAGTTAATAAAAATGTTTTGTAATATATAATTTATTATTCTACATGTCTACACAACGATTTTCATATGTATGTGGCCCAATTTGGTTCATTTTAAATATGTTTTAATGTAAAAAAAAAGCCAGTTCCTTATTCAGTTTGAATCAGGAACAAGGAACTGGTTCCTTGTTCCTGATTCGTCCGCGAAAAAGAAACTGGGTTTTCAATGACTGAAGTTAATAGAAATGTTTTGTAATATATAATTTATTATTCTACATGTATACACAACGATTTTCGTATGTATGTGGCCCAAGTTGGTTCATTTTAAATATATTTTAATGTAAAATAAAGCCAGTTCCTTATTCAGTTTGAATCAGGAACAAGGAACTGGTTCCTTGTTCCTGATTCGGCAGCAAAAAGGAACTGGGTTTTCAATTACTGTTGTAAGCTGAAATGTGTTACTATGACTATTTTATAATTATTTATATATTTACAATGACTTTCATATGTATGTGGCCCTCTTTGGTTCATTGTAGACATTTTTTAAGTTAAAAAATGCCAGTTCCTTATTCAATTTGAATAAGGAATAAGGAACTGGTTCCTTGTTCCTGATTCGGACGCCAAAAAGGAACTGGGTTTTCAATTACTGTACTAAGCTGAAATGTGTTACAATGACTATTTTATAATTATTTATATATTTACAATGACTTTCATATGCATGTGGCCCTCTTTGGTTCATTATAAATATTGTTTTAAGTTAAAAAGAATGCCAGTTCCTTATTCGGTTTTGAATAAGGAATAAGGAACTGGTTCCTTGTTCCTGATTCGGCCGCGAAAAAGGAACTGGGTTTTCAATTACTAAACTAAGCTGAAATTTGTTATAATAAATATTTTATCATTCTCAATATATATACAATGATTTTTCATATGTATGTTGCCACTTTGGTTCACTATAAATGTATTTTAATTTAGAAAATGCCAGTTCCTCATTCGGTTTGAATAAGGAATAAGGAACTGGTTCCTTATTCCTTATTCGTGAATTATATAATGAATTATTTTATATTTGGCTTTGTTTTTATATACTCAACAATTGTGTGTATTTTCTTTATTAAATAGTTTGTATCAAATATATTTAGTTTGAATAAGGAATAAGGAACTGTTCCTTGTTCGAATACGGAACAAGGAACAAGGAACCAACTTACTCTCCATCCATAATGTGTTGAGTTGCCGTAAAACCCAAATAAACAAACAACGGATTAAGTAGTGATAATGGCACGTGCGTTTAAGCTCACGTGAAGTCATTGATCTTGTTCATACATAAACTTGTACGAACTATTGACAACAATTGTGCCTCCTCAACAGAATTTATGTCCATACATTTTCATTTATAACATGCCGTCTTCCACAGGCAGCTGCTTGTGTGATTTTTGATAGTAATGGCTACAGGTTGAAGGACACTTGCAGAAAAATAACATTTGCTGAAAAACGTTTTAGCGATAGTAATGTGGGCAAAAGGTTGAACGACATCATGCCAAAAGATGACGTTTGCTAAAAAACGTTTTAGCGATGGTGACGGCAGTGGGTTACATGGCGAGCGTCGAAATAGTGATAATGCTGCCGTTCTGAAAGATAATGGCGACGGCTGCGCAAAAGTCATGTCATGCTTGCCCGCTTGTTTCAAAGCGTAGAGTGTATTGCCATTTACCCGTCCTATATTCAAATTTGCTTTACATCGTGTGGTCATAAAATATATTGTCAAAGTTTCGTCTACACTGGTTAAAAATGAAATCCCTGTTTTGCATCAAATCCTTTTTTGCATTAATGTTCACAATTCAGGGGAAATAACTGCAGTGTTCGTGGCCTGTCTAATTTGCTGCTTGTGTCGAGATGTTATGACATTACAAAACATGTGGAAGTTTTATCAAGATTCATGAAAATTTTATTTCAATGCACGAAAAAGCGATTTTTGCAGTTTGCTTTTTTAATATCAAAGGGGCCATAATTCTGATGTCTGTTGCCCAATCTGACCGATTGCTGGCTTCTGTTTAGGTTTTCTGTTATTCTGAATATAAATGTCAGAGTGTTTGTACCGCCAGCGGAACAATTTCTTGGTCTTGTTTTCTGTAATTTACAATATAAATGTTGGGATGTTTGTACCGCCAGCGGAACACTTTTTAGATTTTTTGTTAAACATACAATTAATATTGATATGCTTGTACCGCCAGGAGGAACAAATTTAGTTTGATTTTCTATAATTGAGAATATTTACTTTGTTATGTTTGAATATCAGAATAATTGTACCCCCAGCGGAACAATTTCTTGGTCTTAGTTTCTGTACATTAGAATATAAAAGTTGGGATGTTTGTACCGCCAGAGGAACAATTGTTTTTTTTTGTTAGTTAGAATATAAAGGATACTTGTACGGCCAGCGAAACATTTTAGTTTGTGATTTTTTGTTAATCAGAATAATAATGTTTGGATGCTTATACCGCCGGCGGAACAATTTTGATTAGTTTTTCTGTTATTTTGAATATAAATGTCATGATGTGTGTACCGCCAGCGGAACACTTCGGTACCTTGTAATTAGGAATACAAGAATTTGTGGGGCAACATTAAAAAAATGGCCCGTTTAATTGGGATTCAGTGGAAAATCCCTTTTTAAAATATAACAATATATACCCCCTTAAATATATGAAATGATGTAAATGTATTTATATTGTGTTCAATGTAACAATGAGTAACAATTTATCCCTTCAATTTTTTCGTGTATTGATTAAATGTGTGTTAAAATGTTAATGTCGACGATTTTATCTAGTAGACGCAAGTAGACGTCATTAGGCTGTCTCATTTGCATATTGTGCTGTACTGTACATAGCTAAATGTTTGCAATTATTTGTTTATTTTAGTTTTTATTATGACAACATTTGCAAAAAAGTGGCATAATAAATAGAAAATATGGTTGGTGACTTTTGATATCATGTGATATCAGACTCTTCGATATGATTAAGAAAAGGCTCGGCAAGCCTCGCCTTTACCTACGCCATATCGTATTTGTCTGATCTCACATAATATCAAAAGTCACCAACCATATATTCTATATATATCGGTCAAAGTATGCTACAGCTATTACTTACCGACGTGATAACGATATTTACAATCGGTATTAATTGACAGTGTACATGTATTTCCTGGTATACTTAAATTCACTTGTCAACCTTCCGCTTATAACGGCTATAAAGGATAAAATTTCACTAGATTAATGAACTTCCTCTAGCACGTGTTTTGTGATGTGTATGCAACTATGCATAATGCGGAACTAATTGCTTGGGATGTACCTTTACATTTCCAGTGAAGTCATTAATATAATAATAGGATATGATGGTATAGGATCTCGTTAAGAAAACACGGATTAAAACATCAAACGAGTGTTGAAATGTTGTCAGTAAGGATTTTAATCTGCTTAAAAACAAATGAACTTGCTTTAGTCGGCCTGAAGTCTCAACCGTTAAATTTTGACCTCAATTTGTGAAATCGAGTGGCTGTAGAGTACTGAAATTTGCTTATCTATAGCACGGGGTTGGAAATGTGTGTCGCATGGAACGTTGTTATGTGAAAGACATTGAAGCTGGACATCGTGATTATAAAGGATTGCAAAGATGATTTTGTCTATACTTTTGTTGTGTCAGATGTCAACTTTGTCAGGTAGGGTATATTAATTACCATTTTATTATTTCTACCACTTTTTCTTTAATTTTAACTTTTTCTAAACAAATCCAAAGTTCGCCATTAAACACGTTTAACTCTCATTTGCATCGCAGTTGTTACACTAACAGCCATCATAGCCGCCACTTTTAGTTTCTGATGTTAATACTACCAATGCAACTGCTGCTGATGTTGCTTAAACTACCACCACCGCCACTACCACCTTAATCACTGCCAACTTCACTGCCATCACTTTAACGACTTCTAACCCTGCGACTACTACCATCAACATCACTACCCCTACAATACAAATACATCCACTACCGACACCACCACCACAACTACTACTACTACAATTATTACAACCGCTTCTTTACTACAATCACTACAACTGCTTCTTCTAATTCCTTTACAGAAACTTACTACAACTACTCGTTAAACATGCCGCTAATTTCTTCTAGTTACTTTTACTACTGCGTCTGTTGTTGTATTGTTATTTTTATTGTTATAATTGTTGTTGTTATAAAAAACTTTAAATACATGTTTTATTTTTGCACTATTTCTGTAAATATTTTTTGTAATCTTTAGCCTTATTTTGGAGCAACGAGGTCTGCTACAAGAATGTCGGCTGCTTCCAGAACAACAACCCCTTTGACAACACCCTTGGTGAACTGCCGGACTCCCCAGACAACATAAAGGTGTTTGATATAATTAAGATATATTTTTCGAATTATCGTTGTTTATTGACCAATAAACAATGATTTAGAGTTCTGATGCGTAGGTAATAAACCACGATGGCGTTAGCCCGAGTTGTTTAATAGACACGCATTAGAACGACAAAGAGTTGTTTATTGACCGATAAACAACGATAATGTGAAGATTATTTCGATTATAACATGATTTGACATATATATTTGCAATTGTAATTGGAACTAATTTTTACTGTACTCCGCTCAGAATCGGGACTTCTTTTTGCGTTGTTTATTGTGTAGTTTAACAACGATAATTTTGTTCTTTGTCTATGGAAAAATAAGCGAGTATCATGTTTGAATCTATGTTAACATTGAAGTGTAGACGCCACTAGGAAAGTGATTTAGTATTTAGCTGTTGTTCATTAACAGCACTTGTACGTTTTATGCAAGCGTTAGTTTTTTTTACTCCTAAATCAAAAGTGATCAGTTTATAAATACTGTTATCAAGGGCGTGACTAGACATACTCCAATACGCATGTGCGTTTAAATTGTAACGCTTACATATGAATATATAAGGGGATAACATGCAAGGAATACATTAAAAACCTAGATTAAAAGGAGCTTCTGCATAAAATCAAAGTATCTGATTTAAAACATTTATCGTTTTTAATGATACGACTTATATAAGATCTGATGTGACCAATTTAATTCGCTTATTAAATTGGTCGTGATACAGTTTAGGATTATTAATGAATTTTTTTTCCCATAACTGTAAGTATACTCATATTCGGCTATGTACGCCCCCGGTTGTTAGTACCGATATAAGCGTTTGATTTGTATTAACTTTACAGCCAAGAACGACAAAAGTACATATGAATAACATTCAGTAATTCAGGATCAACATTTTAAACCGGAGTATAACGACAATTTATATATACCCAATGTTTGGATTACTTTAACTGATAGAAATGCAAACAACTACATAGAAATTGATTTCAACGAAATAGGGATATTTTCCTCTTTAGGTACAAACGTTCTTATGGACACGGGAGAACCCGGAAATAGCGTCGCAGCTCTTCTACGAAAATACCCAAAGTATCGCCGAATCGAATTTTGATGCTCGTCGGTCGACGAAATTCTTGATTCACGGCTTCATGAGTAGCAAGGAATCGGCGGTGGTTGCCAACCTGTCTGCGGCCTTGCTCAAACAAGTAAGTCCAGCTAATTTGGCTATTTATGTAGCAAAACCACAAGGAAATCATTTCTGATGTGAAAAACGAAAATGAACTGTGAAAAACAATTGAAGAATTATAACTTATCATTTATTATCATTGTACTTCACTTTCTCTGTTCCGTGCAAGATTTTCGTTAAATGAAGTATATGCGATCTTATAAGATAAATTATATACGAATATCAAGTATTATCAGCCTATTATATTTATCTGCAAACAGAAAATAAAGTTCACAGCTGTGTTGGATAAAACTTCACTTTGCTTTGACCAGTATACGATGGTTGTTTAATACTTTCGTAGACTGGCTTTATAATTGCACTACCTTATGTTACAGACGAGTGGAATGTTATTCACAAGACCAGGAATCTATTTGGAACATGTGTTCAGAGTTTTAAAACAAATGACTGTTTTGAGCAGAACATAGATATTTACAAGAGGGGCACTTATCCGCTATCACGCCACGGCGCGGTTGCCATTATGAGTCAATGACGTCGTTATCGCATTTCGTCACATAGAATGCGTATTAGTTGTCACATAGTATTATTGTTAAGGTTTATATTTGAAAACTCGTATAAGCGTGTTAATGAAATTTCATAATGTTACTGTTTGATCTTTACTGACTAGGGAGATTATAACGTCATCGGCGTAGACTGGTCGACTGGCGCAAAGAAGTTCTACCCGAAGGCCGTGGCCAACACCCGGGTCGTGGGTGCGATCCTTTCCCGGCTGGTCCAGACCTTGCAGACGGGGTTTAGTCTCAAACTGTCCGACCTTCACATCATTGGGCACAGTCTGGGCGTACACACGGCCGGTTACATAGGGCGCCGTGTGCCGGGGATCGCGCACATAACCGGTAAGTGGTTTGTGCGTAAAAATCTTTCATATCACTGTGTCAGGTTAGCGATTTGTGCGTTAAAACTTTGTTATGGCTGTTAAATAATTGTAAGCGATTTGAGCGTTTAATACTGTTTAGAGATGTGTGCGTTAAAACTTGGTAATCACTGTTTAATACTGGTTAGCGAGCGATGTGTGCGTTAAAACTTTGGTATCACTGTTTAATACTGAAAGCGATTTCTGCCATAAAACTTTGATATCACTTACACTGGTTTGCGATTTGTGCGTTAAAACTTTAGCTTCACTGTTGGTACTCATCGTAGTTACTTACATGATATATTTAGGATTTTTTTTGTATTTTTAACACATTTTTTGTCATATACAAGACAAATAATACAACTCAATAAACATCGATTACGTTTCAGTAAGAGCTATTGATGAATGACGTAGTTCATTGTACTTGATGCTCAGTTTTTTTATTATTCGCCCCCATCGAAGATGGCGGGATTGGTTTGCTAATGTCAGTCGGTATGTTTGTCTGTCGGTATACCACTTTCGTTTCCGCTCTTTAAGTCCAATAGTTTTTATCCGATTTTAACCAAACTTGCTGAACATGTTTGAGGGCATAATATCTCGGTCATGTTCGATAAACGGCCAAATCGCCCTACGAATTGTGGAGTTATGGCCCTTGAATTATCTAAAATTGGCCGTTGTAGCGGATTCCGCTCTCTAAGCCCAACAGTTTTCATCTAATCTTCACCAACCTTAATGAACATGTTTGAGGTTATAATATCTTAGCCAATTTCGATGATCAACCAAACCACCCTTCAAACTGCAGAGTTATGGCCCTTGATTTATCTAACATTGGCCTTTTTAGCATGCACAGATGAGGCTGAATAACTTGCTAAATTAAACAAAGCAATTCGCCGTAATTACACACTATCGAAGTACATATGTTAACGTTCAACAACGTCACTTAACTTCAATGCATTGTAGGTCTTGACCCTGCCGGACCCTTGTTCACCAAGACGGACGCTGTGGTTCGTCTGGATCCCACGGACGCTTTGTACGTTGACGTCATTCACTCTGACGCTGCGCCACTCGAAGACGCCGGTATAAATTTAGTTTCATTTATAGAGACATTTATGAAAAATCGAACTCAACGCTGAAATTTAACTATCATTGAATTTTCAAGGCTCGTCTTTAACATTTCTGTTAACACTTGCAATGCAATATTATTATTACGTTTCACTGTAGTTATACTCAACAGCGTATTGGTAACTTTTTGCTACACGGCAGGCTTTGGGACAATGCTTCCACTCGGGCACAAAGATTTTTATCCGAACGGCGACCAAATCCAACCGGGTTGCCCGACACCCATAAAAACCACGGTGGGACAACTTCTCATAGGGAAATTTATGGGTAAGTTAGGAAGCTCGTAATGAACTAGTATGCTTATATTATTTTTCATAGTGGATTCTCCTAAAATGAACGAGTGCGTTTCCGACATATCAAACTACCTTTTTTTCAAACTGTAACTGTCCATTTATTAATTAGTACGGACTTTCGATAACTAATCGGGCTTCATGGGAAAAACCGGAGTTTCCGAAAGAATCTCATCTGTCGAGTATTGTGACCACTGAACAAACCAACATAAAGTCTACTGATATTAAGTACCATTCTGTTATGTGAAAAGTTATTGTGCATGTACCTTTTACAATGTGCTTGTTTCTTTATCTAGTGAAAAATACTCAAATGAGTATACATGTATGAGGATGTTTCAGACGCCTCTGACAGCGTTTCGTGTGGGCATCACCGTGCTATATTGTATTACATCGAGTCCGTATTGTCCAACGACTGTCATTTCACCGCTCTCCGCTGCACATCGTGGGAGGATTTCAAGGCTGGTAACTGCGGATCCTGTGGTAGTTGCCCTTGCGCACAAATGGGCTTTAACTCGGAAAATACGAATGCGACCGGGATGTTCTATCTGAGAACGAACTCTCAGTCGCCATTCTGTGGTAAGTTGGCTTGAAAAAGAACGAAAGCATAATGGCTTAAATTGCATATTGTCGGCGGGTTTGACATTATTTTACTCACATATCTGTCTGTCTGTCTGTCCCATAATGTTTTTTTTTTAAACTATTGTGATATTAGGGTTAGGGTTAGTTTGTCTTAGTTACAGTTAGGGTTAGGTTAAGGGTTAGGTTTAGAGCCCCAAATGTTGCTGGTTTAAAAGTTAGCCCTATAGCTATTGGGTCCGACCCAATAGAGCATGCATGAGTTTATAATGAGGAAGACCCAATATATCGGCAAGTTTAAGTATATATATATATATATATATATATATATATATATATATATATATATATATATATATATATATATATATATATATATATATATATATATATATATATATATATATATTGTATTTATCTGCACGGGGCATACAAGTATTAAAGTAAAATCCGATTTTTTTTTCTTTTTCAGTATCTTCATAGACTGCAGAGTCGGAGCAAAAGATCGTATCGATTCAACAAAAAGAACCTTATTCCCATTTAATGTTGTGCTTTTCTTGCAGAAGTTAAATGACAATTTGCAGTAAACCGTTAAAAAGTCTCCCGTTGGAATATTTAATTATTTATAGCTTATATAGCGTTGGCAAATTCGCGCATTTTTGTTTATACATTTTTATGTATAAATCGTTATTTTCATGTTCCGTTCGGTCGAAAGTGACCGACGCGTGACTACCATGTACTCTGAGGTCATTTTTACAAATTTCCCTTGTTATTTAAACAAGAAGAGTCTTACCGCATTATTTGTTGGCTGACATAAATAAAATGATATATTTACGCAGGGTGTTCATTTCGCGCTATGTTAGGCTCGAAAACCGCAAAAACTAGACCACCGCCAAATGCAATGATTTTACAGTAGGGAAACATAGTTCACCACGTCATCGATATCTACATTAAGACATTTATTACTTTTGATTTCTAGTAAGTTATCAATCAAATTCCGCTTATTTTGTGTTTTTAGACTAGAGTTTTTGAGAGTGATCACGCAAATATGAAGTTTGAAATATGTTCATTGACATATTAAAGAGCACACTATAATCACGTGAAGTGAAATTACAAGCAATGTTATACAAAGCTCATGTGCGTGGCTAGATCACGGGATCAATGTCCGCAAGTTAATGGTTAAGTCTCAACTAAAAATTGCATTCTTCTATACAGTGCGTGTCATTTCATTTAAATACGTATTAATACGTTCACGGATGTGACACTGCCCGCATCCTGTTAGATGATCAATTTATTTGCGTGTATATGTTGCAAATCATTTTTTCGCCTTTTTGCATGGATGTCAAGTTATTCTGTAGAGTTAATGGTGCTTCGGATTAGTGATGTTTTCCTTGGTATCCCTTCTGCTTATAATTGAACTTGTCCGACGTATGATAAGAAAACGCAAACGGGTTTACAGACTTGCGAAATCCAAAAACAGTAATTATCAATGGTCTAAGTTTCGTACAATTAGAAACCAGACAATATCACTAATTCGACAAGCGAAAGATCAGTACTACGACAGTCTAAGCGAAAAACTTAAACAAAATAATAACACATCTAAGGACTGGTGGAAAATTCTCAAGTCATTTATCAATGAACCAAATAATAACATAAATACTGCACTAATAAACCCCGTCGACAATTCCACTGTTACTGATTGTTTTGAAAAGGCGAACATTCTTAATAAATTCTTTCAAAGTCAGTCAGTCCTTGACATTGACAACGAGGACACACCGGAGCTTACTTATGTACCAATTGCTAACTCACTAGAGACTTTTATTATTACACCTTCTGATGTCCATGACATTCTAAAGTCACTTTCAGTTGACAAAGCATCAGGACCTGACGGTATAAGTAACCATATTCTAAAAGAATGTCGAGCTGAACTGTCCATTCCCTTAAGTGACTTCTTTAACTTCTCACTTAACAAATGTATAATGCCAGACTGTTGGAAAGAGGCTAATGTCAGTGCAATTTTTAAAAAAGGTGATCCCAAAGTTGTGTGTAACTACCGACCAATTTCACTGCTTAACACGATGGAAAAAGTGTTTGAAAAAATAATTTTTAAACATGTGTACAATCACCTTGTAAGTAACAAAATACTCACCTCATTTCAGTCTGGATTTTTGCCAGGAGACTCGACCACTAACCAACTCACTTATATATATGATACGTTTTGCAAAGCCCTTGACAATGGATTGGAGGTTAAAGCTGTCTTTTTTGACATCAGTAAAGCCTTTGATAAAGTCTGGCACCAAGGTCTTTTACTTAAACTCCACGCAATTGGTATCCGCGGAAAGTTGCACTTTTGGATTAAAAATTACCTAAATTGTAGACGTCAACGTGTAGTGCTTCCAGGCGCCGTTTCTAACTGGGCCTCACTAGAGGCTGGTGTTCCCCAGGGCTCTATACTAGGGCCCCTATTATTCTTAATCTTTATAAATGATATTGTTAACGACATCCAAAGTAATATTCGTCTTTTTGCTGACGACACATCCCTTTACATTATTATAGACGAGCCCTACCATTCAAATTCAATATTACAAAATGATATCAACAAAATATCCAATTGGGCCTCAAAATGGCACGTTTTATTTAATCCCTCTAAATCGGAAACACTTACATTCTCCAGAAAACAACAACCGAATCAATATAACTTCACAATGCTTTCCAAACAAATACCGGTTGTTAGCTCCCACAAACATCTAGGAGTCGACCTGTCGAACGATTGTAAATGGCACATACATATCAAATATATAACTGATAAAGCATGGGGTAGAATTAATATTATGCGCAAACTAAAACTTAAGCTTGATCGAAAATCGCTAAAAATCATTTATTTATCCTTTATTCGCCCGTTAATGGAATATTCTGATGTAATTTGGGACAATTGTACTCAAGCAGAAAAACATGAACTTGACAAAATTCATTACGAAGCAGCGCGAATTGCCTGCGGAGCATCCAAACTAGTGTCTACAAATGAATTGCAAAAAGAAATTAACTGGGAACCCCTGCAAGACCGACGCGATAAACACCAACTCATATTATTTTATAAAATGCAAAACTCACTTAGCCCTCAGTATTTGACCGACCTTGTACCCCGACATGTTGGATCTATTGCTAGGTATAATCTTCGAAATGCGAATGACTTAAGAACATCCGAGTTTAGAACAACCCTTTACTATAATTCATTCCTACCCGCAGTTATCCGAAAATGGAATATCTTACCAGACGATGTTAAAAGTAGTGAATCGTTGAATATCTTTAAATCTAAACTAAATAGAAGCTTACTTAAAACACCATCGTACTTTTATGTAGGTAAACGTTATTTTCAAATAATTCACACGCGTTTAAGGACCAAATCAAGTGCGCTAAATGAACACCTTTATGCGAAAAATATCATTGCGTCGCCTCTTTGTTCGCGTGAAGCTATTGAATCTAACAAACACTTCTTTTTCATATGTCCAGATTATAATGAAATTCGCACTACATTAATTAACAACATTTTGAGTATAACCAGCGACGTTGATCTCGATACACTTCTTTTTGGATGTACGTATCTCGACGAAAAAGAAAATTCTCAAATATTTCTACGTGTCCAACAATATATCAACGAATCCAGGCGATTTTCCTAACAATCTGTTTCTGACTCTGTCACGAGTTGTTGCTGCCTCATGTTCTAGTCCTTGCATGACCAATCCTTCATCCTTAAATTTGTTTTTCAACGCTTTCCATATTTATCATGTATAGTTCTTATCTCTGGCATATTCTATGAAAACGTATTTTTAAAACACTGCCATTTATTGTGTAAATATTACTCCAAGGAGAGAAACTATATAAGAATTATTTCTTTCGTTTCAATCCTTTTCTAACAATGACTGTATTGTGCATGTTTGATATACACTGTATTTGCCAAAAGAAATAAATATGTTTAAACTAACTTGTCCGACAGAAAACATGCATTTCCTCATTTCGGGAATTTAATATAACCACGTGACAATAAAACATACACAATAAAACACAAATATTATTTTTATGAAACTTACAATGACAATATACATAATCAACATTATTGACAAATTACAATCATGTAATGTCATCAGTTAGCTCAGAATCTTAGTTTAAAGTCCCGTTCTTTTAATACATTGTTCACTTATTATAAAGAACTACGGATTAGCCGTTTTTGTATCAATACAACAATTATGATTGCAATATACAAAAGCAAATGTGGCGCGTCGTGCGAAAACCGGTCTTAATGCATGTGCGTAAAGTGTCGTCCTGGATTAGCCTGTGCAGTCCGCACAGGCTAATCCAGGATGGCACTTTCCGCGTACAGTGAATTTATGTTTAGAAGAGAATTCCTTGAAACAGAAAATACCACAAAAGCGGAAAGTGCCGTCCCGGATTAGCATGTGTGGACTGCACAGGCTAATACGAGACGACACTTTCCGCACATGCATTAAGTCCGGTTTTCCAACGACGCCCCTCAAATTGATTAACTTGATTTGAAAACACAATTAAAATGTCTATAAATAAGTATCGATGTATGCACTTTATAGAAAAAAGGCCGTTACTTAGTCATGACAGAACACAATACAAGTTGTTCTTAATGGGACCTGATTGACGAATTGACAATTTTTCAACTTTCTGTCACCGATTCATAAATAAAAAACCAAGGGATACAAAGAAGCAAAATTACACTACGGACCTAGAAATATACTGTTAAACTGTTTCGTTTATGAGTAAACATCAGTTGAAATTGATAAAATAATAAAGCGTTTGTTACACTTTACGATGGAACAATTTCGAGTGTTTCTGTTGTTTTCGTTTAAACCGTTAACATCACGACGAGGAACACTTACATAAAATAAATAATGCAGGGTGAAATATACAAGTCGGAATGGCCGAGTGTTTACGGCGATAACCTTTTATTCCGGAGGCCCCGGGTTCGAGATCCGGTGGGCCCAATTAAAAAAAAAATCAAATTAATTTTTATGTTTCTATACTTGAGCTTTTTAGTTCCGATGCATTAATCTGTCAAGTTCAGGGCCCAGTTGCTAAAAACTTTAACGGACAATTAAGCTAACAGCCGTTAACTTTTGGATGACATTTTTGATGTAAATTAAATGTTAAAATTTTAAAATTTGCATTTATTTTAAATAAATTGATATGCTCAAATAATTGTCAAATGCCTCATAAGCGAGTTGCCTGTAATATTAGTTTTATTTATATCTGAAGTTAACAGGCCGTTAGCTTAACCGGCCGTTAACGTTTTGAGCAACTGGGCCCAGGCCTTTAATGGCAGACTTCAAAAAAGCGAAAATCTGTGAAGAAGTCCCTTAAAGAATGCACATACAACAGTGACTTTATAAAACCACAGGCAAGAGTGAACTTCAATATAACACAAATTTTCTGTAATGTACATGAAATATAATATGCCTCAGCATGTACCCAAAATGTACGTTCAGACAGTTTGTTTGTTTATTTGGGTTTTACGGCAACTCAACACATTATGGTCATATCGTGCCGTTTACGTATGTCGATTTCTATGTAGATTAGGAAATGTTAACTAAAGTTTGTTATATGTGTTAATCTCTTTCAAGTAATGGATTAATGTATAAGATACTGTTGGGAAAAGTTTTTTTAATGAATTTACTTTGAAAAATCTATCTCGAATATCAGCGAGGTCTGTGCAATTAATAAACATATGATTTCCAGTAACATAGGACCATATCCAATGGTTTCGATAACGTCTTGAGTTAGAAAACAGACTTGCATAGTATGGTAACCGTTTTGTTATTGAAATGAATGTTGTATCTACTAGGCGCAGATTTTCCACCAGAATCCAGTTAGTTACTATTATAAAATTCACACTCACACATGGATAAAAACGTTCTAATCCAGCACATGGGGCATAATACACAGGTATCCTTTTTGCATATTTGTTGCTGCAGCTTATAGTCCTACATTAACTCAAACTGCCCTATTGTTCACGAAGGACCATTTCAGTCATTTTTGGCACTGGCAGTACACACTTTTCAAAGATAACATATTCGAGCGGAAATACGTGTTCGTAAGCTATCCGTATTAAACTGTTATTCGAGTGCCAAATGTGTAATTGATTTCGGATAAAAGAGAAAAAGAATATATCCACAAATGAACAGCAACGATACACACCTTTGTATTGATTCTGAATTGCAGATGTACTATGAAATTTCCATCGGTTGTGTGACATTTGTGTCAACGTATATTCTGGAATTTCGGATAAAATCTGTGCAAGTTTGCTTCTGTCTTCTAGAGGAACATCAACGTCCACATCATCATCCTAGGGCACCATTTGAAAGTGCTTGTAAGCGCCAGCCAGCGATCCGGCAAACAACATGTAGATCAAGCCCTGTTGATATCCTAATAGTTTTTTGTTTTCGTGTATTTGAAGAAACAACAGGAAACACACACCGTCAGAACATGGAACATCCACTGTGATGTGCAAGTTAATGTGCTTACGCGCTGCATCACTTGTGAAACATTAAAACCAGTTCACGCCGAAAGGGTTTGATCATTTGGGTTTGTTTTATTCTTACACACTGATGACATATTATTTCTTAATATTATATTAACGAATTAGTATAGTTCGCTGGTTCAGCGCAACACTGTCCTAACTCATTTTTTTTCTGAAAATGACATTTTGGTACATTTGTGAATTATTTGAAGAGATACACAGTACTAAAAAGGTTATTAAAAAATATCTTAAAATAAGGGTCAAAAAGGGCCAGTTGGCATTTAGGTCTGTCTCACTTGAGATGTTTTATTCAGCGCAACACTGTTCTAACTTGAGTTGGAACAGTGTTGCACAAAGTTAAATGATCAGTATCACTCTTACATTCAGTGCAACACTGTCCTAGATTTAATAATTATGACATCACTAGAGTAAAGAATGACATCATAGTAAACCCGTTAAAAATATGTAAAATAATATTTCGCTGAAATATCTTTACACTAGCTGATGCTTACAAAATTATTTCATCTTTATTTACCAAAAATAATCAAGAGTCTTTTTCAGGTGAGAACATGTTTTAGTTTTTTAAAAATACTAATACTAATACTACTACTAATAATACTGATGATGATGATAATATTAATAATACTAATGTTGTGTGTCAAAGAATTTTATGTTGTTTATAAGTAAGTGTTTTAAAACACTGGTAATAAATAAATATCGTATTTACTGACAAATATCAATAAATACATTAAATAAATCAATACACGTATTTAAATATTAAATAGAAGCATACTATTTTTAGAAACCATGTTACAAGCTTCAAGACATCAAGGTGACTATGTCTTCAAAGGCAGTGGTCGTCAGTGTATGGCCAACTCTGCCATTGTTGCAAGTTATTCAAAACCTCCAACACTATGGGACAAAGTAACTCTGGATGAATATTTTACATTCTGGTGATACATTATACATGAACATGCTTTAAAAAAAACAAAAAATCCGTATATTGCCTTGAAGAAATACCCTCTGCTATTGGTTCTTTGTCAGTTGCTCAAAAAACTCATTTGCATGGGACACTATTACGAAAGACATCAGACTTACCGTTTTACTGCCTGAGTGATGCCTTTGCATCTTTGTGTTACAGTGATAACAAGTTCTTTCTGTTTACAATGGGTGCACCAGCATACACTTATGCTCTAATTATGCATATAGAACTTTTTTTTTTTTTGATCCGCACTCAAGGTCAGAAACAGGAATGTGTGTGCCTGATGGGTATGCGACAATGACCGTCCACACTTCTGTAGACAGTTTGTGTAGGTTTATCAAACACCTCGCTGCGTCTGTTTACCCTGGTTCTCCCCAGGACGCCCCATTTGAGGCTTTGCAGATAACTGTTGCTGATGAAACTGAGCACATTCAGAACTTTAATTGGGGCAGTGATAGCACTGATGCCGAATCAGAGTTCTCAGGGTTCAGCACACAAAGTGAAGGGGATCTTGTCTGTAGGCTATTCTTAGTCCAAGAATCTTTACTATAGTGATAGTGAATTTTCTTTTTCAGAAAACAGTTGTAAGACCATGGAAAATGACATTATTAAAAATGTGTTACAGGAACATAATGACAGTGCATCCTTGATCAAGTCTATTGATGTTGATTGTTTTTAGAACAGAAGTGATATTCATAATGGTATTGGTGAAAAGAGTGGTTTTGATATCAATGAATATTCTAATGGAGTAGATATCGATTGTAACAACATTAATTTACATGTATCGGTAGTCAAAAGTGGTGAGGTTGCCCTAGAAAATGGTGGTATGTGTTTTGGTATTGATGAAGAGGTCATGGATACTGACATAGAGAAAGAGTGCATTAATATTTACATAGAACAAGAGCAAGTCGTAGAGACAGGGGGCGTGGGGTCTGACCTACAGGTAGATAGTGTGTGGGGTCTGACCTACAAGTAGATGGAGATGATGTGGGGTCTGACCTACATGTAGATGGTGTGGGTCTGACCTACATGTAGATAGATAGGGTGCGGGGTCAGACTCACATGTAGATAGAGGGTGTGGAGTCTGACCTACATGCCGATAGAAGGGGCATGGGGTCTGACCTACATGTATATGGAGAGGGCCTGGGGTCTGACCTACATGTAGATAGAGGGGGCCTGGGGTCTGACCTACATGTAGATAGAGAAGGTGTGGGGTCTGGCCTACATGTATATAGCGGGGGCGTGGGGTCTGACTCACAAGTAGATAGAGAGGGTGTGGGGTCTGACCTACATTTAGATACAGGGGGCGTGGAGTCTGACTCATAAGTAGATAGAGAGATCGTGGGGTCTGACCTACATATAGATAGAGGGGATGCGGGGTCTGACTCACATGTAGATAGCGAGCGTGGGTTGCCTGACCTACATATAGAGGGGGCGTGGGGTCTGGCTCACACGTAGATAGAGAGGGTGTGGGGTCTGACCTACATGTAGGTAGAGAGGGTGTGGGTTCTGACCTACATGACAGAGAGGGTGTGGGGTGTGACCTAAATGTTGAAAGAGAGGGTGTGCGGTGTGACCTACATGTAGATAGAGATGGTGTGGTTTCTGACCTACATGTAGATATAGATGGTGTGGGGGCTCACCTTCATGTAGATAGAGAGGTGTAAAGTCCGACTTACATGTAGATAGAGAGGGTGTGGTATCTGATTTAAGGAGAGAATGGAAGGACAGTTATAATAATGCTGATGATGATTTGGATGATGAAGATATACCTCTTATACATCTATCTAGAAATTCCCGTAACAAGCAGGTTGACATAACCATACAACAATCAACCTCACAGCACGCAAGTAACACACCCATTGTAGAAAGTACTATAGATAGTGGCAGAGGAAGAAAAAGGGTACGAAATAAAGAAGAATGGAAAAGAAATATCATGAAAAGACGTCGCAACTTTTTTTCTTCTTCTTTTTTTTAAATCACTGACATTTAACGGCATCCTTTAAAAACACCATCCTGTAAACAATTATTTAATAATTTTTTTTTTTTATTTAAGTACATTATCAATGGAATCTGACTGATGTCACTTAATTTGCAAATGGGCAGCATATACTAATCCCACTTAAATTGCTAAAAGGCAGCATACTAAAAAAATTGTTCTTTCAAGCAGGGCTTTTAAACACTGTGAAGGAGCCTGGGCAGTTTCAGTTTATGATAATGAACAGTGCATGACCTATAGGTGGATACTGTGTGACAATTGAACACACTGTGTGTTAAATGAGGACATTGTGTCAGAACTAATGACATTGTATGGCAACGGAGGACACTGTGTGTCGAATGAGGACATCATGTGTCAAATGAGAACAGTGTGTGTCTACTGAGGACACTGTATGCCAAATGATGACACCGTGTGTCAAATGAAGACATTGTGTCAGAACTTATAGTGTTTGGCAATAGAGGACACTGTGAGTCAAATGAGGACCGTTTCTCAAATGAGGACAGCATGTGATGAATGGAGACACTGTGTGTTTACTAAATGTGGCCTGTAAAAACAAATTAGGTCTAATTCCAGTTTCTTAGAAAAACGAAACGACTGGTACAAATATGGGAGGTTTTTAAAATACAATAACACCTGCACAAAGGTAAATCTTTATACTTACTGGTCTTACCATCAAACAATGTAACAACAGTGTATACTTTTTCAGTCCTTTGTGAATATGATCACAAAGTGCAATTGGATTTATTACATATTCACATTGTACCACTTAACACTATTTCAGAGTGGATTTGTGGAACATGCAACAACAGGAAGTTGCGTTGTACAGCCCAATTGATTTATTTAAAGTCCAAATTAGGTCAGGTCAAAGTGAGGGTTCATTGGTTTTTTTTACCCAGGTGAATAGATTATGAATGGTCATAAACAACAACCGTGTAAATATTCAAGTGTTGAAGCAAGCGATGTTGGTGCTAGACGAAACGGTAAAATCTAGTTAACCTTGAAGACGGGATCACGGACAAGGCAATAACCGTATGCCTCCTGCATCAAGATGCCGAGGGCACACCAAATAAAAGCAACATACTATACACAAGTACGATACTTACATTAGTGACATTGTTGGCTTGTATATGGTCCTCTTCATTCGCTAAATCCCCATGGTCCATAGCCACTGAATCCACCGTGTCCTGAACAATACAAAAATATTCAATGTGAACAATGCTAAACAATAAACAACAGGGTAACATGGCCTTTAAGCTCTCACCTGAGTAAAAACATATGGACCTTGTGGTTTCAGAGATGTTGCAAATTAAGTCAATATAAACCATGTGACCCCCAGGGCGTGGCCACTTTTTACTCGTGAGGAATCATCTTTGTAGAGAACCACTTTATAATTTTAAATACCAAATACGAAACCTCTAAGTCTTGCCATACAAAACAAAAGCAACATACTATACACAAGTACGATACTTACATTAGTGACATTGTTGGCTTGTATATGGTCCTCTTCATGTGCTAAACCCCCATGGTCCATAGCAAGTGAATCCACATTGTCCTGAACAATACACAAATATTCAATGTGAGCAATGATAAACAATAAACAACAGGGTAACATGGCCTTTAAGCGCTCATCTGAGTAAAAACATATGGGCCTTGTGGTTTCAGAGATGTTGCAAATTAAACCATGTGACCCCCAGGGCGTGGGCACTTTTTACCCATGGGGAACCATCTTTGTACAGGACAACTTTACAATGTTACATACCAAATACGAAACCTCTAAGTCTTGCCGTTTCAGAGATTTTTTAAATTCACTTGCCATATAAAACAAAAGCAACATACTATACACAAGTACGATACTTACATTAGTGACATTCTTGGCTTGTATATGGTCCTCATCATTCGCTAAATCCCCATGGTCCATAGCAACTGAATCCACCTTGTCCTGAACAATACAAAAATATTCAATGTGAACAATGATAAACAATAAACAGGGTAACATGGCCTTTAAGCTCTCACCTGAGTAAAAACATATGGGCCTTGTGGTTTCAGAGATGTTGCAAGTAAGTCAATATAAACCATGTGACCCCCAGGGCGTTGCCACGTTTTACCCATGGGGAACCATCTTTGTAGATGACCACTATACAATGTTACATACCAAATACGAAACCTCTAAACTAGGGGTGTCACAATATACCGGTATATTGGTTTATTGCAATATTTGCTTCTGCAATAAAATATTGCAATATGAATATCCATACCGATATATTGCACCGGATGGGACTTTATGTTTGCCCTCCGTCCGTCTGTCCGTCAGTCCGCCAAATATTGTTCCTGCGATAACTCAAAAAGTACTTAAGATACTTCGATGAAACTTGGTATACATATAAACCGCAATGTGAGTATTATGCACGACCTTTTATTTTTTAGCAGAGGTCAAAGGTCACTTGACTGTAACTAAAAATAAAAATAAACTAAAACAAACTGGATCCTGCGATAACTAAAAAAGTACTAAAGATATTTCGATGAAACTTGGTATACATATAAACGGCAATGTGAGGATTATGCAGGACCTTTTATTTTTCACCAGAGGTCAAAGGTCACGTCTGTTCGTCCGTACGTCTGTCTGTCCGTCCGTCCCCAAAACCTGGATCCTGTGATACTTCGGAAATTACTAAAGACACTTTGATGAAACTTTGTATACGTAGCAACAGCAATGTGAGAATTATGCACGACCTTTTATTTGTTACCAGAGTTCAAAAGTCACGTTACTGTTACTAAAAATAGAAATAAACTGAATAATGTAATATTTAGAAAAGTGCATAAGATATGATCATAAAACTTCCTGAAACTTGGTACACAGATTGGACTATGGGTTCGCCATCCGTCTGTGTGCATCTGTCTGTCTGTTCGTCCGTCGGTCTCACTCTGTCTGTCTGTCCGGTCCCCATAACCTGGATCCTGCGATAACTCAAAAAGTACTGAAGATACCTTGATGAAACTTGTATACGTAGAAAGATCAAGGTGAGGATTGTACACAGCCCTTTACTTTTCAGCAGAGGTCAAAGGTCACGTGACTGTTACGTTAAATAGAAATAAACTTAATACTGTAATAATTCAAAAAGAACATAACATATGATCATGAAACTTGGTACACAGAATGGACTATATGATTGCCCTCTGTCAGTTTAGTTTTGCAATAACTCAAAAAGTAACTGGAATGTCTGATGAATGTTACTAAAAGAGAAAAAACTACAACTTAATACTGCAGTGACAAATGGGATTTGAATATGAAACTGTGTACATCAACAGATAAAGGGCGATTTGACGGTATTGCACAATGTTTAATTAGTAGGGGTTTTCACCGGTAGGGGACTCCTGTATTGCTTTCAATACTGTTAAAGCCTTGTTTATATTGTCATTACAGTTTTGTGTTTATCTTATTATTTCCTTAATTACAATACTTTTGACTGAATTAAAACATGCTTACTGTCAGTGATACACAATTGAAAGCCAGTATCATTTTGTAATGTTGTTAGTTTTTTAGGGGTGAAGGTCAAAATGCAGACCGTTATAGACTGTACTGGCGACAAGAATATTCCATTGATGTTTGGTATACATGTTTTTCTTAAAATGTTTATGCTTAATAATACATTAAACCTGATACATTAATTCCAGTTAAAAGAGTGGAATACATACATAGTTTATGCACAACACACATTTACATCATGAATAGAGTACCTGTACATGTAATTTCACTCTGTATGTAATATAACAAATACAATGAACAGCCATGACAGGCGGTTTGAGAGTGTTTCTCATAATTGCTTTGCTTTTCTATCTGTTGTGCATATATTGCTATTGTTTGGCCTGTCATCAACATCGGTGAAAATAAAAAGTTAAAAAAACAACATCATATCAAATATTGCGCTGTACATAGTGATGTTATCAGTTTTAAGCTTATTAAATAGATACATACAAAGGTCGCAATATATTTTAATAAATATTGTGACAAATTAAAAAATATTGTAAAATATCGCAATATGGATTTCTAATATTGTGACATCCCTACTCTAAACCTTACAGTTTCAGAGATTTTGTAAGTCCACTTGCCATATAAGTCTATAGAAACCAGTTAGTGTAATTAAACAATATTGTCAGATGTAGTATGCATAAAATATAAAACATTAATTATTGGTAATAAATTAATAATTAATATATTACTTGTTTCCAAGGAAGGTCTGCTATTCCATAGTCATACAAGATTTCTTCATCCTAGTTAATGTTCCTTAAATGAAAAAACATGAGACAATTAATTAAGTTTGTTTGTTTGTTTATTTGGGTTTTACGGCAACTCAACACATTATGGTCATATAGTGCAGTTTACGTATGTTGATTTCAATATAGTGACAAAAATACAAAATAATTAACTGATACTGTAACAAGAGACAAGTATACCCCCACAATATGGCCTTGTCACAAAACTATGGCTTAAATTTGAAAAAAATGGACCCAAAGAGAATGCTGAACTAATTTAAATATGTGAGGTCTCTCATGAGATATTATCCGAAAACTATGTTTTAAGCATTAAGTGGTTTGTAACCAAAGTCAAAATTGACCCGTATTTTATGATGTTACACGCGTACCAATTTTTTTTAAATATGTCAAGGCTTTCTTAAGTTATCGTCCGTAAACCATGAAAACCAACAGACCGACAAGCTCACTCCTATATACCCTCCCTAAACTTTGTTTTGGGGTTATACAAATTCAATAAAATGAAATTATCATGTAATTGCCAAAGATGCACATCAAAATTTACACATATTTTTAATAGGTGGTTTTGACAGGCGTAAACTTCCACCTGTTCCTGAATAATAACAATAGGGTCAAACTGGTCCTGGGTCGCTCCCCCGAATTAAAAAAAACTTAATGAAAGAAATACAAAAAAAAATGAATTACGTGTTAAGAGATGTTGGATGTAAAACGTTGACAACGGGCATCAATGATGGACCACTGAGAGCTATGATTTTGAGTAAAAAGTTTTTTTAAAGAACCTGGTTGGCAATTACCTTCTCCATGAAATTACTTTGTTACCCAGCAAGTGGTTTTAGACAAGAAGATATTCAAACTTTTTAATATAGCCCTATAAGAGGAAAACTGCCCAGCCACCTGGCAGCCATGTTTGAAGTAATTTATTAGATTATAATACGGTATAAAGTAATCACAATTTTGAAAGTATGCTTACAACCCCAACCAATTTAACTTAATGTATTTCTGATTTTTCATCCATTTTTTGAATAAAACTTTCAAAAAAGAACAACTTCCAAATACTGAACATACCGAAGAGCGAACAACACTAGATTGCCATCCACAAGTTTCATTTTTGAATTTGCTTCATTCCGATCCCCATGGTTAACCAGACTGCCTATCATATTAGATAAATGCTCTATGTACTCTTTCGTTCCTCAAAGTATTACATTTGGAATTTAAAAACATACTTTTTATGTAGCAATAATAGTCTTTTGGGAAATTTGATATTAACCACATCTAGACCTTCCTGGAACAGGTTCAGGGCAATTAGAACCACTCTTTTTTTGTCGCCAGAAGTAAAATTGATATGTATGAAATATGGTCAAAAATGTAGGCTTCAATGCAATAAATATTTTGGAAGAATATATATTTTATTTCTTTAAGAATGATGAACAGAATCAACAGCATTTGATGGTTTTCATAAAAATATATATATTTTTAATTTCAGATGTAATAAGGCAACATTTGATTACATTGTTTTGGCAATTACAATGAAATATTAGGCCTCCAAAACCAGAAAATACAACTATATTTTAGCCCCAAAATACATGTTTAAAACTTTATAAAATTACTCATAAATACAGGGTGCAGAGCATTGTAACTGGTTGAACTGTGGTTAAATTAAACAATCCTATATATATTTAATATAAATTAATATGTTTTGAATGATGATAGAATATTTTTTCAAGACACACACAAAACATAAGGTTTACTTTCTCAAAGAATGACAAGAATTTCGTTGTGACAATACATTCTAAGAAGAAACTCATCAGAAGTTCTTTCCGCTCCATCGGTAAAAAAACGATATCCTGAGCTACCCGATTCCTCCCTCCTCTCACCCTCTTCACCAGTATCCCAACATAACAGACAATGAAGTCTTCTTTTTTTCCGGGGAACAGTTGTTTTGAGTTCTCTACCTAAAAATACAGAGATTTAACAGGTTTGGCTCGATGAAATTTTTGTTCTTATAAGTGATAAGTATCTGTCAAACCGCTTGAAATGCAAAAAGACAAGTACAAGCGGAAATAACATACTAATATCTGACTTTTGACTTTGAATTTTGAGCTTGACCTTTGACTGATAAGCATGGGACATGTACATGACGCATCGTCTAGGCATGTCAAATAATAATCTGAAGTAATATTAAAATCATTCAAGGCATTTAGAAGTTATGGAGTTGAACCAAATACAAATATATGATCTTTGACCCTGAATTATGACCTTGTTATTTTACCTACAATCGTGGCTCATGTATGTTACACATTGTCTGGTCATGGGGAACAAAAATCAATAGTTATATTTAAATCCGTCATGGCCTTCAGAAGTGATGGAGCAGAAATGAACAAGAGCTGTCGGAGTGGAAATTCCACGAGAATCCATTTTTTCGAACGAAATGATTTAAAGCCAACACATATATAAACATTTTAGTATAGGTAATCTCGACCATGACCCCACCAACCCCATATGCAATCTCAAACGATTTCTAGATATAAGATATCTATGTATAAAGTTTCATTAAAATATCTCAATGCGTTCTCAAGCTATTTAGCGGAAAATTTTTGTATTTTTGTAACGGCGACCTCGACCTTGAACCCACCTACCCTATATGCAATCCCAAGCGAGGTCTCGATATAAGGTATCTATTAAGTTTCGTCAAAATACCTCAATGCATTCTCAAGTTATTGAGCGGAAACCGTTTTTCTCTTTTTAGCAACAGTGACCTTAACCCACCCAGCCCATATGCAATCCCAAGCGAGGTCTCTATATAAGGTATGTATGTAACAACTTTCATTAAAATATCTCAATGCGTTCTCAAGTTATTGCGCGGAACCCGTTTTTATAATTTAGTAACAGTGACATTGACCAAATACGCAATCCTAAGTGAGGTCTCGATATAAGGTATGTATTTATAAAGTTTCATTAAAATATCGCAATGCATTCTTAAGTAATTGAGCGGAAAACGTTATTCTATTTTTAGTAACAGTGACCTTGACCTTAACCCCACCCAGCCCATATGCAATCCCAAGCGAGGTCTCTATATAAGGTATGTATGTAACAAGTTTCATTAAAATATCTCAATGCGTTCTCAAGTTATTGAGTAAAAACCATTTTTCTATTTTTAGTAACAGTGACCTTGACCCCACTCACTCCATATGCAATCCCAAGCGAGGTCTCGATATAAGGTATATATGTATTAATTTTCATTAAAATATCTCAATGCGTTCTCAAGTTATTGAGCGGAAACCATTTATCTATTTTTAGTAACAGTGACCGTCACCCCATATGCAATCCCAAGTGAGGTTTTGATATAAGGTATCTATGTATTAAGTGTTATTAAAATATCTCAATACGATCTAAAGTTATTGAGCGGAAACCGTTTTCAGTGTTAGTATCAGTGACCTTGACCCCACCCACCCCATATGCAATCCTAAGCGAGGTCCCGCTATAAGGTATCTATGTTTGAAGTTTCATTACGATAGCTTAATCTGTTCTCGAGAGAGCGGAAACGAAAAGTAGAGAAAGTAGCTTACCGAAAAACTTAAACGTGTCCATAAAGCTTATATGTAAAATTTCACAGTGTAAAAAGGCCCATAATGTTTACAAATTTCAAACTAGAGTTATCAAAATTGGCCTATGAGCTCATTTTAATATATTGAATACGTGTTCTAAGTATGAATGAAATCCCTGAAGCCATTCCGGAGAAACTAGCTTACCGAAATACTTTAACCTAGCTCGGACGCCGACACCAGGGCGAGTAGAATAGCTTGCCTGGAGATCAGACCTTGACACCTGTAATTGACAAATCGTGACCAGATCGCAACTGAGCGTAAAACATTGTATGGCAACTAGGGATGTCAACGAATAATCGAATATTCGAATACTTGACCGAATATTCGAATATTAAATGAGCATTCGAATGGCAAAAACAAATATTAAATAAAAAAAATCTCCATAACAAACTAGTTTAATTCTATAATCCGCGATCATTATGTTTTAAAATTTACCTAATTTTGACACGTTGACATGTTATTTAACACCATTGATACCCGTATGGGTAGTGGGAGATAACATATTAAGCAAACTGTGACAATCGAGTCGTAAACGGACCCTAAGAAGAGACCGATATTTGCGCAGTTTTTGTACGGAACATTATTTGGGTGCTAAACCGAAGCTAATTGGAGACCGATGTTTTCACACTGACGCTTATTGGAGACAAATGTTTGAACAATGTATGATGCATTATGCGGTTTAGGTGTTACTATTAATTTCATTTCATTCCTTTAATAAGCGGTGCATTAACAACAACATTTTTTCATGCCGACTTTAAAGCATTTATTCGCTCAATAAAACAAAAATGAGTAAAACAGAACTGGTATATTTTCTGTGTTTCCCGATTAATCTCAATGTGGCATATCCGTGGTCTAGTGGTAACGCACTGGCTTCACAACCCAGGGGTCGCAGGTTCGAGCCCCCGCTACACCCAAACCTACTAACTCGTCTTTCGTATGACACGTTAAACCGAGGTGCAGTGTACTAGGTGCTTCACTAAAAGACCCAGGGTCGCCTCTGGAACGGGGCGTCTCCTGTATCTTGCACTATCCCCCATAACCCAACTAACAAGTCTGCTGGGTGCGATGGCCATATGGGAGAGAATCCCGGTGCACTCGATAAAAATGTACTACACACATTAATCTCAAAGTCTTCTCGTTCATTAACGTGTTTATTAAATTGTCAGATTACTTTGTGTACTGGGTGCCTGTTTTGCGATGTTTGAAGTGTATAGATCTGTTTTGCTATTAATAAATGTATGACAAAGTAAATGATTCGAAATATAATATAAGAACTGTTTTCTATGTAGTTTTATTATGACGTCAAAGAATCAGATGATGATGATGATTAATGATGATGATAATGGAAAAAATCGTACTTAATTCATAGAGTCGACAACGATAAGAACGATTGTTAACGACACATTAATTTGTTTACCTATTATACATCCTGGATAAATAAACACGACTCGGACATTTAAACAAACGAACGAATATTCGAATATTATTCGAATATTGCATTCGAATAGCGTTTTGGTATTCGTTGCCATCCCTAATGGCAACCTATGGACACGCATCACATCGTATCCAAGCCTGAAATCTCATAGAAAGACAAGTCCACGATCAGCTACGAGTGGCCGAGTGGTGTTTGTGACGGGACATCTGACAGTGGGACCTTGCACAAGGAAAAAACATGTATTTGTTAAAAGAATTGAAGAGCAGTACCTTTGACTGGATAATGACACGCCTCCACACCTGGGGGATCTTGAGAGAGCCATTCCAAACAAACTTTCTTTGGATGTTTTCTTTTCATATTGAGCCGAAATGGGAAAATTTGGTTTATTGACTACCAAACCAATATACCCCGCAATCTTCGATGGTGGGCATGATAAACAAACGCTACAGAAATAATTGAAAATACCTGAACCACGTTGACATTTTAGCCTTTAGGGGTAAAAACATTTCTAAACAGAAAGAGGGCCCTGATCACATTATTTAGAAAATACCAGTGTCAGGAGTGTCATTCAGCTCAATTATATATCAATCAGTGATAACAATTTGGAATTTTTCAAATTTCCCGTCTGTGTCTGTGAATAGGCCCATAGTAGAGAGTTATATACATCAGACTCCGCGAAAAGCCCAAATACATTATTGGTCACAACGTTTTACCTCTATATAAAGTCAGTACTGAAAAACGGTACCTTCCCAATCCGATTTTCTGACCATTTTTTCCAATTTGAAGTTAAAAAATACTTATGAATAATAAATAAATAAACTTTCTGATCTTGTAATAATATAACTTAATAATAAGAAGTAATAATAAATTAAAATATGTTCATAATTGGGCTTAAATAATCATCAAACGTAATATTAATCACTAAACAACAAAAAAATATCATAATTGGTTTGAAATATTACTTCAAGAAAAAAAACTATTACAACCTAATAAGCCCGTTTTATCAGTGTCACCTTGCACAAAATGCCATTTTTCCAAGTCAAGCGCCATGCCCCTCTGCCCTTCTAGATTAAACACTATAATGCTATTATGAAAGTATAAAACAAACAAATCCTGTATGTCTTACACATGTGTTGTGCATCTCTCAAACAGTTCGGCCTGTACTTGCTACCCTGTCTGGAAATAAAGTCATCATCTCCGACGGTCTGAACAGACTACCATTGACCTGCACAGCTGGGAACTCAAACCCTGTCTCGACGATACTGTGGACATGTGGAGATATCACATCTACACAATGTGTGGTATCGATTGAAGCCTCTGATTATGGAGGAATAGTCGCCCAAATAAAGTAACACTGACGCCAACCAGAGCGGACGATGGGAAGAACATCTCGTGTACAGCGAGCAACAATGAGGAACCAGGCCAGTCCTGGACCAAGGATTGGATGCCACACTGTAAGTAAACATGCAGATTTCTAGGAATTTACCTGCATTTCCGAATACTACCAAATAAGCAGTCTTCCATTTTCCACACCTAAACTTGCTTACAATGGCAACACAAATTTGCATGTGCAATGGGTTTACGGTCATTTCGTAACATAACCACATATTTTTAAATCTTATGTTTGTTCTGGACATTTTTACGCAAACTTGTTTCAATTAAATTTATTTCGACAGTTTATTAAAATGTTTTTTTTTTCCACATTATGTCATTATGGAACCTGTTACAGTTCATAAAGTTTAAATAACTCGTGTATGTGTCAGCTTAGTTACAAAAAGCCTGTCTAGATGTCATTTTATGGTGTGAACATGTGTTGTTTTAACAGGTTTCAAACATTTCATTGACTCAATAAGTCACTTTATCAGCTGGACAAGTCCAGTGTTTTTAAACATAAATCGGCCACACATATATTTTTGTACTTTTTGGCATTCCCTTAATTTAAATTCGAACGGTATGCAACCTTTGGTATGCAAAATAAAAAAAGGGTACATCATTTTATATGTTTTAAATTTAAAAAACAAAAACAAAAAACAACACTGCAAAATCTAATACAGTATGCACCTGAACATTGCAATTTAATATTTTGTAAAACACTTTTTTTTCAAATTAAAAACAAACAAGCTTGATTTAATTCTGGTTTTAATGTTAATACACATTAAATATATTAGTACAAACAACGAAATCCTTTAATCATTTATTTCGAAAATTTAGTAAAGCTAGACAATCAAACAAATTGACACATTTTTATGTTTAAAAGCTAAGAAATGCTGATTTGAATAATAATACTGAATTGTGAACGTTATCCAGTATAGCTGACACAAGTTTTCCAAAGTACAAAGCATAATAATTTCTGTTTTATGTTGCTGCAGTATAAGCACATATTCCATACATGTTTGCATATATTTTGCTTATCTCACATTCACTGTTAATTTAAGATTATATCGATACTAACTACCGATTTTTAAGTGGTTACGATTTGACCGACATGGTTACGAAATGATGTGTACGAAATAACAAAACATTAATGGTTAGGAAATGTTGATTTATATTTATGATTTATTCCTCCTTTGATATCATTTAATGTAATATAAATGTATGATTATTAGTTTGCCTTTTACCGCTTACTCTTCAACAGCACAGCAAAAAAAATTCTCTGTATGCGTACTTTATTCTATATACAGCATTTATTGCATTTTTCCACTTTTCTCTCTAGTTAACATTAAGTATTTTGTTGATATTTGATTTAAACACAGAAACTTCAAGATATTTGATTACCGGAGAATAACAACACTTCCCTTTAATGTTTCATGAAATTTCATAAAGATTGAACATTGACATAACCAAACATTAAAAATGTTAGATTTGTTCAATTTTACTGGTATCAACGCATTATTGTATACCTATTTTTCTGATCTATATTATTAGCAAGACGCACACAAACGAAGTAGTTACGAATTGACCGACATGGATACGAAATGACCGATCGATGTGTACGAAATAACCGAACATGAATGGTTACGAAATGGCTATGTTAAGAAATAACCGACACCCTGTGCAATGTATTTGAATTGCTGAAATGATGAAGTGTCACTTTTTGTAAACTGTACATGCGTCCATTTGACTTAGTTTAAAACATTTATGGAGTCTGCTTTTTTAGTGAAAAACAGGTCACCATCTGCCAGCCTTTAGGTTATGACTAAACAGCGAATCAATGAAAGTGAACCAAAATGGCGGATGCTTGACACTTATGTAAACAATGTTGACATTATAGACATTTAAAAACATCGTTTTGGACAAATATTGGTACAAAACAGAGAGGAATACATTTATGTTCAAAGGTAAGTTATAGTTATTGCTGTCAAGTAGCTGTTATGATTAAAATTTCGACATTAAATGTTAAGGTCGCGAGGATATCCGAAAATGGGGGCACTTACACGAGTCAGAAATAATCTATAATTATTCTTATTTATCATGAAATTTAACTAGGTCGATCAAGATTTAGATTTCTCACCCAAAATCAAATACACGCTTAAATTAAAGAAATACATTTTACGCACCGAATGTTTATTCGCAGGCTTAAATAAAAAGTGGTAAAAAAACAGACGCCAGACGTATATAAGCGGGAAAGTTTTTGCGCATGTGCATTGAATTGCGAGTGCGTTATTCCAAAAGACAGAAAAGAGTGACACAGAAAAATAACGACACACTGACGAAAAAAAATCATGAGATTAACGACAAATGGGGATACCCTATTTTTCAATTTTTTTTTGCATTTCATTGAAAGAAAATATGAAGATTTAAGAGGATTTATAATTTTCAAAAGTGATGACGTCCTTACTCTGCCAGTGAGACCCCACTCGTTGGTGTGCATCCCTACTGAAGTCCTCACTGTCCCGTGCGTGCAACCTCACGCACACAACAATATGGGCCACCCTTTCATATGATTCATATTTGATTTTGAAATATCTAAGTGTCTGTACGATGGATTTATATAGATATATGTTTAATTTCAACATGCTTGTGTCTCAGCTGACTTATGTTAAGAGTCACAAGTCAGCTAATACAAGCATGTTGAAAATAAACATATTTTGACGTATTCTCTAATGCACAAGAACATTAATTAGTAATAAGGGTAATTCCAGCATGATTGTATCAGCTGTCTTCGATCATAAGTCAGCTGCTACAAACATGTTGAAAATAATAATAAAGTAATTATTACAACTACATTTAAGTATATCAAAGTATAAATAAACATTTTAACAGTACACATGTTCATGCAACAGAAAAACAAATAAATATGTTGTTTGTTTGTTTGTTTGTTTATTTGGGTTTTACGGCAACTCAACACATTATGGTCATATCGTGCCGTTTACGTATGTTGATTTCAATATAGATTAGGAAATGTAAACTAAATTTTGTTATACGTGTTTATCTCTTTCAAGTACTGGATTAATGTATAAAATGGCACTATTTGGAAAAGTTCTTTAAATGAATTTACTTGGAAATATATTCCACGAATATCACCGAGGTCTGTGCAATTAGGTGCTTCTTCTTTTTTTTAACGGTACGAATGTGTTAATCTGGTATGCCTTATTCTGCAGCGAGTTAAAACAATTTGATCATGTCGGTCAGAAAGAGTAAAAGGTGTTGCTGAATCAAGACTAGGCTTAATCTCGTGTAATTTGTTAAAGGTTGCCTCGTTCCAAATTGCTTGCCATTCTGATTTTATTAGTTTATTAATTGCTGGTTTAAAATCACTATTGGGTAATTGAACATTGACAATCTGGAGACTAAGAGATTGTTTTGCTAACGTATCAGCTTTCTCATTTCCACGTATCCCAATATGGCTTGGTATCCAACAAAAGGTGACTGTTTTGGTTTGTAAAATATAATGTAATTTTAACAATAGTTTTTAATCAGAATATTATCTAATTTGCGGTTTTTGATAGATAATAGCACAGAAAGTGTATCGGGGAATATAACGAACTTATCTCACTAGCGTGATTTGACATGTAAGACAGAGCTAAGTCAATGGCTGAGGCTTCAGCAGAAAATATAGATGCTTTGTCTGGAAGTCTCATTTTACTTGAAAAATTGTTTGAAAAAGTAGCACAACCAACACGGTCTCCGTCCTTCGACCCGTCGGTATATAAATGGATACAATCATTGTGTTGTTCTAAAAAATTAGCTAATTTTGCTTTGAAAATTTCAGTACTGTCAGAGGATTTGTTTAACTTTTAGAGAGTTGTAAGTCCATAGAGGGATACTCTCCACGATATTTTGTAAAACAGATTGAGGATTAATATTTAACTGTTCCAAGTTATTTTTCAAACGAAGGTCGATAGGTTTAATTTCTGTCTGTTTCTTTCCAAATTCTTCGGCAAAATTTGGTTTGAAGATAATTTCACAGGCAGGATTTCTTTTATCGGCGGCGATCCTTGCTGCATATTGAAGTGAAAGCTTTTTTCGGCGTAGATTTAACGATGGTTCACCTGCTTCAACGTAAATACTTTCAACTGGCGATGATCGGAAAGCGCCAAGGGCTATACGTAGACCCTGGTTGTGAATAGTATTAAGCATTTGCAAGTAGGATTTACTTGCAGATCCGTAAACAAGTGAACCATAATCCAACTTTGAGCGAACAAGGCTCCTATACAATTTTAGTAAAGTAATAGTATCAGATCCCCAATTAGTATGATAAAGAACTTTCAATACATTTAGTGCTTTAAGACACTTGGTTTTCAGTTGTTTAATGTGTGGAACAAAAGTTAGTTTTTTTTATTATCAAATATTACCCCTAGGAACGTTCCTTCATTAACTACAGGTATTTTTAAGCCGGAAATATAAAGCTTAGGGTCTTCGTGAAATTTGCTGAAGCGGCAGAAATGAACACCTTGAGTTTTTGACTTCGACAATTTAAAGCCATTTCATTAGCTCACTTAAGAATTTTATCCAAGTTTTGTTGTAGTTGGCGTTCAATAGTTCGCATACTTTTTGAACGATAACAAATAAAAAAATCATCAACATACAAAGAACAATCAAACCTGGTTTGAGAACTTCAGCAATATTACTTAATAACTGACATAGCAATACATGTAATTATGCAATGTATAGTCAACACATATACCGTACTAATTGTAATGTGATTAATTTTTCCACTATAGATGCAACGGTGTTAATCTGTGACTTTCACCGAGAACAATCCTGGAGTTGTTGGCTCAAAAAGGAGAAGTCAGTGTCCGGTACAGATGCTGCTCTAAAGCATTTACACAGCTTAACCAGAGCAGCCTCAGAAAATGACTTTCAAAAGGCCCTTATAATGACTGAATCATTTATTTGGAATAATGAACGATTTTCCTACTATAAATCAAGGGATGGTTACCTGTTAAAGGTGTTCAACATTAAAGTAAGGCATTATATGTCTGTTGTTTGAGTGTTATGAATTAAAGTATGTTCCATTCAATTAAAGTATGTTCCATTTTCATATGAAAGCGGATGACAAGTCGTTGAAACGATAAAATACAGGTGCTAATGCATCACGTTTTGGTTGTTTATTCAATGCTAACATGTTGCTATGAAACCAGCTTCATTAAATTCAGGGTAAATGCAACTTAGTGTTGAATATGTGTTGTGATGCATATCAGCGAAAAATATACATATTTAATTGTTGCTTCTACTATGATTGCATGTTGAAATGAGGCTACTTTCAGGTGAATCAAGGCACTGGTGATTAGTAAACATGTGAAACTTAACTTAGGGAGTTTTTGTACACTATGCCAATATGTAAGTTTAACTAACAGTGCATGCAAACCATATAATAGCATTGCAAAGAAGTGCCTCATGCGTGTACAAAACGGTTAAATGACCACATCCGTCGATGCCATGGGATCAACGGTGTTGAACTAAGGAAGATGACCACTGCGAAGCAGGCGAGGCGTTGTAGAAGCCAGCTTGCTGGCCACAGGTACTGGGTGTGTGGCAAATGCGGGTGGCTGTTGTTAAAAAACGACAACAAATTGTCTGTGGTCAAGTGCCAGAATAGAAAGGTGTTGTGTTGGGCATGTTTTGTGTTTCAGATATCGACAATACTTACTATTAAAAAAGAAACCGTCTTCAACAGGCCAGTAATATAAGACTAGTCCAGTCATTATTTACATAAGCCTATTTACTTACGTGTACTGCATTCTGTATTCGTTAAGTAGTGTATAATAATAATAATAATACAAATAAATTATGTGCTTACCTTGACATTTACGTAGGCTGCATGTACGTCCACTGTTTACATTTTGACACTATTTTCTGTAGCATTTTCATTACATACATGAATTATAAAATGCACCAAATAGACCACTATATGTGTATAATTTCCTTTTTAGCTCACCTGAGCACAAAGTGCTCATGGTGAGCTTTTGTGATCGCCCGTTGTCCGTCGTGCGTGCGTCGTCAACTTTTCATTCAAACAACATCTCCTCCTAAACCGCTTGGCAGATTTTCACTAAACTTCACAGGAATGATCCTTGGGTGGACCTCTTTCAAAGTTGTTCAAATCCGTCCGATCCGCTGCATATGTAGGTCACCAGAGCTAAAAATAGATTTAAAAAGTGAACACTTAAAAAATCTTCTCCTATGAAACCGCACGGCTCCGTGCTTATATATTTGATATGTGACATCCTCTAGTGGTCCTCTACTAAGATTGTTTAAAATGATGCTCCTGGGGTAAAAACTGGCCACACCCCAGGGGTCACATGGTTTAAAGAGACTTGAATAGCAAAATGACTTTACAAATCTTCTCTGAAACCGCAAGGCCCAGAGGTTTTATAGTTGGTATGTAACATTGTATAGTGGTCCTCTACAAAGAGTGTTCAAGTGATGCCCCTGGGGTCAAAACTGGCCACACCACGGGGTCACATGGTTTATACAAACTTAAATAGCCAAATGACTTTTAAAATCTTCTCATCTGAAACTGCAAGGCCTAGAGGTTTCATATTCGGTTGGTAACATTGTATAATGGTCCTTTACAAAGATTGTTTAAATGATGTCCCTGGGTTAAATTTGGCCACGCCCCGGGGGTCACATGGTTTATATACATTTAAATAGCAAACTGACTTTAAAAATCTTCTCCTCTGAAACAACAAGGCCCAAGAGGTTTTATATTTGGTATGTAACATAGTATAGTGGTCCTCTACAAAGATTGTTCACAGTATGCTCCTGGGGTCAAAACTGGCTACATTGTTTATACTGCTGCACTGTAATTTCAATCAGCCTGTAACACTCAAAAAATAATACAGCAGACCACATTCCAGCCAGGTTTATACAGTGTGCTATTTTTAGATCTTATGAAATCATCTAGCCGGTTACACAGTGTTTTGAGAGTGCTTTAGAGAATTGTTGGAGATGACCATTGACATGCATAGAAAATATTATTCACCAGCATGGTCAATCATGTTGTTGTGTAAGTAAATTAGCTGGATGTAATGTTTAGGCAATGTGTAAGAAATGTAGTCAATCAGTCTTAGTATATAAGACCGTCTTATATCATACATTTTCACTTTAGATCTACTACATTGAATTTGTTTACAGGCGAAGTGTTAGCTGTACTTGTAAGCCCTATGCAAACATTGAGCTACTTTTTATATGGGCAATGTTTGCTGACGGGCTGTACCGGGGAATGACAATTTCTGTGGTGGAAAGTTTTCCTTCTTTGTCTATATTGTTCCGACAGGAGTTTGATCTCTACTTTCACGTCCAGAAATTAGATAAAGTTACATCTGCTACGCTGTAGAAGTGTTACGTCATTCTATTGGTCAGTATCAGGATAGCCTTACTCTGATTGGTTTGAGTGCTAAACGATGCTGCAATTTTGGGAATTTCTACATACATGTGATAAATTTATATACAAGTTTAAATCGGATTTTAAATGCTTGTATTAGGTAAATTTCGGCTCATGTTAATCAGTTTAGGTGTTGTTAAAGTATAAAATGTTGATAGATAACTCTCTTGTTGCAAATAATGGAAATTTAAGAAAATTTAAACTTTTAGGTTTCCGCCACATAAATGGTCGTTCGGCGAATTTAGCACTATATAAAAAGTAACTAAATTCGCAGCATGACTCATGAAGAAGACTAGCGAAGTGTATATTTCTAATTTAATAATGAAATGCCAAATATGAAATGATAGCATTAGATCTATATCTAGTCTAACTTAGGTGGAAATGCACAATTTTTTTGTCAGGCAAAATGATGCAGCAATCGAGTCTGTGACTCTGACACTGAACCACGTAGCATAGAGTTTAGTCATCTACTTTAAATCTTTCATTTGAACAGTTCAAATAATTGTTTGCAGCACACAAAAAACTACACACAGATCATGCCTCTGCAACAAAGTTCTTAATGCTTTGTTGGCAGCAGCCACCCAAGGACCTCTTCTCAGAAGAACAACTTGTTAGTACCAGATATTGGACATGAACACTATGCCTCAACATGTGGGTGGACATGTTGCACCAGCGGAAACCATAAAGGACAGCTTTCTTAATTTGTGTATAGGGCTTGCACTAAAATGAAATGTTTGTGTTGGATATAAGCGTTGGATAGTGGAAGACCTGAACATTTCAGACATGAAATGAAGTATAAAATGAAGCTTTGTTTTAAGTTATTTCTGATAATTTTGTGATAATATGCCAATAACTTTATTGAAAGAGGTATACATTTAGGTAAACCGTGTCATTATCTATTTCCAGGTTACATTACTTTTGCCACTTATGTTGTTGTTTCCTTGATAATTTTATAGTGTGTGAATTTTATGAGTATGTTATGTCATTGGGAAAAGAGAGGAAAAAAACTATATCAAAAGGCTGTTTATTGTTGTGCTTCTGTTAGCTCTGAAGTACTGTAGATTTTGATTTAGTACACATAAACAGTTTTTAAAAATCTAACGTAGAAGGGGCTGGTTATTTGCCCCTGTGTCTTAGCAAAATCCTGGGGAAAGGCCTGGGTATGTAATATTGAATAGTGGTCCTCTAAGAAGATTGTTCAAATTATGCCTCTGGGGTCAAAACTGGCAACATCCCGAGGGTCACATGGTTTATATTGACTTGAATAGTTAAATGACTTTAAAAATCTCTGATACCCCAAGACCCAGAGGTTTCATGTTTGGTATGTAACATTGTATAGTGGTCCTCTACAAAGATTGTTCAATTGATGCCTCTGGGGTCAAAACTGTCCACACCCCGGGGCTCACATGGTTAATATAAACGTAAATAGCAAAATGACTTTTAAAAACTTCTCCTCTGAAAACCCACAAGGCCCAGAGGTTTCATATTTGGTTGGAAACACTGTATAGTGGTCCTCTATAAAGATTGTTCAAATGATGCCCCTGGGGTAAAAATTGGGCACACCCCAGGGGTCACATGGTTTATATAGACAAGCAAAATGGCTTTAAAATCTTCTCCTCTGACACTGCAAGGCCCAGAGGTTTCATATTTGGTATGTGACATTTTATATTGGTCCTCGGCAAAGATTGTTCAAATGAAGCCCCAGGGGTCAAAACTAGGCCTGCCCTGGGGTCACATTGTTTATATAGAATTAAATAGCCAAATGACTTTAAAATCACCTGAAACCGCAGTGGTTTCGTATTTGACATGTAACATTGTATAGTGTTGAAATTATGCCCCTGGGGTAAAAAGTGGCCATGACACGGGGCGTCACATTATTATTTAGACTTATATGGCAAGTGGGCCTTAAAAATCTTCCTTGTTGAAACCGTAAGGCCCATATATTTTATGTTTTGCGTGAAACATTGTGGAGTGGTCCTCTACAAAGAGTGTTCAAATGATGTCCCTGGGGTAAAAATTGGCCACCCGCTGGGGGTCACATGGTTTATCTACATTTAACTAGCAAAATGACTTAAAAAATCTCCTCTTAAACCGCAAGGCCCAGTGGAATCATATTGGGTATGTAACATTGAAAAGCGGTCCACTACAAATATTGTTCAAATTATGCCCCTGGGGTACAAGGTGGCCATGCCCTGTGGGTCACATGGTTTATATAGACTAAAAAAACATCTGACACTCCAAAGACCCCGATCTTTATACTCAGGTAAGGCGTTTAGTGCCATTTTTCGCTCTTGTTATTAGCCATAATGATGCCTTAAACTCAGGTGAGCGACCTAGGGCCATCATGGCCCTCTTGTTTCATTGTTCTTGTTGACTACGAGTAAGCGATATTATTTTAACATTATTTAAATATAATGCATACATCTGACCTGTCATGGCCTCTATGATACAATATTTGCCGGCATCCTGGTGAAATCTGACAGCTGAGGGCGATTCCCAATCTGTCATAATTCCATTGGCTGATTGGTATGATGCTGAGAAGCGCGACATATGCAGTAACTGCGATAGGATTTTTCCATATGAGATAATTTTTCATCTCCACAAAAATCTATCGGATTTCCTCTGATTTTTATGGGATTTACAGCAATTACATTTTTTGAGATTCAAACTTAACACTTTACGTGTATGAAACATAAAAGCAAACATAAAGATGAAATGTCTATGTTCTTATTAGGAAATATGATTTATGTTCGGATAACTTCTCACCACATAGTGACAAAGCCGCAAAGCTGACCGAGTATTTTGTATTGTACTGCAGCGTTTTTCGATTCGTACTCAAAAATATCGGTGCGACGTGAACTCGCAGCGATGAACATTTCTGTGCGGTTGTTCTCAATTACATGCGCAAATATCGCATTTCGTATGTATTTCCCAGTCACTGCATATGGTCATTGGTCAGTTGACGTCACGTTGTCACTTTCATGAAAGTATATAAAATGTCTAATTGACCACAACTTTCATCACGGTGTCTCAATGTTAAACAGTACATTTAGAGAAAAAACTTCCACCATAGTGTACGACCTTAGTGGGCAGAAGTGATTAATATTATAATATCGTTTCGACAGTGTCCCCCAATTACAAATAATAATTCTTATACATGAAATAGTGCTGAGATACACATTTTAATATTTGGTGATGTGAACAAATACCTTGTTTCAACTGCGACACTTCTCGTTACTTTATTAAAATATATACAAAATAGTAAACCCTTATAAATAGCGTTTAACGTTCTGCGCGACTTATGTGAGAAGAGAATATAGAGGTCGATGGTACGTTACAATATATATATATACACTGAGTGGTAATTTTCACAGTTTTCTAAATTAAATGACCAATTTTATTTCACTACTATTTCCCTATATATCACTGGAAAGCATAAAATAAATATATAATTTTCCTTATAGCAAAATGATGCAAAATGTTCCATTGCTCAATGATGAATGTGTAGAGACTGCTATTATAATCACTTCGTCTGCATGTTGTCCGGGAACTGCTGTGTCACATGCAACCAAAAGTTTAAGTGCATGTATTCAGTCGATTTTGAAACTCGGGAGTTATAACTAATGATTATCAGTTGAAACGACACTTTTGTATTATAAATTGACAGGTTTATATTCTTGAAATATTATTAAATGTACTAAAACGTTCATAATTAATCAACAAGTCTATGAGAACTTTTGTATTTTACGACCTTCTTGATCGCAACATCATATATCTTGAAACCAATGTCAGTTTATGAGTTTTATTTTTTTTTCCGTTTATTGCTACCAGCACTGCGAAACCAACCAAAGTGAAAGCTTACGACAGCGCTTCAATTAGCTTTCAATAGCGCTTCAATTAGACGACACATTTGAATCTGTAATCACTTGCACACATTGATTGGTTTTAAATGAAGAGTCCCTTCATAAACCTTATAAGCATTATACCGTACTTAATTATTTATTTTCGAAATGTAGCTAACGATTATGTATTATTTATTTTTGGTATTATAGAGATTGAGTTTTAGCGAATTGCAGACACACTGCCTGCCGATACACTTTTTAAGTGTTATATAATATCGTATAAGCTTACGTACATTTACAAAAAGACAAAGGCAATTGCATCACGTTATTATTGATGCACTTCTTTGTTTTTGGCATGCCATGAGTGAATTGTCGAATGTTAAGCTACATAACGTTGATTGCAATGGATGCATAGAGATGTAGGCATAACTTAATGTCGAAAAATAACGGATAAAGTACAAGCTGCTGGAAATCTTTCGAAAATGGACTCCTACATTGTAAACAAACACTGTACTGGAAAGAATAACTGCCAGATGCCACCTTGACCCCATTAAGCGGTGTTTTTTACGGGATGGGTGCGCTAGTGGACATGAGAGAGCTGGATACGGGAAAATTAATGCAAAATGTCCACCCGACTCGCAATCCAATACCCATTATATTAACCGTATTTTTTTCAGTTTCATTTTAACATTAATTTGCATCAGTCTCAACAATTATCTCATTTATGTCGAAAAATAACGGACAAAATACAAGCTGTTGGAAATCATTCGACAATGGACTCCTACATTGTGAACAAACACTGTACTGGAAAGAATAACTCCCAGATGCTACCTTGACCCCAATACGGGGTGTATTTTACGGAATGGTTGCGCTAGTGGACACGAGAGAGCTAGATACGGGAAAATTAAAGCAGAGTCGCAATCCAATACCCATTATGTTTACCGTGTTGTTTTTCAGTTTCATTGACATTAATTTGCATCAGTCTCAACAATTATCTCATTTATGTCGAAAAATAACGGATAAAAAATTACAAGCTGTTGGAAATCATTCGAAAATGGACTCCTACATTGTAAACAAACACTGTACTGGAAAGAATAACTGCCAGATGCCACCTTGACGCCATTCAGGAGTGTTTTTTATGGGATGGTTGCGCTAGTGGACATGAGAGCGCCAGATACAAGAAAATTAAAGCAAAATGACCACCAGAGTCGCAATCCAATACCCATTATGTTAATCGTGTTGTTTTTCAGTTTCATTTTGACATTAATTTGCATCAGTCTCAACAATTATCTCATTTATGTCGAAAAATAATGGATCAAGTACAAGCTGTTTGATATATTCTGAAAAATAATCTTAATTAGATGTTTCCACACACACCGAGTAACATAATCGACTTGTAAAAGGACTCATCGGCATCCCAGACCGTGGAAACAACGTGAACTACCCCTTATCGTAGCAGTGGTTTCGCTAAACAGTACATACGAGGCTATAAGTATCTGCACAGCATACGTTCCACAATCCAACGTCAAAATATACTTTAATTCGTAAAACTGTGGTGTCGGTGTCATAAACATAAATATTTTCAGTGTGCGTATATTTTATGTGAGTTGAAGTGGTCTGAACGACAATGCGGGCATGTCACTATTATATACACAATTGTCTGAACGACCATGCGGGCATGTCACTTTCTTATCTACATGAATAACTAATAAATAAATTAAAACAAAATATTTACTGTTCGGTGTGACGATCAGGAAGGACAAGGGATGACCACTAAGGACGATAACTACCCAAGAACCAATATGCGAACAAGGGATACTATTAACCAAAATTTCTTTATAAAATATGTAGAATGATACATGAATGTCACGCACTAGAGCAGGGGTGATTAATCACTCCAGACTCCAGTGTGCAATGGAGGTTCTTTTGGACCAGATATGTATAGGGAGCACATTAATTACCACAAATACCTTTACATCTAAACTATTTATTTACAGAAACTGATATAGATCTACTTGATACACGCATGCAAATTAAGTATTCAACAGAATGTGATATATATTTTTCATAAGTATCTTCATATGCAAACAATACAACAGCAAAAGTCCGTTTACCTATAACATCAGTTAATGGATTAAAACAACAATGCCTTCAATCTCCATTTACGTCATGATCCATGCAGCGTATATATATAACATAAAACCTTTAGTATTCGTTCTTGACGCACAAACGCTAATTTAAAGGAAGAATCTTTTATGTCATTCAAGTAAGTAAGTAACACTCCAAATACTTTGCGCACATACGCACACAGCTAACCAGACTTGGTATCACTCATATCGAAACCACACCGGCTCAGGGTTTGCCACACAGGCTCTGGGATTGCCACACAGGCTCGGGGTTCGCCACACAGGCTCGGGGTTGCCACACAGGCTCTGGATTTGCCACACAGGCTCGGGGTTGCCACACAGGCTAGGGTTGCCACACAGGCTTAAATATGCCACATAGGCTCTATTCTTGACAGGTCTCCCCCACTACAAGCCACCTATAAACAAATGAAGTCAATAAACCTATGCTCTACATCATTCAGTTCAAGTTGCTACCCCAACATAACAACGCGACTGGACATTTATACACCCAATACATGAGCTTTACAAAATACACTTAACCTTAATTCCTCATACGTAAATGGCAGTACTATGACAATTAGTATGCGAACTGTACTTACATTGTACATTGCGGATCAAATACCTCACATCCCCATCTCCTCATATTCTCACATAAAACTAACACTCAGCCATCTCCAACTGATCTGGTCTCTACAACTGTTATTTCCAGACTGAATTGAAACAATGAATCTACCCCCCAGCCAAACAAAGCAACATCAGAGACTAGGCTAAATATCAACACCTTGTCACATTCAGAGCTATGGTTCAAGCGTTTCCCTACCGTTATCAAAACATGGTTCTGGCATCAAAGTAAACTAATTAGGCTACACGTCAACATAAACACTAAACAGGAACAGAGTCTCACAATTTGCTGGGAAACTTATTAAAATTTAGCCGAATAACGGGAATGTAAAGTATTGTATTAAAGGGGTATGTAGAAATTTGTGACATACCTCCTCTCTCAAGATGAAAAATCCCATTTTTTCATTCGTCTGCGTCCGCAAATTTCTTAACACAATAAAATCCAACTTACCTCCCTACTCCACAATGTGGCTACATGCATTCTTATATACGATGACTAAGAGTACAAAAACTACAAAACTACATCTTAATATCAAACAGCTAACGTTCTACAATGTGGTAATACTTACATCAAGCAAAACAAGTGAACTCAGGCAGAGTTCAAGCGATTCTACTTAGGTAATCGGCTCCAACATTTTCACTTCCCTTTATCGCGTCCACTCTGAATCTATAACTCTGGAGTGCCAGTGCCCACCTCATCAGTCTACCATTTGTCACCTTCGACCTTTCAATATAATTATTTAACCTCACAGCAAATTGTGAAACTGTCTCACCACTAAGTAATCTCTCTGTACGGAATTTTGATCTGAAACCTTCTCCAGTTAACCGAAAACGTTTCAACAGTGCTACCTTAAGCTTGTCGTAATCTAGAGCATCATCTGGGGGCATTCTACTATACACGGCTAAGGCATTGCCCTTCAGATGTGCACTTAACGTTGTTGCCCACATGTCCCTGTCCCATTTAGCTGAAGTTGCAAAACGTTGCAAAAAAGAATCCATGTCATCATGAATCTCATCGAAATTGGGCAATTTTGCGGCAACACGCCCTTTCTCACCACTCCTGTCATTACTCTCATTCACCGCTTCACCACACTTAACTCTCTCTAACTCAATCTCCTTGTCTAACAATTTTGTTTTGTTCTCCTCTTCCCTCAATCTCAATTGAATTTCATCTTTCGCAATTTCTCTTTCACGCAACCGCTCCTCACGCGCATGCTCGCGGTCTTGTCGCTCAAAATATGTCTGCTTCTCTCTCTTGACATACTGTCTCAATTCATCTCCGCTTAAACCTAACAATTTAGCTGATTTAACAAAAGGTTCAATATCCATGATTTCGGATCAATACGTATACAAAACAGATAAAAATACAATGCAGACAGAAATAGATACACAACACTGTTAACCTGAACACAAATAGGCAAATTAATTACAAACAAAATAAAAACAAACTTCATAAGACAATCAGTTTCAAATTCAAACAATACAATTGGCTGCAGATAACTCGGCTTAAGACAATTCAATGTATAGTAAGATTACTCTCCCTTGAATAGTAAAACAACTATGTGCTATTTAAACTCTGTAAACTGATCCCTCACCGATCACACGCAGTGGTCTGCAGAACTAGGTACCTGTGTTAATCTGAGGTTTAAGAGTGTTAACTTGATAATGGTTCCCTAGTTATCTGGTCCTGCCGGGTTCGCCAATAAATGTCTCGCACTAGAGCAGGGGTGATTAATCACTCCAGACTCCAGTGTGCAATGGAGGTTCTTTTGGACCAGATATGTATAGGGAGCACATTAATTACCACAAATACCTTTACATCTAAACTATTTATTTACAGAAACTGATATAGATCTACTTGATACACGCATGCAAATTAAGTATTCAACAGAATGTGATATATATTTTTCATAAGTATCTTCATATGCAAACAATACAACAGCAAAAGTCCGTTTACCTATAACATCAGTTAATGGATTAAAACAACAATGCCTTCAATCTCCATTTACGTCATGATCCATGCAGCGTATATATATAACACAAAACCTTTAGTATTCGTTCTTGACGCACAAACGCTAATTTAAAGGAAGAATCTTTTATGTCATTCAAGTAAGTATGTAACACTCCAAATACTTTGCGCACATACGCACACAGCTAACCAGACTTGGTATCACTCATATCGACACCACACCGGCTCAGGGTTTGCCACACAGGCTCTGGGATTGCCACACAGGCTCGGGGTTCGCCACACAGGCTCGGGATTCGCCACACAGGCTCGGGGTTGCCACACAGGCTCGGGATTTGCCACACAGGCTCGGGGTTGCCACACAGGCTAGGGTTGCCACACAGGCTTAAATATGCCACATAGGCTCTATTCTTGACAGGTCTCCCCCACTACAAGCCACCTATAAACAAATGAAGTCAATAAACCTATGCTCTACATCATTCAGTTCAAGTTGCTACCCCAACATAACAACGCGACTGGACATTTATACACCCAATACATGAGCTTTACAAAATACACTTAACCTTAATTCCTCATACGTAAATGGCAGTACTATGACAATTAATATGTGAACTGTACTTACATTGTACATTGCGGATCAAATACCTCACATCCCCATCTCCTCATATTCTCACATAAAACTAACACTCAGCCATCTCCAACTGATCTGGTCTCTACAACTGTTATTTCCAGACTGAATTGAAACAATGAATCTACCCCCCCAGCCAAACAAAGCAACATCAGAGACTAGGCTAAATATCAACACCTTGTCACATTCAGAGCTATGGTTCAAGCGTTTCCCTACCGTTATCAAAACATGGTTCTGGCATCAAAGTAAACTAATTAGGCTACACGTCAACATAAACACTAAACAGGAACAGAGTCTCACAATTTGCTGGGAAACTTAGCAAAATTTAGCCGAATAACGGGAATGTAAAGTATTGTATTAAAGGGGTATGTAGAAATTTGTGACAATGAATAATTCTAGATTACTATATCAGTGACTGGGAAAGGATTTTTTCATGTGAGAAAAGTTCTCATCTTTACAAATATCGATGAGCTTTTAAAACAAGCTATGGGATTTTCTGTTGACTTTTATGGGATTTTCTCTTGACTTTTATGGGATTTTCAGCAAATACATTTTGTGAACGTCTAACTGTTTCAGTGGAAAAAAATACACCACGTAGACGCTTGCGATTAACATTCAAGGCGTACTGAGCGTCTGTTGTTTTTTTTACTGCGGAATTAATTAAAATCTTTTCGCATGGTGACAAAACTGCACACAAGACCGAGCACTGTGTAATGTACTTCAGCGTTTTTCGAATCGTACTCTACAATGTCGGTGCGACGTAAAATCGCATTGGTGAACATTCCTTTGCAATTTGTCTCAATTTTATGCGCAGATATCGCATTTCGCATGGGTTTCACTGTCACTGATATATGATGAGATATAGTTAGTACCCACTAGTTAGTACCCACTTATCAATAACAGTTCGGTGTCTCCAACGTTGATCTGTAGATGTTGCTGTGTAGAATAGTAGAAGTAGTTGTAGTCACGACCCGGACCAGATGTGCAGCCGTAAATGACTGTAGTATTCCGACCCGTATACCCGGAAACGAAGTCGATCTAGCGAAGTAGTGACCCGAGCTGTACAGTATTGCTACTTGTTGGATCCAAATAAATAATACACATTACATACTTCATTACTACTTTCAACATTAGTTAACTTCAATTTAATGTTTAAACACAATATATTAAATATGTATTATTTAGTTTGTTCTATTAAATGCAAAACGATTATGTAATTAATAACGACCAATTTTTTAAACTGACATTTTGTTACAATATACCCGTTAAATTGGAAATTAAATTACTTATTTAATTCCACTGTTATAATTGTTTATATCCTCTGTCTGCCATTTGTTCAGCTCTTCGTGTATACGATGGATGTAGAATGTATCTATATTTTATATGAGTGAAGGCTAATTAAAATCAGTTGAAAAGCATATTGCTTATTAGTCTCCAAGGTTGTGCCCCAAGTTTTGTATATTGTTGTGTTCGTTACGTGTAAACGTATTGTGATGTGGGGATTGGCCACTTGTGCTGTTATTAAGAGTTCTCTCCTGCTGCTGCAGCTAGAGTTTAACTTTGTTTATATTTCAAGGGGATACATACGCTTTCAATATCAAAATTTAATTTTTTCATATTTTAAACAACACAAATGACAGGACGAATATGAGGAAAGTTAAAATAAAAACATGTACCATAGTTCATGTTGTTTGTTTAACATGAACTTCTTCATAACGACAATTTTATTCCTAGCGCAATTTCGATACCGACACGATTTAACCGTGTTTGTGGTAAAAGCAAAAAACGTGTCCACGTGTCGTATAAACAAACTGCACAGAAAGCCCCTAATGGGACATTTTTTAAACCTTGATATTCTTATTATCTTTAATCATTAAATGTGTTATGAGACTAAACTGTGAACTATAAACAAATCTAACCACACGTTTTGACAAAAATGCGATTTTTGTTATCACCCCCCATTTGTCTATTTCAACCTAAAATGTCTTTGGGGTACACTTACAAAAATGACTGACGAAACTTATTTTATTTATTCCTTAATAGCTTTATTTGATACATTTAAAATGTATGTATTGAAAAAGTATAAAAAACGTAAGTACTTTTGACAAAAATACTTATGTCCTTAAATATGGCTACGCATATTGTAAACAACAACAGATTTCATAACAGTAAAAAACGCCAAACACCAATTCCTTTCCTTTTTTCATAGTATGCCAAAATCAGTAAAACCAAAATATATTACAACCTCATCTGAGAGGGAAAAGGTGTAACTTGACATAGGTTCAACCAAAAATCGCAAGGTAAGTCATTTGGAATGAAGCAATCCTATGTTATAAAAACTGAAAATTATTATAAGCAAATAATTAAAAGCAAATATGTTAAAATAAAAGTTTTTTCTTCTAATTATAATCTAATAGCATTATTAAATGAATTATTTTTGCATTAATGTTAAAGAAATAGTGCTTTGTGTTAAATTGTGTAAATAAAAAACCCAACTAGCTGGGGTTCACATATCCATGGGTACCAAATACAGAAAAATAATAAATATTATTTTATATTGTGTTTCAAAAACAAATCATTTGACATTTTCATTACGTTAGGTTAACAAGAGTTTAAAAAAAAAAAAGACAGATCTTTGGGATAACTTCCTTCAAATATCTTCTTGAAGCCTGTGACTGTTGGTAAACTGTCACTGTTTTTGGATAAGAAGGTGTCTCTTAGACCATCCTCACCAGTTCGCCGATACATAACTTTTAGATGATTTTTACAGCGGTAGATCTCATCAAAATTCCTCAGTGGAACACCCGAGTTTACACAATGGACCGTATTTTAAATTATCCAACGGAACACCAAACTCGATCACCCGATGTTTCGCTCTCCACCCATCTCGACTGACACCGTTACCAAGTTTTACATGTGAATGCATGTTATTGCACAGCGATGAGCACGGATTTCATTCACGCAGATATGTTTTATATACGAATAATTAGGTTCAATAATAATACTTCTTCGAAGTTTATTTTAAAGTATTTTAACTTGAGTGTTATGAAATACACCAGGAGCCGTATTCACCAATATCCTTAAGTATAATATTTAGACTTTGCTTCAGCTTTAGACTCAGACTCAAACCTCAGCTATAAAAAATTTAATTCACGAAACTCAAAATGGTCAATTTTAGACACGGACTCGGAACGCTGAGTCTAAAATTCTGAGTCTACTATTTGTAGACTTACGTACTATAATCACGGCGTAACGTTCTAAAAACGTAATGAACCAACATGGCCGCCGCACGTAGGCATTTGCGTGAAGATATACTTAATTACAATGTGCGGGTCGAAAGAGTGTTCCTCGACCGGACGAATCCGTTGGAATTATAGAGAGATATAGAACTATATAAACGGTACCGGTTTTGTAGGACGTCTTTACTCTACAAATGTGGTTGTGCTCTGAAGAATTGGAGCGGAATACAAAAATGAGTCTGCCGATTCCGGTCGCTCTGGCAGTGTGCACATACCGACCTACAGCTCACCGTCGCTGACAGCACTGGCCTGTCACAGGCAACTGTTAGCCGTGTCTGTGCTCAGGTCAGTGCAATACTGGCTGCCAAAGTGCCAGAATTTGTGCGCTTTCCAACCGGAGCAGATGCGGCACATGTCAAACAATGGCTTGGCTCAAGCGCTGGTACGTAGGTCTGTCTAATTGTGGATGTGTATGTATGTAATAGTGTTAAATGTTAAATTACACCGCGTTGGTTTGTTTACAATTTTGTGAATAATCTCTAAGCTGATTAGTTCACTACAACCCACGAATTAAGCGTGTTAACACCATTTAAGAAGCTAACTTTTGTGTGTTAAATATATAAAATGCAATAATGTGTTACTGGAAGAAGGTAATCATACATATGCCTGGAATTTAAGGTATTATGCTATCATTGCATTTTTATTTTAATAGTGTTATTAGCCATTCTATTTTTAGATACCATCTTCGTATAGTTATTGTCTTAAATATGAGCGATCAGTTTCAGCTTGTACCTTGGCGCAGTTGGTAGCGTGTCTAACTGATATTCATATGGTACGTGGGTCGAATTGCCACTACACCAAATTTATTTAAATATAAATTTTCATGTTTATTTTATCATTTTCATTACTTGCAAAGTAGTGAGTACTTTATGAAATCACCATTGTTAGATACATACAGTTAACGTAAAAAAGATGTGCGTATTTAAAATGTACAGTAATGTTATTTTGAAGTTGATCTGTTCAATAGTGTCAGCAAAATGTGTTATTTTAATTGATCTGTGATTATGTATTGTTAAATATACACTAATGAAAGCTCCCTACGCATCACATACGGTATTCAGAGCTCCTTGTAATACATAGGAAAACGCATGGAAAGAACAATAATAATCACCATTCATTTGGACATGATGACCACTTAATTTCTTTCTATGCGGTACTGCATTGAGCCATACCTCATTGTGTACACTGTTATGACTCAATAATGGTGCAATTGTACTATTGGAACGTGTTTGCATATCACTATATCGTGTTTAGATTACATGTTACTGTATTTTACTGTCTTTGTTATGTATTGAAATGAGCTTTGAATTTGTGATGCGTTAGGAGTTTTGATTAGTATATATCCATTTGTGTAAATGAACAACAGCTGTCTCAGCACAGCGCGCTCGAATATTCAATCCTATTTGATTATATATAAAAATCCAGGGCGACACATTCCGCCTACAGTGGATTTATGTTTATAAGAAATTTCATTGAAACAGAAAATACCATGAAAGCGAATATTGTCGTCCTGGTTTAGCTTTATTTTTGTGAGCACAATTCTAATCGTTTGTACTCACGACTGTTTTTATGCTGCAAAATGTATTATTATTGTAGAGATCGAGTGATAACACCTGTCATTTTTGAAGGGCAAAATTAACAAAGGCAACAACATAATAATAAAAATGGGGAAAACACATACACTGCTTGAATTAGCCAACTTGGGGAAAAGACATACACCGCTTGAATTAGCCAACTTGGGGAAAAGACATACACTGCTTGAATTAGCCAACTTGGGGAAAAGACATACACTGCTTGAATTAGCCAACTTGGGGAAAAGACATACACTGCTTGAATTATCCAGCTGTTATTTATTTAATTGTATACAATATGAATCAATGTAATGAATATTGCATTAATCATTCCATATAAATATGAACGACATTGTCTCAACTGTAATTAACCAGATAGAATAATTAACAAAGTAAACAACTAAACACAACGATTTGTTGTTTCTATGTTTCATGTTGAATCATAATGACCAATTACCAATTACAACTCTATGCATGTCAACTTTATAGTAGAAAATGTATATAACAATGTTATTCAAATTAATAAAACAACATGTTTGTATTAGTAATATTTTTAAAAAAGTATTTCAATCCTTTTCAGTTTCCCTAATGCTATCGGGTGTATTGATTGCACCCACATGCAAAAATCAAAAAGCCATCAGAGAATGTGGAAGATTTCATCGGCCGTAAGGGAGTTCTAACACTCGAAGTTCAGGTACAAACATGTATATCCACACAGATTAATTATATCTTCACAAATCGTGTTAACATAGAACATAATTAAATAATTATGCTGTAATATTTTCAGATAAAGTGAAGTATCAACAAACCACTATTTGTATTATATGTTGTGTTACATTGACAGCAACTGAATTCTTTATAGGCTATATGTGAGGCCAACTACAAGATAACGAGTTTCACTGCGAACTGGCCAGGCCGGGCCCATGATGCCAGAATATGGAGAAACTGTGAACTGAGGAATCAGTTTGAAAATGGTAATACAACATATTGTATAACATACAATTTCACTAAACAAAAATGGATATAAATAATTAGATTGTATTCATTTTCAATAAACAATAGCTGTAGAAATATACCTACAATACTTTGAACGCAACATATTATTACGAGTATAAGATGCCCATTTAACAACTGTGACAATATTAGAAGACAAGTATTAAAATATCATCTATATTACAAAATAATTTACATCAGTAAAAAATATAACCTACTTTTTCAACCAGTTCTCTGATAACATAACGATTAATAAAAAAGTTTCATGTAAAATTAATATATATATATTTTACGAGTCTAAATCCCCAAGCCTGCAGGATGTGTTACCAATACAAAGTTAAACATATTATATTTAACAATTTATTATTTGTTCTTGCCAAAATAAGACAGCATCCTGGGCTTCTTATCGGTGACAGTGGATATGGATGCCCTCGGTATATGATGACACCGTACAATGAATCCTGCCCAGGAAACGTTTAACAGATCACTGTGCAGGACCAGAGTTATAATAGAGCAGACATTTGGAATGTTAAAAGGCAGGTTTGGCATTCTAGGAAGAAAGGTCCGGGCTACGCCCCGGAGAGCTGTCAGACATATATCTCGACGCGTTTTAAATTTATTGAGCAGAAACCGTTTTTCTATTTTTAGTAATGAAGACATTGACCTTGAACACACCCACCGCATAGCCAATCCCAGAGAGGTCTCTATATAAGGTATCTATGTATAAAGTTTCATTGAAATATCTCCAAGCATTTTCAAGTTACTGAGCGGAAACAGTTTTTCTATTTTCAGTAACGGTGACCTTGACCTTAAATCCCACCCACCCCAGATGCAATCCCAAGCGAGTTCTCTGTATAAGGTATCTATGTATGAAGTGTCATTACAAAAGCTTAATCTGTTCTCAAGAGCGGAAACGAAAAGTTGACGCCGCCACACAACGACCAACCCCAATCTAAATAACCAAAATTTTTGTTCCAAAAATATGGTTTATAAAAAACTTTTAACTTGGCCGGACAGAGTAACCGATGGACGGATGGTTCAATAATAATATGCCCTCCTCCTGGGACATAAACATAGAAACGAAGGTACTGGTACATATTAAAATATTGGTAGACAATGTGATTGTCATGTCCGTCGGTCCTTCTGTTCATCCGTTTGTTCGTGACAAGGTTAAGTATATATTACTGTTTCGACTAGCACCAACATCGCTTACTACAACACTTGGATACTTACAACTTTGTTGCTTATGACCATTCCCTATCCACCCATATCACCCAAACTCACTTTGACCTTGACCTAATATGGAATAAGTAATAGGCTTTCCAGCACCAAACGGGGGCATGTGTGTTTATCAAACACAGAAGCTTGTTTAAATTATGAAGTACCAGTACCCTTTAACATTATTTTAATACAGAGCAGTGTCTAAACGCTGTTTAAAACTGCCATTATAGTACAAAGTTTTTGCTTGAAGATAGTTTGCATAATTTTCTTCATTTTTTATTTTTAAATGATTTAATTTTTTCTCCAAATTAATTTTGTCAATTTCACAATTAAGCTTTTCAATTTAAAGATTCAACTTTTTATGTCCATTTTCAGATCCTCGGCTGTCAGAGAACTCATGCTGCTGCTCCACTGCATTCGCTGCATTCGCCTATCTGCATTCTTGGAAAATGCTGGAAAAAAAGATGATTATACTGCATGCGTTATTGTAGATATGTCAGTATATACTATTTGTGTGTATCGGGATGTGATGTATTCTGTTGCAGTTGTCCACATTATGCAAATTAATTTGATAATTTAAAAGTAAAGATATATTACCTTAAAGTTAATGTTAAAAGTACCACTATTGATTTTTTCAAACTTAAAAACATCTAAGAAAGTGCCAAATAATTAACCTACATTCTTTTCTTTTCACTACATTATCCACATTCATTGGTTCTGAAATTACACAATATATCATTGAACATGTAAATTTACAAGTCTTTTCTTTGAAATTGTATCAGCTTTTGATGTTTAATTGCACAAAAGTCATTAATACTTAAATATAAAAAAATATTAGTTTTATGTATATATTTGATTATGTAAACAAAATTAACATTGATGCATGTGCATTTATAGTTCAATATATAATTACCTTCTTGTTCACTGCTGCAATCTGTTTCTGATCATAATACAGTGGTTGTTGTTGTTTGTGCAGGTGCTACTGAAATGTAACGTACATGTTTCATTACATGTGTTTTGTAATCTTCATAACGGCCTAAGTGAAAAATAGTACAAAACGATGACTGTCCCCAAAAAGTATGTACGTATAGTGTTATATGTCAATAGCTACAGTAAAAAAAGTAATGTCCAACAAATAATCACGAACGACACGACCAATGTTATATGCATTATATATTATGGGGTCATATAAGAAGAACAATAGGAAAACAAGTGCCACACAATTTACTTACATTTCTTCCTTTTCACTGTCGTATCCACAGCCTTGGTACTGAAATAACAAAATTTATTAATTGACATGTAAATATTAAAGTACTTTTTTTCAATACTATATTTGCTGTTGATGTTGTAATGCACAACAATTATTTAAATTGGAATGTGTCATGAATTTAATGCTGGTATATTTGTATGAATAGTATTCATGAATACTGCATATGTAAATATAAATAGCATTGATTTGTTGGTAAGGGTGTAATAGAGAATGTATATGTATACATATTTATAATTGAATAGTACATTCTCGTCCAATGCTGCTATTTCTTATAGCAGATGGCATTAAAATAGTTGATTTTTCCTGTGCTGAAATACAACATTAATGTCAGTTTATATTTGTATAATTCAATAACTGATTAATTTTAACTGATTGAATTACAGTCTCAAATACAATGCCATTTTTTATTTTCGACCCCTGCAGTTCAATGTTAATGATTTCATGTAAATTATAGATGCACTTTTTTTTCTTGTTAGTCATTAAATCTATAATTATTAAATTATTTAAAGTGCACATACATTTTTGTACTGATTTGTTGTTTATTCATGTTTTCATATTTAACAATTATGTTAGACATATATGTATGTTAATAAACAAACTGTTATAAAACATATTTATATATTACAATTAAATTTAATGTAGATCTACCTGCATTAACAGAGTCAAGACTTTTTTGTACTACAACCGGTGCAGTCTGTGCCATCACCACTGAAATACAACAGCTATTTTTACAATGTCATCTACTTTAACCACGCTTACTTAAAGATTAAAGGTATGACAATGATATCAATATTAATGTAATATTGCACTTTATAAAAATTTATTACTTATTCATCTTAAAATTCGCTCACTGAAACATGTATGCATTTCTCAAATTGTTATGAATAGCAATTATTATAAAATTAATAAATAAAGAATTGCATGACATCTCACATGGTATTCTTTTGATATTTCCCTTAAATATTAATATTATAGTATCAGTATGTGTACTAGTTGCTTGTAGTAATTAATGAATGCTTACAATCAGAATCAACACCTCCATAGATGCCATCAACTACTGGATGACCCTCCATTGTTGAGGCCTGCACCTCCTCTGATGGTGACAACTTCACCTGAGACCCACCACCAGTGGGTGGATGTCGCATCTCTCCAACTTTCTGAACACCTGCTTTAATAAACATACATGTCAATTATAATTTGAAAACTTCAAATGTTTAAGCTTTACAAGACAGGAAGTTAAGTTTTAACTGACATTAAGTAGTCATAAGATTTAACCACATATGCAGTTGTTCAGTTTATGTTGAACATATGCCCAAACAGAGATAATTCAAATGCAATCGTGTGTTAGTAGATTCTGAATTTACAATTACTGAATACCACTTTAGATTAAGTGTACCAGTCATTGTGCTTTCCTTATTTAACAGGATCCGGTAAAAGGATCAATTCATAATGGCAAAGTACGTAAATCCGGACAGTACTTAAATCTGGACAAATAAATGTGTTTTCATGATCAAGACCAATAACACTATGGCAATAATTGATGCACACGACTGTCTCAGCATCATATGTCACGTTTCAACAGAATCGATTGGGTAATAACTAACTCACTGTTTCTTTAACTTCATTTCAAATGTGAAATTGTTCAAAAATTAGCAAAAGTGTCCATATTTAAATAATTTGACAGTATGTTATTGTTTTTTACCATTTGGAATGAAAAATTACAAAATTTAAAATGAAAAACTCCCAACTTCATATATGAAATGTGAAACTAAGTTGTAAATATTGAAAGTAATTGTATGATTATATACAAACACTATGATATACAAAATTTAACAAATATATCTAATTTAAGCAATTCAGTAACTAATCCATTTTATTAAATGTTTTCCAATTTGCAAGATCACGACCGGAATTGAAGGATGCCACACCGATTATAAAAAGCTTTGAAAAAAATGGCTGCTTAACAAAACAGATGCAGGAAAAAAAACATACAACGGCACTTCGAATTGTGGAACTTTTTTCGGCACTGATCCCAAGACCGAGCAACCCCAAATTCTCTGAAATTGTAGAATACAACAACACCATTTTATATGTGTTGCAATAAAATACACAAAATAAGAAGACCTTAAAAAATGATTTTTAATCATCATAATTAACATTATTCTAGGTGGCTAAAAAGTATTTTATGCAAATTCAATTAAACAACTTTTGCATTAAAATTGTAATAAATTTCTGATAAAATTGATGTAAAAGAAAATATTTTTTATAACCAAAGTAGATAGTGTAATTAACTTAAATTTACATAAACAGTCATATATGCTCGATTCTTTAGATACCGTTCCTCTTAATCACACTATGAAATCGTACATCAATAATGTTTTACCATACCAGTTTTTTAAAACACATAAAATACAAACAAAAAATCTTTAAGTTTAATTTTAAAATGCAAAATATATAAAATTTATTTTTATAAACAAAGGACACTCAGCCTGCATGTAGAACAGGTAAAAAAATAACATGAATATTTCGATACCGTTGCTTGTCTTTCTTTGGGTTACGACATCCTCGTCGAATGGTGCACACATTTTTGTTCTTTACAAATTTATAGAGTAATCTATTTTGATCTTTATTTTATTTAAATATTTTTCAGTTTAATTTCTTAAAGTGTGAATATCGATCTAAAAGGGGTAGCAGCACTGCTGTTTAACACAAGACCAGAATATGTTGTCCATAAATGCTAAATGTAGCACATTCAAAGAGAGATTTTTTGTTACCTGTATAACACGATTATGTGGCTTTATTTACTCAAAGATTAGGTTTGCATAAAAAGCATATATTTTCAGACAATTACTGAACACACTATTTTTCCAGAGCATTTGTGAAAAAACAGTATTTTAGATAGAAAGGTTTATGAAAAATAAGGGGTACTAGCCTGCTAAAAGTTAAACTTTAAAAAAATATTACTGATGATGAACAAATAATGAGTACACTTTTCATAGCCTTTCAAAACGATATTATTCAAAATTCCATCGCTAACTGTCAATGAACTAGTTTAGTTCAGTTTAAGGCGAATATAAGTACGAGAAATAATGGTACGAATGGGTCGTTTTATTTTTAAGACAGTCAAACAATGAAATGCAGTAAAGGCACTTAAAAGATATCTTCTATCCCTGTTCCTACGCTTATCAACTCAATAAAAACACACACATCCATGATGAATGTAAGGTTCAACTAATAGCTATATCTTGATAAGTTTGATGTTAAATTTAACGAACAAAAATAACACAAATTTCGTCAGAAGTCAACAGGAAATAGTTTTGTTTCAGTTATGCCCCTTACTTACATTGTGTATTTTCGGGCGTTAGCAACATGTTACCGGTAAAATTGTTTTCGTTTAATGATCGTATCTTAATATAATTTCTTTAAATATATCGTGAATATTCCATTAGTATTATTATATACTCACAACGAAAGTCGGGTGGCGATCTCCTGCCATTTTTTCCTACAGAGAAATGATATTTTCTCCGCCCCTGACCCTCTGTACTCGCCAAACAGAAGACCCCAGTTGTCCCGAACTAGCGCGTTTAAAACAACGTTGGCTGGTTCGGACCAAACTGGTGCCTTCTGTTTTTCGGCGTAGCTGTCTAAGATCACTTTTGACCTAGATTTCTTACAATAATTATGCAGCGGGAAAATTTAATGCCAATAGAATTGGGCAAATTTTCTAATTTTAGAGAATGGAAACTTACATGTACAACAATCGTTTAATGTCTACCAATTATTGTTGCATACTTTTGGGTATTAAAATTTACATAATTGTTTACATAAGCGGTTAAAGTAAAGTTGTAAACATTTCCTCGAATACACTCTAGAACTGAGGCTAATTGTGAACGTATTTTCTCATTGTATGCCATAAACAGAATGCTATATTCATTCACGTAACGATATAACTATTGTGTATAGCCTACATTTATATAAGCGGTACGCTCTATAAATAGCAATTGTGCAATGTTCCCATTCATAAATCTCATTCCCAGAGTTGCCGTTCCATGTAGCCCATTGATTCTAGCGAGTTCAACACATTTCAGAAACTGTGCTCTCATTCTAAAAATAGCGCGCGTAGCTAGCAGCCGTTGTATAGCTGTGTTAATATACTCGTATATGCATCCATTAGCGTTCAGAGAATCATAAACCTAAACATGTCAATAAATGGGGAATTTATATTTATAAACTTACTGTTCATTTGAATTTAAAATGTGGTTACGATTTATTAAGAATTATTTATAATTGAACCTTTCTATCAACTTCTGCAGTAGATGTTATTCAATCTGTAAAAAGATGCTACATTTTTCTATAGATAAAATAGTATGAAAGAAGATTCGGAATACGTCGACTTGTTATTCGCGTAGCATTAAAACACAATTTGCAATACTAATTATTTGCTTTAGCTCGTACCACTGCCATGAATAAGTTGTGAAAGAAATATGTTTAATAACATACAACTTTTTTGTTTTTTTCCTGCCTGGTTGTTAGGTTTTGAAAAATCATAGGGACGGTAATCATATAATGAAATTTGTATGGCCTTTTCACTGTTAAAAGACTTCTCGTCTTCCAGTAGAAATCTCATTTATGTACATTAGACATGTGCAATACTGGGACATTTCCAATAGTTGTTTGCATGTTGACTTAAGGTAGAAACGTCCTAACGACTCCGGAAATATCAGTTAACTTCCGCCGATTCGCCACTGACCGTAAATCTAATCGGACTGATCCGAAACGGACATTATGTTCGCGAAATAAACATTACTTTTTGAATTTTGAGTTATTTCCAATTAAATGTGTAAAATAAATGTGTATTGGTGATTAAAGATGAAGTGAAAATGTAGTTTGAACAAAAACAAGGTTCACTGGCATGGGGAATACCTTCAAATGACGTCATTGTTGGGAATTTCTGTTTACATTCAATCATGACGTTTTCGCGATAGGTCAGGAGTATTCACCAATAATAAAATCAAACTTGAACTCAGGCTCAGACTCAGACTTCGACTTACGTAAGACAGACTCAGATTTTGTATTTACGAACGTGTTATGACGTAGACTTGGCTAAGATTGTTTTCTTTTGATGACGTAACGACAATGCGCTCTTCAGATAGCGGAAGCGCGTAGTTGAACGTCACGCATAACAGCCGACATTTGCTATGGATTTCCCTATGGCTGTAGAAATTACTCCGAAACAATAACTGTCTTTAAAAAAAGACATTCGGCGTTGAAATTAATATTGAAATGTCAGTACCTAAACATAACAGAGGGCCACGATGATCGGTTACGTGACTTCTCAGACTCCAGATTTTTTGTCCCCACCAATATTAGGAGGCTTGTTGGACCCCAGATTTTTCGGACACCTTAAGAAAACTTCTCGGACCCAAAAGTAACTTTGAGATAAATTTATTAATTTAAAATTATTGTTAATATCTGTACCGTGAATAAACCGATCATACAGCTCCATGTTTTCTTCAGTGGTATATGAATAACAAAAATAATTTACGTTTACATAATTTGTATCTGAATTTGTCAAGCCAATTTAACAAATTAATAATGTATGAAAATAATTTCGGGAACGAATTATAATTATTATGTATTAGATGAGTCTATATAGTTATTGAAAGTACCGGTAATATATAATACATTCTTCTTAGAAGTTATCTAATATATACACGATTGGAAGTCAAATAAGCATTTATACTGTATATGCCAATAAATAAATATTCAGGGAACATTCAGCGATTTTTGAAATGTTTAGACTTTATTTTTGATAACACATCCATTAAAATTCACTAGAATTGTCACATGAGTGACGGATTTACCCCCACAATATGGCCTTGTCACAAAACTTGGCATCCATTCAAAAGAAATTGACAGAGAGAGAATGCTTTAATTTGTGAATGGTCAACAGTGTATTTGGAAAAAATTAATTTCAATAGGAGCCATCAACATTTAGTGGTTTGTAACCAAAGTTTAAATTGATCTGACTTTTTATGATGTTACACATATGTACCAAAAATAATTTAAATATGTGAAGCCTTTCATGAGTTATTGTCCATGTTTTTCGGAAATTTGAGTCAAAAAGGGGGGCCATAAATGTGTCAAAATTTAGTGGTTTGTAACCAAAGTCAAACTTGACCTGTATTTTATGATCCTACACATGTGTACCAATAATTATATCAATATGTCAAGCCATTGTTGAGTTATCGCCAGGAAACCATGTTTTAGGGAATTTATGTCAAATAAAGGGCCATAACTCTGTATAAATTTAGTGGTTTGTAACCAAAGTTGAACTTGATGCGTATTTAATGATGCTACGTATGTATACCAAGAATTATTTGAATATGTCAAGCCATTTTTGAGTTATCGTCTGGAAATCATGTTTTTAGGGAATTTTAAGTTAAAAAGGGGCCATAACACTGTCAAAATTTAGTGGTTTGTAACCAACATCGAACTTGACCTGTATTCTATGATGTTACTCATGTGTACCAAAAATTATTTCAATATGTCAAGCCTTTCTTGAGTTATCATCCGGAAACCATTTTTTAGGGAATTTTAAATCAAAAAGGGGCCATAACTCTGTCAAAATTCAGTGGTTTGTAACCAACATCGAACTTGACCTGTATTCTATGATGTTGTACATGTGTACCAAAAATTATTTGAATATGTCAAGCCTTTCTTTAGTTATCATCCGGAAACGAAAAACCAACAGACCGACAAGCTCACTCCTATATACCCCCCCCCCAAACTTCGTTTGTGGGGGTATAATTAGACTATGACGATTTGAAATTATATTTAATAGGGATATGATATATCAAGGGTTCCTATTACACTGTACATTATATTATATGATATACATGCGCTTTATAAATACATGTGCATGCAATAAATAAAACATAATATAATAAACAATAAGATATTTGATAAAAATAAATTAGCAAACAAGTCTGAAAAATTAAAACCCTAAGCAGAGATCAAACTCCTGACTTAGGAGACATATTAAACAAGAGGGCCCTAGGACGCTCACCCGAGACCTTGTAACCAAAATAGGAATTTGCATCCCCGAGGTGTGGCTTATTTTTATCCCAGGGGCATAATTTGAACAATCTTGAACAAACCTTGGGGTTTCAGGTAAAGATTTTAAAAGTCATTCTGCTACTTAAGTATATATAAACCATGTGACACCTTGGGGTGTGGCCAGATTTGACCCCAGGGGCATAATTTGAAAAATCTTGGTGAGGACTACTATGCAATTTTACGTAATACATATAGGAAACCTATGGGCCTTGCCGTTTCAGAGAGAATTTTTAAAGTCATTTTGCTATTCCAGTCTATATAAACTATGTGACCCCCGGGGCGTGACCAGTTTTGACCCCAGGAGCATAATTTGAACAATTTTTGTACAGGACCACATACACATACCAAATATGAAACCTCTAGGCATTGAGGTTTCAGAGAAGAATTTTACAGTAATTTTGCTATACAAGTTTATAAAAACCATGTGACCCCTGGGGTGTGGTCAGTTTTGACTCATGGGGCATCAGTTGAACAATCTTTGTAGAGGACCTCTATAGGATTTTACATACCAAATACGAAACCTCTGGGACTTGCGGTTTCATGAGATTTTTAAAGACATTTTGCTATTTAAGTTCATTTAAACCATGTGACCCCCGGGGCGTGGCCAGTTTTGACCCCAGGGGCATTATTTGAACAATCTTTGTAGAGGACCACTAATCGATGTTACATACCAAATAAGAAACCTCTGTGCATTGCGGTTTATGAGAAGATTTGCAAGGTCATTTTGCAATATATTATATATAAACCATGTGACCCCCGGGACGTGGCCGTTTGACCCCAGAGGCTAATTTGAACAAACTTGGTAAAGAACCACTAAAGGATGTTACAAACCAAATATGAAACCTCTGGGCCTTGCGGATTCAGAGGAGAAGATTTTAAAGTCATTTTGCTAAATATTCTATATAAACCATGTGACCCCCGGGGCATGGCCAGTTTTGACCCCAGGGGCATAATTTGAACAATCTTTGTAGAGGATGCCACATACCAAATATGAAACCTGTGGGCCTTGCTGTTTCAGAAAATATTTTTTAAGTTTTCATTTTTAAAATCTATTTCTAGCTCTGGTGACCTCCATATGCAGAGGACCGTAACGATTTTAACAACTTCGAAAGAGGGTCACACAATGATCATTCCTGTGAAGTTTGGTAAAAATCTGGCCAGGTGGTTTAGGAGATGTCGTTTGAATGAAAAGTTGACGACGGACGCACGCACGCACGGACGACGGACAATGCGCGATCACAAAAGCTCACCACGAGAGCTTTGTGCTCAGGTGAGCTGAAAACGACAGTATTGGTTAAGCACTTTAACCAACTGCGTTGTCATGCTTGGTAAGAAGTAGAGTGTAAACTCTGGTTATAGAAAAAAATTACAAGTATGACGTCGAAATGTAAACATGAAAAGGGCCAAACAAACAAGACCCATATTATAAATAGATATTTATCGCAGAATGCGTGCGCTCTTTTTTTCAGTGTATATATCCTGTTTTAACCATTATAATGTCAGTATTAATCTGAATTTCAGAATTTTGTTAAGAAATGTCCCCCTGGAGGCCCTTTTCGATGACGTAGTCCTTTTTAAATTGCAGAGTTCATTGCGGTTGTTCAAAATGTAGAAGGATAACACATTTGCCCTAAAAGGGGTATATCAAAGGCTTGTTAAAGAGTGTATGTACGATCTCATCAAATTTTCATACACAAATATGACTGAAAATAATACGTATAAAACATTGATAAATAAGAAACTAGAATAAAAGTTAAGAACTGATATTCGAACATCCTTTGAAATTAGAGCTTTACGCCGTTTAAATACTGTTCCTCTTCCAGTCGAAAACTCATTCATGTCCATTAGACATGTACACATTTAGGAAATCCCCAATATTTGTTGCGCGTTGACTTAAGTTCTGTGCAGATTGTTCATTCGACGCATGGACACGTTTTTTGTTTCTTCCTTAAAAACGATTAAACCTTTCGGTATCGGCGTAGCACTAGGAATACATTTGTCGTTATCAGGAAGTTTATGAAAATAACAACATATAAAATATGGTACAAATAACTGTTTTAATTTACCTCGATTACATTCGTCCTCTAATAAGTATTAATGAACATATGAGAAAATGAAATATTGATAGAGAAATCGTATATATCCCCTTTAAACCGATAAAACGTTGATGAATAACAAAAAAGAATAACAGTTCAGAAGAACTGACATTCGAAAATCCTTAATATTAGAGCTTTACACCGTTAAAATGGACACGCTTTTTGTTTCTGCCACAAATACGATTTATCGTGTCGGTATCGGAATACGTCGAACTGTTATTCGTGTAGCATGAATACACAATTTGCAATACTAATTATACACAGGAACCCCTGATATATCATATTTCTACTGATATAATTTAAAATCGTCATATTCTAATGAATTTTATGGTTGCGTTAAAAAAATAAAGTCTTACATTTCAAAAATCGCTGAATATTCCCTGACTATTGCTTTTTATTGGGATACACAGTATAAATGCTTATTTGACTTCAGATCATTATTATATTAGATAGCATGAATGGTATATTACCGGTACTATAAATAACTATATATACTCGTCTGATACATTATAATTTTAATTCATTCCCGAAATTATGTTCTTACATTGTTAATTTGTTAAATTGGCTTGACAAATTCAGATACCAATTATGTTAACATAAATTATTTTGGCTATTCATATATCACTGGTGAAAACATGGAGCTGTATGATTGGTTATTCACAGCATAGATATTAATGATAATTTTATTTAATTTTTAAATTAATAAATTTATCTCAAATTAACTTTTGGGTCCGAGAAGTTTTCTTATAGTGTTCGAAAAATCAGGGGTCCTATAAGTCTCCTAATATTGGTGGGGACCAAACAAGCTGGGGTCTGAGAATTCACGTAACCGATCATCTTGGCCGTCTGTTTAGGTAATGTTTAAATGACATCTCAAAATTAATTTCAACGCCGATTGTCTTTTTTAAAGACATTTCTTGTTTTAACTTTCCTCGATCATGTTCGTCCTCTCATATGTGTTGTTCACAATATAAAAAAAGGAAATGTTGATATTAAAATCGTATATATCCCCGTTAATGAAATGTGTGATATTTAAAACAAGAGGGCCCTAGGACGCTCACCTGAGACCTTGTAACCCAATTGGAATTTGCATCCCCGAGGCGTGGCTTATTCTTATCCCAGGAGCATAATATGAACAATCTTGAACACACCTTTCGGCCTTGCGGTTTGCTGCCCGACTCAAACTCTAATCGACTCTGAATTTATACATAAATTATAAGTTCTAACAACGTCAGCATAATGTCTACACAAGACATAGGTCTGAGCATCGAGTAGTAAATAAGCGCTGAATCATTTCGAGATCTTCATTGTAACTTCGTTTGACGTCGAGTTAGTGTCTGTTAACATAAAATATAATAACGCTCCTTCCATGTGCTTCCGGTAAAACTCATGACACATATACGAGTGCTCATGCGCGGCGCCAATACTGTCTCCTAAAGCCGTAACAGAAATACAATGCCTTCTATCACACGGTCTGTATCTCAATAATGTTGGCTCAGAAGATAATGCAGGCTTCAGAGGAGTAGAGAGTTGGGTACGACAGTTTATGAGTAATTGTAGTTTCACCCTACCCCATGCATTATGTGTGCCATAGATCTGAATAACGCGATCCATTATCTATTTGCAGGTACTAACTTTCGAAAATATTAGTAAGATAAACGTATAAAAACAAAGAAATGATTACAAAACATATGCCAAATCAGCGGAAAACGGTCTATTTTAATCAGTATTATATAAAATATATTTAAGCATTATTTTTATACTAAACATGGGTAAACAAAGCCCAATCATCGACAATGAAAATGCAGTCTTGTTTGGTTTAGTAACATATGTATGTTTCTAAAAAAAAGGAGTTTTCAAAGCTATTTGCACCTAATTGGATAATGGCTTGTATCAACACAACGGGTTTCCATGTGTTATCGACAGTACAGACTGTGCACATGTATGATATTGAATCTAGAAGCCGCAAGGATAGGAAAAACATTATTTTATCTGTATTGACTGTATAAGAATCGTGTCTGATAAATAGATGTGAACAGAAAGAGCTACCAAAACATCAATGTACAGGTGCCCGAGGTAGAGTGTGCACGTCTATCAATAGAAATTAGTATGTTTATCATTCTTGTATAATATCCGTTCTTAGGTTCTTGCTTTTACAATGTTCACTCTCATTAAAGAGGGTATGTATGATCTCACCACATGTTTATAAAAACATATACAAGTAAAATTAATCCGATACAACGTTAATAAATAACAAAATAGAATAACAATTCAGTTTGTTTGTTTGCTGATTTGGGTTTTACGGCAACTCAACACATTATGGTCATATCGTGCAGTTTACGTATGTTCATTTCTAAATAGATTTCGAAATGTGAACTAAATTGTGTTGTATGTGTTTATCTCTTTCAAATACTGGATTAATGTATAATAAGATGGCACTGTTTGGAAAAGTTCTTTTGATCAATTAACTTGGAAATACCTATCGCGAATATCAATGAGGTCTGTGCAATTAATAAGCATATGTCTGACAGTAAACTGTTCGTCGCAAGGTATACACTGAGGTGCTTCTTCTCTGTTTAGAATGTACGAATGTGTTAATCTGGTATGTCCTATTCTGCAGCGAGTTAAACAATTTGATCATGTCGGTCTGAAAGAGTAAAAGGTTTTGCGTAATCGAGACTAGGCTTTATCTCTTGTAATTTGTTACGGGTTGCCTCGTTCCAAATTGCTTGCAATTCTGATTGAATAAGTTTATTAATTCCTGGTTTAAAATCACAATTGGGTAATTGAACATTGACAATCTGTAGACTAAGAGATTGTTTTGTTAACGTATCAGCTTTCTCATTTCCACGTATTCCAATATGGCTTGGTATCCAACAAAAGGTGACTGTTTTGGTTTGTAAAATATCATGTAATTTTAAAAATAATTTTTTAATCAAAATATTATCTTATTTGCGATTTTTGATAGGTTATAGCACAGAAAGCGAATCGGAGAATATAATGAGCTTACTACTAGAGTGATTTGAAATGTAAGAGCTACGTCAATGGCTGTGGCTTCAGCAGAAAATATAGATCCATTGTCTGGAAGTTTCATTTTACTTAAAAACTTGTATGAAAAGTAGCACAACCAACACGGTCTCCATCCTTTGACCCGTCGGTGTATAAATGAATAAAATCATTGTTTTCTTCTAAACAATTTGCTAATTTTGCTTTTAAAATTTCAGGACTGTTAGAGGATTTGCTTAACTTAGATATACTTATATTAACTTTTCGAGAGTTGTAAGTCCATGGTGGGATATTCTCAACGATATTTTGTAAAACAGATTGAGGATTTATATTTAACTATTTGAAGTAATTTTTAAACGAAGGCCGATATGTTTTATTTCTTTCTGTTTCTTTTCAAATTGTTGGGCAAACTTTGGTTTGAATATAATTTTACAGGCAGGATTTTTTTTTTATCGGCAGCGATTCTTGATGCATATTGGAGTGATAGCTTTTTTCGGCGTAGTTTTAAAGATGGTTCACCTGCTTCAACGTAAAGACTGGCGATGGTCGGAAAGTGCCAAGGGCTAGACGTAGACCCTGGCTGTGAATAGTATCAAGCATTTGCAAGTAGGATTTACGTGCAGATCCGTACACAATTGAGCCATAATCCAACTTGGAGCGAACAAGACTCCTATACAATTTAAGTAAAGTAATAGTATCAGATCCCCAGTTAGTATGAGAAAGAACTTTAAATAAATTTAAAGCTTTAAGACATTTGGTTTTCAGTTGTTTAATGTATGGAACAAAAGTTAGTTTTTTTAAATCAAATATGACCTCTAGGAATGTTGCTTCGTTAACTACAGGTATTTTGGAGACAGAAATATAAAGTTTAGGGTCTTCGTGAATTTGTCACAATCGGCTACCAAAAGCTGGCCTGTTATTTTGAATAAGACCGAGCTGAGGCAAGACATCAGGCAAGACCCTAGAGTTTTATTATTTCGTTGGTCAATCGCAGTTGCTTACAGACAAAGCCATCGTGCCTAGTAGGGAATGCTGGATGGCGGACTACGATCGGCAGGCTTATCGATCCATTTATGGCAGGTGGTCTGAGGTCCCCCATCACACACCAACTAGGGCCTTGCTTCATTACTTAAAAGCTGAACCCGTAAGCTTGAAAGAAGTGATTGATACTCTTGAGAGCACTGGTGTCCTGCCTGACAAGGATAGGATCATATGCCTGGTGTTTAAAGAGAAAGAGCTTAAGATTGAGAATGCCCGGCCTTTCACCAAGCTCACCTACAACGCAAGGTTATGGCAAGTTGCAACCGAAAAGAAGTTAGGTGACCCTGGGATACTGAAGTATATTCAAAATTCATCCATGATTATGGGAGAGCAGGAGCTCATCAAAGCAGTGAGCTACCTGACTGGTGAGATGGCCAGATCTAACAGGGTGGTCACAGTGACAGACTATTTAGGATGGTGTAGATAATTTTCATATACATCAACCATAGGCACATTCACATCAGTCGATCGCCTATTTGGTCTTGCATGGGTGTATTCCTACACCCACATCTTTTCTATCTGATCAAACCATACAGGTCAATGTTGATTCTACAAAAGCTTTGAGTGTGCTGGTGCACAACTAGACTTGGAGAATTTGCCTACAACGAAAGCCCTCAGTTCTGGATCAAGGTATATGCTTCTTCCAGTTGAGGTTGTTTGCTAGGTGGAGTTCACCTGTCACAGAGAGGCTAGCAAAGTTCCTGGGTTCTCGGGTTCTGTCTGTGGAGACCAAGACTCCTCAGCGACCTACTTGGGAATAGAGATGAGCTGTCTTTTGAATCGATTAGAACTGAATGAATAGGAAGCAACTGCATTGTTGTTGTTGCTGTCACCACACTTTCATTGTTATTACCATTATTACTATTATTTATTTATCGATAAAAGTTCAGAAGAAATGATATTCGAAAATCCTCGAAATAAGGCCATACCATTTTGATTATATGTTTAGCGTCCTTGGGCTGGTAGGTTTTTGGACGCCTGAACGAAAAAAACAACAGTTTTGACAATGTGAAAAAATGAGTCCGAAAGCGAATAAAAACATGGAAAAAAAAGAAAAAAAGGTGTTTTACTAATATTTGTAAAACAGCATGCAAGTAGTCAATGTACACAGTCAAAATACTGTATTACAGTAGGTTCCCAATATGAAAATGATATATTACAGTTTTTTTGACGACATAGGCCCTTTAATTGAATCATTACTTGTTTGCATTGCAATACTCGTATTTCATTCTCTAACAATATTTTTGTTTTGTCAGTTTTTAAATGTCAAGCTCCTTTGCAGTTCTTTTATTGTCAATTTGGACATTCTACAAGGTAGAACCATGCTGCCTGATTGTTTTTAGCTCACCTGAGCACAACGTACTCATGGTGAGCTTTTGTGATCACCGTTTGTCCGTCGTGTGTCAATATTTTCATTCAAACAAAATCTCCTAAACCGCTGGGCATATTCTCATCAAAATGATCTTTGCGTGACCCTCTTTCAAAATGGTTCAAATCGTTTCGGTCCGCTGCATATGTAGGGTCACCAGAGCTAAAAATAGATTTAAAAAGTAGAAAACTAAAAATCTCATGGCTGGGAGCTTTCATATTTGGTATCCTCTAGTGGTCCTCTAGATTGTTCAAAGTATGCCCCTGGGGTCAAAACTTGCCACGCCCCGGGGGCACATGGTTTATATAGACTTACATAGCAAAATGACTTAAAAAATCTTATCCTCTGAAACCGCAGGGCCCAGAGGTTTCCTATTTGGTATGAAACATTGCATAGTGGTCCTCTACAAAGATTGTTCAAATGATGCCCCTGGGGTCAAAACTGGTATTCCTCAAACTCAGGTGAGCGACCTAGGGCCACCGAGGCCCTCTTGTTTATTGTTCTTTTTTTGGAGGTTGTCAAGTTATCATGGTTGCACTTTTATCGAATAATCAAAGATGTATTAGGTAAAATCTAATAATTTTTATTGGTGTGTGTATGGGACCAACTTGTTTTTCTTTCCATCAAAATGCATTTACAAGGGGGCCACTAAATTTCCACGTTGAAATTTCCTGATTTTTCCTTAGAATTGTACCTGTAGGGGTTGTGAATTTCTATGACATTTTATATGTGGCCGATATGATCTGTGCTTTCTTCCTAAAATGCTTATTTTTCACAGTTACAAGTTTTAACATTTTTCAATACCAGATAATTGTTATTCTACATTAATAATATTTTTTATTGGTTTATATTTTCGAATTTCTTATAATTGGTAAAAATAAAACTTTAACGGTTTCTTTTTTTTTTTACTTTTAGGGATTCAAAGATTACTCCCTGATTATGTCAAATATGAAACATTTCCAGATTTCTTTTGTTTACCTGCAGAAAACTTCTAAACTCATTTTCTCCTATTTTTTCAGATTAGATGGCCACTCTGATTTACAGTCCCGCGCCATAGTGTTCAAGCTCCACAATCCTTTGGCCACATCTCCAAGAGGTTTATGTGTTGGGGTCTACAGCAACTTCAACAGCTGACAGTTTCTTTGTTGTTGAAACGCTTTCAGCCGAACACGGACACAACGTATCCGAAATGGCGTAGTTTGGCAATTGGCAGTTCGTCTACCTTTTACTGTTGTTTGGCCTCCCGAAATAAAACATTTTATCAACAGTGGCCGAACGTTTCTTGGTTAACAACTAACCTGACTTACGTCTCTTTCGATGTGTCATGGTTAATAGCTTTAAATCTCGCGAAAACGGACTATTTAATTTTATCCGAGTACTGTTCAACTCTCAAAGGAAAAGGTAACAACAGAAACATGCGCTAACATGATGCGCAGTGGCTACTCTCGGATACATAACATTTAGGAAAAATATCTTATGAACAATGAAACCAATATGAGGGAAACATTTTGCAGGACAAGGACTGAAAGCTTAGCAGAGATGTTATGTCGAGAAAGAGAACATTACATAAGCATAAGGGATTGGCAATAAAAGAAACATATCCGACTCATTCACGGATGACGAAATTACCATTCTTTGTGCAAAAAGTCTGCTTGTAACTGGTAAGCCATTTTGCTATTGTGGACATAGCGTGGTGATCTTTATCATCAATACACTGCTGCAGAGGTGGAACAGTGCGGCAGGAGACCATGGCATGAACTGCAGTAGTTTGACACCATCAATTTACCTGGTGTGTGATGTTCCAGAAACCACACACTGGTCATTTGTTTCAGGGTAAGAGCATGTCGCGGTCGACGACTCAGTTTTGCAGACCTCAACTCCATTTAGACATGCCACATGTGACAACATGACAACAATACTTTACCATTCTGGATGTCCATACGTTCTGTTCAGGTAAAATGATTGAGGATTGTTTTTGTTTGTTTATTTCGGGTTTACAGCAACACAACACATTATGGTCATAGTGATTGAGGAACAGACCGAAGAACCACTTTGTGAAATGGGCATCAATTTAGTTTCAAATGTACATAATGGTCTTGGCACGCTTTGCTCCAGGTTATAGCTGGGTAAATTCTGTTGTGTATTCTGTTGTGGGTTATGTATAATGCATAACAACTACACTGCTGATATTAAAACTATCAAATTGAATTTCAGGATCTTAGTCATGCTCACCGATTGGCGCGCCAGTCAATGAGAGCTTCGATTTTGCCTAGAAGGTTCAAATTCCTCATCACTATCGCACGGGAAACGTACACTCTAAAGGTAAAACTACAACCAATAACCTGTTCAGTGCACAGGACTTTCTTAAAGGGACCTGTTCACAAATTGGCAAATTGCGGAAGTGAAAGTGACAGTAAAATGTTTATCGCAAGATTTGCAATGACGCGCTTCTTATCTTTTTAGAAGGTATACATGTAAAAATCTGGTATGCTCTATTATCTAGCGCGTTAATACAAATTGATCATATCTCTTAACAAGAAATGTCTTTAAAAAAGACAATCGGCGTTGAAATTAATATTGAGATGTCATTTAAAAATTACCTAAACAGACGGCCAAAATGATCGGTTACGTGACTTCTCAGACCCCAAATATTTTGGTCCCCAACAATATTAGGACTTATTGGACCCCAGATTTTTCGGAAACTATTAGAAAACTTCTCGGACTCAAAAGTTAATTTGATATAAATTTATTAATTTAAAAATTAAATAAAATAGTCATTAATATCTATGCTGTGAATAAACCAATCATTTAGCTCCATGTTTCCACCAGTGATATATGAATAACCAAAATAATTTAGGTTAACATAATTGTTATCTGTATTTGTCAAGCCGAGTTAACAAATTAACAATGTAAGAAAATAATTTCGGCAATGAATTAAAATTATTATGTATCAGACGAGTCTATATAGTTATTTATAGTACCGGTAATATACCATTCATGTAAGTTATGTAATATAATAACGATTTGAAGTCAAATAAGCATTTATGCTGTGTCTCCCAATAAAAAGCAATAGTCAAGGAACATTGAGCGATTTTTGAAATGTGAAGACTTTATGTTTGATAACGCAAACATAAGAATTCATTACACTATGACGATTTTAAATTATATCAGTAGAAATATGATATGTCAAGGGTTACTGTGTATAATTAGTACTGCAAATTGTGTATTCATGCTACGCGAATAACAATTCGACGTATTCCGAATCTTTCATAACATTTTATCTATTGAAAATGTAGCATCTTTTTAAAGATTAAATAATATCTACTGGAGAAGTAGATAGAAAAATGCAATTATAAATAATCGTTAAAAAATCGTAACCACAATTTTAAATCAAATTAACAGTAAGTTAATAAATATAAATTTCCCATTTATTTAAATTTTTAAGTTTATGATTCTCTGAACGCTATTATTGATGCATGTACGAATATAGTAACACAGCTATACACTGTTTCTAGCTACGCGCGCTATTTTTAGAATGACACTACTGTTTCTGGAATGTGAAGAACTCGCTAGAATCACTGGGCTACATGGAACGGCAACGCCGTTAATGAGATCTATGAATGGGAACATTGCATAATTGCTATTTATAGAGCGTAGCGCTTATATAAATGTAGGCTTAACAAAATAATTATTTCGTTACGTGAATTAATATAGCATTCTGTTTATGGCATACAATGAGAAAATACGTTTCATAATTAGCCTCAGTTCGAGAGGTCGATGATATGTTTATAACTTCATTTTAACCGCTTATGTAAACAATTATGTAATTTTTTAATCCTCAAAAGTATGCAACAGTTATTGGCATACGTTCAACTATTGTTTGAAGTTTGCATTCCCTAAAATTAGAAACTTTGCCCAATTCTATTGGCATTCAATTTTCCCGCTGCATAATTATCGCAAGAAATCTTGGTCAAAAGTGATCTTAGACAGCTACGCCGAAAAAGAGTTAACGATGTTGTTGAATCAAGACTTGGCCTTATCTCATGTAATTTGTTAATGATTGCCTCGTTCCAAATTGCTTGCCATTCGGATTGTATCAGTTTATAAATTGCCGGTTTGAAATAACTATTAGGTTAATGAGCATTGACAATCTGAAGGCAAAATGGTTCTTTTGAGTCAGGTTTGATCAATATTGTGTTGTATGGAAGAACAAATGGAACAACGTGGATGTAGAGATTCTACAGGTATAATTAATGCAGTTTATCTTGTCATATTACAATACGTTTCTTCATTTTCAACACGACTGCTCGTAGTACTCAGTGTGTCCATAAGTATGGCCGCTTCGTTTTTGAGAAGAAACGCCCGCAGACGAAATCCACGATTTTTCGTGAACGGAGACCAGAAACCAGATAAACCGTTTTCATGACTTGAATAAAAGACGAAATTTCCCCACGTTGTAACAGAAGTTATCCGCGGTCGTCATTGACGAAGTGTTGTGCTTTGTCATTGTTTGGACTGCTTTGGAATTGGATAACACTATATAAACAAGAAATGCATTTCCATTTGTCAAATATGTTACTTTTAATTAAATGTAATGCAATATTTACTGAATGAAACTCGTCGATGTGTGTGTGCTTGAAAAAGGAGCAATCGCTTTTCATCCGAATTTCTCGATCCGAATTAACATTTAGTACCTATGTACGCTATTCAACTGTTTGAAATACAACTTTTGAAAAGTTACATGTGGAATATGCCATTGCCACTATGCCCATGTTGAAAGTATAAAGATCTCTTTTATCACTTACCCGGACTGTAATATAGTTTCATGTAATATTCTTGCAGATATTGGCATGCTAATGTGTAGCTTCTTATTGAGTCGGTGGGGGAAGGCAATTTACACTGTGCATTTGATTTATGTTATTTATAGGATTTTTGCATATGAGATAATTTCTCATCTCCACAAAAATATATTGGATTTTTGAAAAATGTATGGGATTTCCTCTGATTTGTATGGGATTTACAGCCAATACATTTTGTGAACATCTAACTGTTTAAATTGAGAAAAGAACGTCACGCAGACGCTCGCGCTTTCCGTTCAAGTTGTAATTAGCGTCTGTTGGTATTGATTTTTAGACCACCGAATTAATTTTGTGGATAAAATCCTACCGCATAGTGACAAAACTGCAAACCAGACCGAGCATTGTGTACTGTACGGCAGCGTTTTTTGATTCGTACTCCAAAAATGTGGTGCGACGTAAAATCGCATCGGTGAACATTTCTGTGCGAATTTTCTCAATTTTATGTGGAAATATCGCATTTTGCATCGGTTTCTTAGTCACCGAACAGTATAAAAATATACACCACCACCATTATTTTCCCGGAAAGGCAACAGCTTTACTTGTTACGAATCATAATCCTTAATACATAATCGAAATAATAAGCGTAATCTTATTATTAACGCTTCGGTAAGCGTTTTTTTATTCGCTTTCGTCTGTCTCATTCATCAACATCATGAATCGGAAAAGCGTCATATGTATTACATCGTTTAGCATTGTATGTGTTTGTTTATTATCATACTTGAATAAGGAATGTCCTGCATTAATATTACTGGAGCAAATCAAAACCACGGATGTCGAAACAATTTTGTACGCGGACCATCAATCAAACAGGAACGTTTGTGAGATACTCATGGATAGAAACAAAAACGTTGACTACTGCCATGGTCATGTGCCGACTATCTTTCGTCTCCAAACTTTGAATCTGTTTTCCGCATTCTCCGTAACGTTTTCAAAGAAGGATTACGAAGATCAAATGAAAACGCTGCACTTGTTCCATGCTTATTGTGAACGCCATAATATTACTTTCATGTTATACTATGGTTCACTTCTTGGTACATACAGGCATTTCCGAAACATACCCTGGGATGAGGACATAGACGTTTTGGTGTTACGGGTCGACAAAGAAAAACTGAGAAATATTTCAAATGCTTATGCCGGCTATACGTTGAAAATAACAACTGCCCACCTTTGGAAATTTCACAAGATGTATAAGAGCACTCAACGAATGCCGGATATGAACCCAGTTTGGCCTTTCATAGACATTTTCTTTTTCTCATTCGTTGAAAAGAAGTTAACTGTTTTGGGCATAAATGACAGATCCGCACCAGTCTCGCACGACGACGTGTTTCCATTGGAATACAGTATATTCGATAACATGGTGCTACCGGTCCCGAACCAAGCAGGCAAATGCCTCGCACAAGTCTACGGAAACTTCAACATTTGTCAAACAAACTCCTGGGATCACAAGCATGGTCGGCGGGCTCAAAAAGTGGCGTCGAAACCGTGCTGGTCTTTGGCAGCCTCGTTTCCGTTTGTCTACCGAACTCTTCTTCCGTCCGGAGACGTTGTTGAGGAACTTCGAGTAGGAAATGAGACGCATCTTATACTTAGACGCCATAATTAGACTTTATTTTACTTAAGAAATGAGACGCATGTTATACTTAAGACGCCATTATTAGACTTTATTTTACTTAAGAAATGAGACGCATGTTATACTTAGACGCCATTATTAGACTTTATTTTACTTAAGAAATGAGACGCATCTTATACTTAGACGCCATTATTAGACTTTATTTTACTTAAGAAATGAGACGCATGTTATACTTAGACGCCATTATTAGACTTTATTTTACTTAAGAAATGAGACGCATCTTATACTTAGACGCCATTATTAGACTTTATTTTACTTAAGAAATGAGACGCATCTTATACTTAGACGCCATTATTAGACTTTATTTTACTTAAGAAATGAGACGCATCTTATACTTAGACGCCATTATTAGACTTTATTTTACTTAAGAAATGAGACGCATCTTATACTTAGACGCCATTATTAGACTTTATTTTACTTAAGAAATGAGACGCATCTTATACTTAGACGCCATAATTAGACTTTATTTTACTTAAGAAATGAGACGCATCTTATACTTAAGACGCCATTATTAGACTTTATTTTACTTAAGAAATGAGACGCATGTTATACTTAAGACGCCATTATTAGACGTTATTTTACTTAAGAAATGAGACGCATCTTATACTTAGACGCCATTATTAGACTTTATTTTACTTAAGAAATGAGACGCATCTTATACTTAGACGCCATTATTAGACTATATTTTACTTAAGAAATGAGACGCATCTTATACTTAGACGCCATAATTAGGCTTTATTTTACTTAAGAAATGAGACGCATCTTATACTTAGACGCCATTATTAGACTTTATTTTACTTAAGAAATGAGACGCATCTTATACTTAGACGCCATTATTAGACTTTATTTTACTTAAGAAATGAGACGCATCTTATACTTAGACGCCATTATTAGACTTTATTTTACTTAAGAAATGAGACGCATCTTATACTTAGACGCCATGATTAGACTATTTAAGACGCCATAATTAGACTATGTTTTTCGGTTGATGATGCACATGTATATGTAGAAGTTTAAACCTGTTTCGTAAAAACGTCATTGTGACAAATGTGTTGTTACTTTTTTGCAATAACGCTTTAATAAAATAGATGTCGTATACAGTTATTAAAATACACACGTATTTTAACGGTATCCACAATGAAGTTGAAATATATATATTGTAGAAATACTTGTGCTTGTACGCTTTCTTTTCGTGCATTTAATCGTGAAGATGTTAAAATTTTAAATTACAAATGAATTGCATTGTAAAAGTAAAGAATTTACAAAAAAAAAACATTAAACATTCATCTGCACTTGCGGCAATATGTCAAAACCACTTCAGGAAAATGTAAGATTGTATGTAGTCGCTTATGTAAAATCGGCAAATCAAAAATTATCAGCTACATTCGAGTGCTTGAAAATATGTATTGTTCTCTTAGACAGATGTTAACGAAAAAGTGAGGAATTAAATGTTAATGTTATTGCATTATGGACACGAGCAATGCAAAGGCGTAAACACTAAAGTATGAATAATTTAATACGCTATGAATAATTAAATACATTATGAGAAGTTTGATAAAAAGAAACGAAAACCCTGAGTGATTAGCGAACTCGTGAAGACAACAGAGTTGTAAGAACAAGTGACAACTGACAGCACTTTAATCAAGTGAGCTATTTTGACTTGTGAAAAAGTGTGAGCATACTATGGTTATATAAGATACCCAGAAATCTGGTATCAAACTTTCAAGAATAGAACCAAACAAACACAATTTTCGCGACAGATTATGAGATTTTTCAAGTAAATTCATTAAAAGAACTTTCCCAAACAGTGCATCTTATACAGTAATCCAGTACTTGAAAGAGATCAACACATGCAACAAAATTTAGTTTACATTTCACGAAAAAAGAACCAAACATACACGCGGATATTTCCAAGTAAATTCATTAAAAGAACTTTTCCAAACAGTGTTTTCGTATACATTAATCCAGTACTTGAAAAAGATAAACACATGTCACACAATTTAGTTCACATTTCCTAATCTATATAGAAATCAACATACGTAAACGGCACGATATGACCATAATATGTTGAGTTGCCGTAAAACCCTAATAAAAAAACCTAAATTGTATCATAATTAGTTTTTCTGAATGCATAAACTCTTTTCCAATTGTATGTGCATTATTTTAACCTTTATGTTTTGCCAATATTAATTTTGAACATTCAGATTATTTACAGCAGTGCCCCCCTTCGGGCACTTTTCGTACACATAGTCCCCTTTTAAATGAAATAAATATGTTAAATCTTTTTTGGAGTGCAGTAACTAGGAAACCCGTGCAAAATGCGATATTTCCGCATAAAATTGAGAACAATCGGAAAAAAATGTTCTCCGATGCGATTTTACGTCGCACCAAAATGTTTGAGTACTAATCAGAAAACTCTGCCGTACAATACACAATGCTTGGTCTGGTTAGCAGTTTTGTCACTATGCGGTGGGATATGATCTACAAAATTAATCTGGCAGTCTAAAAATTAATATCAACAGACGCTCATTACAACTTAAACGGGAAGCGCGAGCGTCTGCATGGTGTATTTTTCTCGATTGAAACAGAGGTTCACAAAATGTAATTGCTGTAAATCCCATTAAAATCAGAGGAAATCCCATACATTTTTGAAACGGCTGATATATTTTTGTGGAGATGAGAAATCATCTCATATGGAAAAATCATTTCCAGTCACTGAGTGCCAAACACGATGTATTGTATTAACATCCGAATGAAACCGTTTGTATTTAGCTTAGATATATTTTGACATATCGTCGGAACCCACGCTCGCTCAAATTCGCTATGCTTCTGATAAGACCATGGGAGATTAGGCTAGCACAACTTCGTACTCGTGAATAATTAATAAGACAAGACAAGACAAGACAAGACAAATATTTATTAACACTTGTACAGTGTACATCGTCTAAACACTAAAATGTTTTATATACATACATTTGGTCACGTTATAATGAATACAATAATAACAAATACAATCAAATTAACAATCATGTACATATATATTTTTTGGTAAAAGCTTAATATAAATAAGTATAATGTACATTCGTAATTTATATGGGAGATAACTACTTATAGTTATGTCACAGCATTAAGACAATTATTTCTTATAATTAGTGCTTCTTTTACAAATTTTGCTAACTTAATAAGTTCGCATGTATTAGTTGTATTTAACAATTGGTGGAATTTGTAAACAGAAGGTCTATTGTAATAACATTGCTTTAAATAGTTTCGCATAAGAACAGAGTATGAAGAACATTTACAGACAAAGTGAAACTCATCTTCCACATCTAATTCATTGCAACAAAGACAATAGCGTTCGTTTCTTGGGATATTCTGACCAGCATATCTTCCAGTTTGAATTCTCAGTGGCAGAGCCGAAGTTCTAAGCTTTGTGACATAATGTCTTAGTTTTTTAGGTAGCAAATCTAAATAGTATTCATAATTGAAAATAGGCTTAAATACACGATACATATCTAAAACAGAACTATTAACAACAGATCTAAACCACTCTTGTTTATATGTATCAATTACAACATTTTTAAAGTGCGTTATAAATGTATTAACATCAACAGAGCTTGGATTATTAAACACGTAAGACAAACCGTAATTGTCTAACAGCTTTTTAAGATTTAAAACCCAGTTTGAACGTCCGTTGTGGCATTCGTGTAAAGCTTGCAAATATATGGATTTTATAATAATATTTTCAGTTTGGGTAATTTTAAACCAGTATTTAACAATCCTTACGTATCGATGAACAAAAAGTGGGTATCTACCTAATTCGCCATAGACTGTAGCATTACAAACATTTTGTTTAACGTTTAATAGTCGTTTACAGAACTTTAAGTGCACCCTTTCCAATTCTTTTGACTTTGTATTACCCCATACCTCACATGCGTAATTCAGAATAGACCCAACAAAAGCATCGAACAGTTGGCATTGTGTTTTGGGCTTAAGGTCAAACTCTTTACATTTGTTAAATAAGATATTCATTGCTTTTAGTGCTTTACCACATAAATGTTCTTGGTTCAGATTAAAATTTCCAGTATAATTAAAAACAGTTCCCAAATAGTTAAAATCGTTTACTACTTCAATTTGCTGACCGTCATATGTCCATTTTTCAGATGGCAATAGTCTTCCTCGTTTGCGGAACACCATTATTTTAGTTTTATTAGTATTTACCTTTAATCCCCAACAATTACAATAATTAGATAAAAGATTTAAATGGTTTTGCACTTCTTCTGGAGATTTACCTATGATTGCCATATCGTCGGCAAATAGTAACAATATCAGTACAATATCATTAATATTACCGAAATATCAAACCGTACCTAAAAGTCTGGGGGAACGCTACACACAATAGTGAATACATGTGTAATCAGTGACTAGGAAACCCATACGAAAAGCGATATTTGCGCATATAATTGAGAACAATTGCACAAAAATGTTCTCCGAAGCGATATCACGTCGCACCGAAATTTTTGAGTACGAATCGAAAAACGCTGCAGTAGTTTAAACATATTTATTTCTCTTGTACAACTAGCAAATATACAAATAGATGCACAATGCAATAAGAATAAGAAAAGGATTGAAACGAAAGAATTAAATTCTTATATGGTTTCTCTCCTTGAAATAGTTTTTACACATATAGATGGCAAGGTTTTATAGAACAAACAACAAGCATTGAAGCCAGATAAAGATGTATATGGTATAGGTATTCTAAGTTTTAGAAAGACAAACGAGTGAGGCGAGAAAAAAAAACAAAAAACAAACAAACAAACAAAAAGAAAATAAAAAAAAAGAATAAAAAACAAAACAAGGAGTGGAGGACTGGTGATGCACGGAATAAATAAACAGTGACAACGGAATCGGATTGTTAAGAAAATCGTCGGGATTCACTTAAATACTCTTGGACGTGAAGAAATATGGTGGAATTTACATTGTCGTCTAGATTTATATTGCCGAATAATATTACATTGAGGTCTACGTTGCGACTTATTCTATAAATATTGTTAATTAATTTAGCTCGTATAGTGTTAAAATATGGGCACATAAAAAAGAAGTGATGATTCGATTCAATATCACCACAGGAACACAGTGGAGAAGCAACGAAATGTTTTACGTAGAGATGTTCATTTAGCGAACTTGAATTGGTTCTTAGCCTCGTATGAAGTATTTGTAGATAGCGCTTACCGACATAATAGTACGAAGGGTTCTTGACTACGTTTCGGTTAAGATTGTATTTAAAGATATTCAACGAGTCGCTATTTTTTACTAATTCTGGTAAACTATTCCATTTTCTAATAACTGCGGGTAAGAACGAATTATAATAAAGAGTAGATCTAGTTTCTGATGTACGAAGATCATTAGCGTTTCGAAGATTATACCTAGAAACAGAACCAATATGTTGAGGTACCAGATCCATCAAATACTGAGGTGTAAGTAAATTTTGCATTTTGTAAAATAATATAAGTTGATGTTTATCGCGTCGATCTTGCAAAGGTTCCCATTTAATTTCGTTATGTAATTCTGATAGGGAAACTAATTTTGATGATCCGCATGCAATTCGTGCCGCTTCGTTTTGAATTTTGTCTAATTCGTGTTTTTCTGCCTGGGTACAATTATCCCATATTACATCTGAGTATTCTAATAAGGGGCGTATAAACGATATATAAATTATTTCGAGCGATTTTCGGTCAAGTTTGAATCTCAATTTGCGCATAATATTAATTCTACTCCAGGCTTTGTCTGTTATATATTTAATATGCATGTGCCATTTGCAATCGTTGGAAAGAATAACTCCGAGATGTTTATGAGAACTGACATCTAGTATATTTGTGGAGAGCATTGTAAAGTGATATTGATTCGGTTGTTGTTTTCTTGAGAAAGTTAATGTTTCTGACTTGGAGGGGTTAAATGCAACATGCCATTTTAGAGCCCAGTTAGATATTTTGTCGATGTCGTTTTGTAATATTGCATTTGAGGTGTTAGGGTCATCTATAATTATGTATAAGGATGTGTCGTCAGCAAAAAGGCGAATATTACTTTGGATATCATTAACAATATCGTTTATAAAGATTAAAAATAATAAGGGCCCTAATATAGAGCCCTGGGGGACACCAGCTTCAAGTGTGGCCCAGTTAGAGCATGCGCCTGGGAGAACTACGCGTTGGCGTCTTCCATGTAGGTAGTTTACAAACCAAGAATGTAACTTTCCGCGAATGCCAATAGCTTGGAGTTTGAGTAACAGACCTTGGTGCCAGACCTTGTCAAATGCCTTACTGATGTCAAAAAAGACAGCTTTAACCTCTAGCCCATTGTCAAGGGCTTTGCAGAACGTATCGTATATATAGGTAAGTTGATTTGTGGTAGAGTCTCCCGGCAAGAACCCGGACTGAAATGAGGTAAGTATTCTATTATTAATGAGATGGTTATAGACATGTTTAAATATTATTTTTTCAAAAACTTTTTCCATTGTATTAAGCAGCGAAATTGGTCGATAGTTACTTACTACTTTTGGATCACCCTTTTTAAAAACTGCACTGACATTAGCTTCTTTCCAACAGCTGGGCAATATACATTTGTTGAGCGAGAAATTAAAGAAGTCACATAGAGGAGTGGACAGTTCAACCCGACACTCTTTTAAAATACGGTTACTTATACCATCAGGCCCAGACGCTTTGTCAACAGAAAGTGACTTAAGAATATCGTGAACATCAGTAGGTGTGATAATGATCGACTCTAGCGAGTTTGCAATTGGTACATAGATGGGCTCCGGTGCGTCGTTGTTATTAATGTAAACTTTTGACTGACTTTCAAAAAAGTTGTTTAGAATGTTCGCTTTCTCACAACAATCAGTTGAAGTGGAGTTGTCGGCAGGATTCACGAGTGCAGATATAATGTTATTATTAGGCTTATTGATAAATGACTTAAGAATCCTCCACCAGTCCTTAGGTGCAAGATTGTTGTGTTTAAGTTTTACACTTAACCTTTCGTAGTAATTCTCTTTAGCTTGTCTAATTAATAATATGGTCTTGTTTCTTATTGTTCGAAATTTGGACCAATAATAGTCAGAATATTTCGATCTTGCATATCGGTAAGCCCGTTTTCGTTTTCTTATCATACGGCGTATCTGTGTATTGAGCCAGGGAGCGTCACGCGGTTTTATTTTTATTATCCTGTTTGGGATACAATGTTTAGCATTACCGATAATAGTATCGGTGATATTAGTGCAATATGTGTTAACATCAATACTTGCGATAGTATTCCAATCAAATGTAGAAAAACTTTCACGTAACATATCGTAATTACCATCGTCATGTTTCCATAAATGACGCTCATATGCTTTCGTGTTTGGCTTATTATATTTAAATAGACCGTATATAGGACAATGGTAGCGATGTTGTTGATCAATAAAAGGTTCGCCGACACCTGATAATGCCAGGCTTTCTGGATTACTTACTAATAATAAATCCAGAATTGACGAAGACCTTTCCGTAAAATACGTTGGTTCGTCAATAACTTGAACAAGACTGTACTCTTGACACCAAGAATCTAGTTTTCTAATTAATATAGGTTGGCTGTTATTAAGGTTAAAATCACCGGTTATTATGATATCAGAAATGCCGGTTTCGACTGCTAAACCAATAGAATCGTCAATTAAATTCGTGTATGATGCATCTGCGTTTGGTGATCTATAAAATAAGCCAAATAGGGCACGCTTTTTACTCTTAAAGTGGATTTCAATCCAAATGCATTCTAATGAATTAAGTTCAAGGTCAAATCTGCGTTCGTAGTGGATAGAATCTTTTACATATAACATAACGCCACCGTGACTATCATGTATTCGGTCTTTGCGCTCAGGGGAATGATATGAGGGGATAAGGAGTTCATCAGTTTCGATAGAGTTGTTAAGCCACGTCTCAGAAAAGGATAATAGATCAAAATTCGAAAGCTCTGCTGTAAGAATTTCCATCTTGTGCCTTATACTCTGAACATTATACTGAATAAACGAAAAGTTGTTATGCATTGCCAAAAGATCGGACAATGTGTTAGACTCAGTGACAGAGGAATTAAGAGAACTAAGCGATACAGGGCCTGGGTTTGGTTCGATATCCCCGGAAAGCATCAAGATTACTTTAAGCCATGTCACGAACACGACTGTTAAGAAAGAAAAATATATTCTTCTTACGAAACATACATTAGAAATGTAGCGCTCGCCCAATATAATGTGTGTATGAGGTCGTTGTATGCGCCGGAAAGTTGAGATTGACAATTAATGTTTTGAAGACTCGACTCCAGGGCAATTTCGTTTTTGTACAGTGATATTAGAACAAGCAAGTTAAAAGATGCAAAAAACAATCCGATTGACGTGTATCTTGGTAAAATGTTATGAGTGTCCATCATAATACAGTAGGAAAAGTGAATGCAATGCGTTATTTTCACGAGTTACAATAATCTTAAGAGCATCATACAATCCTCCATCCTTTAGACAGTAAAATAAGTAGACAATGGGAATGAAAAAAGTTATAAAAAAGTATAATAGTATATAAATGGTCATTGTAGAAATGAACTGGTCATTCATATATTTTACAAGTGCCGCAAGTGTAATAAACGGTATTCTTAGTGGCCACTGTTATTGAGAGAGTACATAAATGTATTTATAAGGTTGCTATAGCAGATACAGCGTGCAAAATCAGTTATACAAAGATACATAAGTACAATAATATATTTAAAAAATGTACATGTATATTACAGTTTTTGTACACATACACCGTACACATTCGGTAATACAAAATATACTTCCGAACAATATTTGCACACTATGTCAGAAATCTAATACTTTTGAATAGTGCACAATGAGCTAAATAGGTTAAGACTTTGTATGCTATATTGTACATTATTTTTTGGACAGGAATCATATTGTTATCGGTAATTATAACAATAAGTTGGCAAATAATCTAACAGAAGCAATTTGATTCGTTCATACTTTGTATGGTAGTATATGTTGTACAATCAGCAAATTAATTACTCTAGAGACAACACTGTTAATCGGATATAACAAAACTTTGGTTATTAATTATTCAACGAGTTCAAAACATTTTGCACGAGATACATGTATTCCGCAGATATGTTCAAATGACAGCTGACTATAAACATATAGAGTGGACAATTTTAAATCTATCGTATATTCTAACACGATACTCGCTGATTTATTTAAAGAAAAGAACACAATTATCGTTGTTGAACTACGCAGGTCAGATTAATTCTGTCAGATAGTTTATAATATTGTAATAGGTGTACCGTTCACTCAATACATGGTATGGATATACAATTTCTAACTACAAGACATAACTATTAACATAATTTGTCAAAATCTATTTTGTGTGATGAAATAAATTTGTTTAAAATACAACTGTTATAAATGTAACATTCAGGCTATTTATACATTCGTACCATTCAATCAATATCATTTCGTCTAATAAAATGTTTATTTCGATACGTGTATAAAACACCACATAGTTCGTACGTTTTAAAGAATTCCCATTTATACAAGCCCTACGAAAATGGAACGTAGGGTCCGCTCATGGAAATAGTTTGGTGTAAAGCTTAAATAGAAAAAAGTCGTACAAATGTGTGATGCATTGCAATTTGGGGTTATCCCCAATTCAAGCAGCCCTACAGAAACGAAATTGTGGGTCCGCTTGGGGATATATGTGTATATATAAGCAGTGTGACAACAAATCTAGCACTCTGGTAAAGATGTGTTTCTATTTCATTTCACACAATGAAGCTACACTATGCTTCGTTAAATGGCAATATTTTATGTTAGTAGTCAACACGGTACAAATAAATGTAAGTACAATTACATATTTAATGTATCTTGACTTAATGGAAAATAGTAATAAGGGATTCTTATTCCTTATTTTTCATTTTACATTAAAATGTTCAACTGAAAATCGTAAATAGATAATGAAAGTATAAGTGTGACCAGCAAAGTACAATAGTGATAGATGCTGTCTAAACACCTTTATAGAATATCATTATACGTTTAATTCAGGTTTATACTGGACACAAGAAGTTGTTACCAATCATAGTACAATGGAGTAGTTAAGACAGTAAACAATAACCAAGGCGTATTAAATGACATATAATCAGCTTGACTATAAATTCAACATGTTTTCCACATTTAACTGCAAGATTATGGTTAGTTCGTTAGTTCGTAAATGATACGTGTGTGTATACTGTTCGGAGAAGATAGCGTGTCACTTATGCTTTATTTTCACTTGCGACAGAGGCGTAAGATCTGTTGGCTTTGGAGCGCAGCTCAGTTATCTGTACTGGTTTTTCAATTCGATGGATACCACGTTTAAGATCCCGAACCAAAATTGTTCCATCATGGGTCCACGCACTTTCTACAAGTTTTTCAAAGACGAGTTTGCGCGCATCAAAGAACATCTCACTACTCTGCTTCGTTAGCGCCTCATTAATAAAATTGCCTTTGTATCGGTCGGACGTTTTCGCCCGAGATCTCACACTGTACAGTTTTTGTCGGGCTCTGTATGACACGAACTTGACAATTATGTCTCTAGGCTTTGAACCCGGATGTTTCCGCTGCCCTAATCGATGCGAGCGATCAATCTCGTCAATGGACAGGTTTGCGCCTAGGTCTTTCGCCATGTACAATACAACACGCTCGGTTGCTTTACGGTTTTGTCACTATGCGGTGAGATGTTATCCTAACATAAATCGTATATCCTAATAAGAACATAGACATTTCAACTTTTTGGTTGATTTAATGTTTCATACACGTAAAGTGTTAAGTTTGACTTTCACACAATGTAATTGCTGTAAATCCCATACAAATCAGAGGAAATCCCATAGATTTGTGTGGAGATGAGAAATTATCTCATCTGGAAAAATCATTCCCCAGTCACCTGGCACCTTACACATAATAGTGAAGACATGTATATAGTGACTTGTTTCATATCTGTTGACTGTTTTATAATTTACTGAATATATTAAAATTTATACACTGACACACGTTAGTTTTGAAACTAATTTATTCAAAATAACAGATAGAGATTTAACTTTTAAGACGTTTGAAGTGTAACATCATTTTCTTAAAAAGCTAATGGTTGAATTTGCAATAAACCGTTTGAGTCATTTTTGTTTGAAGTTATTCTGTTTAGATAATCGGTTAATAAGATTTGTTATAACACCGACTGTAAATCTTAAGGGCAGTCGCAGTAAATACACTCATGTTTAACAACTGAATGTCCTTAAATTTAAATCAGGTGGCCCATTGTCTATCGCGTGGTATACAAACCCGAAAGCACTAAAACTACGTTAATACCTGTATTATAAAATGTAATCTTATCAACATACGTAAACGGCACGATATGACAATAATGTGTTGAGCTGCCGTAAAACCCTAATAAACTAAACAAAATATAGCAATATGTAACATATATTCGAATATCTAATTTGAATGGTGGTTTCAGTGTCATTATTATAGTGCATGTTTTAACCACCACTACCATCATGTCAATCAATTGCGTTGCTAGAGTCGCTTTACGGTGAGGAGAATTAAACAACACGTGTTGCTTCGCGTTGCTTGTAGGATTTACACATGTGTTTCTAAACTCGTTTGAAGTATCATTATGGGTTGTTGAATATCGTAATCTTTTCTCAGCAATCGCGCAAAGGCTAATCTCGATGTCTGTTTTGATGTTAAACGAATTTTACCAACATTATCATGCATAAAATCAATCGCAAAAAGTAAAAATAATACACGCTCACAAGTATTACTGTATGATGTTCCTAATTTGCCCTACATACGCTTACTTAGATACATAATGCACAGCTATGTGCATAAAAGCTATATACATAATACACATACGTTTATAAGACTCCAGATGCAACAGCAGATCCATTGTTTATCCCATCATCAGGCGTACATTGACGAAATAAACCCCCATGGAATAAACTTTGCTTTATTTCAACACTGTGGGATAAAGCAAACACGCAAAAACTAATGACGTCATCTTGTTGATTTTAGAGACGTCATTTGATGTTTTTCGTAATATTAAGTGTGTTTCCTTTTGTTAACACACAGAAATACATTTACTTTTACCTACTAGTATATTATATTAAGGTAGTCACACACTAATGAAATCGGGTAATATCGACTCAGTTCGTAACGTATCGGTGTCTTCCGGTATACTTCGGACAACCGTCAGACGACGATAATCGCATAAAAAAAATACATACATAAACATCGTGTATTTTGTAAATAAACCATAAACTAAAACAAAACATTTACTTTTTGGTTAGCAACTGCAATTATTCGACAGAATTAACGTATATTTGATTTGTTGAGCATAAATACAAAATATTGCGTTTTGGCTTCGTGATTATCAAAATGGCGGCGCCCATGATCGTTTACTCTGTCAGTTTATAATCACTTAAATATATTGTCTAAACACAAACAGTGAACCACCAAAAAGGCTGTGAACGTATTTACTGATCAAAGTGAGCGTGTTGATACGTTTTCTATACTGGTGTAATTATTAACGATGTGTCTCCAGTACACAATCTCTCGAAGTGGAAGCCTTATGAAGGACTGTAAACTTTGTTCTTTAATTTCTGAAAATATCTACCATCACAAACAGTGCTATCGTGGACTTGTATCGTTGACAATTGTGTGCGGAACATTTTATTCCTTTGAACGTTACTAGCTACTTCGGTGCCAGAATAGACTATTGGCTCATGAATAGTGTTGTATAAATGCAAGACACACCATAAACCAAAAAGAACATGTAATGAGTTGAAATCAAGAGAAGACTGGCTTGATATTTGCACCATATTGCATACTGGTTTGTTTTTACTTGCAATTAATTTATTTGTTAAATATATGAACATCAATGTAAAGTGAATTAATACAAGTATATGATTTTATATTTATTCAGATCTCATTCAAAACCATTTTCTATTGAAAAATATATTATTTGTTTAATTTATATGTCTTTTGATTTGTATATATTGCACCGGATTCCTATAATTTGTGTGTTAACTGATTCACATGTGAAAAAAATGATCCATAATATGACATCTAAAGTCTAATAAATGGAGTTATGTTCTCAATGTATGAAGTTAACAATTATCATGTTTTAGTTACTTGTACTTATACAATATAGACTTAATAATTTGTATTTGCAGCTTCCTGGCTCAGGTTCCCTGATATCACATCAATGGCAACATTTATAACTTATCCTAGACAAATCATCATGGACTTTTGAGAAAAACAAAACAGTTCATCAGTTCAATTTTTCAAAAGAACACACAGGCCCAGGAAACTATATTTCACAAGAATTTCAAACAACAATCATCAAGATTTACCGTGCTTCTGTTCTTGGATTTAACACTTTTAATTTAATGATCTGCATTATTGTGCCCATGTTGACAAAAGTTTTGATGTACACTTTTAAGTATCATCTTTTAGTTATATTAATACTTGATAATTTTTTTAAATGTTGCTTTGACAGCAATGACATGTTACCATGCTTAAATTTAAGTAAGTTTTTTAATGGATTATTATATGAACAAAATAAATTATAACATAGTTTTTTATTATTTAATGTTGGTTAAATATTATTCATATTATTAACTCAATAACATTCAGTAAATTTATTGTATTCAAATGTAAAATATATTTTTGCAATACTACAACATGCAATTACAACAGTTTGTGTTAAAATTGCTGATACACTTTGAATAATTATTGAGTTAAATAGCTTAATCAAGTAAAACATTTCAATAAACTAGAGGTGTGACAATGCTAGTTTAAATATGTCGGATAAATATTATTTTACAAATAAGTGTTGTCAATTCTTAAACCCACACTTCATTGATCAGCATATATTTCCAGTTAGAAATGGTAAAAGTTTATAGTTTTGCATTGTTTATTTGTATTAACAATAAAATTAATTTTGGCAGGTCATATACACTTGAACAATAGTCCAGAATTTACTTTGACGTTGAAAGCACATTTTATAAAAGTGTTATAATTTGTTTTTAGAAGGGGTACTTAAACATTTTGCTTATTTGTCAATATATGATTGCTGTTAGCATCACAAAGTTGTATATTTTATGTATAATTATGATAATGTATAGTCTTTTTTAATTGTATATAAATGGAAATAAATGTATTTTTAAACTACATAAAAAAGATATATGCTAGATCAACATAAACTAAAACTGTTCAGTTCTTCTTGTGTTTTACCCTTAGTAATTTGTTAACCTCGACAACTGTTGCTACATGATTAATTTTAAATGATTTTATTCTTTGCAACACCAGCATGTTAGTTTGTTTTTATGTAAATACTAGGTTAAAAGATGGTCGGATAATTCATTCAGTTATTGGATGTCATGGGTCTTGTATGTTGGCATTTGTGTCCACTAGTTTTCTGTGACGACTGTTTTCCGAGTGACTTTAATACTTAATTATAGTAACACTATTTAGTATTTAGTTGTATTAGTTGTCTAAAATAATAGTTTAAGTCACCAAGCTGTTATTGAAATCAGAATATTAGAATTTATGAAGTCTTGTGACATGTTCAGTTATGAGATGTACTAAAACAGCATTTGGCATGTATCTGTACTAGGTTTTCAAACCCGACCCCTGTATACTTAAGCTGCAAATATTTCTGTCATACGACGGTGAAAGTTCATACTTTTTTGGTATTTCATTTGCATAAGTATGTACATAATTTTAATGGGCTGAATTAACCTATACCCTTTACCTATGTGATCACAACTGACTTTAAAGTATGGACACTCATTTTCAAGTTAGTTGAATTTGTCCTTATTTTCGATAGGGGTACTGTACATATTTTAATGTTTTTCTTTATATTGTTTATATAAACATCACACAGTTGTTATTATTCTGCTTATAGATGCCCATGTTACTGTTATGAAGTTTAAAATATGCTGAAAATAAAAAGCATGAACATGTTTTGTGGCTTTTTCTAATATAACATCATGTCTGCTTGAGCAATTTTTTTGTCCAAGGGGGTGGCATTACAAAATGCTAATAACTTTTCTATTACACGGTAAAAACTCTTTAAATTTTCAAATACAGTGTCTTATTGATTGTAGATTAGGGTGAAAAAAAAAAAAACACATTTGTGATCATGACCATTAGTGTGTGACTACCTTAAACCACTAATTCATTGTAAGTGATTATGTATTTTGACAAAATATGTTGATATTTTTGTATGTTTTGTTTTCTTCACGCATGGGTTTGATTTGATTGTGTAAAATAACGATGAGATGTAATATGCTTAAGTTAATAAAACATTTGTTCTGTTCTGTTCTGTTTATTTTCATAATAAAGACAAAAAACGATGAATAGAATACCAGGCAATATTAAGTGTTGAATAACGATCACGAAAACGTGCCAAAGATCGTGGTTCAGATATTTTAAGCCTCGCTAAATAAGACAATCTTTATTCAACAATTACGTAGTTAGCCGGATTTTTCAACGAAAAATAGTATTATGTGTAAACGCCGTTTTCGTCTAAACCTATGGCTAGATTTTCAAATTATTTTACACAAATGTTCGTTTAGTGTTCCTCTACCAAACTTATTCAAATAGTTCCGCCTCACTGCACAAAAAGGCCACTAGAGCTAAAAATATAATTTGCGTTAACGTTGTGTATTCCTGTCATATTTTCAAAAGTTCTTGTTCAATTTTCATGAAACTTTATAAAAATGTTCCTTGGATGGTCCTCTACCAAATATATTAAAATGATTCTGCTTCACTGCACAAGATGGCCGCCCGAGCTAAAATAGAATTATATCTGAACGCCATTTTCTTCTAGACCTATGGCTAGAATTTCAATTTTTTTTACACAAATGTTCGTTTAGTGTTCCTCTACCAAATTTATTCAAATGGTTCCGCCTCAATCCACAAAATGGCCACTGGAGCTCAAAATATAATTTTTGCCAAGTCTCACCAAACTGCATACATTTTAGATCATGGACATGCAACTTCCATACTTCTTCACTAACACTGACTTGTACATGTACCCCCATCGGCAAAATAAATAATCCGGCTTTAATGCTGTTTCCTCATTTTTCTCTTGTATTCTCTACATTGCAGTTTAGCAATTGCCAAAACAACAGTATCTATATATGATATCTTTTACAACTCATTTCTACATGAAATGTAAATACATTTTTGAAACTCCGACTGCTTCAGTAGGAGAGAAACCCTTATAACCTGAAATGATACTGAATGCAAACTCGTCTTCATCCGAAGTGCAAAAAATATATTCTAAAACGGGAAATACGTGTTTTACTTGGCGTATAGTCTGAAACAAAAATATTCAATATGCAGCACATAAATCATATAAATAAGTACGTTTCTAACAAAATCGCAATAAATTGTTTGTATACTTTAGATTTGATCATTGAAAAAGCGAACACAACAAAAACAAGTATCTGTTTTACAATTATAAAATGATTTACAGTAGAGCGTGTAGTTTACAAAATGGGCAACATCGATCATTTAAAAAAACAAACAACATATACATGATATATCATACATTGTCATTACGTCATCCGCCCGTGTTTTACTCCTAACATCGGAATTGTAACGATTTCAGTGCAGACTGTTTTGTGCCATTAGTTAATATATTTGTCGCTTTCCCAGTTATCACGACTGTATGGTCTTGGTGTGTTTGTTTTTTTGGATTCTTCGCCGTTTTTAACAGTATTTCAGTCATATCACGGCGGTCAGTTAACCTACTGGGCAAGCTTAGCCGATCTAAGCGGTTTACCAGTACAAAGTGCACATACCTATGCAAGTAACTGACAACTGCTCTACTTGAATCAGAGGTAGGGCGAGAATGGTCGTAGAAATAATTTCATGACCAATGCCAACACAAGTTATGTGGCCGGCTTGGGGCTCGAACTCACGATTGCCGGATTGACAGTCCAGCGCTCTACCGACTGAGCTAGCCGGGCAAACGTCCACCATGCATGTAGCTCCGACTCCGTTCAATTTACCGATCCTACGGCGATGTTTGTTTATAAGTCGTCTGTCAGTCGCGCATTTGTATAAAAATGCATTTACCGGTATGCTCTTTGTATTCATCCGCGAATTTAAGCACTATTGAGGTTGGAAACGAAGTGAATGCTTAAGGTAGTCACACACTAATGGTCATAATCACAAATATGTTTAAAAAAAATTTCATCATAATCTACAATCAAAAAGACACAGTATTTTAAAATTTAAAGACTTTTCACCGTGTAATAAAAAAGTTATTAGCATTTGTGTAATGCCACCCCTTTGGACAAAAACATAGCTCAAGCAGACCTGAATAATAGAATAATAACAACTGTGTGATGTTTATATAAACAAGATAAAGAAAAACATTAAAATATGTACAGTACCCCTATCGAAAATAAGTACAAATTCAACTCACTTGAAAATGAGTGTCCATACTTAAAAGTCAGTTGTGATCACATAGGTAAAGGGTATAGGTGAATTGAGCCCACTTAAATTATGTACATACTTATGCAAATCAAATAAAAAAGTATGAACTTTCACCGTCGTATGACATAAATATTTGCAGCTTTAGTATACAGGGGTCGGTTTTAAAAACCTAGTAAAGAAACGTGCCAAATGCTGTTTTTAGTACATATCACAATTGAAAATGTCACACAACTTCATAAATTCTAATATTCTGATTCCAATAACAGCTTGATGACTTAAACTATTATTTTAGACAACTAATACAACTAAATACTAAAGATTGTTACTATAATTAAGTATTAGAGTCACTCGGAAAACAGACGTCAGAGAAAACTATAGTGGATACAAATGCCAACATACATGACCCATGCCATCCAATAACTGAATGAATTATCCAACCATCTTTTAACATAGTATTTACATAACAGCATACTGACAGGCTTATGTTACAAAGAATAAAATCATTTAAAATTAATCCTGTAACAACAGTTGTCGAGGTTAACAAATTACTAACGGTAAAACACAAGAAGAACTGATTTTTTTTTAGTTTCTGTTGATCTAGCATATATCTTTTGTAGTTTAAAAATACATTTACTTCCATTTATATACAGTTAAAATATACTATATAATATACATAAAACACAGAACTTTGTGATGTTAACAGCAATCATATATTGACAACTAAGCAAATTGTTAAAGTACCCCCTCTAAAAACAAATTCTAACACTTTTACAAAATGTGCTTTAAACTTCATAGTTAATTCTGGACTATTGTTCAAGTGTATGTGACCCTCCAAAATTAACTTTATTGTTAATACAAATAAGCATGCAAAACTATGAACTTTTACCATTTCCAACTCGTCTGGAAATATATGCTGATCAATGAAGTATGGGAGGGTGGGTTTAAGAATAATTGACAATACTTATTTGTAAAATATTATTTATCCGACATATTAAAACTAATTTGTCACACACTCTAGTTTATTCGAATGCCTTACTTAAGTTGAAATAAATGTTTAGGAGCTTTACATGTAATTTGGGGATTAAATGAAAAACAGAAACATCTAACTTATTTGCTATTTAACTCAATAGTTACTCAAAGTGTATCAGCAAATTTAAAACAAAATGTTGTAATTGCATGTTGTAGTATTGCAAAAAATATATTTTACATTTGTATACAATGTATTTGGGTAATATTGTTGAGTTAATAATGTGAATAATATTTATCCAATATTAAATAATAAATAACTATGTATTAATTAATTTTGTTCATATAATAATCCATGAAAAAAAAACTTACTTAAAGTTAAGCATGGTAACATTTCATTGCTGTCAAAGCAACATTTTCAAAAATTATCAAGTGTTAATATAACTAAAAGATGATACTGAAAAGTGTACATCAAAACTTTTGTCAATATAGGCACAATAATGCAGATCATTAAATTAAGTGTTCAATCCAATGACAGAAGCACTGTAATCTTGATGATTGTTGTTGAAATTCTTCTCGTGCAATATAGTTTCCTGGACCTGTGTGTTCTTGTGAAAACTTGAACTGATGAACTGCTTTTGTTTTTCTCAAAAGTTCATGATAATTTGTCTAGAATAAGTTATAAATGTTGCCATTGATGTGACATCAGGGAACCTGAGCCAGGAAGCTGCAAATACAAATTATTAAGTCTATATTGTATAAGTAAAAGTAACTAAAACATGATCATTGTTAACTACATACACTGAGAACATAGCTTCATATATTAGACTTTAGATGTCAAATTATGGATCATTTTGTTCAAATGTGAATCAGTTAACACACAAATTATTGGAATCCGGTGCAATATATACAAATAAAAAGACATTATACATTGTAAAAATGATATATTTTTCAATAGAAAATGGTATTGAATGAGATCGGAATCAACATAAAATCATATAATTGTATTAATTTACTTAATATTGATGTTCATAATTTTAACAAATAAAGGAATTCCACATACAAACACCATTGTCAAACAAACCTGTATACAATGTGGTGCAAATCAAGCCAGCCTTCTCTTCAATTCAACTCATTACATGGAGTTTATGGTTTATAGTATGTCTTGCATTTAAACAACACTATTCATGAGCCAACAGTCTCTATTCTGGCACCGAAGTAACGTTCAAAGGAATAAAATGTTCCACACAATATTGTCACCGATACAAGTCCACGATAGCACTGTGTGTGATGGTAGATATTTTCAGAAATAAAAACAACAAATTCCTCAGTCCTTCGGCTTCCACTTCGAGAGGACACATCGTTAATAATTACACCAGTACAGGGAACGTATCAACACGCTCACTTTGATCAGTATATACGTTCACACGCCTTTTTGGTGGTTCACTGTTTATGTTTAGAAAATATATTTCATTGATTATAATCTGACAGAGTAAACGATCATGGGCGCCGCCATTTTGATAATCACGATGACAAAGCGCAATATTTTATATTTATGCTTAACAAAGAAAATATACGTTGATTCTGTCGAATTATTGAAGTTGCTAACCAAAAAGTAAATGTTTCGTTTTAGTTTATGGTTTATTTACAAAATACACGATGTTTAGTTATGTAACTTTTTGCGATTATCGTCGTCCGACGGTTATCCGAAATATACCGGAAGACACCGATACGTTACGAACTGAGTCGATATTACCCGATTTCATTAGTGTGTGACTACCTTAAATTGGGAAATCTTCATAACACCCAAACGTCTGGTCAATACACGTGGAACACAATGCAGTCTTGAATCTCCCGTATATGCTTTTAATAAATCAAACACAATATACGTATTTTTGACAGCCACGTTCCATATATGTGAAATCTTGGACTTGGATTTTTAACAAGAAGATACATATTCTAAGTACATCTATTGTTACAACATGCCGGCTCACTAATGATGTCAGTATATGTCCCGGTGGTAGTATATAGGAATAATGAAACTCCAAAGAAATCCCCCGTAGAGTAACCTTTATTACCATCTGCTAATCCTTATTCCGTAGTATACGGCCTGAAACCCTCTGACTAAATGTAAAGTAGTGCTATTACATCGTTTTCGGTCATTTTTTTTGTACCCACGGTACGGTCAGTTTACCGGAACCACCTATATTTTTTTTTGTTTTGGGGCGGGGTGGTAGGGGGGCTTAACGTTGTTTACCCTACACCATTAAGAGTTGCATACAGAAATAAAATCAATATTGACCAATTTTGGTCGTTGGTATATTTGCTTTTGGAACTTTGTCCCAATTTCAGATTTCAAGTGCGATTTTCCTATAGTTAATCGGTTCAAAAATTAACATGCAAAATTAATCATAATTTGATAAAAGTATTTCAGATATTCTTGAGACTACTAAGTTAAAACATTTTCCAAAATACCTGATGGATTATATGTTCGCTTTCCTTGAAGCGAAAGGCCATAAACCATGCTGTGTATTCTTCAAAATGAATTCAAGAGCCATTTATATATTTATACATTAAGTTAAGTTTAAATGAGGGATGACAACGAATACTGAAACGCTATTTGAATTCATTATTCGAAGATTCGGTCCTTGTATTTCTTCATGTCATTATCACCACACTACCTTCTTAATTTTATCATGATCATCATCACCACAACCATCACAGTCATCATCATAATAAAAACACACCGAAGAATTTTCATCGAGATTGAATCATATTCGCGTAGTTGTATTAAAGGTGTAATAAAAAAACAAACAACTTATATATGGATGCCTTTGTAAACTATGGTAACATTTCAAAATATATTTTAAGGAAAATTTACGCACCATCCCAAAAGTTACTGTATCATGCAAATGAAAATACAACAAATATATATCTTAGCTTACTCTAACTCTGGTGTTTGCTTATGAAAGCATAATTTGTTCTACAGACGATGCACATGTCTGTCCCCAATTAGTGGGAGCCCGTTGATCAGGTATAATAATCTGTTTTCTCAGGTTGTGCACCCAGGCCTCCAAGATGTTAAACGACGTGTCAAAACCGCTAACTGTCCTAACCGACAGCACATATTGTGTTGTCAGAGAATTAAACCGAAACGGTTTAATTATATTAAAAAAGCATGTAATTGTGTTATTCGAATAATGGTTTGATATTCGAATATTCGGTCAAGTATTCGATTATTCGTTGACATCCCTAGTAAAAATAGACATACGTTCAAAGAACACAGACATTTCCACAATCAATGTCTAGCGTTAAGTACATGTTAAAAGAACATTGACTGTTTCACTAAGAATGTCTCTAGAGAGTACACATCTGACAATTATCAATTGTTTAACTTCACTATTAAAAACGAATGTGCATGGGTTTTGGTGGAACGAGTGGCGGCCTTCGGGTCTGTTGCCGATAGGGATGGTGGACTCGACTACGTGCCTAATTCTGCCTTCCCCAAGGATAGGTTGGTTGGCACTGACGCCTCTCCGGATTGAAGTGGATATTACTTCTTGTAACGACATATATAGGGAAACCAATTCTTACAACAATTTTATTTAGTATCACTCTAGCTGTAGTTTCAGCTGTTTGATCAGGTACGGGTATTATCTCCACCCACCTCGAAAAATTGTCACTGTTAAAATGAGGCGTGTCGTGGGAAACCCTGTTTTATTGCATGTGCGTAAAGTGTGTTAATCCAGGACGGCACTTTCCGCTTTTATGGTATTTTCTATTTCAAGAAGTCTCTTCTAAACATAAAGCTACTGAAGGCGGAAATTGTCCCGGATTAGCCTGTGCGAACTGCACAGGCTGTTCCGGAACGACACTTTACCAACAGGCATTAAGCCCTCAAATGTATCTATTTCCCTTTGGTGTATAAGGGAGCGGACCTAAAAAATAGCCTGTCTAATATATTGCTAACCATGTGATCTTAATAGGGCTTTAGGATTAACTGTTGGAGTCTTATTTGAACCACAATTGTCGCATTGTTCAATCCATAAATAAACATCTTCTCTAACACCATACCAATAATATCTCTGTAAAAATTACTTTGTAGTCTTTTTGCGACCAAGATGACCAGATAATACACTTTTATGCATCTGATACAAAACATCTTTGTGTAAATAATTGCAAAAACTGTCCTGATTTATTATTGATTATGAAACATCATAAATAACAGACCATCCTTCATAACCATTGCACCCCAGCAATGCAAATGGTGTCGTGAGACACACTTTCTAAATTAGCCATATTCGCATTAGGTTTGTTTCCTGCAGATAAATATGTTAATATGGGTCCAATATCGATGAACCAATGACGTCATACCATACAACGCCACCTAGGGTTAAATATCACTATGTAAACATGTGTCCGATAGCTTTACAAAAATCTGGATGTAAACTCAAACAATCATGATGCTGGAAATCCAGATAAAGTCGGTTAACAACCTTTCTTCAGATTACTTCGTAGCTTATCAGCTGACAGCATCGTTAAATGGATTAAATCACAAATAAACTTCACCCCGCCAACTCCGGTTCTGAAGGGTTGCAATACTAATTAATAAAGCTGGCAATAATTTATTTATTTTCAAATGTTACAATATTTTCATGGATGGCAAACAAAGATAAGATACATATACGTTGAAATTTTCCGTTATATACTGGTTTTTATTGTAACCGTTAGTTATTTATATAGGGTGTATAGCGAAAAAGGAATAACAGTAACTTGTTAACATAATGTTTAGGTACTTTCAGTTAAGACTTTGAAACTCGCTTCAACGCTTGATGACCGCCAGTTGTCGACCTATGGTCTTCACTTCCTCGTTTGTTTGTTTATTTTGGTTTTACGGCATCTCAACACATTATGGTCATATCGTGCCGTTTACTTATGTTGATTTCAATATAGATTAGGAAATGTGAACTAAATTTGGTTATATGTATATATGTCTTTCAAGTACTTGGTTAATATATAAGATGGCACTGTTTAAAAAAGTTCTTTTAATGAATTTACTTGGAAATACCTTTCGCGAATATCACCGAGGTCTGTGCAATTAAGAAGCATATGTTTCACAGTAAAATGTTCGTCGCAAGGTATACAATGAGGTGCTCCTTCTCTTTTTAAAAGGTACGAATGTGTTAATCTGGTATCTCCTATTCTGCAACGATCATGTCGGTCAAAAAGTGTAAAAGGTGTTGCTGAACCAAGACAAGGCTTAATCTCGTGTAATTTGTTAAAGGCTGCCTCGTTCCAAATTGCTTGCCATTCTGATTTAATTAGTTTATTAATTGCTGGTTTAAAATCACTATTGAGTAATTGAACATTGACAATATGGAGACTAAGAGATTGTTTTGCTAACGTATCAGCTTTCTCATTTCCACGTAGCCCAATATGGCTTGGTATCCAACAAAAGGTATCTGTGTTGGTTTGTAAAATATGTAAGTTTAAAACTAGTTTTTTTAATCAGAATATTATCTAATTTGCGATCTTTGATAGATAATAGCACAGAAAGTAAATCGGAGAATATAACGAACTTATCGCGGCGTGATTTTAAATGTAAGAAAGAGCTAAGTCATTGGCTGTGGCTTCAGCAGAAAATATAGATGCTTTTTCTGGAAGTATCATTTTACTTGAAAAATTGTTTGAAAAAGTAGCACAACCAACACGGTCTCTAGCTAATTTTGTTTTGAAAATTTCAGTACTGTCAGAGGATTTGTTTAGCTTAGATAAACTTATATTAACCTTTGGAGAGTTGTAAGTACATGGAGGGATATTCTCCACGATATTTTGTAAAACAGATTGAGGATTAATATTTAACTGTTCCAAGTTATTTTTCAAACGAAGGCCGATATGTCTAATTTCTTTCGGTTTCTTTTCAAATCGTCCGGCAAAATTTGGTTTGAATATAATTCTGCAAGCAGGATTTTCTTTTATCGGAGGCGATTCTTGGTGCATATTGAAGTGAAAGCTTTTTTCGACGTAGATTTAAAGATGGTTCACCTGCTTCATCGTAAATACTTTCAACTGGCGATGATCGGAAAGCGCCAAGGGCTATACGTAGACCCTGGTTGTTAACAGTATCAAGCATTTGCAAGAAGGATTTACGTGCAGATCCGTTAACAATTGAACCATAATCCAACTCTGAGCGAACAAGGCTTCTATTCAATTTTAGTAAAGTAATAGTATCAGATCCCCAATTAGTGTGAGAAAGAACTTTCAGTAAATTTAGTGCTTTAAGACACTTGGTTTTCAGTTGTTTAATGTGTGGACCAAAATTTAGTTTTTTTTTATCAAATATTACCCCTAGGAACTTTGCTTCATTAACTACAGGTATTTTGGAGCCGGAAATATAAAGTTTAGGGTCTTCGTGAATTTGCTTAAGGTATTCAACCCATAATTAGCTCGTTAATTTCCGTGTAATTTCGACGAAAGCCGTAGCCGTCCGTACTTTACCGTTCGCATTCGGAATACATACAAACTTCTTTAAAAATTATATATTTCTTCAGCTACACCGTAGTATTTGTTTCAGATTTTTATATCGTCGCTTTTAAAAGCAAATTAAATATAAAATAACTATTAAAATGTAACGAGTATAATTAAAACAAAAGTAGATTCGGAGTTTGTTCCCTTTGGAAATCATGATAATTTGAACGCTTATTGAATTTTATGTGCATATGACAGCGTTTATTTACCTTTATATAAATCATTCTGACTGACAAAAACGTAATAAAAGAGGTAGATTTTCAAGAGAAACAGACACAGTAACAATGTTAATTTTGTCGGCTATGATCAGCTGCCATGATCTGTGACAGTGTGGTTGGAAAATTAACGAGAAGCATATTAGTTTGACTGTTTATGTCTACGTGAAATATTGTAACATTGACTAATGAGATGTCAGTAATGTTCTCTATTGGAAAACTGACAAAGAAACCAAGTCAAACGGCAAGCCTTATATACCAAGCTGTGTACGGGTAAGTATCAGTTCATTATCTAATTGTAAAGCCATTTGTTTGTATGGTAATAGTTACTAAGATAATGACAACTCGTGAATGGTCGTACAAATGTTTGATTTTTATTTATACACGGAAAATAAAGTTTGGAAATATAATAAGATGAAGTATTAGTTTCCAAGCTTATTTAACAAAGCTGTATGTTTTGACATTATGATATAATTATGTTACAATTTCCATATTGAAAATGCCATCAATTGTTCTCTGTCATTCTGTTAAGTGTTATAACATAACGTTTTAAGTCGGTTACTAAAACATGTCTAAATATTCAACATTTGGCATTACATTTTTCTCAACTGACATCGGTACCATATCAGACAATTATTAAAGCAATTATTGTTGTGTAAATTAATATCAGTCTGTAAGTAGAATCTACTGTAAAACTGTGTACTGAAAATTTATTTTTAGTGATGCTGCTGTCCAGAAAAGCAAACACACATCCAGTACGATGGGCGACATGTTAGACGGCGACCAGGCTGTTAGTGTTCAACCAGAGGCATCGCTAGCAGCGGTCGCATTCCCATATTCATCAACAGCAAGGCGCAACCAGCTGATGTTCAAAAATGAGAAGGCCAGAAATATTGATTCTCTGGGACTTCTTGCCTATACTGACGTGATAAAAATACTACGGCAGAGGACATCGCTGGCTCCGGTTTATGTACCATCGAAACATTCAACTGTGAAGGCGCGAACAGTTTATTTTTAACATGTAAATATAATGGATGGGAAGCCCTGTATTACAGTTGCAAAAAGGACATTGGAAACTGTTATAACACAAATGAGCGGAGTTTTTTTTTTAAAACAGCCATTTTTTAAACACAGTATAGTTCATGATGGACATGGCCTGGAACGTTACATTTTTTTTAGATGAAAATGTGTTAATGCAGCACATATTGGCTCTGTCTATTATGTTTATATTTATTTCATTTATAAAATGTGGTAATTGTTAATTTAGTTAATACAACTCTTTTGTTCATATTCTAGATTATGTGTTTTATACTTTTTGAATAAATATTGTTTATAAAGAATATACTATCATGAAAGTAAGTTTAATTGTAAATGTTTCCTATTCGAAAGTTATGGAACTAATTTTATATATTGCTTGTATTTTGTATCGAAGAACTTTTTAAAGTTTTATGGGAGTATCTTTCTTAGGTTCTCAATAATTATTTAAAAATATTAAAAAAAACGGTATTTCTGAAAAAAATTATCCGGCTTAATATTTTATGGGGTTAGTGTTAAAAACTGTTTTAATTTTTCAAAATTGCACGGAAAAGTTTATTTGTTTTGCCTTCATTGTGTGGCTTATAGTCCAAGAATAAAATATATTATGGTTTAGATTCAGAACATGCATAAATTAAGCAAGTTTATCAAGTTTTTTTCATGGCTTTCAAAAAATAGAACAGGAAATTTCTCATCGATCATAAATATAATTAGCAATATGAGTACATATTACTTCCATATAAATTCATTCAATAATAATTGTTGATTATTTTCATAATATGTGTTCAATATACCATTAATAAATGTATATTTATATGAAGTTTATGAAATATTAATAAAGTATTTCACATGTAAAGATGCCTATAGCTTTTCAGTTTTTGATGTGTTTAGCAATAGAGGGGGTATGGTAATTAAAAAACTATATCTGATAAACCAAACGGTAAAATCTCCTAAAATTTTGCAGAAGAGTCCAGATATGAATGCTCTTCAAGAAAATAATATGATTTGCGGTGTTCTAGACATTGAGTATTATGGGTTGAATACCTTAAGCAGAAGAAATGAACACATTGAGTTTTTGACTGAAAATTTAAAGTCATTTTCATTAGCCCACTTTAGAATTTTATCCAAGTTTTGTTGAAGTTGACGTTCAATAGTTCGCATACTTTTTTAACGATAACAAATTAAAAAAATCATCAGCATACAAAGAACAATCAACACCTGGTTTGAGAACTAGTAACAATATTATTTATGTTAAGACTGAAAAGTGTACTTGAGAGGATACTTCCCTGAGGCACACCTTGCTCTTGCTGGTGGCTCTCAGAAAGTGTGGAACCTACTCTAACTTGAAAGTTTCTATCCGAAAGGAAACTGGAAATAAACGTGGGTAATCTTCCATTTAACCCTGCATCTTTCAAATCTTTCATTATACCATATTTCCAGGTAGTATCCGATGCTTTTTCAAAATCGAAGAAAACACTAACTAAATGTTGTTTGTTAACAAACGCTTCCGTTATGAAGGTCTCAAGACGAACTAGGTGATCGTTTGTACTTCGTTGTTTGCGAAAACCAGATTGAAAATTAGTTATAATACCTGTTGATTCCAAATACCAAACAAGTCGTTTATTTACCATCCGTTCAAAGGTTTTACAACTACAGCTGGTTAGAAAAATTGGTCTATAATTAAAAGGATTAGTTTTATCTTTTTCCGGTTTTGGTATAGGACTGATTAATGCCTCTTTCCAAATTCCAGGCACGTCACCAAACAACCAAATACTATTAAAAATATCAAGAAGTAGATCAAGTGATTCAGATGGAAGATGTTTCAAAAATTGATAGTATATTTCATCTGGACCTGCAGTTGTATCCTTTGCATGTTTAATTGAATCAACTAAATCATCAATAGTAAATAAACTTTATACGGCTCTTCGTTTTTAGACTGAAAGTTTATTTTTTGTTTTTCAGCTTTATCTTTAAAACTTTGAAATTCTTTCGAGTAGTGGTAAGAAGAAGAATTATGTGCAAATGCATCAACCAAAGTGTCTGCTATATCTTTTGGAGTTTTTGCATTGCTAAGGTTACTGCGCTTCAAGTGAATTATTGGGTTCTTTCTGTTTTTCACATATTTTTCAAATTGCATCCCAAACTTTTTTAATAGGTGTATTTGAATTTATTTTAGATACACATGACTTCCAAGATTTACGTTTTGATTGTTTAATCGTCCGTCTGGCCCGAGAAATTCTATATATTTGTTAAGATTTTCAGTTGTAGGGCATATATTAAATTTTTTAAGTAATGCTTTTCGTTTTCGAAAAGCTTTTTTACACTCGTCATTGAACTACGGTTTTTTAATTTTACCCATAGGATTTATCTTAGAATTTGGAATACAATCATTTGCTATCTGAGAATGTACTGATGCAAAGCGATCAGCTTTATTTTGATAATCAGAAAACGGAGGAAGCGTTAAGTCTTCAGAACACAATTGCTTAAATGTTGTCCAATCAGCCTCTGAAAATTTATAGTACAAATTGTTATCAACTGGAACCGAGTCGTTTGATTGTAACAACAATGGAAAGTGGTGACTTCCGTACTGCTCATCCAGAACAGACCAGTCGAATTCCAAGTATAATAATGGATGTGTTAATGAAAGATCTATATACGAAAATGTGCCTGTGGCTGGGTGTAAATATGTTGATGACTTATCATTTAATAGACACAGTTGTAAGTTATCTATAAGCTTTTCAGTGGCGTTACCCTTATTAGAAGATGAACTACCCACAAAGGATTATGAGCATTAAAATCACCAAGTAAAAGAAAAGGTTCTGGAAGTTGTTTTACTTAAACATTCTAAATCTTCAACAAAGACGGTCAAGCAAGGCGGGAGATACAATGAACAAACCGTTATAGGTTTATGTAAAGTTATTTCAACAGCCACAGCTTGTAAATGGGTTTGTAACTGAAGATGCTTTTTGGGTACACAGTTAGCGACTGCTATTGTTGATCCCCCTGACGCCCTTGCAGTGTCTCTTCGAATGTAATTATATAGTGCATAGTTTTTAAGAGTTAAATTATCAATTGTTGATAAAAGTGTTTCCTGAAGGCACACGACCTTAGGAGAATACTTGGATATTAATAGAAGAAGATCAATTTGATTTGAGACCACGACATTCCACTGAAGTAATTTGTGACTCATATTTCAACAGGAAAAACAAAGATCACTTAGGAACTTTAATAGGGCTTCTACCCAGAGTCGAAACACGGGGAGGAGAATGATCAAAATCTTCATCCTCCATCGAACAGACATCTTCTGCAAGAGAGTCGTATCGATTAGAGGTTTGGACCGGGTTCCTGATGGCCTTTGGAATCCGGCCAGTCAATACAATTAGCTTTTTTGACGACTGCTTTTTTGGCTGCCTCTCTGGGGAAGAAGGCAGTTTCTTTGTTGAAGATGTAGCCTCTTTGGGAGATGAACTTCGAGATGTATTTGATGTGCGTATTGGCGAAATGCTTTGAAAAGTCGAATTTGGTTGTGTTTGGACGGCAATTGAATTAAGTGAACTGCAACTGCACAGGTTTACTTGTACACCGCAGTCGACAAGCTTAACACGTGGCTTGGCTGCTGTAGCATATGACTGAGCTTCTGGCTTTGAAGTGGCCTCTACAATCTTGCTGGCCTCAGGGAAAGGAAGGGATTGCGTGTACTTGACTCGCAACTACTCCTTCTCCCTACGCCAAAAGGTGCAGGACCTGGAGGTGGCAAAATGCTCCTCACCACAGTTGGCACAATGCATTTTTTTGGTACATTTGTCCATCTCTTCATAACTGGTCCCGCACCTTCTGCATATTGCAATCTTCACACACTTTGATTCGTGATGCCCGTACTTGAAACATTTATAAAATTGCATAGGGTTGGGAATGTACATTTCAACACGGACGTTGAGGTATCCAACCCTAATGGACGGCGGCAATACAGGTGTAGCAAAATACGCAATATATGTGTGTGTAGGTGTGCGTTTTCCATTTCGCGTAACTAGCATACGCTTTACGGAAGAAACATGTTGTGACCCTATTCCTTGGCAATGTCATCATCTGACGTGCTATCAAGGTCTGGGCACCTGATGACTCCCTTGCGCACATTGCAAATCAAGGTCACAATATTTCTTAATGGAGAGCAATGTCTCTGCCTGTTTGGGGCGGAGAACCTCAACTAAGAGGCCGCCGTTTCGCATTTTTTTAAACACTTTTTGTGGAGCCAACCAGTCCCGTCAGTTGTTTTTCGACAATGAAAGGGCTTAGCTCAGTCATTTTCTTTGCCCCGAGAGATTCAATTATCACGAAACGTGGGAATGAATTCACAGGGTCTGCGGAGGCCTGTAGCATGTCGCCAGATAACTTGCGTTTTTTTCTGTTCTGAGGAATCCATAATTGATTAAATAGCTGTTCATCCTCCAAGCTCCCCAGCAAACGGGGAGGTTGGGTGTTTGCCATGTGCCCATCAGACAGGCAAACGTATGTACCTGTCCAAGGGGCACATGTTTCGTCCCCTCACCAATGAGAGGTCCCCAACATCACTTCCTCGACTTGCGTGCATACAGAACGCTGGATACTAACATTTACCTTCAAATGCTTATTAAGGGCGCTGTTCGTGGCCTTTAGCAGTCTCCAATAGACGCGTCGGCGGCATTGTTAACCGCACCATCATCCCACCGCTGCCACCATAAAGGTTGCGGACCTCTTCTTAAGGTCCTGCGTTTGACATCACCGACAATAACCCTCATCGAAGAATAGCTCAGTTTGTGTTTATGCAAAGTTCAATTACTGATTGCAAAAATTTTATTCTATTAAACATCCATAACAATATATTAGTGCATTTGTGAAATGACCATATTTTGTTTATAATTGCGTTGGTAATGTTGCGGAAGAATGCATTGTCCGCTTTGCAAAGATCGAAGTAGATTTAAATTTTTACTTTAAAATTGGTAGATAAGTATTCGCGACCAATGTTCACGATACTATATATCGGTCCGAGGATAAGATTGATTGAAAGCATATATCTAAACGAATTACAGATTGCTTACGGTACTACCCTACTGTTTAATTTCAGAATTATAGTCGGAGATTACTTTTAGCACCGGTCCGGTCTTAGAAGAGTTAACTGTATGTACATACTAATTTGAATATCATAAACCGCAGTTCTTTAGTATTGGATTTAAGACAAAGAGCCTAGTTTATATTGCTCTTCTTTCGAGCATTAACCCATCTTTAATACAGTTCATAATGATAAACTCAGTTTCAAGTGTAACTACATTATCTTTGTTGGAATAAATAATACGTTGATTTTGTCCGCTATATATTGGTTTATTACCGTCAGCTAGTAATATACGGCGTGCAAGGCATAAAAAAAATATGTTTGTTTCAGGTAACATGCCATAACAAATTAGGGTAAGTAGGTCGGGATATGTTTTTTTTGGTAAATGGTTAACTTGAAGATTTTAAAACTGAATAAATATTCAAAACGTATCAATAATATCCTTAAACATTGTTTATAAGTGGATACTATCAAAACACAAAAAAAAAAAATTATTTATCCAAAACACATTTAATTATTGAAAAAGGTAGATAAAACCAAAAATCAATCTGACAAACCCAATAAAATGTTCTAGGGTCGGGGCATATTTTAGAGTAGGTTGGGTTACCTGAAGCAAACATATTTTTTTTTACGCCTAAGCATTAAAGTCTCCTCTTTCTCAGCTAATCTTGTCAGTCGCCTAGTTTGACAAATGCACGGTGGAATTTCGACAATACCATGTATGGTTTAGTACACAGTATAACTTATATTTTTTAAAGTTTGAGATATTTTTGTTGTCCTTGCGCATATGATAAACTTATAATATCTTGTCTATGGAATATCAGTTTATTTTTGTAACCTAATATCTATTAATTAAGTTTAATATAATTCACATTTTTCAGATTTTGGACATACATTGTACATAGTTTATTGAATAATATTTACATTTATCAAATCTGTATATTATGTAAATTAAGCAATGTATACAAATAATAAATATAAGTATTATTGTATTGAAATTATTATTACACACTGCAATAACTGAAACTAGTCATTACGTGTTAACATTGCATTTTAATATCACAGTTGTCAATATCCAACTATTAAATAATATTCTAAAGAACTTTTAAATGCATTATATGTTAAAAACTTAAGGCTCATGTCATATGACATGAAAATGGATTGTATTATTTACAAACAATACACAATTTATTACATCACTCTAGTTAAATAAAAATTTTAGGATGTATATGTATCTCAACTCTGGCGTCATTGTGTTGGGTGGTATCCAAGGACACCCTGCTTCACGCAGATTAATACTTACAAAATATCGTTGCGAATATCCCTCCGTTGACTTAAAACTTTCCAAATTAATCTTTATTCTTTTTTACAAAATATCGTTGAGAATATCCCTCCGTTGACTTAAAACTTTCCAACAGTTAATATAAGTAAATAGTTTTTCTAAGTTAAGCAAAAAATCGAAAATTATAATATATTCTGATTAAAAAACTATTGATAAAATTACATGATATTGTTGGGCCCAGCATATAGGGCTTCTGTTTTTCCTCTCAAACGTCGATTTAAGATCAAGACAAGAAGTTCAACGCTTTACGTTTTAATTACCAGTCAAATTAATGCCTCGCACTATAGCGTTAAAAATACAACATAACTTGGCATATAACGTCAACTTTCAATAAGTTCATTTATTACATGTGCGTGTCCACGTCGTTTGTACTATAACTAAGGCAACAATCCACTAATGTTTGAAGTGCAATGACTCTGGTCTTTTATACAAAAGTTACGTATTTTAATGCACTATAATAATGACGAAATAAAAGACAATTTCTTTACTGATATCCGATTTCTATATCAACATTTCATTTTTTCATATTTTGAACAACACAAATGAGAGGACAAATACAATCGAGGAAAGTTAAAATAGAATAAAAATACACAGTTATATGTACCATATTTCATATGTTTTCTTAAAAGAACTTCTTCATAACGACAAATGTATTCCTAGCGTAACGACGATACCGTCACGTTTGTTGGAGAAACAAAAAAACGTGTCCATGTGTCGTACGAACAAACCTGCTCAAAAACCTAAGTCAACACGCAACAAATATCGGGGATTTCCCAATATTGTAAATGTCTAATGTACATGAATGAGTTTTCGACTGTAAGACGAAAAGTATTTTTAAACGGTGTAAAGCTCTAATTTCGAGGATTTTCGAATATCAGTTCTTCTGAACTTTCATTCTAGTTTGTTATTCATCAACGTTTTATCAGTTTAATTTTACTTTCTTGTGTTTCTATCAAAATTTGATGAGATCGTACATACCCTCTTTAATATGATTTGTCTAATAAATGGAGAGATTATCTTTATTTTCTTTTAAAAATAGATCTAGTTCCGAAACTTTAACCAAAACACGACTCTCCCAATGATGTTGTGCAACCAGAGCGATTTACATAAGAAAAACCGCTCCTTTTATACCCAGGGGTGGGCGAAAACCCCAAATAAATACTAAAGGGAAAACGCCCAAATAATTCCCCCCTATATACCCGTTTTTGTCCCATCCCCGAAACCTCCCAAATAATAACCAAATAAAAGAACGCTGAATCCCGAAAATAACCCATCTATGGAACGCGCTCCATGGATACAAGTAGGAAGCGGACAAGAACGGTCGCCATATTGGAATTCAATAAAAAATCTAGCACAATATTATATATTATTAACATTTTGATGATAAAACATACCAAATTCGTGGTTTTATAGGATCTTTTCATATTTGACAATATCGATAATCTGTTTTGTTTGTTTTTTGGGGTTTTACGGCAAATCAACACATTCTGGTCATATCGTGCCGTTTACGTATCTTGATTTCAATATAGATTATGAACTGTGAACTAAATTTTGTTATATGTGTTTATCTCTTTCAAGTACTGGATTAATGTATAAGATGGCACTGTTTGAAAAAGTTCTTTTAATGAATTTACTTGGAAATATCTTTCGCGAATATCACCGAGGTCTGTGCAATTAATAAGCATATGTTTCATAGCAAAATGTTCGTCGCAAGGTATACAATGAGGTGCTTCTTCTCTTTTTAAAAGGTACGAATGTGTTAATCTGCTATGCGCTATTCTGCAGTGAGTTAAAACAATTTGATCATGTTGGTCAGAAAGAGTAAAAGGTGCTGCTGAATCAAGACTAGGCTTAATCGCCTTTTCGCGCCGCCCCATTATGTTAGAAATCAGCTTCCATAGGGTGCACATTGTTAAAGCAGACCTTAAATCGCTAATGTTCTCGTACGTTATAACAATTTTTAATATACAGGTGTTTATATTGCTGATTGTATCGCTGCTACAGTATTCGCGCGCCAAAAAACCCCGAATACTCAGCTATATTTGTACATAGAATAAAACGAATTCAGACCTGTATGTCGATTGCATAGCTAGCTATATATACCTACAATACGCAACTAATAGTGAAATTCACGGACTTTTCCTGTTCGTATAAGCTGCTTTCAGGACATTTTGTGCCAATCAAACACTGCAGAACTACATGCTACAAACCCGCGGGTATCTTTTTCTTGCTATCAAGAGCTGTTTCTCTGGACATTGCGACACATTTGATAAATAAACAAACTTTCCTGCGTTCAGTGTGTCTGCATGTAGATTGACGTCACGTCTGATGTATTTGTCATTATATGCTTTTAAGTGTTGCCAAAAAACCAAACTAAATGAGCAAATGCCTGACTGTAATATTTCTCAAAGTTTATGTCCATTTAAGAACAAACTATTGTGTGATCCTTGCTATTTAAGCCGGCATTGCTTTGCAATTTTACTATTGCGACAATCTATTTCAAGATAATGTATCAAATTGTATCGCTTATGAGCCGAAGCAAAACATTAGCTGGATTGGACTACTAACATCAGGATTATTTCACTCAAGTTTAAGGACAAAATATCAGCGTTCGGAATAAGAAGGTTGGAATAATGCGTACGAAAAGGGGTTTAGGTGACACCGTAAATATTTGCGGAGAGACAAGGGACATACTCGATACTGGTAACTTTTATATTTGCGGAGAGACAAGGTACATACTCGATACTGGTAACTTTTAAAAGGAAGAATCGTAATGATTTATAAATAGTATAGTATATAGTATATTAAAAAGTATATTGTTTAGTAACTAGTGTGGAGGAAAAAGTTGTACTTCACAAAATACATACAAATGCGCATTTACAGATACATGAATATACTTCTAAACCGCTGTATCAAGTTTGAACGCATAGAGTTATGGTCATGAATAACGTTTTTGGTATTGTCGAGTATTGTTTGTGTCGTTATTAAACTTGTCTTATATTACATGTATTACTATAAAGGACAATATACAATGATTGATATTTTCCGTTGAAACTCCGTCATATCAACTGGAAAACTTCATCATGCAATTTCCAAATTTAATATGATGATCTAACACGAACTTGCCGTTTTACTAACTAACATTAGACACATAGTCGGTATTTTATTTTAGTTATTTTATGCGATCAATCGGCTTTAATGCAATTGTGGTCATGAGCACGTTTGCGATGTCTCATGGATTTGAAGTAATGAGAACTCTATTGTATGTGAATGCTGTGAGAATGGAGAAAATAGAACAATATATTTAAATCATAGAACTTTTTAATCATTATTATTCAATCAATTAAATAATGGAAATGTATGCCATCTTATGATAACATGGTATAACATATTTTTGTAAGCATGTGCATAATTATGTAATTCCTCTTTTTCGACATGATTATTTTAATCATGTTTAACATTCCGTCATAAGGAAAATAGGTTTCTTGATACGAGTATGACTGGTTTGGTCTTAGTGGGAAAATTGTTTTAACACACATTTACCACGTATTATTGTCAAAACATAGATTCTCTTTGTAAAACGTTTAGTAAACATACATCAACTGGCGTAGCTCAAGCGTTAGTACAGTATTATTGTCAAAAAAAGTTCGTTGTATACCGTTTTAAATGCATTTTTTCCATCCTTAATATTGCTTATTCTGACATATACATGTGTATTTTACTTATTTTACTCATATGAGTTGCCACGGTATGTAAACATTAAGCAATGTATGTACGATCTAACAGCTGATATATCAATTGACATAAATTAAAACAACTCGACAAAAATAGTTATCATATACTTTGATTTAAAATGGAAGAAAGGAACCAGTGTTGTAAAAAGCATACATTTGTACCTCGTTTATCACAAACTACTTTCGGCTGAACAGCCGGAAACTCCAAAACAGGCGTGAGTTCGTGTAAACGTTGACTCGACAGTTCTTTTAGGTTACATGAGACTACTTAACAATGCAAAAGTCGGCACTCGCATGCTCTTATAATTTATTATTTCGTCTGCAAAAATTACATAAAAATAATGAAACACAAGAATTGGAATAGTGCTTCTCAATAGGCAATATCAAACATAACAAGGATATCAATAAAATGATGGAGGCACCCCAATGAGCTTTGCCAAGTAATTGGGAATGCAATCAGAAGAGCGGAAAATAAAAAAACTTACAACAACTAGCACTGCAGGACGAAATATGCTGCAACTGGAATTGCCAAAAGAGTGATGTATATACCCCTACAATAAGGCCTTGTCACAAAATTATGGCATCCATTTAAAAGAAATGCACCCAAAGAGAATGCTTTATTTAAAGTTATTACACCTCCTGTGTACATAAAATAATTTAACTGTGAAGCCATTTATGAAATAATGTCTGGAAACCGTGTTTTTAGGGATTAAGTCGAAAAGGAACCACAAATCGGTCAACATTAAGTGGGTTGTAATCAAAGTCAATCTTGATTTGCATTGTTTTATGTTACACCAATGTAACTTAAATAATTTTAACACGTGAATCTATTCATAATTTATTGTCCGGAAACACTGTTTTATGGGAATTTAAAACCAAAAGGGGCTAAATCTCTATCAACATTTAGTGGTTTGTAACCAAAGTGGAATGTTGTTAAACCTATGAAATAAAAATAGTTAAATCTGACAAATTTAATTTGATAACTCCATGAATTATCTATCATTCATAAACAGTGTCTGGTAAAACTTTAAGTTCAACACGGAGCATAACTCTGTCAACATTTAGCGGTTTGTAACCTTAAAAGGTTGAACTGGACCTATATTGTATGATGTTACACCTTTGTACCTTAAATACTTTAAAGTATGTGAAGCTATCCGGACTATAATTGTCCGGAAATCTTATTTTAACCGAATATAAATCGAAAAGGGGTCCTAACTCTGTCATCATTTAGTGGTTTGTAACCAAAGTAAAACTTGACCTGTAGTGTAAGGTGTTACACATGTGTACCAAAATTATTTGAATATATAAAGCCTTTCTCGAGTAATCGTCTGGAAACTGGTCTAATGCTTATTTCAGAAATCCCGTAACTCTTAAGAAAAATCATTGAAGAGGAACATCCTGGTTCAGTGCATATCTCCTCTTGGTCATGAAGCTTCCTGTAAAGTTTCATAAAATTCTCGCCAGTAGTTTCTGAGAAATGCTCCGGAATCGAAATCGAACGGGACGAACAGACGGACAAAGGCCTGTCACATTATGTGACTTATGTACCCAAAGCATATGCTTGTCAGTGGAAGGCGTTTAGAAGTTATGGAGCGGAAATGAAAATCCTTGACATTTCACCGATGGGCATGAGAATTGTGCATGACACACTTCTGGTCATGGAAAATAACAGTATGAAATAATATTAAAAGCCATCCAGGTGTTTTGAAATTATGGATCGAGAATGAAAATCTTTGACCTTTAACTGTGACCTTTACCTTTTACCGACGACCATGGGAGTTATACGCTACACATGGTGTGCGTAGGAAATATTAGCTTGAAGTAATATCTAAATCCAGGCATTTTATGTTATTGAACGGGAACACACATTCTTGACATGTGACTTTCATTGTGACCTTGACGAGCATGCGAGTTATACGAGACACATCGTCAGGTCATGGGGAATATTAATATGGAGTTACATTAAAATGCATTCAAGCGTTTTGAAGTTATTGAGAAGAAACGAAGATTCTTGACCATTGACTGTGAATTGTGACCTTGACCCTTGATCCATGATCATGGGAGTTGAACTCAACACATCGCCTGGTCATGGAGAATATTAATCTGTAGTTATATTAAAATATATTTGGGCATTAAAAACTTTCAGAGCGGAAACGAAATCAGGACGCACAGACCCATCCACCCACCCACAGACGGACGGTGCGACGGACGTATGAGTGCAATGCTTAGTGTCTTCGACTTTGTGAGGGCATACACTAATTTGATAATACAGGTATTAAACTAATAAGCTTACAGTTTACATCTAGCAAGTTTTTAACTTCTTAACACGAAAGCACCAAAACTTTGTGCAAATTTATACTTAAAATGGATCTATGACATATCTCGTGTAATAAATATTGAAAATCAATCAGGTAATATATGTACTTGCATATTTACATTCGCATGATAACAATTTACAGAGGAAGTATAACAGCTTAAAACTAATTAAAGCAGTACAGTTAAACATTAGATCAGAAATAATTTAGATTACATAGCTATTAAATTAAAAGTTAACAGATTAAGTATTGACTGCGTATGACGAAAGCATTAGCATTACACCTATGTATTCTTAAACGGTAGAACAGTGTCATAAATGTTAAAAACCATTTAATAATAACCTTATTATACAATAAAACAGTAACATGTTAGCAAGCAGTTTACAGAGAGGGTATTGACTGCGACGCACGAAACCAATTTATTTAAACACTGATCAAAACTAATCAGTCCATGTGCCACCTGACTTCGCTTATTAAGTTTGAAAGGGCAATCGTCATGTACATAAAATATATAAAAAGTTATGAAACTCTGCCACAACACACACTAATAATCTAAGATGACCGCCAGTCAGCCATTTTGAATCTGATGAAGTTATATGTTACTTTTCACACTACTACTTCTTGAAGCATGAAACGTTTAAAATATAAATAAGTAGTCCGCATGAAAAAAACAAAAACAACTTATATCCAAGATGGCCACTAGTCGGAAATGTTGAATTTTATTGAAAAAAAGTATGTCACGCACTTATATTCCTCATTATGATCAACTGTATAAAGTTCCATGAGCCAAACACTGTTAAATGTTCCCTGGTCAAAATAAATAAATCGAGAAAGAAAACTAGCTAGAGCTTTCAATATAAGTGATTAATACCCCCACATACCGCTTTGACACAAATGTAGAGCAGTTACATTGGTTTGATAAAATATAACAGTGTATTGACTGGTTAACTAGAGCTCTAACTTTACAAAATTACAAGCTTAAATTGTGACTTTGACCTTTTGCGCAGTTATAAGTCATGTACACGCCACATCGTCTTGTCGTGGAGCATAATAATCTGAAGTCATATTAAAATCATCTGGTAAGAAACAAAATATATGTATTTAATGTTTGATCTTTGGTTGTGACCTTGATCTTTGTCGGAAATGCATGCGACACATCGCCTAGTCATGGGAAAGAATTATGTGAAGTGATACTAAAATCCTTCAAGGCATTACGAAGTTATGGAGGAAAAGGAAATATGGACGTATCGACGTACTGTCGTACATACGAACACGCATAATTCTTATATATAGCCCCCACTTTTAAAAGCCACTTATTTTCTGCGTAGCTGTCTAAGATCACTTTTGACCTAGATTTATGGCAAAAATTATGCATCGGGCGATATATGATCGGTTTATTTACGGTACAGATATTAATAATGATTGAGTTTATCTCAAATTAACGTTGGGGCCCACACGTTTTCTTATGGTGTCCTAACTATCTCGTGTCAGTAGGGACCGAACAAGCTGGGTTCCGAGAAGTCTCGTTAGTAGGGACCGAAAAATCTGGGGTCCGAGAAATCACTTAACCGAATATCTTGTTCCTATTATGTTTAGGGCATAAAATGACTTCTCAATATTAATTTCTACGCCGATTGTCTTTTTTTAAAGACATTTCTTGTTAAAAATGGGAGTACAATAAAATCCAAGATCGCCTCCAGTCGTCCATTTGAGAAATATATGGAACAAAATATCCTGTCAAACACTACTACTCATTATAATAATCAACTTGAAGTTTCATAAATATCTGCCCCTCCACAAAATTCAACATATCCACCGCTAGTCGGCAGATCAACTGTATACATCTTCATGACATCTACCAAACAATGTAGAAGTAGTAATACTAACAGAGCAAAAGACTAACATGGTGACTCCAATATATCCTCTGGTGCATTTCGTTTGCCGGGGAATAAATATCGATACGAAAAACAATTAACGCGTGACTTATAGACCAAAATGAAACTGTCTACACCATGTCATTTCGACAGACTAGTCAACTATTAAAATTATTCAATATTCCAAGTTATAGTTTCTGGTTCATGTATCTTTGATGAACACTTCATGTATATTATCTGATAATATCAATCGGCCTGGCTCTGCCATTCAAATCTCGCAAACCACAGCATGAGATGGCTTCCATTCGTTGATGTCCGAGTCTATTTGCTGCAGATGTCCGACAAGTCCGTCATACCATAAATGTCCATTATTTGTACAGACGATGGCACAGAAATGGTTATTCCTGTGAAATGTTAATCATGCAATCGTTGTTTCACATTCACTTCTTTCTGTCCAAGAATTGCATCAAAACTCAACCGTCTGTTTCTGAATTTTTCATAAATCCTGATAACTAGGACGGGGGAGTACAACCTAAATTGTTCATGAATCCTGATAACTAGGACGGGGGAGTACAACCTGAATTGTTCATGAATCCTAATAACTCGGACGGGGGAGTACAACCTGAATTGTTCATGAATCCTGATAACTAGGACGGGGGAGTACACCCTGAATTGTTCATGAATCCTGATAACTAGGACGGGGGAGTACAACCTAAATTGTTCATGAATCCTGATAAATAGGACGGGGGAGTACAACCTGAATTGTCCATGAATCCTGATAACTAGGACGGGGGAGTACAACCTGAATTGTTCATGAATCCTGATAACTAGGACGGGGGAGTACAAGTCTACAATCCTTTTGTTGGTTCTCATTTCAGGACAACCTTGGTCATCTGTTGTTCTGAAGAATAACAAGGAAAGAATAAATGTGTTTTATTTGTCTTTATAAACGTGTCTAAGTTATCCCTAGCTCGATATTATGTGTATTTCTTAACGAGCAAATAAATCTATATGTATATCATAAGAACACCCTAAAAGCTTCTAAGATTTTCCGATGTACTGAACTACCTACCATTTTTTTCACTAAGTGAACACAAATGAAGCTTGACATAACTGCTAATGTGGGGGAAACCTGCACCAAAACACCCAGGTTCACATGCTGATGAATATGTTTATTACATTTTCATCACTCTAGCAGCTTTGCTTATGGAGTTATGCGCGACACAAAAATCCGCAGGTCAGACACGACGGAAGGACAGACGGACAATGGCAATTCTAAATGCTCCACCGCCGCCTCTGAAATAATTCTTAATCTTTTTGGGGATTCGACCATTTCCAGAAACGACTCTGAAGCTAACCCTTTAACCATTCGATTACCTACCATAGGGCATAATAACAGTTCTTGATCATTACTTAAGTCGTAAGTAAGGATCATTTAGGTAGACGAATGAATATGTACGGATGTAACTGAAATTAGACACAACATAATTTGTAAACAACTTTGAATATTGCATAATGGTTAAAATAAGGTTAATGTTCGGACTATAAAATATGCATTAAATAGATTACTTTGGTCAATACTCGAGGTGATGACTGCGACGACGCGGACGCCGCATCCTCGACTTTTCATTTGAGAAATAACGTGTCAAAAATTCATTTATATGTAAATACAAGTTATTTTAAAATCCATCCATCGCCAAAAAAGTTATGATCCGGACAAAGAATTTCTCGCCGCCCACCAACCCGTTCGGGCGTTCCATAATACGCTTTTTTTTCAAACGGGCGTATAATAAGTGACTTAACTGGATGTGTCACGGATATCCCCCCCCCCCAGGATACAGACCCCAAGGCATGTCGCTAACACTAAATGTCATAAGCATGAGGATTTTTTAAATAATTTGCCCACATTTGATCTGAGAGTGTGACCTTGACCTTTGAGCTAGGGAGGCATATTTTGCGCGTGACTCGCTATCTCCACACGATGATCATTAATGGCAAGTTATTTGCCAGATAAATGACGATGTTACAATCCGGACAATATTTCGGGACGTCCGTACAAGTGCAACGCTTAATGCCTCCCACTTTGTGGAGGCATATATATATGAGCTTTGACACATAATATTTTAATATGGAATCTACTTACTCAGTAGATGGCCGTGTTGTGCAGCATTGCGTTTTGTTCCTTAACCATTTATCCAGAATGCTCTGAAGTGTGGAAACTAGTTTTTCTAAGCTGAAAAGACACGAAAGCAAACACGTGTACGTTTATAACGTTTACGTAAAGAAAATATACAATAAACTAAGAATATCTGCTAAAGGCAGAACAAAGTCAATTGTCAATAATATTTAATTATTCACACATTTTTTCTTTTGACTTTGAATTAAGACCTTGCCCTTTTAACTTATTTTTGATGACGGTCTATTGATAGAGTTGTATTTTGCGCTCTCGTAAATGCTTAAGAACAACATAATCTGACATGAATGATGTATTTAATATGTTTTTCTCTATTAGATTGGAGGAAATAAAAGGCCGACTGATCTATGTCTGTCTGTATGTATGACTACATTTAAATACGATTAGCGACATAGTCCGTTAAAGCACTGCGTAATTCCATAATAAACATAATTATGTATAGTAACTGTTGTGTTAAGCATCGTGCAGCTGCAGGCTAACAGATTTGGTACCAAAAAGGCCAAATGTTTATTAATAATTGTACATTAGATATCTGGGACCAGTTGCTGAACAATTTGTCGAAGTGTACGTTTCTTCATATTAGTTCATATATATAGCAGAAGAACAACAATTTATTGATTTATGTTAGCCGTTTTTATAATAAAAATGACGTTAATTGACGTAAATTGTTACTGTGACAATTTTCATGTTATTATTCATGTTTTACAAGCCCTGATGAGCTGTGCGAAACAGGTCGTCATATTTTAATTAAACATAATTTCTTAAATCCCTTTGATGTATAAGTTTACTAACATGCTGAAGGCATAAATGACTTAAACCACACATTAGTACAACTGAAAACTCAAATAACCTATCTTACAGTTATTCCCTGTATTGCAACACTATTTTGAACGGTTGTAGACACGAAGGTTCTTTACATGTTGATACTACATGAGACCTCCATTCAGGATCAAAGAAACAGAAGAACACGTACATGATCTACAGGTGTTGATTTGTTGGTAAAGTTGACCCAAAAAAGTTCGGCTGCTGCGAAGCACTGCTCTGTCATGAGTCAAAAAACAGAAAGAAGTGTTGTAAAGAGCTCACTTCTGTACATGGTAAGCTTTACTTTCACGGCTAGATTTTCGCTTACTGTCAGGTACAGAATTGTCAGACCATTGTCAATTGTGCAGGTATTTGATAAATACTGGCCCTCAACATTACCTCCCCAGGAAGGCACGGTGGGTAATACTGTTCCATAAGTTTTTTTTAGTTTATTTCTATTTTTAGTAACAGTCACTTGACCTTTGACCTCTGCTAAAAAATGAAAGGTCGTGCATAATCATCATATTGCCGTTTATATGTATACCAAGTTTCATCGAAAGATCTTCAGTTGTTTTTGAGTTATCGCAGGATCCAGTTTTTTTGGCCAAACGGACAGACGGACACGCGGACGGAGGGCAAACCTATAGTCCCCTCCGGTGAAACACCTTACCACATATTTTCCATCTGGTAGAAATAAAGTCCCCGATGGTGAAGTCTAGACGAAATGATACCCGGTGAACCCTGACACTGTAAAGGAACTTTTGGGTGTAGCTTATATACTACGTTTCAACGGTGCCAAAACAGGCGTTCCTGATAACGTGACCAAAATAAGCCAATCTAAGCTGTGAAAAGCAATAACAGTTGTCATTTACTAATAGCATTTATGTTTCTTATCTCAAACTCAGAACTATGTAATCGTACGTGCCATGTGATGCTCAAGACGGATTAACAATCCCTTTGTTCTCGTCTATTCAAACTATGTTATTTCGAATCAAAATACCAATAATACGACAATCACACAGCATACACTTTGCAGAATAGATATTCTCCTTGATAAGGTTAATTTTATGTTTGTGAAAGCTTCAAAAACAACAATTAGCCTGATTTAAAAACCTGTCGGCATATAAATATATGTACTAACATGTCATGCTTTAACTGTGGTTAAATTTTACTGACAGGTGTTGCCAGAAATTTGAGCCAACGTTGTGGACACCCCTATACTTTATCACGTTATACATTTCTTATAAATGCATAAAACAATCAGTAAATTTGGTGCGCTTAGAAAACGAACATTGAACAACAATTGTTTATAGTTAGAAGTTAGAAACTAAACTACTCATTGAGAAAACACTTGTTAACCCAAAAGTAGTCATTGATTTGACTTGAATTTCGAGTTGAAATATTATTTATTCGCAAAGGATGTCGTTCGTGTGGTATCCTGTGCCAACGGTGTATTACAACTGGCATAATTGCTTTATATATTAATTGATAAAAGAAAACAAATATCATCTTTAAATACAGGCATACATACCCATTGTCGATAATTCATCGTGTTCGGAGAACTTTTTCGTCGGTACTACCATGAGCGTAAGAAATCGAATGAGCGGAGTAGATTGGATGTGTTTTACTGAAGGTTTCTATAACTGTTCTTTAACATATCTATCCTGTTTTGACCGTTTTAAATAAGCCCATTTTCGTATTTTCCGGCAGTTTTAGAGGGGATGAACGCTATATTGTATTTTGCGAATACCCAATACCCAGCGGGGTATTCATCCCTGGCTCGATATTCGCTATGTATACCTTAAATACCTAATAACGATATGGATATTGGAGCCTGGCTAGATATTCGCCATCATGTATTTCGCGAAAACCCAATACCCAGCTAGGTATTCATCCCTGGCTCGATATTCGGTATATGTTGAATCCCCAATACCGAGCTGGGTATTGGAGGCTCGCTAGATATTCACCATCATGTATTTCGCGAATACCCGGCTAGGTATTCAGCCCTGGCTCGGTATTCGGTATATTTGATATGCCCAATACCGAGCTGGGTATTGGGTGCTGGCTAGATATTCGCATCTTGTATTTCGCGAAAACCCAATACCCAGCTAGGTATTCATCCCTGCCTCGATATTCGATATATTTTGAAACCCCAATACCGAGCTGGGTATTAGAGGCTGGCTAGATATTCGCCATCATGTATTTCGCGAATACCCAATACCCAGCTAGGGTATTCAGCCCTGGCTCGATATTCGGTATATTTTGAATCCCCAATACCGAGCTGTGTATTGGGTGCTGGCTAGATATTCGCCATCATGTATTTCGCGAATACCCAATACCCAGCTAGGTATTCATTCATGGCTCGATATTCGGTGTATTTTGAATCCCCAATACCGAGCTGGGTATTGGATGCTGGCTAGATATTCGCATCATGTATGTCGCGCATACCCTATACCCAGCTAGGTATTCATCCATGGCTCGATATTCAGTGTATTTTGAATCCCCAATACCGAGCTGGGTATTGGAGGCTGGCTAAATATTGAATACCCATTACCTAGCCAACTTCAAGGACCTTCATTAAGCAACGAAGTATGCAAAGTGATTTGAAAGTTCTCTAATCCACGGCGAAGTTATATTTCGAACAAACAAAAAGCGAATTTCAAACTTTTACCTAAAAGTGTTATGTTGACCTTTAACCTATGTGTGCTCATTGAGGTTAGCATCTGTGCCAAGTAGTGTTAATATCTATGGCACGTTAAAGCACTGTAGGATCATATTTTCCACAAATCATATTTTTCACACGCCTGTGAAGAATAGGATCTAATATGTCACATTTATAAGTGTCAAGAATGTGATTGTCAAAACGGGATCACGTTTTTCAAATATTTAATGGTCAAATTGTATCGCGACAATCGATGAAATCATTATTTGGAGCATGATTATACAGTCATTATCATCATCATCATCGTCATTATCATCAGCAGCATCATCGTCATTATAATTATTCTTTCCATCACTATTATTATCATTATAGTTTACGTCATCATCAGTATTGTTATCACTAAGAGAAACTAAGCCGTATTTAAGAGCTACTACGTGTGTACGGTCTAATTAGGAGATAGAAATGCATACTCGCGTATGGGTCCCAGCGAGAAAGCCTCTATGGGACCCAAATAAACAGACCCATATTGGTCACAAAGGGCAAGCCCATATGGGTCCCCATTGAGAAACCCACGTATGTTTTCAACAAGCAGCCCCATATGGGTCTCAGCAAGTAGGCTTTTATGGGCCCAATATGGAAAATACCTGAGCAAATATACCATATGGCCCCATGTGGGACCCATATATTTTTTTCTTCCTATATCGGGCCCATATGCGACCAAGCAGGCAAGCCCACATGGGTTCCTTGCAAGTATGCCCATATGGGTCCCGGTAAGCTATCAGATGTGGGCCTGATAAGGGCTATATCTGGGCTGATCTTCAACATGGGCCCCATGTGGGACCAATATACATCGTGTTGCCCATATTAAACCCACTTGGGTCGCAGGCACGCAAGTCCATATAGGTTCCAGCAAGAAAGCCCAAATGGGTTCCCAACTAGTAAGCCCATATTGGTCCTATCACGAAAACTTATACCCAGCAAGCAAGCCCGTATGGGCACAATATGCCATATGGGCCCCATTAAATGGCAAATATACCATATGGGCCCCATTAAATATTTTTTGGCCCATACCGGGCCCATATTGGACCAAGCAAGCCGACCCACATGGGTTCCCAGAAAGTATGCCCATATGGGTCACAGTAAGCCATCCCATGTGGACCGATATGGGCTATACCTGGGCTGATACACCACATGTGCCCCATGTGGAACCTATATGCGTTGTATTGCCCATATCAGACCCAGTTGGGTTCCAGGCAAGCAAACCCATATGGTTCCCTGCAAGAAAGCCCAAATGGGCGCCAACCAAGTAGGCTCAATATATGGGTCCCAACAAAAAAACCCATATAGGTCCCCAACAAGTAAGTCCATATGGGTCCCAGCAAGACAACCCATATTGCTCCCCAACAAGCAAGCCCATATGGGTCCCAACAAGCAACCCAATATGTGTCCAATCAAAACAGCCCACATGGGTCCCAGCAAGAAAGTCCAATTGGGCGCCCAACAAGAAAGCCCATATGGGTCTCAGTAAAAAAAGCCTAAATATGTCCCCAACATGTTATCCCATGTGGGTCCCAGAAAGAAAGCCCATATGGTCCCCAACAAGAAAACCCATATGTGTCAACAACAGAAATATGTTAATACAAATAAAACTTTGCAGAAAGTGTTCCTAATGGGCATGTCCTAATGGGCATGTTATCGAACAAAATACAAAAACTATGCATTCCAGTATGTGAATTATGAACATTTTGGTAACTTGCTATCGCCAATATTCTGTATGCGATAACTGGTGATGACTCTGGAGTAAACCAGCATGTACATTATAGTATTTCGTTCATACCAAGCGCTTTTGAACAATGGCTTTCGTAGATAAGAAACAGATTTCGGACGAATAAACACCACAAACGTTCATAAGAACTATTACTACAATTACAATGTATTGAATTAGATCCCATGGGCAGCGGCTGAAAATTAAAAGAATCCTCATATTATAAAAATAATCGAAGAAGAGTAACCCGGTAGAGATTAAGGTATTTCCAGTAACTTCTTCCTGTCTGATTTAATTATATAAATCGGATAAACACAACTTGTGAAATACTGGTAAATTTTGAAACAAAATGTCATATTCGTCTGGGAACCTTTATAAATATCGTCTATTTGTCGATTTAAACTTTTGTTTCGTAGATGCTTTGCTCGTGTAATAGCATTCAAAATTGTTTTAAGAAAATCTGTGTCAATATAAGTCCTATGGAAACGAACGATAATGCCAGATGCATTTACAAGTGTTGACTTTCATTTCCAAAAATTATTGATTTACTGCAAAAATAATTCCTATTTTTGACAAATATAAAAATATGAACATTCAAATTGATTGCCTTTTTACATCAGCTTGCATACATGACAGTTTGTGATTAATAAATCTATATTTAGAATTTTATAAAAAGGGATGCTTATGTTGTTATTATGCTTATGTTGTAAACTTAAAATTGTCTTTAATCTGTACTTAATTACTTGTTTTAATAAGTCATTACATAGTGCCAGTAGAAAAGAGTAGGAGAAAAAAAAAATAATAAAAAAAAATTCGCCCTCACTCCTGATTTTTGGACAAAGTGCCTCAGAAACAAGTCATTATTGTTTTTTAGCCTTAATTAGAAAACGTGCAATTGTAATTGCTGTGAGTGAAATGATTGCAGCCATAGTCTAAAATGTTGTATTACATCGACTTAAATTTGAAATAATTATATGTGTTCGTCGGCGTAATGCTCTGGTTTAGGTTTGTGGGCAACAAGTCCATATCTCTGTAACTACTACAGATATTCGATTGAAACTTAACACATGCCTTCAGGGTCATTATATAAGGTCACTGGCCAAGACCCATAACTATGACCTGCAGTTTAACAGAATTATGCCTCTTTTTGTACTTTGAAAATTCAGGTTAAAGTTTGCATGCAACAAGTACATCAATAACTACAGTACTACCACATATATTCTATTGAAACTTCACACATGCCTTCTTGGTCATTATGTAAGGTCACAACCAAGGCCCATAACTCTGTCCAGCAATTTAGCAGAATTAGGCCCCTTTTTGTACTTAGAAAATTCAGGTTAAGGTTTGCGTGCAACAAGTATATATATATGTAACTACAACAGATATTTCATTGAAACTTCAAACATGTCTTCGGGTCGTTATGTGCGGTCACTGACCAAGGCCTATAACTCTTATCTGTAATTTAGCTAAATTCACTAACCAATGCCCATTACTGTGACCAGCATTTTAGCAGAATTTTGACCCTTTTTATACTTAGAAATATTCAGGTTAAAGTTTGTGTGCAAGTACATATCTCTGTAACTAACACATATATTCAATTGAAATTTCACATACGTTTTCATGGTCATTATGTAAAGTCACTGACAGAATATATTATACTATCAAAGACTTTAAGTGTAGTGAATAGTCGAGCGCACTGTCCTGAGGCAGCTCTTGTTAATTCACATATTCCCTATAATATTTTCAGGCTTGTAATTTAACATGTTTAAAAAAAGATCATATGCTAATATTCTTTAGAAACGGTATAGATAAACAAACAGAACTTTTTAAATATTTAAATATTTTTTACAAATACTTGATAGTTTAGACTTGCTAGCCTACAGTTTGATTTCACCACATCAGTCCTCTTTATATTTTACATTATCTTGATCATGCTTTATGTTTTGAATCAATTGTTGTTTAATACAGGCTCAGTATTAAATGTGAGAAAGTTTTAACCGTCTTTACATATTGAATATTAATGCATGATAAAGTTAGTATCATTGAGATGTGGCTCTTACAAATTAACATAACGCTATTTTCATATTTGAATTAGTTTGTGAGCCTTAGTCTTGTGACCATTCTTAAATGTTTTATAACAATGGTGTATGCAATGACATGTATCAAAATAACAGGCTTACCTACTGAAAATAATAATGTGTTTGTAATTGCTTAACAGTTGTCTATTTTGAATGTAAATGTATTGCATTACTATATATCTCGATCTATGCTGAACAGATATTTTTCATCTTACCCAGAGTTGATAATTTAAATAGAAAATAGATCGAGAATTATCCCGAGTTGATAATTTCAATAGAAAAGACCTACTACAGAAGAAAGGGAAAAGTAATTCAGCCAGAAACAGAGTACCAGCTTTAACTTATTCAAACGATCTTCCAAATATCCACACCACAATTCGAAAACATACAGACAAGCTCTATAAATCAGAACGGCTTAAACGTACATTCACAGAGGTTCCAATTGTAGCATATAGACGTGACAGAAATATTGGTGACATTTTAGTACATGGTAAGACAAACAGAGTCATAAACAATTGTTTCCAGTAAATAACTGAAACATGTAAAAAGAAATGTGTACTGTAGTTTGTAGAATGTTAGAAAGAGGTTTCCACAACAGTCACGAAAGCGAAGTTCCAAAAGATGTGAAAGCGAAGTTCCAAAAGATGTAAACAAACAAAACTGTAACATTCACAATCTTATATATGGAATATACTGCAACAAATGACAAAAAATGATATATGTAGGGGAGACAAGCAGAACATTGAAAGAACGTGCCAAGGAGCATCAGGCTGATGTGCGACTCCAAAGAGACAGGCCTATCTCGGAGCATTTCAACAGGGGTGACCACATGCTGCTCGACATGGGAATATCGGTGTTGGAGCCCATACGGGATAGCTCTCACTATTACAGACTTATTAACGAGTTAGAATGGATTAAAAAATGTCAAACACAATCTCCAAATGGACTCAACACCAAAAACCAATTAGATGTACTGCTTAGAGAAATAATTTAAATTGAACTAATTTTTAAAGTGTAATTTCTACTTGCATACACTTTTCATAAATAGAATAAATGCTGTAAGAATGTTATATGTACACACACACATATATAATTATATATTTAATATACTTATAATGAGGGTACCCATAATAATTTTAAATGCTACAAAATATGTACATATATATTATATATATATATATATATATATATATATATATATATATATATATATATATATATATATATATATATATATATATATATATATATATATATATATATATATATATATATATATATATATATATATATATATATATATATATATATATATATATATATATATATATATATATATATATATATATATATATATATATATATATATATATATATATATATATATATATATATATATATAATATATATGTACATATTTTGTAGCATTTATATGTATATATATAGGCAAATATATAATAATATATATTAATATATATTTCTTTTTCTTATATTTTTTTCTCAAATGTAAATGTTAACTAAATGTTAAAGTTAATTTATAATAGCAAGTAATTATTATGTAATGTCTGATTTATACTTTTGGTTTTCATATACAATTAGCATTCTATATGTATCTATGAGATCCAGCCTGTATTCATTTTAACTTGTGACATGTCATGGCAGTATAACTAACGTCATTTCAGTTTGGTGTTTTTTCTTAATTTTGGCGCAATTTTGTGTTAAGTCATTTATAACGTCATAGTAAGCAACGTCATTTTGACGTTGAAAAACATTGAAAATAGTATTATGTTTCATATGTTTAGTTCATACACATCAAAAATGTAGTTTGTAAGATATTATTCATATTTTGAGAAAGGCGCAATGCCGAAACGTCAATAAAAAGGAGAATGATCAGAGTGATAGATATTTATAAGTTAACACATAGGCCTATTTGAATTGTTTTGTATTGCACTGTTATAATTATGCGGTACTCTAATTTGGAACGATATATTTTTATATTGTGCTTTTGAAAACACAACTATCTGAATTGTTTGAAACTGTTTATGTTGTATTGTGGGTTGGATATATAAATTATATTGCCAATATGAAAACACAATGGTATGTCTGAATTGATTTGAAACCATAATATACACGTATGTTGTATTCTGGGCCAGACAAATACATTGTATTGATTCTATGATAACACAGTTGTCTATTTGGATTTACAAGGATTGAAACTGTTACATAAAATATTATCAATATTATGAACGCAAGGTGGTATATTTCAGAATGTATTATAACTGTTATATATGTTGTACTCTGGGCTGGAGGCATATATTTACATGTTTCCAATAATGTTTGTAAATTCTGATAATATAGTCATACTTAAACATCTTTGTGAGGTTAATTTGTCCATAGTACTCCATACAATGCAATACTGTAAGGTTGGTATATCATGTCATCATGAATAGTGTGTGATTGTTTATTTTCCTGTTTACACGAAGAAGACAAGTGATTGATTGTACATATTGTTCATGAGTCCATCTATATTGAACTGTTTTGTAATCACCATAGAGCCGTTTATTGTTATCATCGATCAGCCTCTATGTAAACTTGGTGACAAGGCCAAATGTTACCAACGAGACCAGAAATTCTAAATTTTAACTGAGAACAATAATCGTATATGTCGATGAAGCACATCGCATTATTAAATGGGGAGATAATTTCAGGCCTTAATATAAAAGTCGTTGGGATTTAAGGAATATTCATTGCCAATTTCTTGCCCTTTATGCCAGTTACAATCTCAGGAAAAATGCATTCAGGTTAACCTTATGATGGCAAACTGCGGTGTGGGCATTTCAAGTCCTGCCAAAGACAACATTGCACTGATCGTGAAAAAAAAGACCTAGTGTAAATGCTCTCTGTATGACTAAACATGTATTTTATCATGTCATTGAGGAATTAAAAATATAATAGGGTCATGCCCCAAAACAGTATACTATGATGATATGGTTTAGATATGGGTATGAGCTGTCGATGAGAATTCTTGCAGATATTATCTATAAAGACAGTGAATGCCCTGAAAATACAAGAGTTGTAATATTTCACTCATCAATGGACACTACGGGTAAATCATATATTTACCTCATTATATTAACACACAGCTACTTCCTAGTACATCATATTGACCGAATAAAACATTGCGCTAATTTAGAAAAAGATTAAGATATATTTCATATATGTATTTTATCACATGTCAACATTACTGGTTACAATTATAAATTTGTTTAATTTTCTAAATGATTTTTAATATTACATGTATTACATGTAAGTCAACATCGGTAACCAGAATAAATTTAAAACAAAAAGTAAATTCAAGGAACATTAAATTTAATTCAGAAGTTGATACTTTAATAGTGGGATTGTTCACCACGTTTGTAACATCCTCCGTTATCAACGAAACAGAATTCAGTTCATATCGGCGTACTTAGCGCTTACATTCGAGAAGGTTGGTTATTATTAGAAAAATCGATACTCAGCAAGGTGTTCATACATTTTTATATTTCATCAGTTGTTCGGATAATATTTGCTGTTGCGACTCAGTTTTCCAGTTAACACATGTTAACTGCAACTGGGCGCTTACTCCATACAAAGATAAGAAAACATATCTTATACAGTCCATAAACATTCAAAGCAGAAGTTATTCTGCGCATTTTTCGATTTAAAACAAGAATTTAAGCCGGTTTGGCGATATGAATTTTGGGATAAATTACGAAACTTACGTGAAGGTGGAAAATGTTTTGTTATTTAAAAAAAACAACAACAAATTATGTATAACGTGTAATAATAAGATGCATGATTTTTTCCCATCAAACATTGGTGTCCGACAAGGGGACACTCTTTCCCTGTTATTCTTTTCCTCACTATTAAATGACCTAGAGTCGTAGTTTTCATGTTTTATTTGCAATTAGATTATGCTAAATAAACAAGAAAACAATAATAATATTAATACTACAAATAAGTACTATCTATTTTGAGGAAAAACTGTGGCTCTCCCAAACAATGCCAAATAAGAGAGATATTATTTACATGTCATTGTAAACTGACTTGGAACTTATGTATCTCTTTCATTCTAGATTTAAAGGATACATCATAATGTGTACGTATTTAAGTTCAAATATTTGTGTATGTATTTGCATTTAATTCAAGAAAACATTGTATACTTATCATCTCGTTTCCAACTTAACATATCGTAAACATACTGCAAAATACATACGACGACGGACGCCGGACGGTGACTGACCACCATAGCTCACCCTCGAGCACTTTGTACTCAGGTGAGCTAATAATAATGCAAATGGAGTGAAACAACGTGTGGATGGATCAAATACGAGTACAGATTTACATAGCAACATCAACACTTCATATAATATACAATCATTGTTAATAATACCCTGATTATTACATAATTTAAAAAGAAAATGTTCTTTCTTAGACCTAACTTGGTCTTTGTATTATTTACTTTTCGAGGTGTTACACTAATAGTGATCTCTAGGCTTGTCTGTATTTTAATCGATTAACGGTCTTGGTAACTCAAGTGCTTTACGTAGAGACGAACATTCCACGTGGTTTACCGTCAACAAATGCTGTTTTCAATATTGAATAGTCATTTAAATCAATTAAAAAAGTACAAATTAATCTTTCAGACTGAAATCAGGAGTGAATCGTCATCTGCCTTTTTCACAAGGTATTTATGGTGTAATCTTTGATTTGTTATTCTTTAAGTTTATTATAAAAGTTTAAAATAGGTGGGGTAAACAATATTTATTAATTTAAGAATTATATTATATCTAACTAATGTATACCGTGTCCAAACCTTCTTAAGGAATATACATATTCAATATTTTTAGATAACAATTGGACTATACCCAATCTCCAGACAATAAGTAACAATTTGACATCATGGTCGTATACAATTATTGTAGTGTTTTTGTGGATGTACTGATTCTAATTGTATTTAGGTTTAAACCAGATTTATTTGTTAGAATGGGTTATGCTAACAATTACAACTGAGTATTGTCTTGTCATTTTGGATAGTAAAAAATGTTAAACATATAATTTATATACTTAACGTAGTGTAAGTAGATACGATATTTTAAAAATAGATATAATATTGTAAAATTGTTGACATGCAAACAAATGTACACCATTTCAATTTACACATACCTATTTACATGCATACTTTAATTTCTAACAGTATGCATGCAAATGAATCATAGTATTTATCATATGATACATGTATTGACAGTTTAAATAACCTTACACATCTACAAATATGGTATTGTGGACTGTCATATTTGTCTGTTTCAATATTTACAATATAACGATGTCAAATAACAGATATTAACAATTATTGTAGGGGGGCCACCTGCAGGTATTAGTTACGGATATATATGCATTGAAGTACCACAGTGGTCCATCGCCTATCAAAGCTTCTTATAATATTATGTTAATGTAAAACTCTTAAATTTCCTTCACAATTTTTACATTCACCGTTACGCTTATTCATTTATCACGCACCTTTGGATTGCAGATATAGAGGATATGTGTTTGTTTCCGGTGTGATAACGCGTGATATCATCACCGGAAAGGGAGACAATTAATATTTTCACGAGCGCTTGCGCGAGTAAAAATATGTAAATTGTCTCCCTTTCGGGTGATGATATCACGCGTTATCACACCAGAAACAAACACATTTTCTTTTTTTTTAATGCTTTTGAGTATTCTTTGCATTTGAATTATTTTGAAGGGATTTTGAACACGATGTTTTCAGTTTTATGTCAGTACTATTTTCTCTACAATGCGTAGTAATCGGTGTTAGTAATAAACATTCCTGCGTCATGTTGGATTACGATAAAATGTGCCGTGGATTAGTTAAGCAATTTAAACCGCAAAGTTTTTGACTTTAGTCATTATCACGATAGCGTGTTTACAGTACAACAGTCTACTATGCTGTACAGTGTATTTATAGGCGACGCAGAAGCCGGGTTTCTAAATGTATTTAAGTTTTAATACATGCAATTGGATACACTTAGTCGTATTATTATTTCCAGCTTTTAAATCAAACAGTTAACACTCACTGCTAGGTTTAAATATATGTATAATAAAAGTAAGCATTGAAAGTGAAAGTGCGTTCAGTTCTCTGAAATTCACATTTTCTAAAAATAGCATGAGCACACGTGTTATGATGTAAACAATAGTTAACACAGTCACGACATTCAAACGCACTATGTGTTTTCGAATTCAAGATTATAAAACTAGTAGATGCGCGTTAAAATGTGAACGAGTGTTCTGACATCTATTACTTATACGTGTAAAGTGTTTCCTATATTAGTTATTCGGATTTAACAACACAATTGGGTTAAAGGTCGGTCGAAAATTTGAAGAAAACAAGATGGCGGAGAATAGAACGCAGAACACTTCTTACAACAGCACATAAACTACTTAAATACTGAAGCGTGATTACTGGATATACAGACTTAATATACAAAAGCTAATATATAAATATGTGCTTGCTAAATGAAAACAAGTTATTACTACGTTGGATTCTTGTTGGATTTTGGAGAATAGCAATTATGTAAACAACGGGAGACTACTGTTCACAGCAACAATAAACAACAAGTGCAACTGCAAGTGTAACGTTAGTATGCGGGAATTGATAAAGTGCAAAGGATAAAATAAATACTTTGGATGCTAAAATTAAGTTTGGACCAAGGTGACCAGCACCAATGCCTTGTGGGTAAAAGTTGTAACCGCAAAACATTGTACTAGTCTCCTTGGCTCAATGCGACTGAGGAAAATCCAAGAGAAAAAAAAGAGGAAAGACAGTTCAATATATCGGAGAGGTATTCTTAACATTTGCTGTTATTAATCTTTACTACTTTTCTTTTTGGTAATTCTGTATGATAAATGGTGACAACACCTACAATAAAATATTGTCAAAATCAAATACAATAAAAATAGTAGTCCCTCACTGTGAGTTATATAGGGATATATCTAACCGATACTTTTCAATATTTCACTACTTAGCATTAAATAAACATGTATATCACTATTTTAAATATTTCTCAAGCTATTGTAAAAACGAATACGTCCGCCATTGATCACGTGACTTTCCATCACCTACTTGGTGGATCAATAACCTAACATCTTGAAACTAAGTATTCATTAAACGCGGTTCATTTGCGAATTTTATAAGTAACATTTACTTCCATATAACGTAAATGACCTTTAATAAAACCATATTTGGTGGCTTTAAAGTAATTCGATTACACAAGTATAATTAGTATAACTGCACACATGAAATAGACAATTATTATTTATATAAACTAAGAATTCTTTACACAACATTCAGCTCAAGTATGTGTTCAATGTCTTGTCCCACAACGGCAGAATCTGCATTTGGCTGTCCACCTGTATGATAGTGTTTGATAAGTATCCACAGACTAGCACTTGCCCTGTAGGCGTCACATGCACATCAGCTGCCCATTTTAGATTGTAGGCAGTGAATGTGTTGAGCACGGTTCCATCGTTTGCCAGGGTGAGGAGCTTGTTATGGTCCCGATTGGAGACGTAGATCATATTGCCACCATGGTTGATAGCACATCTGTAAACTGCATATTTAACGAAAACGTGCTTTAATATGATATGATATGATATATGTCTGTCAACTGTTATATAAGCAACACCATTGTGTTTAACAAAGATTTTAGAAAATACTTTCTAAATGAACTTAATTATGCATATATTATTGTCGGCCCTGTTAATTTTAATAATGGAAATCATTGAGAGATGGTTAAAATGTAGTGGTACGACTGTAAACAATGTAATGTAGTGGTACGACTGTAAACAGTGTAATGTAGTGGTACGACTGTAAACAATGTAATGTAGTGGTACGACTGTAAACAGTGTAATGTAGTGGTTCGACTGTAAACAGTGTAATGTAGTGGTACGACTGTAAACAGTGTAATGTAGTGGTACGACTGTAAACAGTGTAATGTAGTGGTACGACTGTAAACAGTGTAATGTAGTGGTACGACTGTAAACAATGTAATGCAGTGGTACGACTGTAAACAATGTAATGTAGTGGTACGACTGTAAACAATGTAATGTAGTGGTACGACTGTAAACAATGTAATGTAGTGGTACGACTGTAAACAATGTAATGTAGTGGTACGACTGTAAACAATGTAATGTAGTGGTACGACTGTAAACAATGTAATGTAGTGGTACGACTGTAAACAATGTAATGTAGTGGTACGACTGTAAACAATGTAATGTAGTGGTACGACTGTAAACCATGTAATGTAGTTGTACGACTGTAAACAATGTAATGTAGCGGTACGACTGTAAACAATGTAATGTAGCGGTACGACTGTAAACAATGTAATGTAGTGGTACGACTGTAAACAATGTAATGTAGTGGTACGACTGTAAACAATGTAATTAAAAAGTTTAAATTTTGCTATTAACTTATAAACTGTAAGTAGCGTTGCAAAATAAAATTTAAAAAAGGAAACCTAGAAACTCCACGAACAAAATGCATTAAAGTCAGCACAAACAAATACATGTTTTAGTAATGGTGACCTTGACCATATGTGACCAACACAATATGCAATCCTAAGCGAGGTCTAGATATAAGGTATCTACATATGACGTTTCATTAAAATATCTCAATATATTCTCAAGCTATTGAGCGGAAACTGTTCGTCTATTGTTAGTAACGGGGACCTTAACCTTGACACGACCCATATTTATTTTATTTATATATTTATTTGGGTTTTACGGCAACTCAATACATTATCGTCATATCGTGCCGTTTACGTATGTTGATTTTTATATAGATTAGGAAATGTGAACTAAATTTTGTTATTTGTGTTTATCTCTTTCAAGTACTGGATTAATGTATAAGATTGCACTGTTTGGAAAAGTTCTTTTAATGAATTTACTTGGAAATATCTTTCGCGAATATCACCGAGGTCTGTGCAATTGACACGACTCGCCCCATATGCAATCCCAAGCGAGGTCTGGATATAAGATGAAGTATATGTATGAAGTTTAATTAAAATATCTCAATGTGTTCTCAAGCTATTGAGCGGAAACCGTGTTTGTTTAACTTTTAGTAACGCTGACCACGACCGTGACCCTACACACCCCATACGCAGTCTACAGACTGTCAATGTTCAATTTCCCAATAGTTATTTTAAACCAGCAATTAATAAACTTATAAAGTCAGAATGGCAAGCAATTTGGAACGGGGAAACCCTTAACAAATTACACTAGCCTATTCTTGATTCAGCAACACCTTTTACTCTTTCAGACCGACATGATCAAATTGTTTTAACTCGCTGCAGAATAGGACATTATATATATATTGACTTCCTTGAGGGTGACGGTGCGTCTTGTCAACCCGAGGCAACACTGTCGACCGAGGCTTTAGGCGAGGTTGACAGTGTTTGTCGATGGTTGACGAGACGCACTGTCACCCTCAAGGAAGTCAATATTTATTTTATTACACCGAACAAAATCTTTAGATTGCTCAAGTAAATTTAAATCTTACTCCGAAATACTTGCAAACCTTGCCATAATGATCAATGTCATCTCATAAGGAAATATAAACAATCAAACCTCTACATGACACAGACTTTAAATTAAGCTAAATCCCGTATTATTTGCGTACCGGGCGAAATAGCGGTAGCGGGCGACATTGCCGGGCGACATATCAAATTGTTGCCCGCTGCAGTTTATATACATTACTGGTCATGGACGTAATTCCGGCCTGTACGTAAATATTCGGCCAACCTTTAAAAAGCGTTTTTGCGATAGAGATTAATATTGTTTTATAACAATTAGCAAAAGAACTTTCTATAGCAACAGAATCTACAGATTTCTCGATTCCAGTAAGTATATCGTTATTTACTTTTGAATTGAAACCTCAGTATCATAACAGGAAATATTGAGTCACGTGGGGAAACTGACGTCATCATACGCGCACGCACCGAAAATATGGTGTTGCATGATTACAGATTTAAATTTATTATTTCTTATAACCGTTAACTAATTTTCACAAGCAAATTTGACGAAATAGAAACACCCGCTTCTGTTTAAAAGATCACATCATTATTTTGCCCAGACATGTTTTTTCTTTATATTCGGTTTTCTCAGATTTTCTTAAAATTCTCGCTGAATGTAATACCAATATCATCGTAAATTCTAGGCAGCCCCGGTAAGTTTATGTTGTAGCCTTCTTCAGCGAAGGGGTTACTCAAGGTATCGAGAATATTCGGCCCCTAGATTTATCCGGTCCCAGTGCTAGTAAGCAATTCAGTAGACATATCGGCCCCTGTGACAATTCGGCCCTCAGACTTATCGATCCGTATCATGAATGATATGTTTGCTATATTTCAGAAATTTATATTCATACTAATAATATCTATATTTAATTGAATAATGTATTCTCTATTTAATTCATATCAGTTATACTGTTTACTTACTTACACAAAACGCATACACCCGCACAGGTGAAAATGCACAGCTATACACTAAGATTTTCAAATTGAATTATCTCCCTTGAATAGAATTAACGGAAGTTTAAAGTTATTTACAACTCACGTCACCCTTGGCTTCAAATTTTAAAAACTTGTTTACTTTCTATTTGACATAAAAATGACGTTTAAACAAAACAAACACAATATAAACAAGCAAAAGAAAGAAACGAAACCATTTGCAGTTCACCATTGCCAACATTGGTTTAAATTATACAGAATTTAAGGGGAGGGGGGAGGGGTACCGGTGAAAGAAAGTCGTTTAGCTATGATATTTTAGTTAAAGTTTTAATTTTTTTAAACCTTGATCGTTACTCTTTAGATAAGGATAGTTATTAAAAAAAAACTATTTTGTTATAAACATTGCCGAGGATACTAAGAAGTGGCCGATTTTTTACGTACATTTGAGCTAGGAAATACGTTCTTTATTTCCGTTTATTTAGTTACCTTACACTCGTCCTTTGTGATTTAAACGTACACGTTATATGAGTTTCGAACCCAGGATTATTGATGTGAAGTTTAATTTCGATCAGTTGTGTACAACGTGAGATTAAAAATAAAACACCACCAAAGTGGCCGGAATTACGTTCATGACCAGTATATAGAGAAATAATCAAGTGAGGTATAATAAACCAGATTAACACATTCGTACCTTCTAAACAGAGAAGAAGCACCTCATTGTATACCTTTCGACGAACATTTTACTGTCAAACAAATGCTCATTAATTGCACAGACCTCGGTGATATTCGCGATAGATATTTCGAAGTAAATTCATTAAAAGAACTCTTCCAAACAGTGCCATCTTATAATTAATCCAGCACTTGAAAGAGATCAACACATATAACAAAATTTAGTTCACATTTCCTAATCTGTATAGAAATCAACATACATACACGGCACGATATGACCATAATGTGTTGTGTTGCCGTAAAATCCAAATAAACAAACACACCCACGCGAGGTCTAAATATAAGGTACCTAGGTATTCAGTTTCATTAAAATATCTCAATACGTTCTCAATTTATTGAGCGGAAATCGTTTTCCGATTTTTAGTAACAGTGACCTTGACCCTACCCACCCCATATGCAATCCCAAGCGAGGTCTCGATATAAGGCATCTATGTATGACGTTTCATTACAATAGCTCAATCGGTTCTCGAGTAAGAGAGCGGAAACGAAAAGCTGACGCCACCATCAGGCCCGCCCGCTAAACGACAAATGCCAATCTAATGACCGAAAAAAATTCTGAAAATATCTTACTTCGATTTCGGTAACCATGTTTTATTCCAGACCACATAAACTTATTACACAGCTAAGTATATCAAATTGTGGAAAACAAATCGTAAGCTGCACAATTATATCACAATTGAACTGACGTCACTTTATACGCAAGTTCCCGACGATAGTCTGATGTCATTAAACCCCCTTTTTCACAGAACGCGGCCTTTTTTTATTTCAACCTTACAGGGCTGGATTTAAGCTACTGAAATTGTCTTTAATAACAGAACAAGACACAATATATATATCGTTATTTAAATTACTCCATATAAAAACACAAATGATTCCACTACAGACTATATACTTTCCAAAAGTTTGTGGACTCAACTCCTCTTTAATATATTGGCGGATTTCGATCAAACTTTCACAACTGAAGAAACTTAAAGACGTTCGCAATTTTTTTTATCAACGACAGATTTTCTTAAAATTTTGCACACACGTGTCAACGTATCCTAAAACTGAGTCTTAAAAATAGGGGTCACCGGCCTTGTTCCAGAAATATTGGGGTTTAAATACGGTACCTGTAGAAGCCCTTTTTTCACTTTGTGTGACTAGCAATGTTCATATTCAAACGGAGATTTTTAAATGCAGCTTGTTTTAATGTTTCGTTTTGGCAATATACAAGTGCAGTTTAATGATAAAACGCGCTTTATCTACAGTTACCGTATAAAGCTGACTTTTAATGGACGCTTAATGAGGTTAATTATGCATTTAATATGCTTTTGAAACCATCAATAAATAATCAAATATACGAATATCTTTTGTTCCAAACGATAGATTGTGTTAAAAAACTCCATATACATGTGTCATTTTATACTTAAACTTAAACAGTGTCAAAAAATAGGGGTCACTGGCCTTTTTTTCGGAAGTATTGTGTTGTGAATACGGTACCTTTCGAAGCCCCTTTGTTCAGCTTGGATTTTTAACCAATGTTTTGAGTATATAGGACAGCTTTTTTTAAAACAAGGTTATGTTTCTTTCAACTGATATGTTTTTACATGTCTTGTTTGGCGATATACAAGTGTATTTAGGTAATAAAAAACGCTTTACCTATATTCACTATTAAAATAATGAATTCGACTGGACATTTAAGTAGGTCAAATGGGTACTTATATTCTGAAAAGTCATTTATTATGCATCAATACATTTTGTTCCAAACGACAGATTTTCGTAATACATGCATCAATGTATACTTACACCAAACATTAAAGCAGCAGTCCAGAAATATGTCAATCAAATTTAACTTTGCAAAACAAAATTCTAATGGATATCTTACCGATTAAAATACAAAAAAAACGCATTGAAATCGGTAAAAAAAAAAAAAACGTTTTGGTAATGTTTTATCGTATAGTTATCTGAATGCGATAGCTGGTGATGTCTCTGGAGTAAATCGGCATGTACATTAGTATAAAATGGCTTTCGTAAAATAAGAAACAGCTTTCAGCCGAATAAAGGTCATTAACGTTGATTAAAACTAAGGCCAATTTGAGATGTATTGAATTATAATCTATGGACTGCGGCTTTAAATAACAAGAATGGGTCACCGAACGTGTTTGGGAAATAATTGGACTTTAAATACCTGTGTAGCCTTTTTCATGTTTCGTGTTTACGTAAACATGGTATCAATTGCCAAAATAGAATGGAGATATTAATGGATCTTTTTTCAACTACTTGGTTTGGCAATAAATTGTATACGTGTGTTTTTTATTATTATAATGCTTTATGAACTTTTAACCATTGACTGGAACTTAATAACTTACAAATATATATATTTATTGAATACAATTAGTACATTGTAACCTATATACAATAAAGAAATAATGAAGCAAATAAGAAATTAAATAATTATTTTCTGTTTGTTGCGAACGTCTTTAACGTGTAGGTGATCGTATGTGAACGAATTTTGGCGGCGACATCTTTTGGCAGAAGTATGGCTCTTTGTCATTTGTTTTCACTATAGAATTTACATGAAAATAAATGTGTGGAGGCAAAAATTAGTGACTCGCGACTCGCCTTGTTTCTGTGTCCAACCATGTGACGGGAGGGGTATCCGTGTCTATGACACATCTAGTTTTACCAACATTTGTGAAGAATTTATCGTCAACTTTAAAGAAATGTACGCGTGTTATGTGGATATAATCATATTTTTAATTATTCAGTATATCGTATAATCATTCCTATAACACAAAATGAGAAACTTGTAATTTAAACAATTAATAAATGTTAGTTAGAAAATGATATAAAATGTAATACACGATTTGTGGTCCAAAGAATTCCAATTTACTTGATCTCACATACCTGTAAAAAAAAAAACCCAGTTATATCTTCATAACACTTGTTGACTAGTCTCCCATTCAGATTATATTCGTACAGAGCGGTACCTGAGGTGACATATAGATGGCCATTATGAGGTGCAATACCATAACATTCATGTGATAGGCGCAACTCCCTTCCCCGTGTAAGTGTTAGTTGCGCAATGTTCACAGAGATAAAATATATCACACGTTCGCAACCTGAAGTCACAGCAACTTAACATGGAGTAATTTGACAAATAACCTCTGGATCAAACGGCAATATCCAGTGCTTCACTACTTGGTGATTCTGGTCAAACAACTTCAATCGTTTATTATAACTTTCTGAAACAAGGATATGGCCATTCTGGAGACAATACATGCCTGTAATACTGCATAACTGATCAGTGTCAGTTGGCAAGTGCTGCACATCATGCAGAGTTTTCCCTGTTACAGTCATTACCTTGTCCGGGTTTCATTGTAAAATTGTTCCCAGACTTGACATCTTGGTGAGGTTCTTCTTTATATCAGCGTTTGCTTGGAATGCTATCACATCTGCTATGCTCATAGAATTATCTAGCAAAAATGTTTTTGTTTGTTAGATTTTCTCGCGATTTCTTGCAACCAATAAATAAGAGGTCTTTGTTCTTGTTACCGATGACTTCTAATGCGTCACTGAGACATTTCAACTCTGCGCAAATCCTGGTGCAGTTGTCTACATCAGTATTAAGTGCAGTATTAAAGTTAGTGTTCACAATGTTCAGCTCCTTCAGCGTGGCCTTTTCAAGCTCATCTAAGGTATCATTTATCTTTTTACGCTCCTCCTGTATTGCTTTCAAGTGGTCTTGATATGAACCTGTACAGAATGCTGCTATTTCTGCTTTTCGGTATTATTTGGAATTCTTGCAGTTTGATGTTCATGTCTGCTAAAAGCTTCTGAATGTTTACTGGTGGCTTGGTTTTGACGGCATCAGTTATTAGAGACACTGGCAATAACAAATAAATCGTGTGTGATATGTTAGCAACGAACTTTCGGGCAATACTATTTAATATATAGTATTTAGTTTTTCTTTACATTAAACCGATACCTCATTAACAACATTCACTCATCATACTTGTGTATGTATGATGTGTCAACCATTAACTAACTTCATAGTGCAAACTTGTTAATAATTGTCCGTTCTCATAGCGGTATATAAATCTTCAAAACATTATAAATTAGTTGTTTCGAGTTTGTTTGACAGAGAAACTGAGAAATCAGGTGTTGTTATTAAGCTAAATTTAAATGTATTTGACACTAAGGTTATGCAAATACACTTAATATTTCTTTAGTTTAACTTCAGTTTTGCTCTGATAATGAAAACGCATGTATAAAATATGAGCATTTTGAAAACAGTTGGAAAAAGAAATGTCTTTAAAAAAGACAATCGGCGTTGAAATTAATATTGAGATGTCATTTAAAAATTACCTAAACAGACGGCCAATATGATCCGTTACATGACTTCTCAGACTCCAGATGTTTTCGTCCCTACCAATATTAGGAGCCTTATTGGACCCCATATTTTTCGGACACTATTAGAAAACTTCTCGGACCCAAAAGTTAATTTGAGATAAATTTATTAATTTAAAAATTAAATAAAATTATCATTAATATCTATGCCGTGAATAAACCAATCATATAGCTCCATGTTTCCACCAGTGGTATATGAATAACCAAAATAATTTAGGTTAACAAAATTGTTATCTGAATTTGTCAAGTCAATTAAACAAATTAACAATGTAAGAAAATAATTTCGGGAATGAATTAAAATTATTATGTATCAGACGAGTCTATATGGTTATTTATAGTACCGGTAATATACCATTCATGTTAGTTATCTAATATAATAACGATTTGAAGTCAAATAAGCATTTATACTGTGTATCCCAATAAAAAGCAATAGTCAGAGAACATTCAACGATTTTTGAAATGTTCAGACTTTATTTTTGATAACGCAACCATAAAAATTCATTAGACTTTGACGATTTTAAATTATATTGTAGCAGGGTGTGATATAAAAACCACTCGTGGGTATAGTTATATACTTTATTACGTCGATGATTAATTCGTATGATGCCTGAAACAATAACAATTATTATAATACAACATATTACAATGATAATAATAGTAATTTCAATAATTCATTGTAATACATATTAATTAATTTAGGACAAGTATTAAATAAAAATATATCAACAATTCAATTAAATACAATACAATTTATGTAATAAAATAATATATATCCACTCACCGTTGACCAACCCCTATAGTTTGAATATAAAATAAGTTATTCTTATTGGCAAATGGTAAATGCCATATAGAGACCTGTCTTGAACAAAGTCAAATAGTGAATACACTAAGATAGAAAAATCTATTACACCTATTGATTATAAACATCTCACTATAAAAGCATGGGACAGACATTAGTAAAAAACAGTTCACCGATCACTCACTCACACTGATACTTCTCACTCTCTAACTGGATTAGTGGTCAGAAAAATATCAATAGGATTAGTAGTGAATACCCTGTTACAATATCAGTAGAAATATAATATATATCAGGGGTTCCTGTGTATAATTAGTATTGCAAATAGTGTATTCATGCTTCGCGAATAACAATTCGACGTATTCCGAATCTTCTTTCATAAATTTTATCTACAGAAAATGTAGCATCTTTTTATAGATAAAATAACATCTACTGGAGAAAAAAAAGTTGATAGAAAGATGCAATTATAAAAAATCGTTTATAAATCGTAACCACAATTTTATTTCAAATTAACAGTAAGTTTACAAATATAAATTCCCCATTTATTAAAATTTTTAGGTTTATGATTCTCTGAACGCTATTATTGATGCATGTACGAGTATATTAACACAGCTATACAACGGTTGCTAGATACGCGCGCTATTTTTAGAATGACACTACTGATTCTGGAATGTGATGAACTCGCTTGAATCGACGGGCTACATGGGACGGCAACATTGTGAATGAGATTTAAGAATTGGAACATTGTACAATTGCTATTTATAGAGCGTATACCGCTTATATAAATGTAGGCTAAACAAAATAGTTATTTCGTTACGTGAATGAATATAACATTTTGTTTATGGCATACAATGAGAAAATACGTTCATAATTAGCCTCAGTTCTAAAGTATATGTTGAAGATATGTTTATAACTTCATTTTACCCGCTTATGTAAACAATTATGTAAATGTTTAATCCTCAAAAGTATGCAACAGTTATTGGTATACGTTAAACGATTGTTTGAAGTTTGCATTCCCTAGAATTAGAAAATTTGCCCAATTCTATTGGCATTCAAGTTTCCCGCTGCATAATTATCGCAAGAAAATCTGGGTCAAAAGTGATCTTAGACAGCTACGCCGAAAAATAGCAAAACATGCGTCTCGTTTAGCTAGCTGCTACATACAATACAGTTACCTACCGGTGATTCAGTGAGATGCACGTATGGCAGCACAGCTGGTTGTGAAACTCGCAGAAAAGTTTCAATTTCTCATCGGCATGTAACTCACATTTCTCTAGTAGTTCTGTTGTGGCATTAGGAACTGGCCACATTTTTATGTCTCCTTTTCCATATGCAATATGTGTTGAAAACAGCTGATTGTGTGGTTTAGTACATTTCCCGCAAGAAAATTTCACAAACTTTCCACACAGTAAATCCAGCTTCGTCGCATGTTGAACAATAATATTCAATCACCGACTCGGATCCTTTTTGTTCAGTAGACGCCAAAACAGTTGCCATTCTGCACACGTTAACCGTTGTAACTTAGCTAAAATAACTTAACTGGCACACTACCAGTGCAATATTTGAAAAACCAAAAACCAACAAAACGGTACTGTTACGAAAATGTAATACAGTATGTTTTAATATTCACGATAGTTTGGCCATATATAACCTCTTGGGTATATACAACCCAAAGGATAATCAGTTAATACTTTTTCTCTTATAAAATATCTTACATACGTTGTAAACCTACGGTATATAGCACATACACCGACGGCATTGAATTACTGAATTGGAATCAAGATGTGGTTTGATATTATGTGCCTATCTAGGTGTCTTTTCTCTCTGCAGTCTATTCATTATTTTGTTTTGTGCAACGTTTTATATGAATGTATAACATATCTATAACCAAATTTAAGATTTTGAATTGTTTTATGGTCTAGTGTATTGTAATTGGTAATGCTTATCTTACAAATGTCATCTCTAGAATACAATAAATATTTATTGGATCTGATTACACCGCACCGAAGGTTACATTCAGGTGACCTTTTAAATAACACAATAAAATTACTTATTCACACAAATTTTCGATTAATAATCATTATATTAATTAATCGATTAGCCATTTTAAACCGATATACCCATCACAAGTAAAGTGTATCATTAGGATATTTCTGTTCTGATAATCCTGCAGAACAAAATGTCAGTCCCCAGAATGTTGAATATCCAACATCAATATTTAAAACTGATGTTAATTTGGTTTATAAAAGAACAGTCTAATTGCTTCATAGATTGTTATTTCTACACGCATTAAACAATAATTTTTGATATTATTAAAAATAAAATAAATAAGTAAATTTTCATTATCAAATGTTCGTGTGGCTAGCTCCTAAAACACTAGACTAAGTATGAAATATTTCTATATTTGAAACAAAAACAAGAGTATCATTTTAAATCATTTCAAAGCAATGAACTGATGTTTTAAATCAGTGCTGCTTGAATAACCCAAATAAGTCAGCCTCATCTGCTCATCAACGTCAGTATGTTTATCTTTACAAAGTGAAAATAAGCATATATTAATTACAAAGAAATATTTATATAAAAAAAAGAAGCTGAAAAAACAAAATTAAATGTTCAGTCCAAAAACGAAGAGAAATATAACAGTTTATTTACTATTGATGATTTAGTTGATGATTTAGTTGATTCAATTAAACATGCGAAGGACACTGCTACAGGTCCAGATGAAATTTATTATCAATTTTTGAAACATCTTCCACAAGAATCACTTGATTTACTTCTTGATATTTTTAACAATATTTGGTTGTCTGGTGAAGTTCCTGATATTTGGAAAGAGGCACTAATTATTCTTATACCAAAATCTGGAAAAGATAACACTGATCCTTATAATTATAGACCAATTTCTCTACTAGCTGCATTTGTAAAACTTTTGAACGGATTGTGAATAAACGACTTGTTTGGTATTTAGAATCAAAAGGTATTATAACACATTTCCAATCAGGTTTTCGCAAACAACGAAGTACAAACGATAACCTAGTTCGCCTTGAGACCTTCATAAGGGAAGCTTTCGTTAATAAACAACATTTAGTTAGTATTTTCTTCGATCTTGAAAAAGCCTACGACACTAACCTCAACTAAGAGGCCGCCGTTTCGCATTTTTTTAAACACTTTTTGTGCAGCCAACCAGTCCCATCAGTTGCTTTTCGACAATGAAAGGGCTTAGCTCTGCTATTTTCTTTGCCCCGAGAGATTGAAATACAACGAAACGCGGGAATGAATCCACAGGGTCTGCGGAGGCCTGTAGCATGTCGCCAGATAACTTGCGTTTTTGTTTCTGTTCAGAGTATCCATAATTGATTAATTAGCAAAGAGCTCCCCAGCCGCCGCGGACTTCAACAAGGGGAGGTGCATACGAGGCGGAAATCCAGCCCAAGGATACTCGGAAGATATACTCGTACAAAGTCAAATGTAAAAAAATACAAAAAGTGTCAAAGGAATTGTATCGAAGGTATGCGTTGCTGTATGGTGTTAAGCTTTTAAATTGATAGACGATACAATTTCATAAGTGAGCAATACAAAATGTGTTATAAACGAATGTTATCAAAGGTAAGCGTTGCTGTATAGTGTTCATATTATACACTGACAAGACGATAAAATTCAATAAATTATTAACTTTTAGTGTGCAACAAGGATGTGAGCTACGCCCTATCCTTTTCTAATGCAACTTTCCAGAGGCGAGGCATGACCAGCCGATTGACCAAGCCGGGCCCACTTGGCCACCCGTCTACCCTGAATCAGAGGCCAAAGCAGTGTATTGGAAACACTGGACATCCCTGGGTCTCCCTCAACTGCCAGGTTTGTTTGTTGATTTGAGTTTTACGGCAACTCAACACATTATGGTCATATCGTGCCGTTTACGTTTGTTGATTTCAATATAGATTAGGAAATGTGAAATAATGTTTGTTTTATGTGTTTATCTCTTTCAAGTACTGGATTAATGTATAAGATGGCACAGTTTGGAAAAGTTCTTTTAATGAATTTACTAGGAAATATCTTTCGCGAATATCACCGAGGTCTGTGCAATTAATAAGCATATGTTTCACAGTAAAATGTTCGTCGCAAGGTATACAATGAGGTGCTTCTTCTCAATTTAAAAGGTACGAATGTGTTAATCTGGTATGCCCTATTCTGCAGCGAGTTAAAACAATTTGATCATGTCGGTCAGAAAGAGTAAAAGGCTAGGCCTAATCTCGTGTAATTTGTTAAAGTTTGCCTCGTTCCAAATTGCTTGCCATTCTGATTTTATTAGTTTATTAATTGCTGGTTTAAAATCACTATTGGGTGATTGAACATTGACAATCTGGAGACTAAGTGATCGTTTTGCTAACGTATCAGCTTTCTCATTTCCACGTATCCCAATATGGCTTGATATCCAACAAAAGGTGACTGTTTTGGTTAGTAAAATATCATGTAATTTTAACAATAGTTTTTTAATCCGAATATTATCTTATTTGCGGTTTTTGATAGATAATAGCACAGAAAGTGAATCGGAGAATATAACGAACTTATCACTAGCTTGATTTGAAATGTAAGAAAAAGCTAAGTCAATGGCTGAGGCTTCAGCAGAAAATATAGATGCTTTGTCTGGAAGTCAAATTTTACTTGAAAAATTGTTTGCAAAAGTAGCACAACCAACACGGTCTCCGTCCTTCGACCAGTCGGTGTATAAATAGGTAAAATCATTGTGTTCTTCTAACAAATTAGCTAATTTTGCTTTGAAAATTTCAGTACAGTCAGAGGATTTGTTTAACCTAGATAAACTTAACTTTTGGAGAGTTGGAGGGATATTCTCCACGATATTTTGTAAAACAGATTGAGGATTAATATTTAACTGTTCCAAGTTATTTTTTCAAACGAAGGCCGATAGGTTTAATTTCTTTCTGTTTCTTTTCAAAATCTTCGGCAAAAATTAGGTTCGAATATAATTTCACAGGCAGGATTTCTTTTATCCGCGGCGAATCTTGCTGCATATTAATGTGAAAGCTTTTTTCGACGTAGATTTAAAGATGGTTCACCTGCTTCAACGTAAATACTTTCAACTGGCGATGATCGGAAATACGTAGACCCTGGTTGTGAATAGTATCAAGCATTTGCAAGTAGGATTTACATGCAGATCCGTAAACAATTGAACCATAATCCAACTCCTATAAAATTTTAGTAAAGTAATAGTATCAGATCCCCAATTAGTATGAGAAAGAACTTTCAATAAATTTAGTGGAAATGGGACTGTTGTAATCTTGCTGGGTTGAACTGGGTTGAAATTACATCTATAAGTATAATTGGAGAACCTAATACATAAAAAATCTCTAACATTTTTGTCCATTAATCTGACAATGGATCGTTGTTTGTCTTTGAGAGCCACCGTACGTGACTGTAAATATTGTAATGTTGCGGAGGCATCCGAGTCTGTGACACATTTCTAGTTTTCTACATTTAACACACATCTCTGCGTGGATGTATGTTCATCACTGCAGTTACCCGTGATTCATTTCTCCATGTCTGGTAAACCTGAAAAATAATTAAACATGTTCTCAACATCTTCAAATCTCAAAAATCAGCAGAAGGATTCCATGGAAATAACAATTTGATCATAATCAACTCAACAATTTGACCGCACTCGTTCTTATCAACTCTTTTTCATATTTGCATTCGTACTTATCTATGGCCGCTGCAGACCTTATTAATTGTACCATACCCCACCTTCACAAAGTATGCGATATTGAGTTCATACATCATTTATTGTAGAGAAACAAACATTGGGTAGTGTAATAGTGAATTCATAATCAAATGACCTCCCTTTGCGAACAGAAACATCACTCAGACGATAATAATATGAACAATTAATGAATATTTTTCATAAACCCGATACAAAAATCTACATAACTGTGTCACACATGGTGATAGTATACTGAAAAAAAAACAGGCAAAGTGAGGTCACAGGTTCTCGTCATTACACTGGATCAAAGTTTGGTATCTTTTGGCACTTTATATATGTTTGAATATGTAATATAATACCCTGGTGTCTTTTCTTCCCATAATCTGTGCACCGCTGTGGACCTTATCAAACCGCTGTAGCTTTATTCGAATACATGGGTGGTGATATAAAAGGCCAGATAACATAGCTTGGTTGTATATGTTTAATTTTTATAATTAATAGAATTGAAATAGTAGTTCAATATTAAACTAAAACGATCATTACTACATGAACTTATGCAAACAGAAAATGAAAAAAAATTATTCTACAAAACGTGAATCAAATACTAAATTTCATATGTTGGTGTCCATGTGCCGTAGAAAACTTACTTATTAAAGACGTTCGCAACAATTTCCTTCAAGTTCCTTCAATTTCTTTCCAACGACAGATTTTCTTAAAAATTGGCACATACATGCCTCAATGTATCCTAAAACTAAAACAGTCATAAAAAATAGGGGTCACCGGCCTTTTTTCGCAAATATTGAATTTTGACTACGGTACCTGTCGCAGCCTTTTTCGGCGTAGCTGTCTAAGATCACTTTTGACCCAGATTTTCTTGCGATAATTATGCAGCGGGAAAATTTAATGCCAATAGAATTGGGCAAATTTTATAATTCTAGGGAATGCAAACTTCAAACAATGGTTTAACGTATACCAATAACTGTTGCATACTTTGGGGGATTAAACATTTACATAATTGTTTACATAAGCGGTTAAAATGAAGTTATAAACATATCTTCAACATATACTCTAGAACTGAGGCTAATTATGAACGTATTTTCTCATTGTATGCCATAAACAGAATGCTATATTCATTCACGTAACAAAATAACTATTTTGTTTAGCCTACATTTATATAAGCTGTACGCTCTATACATAACAATTGTGCAATGTTCCCATTCATAAATCTCACACACAGTGTTGCCGTTCCATGTAGCCCATCGATTCAAGCGAGTTCATCACATTCCAGAAACAGTAGTGTCATTCTACAAATAGTGCGCGTATCTAGCAACCGTTGTATAACTGTGTTAATATACTCGTATATGCAACATCATTAGCGTTCAGATAATCATAAACCTAAAAATTTCAATTAATGGGGAGTTTATATTTGTAAACTTACTGTTAATTTGAACTAAAATTGTGGTTACGATTTATTAACGATTATTTATAATTGACTCTTTCTATCAACATCTCCGTAGATGTTATTTAATCTATAAAAAGATGCAACATTTTCTACAGATAAAATGTTATGAAAGAAGATTCGGAATACGTCGAATTGTTATTCGCGAAGCATGAATACACAATTTGCAATACTAATTATACACAGGAACCCCTGATATATCATATATCTACTGATATAATTTAAAATCGTCATAGTCTAATTAATTTTTATGGTGGCGTTATCAAAAATAAAGTCTTAACATTTCAAAAATCGCTGAAAGTTCCCTGACTATTGCTTTTTATTGGGATACACAGTATAAATGCTTATTTGACTTTAAATCGTTATTATATTAGATAACTAACATGAATGGTATATTACCGGTACTATAAATAACTATATAGACTCGCCTGATACATATAATTTTAATTCATTGCCGAAAGTATTTTCTTACATTGTTAATTTGTAAAATTGGCTTGACAAATTCAGATAACAATTATGTTAGCCTAAATTTATTTGGTTATTCATATATCACCTTGGAAACATGGAGCTGTATGATTGGTTTATTCACAGCATATATATTAATTATAATTTTATCTAATTTTTATGTTAATAAATTTATCTCAAATTAACTTTTGGGTCCGAGAAGTTTTCTTATAGTGCCCGAAAAATCTTGGGTCCAATAAGTCTAATATTGGTGGGGTCCACAAAATCTGGGGTCTGAGAAGTCACGTTACCGATCATCTTGGCCGTCTGTTGAGGTTATTTGTAAATGACACCTCAATATTAATTTCAACGCCGATAGTCTTTTTTAAAGACATTTCTTGTTTCAGTTTGTGTTACTTGTAATGTTGAATAATATAAAGAGTTTATATTTAAAAACAAATGAAGATTTTTACATGCATCTTTATTTAAATGCTTTGGCAATATATAAGTGCAGTTTAATGATAAAACGCGCGTTATCTACAGTTATCATTTAAAAAATGACTTTTAATGGACATTTAACGAGGTTAATTATGCATTAAATATGCCTGTCCAAACGACAGATTTTGTAAAAAAGATCCCACATACATGCGTCATTGCATAAAACAGTTTTAAAAAATAGGGGTCACCGGGCTTGTTCCGGAAATATTGGGTTTTGAATACGGTACCTGTCGAAGCCCCTTTTTCAGTTGGGATTTGTTTGAATGTTTTAAGGATATATGATAGTGTTATTTTCAAACAATGTTATGGTTCTTTCAACTGATATGTTTGTACATGCTTTGTTTGGCAAAATACAAGTGTATGTTGATAATAAAAACGCTTTACCTACATTTAATGCTAACATATTGAATTTGACTGGGCATTTAAGTGTGTCAAATTGGAACTAATAATACTTTCTGAAACTTCATTTTTATCAAATGCATATTTTGTTCCAAACGACAGATTTTCTTAAAATTTCGCACATACATGCATCAATGTATACTTACACCAAAACATTAATAAAAAGTATATATAATCACCGAACTTGTTTGGGAAATATTGGATTTCAAATAGGGAACCTGTGTAGCCTATAGCCTTTTTCCTGTTTCGTTTTAACATTGTTTACATAAACAACGTTTCAATTGCCAAAATAGAATGGAGATATATAAGGGGTCATTTCTGAACTGATTTTATTTGAAAATACATTGCATATTTGTGTGTTTTATTATTATACATGCTTTATAAACTTTTACTATTAAAACTCTTTAATTTTAATGGACATCAGAGATAAAATTTGTATATTGTAACGAAAAATGAAGCAAATACGAGAAATTAACCGATTTATTTTCTTTTTGTTGCGAACGTCTTTAAGTTCGATAATCAACCAAATCGTCCCAGTAACTTTGGAGTTATAGTGACCGGCCAGTCAGCCCTGAACTTTAAGGACCGAAACCGAAATATTCAACATTTTTCAAAACAAACGTCATTCTAAGGGCATGCAAAAAAGTTTGCGTTGTGAAATTGACTAATCAGAACTGCGGATACACACAACAAGAACTGAGCGGGCACCTACAAGAAATAGTTCCTGCTCGCTCCGGGCACTTGACTATTTAATCGGCCCGATAAAATGGCATTTTTAAATTAACCTAAACGAACCATTGATGAAATCTTCTTGTTTTGCTCTGTGATATGTATCAAAAATACGTCAACAGCAGCAAGTCACAGACGGAATTACCTTGTCGGTATTTTCTTTTAATTTCATGGGTTTTTTTTTATTTATAATTTTGGAAAATAGAACATACTATTTTCAATAATTAATATTACCAAAAACCGTCTTTAAATAATAAAACTGTACAAAAACGCCATGATCTACATGTATACTTGTATTTAAATAATACATTAAAGCATTGAAATTTGAAAAACTTCCCTAGGACTGTGTATTCATGTCATAGGCCTGCTCTTTACCAGTATGCACTGTGTTCTGTTGATAACAGATTTTACATGTGATGTCTAAAACTGTGGCAAGACCAACATTTCTGCTAGAAATGGTATTATGCAGAAACAAAGGGCCTGAACAATTAACGCATGTGCTCAGACCCTCTTCCAAGCTGCCCAGCTCAACAACTCCTCCCTGACTGCCAGTCTTCCTCAGTTGTTAAACACTCTTCAAACTGTTCATCTAACAAATCATTTTTGAGCAGGATCAACATAACAATGGTCATCATGTTCATTCAAAAGAAGTTTCGTTACTTCCAGTTTCACTTTGTGATTTATTTGCAGAAGTTACTGTTTTACGAGCAAAATGACCCTTTTTATTTATGTTAGTGTGTCTCAATTCTTCTAAAAGTGACATTCTCAGATCAAATCGTATAACTGAGCTTTTCACAATTATGTACGTCCTCTGATTCTGTCGTTGTTGTTTTTGTTGTCTGTCTGTCTGCTGCTACAATACGGTCAAGGTCAATCGTCTCCAGACGTTTGCAAATGTAGTAAAATGCTTGCGTGATGCAAGAACTAAGCGCTCAAGTGATTTACCGTTTTGTATTTGTCGTTAATATTTTGACGGTGACAGAAACGTTACGATGTTCTATTTTTAACGATTTTAACACCAAGTTGTTAATATCTGAATAACATTTTCTCTACAAAGGCAGAAGTAACGTATGCATTTTACGACAACGATATGCGCTACCGTAAAGTGGAAACAGGTGAACATCCTTAAGTACATTCTCACTATAAAATAACTAATGAAATGATTCTTTCTGCAGCATATTGCATTACTGCTTAATTTGTGAACGGAATAACGTACCCAATAAACTTCCCTGTTTTGTATCCGTTCGTTGTTATTGCCTTTAACGGAAGTCACGTAACGTCAGTAACTCAACGTTGCACATTTAAATTTGGCTGAAATCTGATACTATTACTTTACTAAAATTGTATAGGAGCCTTGTAGGATCATATTTTTCACAAATCATATTTTTCACAAGCCTGTGAAAAATAGGATCTCATTTGTCACATTTATAAGTGTGAAGAATGTGATTGGCCAAAAACGGGGTATGCGTACGGTTCATATTTTTCACATATTTTATGGTGAAATTGTATCGCGACAATCGATGAAATTAATTTTTGTCATCATCATTATTGTTATCATCATCATTATCATCATCATCGTCATCAATTAGTCCGTCATCACCATTATTATCATTATAGTTAACGTCATCATCAGTATTGTCATCACAATGAGAAACTAAGCACTATTTAGGAGCTATATACTAATGTATGCATGCGCTTAATCGTTAGTCAATACTTTTGTACGGTCTAATTATAATATAGAAATGCATACTCGCGTACGTCCATACGAATGTACACCATTTTATTGGGATATTAACAATTGCACGCATCAGAACGTACGTACAAAAAAACATCTTATTTTGGATTATTAAAACCAAAATAACCATGCATATGTCCGCCCGAACTAGAATATACGTATACATGGACGGTAATATATTGACCTTATTAGAACCTCCGCACAAGTTGGTACGTACGTTTGAACAATGCAGTCTCGTACCGTGCCGTACCTAACCGTACCGTACCGTACCTTTCCATACCATAGCATTACAAACCATACCATACATGCCATGCTATGCCATGCCGCACCATATCGTGGTCAACCTAAGACAACATTAAACAAACTACAAACGGTCAAAAATACTGCAGCCCGTATCATCACGAGGACTTCTCGTTTCAACCACATTACACCTGTGTTAAAGGAGCTTCACTGGCTCCCAGTACAACACCGGATTGAATTAAAAATACTGACGAACACTTATAAAGCCTTAAATGACCAGTCTCCATGCTATGTCAGAGACATGTTAAAGGTGTATAAACCACAGCGTGTCTTACGCTCTCAAAGTGACTTTCTGACTCTCGTAGTTCCCAGATCCCGTACAGTCGCGTACGGTGACCGTAGCTTTGCAACAACAGCTCCTAAGTTGTGGAATGCGCTTCCAATGGGAATTCGGATCTCCGATACTCTTGACGCTTTTAAAAGATCTCTGAAAACCCATTTCTTTTTAAAGATATATTGTTCCTGATGTTTATATTAAAATGGAAGATTACCTGTGTAATATCTTATTGTGACAGTTTGTTTCCCTCTTTTATTTGATTTTATAAGGCACATGAATTTTAGCTTTAGTCCTCGTGATAATAATATGTCTTATTTTTTCCTTTACTTTAAATTAAATTTAATTGTTGTTTTATCTTTTAACACTTTATATTTGAGTGTTGATATATATATTGTTTCTTTTAGATGTATATATGTTTTTTTTTATATACTGGTAAAGCACTTTTTAACGTATTTTATATATGAAAAGAGTGCTATATAAATTTGGTATAATAATAATAATAATCGTACCACACCATGCATACCGTACCGTACCGTAAATCATACACTTAATTTTCCGGGCACACACAGTGTGAAAAATAGGATTATGTTGTAACAAATTCACTTTTTTTGAGAACTTTTTTTTCATGTGTGAAGAATATGATTCGAGTGCTTATCAAAAACTGGACTCGATCACAGATTTCACAGAAAATGTGAAGAATGAGATTGCGAGGTGTGACCAATGAGATCCTACTTTTCACACCTGTGAAAAATGAGATCCTATTTTTCACACGTGAAAAATATGATTTGTGAAAAATATGGTCCTACAGAGCATTGTTCGCTCAAAGTTGGATTATGGTTCAATTGTTTACGGATCTGCAAGTAAATCCTACTTGCAAATGCTTGATACTATTCACAACCAGGGTCTACGTATAGCCCTTGGCGTTTTCCGATCAGCGCCAGTTGAAAGTATTTGCGTTGAAGCAGGTGAACCATCTTTAAAAATACGTCGTAAAAAGCTTTCCCTTCAATATGCAGCAAGAATCGCCGCCGATAAAAGAAATCCTGCATGTGAAATTATATTCAAACCAAATTTTGCCGAAGAATTTCGAAAGAAACAGAAAGAAATTAAGCCTTCGTTTGAAACATAACTTTGAACCGTTAAATATTAATCCTCAATCTGTTTTACAAAATATCGTGGAGAATATCCATCCTGGACTTACAACTCTCCAAAAGTTAATATAAGTTTATCTAGGTTAAACAAATCCTCTGACAGTACTGAAATGTTCAAAGCAAAATTAGCTAATTTTTTAGAAGATTATATATATACCGACGGGTCGAAGGACTGAGACCGTGTTGGTTGTGCTATTTTTTTTTTTAAATGTCAAGTAAAATGAGACTTCCAGACAAAGCATCTATATTTTCTGCTGAAGCCACAGCCATTGACCATTGACTTAGCTCTTTCTTACATTTCAAATCACGCAAGTGATAAGTTCGTTATATTCTCCGGTTCACTTTCTGCGCTATTATCTAACAAAACCGCAAATTAGATAATATTCTGATTAAAAAACTATTGTTAAAATTACATGATATTTTACAAACCAAAAGAGTTACCTTTTGTTGGATACCAAGCCATATTGGGATACGTGGAAATGAGAAAGCTGATACGTTAGCAAAACAATATCTTAGTCTCCAGATTGTCAATGTTCAATTACCCAATAGTGATTTTAAACCAGCAATTAATAAACTAATAAAATCAGAATGGCAAGCAATTTGGAACGAGGCAACCTTTAACAAATTACACGAGATTAAGCCTAGTCTTGATTCAGCAACACCTTGTACTCTTTCTGACCGACATGACATTAAAATTGTTTTAACTCGCTGCAGAATAGGGCATACCAGAGTAACACATTCGTACCTTTAAAAGAGAAGAAGCACCTCATTGTATACCTTGCGACGAACATTTTACTGTGAAACATATGCTTATTAATTGCACAGACCTCTGTGATATTCGCGAAAGATATTTCCAAGAAAATTCATTAAAAGAACTTTTCAAAACAGTGCCATCTTATACATTAATCCAGTACTTGAAAGAGATAAACACATATAACATAATTTAGTTCTCATTTCCTAATCTATATTGAAATCAACATACGTAAACGGCACGATATGACCATAATGTGTTGAGTTGCCGTAAAACCCAAATAAACAAACAAAATTCTCTCTATTTTCGAAAAAAAAAAAAAAAAAAGATGTATTATGTTACTAAGAAAATTCATCTTACATGAATGTAGCCACTCGTTAGAAACACACTGCATTCACAATTATTTCGACAAAATCACATGCTGGCTGTACATAAACTGGCGAACATTCAAATGTCAAGTAATTTGGCGTTACGATACATCCAAACGCACAGGAGTCACTTCGTTTTCAGGAAATAACCTTCTAAACCAGTGTTCGATATGCTGAATGTCACTTAAAAGAAGGCAAAACTACTATTTTCGACTGTTTTATATACATGTACTGGTATCTAACACTAGTACGAAAAGTCTTGAACGCACGCGCGTCTAATATGGTGAAATCTTGGACGGCCACGTGGTACAAATTACAACTGCTGATTAGAGGATATAAAATATGTAAAATCAATTGGTATATTCTTCAGTCCTTCAAATTCATGTTCAACTGAATACTATTATAATAAATATATACCGTATATTTGTTCAATTAATGGTAAAATCGATTCGTTTTCCCAAAAGTGTTCACGAACTCATTAGCACAAAGTATGTATTTTATTAATACTTGGTACATCTTTAAGGGGCGTATCGACGGCTACTTCGGTATTATATTTCAAAAATAAAATTACCTTTTAAGAAAGTATTTATTAAATAATTGCTTTACACATAGGTCTCGTTTTTATAAACGATCATTATATATATTTATAGTTGCATAAAAAAAAATTCTTAACTATTCCATATGAATATTATTGCTTCTAGATAAATATAGTCGTGAAAAAAGGGAATATTATGCATTGTTTTAATACGAGTCTATATTTAAGGAAAATACCGTCGATACGCCCCTTTAAACAACAATCAAGATTAAAATATGCTTGCTTGGCCCAAAACCAAGAAAACACGTGCAATATATCATATTGTATCATTAGAGATCTGATTCTATAGCGTCACGGCAATCACACTTTCTAAACTTTCGTTGGCCGCGGCAAGTCTGTCATGTCTTTGTATTCCAGTAAGAAGAATGCGAAGCTTATGAAGTTGATTAAAGAAGCAACAATAGCAAGAATTATTGCCCAGCCGATTTGATAATAGCCGTTGATAATGATGCCGTTGAGGAAAGAGCGGTAAATCTTTTCTTCGTCTTCTTTCATCGCCAGCAGGTAGTCTCTCCCTTTCATTCCCATCACCACGACGGCCATTGCGATCATGCACGCTGTAATAAATATAATGGGACTGTTGTAATTTATTTCATTAGCTTTAATATACATATCACATATTTATTAGTCTTAAATTAAAGGGACATACATGCAACTATCCAATTTCATAATACAACATTTCTTCTATGTCATTAAAGGATGCATATGTTTTTATATACGGAATGTGTATTTATGTACTTGAAAGTTTTACTAACATCTAAGAAAAATATTAAAGTCATTGGTATCAAAATGGCCATATTGCAAACAAATATTTTCAAATGAAATACTTCATGATAAAAAAATTATAAGTAGAACATAATACATTATTACATTGTATAACTTAATTAATCATAATTATGTCCAGTATATTGAAATATTTAGCAATATTACTTAAAACAATACATCAGTGCTTTTAAGGCAATGTAATATTGTCTTTCTGCTCCTATGAAAGAATTAAACATTGCTAATAGATGAAGGGCTTTTATTAAAATTTTCATTGCTTAAAACAAACCATACAACAAACAACGTATGGCAATGCGCTATGCCATCAACGATCCATGCAATGAATGGATGAATGGAATTTCGTCGATAAATGGTCTGTGTTAGTCACCAAATGAGTGCCCATCAAAACATTAGGATGAGTCACGAAAACACTGGGACATTTCAATGACACGAGTCTGTCTCAAAGCGCGTGCGCGGATTCTGTACTATTGCCATTTTCCTTTATTCAGAGCCGCAACTCAATTATTGTGATTTATTGTGTTGTGTTGTGTTCATTTAATTAACTTGATCAATGGTCTTCATGTGGTATCATTACGTGAGATTTTGTCTTGTCTGGATTTTAAGAACACATTCTTAAATTAGGTCTTGTTCGAAACACGCATTAAACGCTAAAAGTGCTACGAGTCTTATACGGTATGTAAAGTACTTTACTAGTCGTAAGGGGACATGACTGTTCAATATCATAATAAAGTCATAATAAAGTCCTCATAACATTAAAGATTGCGTTTTATGTTTGTATTTCTGGATGAATTTATGTCCTCGAACGTTTCAATTAGTTCTAAGTAAAATAGTACTTATTGGCATACAATGTACATGGCCATTAAGACTAATCCAATCCACGGTATGTTTCATGCATGTAAAACAACATAATGTATGACTAACAACTGTATGAACATTTCACTCTAAATCTGCTCGCGCATTAGCGCATGTGTGATTCTTATCGCGATTTTAAACATAAAAGTCAAAACACAGTAAACATACATTGAAAGCAGTAGAGACATAAATCAAGGAAAATAAACTATAATCAGGCCCAATAAAGATGCCTTAAACTTAGTCTTCAATTTAAATATGGACCATTGTTATATATATTGGTTATTTCTATTGATTTAATGATAATGAATGTTCGTAGTCATGGGATTAGACCTTTTCGAAACATTTAAACAGTAAGATGTTCAAAATAACTTTACAAACATACCGGAAGTAAAGGTGAGCAGGGATAGGACTATGAGCGCCAGGCGGGATCTATGGAGACACCGTAAGACGAACGCGGCGATGAGAATGATGCTGCAGACGACGTAACACATGAGGCAGATGATGACGAACGCTTGAGAGGACCGAACGAAGTCTGAAATACATCAGATGGAAACATGTTACTCGAGCTTCATTAAGCAACAAGCATACGCGAATTTAAAGGGGGCGGAAGCAACGTACGTCCCGTTAATTTGTATACGCCTAATTGTCATAACTTTAAGTTGCATATTGAATTGCATATGATGAACATCTGTGGAAACATCTATTGTCCTCTTACCCGGAACCTCGTGCCACGGGTTGCACGCCCAGGTCTTGGCCACGTGCATTTTGTAGCAGATTTTCCACAGAGATATCGTGACGGCCTCTTCCAGACCTTGCCATGAGGTACTGCAATTGATTGAAAGATTCACAGATTGGCAATTAACGATTTTTAAACCTTTTGTCAACGATTTAAAAAAAAAGTATACTGTATATAAAGGATCAAAATAACAGTCTTGAAAAGGATCAAAATAACAGTCCTGAAAAAAAACATGTGCTCGGATTAATTGTCGTATTATATTAATAAAAATCAATACAAATAGCAACCTTATAAAGCTTTTGTAACGCTTTTCGTCGATATTTTTCAAAACACGTGTATCACTAACATAATGTGAAAATTACACTTTTTATTTTGCCAGACCCTTTAGCCTTATGGTAGACGTGTCCAACTTGATCTGGAGGTCGTGGGTTTGAGGCCCGACAGAGGCATTTTTTCTGTTTAATGCTTTCTTTGACAGGATGTGTTATTCTAGTTAATTTAGTTATTGAAGTTGAGCCATTTTTAAATATTTATAAAAATACGAATCGTTGATTAAGTCCCTTTAACACTTATGCTAGGTTCCCTTTATCACGATTCGCGTCACGATTGAACTCGTGGTCCTGATCGTGGACCAGTCGTGGTGATCCTATCAGATCTTCATGTCAATCGTGGTAATAATAAAAAAATATTGAACTGTTCAAAAATTCTCTACGATCAACACAATTAACTGCGATCAATTGTCAATCGGATCATCGTATCAATTCTTTCAAAAATTCTCTACGATCAACACAATTAACTGCGATCAATTGTCAATCGGATCATCGTATCAGATCTTAGTACATCGTAACAAAGCGCGACAAATCGTTTATAATCGTGCATCCAAATCGTGGTGATCGGGATCGATCGTAGACAAGAAAACATACAACGCTCTGTTGAGATGTGTTGCGATCTCAAGAAACAATGAAGTCAATAGTCAGTCGGGCTGTGTTTATATCAGTCGGGTCCAGTCGTAGCTAAAATCGTGATCTCCATCTATTATGATCGTGAAAGACATCGCGACCACAATCGTATCCTATCTTAACGGAGCGCATTGATTCGTGATAAGCGTATCGGCACTTATATGTACGTACTAGAACGTCCTAATTCGGAGGACCCGATCTTGATGATCGTGTAAAATCGACACCCAATCGTGGACTCGATCGGAACAATCTCAACGGAACGTATGTAATCGTATCTAAACTGGAGATCAGACCTTGACAGATCGCGACACCAGTAATTGATATATCGTGACTAGATCGCAACAAAGCGCAAAACATCGTACCAAAGCGTATGGCTTCGCATCACATCGTATCCAAGCCTGAAATCTCAGAGAAATACCACGATCAGCTACGAGTGGCCAAACGTGGCGTTCGTGACGGATCGCACGAAAGTGGGAATCTAGCATTATAGGTAGTACATGTTCATAAGATCTTACAATAACAATAATTGTATGAACACCAAGCTCGAAATCGATGCACGCGTATTCCAAAGATGACATACTGAGAACTATCGTTTATGATTTGCATTTCCTATCTAAAAAGTGGAGAATATGTTTCATCTAGTATACTAGCGTATGTGCATCAGTAATCCACCTACAAGTGTATAAGTGGCACGTTTATATTATTATTATTATAATTATTATGACTTGCATGTATTATTATTATTGTCATTATTATTGTGATTATTATTATAACAATAAACAATGCACAAATTATTTTTATAATTACAATATTTATTATTGTTGTTATTATAATAATAATAATTATTGTATTATTATTGTTATTATTATTATTATAGCTATAAAATGCACGAAATTTTACAGAAACACCCACAATGGAAACCGTTAGACGTGAATAATATCCTGTTGCTTTTGTACACGTTTTGGTTGGAGGAGTGTAAAATTGTGGATGTACAGTAATCAATTTTTCACGAATATACAATCAATCTGAACGTAACTTCATTTTTATCGAAATGGAGTTAATGTTATAATTTTTGTTTGCCTCCACGCTTTGAAACCCGGCAAACGTATAGACTGGGCATATATATTTATATATGTACTTTCAAGTTAAATGTCTAGGTTTTCAACCAAATTTTGCCTTTGGAATGCGACTGGATATAGATCATAGGAGGCCTTATAAATATTTCTCTTAATATACTTGGCATGACGTGTCTTTCCTATATATACATAATATATTGGAATGGATAGCGTTTCTGCTTCCAGATATGCATGCTTTTCGATGTTGTATTTGATAAACGCAAACTAACTTTTTTCAGAATTGCAGTACAAATAAAACCTATCCTACACTTGCAATGTGCCATAGACGTACATTAAACCATGAACAAAGCGAAACTCCAGTTGCAACAGCAGGAGAGAATTCTTATTAGCAGCCGAGGTCTTTTACTTATGGCAAATGACCAATTGCCAAAAACAATACACAGGACATATCTCAAAAACACGTAACAAACACAAAACACACATGAATAAAACTGTGGTCACCGCCTTGGAACGGTCAATGCAAAGCATTGCGGGTTTAAACCGGTTTATGTGCGCACGAACCTCGCACTTGACCCATAATTATTCACAAAACATGTAAGTGTAAAAAAAGATTAACCTCATAGCATCGCAACTGAAATTAAACAGCAATAAAAGAGAATATTATTCAATTGAATTACTCAATGGCTTGATGCAAACCAGAGCAGCGGAATTGCAACTTTTAAACCATGAAAATATGAAAGACCGGTGGTGACTTCATTCATCTCATTTCATAATTATGAATTGTGATATAAGAAGTACAAAACATCATTTATTGACACTTTTTACTTTCTTAAGTTTCATAAATTTGTTGGAAATCGTGAACTGTGAAGTATGAATTTTCACAAATCGTATTCATTCATTTTTATGATAGAAAAGTACGCATTGATGAAGTTTGAAATTTCGTTCTTCATAGTTTTTTATTTCCAGCGGATTCTTGAAATCGGGAAGTGTAGAAACATGCATTTTCGTACTTCACAGTTAACACTTCAAGATTGTGAATTGTGAATATATGAGTTTAGGTACTTCACAGGTCATAATAAGAAAAAATGAACAATGAAGTCCCACCGGTTTTTCTTATGAAAAACAATTTATGCAAGCCAGACACAGTAGATAAAGATGCATATGACGATAGAACAACGTGAATTTATATAGTTGATGGTCATGTAAATAGTCGTCAAATCATTCGCATACAGATGCAAAAGTACTAATAGTCAACTTGACATTAAATGACAAGAAAGTCAAATCGTATTAATGCTTTTGTTTCAACACCAGGTGATTCCAGTTATTCAAATATCTGATTAAATATATGAAAAAATAATGGCAATTGAAAAATGTTCACCAAAATGTTGCACGATGTTTCTGTTTAATTTGAACCAACCCAGTTCAATGCATGTCTATTTTCAAGATTCTTAACACAACTGCATAACGGCGCAGTAATGTAATGTATGTGGTGTCCTTACTATCGGGAGATCGAGAGATCGTTTTCAAAGACGCCAATTACTGGTTCTAGCAAGGAAATGGACTGAAAAACATGTCTTAATAAGCATTTGATTTCCGATCCGATTGCACATAAATACATGTAGATATGTTTCAACTAAATGAAATAAATAAAAATACTCGTAATATCTTATTTAAAAAATGTCATGGGTTTCTTACCTTGATATGGATACTAAGAACAAAATGACGCCAAGGGCAAACGTCGAAACTGCAACCACCAGGAAGAAAGAATCACCCATTGTGATTATATGTGCCGAATCTCACATCCTGAAATTAGATTTATCAACATCAATTACAATAAAGTACGCTTCGGCCTACACTGTAGCACATTTCCGTACCCTGGCAAACTGTATGATTTATTTATATCGTGAATGAAGTCAGTTGAAAATCGACAAACATCTGAACAAATTGCACTTCTTGCAAAGAGCACAAATAATGCAATAACTTGGTGCCACGGTTCTCCCAGAATTGTAGATCTAATTAATTTATTACGTTAAGCTATTATAGATCGTTAACAATCTGAATTAAATGATGACCAATTATCTCAGATAAAACACGCATATGTAAATAATAGATCAAGATTGGCGCCAATAAAGTATTAAATCTATCTTTTGTCGGATTAAATAAAGACCAGAGGCCATATTCCAGAAATATCTCAAGTAAATCTCAAAATAAGTTTTGTAAATTGTAGAAATCTGTACAGTTGGGTAAACAATAGAATTGAGTTCTGAACGGGGTGTAATTTCAAAAAAGAAAAATCTGAATAAAGTAATACTGCCCAGTACAAATGTTCAAATAAGGTATATATTATGGAAAAGAGGTGTACGCATTCGGATCATAAAATAAGCAATATAGGTTGTGTTTGTTTGGCCCTTTCCTTTGTTGTATTTTGTCGTCATAATTGAATCTTATCCATCCTGAGTTTGTAAACTTAGTACTCGTATATTGTTTCAAAACATATTCACGCAGTTGGTTTCGAACAATGTCTACAGTAATTTGTTCTTATAGCTTGAAGCCCTGAGTTTGATACCACATAATTTATGGTGGACATTTTAAAGTATGTCTGTTGATTTATTTGTATAGAACGTCTCAGAATATACTTTTTAAAGTAAACGCATGTTTATTAAATTTACATTCTTCTTTGTGCAAATGTTTGATAAGGCCAAAATATAGTTTGGGTTTCCGCTTACATATCCAACAAATCTAGGGGGAGGTAAACAATAACTTTATTTCTTCGCGGCATATTTACCACACAGTTTAGGCATACTGGGACTGCATGTTAGAGGTTTTGACGCCTCCCATAAAAATGAACCTTTACTACAAATAAGGTCACAGAACAAGACATTTTACACTATGAGTTTGAAATTTACTCTTTCAAAATTTGAATTACCGAAAAGCCTTATATAAGCGAAAACTGCTGTCTTGACCGAAAGTGAGAAAAGTAAATGATCGATAGGAAAACAACGTTTAGGGTCGACGGAAACAATTAGGGGGTCGGGTCAACGGAAACAAAGAACTTTTTACGCCTAATATATCGTTAAAATAACAATAGTCCTTTTTAACATTCCCGTTATCGAGTACTGTAGGAGTTGTCTCCCTTGATAAAGCGAATCGAGAACGAGGCTGACGATGTATTTGGTGTAATTTTCCATAAAGGAAAATAATGTTCAGTGGAGAAAATGTTGAATAAACTTATAAAATATTGTTTGTTTTTTCATTAAACTTGTCTCTGTTTTATTCACAACATAATGCATACGTGAATATGTTTCAAATACTTAAATTATAATGCAAATAATGTAATAATCACAACATAGCCAAATCTGCTAACGAAACTATGTTTGACATAATGATATTTTATTTCATATTCAGATCTTAATTTTGAATGATTGAAATAAGTCTATAATTGCAGAATTTATTTCAGTTTACATAATTAATTAATTAATATTTAATTAACAGAAGCAGTTTGTTTATTCCGGATCCAGTGTCGGCTTGGGTAATTATATAACAGCTTGACAGTTACAAATAACATTATTATTATTATTATGATGCACAAAGAAAGTGATATCCCGGAGTATGCTTTTTTGTCCATTTGAGTGAAACAAATTAAGAATTCTACCGAGTCAACCAGAATTGATCAAAGACGTAATTTCTTTGTACTCTCTAATACTATAGAGAACCAAAACAAACAAAACATATGACTTAGAAATAAAACATCATTATTTATTATCAAAACGTTAAAAAGCAGTGGTAAGTATCGTTGTATGTCTTCAAACTTTGTGTACGAACACATGCACATAAACTATCGTGAGTTCAAGCAAACGATCGGGATAATTGCCAATAAAATAATAATTTTGTATTAAATAATTATTTTTTTTTACTGATAGTTATTTCACTTGTTATCAAGTAGATTCATAAAGTCAGTGGCATAGCTGCCGAGAAAATGACCCGTGTATCACTTCACTAATTGATATGCACTTTGATTACTTAATTGTGCCACATGTTATTTTAAAATTAAGACCTACATAATATATATACACATTCTGGTTACATAATTATGGTCATGTGTTTATACAATATTATGATCTTATAATTGATTAGTCCAGGTTTGAACAATACGAAGTCTGTCAGTCTCAGAGAAAGTACCTAAGTGTAAATTGCTTTTTTTCCATTTTTAGCGACGATATACTGATTAAACTGACACTCTCTTATCATATATCATAATTATATTATTTACCATGACATTTATGTTTATTAAGAAGTAAACTATGTGAACTTTATAACATTTTAAAGAAATAAACTGTAAATAACCGCCATTCAAACAGTATTAACCACTACCAATACATCGCGAGCCTCGTTTTCGATTCGCCGATAAATTATTGTGTCGTGATAATCGCTAAAAATGGGAATGTGAAACTCATCTATTGGTTTTAATATCACGTTTTGTAGCTATACTCCCTTTAAAGCTCGTGGCGTATCGCCCATTTACTAAGACAGTCTATTAGGACCACTTTGGAATACGAACATGGTATGATGTAACAGTCTTAGACAGTATATAAACTGGTACCAATGTTACACAATTTGGCATTAGTCATAGGTCTTGAAAACAATGGTAAAACTTGAATACAGTGGTTATAAATGTCGTTAATGTTTTAATTAGGAAAGTATGATAGTTACGCTAATACCTGGTTAAATGTTCTTAAGGGGATAAAAATCACAGATTCAAACTGTTATATAAAATAATAGTATCTCCTCAAAATGTCGATAGAGTTATGTACTAAATTGAACTTATTGTTTTCCAAATACACTGCACGATAAGTCATGAAAGGATTGACAGATTTAATTATTTTTTGCTACGCAGATATAACATCATAAAATACAGGTCTAGTTTGACTTTGGTTGCAAACCACTAAATGTTGACAAAGTTATGGCCCCTTTTCAACTTAAAATCCCTATGGTTTCCGGACAATATCCAATGAAAGGCTTCACATATTGAATTTTTTTAGGTACATAGGTGTAACATCATAAAATACAGGTCAAGTTCGACTATAATAAATAAACGACAATATGGTGACAGAGTTATGGCTCCTATTGAACATAAATTGTATCTGTCATCAAACGTTTAGCACATGAATTGAGATCCATTGTAAAACGTACGCCACTAATAAAAACGTTAAATTTCTTTGTTGGGACATCCGTATACTACATAATCTAGTACAATTCTAAACCAAACAAAGAAGCTTAGGCTGGAGCTACGGTCACGTTTGCCTGAACATCTTATGACGTATTCAACAGAGGTTACACTGCACTTTTTAAACAACCGGTGATGTTTTTGATAATTAAATCATTTTTATAAAATGGTAGTAAATGAAAACATTTAAATGTGTAAAAACTAGGCAAAGTCACTTGCAACAGCTTAATACAAGTATAATATATAAGGCCTGCAAAAACATGTTTCAATTGAAAAAAAAAATTCTGTTGCTCAAGCAACCTTACGAGACAAATTCTTAGTCCGATTTTCAATATCGTGATCTGTTTTGGGCTACAAACATATATCCCACACATTCTCCGGGTATACATTTCGTTATTAGTTTTATTGCCGAGAACTCCCCGAGGGAAACAGTAGATTAATTTGTCGAAGAGAAAAGGCGTTGGACAAAACTAATTATAAACCTTAGCAAAGCAACAACAAAAATGCTTAATATTCCAACTATTAAAAATTATATGAATGCAAAAACTGTGTTAGATCACAGGCTTTTTAACCGTATTAACAACTACTGTTGTGTGATTATGCATTGTAATGTTTTAAAATACTTAAAGGAACTTATTCACAGAATTAAGTATGTGTTTTAAAAATATCTTAAAATGTCTTAATTTCAATTAATAGATCCCTATATTCTGTCAAAGACATCATTCAAATTAGAAAAATACACAACATTTGGATGAAAACGCGCTAACCACTATGCTAAAGACACTGACATACTTGTCCATGAATATTCTGCCTGTAGTTGTTATTCCGATATGCCGGATTACTGGATTGTAACCTACCGCTCTTTATAGTATCAGTGCTGCGTAATATCCTGTAAACTGCGAAATCCATGTTATTCTTTATTACCGTAATTTAGACTATAAGTTTTCGGACACTTAAAATAATAGAGAAAAGTTAAAGATATAAAATATTCCAAAATGTTGGGTGTCCGAATATTTAGAGACACGGGGAAAATATTTCAGTTACGTCCGTATATGTCTAGGTTTTTTTTTAAATCGGTTTTTAATTTATAATACAGTATTCTGTTTGTTTTTAAATCATTATAATATGTTTAATAAGGTTATACTGCGGTCTGAGTACATTGGAATATTTTTACCCAATTAGAAGAAATAAAAAAATCCATTAAAAAACACAAAGCATTAAAAATAACACATCTTAATACTACTGAGGGAAGCAGCGTGACATTATCCTTTATGCGAGGTTCCCACTATCGTACGATCCGTCACTAACGCCAGGATTGGCCACTCGTACCTGATTGTTCCGGCTTGGATACGATGTGATGCGAGTCCATACGTTTTGATAAGATGTTTTGCGCTCTGTTGCTATCTGGTCACGATTTGTCAATACAGGTGTCACGATCTGTCACGGTCTGATCTCCAGTTTAAATACGATTACATACGTTCCGTTGGGATTGTTTCGATCTTGCTCACGATTGGGTCTCGATCCGACACGATCATCACGATCGGGTTCCCCGAATAAGAACGTTATAGTATGTGCAGATAAGTTTCGATACGCTTATCATGAATACATGCGCTCCGTTACGATAGGATACGATTGTGGTCGCGATGTCTTTCACGATCATGATCGATGGAGATCGCGATCTGAGCTACGACTGGACCCGAATGCTATAAATAAAGCCCGACTGACTACTGACTTTATTGTTGCTTGAGATTGCAACACACCTAGGCAGAGCGTGGTGTTTTTTCTCGTATACGCTCGATCCCGATCACCACGATCTGGACGTATGATTAGATACGATTTTTCTCGCTTTGTTACGCTGCAATAAGATCTGACACGATGATCCCGATGGACAATTGATCGCCGTTGATCGTGTTTATGGTAGATAATTTAGGAACGTTCATAATTTTTCTGCGAATAACACGATTGCCACGAATGACCCCAAGATCTGATAAGATCACCACTATTGGTCCACGATTAAGACCACGATTTCAATCGTGAGGCGAATCGTGATAGTGGGAACATAGCATTACATAGCAACAGTGTCACTCTGACTTCGTAAGTCTTTGATGTGACTGCCGAACTTGGGGCTATCGTCAAGCAGTTTGTATCTGAAAGCGTGTAGCACTCCAAGCATGTGGTCGGTGTCAAAAAGCATCGATCGATACTACTGTACCTAAACAACGCAAGCGCTATCGATAGAGCATTAATGAACTAGTGCTCTAAGGGACATTTTAAGGGTGTCAAAAAGTCGGGGAGATTTTATTTTAAGCAGAAAAAAATATACGTAATGTTCATTTTTTAAATTCATTGTATTAAAATTGTACCATGTTTTTCAAATTGTTTCACACGCAGGGTAATTAATGTGTGCATGATTTTAAAACTTTAAATGAATTACGTTTTTTATGAAAGAACCTTGAAAATAATATTACAAAACAACAAAAACAAACGAGAACACAGTAAACAGATTTTGATTAATAAACCCAAATTTAAACCTGTGTCCGAAAAAATACAGATTAATAAATAATGGGTTTTAAACTGACTAACCGAAAATAAACAGTTAAAAAAAAAAATGGCTAAAAAGATTAGTCCGAAAACTTAGAGTGTCCGAAAACTTAGAGTAATTACGGTATTATTATTGTCAAATAAAAAATTATAAAATTGTTAATCATGCACCAATCAATAAATAACCTTAACATTTGTCGGCGATAACCAGATGCATATGTTAGGATTAGAATGTTTATGATTCTACTCGGCTGGCCTCGTGACACAATTAAACCATTCATCAATGATTTATATTAATGTATTCTTGCGCATGTAAACTCATAATTTGCTCCTACATTGACAGTGTTGAACTTTAATTTTCAAAACATGTCATGTTCTAATTACATTCAATATCTCAACCATTTGACAAACGTACAGGCTATACAAAACGGCACTTCTTACTGTCGCGTAGGCGAATTTGAGTAGTTTATGCATATATAGTAAGTGCGTACAGAGAATAGCTCTGAGACGATCGGCTCTCAACTTGTGGTGCATTTAGTTGTTCTGCGAATAACTACACTCGTGTATAAGTATCAGTCCGAAATTATTTTTTTTTAATATGATATACTTCTACGAGTATTGTGGCTTTTCCGTTCAAATCAGTTTATAGGGTTTCATGTGTGAGCTTTTAGACGTTAGAAAGACATGTGAAGTCTTTAAATTCTGAAGCTGATTTATTTGACATTTTTATCCACGATTCCCTGCACTGATCTAATGCACGGAACACGTGTAGTCGCATGTTCTTCTGTTTATAGAATGGAAAGAACAATGGATTCCCAGTTGGTCTGGAAATCTGATTAAAGTTAAAGTCTGATTAAAATGAATATATTGGAGACTGAGTGGAACTAATCGCGTTAAATGTTAAGCAAAACATATATCAACTTGTATTTGTACAAACGCTCTATCATGAGAAAATTAAAAGGGGCTTGTGTTCGGTTATCACAATTTGTACACTAATTACATGCGTAATTCCAATATTCACAGGAAATGCTTTATTTCGTAAAATAACATGTTAAAAGCATACAATTATATTCAACCGCAACACAATCGCCAAAATAAACCGTATACATGTAAAACTCTGATAAATAACTGCTTGGTCGTTTTCAACGTTGATGGTATTATTAATGATTCTGCAAGTTCTTTCAATAATATCAGATCCGGGCGATACCGCGAAGATCTTTCGCCAGATATACTCGACATAAATCAACTAGAGTGTCAAATACCCATCATCGAGACCAGGACTTGCTGCAAATACTTGACAGACGTAGACTTTTCACATCAATCACGAATGTTGCTTAATCAAGGCAGCAAACATTAACGTCGAATATCGCGGATATTGATCTATATTAACTACGGTTCCTCAATTAGCGCGGCATTGAAACGTTTTTCCATTTCTTTATCAGCAATATTGTTCCGGTAGAACCCCTTTTGGGGACAACGAGTATTCCATTAAAGACAAGTCCGAAATTAAATGTTACTCATATGACCCTTTCGAATTCATTGTAAGCTAATACACTATTTCATTTAAGGGAAAAAAAAAACGTCAGGTCAATACATTTCGGATGCAAACTTGTTAATTGTGTTAAAGACCATATCTTTATAAATATGTTGTTGTTTTCTTAAATACAAATGTAATGTGTGTATCCTAAATGTTTTATGTGTACGCGAAACTACAGTTAAGGCAAACAGGCCAGTGAATCATATCGAACGTATCAGTCTGAGAATGATTATAACCATAGGGTCGCATGCTTGAGCCTCGCGACAACATTACACACTTAAGTGTAGGTAAAACGTTTGTATGCAAATCTCATCAGCCTTATACCTAACCAACGAGTATGCTATGCGCCAATGTGGTAGACAATCCCTGTAAATTTGATATTACTTCAAGCACTCACAGCAGTTCTTTCGTAATTTCTTAACTTGTTGATGCCACGATGCTTTGTAAATGCAGACGACACATGTCAGTGCTTCTCACGATATAAAGCAATGAGTGTGAATAAGGATTCACTGATAATTAAGGGAATTGATGACCTGTCATATAGATTTTAACTTAGTATTGTCATTATCACCTACAAAGCGTTTAATGCGTGGATGCGTTTGCTTCATCGTACAACTATAATCCGCCTTTGGCGGTGTGTTGAAATTCAATTAACATGTAATTCTGAACGCACTGTTCAAAATATTACATAAGTAATGTGATAGGTGTATTCTTAAAAAATGTTTTTAGTCTTCGTTAGTTTGGCTCGATATCAATGTAACATCTTGAAAGCTTTAGTCACTAGTTACAAAATAAGGTATTATGCTTTTTGATAATTGTAATTGTATTGTTTCAGAGAATTTATTATTTAAATATACAATGTGTTTTAGTAATATTTACAATAGCGCAATCGGAAAAAAAAACTGATGGGTAAAACATATAATTTATAGTTTACAATTATGGTAATCGAACCCCTGAATTAAAAGGTAACACAATCACAGAGTAACAAAAATACGAAGGACATTATATAATGATATCATCAGAAGCAAGGTTTCTTAAATCATTTCTCAATCGTATTTCATAACGTCATAGTCGTATGTCAATTACTGAATTATAGTTGAGTACGATGAATATCCACAAAGACATACATCTACAAGATTATGTTGTTGTTGTATTTTATTTGCAACTTCCATTAAGACATGTTAAAAACTCATAACTTGTCAATAAGCTAATCAGAGAGAGAAACCAAGTCATTTTAATTCGATTACATTATTGTTCCACTCAATGGAGGCTTTGTTTAAATCTCATAGTATCTCCAACGAATTCTCCACGCTACCGATTGAATATCATTGTTTGTATCGACAGAAAAATCTCGGTGACAAAGTGAATTTCATCTTCCTTATCAAAAGCGGTACTGACCCGTCCCAGCAATTTATGTTTCCCAATTTCATAATTGTCCAGCGCTATGATTGTCTGGAAAGTGTCATTCTTGTCATATTATTCAAATGTCAAATAAAAGATATTTTAGTCACTACAGATCTCTTTCTTTTTAGCTGTTTATGTACCGGTTGTTATTTAAAAGGTATAAAAATAAGCAATTATATTACACGTAATATCATTTTAATTAATTGCGATTAAAAGACAAAAAAAATACAAAGATATAACTTAGCTGTAGTTAATCAGTTTATATTTGGTACATGCAAACCAATACAACATTTAAATGCATGCATAATTTTATACAATTAAATATATATTAATCATTTTGACTGTATATACATAATCATATTTCAATATTATTTAACACGTATTTTGTGATTGTATTGCGAATGGTAATGTTTACTGAATAAGCATACTATATTCAAACATTATTACCATTACAGTTTGCATACTATATTCAAACATTATTACCATTACAGTGTGGAATGATGCTCTTTTAAAATAATGTAAATACATCAGAACAAACGCACATTCCAATGTCAAATGAAAATAAATACAACTAATTTTGTTTCAGTATTTTTTATCATTAATATTTTGCTAATAAAACAGAAGTTTCGTGCTTAAATGAAAAACATCTACACAATTCTACAGCGTGCATATTTTATGTCAATATCACAGATTTAGATAAATTACTCGGGGCTATTGGAGTAAATGGTTTTGTCAAAAACAGCTGACAAGGTTTCAGTGGCATTCGAGTTACTGTAATTACATCTAAATCAGTGATGTTTGGACTTTTTTCAATACTAGCACAGTTGATGCTAGTAATTAAACTCTTAAGCGACGTCGTTCAAAATCTGATCTTGAAAGGAATAAAGCAGGCGTTTAGACTCTTAAGTTTAAACCAAAACATAAAAATATAATGACAAAATATGCATGTATTATTCTTCTTCTTCTTCTTCTTCTTCTTCTTCTTATTATTATTATTATTATTATTATTATTATTGTATCACGAAAAAACAATGTAAAGATAATGGATATTCAAGAAGAACAACAAGAATCTGTATCCCATCTGACTACAAAAGTTCTAGAACTTCTCCATAGTAAAGGAATCCAGATTGAAAAAGAACAAATTCTGGCAATACATAGAATTCCTAGTAAGAAGGGACATATAAGACCAGTTATATTGAAGATGAAGTCAAACACAGATAAAACAGCCATTCTGCGTAAGAGGAAAGAAATGAAGGCAGCAGGGCACAGGCTGGTAGACGACGTCACGGTTCTCAACAGTGCTTTAATGAACAGACTATCCCTCCATCAAGCCATCGAGACGACATGGTTTTTTAATGGGTCTGTGTTTGCGCTCACCAAGAACCAGGAGCGCATTAAATTTGACATTCATGACAATATCGACAGTGTCATCAACGAGTACCGTGCCAATCGCCAGAAGCAGAAATAAACACCATCAACAGTGCTAGTAGCATAATGAACTATCGTGCCTTTTACCGGAAATAAACGGTCTTTGCATGATATGCGGAAACACCATGAAATGCCAAGAACAGTCAAGTAAGAAACATTAAAAGATTGGATACACTAGAACTTAAAGATAAATATAGCCCTCTGTCACAGGACACATTCTGCCTAAACATATTGTCAACACGTAGAATTATAGTAAGTTTGACATTCTTAATCTTTTATCATTATAACCTTCTTTTAATTATCTATGCTGTAGATTATTGATGATTTACATTTCATGTCTAAAAATGTGTGACTGCAAACTTGCATTGACCATATTTGTCCATATATTTCCATGCTTATATCTATAATACTGATATTAATGTTAATGTTGTTGTTTTATATATGTGTAATTTTTGTTGTTTGCTTTACATTTGACTATGATATAGCTTTAAACACTCAGTTGGTAATCTATTTTAAGAACAAAGTTTTCCGCAACATTGACTCTGCAATCTATTTTTAGACAGGTTTTTTTTCCAAAACAAGTTTACTGCGATTATCAGCCATTCAAATAGTAATCTATTTTTAGACAGGGTATTTCCATAACAATTGCATTGCAGTCAGTACTACAGTCTTTCAGGTAGCCTTTGAAAACTGCTAATATGGTATGAAAATGCTCAATAAAAAGAAGCATTTGAAGAGTAAAAAAATTATTATAGATTTATTTTACTATGAAATATAAATAACTCCTGTATGAGGAGCTATTAACATTAACAATTCACATCTGTTGTGTTTTATCTCTCTCAAGTATATGATATAACTCTTAGAATTGCCTAAACTACATAATAAACTACATTCTATAACACATTAAATAAGAAACTGAGAATAAATTGCAAAAAAAACAGCAAGCTATACATTATTATAGTTCACTAATTTGATGTTTTCTTCAATCACTATTCAGGACACAGGTGTAAAGAAAAAGATGATACATTGCGTACATTGTTTTATCTTGCATATGCGAATCAAAAGTCAATTGATGAAAATGTTGTTAATTGGGTTTTATAATTGTATGACTTACCATATGAAAACTTCTAGCGTTTACAATAATGGTTGACATAAAAATTGTTTCTTACAACTGTCGTGGCCTTAACGATTGTAAAAAACGAAGAGATGTACTCAGTTATTTAAAAAAACAAAATGCACATATTTATTGTCTACAGGATTGTCATTTTACCCCATCTATGGAAAAGCACATTTATATGCAGTGGGATGGTGACTGTTACTTTAGTCATAGTAATTCCAACTCTAGAGGAGTGTGTATTTTGTTAAAAAAACATATATCTGTAACGGTCCATACCACTGAGAAGGATCAGCATGGCAATTATTTACTGTTAGATTTAACATTCGATTCAAAACGATTTACTGTCTGTAACCTGTATGGGCCTAATAATGATACACCAATGTTTTACAAAGATCTATTTTTGAAAATAGACTCTTTAGGTAATGAAAGATATATAATATGTGGAGACTACAATCTTGTACTCGACCCCAAAATAGACTATGTTAATTATAGAAACCTAGATAATAACAAAAACTCAAGGAATCTGTTATCTTCTTTCATTAAAGATAGGGGCTTAATAGATACTTTTAGACTAATGAATGGTAATTTAAACCAATACACTTGGAGAAAACCTAACTCTCTACAGCAAGGTAGGCTGGACTTCTTCCTTGTCTCTAACAATCTTTTACAACACTTAAGAGAATCTGACATTAAAGCAAGCTACAAATCTGATCATTCAGTTATAACCTTAGAATTGAATCTTTGCGAAGTAATCCATGGTAAGGGACTTTGGAAGTTCAACAACTCTTTATTATTTGATGAAGAATATCTTAAGTGCATAAAACTAAAAATAGAAGAAGTTAAACAACAGTATTGCTTACCTGTTTACAATACTGAATTATTGAATACCATTGATAATAATATGATTCAATTCACTATTAATGACCAATTATTCTTGGAAACGTTATTAATGGAAATTAGAGGCAAAACAATCTCTTACTCCTCTTACAAATCCAAACAAATGAAAGACAGAGAATATATTCTTATAAAAAAAATTGAATTACTAGAAAAAGATGTTAAGGAAACAAACATTGTAGAATTAAACTCATTAAAAGAAGAACTTTCAAAAATGCGTGACATCAAAATGAAGGGATCATTTATAAGATCAAAAGCAAAATGGATCGATGAAGGTGAAAAACCCACAAAATACTTTTGCAATTTAGAAAACCAACATTCAGCCAGTAAAACCATACCTTATATTATAAACGATGATGGTCAGAATGTATACGATCAAAAAAATATTTTAACGGAAGCCGCAAAATATTATAAAACTTTATATGCTAAGACTACTTCAAATGCAAAAAACCTTGACGGAATGCAAACAGTTAAACTAAGCTATGACCAATCTCAAGCATTAGAAGGATTGTTGACAATGGAAGAAATTTCAGCTACCTTGAAAAACATGAAGCACGATAAGAGCCCAGGCTCAGACGGTTATACAACTGAATTTTTCAAAGTATTCTGGAATGATCTGAAGTGTTTTATTTTAAGAAGTCTGAATCATGCTTTTATTTTTGGATCTTTGTCAATCACTCAAAAACAAGGAATCATAACCTGTATTCCAAAAGATAGTAAACCAAGGCACTTTTTTAAGAACCTTAGACCTTTAACACTTTTAAACGTTGTATATAAGATAGCATCAGGTACAATTGCAAACAGATTGAAAACAGTCCTTGACACGCTCATTTCAAAAGATCAAACCGGTTTTATAAAAGGTCGATATATTGGTGAAAATACAAGACTTATATATGATATCATGAAATATACGGAGGATAATAAAATACCAGGACTTCTAATGACTCTAGACTTCGAAAAGGCCTTCGATACACTAGCATTTAACTTCATTGAGAAAACTCTAGAATATTTTAATTTTGGTATTATGTTCAGAAAATGGATTTCTCTTTTTCTTTACAACACCATGGCAGCTGTACAGATCAATGGGTATCTATCAGAATTCATTAAAATAGAAAGAGGTTGCCGTCAAGGTGACCCAATAAGTTCTTATATTTTTATTCTATGTGCGGAAATTTTAGCAATTAACATAAGGAATTCAAAACAAATTAAAGGAATTAAAATTGAAAATATAGAATACAAAATTTCCCAATTTGCGGATGACACATCTTTATTACTAGACGGTTCAGAAAATTCACTAAATGCTACAATTGATTTATTACAAGTTTTTGCACTAGAATCCGGACTTAAAATTAATTACGATAAAACAAATTTGATATGGATAGGTTCTAAGAAATACAGTGCACAATCAATAAGAACTAAGTACAAACTAGTGTGGGGCACAACCAGTTTTAAAGTGCTAGGCATTTTATTTGATATTAATCTAGAAAAAATGGTTGACCTCAATTTTTCAAACAAGATAATCAAAGTACAAAATATGATACAATTTTGGAGTAAAAGAAACCTCACACCATTAGGAAAAATAACTGTGGTAAAATCCTTGTTACTTCCCCTGTTTACACATCTGTTTATAGCCCTCCCCAGTCCTGGGACAAATATATTAAAGCAAATACATAACAGCTTTTGTAACTTCATCTGGAATGGCCCACTAAAAATTAAACACACTATTCTCATTAAACCATATGAGGAAGGAGGACTTAACATGATAGATATTTACTCATTTGAAAAAAGCATGAAATTGACATGGATAAAGAAAATTGTAACATGTACAGGTAAATGTTTTCAGCTAGTTTATTCCATGTTTGATGTTAAAAAAATGATTAATATGGGGACAGCTTATGTTGAGAAAATTTTGAATAAAATAGGAAACCACTTTTGGAAAGATGTTCTTAGATATTATATTATGTACATTGATAAACTAAACATTTGTAAATTTGATGATGTATTGAATATGCCATTGTTCTATAATACCAATTTTAAAATTGGTTTGAACTGCATTTATGAAAATAATATGTATGAAAGAGGAATACGATTTGTTAGAGACATAATGTGTATCTCTGGAAGTTTCATATCAAAGCAAGACATTGAGGTTTATACTGGTAAAGCCCTCAATTTTTTATTTTATGAAGGGCTTAAAAGATCTGTATCACAGTTCATTAGGAACTCTAGATTTGATACAACATATGTACCAAATAGTAACAACGTTTTTATTTCATTCTATTTAAGAGAACTCGTTTTCATGCAAAAACATAAAGCAGTATATGACAAATTTATCTCAAATAATGACAAACCTTCCAGTCAATGCAAATGGAACGAAATGTATAACAATATAGATTGGAAATATGCATACAGTTTTGTTTTTAAATTATCCAGAGATACATATTTACAATGGTTACAAACTAGAATTGTACATAGAATTTTAGGAACGATATCTCTGTTACAAAAAATGAAAATTGTAACTGATAATTTATGTTGCTTTTGTAACAAATATGAAGAAACTTTAACTCATCTCTTTTGGGACTGTGAACATGTCCAATCTTTAATTAATAATATTAAAAATGAATTGAATACAAACCAGTTTGACTTACCTACACTGACTTGTCAAGACATGCTATTTGGAATGTGCAACAAAAAAATGGACCATATTAATATTTTATTTTTGGAAGTGAAGAGATATATTTTTATGTGTCAAAAATCTTGCAAAATTCCTACTATTTCAGGGTTAAAGAAAAGTCTAAAACTAGCTTGGGAAATTCAAAAACATACACTGTGCAAAAACCCAGAACTTCAATTATCTAACTGGTCAGTTGTAAGACTTTTAATGCAATAAAACCCAATATACAAGCATGTACATCCACACTATCATGATCCTTTTGTACATTCAAATAACCATACTGACATTACACTGTGTCCTATTCACTTTCTTCCATGTTTTGTATCAAAAATTTCTGTTTAAAAGTAAAATACATGATTACTTACCCCCAAAAAGGTGTGCAATATTATATAGAAGATATACATGTTTACATCTAAAAATTTATATAGCATGTATGTTCAATTTAGTATTCTGTAAAATGTTTTTGATATATAAAATTGTATGTATAGTATGCATGTATGGATGTTTACAACTTTATTTATATGCAGCTTTACAATATATGTATATTACAACTTTTAACTACTCTATATATAGCATGAATGTGTGTATAATATACTATGAAGAAAATAAAATTGTGCACACTAAAAAAAAAAAAAAAAAAAAAAAAAAAAAAAAAAAAATTATTATTGTATTTGTTGTTGTTGTTAGTTTCTTTAGTATCATGATGGTACTTCATTATAATTATTATAATTGTTAATAATAACAATATGATAATAATAATAATAATAGCTGTTATAATAATAATAATACTAATAATAATTATTATTATTATCCTTAAAATGATACCACTTCTACTACTACTACAACTACAACAACAACTACTACTACTACTAATACTACTACTACTACTAATAATAATAATAATAACTATAATAATAATATTATTATTATTATTTCTTTAACACATTTATCATTTATTATGAGAACTATTACTTTGAAATACAATACAATCATATGTGTAAAAACAAAATGAATATACTTCGCAGAAACATTCTAAAGGCAATGTGACAGAAACTGATATCATGAATGTAGGTGCATAGGTAAGAGGAATGTTGCTTTATAACTTGCTAATAATTATGGTATGAGCTTACTTCAGTTCGTCAATCAATCCGGCTATAAACGATTTTAAAATAAAGGTAATATATATACTTCAAAATGTGGTAAGTAAACAATGGTTTTATTTTGTTATTACTTTAACCGAAGACGAAAGACGGCACAGCTATCAGTATATTTTACTTAATAATAATGATTACGTTTACAAGTAATATACGTACTAATCTAGATAACTAACAATTACATTAGTCAATATGGTTTTATAAATATGCCACATTTGTCAAAACACTATGCAAATAAATATATATTGATTGTATGAAAAAAAGCTTGTGTTACTTGTAGCAAAATGCAAAAACCATAGAAATTTTGCAAAAAAATTAGATTACCTGGAAGTATTTTTTGTTGCTTCGAAAATTCCAAAAATGAAAAGCAAAGTCCACGTGTCCACTACCGATACCACAGCAGCTATGACAGAGTCTGTAAATTTGTTAATGGAACCCAATCGCTTTTATCGTCATTTATTTCTCTAAATGTCTGCAGTAGGATCCTTCACCGATATCCGCTTATTGATTACAGAGAGGCGTCTTACGACCGCCAATGATCGATTTTATCTCTTGTAGTTGCTGCCTCCAGTGTCATTGAAGACGGCGTAATGCCAACGAAATTGAAAACGAGTGAAAATTGCAATGAAAATGCGTGCTACAGGTTTGGGATCGTCGACATGTTGAATCAGGGAGTTAATTAAACCTAAATCGGGTCGTGTTAAGGAGACAAAAATCAATGTCACACGGTCTTAGAGAAGAGTGCATGTTTCATTGTTTGAAGTGCAGGAATGAAAAGTGCAAAATATTGTTTGAAGCAATAATATGCGAATCGGTGCGCTGTAAATATGTTAAGCATTTAGTTACAGACAAGCATTCAATAGTACTTTTTAGGTCTTCACGTGTTTTATTATCTGAGATGTTAAGATAAGTTGAAAAAGTTGCTGACAATTACGTACTGCTAAGGACTCAATACATTAAATCATGTATAATTGCTACTATTAGCTAATACTACTAATTTGGACAAATAAATTACTCTTTGTTTGCCAGTTTGGTTTGCTAAATTATAAGGATATACTTTTTGTTTATATTGCCATTTGTTCACTTTCTTACGTATGTTTGGGCAATGCATTTAACATTTTCAAAACATCTCAGAAAGCGAAGAGATACATTGTATATACCGCCTAAATTACTAGACTAAGTACATTTCAGAGCACTCATTGTTTGATGCTTACTTTTGACGATTTTGTTTTGTTATTTTGAGCCCCTCATAAATAATAATTATTTACAATGTAAATAACAGTTCAACCACGCATGTTTCATTACATGTCATGTTATGTTACCCTAATTACAATGCCCGCTAGTGCAAACTTAAGTCTATGTATTCAAAACCTTAAACAAATTAATATATTACTATTTCGTTCATAGGTCTATTTACATTCACATGCTTTAAACAAGCAAATATTGGACATACATTTCTTATTTTAGCAGTTTTAATAAGAAATCTGGGTATTTGACATTGAAAATTGTATTTGAAAAACTCACTGAAGTGCAACTTTGGTGGAATATTAGGAGCTTTATGTATACCAACCATTGTTGTTGTTTCTATACACATGTGTTATATGTACATGTCGGTAAATGTTAACACAAATATTTCTATCACGAATAATACGTTTTACTGTGGAATATGCGTCAGTCAATCTAATTTTCTTGGAGTACAATACAACTGGACTGTAACTATTTTATCGTAACGACTGGATTACTTCATCTATTACCTGTCACGTCACATTGCATGACATAAGAGCGTCAACATTTGCAAAGGAACGCCATAAGTTTAGTGCAAACGCATAGCAGTGAAAGAAATAGTTCTGGATAAACATCGAATTTGTGGTTATGCATTTGATGTAGCGATAATAAGATCCAACATAAAATCAGCGAGTGTAATTAATTACAAACAATATATGAATGTGATTGACAAAAATAATAATTTATTTTCGCTTGCTTTAGTTACAAATAGAGTTTGTACACTTCTGTGGTTTACTTGATGTGCATCTTTCAAAAAATATTCACTTTAAAAATGTTTCATTGTTAAATATCATTTTACTGCGTATTGCTTTCCAATGGTACGAAACAAAATATTTACTCAACGTGACAAGATTTTACAGCTCATTTGAAACATTCGTAGACAGTTTGGTTGACTCTCCCACATTAAAACATTTTCAGACAGCAAAATAGGCTATTTTGAAACAATAACTTCATCAAAATGTCCGTGATTTATCATACAAGTACAACACAAATCACGATAACTAATACCCCTATGGTCCATGGTGCATCAAGTTATTCATTACACGTTTAGATGGAAGCCGTTTTCACATATTGACGGTGTTCAGGCAGATTTCAATGCCAATTGTCACCGGAGATCATTTTCATTCTGTAGTCAGAAAAAAACGATTTGTCGCGCAGAATATTTTCCACTGATTTGTCTTTCCATTTAACTGGTTTCAAATCGATAAAAGTAGAAAAATATCGGATAGGGCATTGCAATCGTTTGAAAAGGAATTCAGCTGTCAGTAAAACAAAAATGTGTTACTTTGTCTAATCCACAATATGTCAGCCAAGATATACCAACATATGTATTTGAAGATATATGCTATGTCCCTTAGTAATAAATATTTGTTGCTGTTATTGTTGGTGTTTTTGATGATACTGAAATGGTAATGCTGAAGTGATCTCGGTTGATCAGTAATCATGAATATATTCGAAAACAAAAAGTTACAATACTTTTTATTCATTGATTGATTATATATTGACACGTGTAGCATTGAATATCTTACACACAAAAATAAAGGCTTGTTTGGAATAAAATCTGTTCTAACAAATAATTGTGAAGTGACATATGATGCTAAATAATAATGCAATTGCACTGAATTGTACCCCGTACAAATAACCCAGAAAAGTCCATCTATCGTCTGCACAAAACAATTTTAGCGGCATAAACTTGTAGCTCATGCATAGTTTATATTGATTGGCCGATGCACAGTGAATTCCCTAGTATAGGCACAGGTTGTTAATTATTTTGGAATATCTATGTGAACTGGTTACATACATAATTTACAACGGCGTTCTAATATTTTGACAAATACATAAAAACCTGAAGCACAGATGCTGTGCGGCAATTTAATATACTTTTTTTCACTTCCATTTAGAGAGACTTCCGGCTGAGGACGACTTTTGACGCTTACTTCCGTCTACTCTCGCCTTATATTACTTCGTTTGGGCAAATGTCACTAGTAAGAATGTAACATTAATATCTAGCTTTGCATATCCAGACTTCTGTCCATTTGTAAACACTGCTCTATACTGCTATTAAATTGTCTTTTGCATACATTTCAAGTGAAACGTCTCACGACCTTAAAAACGTGTTGGGGAGTTTCTATGAATATCATTATATTAAATAAACATTATTGACTATTAATAGAATAAAAAAGCTATAGGGCATATTACATGTCTGTGGTGTTCCGGAGGCTTGTATTGTTCGAGTTAATTGTATAAAGCTATGTAGCCCAGCCGGCTCGTGGAATACAACTTTTCACAATCATCGAGAACGATACAACCCACCGGAACACCACAGGCACTGTTATACATCAGCTGATTGTAGTGAAATATGTGCCTTATATTTGTAAACGAGTCTGTTTACTACATCTGTAATAGTCGATGTACTCATGTACACAATGCAAAAAACAACAACAATATGAAACACTGCACTGATTGCGGCCATTTAATCATGCAGCAATTAAATTGAATATTTTAGTTATCATGCATCGTTTTGAAACTAAATAAAGATTCAATCATTATAATCGATTGTCCAACAAATCGATCAAATGCATTTCCAAGCTATCCCACACGGTTCAATCTGAATGTCGTGTTACCAAAGAAAACTGGTTAAAGGTGGAACACAGTCAAGCAAACAGGTGTTTATAAAACATATTTCTTGTTATGTATGACGCTGTTCCCAAAGAAACTGTTCTTGTCATGGCTTGGTAAAATGTTGATCAATATCCCCGAGAGCAACGCTCAACATCAAACATGCAATTTAAAGTTTCGTTGTGCATCATGTTGGGTTAGCATCGCGTCCTTGATAAAATGATAAAAGACTTGTATGAAGGTACGAGTTACTACTAAAACAAACAGTTAGGAACTGTTATGTCAAATATATTTAGAAACATTTACATGTTATAAAATTTTGTTAAATATATATTTGGTTAATATCGTAGATCGTAAGTCTCTTAATAATGCTAGTTTAGAATTTCATAAACATGTCGGCAGTTTCTGCTTTTTATTCACATTTCATTGCAATCCACCCCCTTCTTTTATTAGTACGTTGATTATGACCAGTTAATTGGTACATTGAGTCGTAAAGAAGGTTATCCTGATAGATTCTACTACCGAAACGAGAGAGAGTGATGATCGATGATTTAACGAGTATTATCATCTAAACAATACGGAAAAAATGTAATAGATATAGATAATCTGACTCAAATACTGGTGTTTTTTCGGTATAAAATACGATAGGCCATATAGAATTGCCGTATTTCAAACTGTGAAATACACAGTCCGCTGATGCATTAAAGTGTTGTTGTTTTTCAAACATTTAAATGAATATAACAACGCTTTTGCATAACCAACAAGACAGAAAATATTTAATGCAATAACAATATAGGCATGAGCAATAACTATTGCAAAAATAAAGGTTGAATTGTTATTGTCATTACTATTCTAAATGATTATAACAGTATGGATTTTACTTAGAAACTTTCAACGAAGAATTGTTTGTTTGTTTATTTGGGTTTTACGGCAACTCAACACATTATGGTCATATCGTGCCGTTTACGTATGCCGACCCCAACACAGATTAGGAAATGTAAACTAAATTTTGTTATATGTGTTTATCTCTTTCAAGTACTGGATTAATTATAAGATGGCACTGTTTGGAAAAGTTCTTTTAATGAATTTACTTGGAAATATCTTTCACGAATATCACCGAGGTCTGTGCAATTAATAAGCATATGTTTCAGTAATATGTTGGTCGCAAGGTATACAATGAGGTGCTTCTTCTCTTTTTAAAAGGTACGAATGTGTTAATTTGGTATGCCCTATTCTGCAGCGAGTTAAAACAATTTGATCATGTCTGTCCGAAAGAGTAAAAGGTGTTGCTGAATCAAGACTAGGCTTAATCTCGTGTAATTTGTTAAAGGTTGCCTCGTTCCAAATTGCTTGCCATTCTGATTTTATTAGTTTATTAATTGCTGGTTTAAAATCACTATTGGGTAATTGAACATTGACAATCTGGAGACTAAGAGATTGTTTTTCGAAAGTATCAGCTTTCTCATTTCCACGTATCCTAATATGGCTTGGTATCCAACAAACGGTGACTGTTTTGGTTTGTAAAATATCATGTAATTTTAACAATAGTTTTTTAATCAGAATATTATCTAATTTGCGGTTTTTGATAGATAATAGCACAGACAGTGAATCGGAGAATATAACGAACTTATCACTAGCGTGATTTGAAATGTAAGACAGAGCTAAGTCAGTGGCTGTGGCTTCAGCAGAAAATATAGATGCTTTGTCTGGAAGTCTCATTTTACTTGAAAAATTGTTTGAAAAAGTAGCACAACCAACACGGTCTCCGTCCTTCGACCCGTCGGTGTATAAATGGATAAAATCATTGTGTTCTTCTAAAATATTAGCTAATTTTGCTTTGAAAATTTTAGTACTGTCAGAGGATTTGTTTAACCAATACAAACATATATTAACTTTTGGAGAGTTGTAAGTCCATGGAGGGATATTTTCAACGAAGAAAAAAGTTGGTCAATTGTATCTGTAATTGTTATGTCAAAGACCATAAACACTGGAATGAAACCTGTCCAATCTTAAATAAACCACTGAAATAAAATTGCGAATTGCATGCTACATACTGTCGCCATGTTCTAAAAATGTTGATTAGTGAGCAATTAAAACAGATAAGGTTTTAAACAATAATCGCAGAGCCATGAGATTGCTGTATAATGTTATTTTGGTGCAACGATTTATTTTCATACGCTTTGTTGAATCGCAATTATTTAGCAATGCACATATAGTGTAGAATATGTGGAACATTCTTTTAAACACAATTCCCTAGCTGATATATATCTATATCTACATGTATGTAAACAATATGATAAATTATCGAAACCTTTACTGAAAATGTCGATGCCAAACAAATTTATTTACGCATACAGCTTCACTGTTCGTATCAACGGCAGGCATTATCTCTGCCTGAATTGATCAAGGTTTAAAGCCGTTATCCAATCTACGATGTTCAATGATTGTTTTACGATCGATCTGTATTAATCTGATCATTTTAATTAAAACGCAACATTTGAGAATTCTGCCTTTACACCGATACCCATTCCCGTAATTGGAGCTTCATTTCCGATGTCTCCCGAACTGGTCAGAAATATCCTTAAATCTAGGTTTTGAACCCCAGATCATTTGGTTTTGAAATCGGATTTTAACCCAGTTAAGGTTCTTTTGAGTATTGGGTTGTCGGGTTGTAATTCAAATGTAACACCAATGAGTTTGTTTTACCTGTGATTTTAAGCCAGTCAAAGGTCATCAAGTAGCTTGCAAGATGGCTGTCAATAATTTAGGTACTCGAAATTTATTGACACAACTATTATTGAGTTCTTGATTTAATATATATTGTTTTTAAATATTTTCAACAATTTAATCTGATTTTATAAAATCTCTGTTTTATCACTTGCACAAGTTTATTACAATTCTGTCTTTAATTATCATATCTCCACTTGTATGCACTATATATAATAGACAGGCATGTATCAATTAACTGCTTGTTAAATGTAAGAAAACAACATGTGCAATAATTGTAATGCTAATTGATCAATGAAATGCTACACTGATGTCAAGCCTTTAAACTCTGAAGCTGAAGTGTTTTTTTTATTTATTTGGCCACGATGCCTTATACTAATCGAATTGACGGAACACGAGAAGCCGCACAGCCGGATCCCTAATGAATCTGGGAATCTGATTATTGTGAGAACATGATTAAAATGAATGTATTATTTCGTAGAAAAAAAATCAAACCATAAATTGATATTTATCTACGACACATTAAACAAAATTAACCGTACAAATATAATATTCTGATAAATTATTGCTCGTAGCTTTCAATGTTGATGTTATTATTAATGTTTCTGCAAGTTCTTTCAGAAATAATTGATTCCGGAGATATAAGATATTTCGCCAGATATGCTCAACATAAATCAACTAGAGCGACAAATACCCATCACCGAGACCAGGACTTGCTGCAAATACTTGACAGACGTTGACTTTTCACATCAATCACGAATGTTGCTTAATCAAGGCAGTAAACATTAACGTCGCATATCAGGGCTATTGATCTATATTGACTACAGTTCCTCAATTAGCGATGGATTGGAACGTTTTTCCATTTCCTTATCGGCAACATTGTTTCCGGTGAGTCCATAAAGTTTACGGGGACAACGAGTATACCATCAAAGTTAATTACGAAGTTATGGATGTAAAATGTTTCTCATATGATCCTTTTAATTATTTTGTAAGCTGATGCACAATATTAATTGAAAGGACAAAAAATAACATAAGGTCAATACCTTTCGGGTGCAAACCAGTTAACTGTGTTTACGACCACATCTTTATAAAAACGTTCTTTTAAATACAAATGAAGTGTGTGTATCCGAAATGTATTTATTTGTACGCAAAACTACAGTAAAGATGAACGGTCTTAGTACACAAAAGAACAGGGCAGCGAATCATATCGAAAGTATCAGTCTGAGTATGGTTATAATGATAGGGGTCGCACGTTTGAGCCTCGCGACAGTGTCGCTTAAACGTTACGCAGTGCAGCGTACTAGTTGCATTGCACAGGTCCCTAGTAAAGGTCAGTGTGGCCTTTGTATGCATATCTACTCATCTGCCCTATCGCCGTTACCCAACCAACGAGTGCGCTAATCTGTGAGACAATCCCTGTACATTTGATATTACTTCAAGGACGCAGAGAAGATACTTTCTTAACTTGTCGATGCCACACTGCTTTGTAATTGCGGACGACATATAGTAGGGCTTCTCATGATATTGGGCAGCGATAGCGAATAAATATTCACTAATTCTTTTGTTTTTATGACTTGACTTTGATATTTTAATTTAATATTGTCAGTATTATCATCATCGTAGCGTTTAATTTGTAGATGCATATCAACTTTTGGCGGAGTGTTCAAATTCAATAAAAATGTAATTTTGAACGCAAACTTCACGACTGAAAACAAGCTCCTTTATTGTATTGAATAGCAAGAGCCTTATATTAACATTTCAAACATCTGATGCATTCAAAATCTAATTTAAAGTAGTATATTTCAATATTACATGAACCGTAAATGTCAAACTTCTCTCTATCAGAGATTTCTGGTAAGGCTACTTTATGAGCCATAATCATACAGAATCACTTACATCGCTAGCTAGTACAGTTCAAAACATTAAGTAAGCAATGTGATACGTGTAATCTTAATAATTATCTTTAGACTTTGATAGTTTTTCTACATATCAATGTAACACCATAAGCTTTAGTCAATAGTTAAAGAAATAAGGTCCTATGCATTTTAATTGTAATTGTCTTGTTTCTGTGAAATTATTATTTTAAATATACGTCCACAGATTATATTATGTGTTTTGAGTAATATTGTTAACAAAACTGCACTCAAATCGGAAAAAACCTGAATCATAAAACACATAATTGAGCGTTTAAGATGGTGAAATAAAAGATAACATAACCACAGAGTAACAAAAAGGAATCTACCGGCATTAGAAGCAAAAGTTGTGTAGGTCATTTCACAATCGTTTTTCAAAATGTGAAGATCAGATGCCAGTAATCGAATAATATCTCACCACTAGCCAACCATCTACAACGTCATGTTGTTGCTGTATTTAATTTGCAGCTTCCATTAAGACCTGCTCAAAAGTCATAACTTGTCAAGTAGCTAATCTGAGAGAGAAACCAAGTCCTTTTAATTTGATAACATTAGTGTTACACTCATTGGAGGTTTTGTTTGAATCTCATAATATCTCCTACAAATACTCTACGTAATCGATTGACAATTATTGTTTGTCTCGACAGAAACAATCTCGGTGACAAAGTGAATTTCATCTCCCTTATCAAACACGCGAATGACCCGTCCCAGCATTTTATGTCTCAATTTTATAATAGTCCAGCGTTATGATTGTCTGGAAGGTGGCATTCTTGTCATATTATTCCGATGTCAAATACAAGAATCGCTAAAGACTTCTTTTATTTTAGCAGTGTTGTGCTGGTTTAATTTTGTATTTTAGTGATACCTTTCGTGTGTTTGTACATAATTATCTTACGTTAACATCAGAAGAAATGCACATTGCGTTGTCATCTGACTTTAAATAAATTCAGATGGGTTTTTTCCGTATTGTTCAAACTTGAAGTTTTGCTAATGAAACATACGTATTGTGATTAAATGAAGAACACCTGCAAAATTGCAGAGAATTATTAAATGGTGAAGTTCCTGTAATTTAAATCTAGGAGATGAAATGTTTTGGGGCTTTTTTTCATACTGCCGTTCAAAACCTGTACTTGAAATAAATACGGAAAGCTAAGAGTTTTAACCAAAAGCTAAATAATATTATATATTAGTACTAACGAAAAAAATCCATATATTATTTAATGCACCATCTTTGCACTAATTAATCTTTTTCGTTTGTTGTTGCTGGTATAATTATACTCATTAACACTATTATGATTCTTATGTTCATGTTACAGTTATTATTATTGTTATTATCATTATGATGAGTATGATTATTATTTTACCACCATCCGAAGTACTATTATTGCTATTATTTTAACACATTTATCAATATATTGAAGGCACCTTTATTTTGAGACACAAAACGATCAGGTTTTCCCAAATCTTGTTTAAAAAGGAGATCAACATCATTCGCAAAAACAGTCGCATACAGGAAATGTGACAGAATTTGCTAATTGTCTTGAATGTAGGTGCATAAGTAGGCGGAATGTTGCTTTAAAACTTGCTATGTTCATATGGTTTGCTCTTCCTTCTGTTAATCAATCAATCCGACTTTCAAAGATATTGAATTTAAGGTAATATATACTAAGCTATGAAATGTGGTAATTAGATTGTGTAAGGTTTCATTATTGGTTTTACCGAAGAAAGATACCGCTATCGGTATAGTTCACTTAGTCATAATTAATACGTATACAAGTAATATATACGTACTCATCTTAGGTACGTAACCAATAAATTAGTAAATTTTGTTAAATAAATATGTCAAATCACTATGCAAATAAATATATATTCATTATTTGGCAAAAAAATTGGTTGTGCAACTACTATTCAGAAAAATGACTAATTAATAGAAATGTTGCAATAAAATTAGATTACCTGGAACAATATATTTGTTGATTCAAAAATTCCAAAAATGAAAAGCAGAATCCAAGTGTCCACTACAGATACCACAACAGCTATGGCAGAGTCCATACATTTGTTAATGGAACCGAATCGCTTTTATCGCCATTTATTTCTCTAAATGTCTGCAGCGGGATCGTTCACCAATTGACGCTTATTGATTATATAGAGGCTTCTTACGACCGCCAATGATCGATTTTATCTCTTGTAGTTGCTGCCTCCAGTGTCATTGAAGACGGCGTAATGCCAACGAAATTGAAAACGAGTGAAAATTGCAATGAAATGCGTGCTACAGGTTTGGGATCGTCGTTAAGTTGAATCACGGAGTTAATTAAACCAAAAACGGATCGTTTTTAGAAGGCAAAAATCACTGACACAATGTCTTAGAGAAGAGTGCAGGTTCCCTAGTTTAAAGTGCAAGACTGATAAGCGCAAAACACTTTAACGCAATGATATGCATAGCGGTGCGCTGAATATATGTTAAGCATTTAGTTTCAGAAGAGCAATCAATAGTACATTTTAGGTCTAAACAGTGTAGAATTCTCTAACATGTTCAGTTAAATTATAACAGTTATTGATAATGGCGTACTGTTAAAGACACTCTGAAAACACATTTGTGTTTTTATTTTTCTTTCCTTCAAATCAAAATACTGCTTATTTTGACGAAAAAAATGAAAATGTGTTTGCCTTTTTCGCTTGCTAAATTATGAGGAGATACGAGGAGTGATGACATCTTGTTAATTTTGCCGCTGGTTCACTTTCTAGTGTATGATGTTTTTGAAATCAAAGAGCGGCGAGACACATATTTTTCCATGTTACATTACTAGTATATTTAAAGTATACCGATTGTTTGATGCTTACCGGTACTTTTGACGATTTTGTATAGTCATGCTGAGCCATAAAAAATAATATTACTCCCATCACGTCCAGTATAATATACACGTAAGTCGGTCAGCTCATTTATGCATAAACTTAATTACGCTGCTTCGCTTCTAATTATATGTTGTACCGCTTCTAATTATATGTTGTACTCGAAACATTCGCCCAGTGCTTCTCCTGTGAACGAACAATGGTTCTGCTTTCACCTTTCTACTACGAAATTCAATAATCATGATATGTAGCTCACAATAAAAATCAATGTGTAAAAGGTAAATCAACTCTGTTGAAGCAACGACAGTTTCATTGTATGCCATGTTATGTTACCACTATTCACAAAGCTCGTTTGTATCAATATATTTCGTAAACCATAAAATTCCGTAAATATATATGACTGTTTCGTGCGTAGGTCTACTTAGATTAACATGCTTTAAGCTGGTTAATATTGAACATATATTTGTTATTTTACCATCTTTCAAACAACAATCAGATTAGTTGACATTAAATATTTTATTTCAATATTTCACTATAGTACAACTTAAATGGAAATTTTCCTTAGGAGCTTTGTGTTTACCACCATTGGTATTTTTATATAAATAAATGTGTTATCTTTCCATTTTGATAAGTGTAAACACAAATACTTTATTTCATTAATAATCAGTTGGGCAATTGAACAGCACAAGCCTCATTCAATGTAATTTTCTTGAAGCATAATACTACAAGACTGTAATTATATTATCGTCACCGACTGGATTATTTCTTCTTTAACCATAAAACTGTCACGCCACATTGCATGTCATAAATGAGACAACATTTGCATCAGGTTGCGTGCAAAACCATAGCTGTGAAAATAAGAATTCTGAATAAACAGCGCAACGGTGATTATGCATTTAATGTACCGACAATACGACCCCACACTATCTCAGCGAGTGTAATAAATGAGTAACAACGGATGAATTTGATTGAACAAAAATGAATAATTAATTTTCGTTTGGTTTAGTTTCAAAACGCGATTTTTTTTTACTTTTTTGGTTTACTTGATTTCGCATCTTTCCAAAATAATTCAAATTAAAAATTTTGTATCATAACATATCATTTGCTGCTTTTTGATGTTGTTTTTAAGTGATACGAAAATAGACATTTTTACAGCTGATATTAAAATGTAAAACATTCGTAGAAAGTTTGGTTAGCTTTCCACTGGGAAAAAATTTTCAGACAGCAAAATAGTACATTGGAACAAGAACTGCGTAAAAATATACGTGACTTATCATACAAATACAACACAAAAATACGGGAATTAATTTTCCTATATCGGTCCACGGGGCATCAAGTTATTCATTACACGCTCTGATGGTAACCGTCTTCACATATTGACGCTATTCAAGCAGATTTCAGACATCCAATGTCAATTTTATGTTACCGGAAATTATTTCCATTCACCCGTCAGAAAAACGCTTTGTCGGGCATAATGTTTTCCAGTGATTTGTCTTTCCATTTGACTGGTTTCAATTCGATGAAAGAACAAAAATATCGGATAGTGAGTTACAATTTTTGGAAAATATCGCAATATATTTGTAAGAAGCTGTGAGTAGAAAAAACACTAAAATAATGTGTTATTTTGCGTAATCCACACAGTTATATTTGTCTGACAACATATTTATATTTAAATACTTGTTTTGCTCTTTATTATTAACAATGTGTTGTTGTTGTTGTTGTTTTGATGATGCGGAAATGGTAATGCTGAAATGTTCTAGGTTGATCAATATTTTAAAAGGCATTTTTTCAAATCATGAATATATTCGCAAAACAAAAAAAAGTTAATATACTTACGAGGTAACTTCTGGATTGATTATAATATTGACACTTGTTTTGGTAGCACTGAATATCATACCGAGCAACAAAAGCGTGTTTGGAACAAACTATTATCTGACAAATCATTGTGAAGAGTGATATATGAACGAAACTCCTGATGCTAAAATAATAATGAAAATGCACTGAATTTTACCCCGTACAAATAACCCTGAAATGGCCATCCATCATATGTACAAAGCAATTTTAACGTAATATTGAAAATGCACTGAATTAAACCCCGTACAAATAACCCTGAAATGGCCATCCATCATATGTACAAAGCAATTTTAACGGCATAAAAATGCAGCTCATGCATAGTTTATATTGATTGGCCGATGCACTGTGAATTCACTAGTATAGGCATAGGTTGTTAATTATTTCGGAATATCTATGTGAACCAGTCACATGCATAATTTACAACGGCGTTCCAATATTTTGACAAATAGATAAAAAAAAAACTGAAGCACAGCTGCTGTGCGGCATTTCAATAGACCCATATTTTTCACTACCATTTAGAGACATATTCGGCTGAGGACAATTTTTGACGGCTAATTTCGTCTGCTCTCGCCTTATATTATGTATTTCGGGGAAATGTCGCTATTGAGAATGTTTGTATTAATATATAGCTTTGGATAGCAAGACTTATGTAAATTGGTAAACACTGCCCTATTTAGCTAATTTTCTTGTTCATACATTTGCAATGAAACATCTCACTTTACCGGAAACTATGTATACGATTAAGAGTAATTTTTTTATCTGTACTTGTTCTTTCAAGACCATAAAAACTGGAATGATATCTGCAGAATCTTTAATTTACCACTGGAATAAAATTGCGAATTGCATGCTACACTTTGTCGCCATGTGTACTAAGAATGTTGATTACTTAGTAATTAAACCGAAAAAGGTTTTAAATACTAATCGCAATGCCATGAGATAGCTGTATAATGTTATTTTCGTTATAGTTGTACTGACATACGTTTTGTTTAATGCCAGTTATTTATGGATGCACGTTAATATAGTGTAAAAATATCTGGAACATTCATCAATACACAATTACCTAGCTGATATACATGTGTAAATACATGTATATGAACAATATGATAAACTATCGGAACCTTTACTGAAAATTTCAATGCCAAACAAATTAATTTAAGTACAAAATCTTCATTTTTCGTATCAACGCCAGACATTATCACTTCCTGAATTGATCGACGTTTTAAGCGGCTATCCGATCTAAGATGTTAAATGATCTGCTGAACCATTGATCTGTATTGATCTGATCCTTTCAATCAACACGCTACATTTGAGAATCCTGCAATAAATACATTTCCGATAGTGGATCTTCATTTCCGGTGTCTCACGAAATGGTCAGAAATATCTTTCGATTCTTGGTTTTGAATCCCAACTCAGTCTTGAACTCGTATTTTAACACAGTTAATTTTCGTTGAGCATTGGCTTGTCGGGACGTGATTCAAATTTGAAACCAACCAGGGCCCGTATGCACCAACCTATTCTTAGACTTTTAAAAGACTAAAGATTAAAGAATATTCTTGAATCTGTTATGTTCTAAGAACGCTGTAAATTTTAATCTTGGTATCCACCCACTCTAATTACAGCATTATTTATTTAGAACGATTGGCTAATGGCATAAGCAGCATTGGTACCCAGAATATTTGCAAACGCAGAAGTATATTTTCTCGTGTCTAAGTCTATTCTTTGTTCTTAAGTTTAAGAATTGGTTGGCGAATACGGGCCATTTCAAAGTTGGTTTTTAATTGTGAGTGTAAGCCAGTCAACGGTTATCAAGCATCTTGCAAGATGGATACCAAGACTATATAAGATACAACTATTATTATGTTCTGAAACGAACATGATGATGTTTTATTATCTTGTATATATATGTTGTCTACAATTTTATCTGATTTCATAATAATAATAATTATCGTAATTATTATTATATCTGATTTCATAAAATCTTTGATCAATATTACACCTGTGCGAGTTTACTAAAATTGTGCGTTTCATTTTCAGTCGTTAAACACCATTGCTCATCCTTTATATGCTACATTTAAAGGACAGTTGTGTATCAACTAATGTCTTTGTTAAATTTCAGAAGAAAAACAGCATGTGCAATAAAAATGTTATTTGATAAATGGAATGCTACACTTTGTTGCGGTTTACTGCTATCATTAGCTGGAGTAGCAAGACTAGTTTGAAAAGCCTTATTGATTTATAGATACTGGGAAAAGTTACTTGAATCTTAAATAAACGAAGAGTTTATATAATGTTTTTAATTATACTTTTTTAACAACTAACACAACTAATAGAATCTGGGACAGCTTATTAACATCGCTCACTTAGAGTGGTGTTAATCCCCAGTAGGCTAATCCTTTTAGTCGGCTGATGAAGTCCTAAGTATTAGTGTTAATCCCCAGTAGGCTAATCCTTTTAGTCGGCTAATGAAGTCCTAAGTATTAGTGTTAATCCCCAGGCTAATCCTTTTAGTCGGCTAATGAAGTCCTAAGTATTAGGACGAAAACTCCAGGTTAGCTTTCCATTAGTTGTGTTGGTTGTTACAAAAGTATAATTAAAGACATAATATTGACTATGAATACCACAGAGACTAACTTTCACTAAAACACGAAGAGCTTTTGGAAGTAAACATGTATAATGACCATTGGGAGAAATCGACTCTAACGAACACATACATGAAAAGTATATTCCATATTTGCATTGTGAAAAGGATGTGGGTGCAAACAACAGAGATCTTTGTTGAAGACGGAAAACTTTTAATCCTATAACAATACAGTATTTGTATTACAAACTGTGCATCAAGTATAACATGACTGCTTATGTGACTTGTCTTTCAGAACATCAAATTTTAAAATTGTTTGATAATTGTCTCATTGAAACTAAGCTAAATGTTGAGCACTATGAATTTTGAAGTAGTGTCCAGACGTAAGAAATTTTCAGTATTCCTCATTTTTCATTTAAGAGCTTATTGAATTCCGATTTCATGTTTTAATTAAAGGTTCTGTAACAAAGAAAAACAGGATTTTTCTTTTGAAATCAAAGTAAAATCATGAGACTACCAAATAATAAAATATGATAAATTTATAAATTACATGTATAATGTGAATAATGTATAATATGAGCATGTACTGAGAACGAGCTCCTATATAAACAATAAAAATAAGATAGTTAATAGTCAAATTTTATTTGTCCTTGTAACACAGCAAATTCGATTCAAACAAGATGTAATATCCATGGGTCGACAATAACAATAAAAATATATTGTGACAATTATGAATCAAAAGTAATTATTCATTGAATATTCATAAAACAGCTTCAAACAAATCACACGAGTAATAGATAAAACACTCAAAGCACAATATTTGTCTGAACATAATCCATGCATAAAACAATAATAACATTCAAAGCACAATAGTAATCTCACCATAATCAATATATAAAACAATACTAATATTTAAAGCATACTGATACTATAAGCTGAACATAAGCGATGTATAGAACAATACTATTAATACGTTTGTTACTCTATTCTGTATAATAACACAATTGATGGCTCTACAAGGTCATTATGCGGATTTTTCCCGTATTGCGCGATTTAGGCCGCCACCAACTCGACCATTATGTATAATTGGCGAGCGAAGGCGCGCACGTGCAACTGTACACGTCATCAGCTATCGGGATTACAGAAAAATGCTCCGTATTAAAGACGTAAATGATTAGTTGCTGCTCGCCATTATGCGATAATCACCTTCGAGCACACATCTTCCGGTGCTTATCGCATAATGGCGAGCAGCAACTAATCATTAACCTCTAAATAATCAAAGCACACTATTAAACAGAATACTAGCATCTTACAAATACAAAGAAATACGCTACAATTAATGGATATTTAGTTAGCAAACTATTAAATATACAAAACAAATTATGGGTAAGTATGCAGAAACACAAAGTTACACAATATGCACAGAAGCATAGAACATGGGTGGGTGGGAGTGAAAATAAAATTTTCAGCGCGGTGTGTCCGACACTTCCAAAAACAACTATTTAACTTGTTGTTTCAAATCTTGTGCGCACGAGCTACATGTAAACCAATCGATATTAAGGTAAAAGTTTTGTCGTGCACTGTAATTTATTTTAATGACCGTTTTGACAAGATACCGACCTGACTTGACTTTATTCGCAGTCAAGCGCCTGATATGTATATGCAAGCTCCGGCAATGATTTGTTTACAAATGGCGGTTGCAGGTTTGGATGATTGGTTTATGCTTATTTAGTGTTTGTTACCTGTTCTTATTCTTAAATATCGGGTATATAATGCAATTTGCTAAGTTGAATATTGTGTTCATGTAAGTTTCTTATGACTTGAAGAAACTTTTGCATCGAAAAAGAATGACAACAGTTGGTAATAAATATTCATGTTGTTTCTTGATTTTTCAATTAATGAATTAATATTTTGAATAGTTTTTTATCTGAGCCAATTAGTTTCCTCAAATTTGAAAGATAGATGATTATTTGCCTTGTGCGTTTTGGCCTGTTTCAGTCTTTGACGTTAAGCGGTGGACCGTGGACCGAGTCCACCAAATTTTTGCTCGGTCCAGCAAAAGTTGAAAGTTAACTGGACCAACGGTCCAAGTTGAAAGTTAACTGGACCAACGGTCCAGCAAAGAAATTTCCCTTGATAATTTTGATACCAGAAATCCCTAAAAATGTTCAGCCAATAATTTTCGGTAAAGCGAAAATCGGCTTATTTGGATCCATACTTATACAAAAACACGCCATAAAATTCAGTGTCAGATTCGCAACCATTTCCGCTTTCACGCGCATGTTTTTCTAAAACAAAGAACGCCTACTCGGCAATAAACGCACTCTCCTGCATCAGAGTGTCAATTATCAATAAAATCTGTAAGCAGGAGGAGCTAGATTTACTACAGTCACCCAGTCAGCCATTGAGAACGTATTAAATTTCCAATATGTAGATGAGTCTAGTCGATATAATGTTTATCACGCCCTCATTGTTGGTAAAGGTGAAGAAATTTGTAACACATTTTCGTGCATGGTTTTACCTGCGTGTTTGTAACACCCACATAATAAATAAAATACTACATACTACAAGAAGTCAGTATATTATTGTTTGCAAAATGTTTACTTAAAATACGAAATGGGATGTTGACAAATTGTGTTTGCCGATCGCATGGAATTTTAGTGTGTAATGTCAATGGTACGTCTTCATTCGTTTTAAAAGAAAATATTGCCATGACTATATGTGTTTTCTAATAAACGAGCTACAAAAGTATAACTATACACTGATTATACACAAAAACTTATGCTGCCACATTTTCACGAAAGTTAGCGAAAGTTAAGTCAGTGAAAGTAAAAATGTTTTATTACTCACAAATGGAATTTAAAAAAATAATTTTTGGACACAAAGCATTTATTGTTAAAGGAGTGGGTGGGGAGAGGTGCTTTGGTAACAATTACTGGGACCCCAACTCTTTAGGAGTAGGGAGTCCATGTTCTGCAATCCTAGCGAGTGGAGCAGTTTCCATTTGATCTGCGCATTCGAGTAAATTTCGGCCCAGGTACCAGCTCGGCCATGTGGGCCAGTACTGAACTCAAATAGGCTAAAACAAAATATACACCTGGTATTTGATTTAACTGGCGATCTTGTATTTATATTTTGCCATATTTTTATTGAGAGTGAATGTAATAAATAGATGATTCATGTTAGAATACAAGTCTGAAAACCATAATTGCTTTCATTTTATTTTTTAGCTCGACTATTCGAAGAACAGGTGAGCTATCCTACTACCCCCGGTGTCTGCGTCCGCGTCCACATCTGCATTAAAGTCTTGTAACTTCAAAACTACATAAGTTATTCACTTGAAATTTGGAATATACCTTTGTCATCAACTCTAGTGTCAGGGGCAACATTCCCCATAACTCTGTTTTGTATTTTGACAGAGTTATGCCCCTTTTCACTTAGATTTTCTGGTGAAAGTTTATATTCAAAAGTTGTGTAACTTCAAGACTACATAAGTTATTCACGTGAAACTTGGAACTAACCTTTGTCATCAACTCCAGTATCAAGGGCAACATTCCCTATAACACTGTTTTGTGTTTTGACAGAGTTATGCCTCTTTTTCACATAGATTTTCTAGTTAAAGTTTATATTCAAAAGTTTTGTAACTTCAATACTACAAAAGCCATTCATTTGAAACTTGGAATATACCTTTGTCATCAACTCCAGTATCAGGGTGAACATTTCCCATAACCCTATTTTGTATTTTGACAGAGTTATGCCCCTTTTTCTCATAGATTTTCTGGTTAAAGTATATATTCAAAATTTTGGTAACTTCAAAACTACATAAGTTATTCACATGAAAGTTGGAACTAAACTTTGTCATCAACTCTAGTATTAGGGGCAACATTACAAATAACTCTATTTTGTATTTTGACAGAGTTATGCCCCCTTTTCACTTAGATTTTCTGTTTAAAGTTTATATTCAAAAGTTTTGTAACTTCAAGACTACATGCAATATTCACTTGAAACTTGGAACTAACCTTTGTCATCAACTCCAGTATCAAGGGCAACATTCCCTGTAACACTGTTTTGTATTTTGACAGAGTTATGCCCCTTTTTCACTTAGATTTTCTAGTTAAAGTTTATATTCAAAAGTTTAGTAACTTCAATACTACAAAAGCTATCACTTGAAACTTGGAACTAACCTTTGTCATCAACTCTAGTATCAGTGGCAACATTACACATAACTCTATTTTGTATTTTGACAGAGTTATGCCCCCTTTTCACTTAGATTTTCTGGTTAAAGTTTATATTCAAATGTTTGGTTACTTCAAAACTACATAAGTTATTCACTTGAAACTTGGAACTACCTTTGTCATCAACTCTAGTATCAGGGTCAACATTACCCATAACTCTGTTTTGTATTTTGGCAGACTTATGCCCCCTTTTTACTTAGATTTTCTGGTTAAAGTTTATATTCAAACGTTTTGTAACTTCAAAACTAGATAAGTTATTCACTTAAAACTTGGAACTAACCTTTGTCATCAACTCTAGTATCAGGGGCAACATCATTTATAACTCTGTTTTGCAGTTTGACAGAGTTAGCCCACTTTTTACATAGACTTTATTGTTAAAGCTTTTGTTCCAAAAATGTATAAACTATACAAGGCTTCACTTAAAAGTTTCGTATTTTAACAAATTTATGCCCCTTCCACTATCCAAAATATGTACCAACTGAAATACTTCGAATAGTCGAGCGCGCTGTCCTCTGACAGCTCTTGTTTTAAATAAAATCATTGATATATAGACGTAAGAGTGAATGAAAATCTACAAACAAATTGTGGTCCACTAAATTGTTGTACGGTCCAGTTGATTTAGCTGGTTTGGTGGACCGAGGGTCCACTGCTTTTAAAACTAATTCGTGATGACTGCTGTTTAAATCAGAAACCTTGAATTCTATTTAAGAATGAAATCATGATTTTGGAGAAGCTGTAAAGAGCTCGAGAATGATGAGACGCACTCCTGGAGCTACAAGCGCCCTACTGCAAAAAGTGAACAGTCAGCTAAGGGGAGAGAAGATTGAAAAGCCTGAGGATGAGTTGAATGCAAGTTACCATGTGTTTATGTGTTGAATTACTATGCTAAACATCTGTTGCTTTGTTAATACTACCGTTTGATATACACTTGATATATTATTAGATTCAATACTTGAAATATGTTGGTCTCATTTTCACGGTCTTCAAAATAAAACTCACTTGAGCTTAGCCCAGGACAAGTAAAAATCGATTTGGGCAAGCTAAAATGTTGACCTGTCTGCCCGAAAGGGCAAGTATATGAAGGATGTAGTCTAAAAATGAGACGTTATAGCGAATTTAGTGCTTATATTTTCAGATTGGGCTAAATTTGCTGTATATTACTTAAACAACACCTAAACTACTTAACATGTGCCGAAATGTACATAGGACGTGCGTTTAATTCCGATTTGAACTTTTGTATAAATCTACATTCATGTAGTGATGTACAGACCGCCATGTTTACCTTGTCTTGTTTAACCCTTCAAATATGTTTCAACCAATGGCCTGATGAATGATAGAATTGAATGTCCAATGGAAATGACGCAATTGTTTCAGTGTATCAGAATATCGATTAAAGTTTACACAGTGGAGGACAGCGAGGTGTGTTTAAAATGCAATAGTGTGTAGGTTTAAATTGGTGTTGCATCCAAAATGGAAGTATTATCGTACACATATTTATGAAATATTATTGAGGAATAAATTCTCTTTGCAGGTATGTAAATTTTATTTAGAAATATTAATGCTAACAATGCCATTTCTGCTCATGAAAGTAGCGACCAAAATCCTGTCGCTTCTCTAAAGACATTTAGGTAGAAATTTCCAGCACAGGTTTGGTCCTTCGCCGGTTGTGCCCTCCGGGCCAATATTGCCCATACAAAAAGTAGCTCAATATTGGCACAGGGCCTTAATTGTTGTGCTACTGAAGGATGTAACATGAATTAAATCAAAAGATTCATGTATCAAAATGCAACAATGTCCGTTCAGTATTGTTTTGTTTTTCTAAATAATCATCATATTTTCTTTCCATGTGCCTGACTATATGAATCTCTATCATTTGAACTGTTTATGTAATCTGTAGGTTTTATTTCCTAATTCCGGACAAGTTTAGGTGGATTCGGGCAAGTTGAAATTGTATGGCTTCTTTCCGAATGGGTTCCGAAAAAATATTGTAAAGACTATTTTTAGTGTTTGTTGGTTTGACAATTCTTAAATAAAAAATCGAAAAAAATATGTCTTTTAAATTGAATTTAAAAGAGCAATTAGTGAACTCTGAGATGTGTACTTGACCCAAAACAGTAAAAGAAATTTAAATTGAGATTGTGTCAAATATATAGTTACTTAAACAGTTTTAACAGTCCCTAGCTGTGAATTTAAGTCAGTTTAAACTGTATTCCTGCTGATTTCATCTTTATAAAGGGTTACTTTTGTATATTCCTGCAATAAAATTTAAAAGAAACCTTAAATAACTTTCAAATTGAAATGTTTTAAACTATATATTCAGGCCTACATAAGCTCACTGACACAGAAAACCGTGAAGTCACAGAAGTCTGTGAATTTCGAAGACCTTGGAGATAGCATTTCCATTAGCAGCGATATTGAAGATGCCAAACCTGAGGTGGCATCTGCTACGGGCAGCAAGTTCTTAAAGAAAAAAGCTGGTTCAGATGTTGCAGACTCGAGTCCTCAATCAGGCAATTCAGCAAAGGGAGGTAATAAGTTCCTGAAGCAGCCGCAGTCGTCTGCCCCATCGCCGAGTAAAACTGCATCTGCTCAGCAAAGGTAACATCTCATTGCAAATCATTTATATTTTAGAAAGAATTTTCTATTTATCGTTGTTTATTGGCCAATAAACAACTGTTACGTAGGAATTAAACCTCGAGCCTCAAGGGTGTTAGCCCAAGTGGCTTAATAGCCACGCATCAGAATGACAGAGAGTTGTTTATTTGCCGATATATAAAGATAATGCGAAAATTATTTCGATTCTAACATGATTTGACATATATATTTGTAATCGTAATTGGAACTACTTTTTACTATGCTCCGCTCAGAATTGGAACTTCTTTTTTGCGTTGTTTATGGGTAGTTTAACGATAATTTTGTTCTTTGTCTATAGAAAAATTAGCGAGTATCATGTTAGAATTAAAATTCCACTATAAACACTTATTAGAGGAGCCAAAGACTATAAATTTGAAACTTGTGTATATGAAAATTCTGTTCATCTACAACTTCTCCTTCTTAAAAGCCATACAACATACCTTGAAGAAGTAGGATTTCAGCTCATTTTGCATGAGCTGTGTTGTTTTGTCAGGTATTGAGACAAGGTCCTTTGAGAGCAATAAAAATACTGAATTCAGCCAATAGGGCATAAGTTAACTATTAAAGGGACCTGTTAGCAGATTGATGAATTGACACTGAGTTTCTAAATCTTTTGTCACAGATTCTAAAGTTAAAGAAAACAGTATATAAATGAGCGAAATAGCACTTAGAAATATATTGAAAAAGTACGTTTCATTAATGAGTAACCATCAGCTGAAATGAATATAATTATAAAGCGTTTGTATCACAGAACTATGGAATAATTTGGAGTGCCTCTGCTGTCTTTGTTGAAATTGTTTTAAACACGTGAATCACTTACATAAAGTAAACATTGCATCGAATTAGAATGGCCGAGAGGTTAGCGTGTCAGTCTTTTGATCCGGAGACTATGGTTCGAGCCTCGGTGGAGGCACTTTTTTGGTCTTTTTTATGCTTTTCTTGTTAGTAAAGCGGAGATGTTTTATTCAGATTCTTTAGTGTTTTTTAAGCTCACCTGAGCACGAAGTGCTCGTTGAGCTATTGGCATAGGGGACCTCTCTGGCATCGTCCGTATGCCGTCAACAATTTGGACCGTTATCGCGATAAAGACTACATTTTTTATTCAATCTTGACCTAACTTGCACAGTTTGTGTATGACCATAAAATCTCGGATGGGATTGTTATTGGGTCAGATCACACCAGTAACACTAGAGTTATTGTCCCTTTTCATGCAAAAAAAGTGAAAAAATGCCCTTTTCCAACGTATAGACTTTATTTTTTCATCCAATCTTAACCAAACTTTCACAGTTTGTGTATGACCATCAGATCTCAGCAGATGCCAAAACTGGGTCAGATCGTGTTTCAAACACCAGAGTTATTGCCCTTTGTTTATTAAAAAAATATTCAAAAATGGACATTATTCAAGATAGAGACTTCATTTTTCATCCAATCTTCACCAAAACTTGCACAGTTTGTCTATTATCATGAGATTTCAGTTGAAGTCGAATATAAGCAAGATTGGACCAGAAAACACCAGAGTTATTGCCCTTTGTTTGTGAAAAAAATATGCAAAAATGGACATTATTCAGGATAGAGACTTCATTTTTCATCCAATATTCACCAATCGTGTACAGGTTGTCTATGAACATAAGACTACAGGTACAGTTAAATATAAGCATGATCGGGCCAGAAAAACCAGAGTTATTGCCCCTTGTGTTTGGGAAAAAACATCAACAAGTTATCAATGATTGACTTGCACACATGATTTATTATTCAATGTTGACCAAACTTACACAGTTTGCGCATGACCGTAAAAATTGAGTGATAAAATGTGATTTCCAACAGTTGCAAACCTTGCATGCAGTTACTTGTACATGCAACATTGATGTCTTCAGAGCCTGCATTAACGTCATTTATCATCATTGGACAGAAAATTATCAAAGAAAAAGCAAAACTACCTTATATCACAGCCATCGCAATTATCGCTTTGCAACTAGTTCTCCAAAACTGTTTGCAAAAGTCATCAAAATCTACTGTTTCTGCATTTTCCAGTATTGTCAATGACTAAATGAAAAAGGGTCAGGTAAGAATATCGAGAAAAATGATTTGAGAACCATTAGCAAAAAAACACACATCGATTACCCAATTCTAGTTAGTTAGCCCATTGCACTAACCGATGTTTTAAATAAAAATTGATCCTATCCCCCTCTGTGTATTGTTCAGATACCGGTACCTTAATTTTCAAACCTGTCACAAAACCTGTCACAACAGTATGGTCTTCATCTGTACCAGTTCTCAGGTGAGTGCTTTGCGCCATCATGGCCTTCTTGTTTCCTTTTCTTGTTATTATAGCTGTGATCTTTAATTCAGATTTTTTAGTTTTTTTCCAGTAATGACATTTAATCGCATATTTTAAAAATACCAAAAATCTGACAACATGTCCCTTTAATATAATTAATTAGATATTATTCATAATTTTCCCAAAAACTAGATAGCAAGATATCATGCTGAAAAATTCTGAATCTAATAAATATCAGACCCATTTTCTAAAAAAGTGGGAACAAAAATTGCTGAACCCTGTATTTCAGACCCGGTACCCAGACCTCTGCTGCCGGGCCATCTTCGAGGCCAGGGAGCACCTTGGGCATTGGGCGTGGAGTCTCCAGCACCTTGGACAAAGCCTCTGCCCTTGCTGGTAAATTCCAGCAGAAAGCGACCGTGAGAAAGAGTTACACACTGGACTCTGAAAGCGATGAAAGCTTTAGTAACTTGAAACTCTCTGCTGTAGGTGATCAGGTCGGTTAAAAATGGTGAATTTGTTTTCCTGCTTATCAATTAACTTTTGTAGGCATCTGGGGAAACATTATTCAGGATGGTATGCCATGGAGGCTAAATATTTTTAGTTCGACTATTCGAAGAATATGTTAGCTATCCTACTACCCCCGGCGTTGGCGTCCGCATCTGAATTAGATAAAACTTTATTCAAAAAGTTATTCGCTTGAAACTTGCAATATACCTTATACTATATATATTATATATATATATATTATATACTACATAAGCGTTTCACTTGAAACTTGGAACTAACCTTTGTCATCAACTCTAGTATCAGGAGCAACATTACCCATAACTCTAGTGTGTATTTTGAGAGAGTTATGCCCCCTTTTCACTTAGATTTTCTATTTAAAGTTAATATTCAAAAGTTTGGTAACTTCAAAACTACGTGAGTTATTCACCTGAAACATGGAACAAACCTTTGTCATCAACTCTAGTATCAAGGGCAACATTACCGATAACTTTGTTTTGTATTTTGACATATTTATGCCCCTTTTACACATAGATTTTCTGGTTTAAGTTTATATTCAAAAGTGTTGTAACTTCAAAACTGTACATATGATATTCACTTGAAACTTGGAACTAACCTTTGTCATCAATTCTAGTATCAAGGGCAACATTACCCATAAGTCTGTTTTGTATTTTGACAGAGTTATGCACAATTTTTACATAGATTTTATGGTTTTTGTTCCAATAATGTATAAACTATACAAGGCTTCACTTAAAAGTTTTGTATTTTAACAAATGTATGCACCTTCCACTATCCAAAATATGTACCAACTGAACTACTTCGAATAGTGGAGCGCGCTATCCTCTGACAGCTCTTGTTTAGTACAAATATGACCGGGATTGTTCGTCACTTTCTGATCGGATGCCAGCGAACTTAGCTGTTATCCTTTAGTTTAAAAATCATACAGAAAAGAACAGGATTTGAAAAGAAAAAGTCTCTGATTGATAAGCTACTGTAAAATAATTATATTCCGCGGTGGTTTTATTAAATGTTTTTGGCGGCCCGAACATTGAGCATGATTATTAAAAAATATATGAGGCGCGTCGTGGGAAAACCGGTCTTAATGCATGTGCGTAGTGTCGTCCCGGATTAGCCTATGCAGTCCGCACAGGCTAATCCAGGATGGCACTTTCCGCTTTTATGGTATTTTGTGTTTCAAGGAAGTCTCTTCTAAACATAAATACTGTAGGCGGAAAGTGCCGTCCTGGATTAGCCTGTCCGGACTCCACAGGCTAATCCGGGACGACACTGAACGCACATGCATTAAGTCCGGTTTTCTCATGACGCGCCTCGTATAGGTAAAAATGAAAGTTGTGCAAATTTAAGACAGCGTGAATTAATCTCTCTTCTAGAATGTGTAAAATGTATACACTGCAAAATAAAATCATTTTACAGTATTGACTACATACAGATATTAAGCAATGATATATATAGATGTTTTAATATCTTTAATAAATCATGAAGATAGTTCAAAGGTCTGTAGACAATAAAGTACTCTTTCAGATAGTCAGACTCAGTATGACCCTTTCAAAGCATATTTAGAACAAATTTTTCGGCGTAGCTGTCTAAGATCACTTTTGACCTAGATTTCTTGCGATAATTATGCAGCGGGAAAATTGAATGCCAATATAATTGGGCAAATTTTAGGGAATGCAAACTTCAACAATGGTTTAACGTATACCAATAACTGTTGCACACTTTTGGGGATTAAACATTTACATAATTGTTTGCATAAGCGGTTAAAATGAAGTTATAAACATATCCTCGACAAATACTCTAGAACTGAGGCTAATTATTAAGGTATTTTCTCATTGCATCCCATAAACAGAATGCTATATTCATTCACGTAACGAAATAAATCTTTTGTTTAGTCTACATTTATATAAGCGGTACGCGCTATAAATAGCCCATATGTAGCCCATTGATTCTAGCGAGTTCATCGCATTCCAGAAACAGTAGTGTCATTCTAAAAATAGCGCGCGTAGCTAGCAACCGTCGTATAGCTGTGTTAATATACTCGTACATGCATCAGTAATAGCGTTCAGAGAATCATAAACATAAAAATTTCAATATATGGGGAATTTATATGATAAACTTACTGTTAATTTGAATTAAAATTGAGGTCACAATTTATTAACGATTATTTATAATTGCATCTTTCTATCAACTTCTCCAGTAGATGTTATTTAATCTGTAAAAAGATGCTACATTTTATCTAGATAAAATGTTATGAAAGAAGATTCGGAATACGTCAAATTGTTTTTCGCGTAGCATGAATACACAATTTGCAATACTAATTATGCACAGGGACCCTTGATATATCATATTTCTACTGATATAATTTAAAATAGGCTTAGTGTAATGAATTTTTATGCTTGCGTTATTAAAAACAAAGTCTTAATAATTCAAAAATCGCTGAATGTTCCCTGACTATTGCTTTTTTTGGGGCTACACAGTATAAATGCTTATTTGGCTTCAAATCGTTATTATATTAGATAACTAACATGAATGGTATATTACCGGTACTATAAATAACTATAGAGACTCGTCATATACATACTAATTTTCATTCTTTCCCGAAATTATTTTCTTACATTGTAAATTTGTTAAATTGGCTTGAAAAATTCAGATAACAATTACGTTAACCTAAATTATTTTGGTTATTCATATATCACTGGTGGAAACATGGAGTTGTATGATTGGTTTATTCACGGCATAGATATTAATAATAATTTTATTTAATTTTTAAATTTATAAATTTATCTCAAATTAACTTTTGGGTCCGAGAAGTTTTCTTATAGTGTCCGAAAAATCTGGGGTCCAATAAGTCTCCTAATATTGGCGGGGACCAAAAATTCTGGGGTCTGAGAAGTCACGTAACCGATCATCTTGGCCGTCTGTTTAGGTAATTTTTAAATGACATCTCAGTATGAATTTCAATGCCAATTGTCTTTTTTAAAGACATTTCTTGTTATATTTATATCTCACCTAAAACACACTGCTCAAGGGTGAGCTATTGTGGTCAGTCACCATTCATTGTTTGTCGTCAGTAGTCAATAATTTACTTCAAACAACTTTTCTCAGAAACTGCTTAGTGGATTTTACCCAAACTTGGTAGAAATGTTCCTCGGGTGGTCCTCTACTGAATTCCTTAAATTTTATTAGAATATGTTGAAAACTGGTTGCCATAGCAACCAAAAGTTAAATGTGGGACCATTTTACCTTATATAGGCATATAGTAAACTTTGAAAATCTTCTTGTCAGAAACCACTGACTGGAATTCAAAATAATTTCACGTATTTGCTCCTTGGGTGACCCTCTACCAAGTTCCTTCAAATAATTGTGTTTCATTGGAAAACATGGCTGAAAAACAATTTTTTTTTGTTTTGATTTGCTAAAAACATTGCTGTCAGTGGTCCATTGTTGATGTCCATTGTCAATGTTTTACTTCATCTCTGAATACGCTTTTAACCTTTTAACAAGCCATTATTGTTCATTAAACTCAGGTGAGCGACCCAGGGCCGTTTGGCTGTCTTGTTATTTTAACATTCTTAAGCATCGAGTTAGTGAGTTTTGTTGTTTCTGCCCACAGTTTTCTGAATCACAGACCACGGAGAGTGTCAAGATAGGGCGAGACGGTGGGAAGTTTCTGAAGAAGGCCACACCTAGCCCCGCCCCTGGGCCCTCAGCATCCCCCGCCCCTGCTAAAACTGGGCACCGCCCCTCCCAGGTGACCAAAACACAGCCCACCTCCCAGAGTGCATCGCAGCAGAAGAAGAGTAAGACGTTCAAAAGTGTTGACATTTATACCTTTGATATACATTAAATGAAAAAAACAAGATTTAAATTTACTGTCCTTAACTGCAGCATTTAAAGTTTAAAAATATTAACTACATATATGGAGTTATTGTATGTTTTTGTATATTTTTTGACGGACTCATATTTTAGAAGTCACTGTCAATCATATGATTTTCATTTGTTGGCTGCACGTTTAGTTTAGTTAATATAGTAGTTGTATTTGTATGATACTACATGATCATGTATTTTGTTGATATTATATGGCTCAGAAACATTAACTGGATGCTGACCTTTATGCATAAATATATATAACAAATCCGTTACGATGAATAAATTAGTTCTCGTACTGGAATCGAGTACAACCGATGTTAACGTATTTCACTGAAAATACAGTAACGGTATCATAAAACGTGTGCACGAACAAAACCAAGTATAAATAAAGGAAATAATTCAAGCGCGTAATATACGCTTATGAGCAGGGCTTTCATTAACTTTTGAAAACTGGAAGTTGAAATTTCCTGGTCTCTGATTTTGGAAGTTTTGCTCATAATATTTGGAAGTTTTGGCAGTATTTTGCGACATAAATATGTACATTACAATTTCCATACCAAATATAACTACTCTTAAAATATTTATTATTTTATACGTCACGTTTTTTACTCCATGTTGTTTTTTAAGACCTATTGTAAATTTGTAATTACAATCAGAGCTTGCACTTTGTGGAAGTCCTAACTTCCAAGCGTTGGATATTGGAAGTTTTAAGCATTTTTTGGACTTTTTTTATACTTCTATGGCTGCAATTTTGGAAGTTCTGAGGCAAAAACTGGGAGTTAATTACCCGTAAACTTCTCTTAATGCAAGCCCTGCTTATGAGGGTCAGGTTAATGTGTTCCAGCTATATATGACCTGTTTTGTAGTAGAGAGACATTGTACATAGTGATTTATAAAAAAAACGTGTAATTTTGTCACAAAATTCAAAATTCAAATAGGCAATGCTTTGAATTTTTTAATTCATATCTTTTCAAATGTATTCAACAAACATGTTGTTTTTGCACTGGTGTGTGGATTATATCATGCTTATACATCTTTGTTTCAATGTAGATTCACCCTTCCAATTGAAGAGCTCTTTGAAGTATTCCACTGATGTTGTTCTCACCTCCGAAGAGGAGAGCTTGGCAGAGTACGTGGGTGGTCTCCCTTCTTCCTCCGACAGTATGGAGAAACCTAAACAACAGGTAAGTGTCTGATCGTTTACTAACTTGGGGTTTTCTAAGACTTAGGGCCATGATTCTTTAGTTTGTCTGCAGATTGGATTTGTGCTGATAAGGGTCGGAAAACTTATAAATATCTTGTTTTTAGCACACCTGAGCATAAAGTGCTCATGGTGGCATTTGTGATCGCCCGTCTTCTGTGCATCATCTTTTCATTCAAATATCATCTCCTAGACCACATGGCTGATTTTCACAAAACTTAACAGGAATGATTCTTGGGTGACCCTCTTTCAAAATTGTTCAAATCGTTTTGGTCCGCTGCACATGTAGGTCACCAGAGTTAATAATAGCCTTAAAAAGTAAAAACTTTAAAAAATCTCCTCTGCAACCGCAAGGCTCAGGGCTTTCATATTTGATCTGTGACATCCTAGAGAGGTCCATTACAATTTTTTTTCAATTTATTCCCCTGGGGTGAAAACTGCCCATGCCCCAGGGTCAAATGCTTTATATAGACTTAAATAGCAAAATGACTTAAAAAATCTTCTCATCTGAAACCGCAAAGCCCAGAGGTTTTATATGTGTTACGTAACAGGCTATAGTGGTCCTCTACAAAGGTTGTTCAAATTGACGTTACGACAGAGCGGAGTTAACCACGCCGTCTGTTTTCAAGGGAGACTACCTGATTATGTCGGTAAAAAAAACAACAACATGGCATCACAAGTCGCCGGTCGGTTTGTATTTCAAGCACAAGCCACAGGCTTTTGTGTTGAAAAAATGAAGCATGACCGTTTAAGAAATCGTTAAATTCATGGGGAAGATCTATCGTACCAGTACAGTAGTGTCAGAAAGTAAACATGTGATCAACAGAAACGCGTCTGACAGAAGCTTTCTGCAAATGTAAACAAGGAAAAAAAAAAGTTTCTTTATTATAATGGACAATGTCTTCAGGGACAAGTTTAATCCACAAGGCATTGAAGCTGGTCATCGTGGTCCACACCATATTTTATCATCCTAAATATTGATTTTTCCTTTGCTTTTTTATTGATTCCACACATTAGGTCAATAATGTTGCTATGCACGCATAGTCTCCTTTTGTTTGGTTTTCTTGCTGTCTTTGACGGTTGTCTAATAGACCCTTTTTACATTCCTGTTATCGAGTACTGAAGGAGTTGTCTCCCTTGATACAGCAAATCGAGAAAGAGGCTGACGATGTATTGGCTGTAATTGTCCATAAAGGAAAATAATGTTAGTGGAGAAAATGTCGAATAAACTTATAAATTGTGTTTTTTTTATTTATTGAACTTGACTGTTTTATTCACTAAATTATGTATACATGGATATATTTCAAATACTTAAATGACAATGCAAATAATGTAACAATCATAACATAACCGAATCTGCTAACAAAACTATGTTTGACATCATGATTATGTTACTTCATATTCAGATCTGAATTTTATATGATTGAAATAAGTCTATAATTGCTGAATTTATTGCAGTTTACATATTTAATTATTAATTAATATTTAATTAACAGAAGCAGTTTATTCTGGATTCATTGTCGGCTGGGGTAATTATATAATAGCTTGACAGTTACAAATAACATTATTATTATTATTATTATTATTATTATTATGCAGTATGAGCAAGAAAGTGATATCCAGGAGAATGCTTTTTTGTCCATTGAAACAACTTAAGAATTCTACCGAGTTAACCAGAATTGATCAAAGACGTTCTTTCTTTGTACTCTTTAATGATAGAGAACCAAAACAAGCAACAGATATGACTGAGAAATAAAACGTCATTTTTTAATATCAAACGTTAAAACGCAGTGTTAATTATTGTTATATGTCTTCAAACTTTATGTACATTCCATTTATAAACTATGATGAGTTCAAGCAACTGATCAAGATAATTGCCAATAAAATTAAATTTTTGTCTTAAATCAAGTTATTTTTTTATTTTAAATGATAGTAATTACATTTGCTACATGTATCAAGTAGATTCATGAAGTCAGTGGCATAGCTGCCGAGACAATGACCCGTGTATTACTTCACTAATTGGCATGCACTTTGATTACGTAATTGTGCCACATGTTATTTTAAAATGAGAACCTATATATACACATTCTGGTAAAATAATAATGGTCATGTGTTTACACAAGATTATGATCTTATAATTGATCTTACAATTGATAAGACCAGGTTTGCACGAAGTCTGTTCAAACGAACTTTGAAGACAGAACGAAGTCTGTCAATCTCAGAGAAAGTACCTAAGTTTAAAGTGCTTTTTTTCCCCCATTTTTTAGCTACGATATACTAATAAATAATAATACTAATAATAATAATTAAGACACTCTCTTATCATATATCATAATTATATTGTGTACCATGCCATTTATGTTTATTAAGAAGTAAACTAAGTGAATATTTATAACATATTCAAAGTAATAAACTGTAAATGACCGCTATGCAACCAGTATTAACCACTATCAATACATCCAGAGCCTCGTTTTCGATTTGCCGATAAATAATTGTGTTGTGATAATCGCTAAAAATGGGAATGTGAAACTCGTCTATTGCAAAATAAATACATTTTACCCTTTTCAGAACTAATGAAGTGTACAGTGTTCTTTATCTGTTTTCCCCGGACGCCATTTTGTATTGATGTGAACGTTTGTTTTCAAGCGTTTTTCATACACATTACGGTCAATTTATGAGTAACTTAGGCCTATCTTAAATTCTCCTACGCCACTTGTGCGTTTAAATCCTGTGACTGTGTAAACTAAATCTACGTCATCATTACGCGTATGCATGTTATTTTTAGAATCAGAGTTTCATGGAACTGAACGGACTTTCACTTACTTTTTCTAAAGGTTACATGCCACCAAAGGGCGACTATAAAAATATAACAATTATTGGAATGTCCGACATGTTGGTAAGTTTGACGGACAAAATGGCGGATGAAACACATGCTTATCAGTGCAGCGATCTGATTGGCTAATCGACCTGTCAATCATTGGTCCGTCTTAAAGTCAATTATGCCCCTGTTGTAAAAAGTGGCCACGCCCTGGGGGTCACATGGTTTATAAAGATTTATATAGCAAGTTGACTTTAAGTCATCTCTGAATCCACAAGGCCCAGGGGTTTCGTATGTATAGTGGTCCTCTACAAAGATTGATCTAATTATGCCTCTGGGGTCAAACATGGCCAGGTGTCGGGGGTCACAATGATGATATACACTTAAATAGCAAAATGACTTCACAAATCTTTTCCTCTGAAACCGCAAGGCCTAGCGGTTTTGTATTTGGTACGTAACATCCTGTAGTGGTCCTCTACAAAGATTTTTGCAAATTATGCCCCTGGGGTAAAATTGGCCACGCCCTGGGGATCATATGGTTTCAAAAGACTTATTAGGCAAGTGGACTTTAAAAATCTTCCCCTCTGAAACCGCAAGGCCCAGAGGTATCATATTTGGCATGAAACATTGTATATTGGTCTTTAAAGATTGTTCAAACTATACCCCTGGGGTAAAAAGAAGCCACACCTCGGAGTCACATGGTTTCTATAGACTTAAATAGCATAATGACTTTAAAAATCGTCTCCTCTGAAACAAAAATGACCAGAGGTTTCGTATTTGGTATTTACATCGTATAGTAGTCCTCAACAAAGAGTGTTCAAATTATGCCCCTGGGGTAAAAAGAAGCCACTCCCGGGGGGGGGGGGGGGGGGGGTCACACGGTTATTGTAGACTTATATGGCAAGAAGACTTTAATAATCTTCTTCTCTGAAACCACCAGGCCCAGAGGTTTCGTATTAGGTATGTAACATTGTATAGGTGTCCTCTGGGGTAAAAAGTGGCCACACACTGGGGGTCATATGGTTTATTTAGACTTAAAAAGCAAAATGACTTTAAAAGTTGGGTGTACATACATGCAGAGAAATTAAAATTTGGGTGTACATTACGCACTATATTTCTCGTGTTTGAGGATGTAATGTCACATTTTAGTGACTGGAAGACAGAAGATGTGAGTTTTGTCATGCCAGCCTACTTGAATGTGCACATGGTTCAGCAGTTAGGCTAGTAATTAAAGTCTTAAGCTGTTCAGAAGTCTGACTTGTAATTATTGTATTCAAATGATGTTGCTATACATTATTTGGCTTGATATTATAATACTTTTTTATGCCACCAGCACCTTGATGGGGAGGCATATAGTGATTTTCCTGTCTGTCTGTCCTTCCATCCGTCCATGACAAAGTTAAGTAGATTTTACTGTTTTGTCTAGCACCAACACCGCTTGCTAGAACACTTGGATACTTACACAGTTGTTGCTTATGACCATCTCCAATCCGCCCATATCACCCAACCTCACTTTGACCTTGATCTTGACCTTATTTTTACTTATAATAATTCTAAAGTGCTATTTTTTGGTTAACTAGATTTTATCGTGTCGTCTAGCACCAACACCTCTTACTACAACACTTGGATTTTTACACAGTTGTTACTTATGACCATTCCCAATCCACCCATATTACCCTATCTCACCTTGATCTTTACCTTATTTGGACTAAGAAATGGGCTATCTTGCACCAACCAGGCGCATGTGTGTTTATCAAACACGGAATCTTGTTTTTCATAAAGTGTAGAGTTTGTTGGATGTAAATTAATCACCAATTATCCAATATAGACTGTACGTTAATCCCCATAAATTCTGGGGAGAGTGTACATTTACTCCCAAATTTTCAGAAGAACACATACATTTACCCCCATTGCAAAAGATTATCTAGAGCACTGGGTGAGGGCCTTAGGGATAAATTCCATGATTAACTATCCAGAAATTAATAGATGTCTCCTGAAATGTTAATCATTTGCAAATTATTCTGATTTTATCTGATCATTGTACTTGGATATCATGTGTTGAATGGTTAACCTATTTAACAAAAAGAACATGTGGTATAGCTTGTGACGTGTTTGTGATATTGGATGAATGGAAATTTAAGCGTTAACAATTGATGAAGAACAGTTTAAATTGTACTGGCAAAACTTGTAAAGGTCTATTGTAAATGAATGACACAAATACAGGTTACCTAACATTCTCTGGTATTTTGACCATGTGTTGTATGTATTTCATTGCAATCATTTTTTGCAGTTCAAGAGAAGACCAGGTAGACACACACCCTCCCCACCCCCAAATGTAGGTCGCAGCGTCTCCCCTTCACCAAAACCCACCCCGCAGAAAGGCAGCAAACCAGCTGCGAAAGTGGACAATGCAAATCGTTCACCGTCGCCAACCAATAAGCCGCCGTTGATAAGACGAACACCCTCGCCGAGTCCCCGGACCACTGACCGGAATTCTCCCGGACTGAGACGAAGGTCCCCCAGGGTCGTGAGGTCATACTCTGACGACTCCAATGTTGCTGATTCCATCATTGATGAAGTTGCTGATGCATTCGAGTTCGGAGTGAATGGTAGGCCTATTTATGATATTTCGTGAAGTAGTTTTTAGCTCGACTTTTCGAAGAAAAAATGTAGAGTTATAGTCGTCGCTCTGTCCTCTGCATCAGCGTCTGGGTTAGTTAAGATTTTTGGTTAAGTTTTTTTGGTTAAGTTTTTTGTCCGAGTCCATTTATCAAAAACTATAACAGGTATCGATTTGAAACTTTCAATACTTGTTCACTATCAAAAGGGTAATTCATTACAACAACGCAGGTAACCCTGTGATTTGTATTTTCCAGAGATATCTGCCATTGATTTGACTGGCAACTAAAAATATTTTGACATTTTTTTTGTTAAATAGAAAATTTCTCTATAACTATCAAAGACATTAAGTTGAAACTCAAGATACTTGTTTATGGTGCTGACTCCATTCTGCAGAAATGAGGAGATAGCTCTTTCAAGGAGTTTGTTGGTTTTGTTACCCTTTTTTGAACTTACAATTTTTGCTTTATGTCAAATTTCTCAATACCTGTATGATGTATTGACTTGAAACTCAAATTACTTGATCACAGTGATGAATTTATTCTGTAGACAAGAGGAGGTAACTCTATCAAGGATTTTGGTTGAGTAATTGCCCCTTTTTCAACTAAGAATTTTCGCTTTAGGTCAAATTTCACAATAACTATAAGAGGTATATGGTCATTAACCCATTCTGTAGACAAGATGAAGTAAATATATCAAGGATTTTGGTGGAGTTATTGCCCTTTTTATGCCCCCGACATCTTGATGCAGGAGGCATATAGTGATCGTCCTGTCCGTCCGTCTTTCCGTCTGAATGTGACAAGGTTAAGTAGATTTTACCATTTCGTCTAGCACCAACACCGCTTACTACAACACTTGGATATTTATACAGTGTTTACTTATGACGTTTCCCAATCCACCCATATCACCCAACCTCACTTTTACCTTGACTTTGACCTAATTTGGACTAAGAAATGGGCTACCCAGCACTAACCGAGGGCATGTGTGTTTATCAAACACAGAATCTTGTTTCAACTTAGAGTTTTAGGTCAAATATCTCAATATCTATAAGAGGTATTGAATTGAAATTCAACACACTTCATCACAGTGATGAACCCATTCTATTAACAAAAGGCCAGAAGACTATCAAATAAGTCGAGCGTCCAGCACCCGAAGGCGGTGCTCTTGTTTGTTTTTTTTATTTCCTACATGTCCTTATTTTGTCTTGAATATTGCCAAAGCCTGAGGGTTTATTGAGAAATTTTTGAACCCATTTCCTGGGTTGAACCAGTACTTGGTGCCTTTGTGAAAGATTATTTGAAGCCTTCCTTATCGCCTGGTGTGCACCCTATCCATTAAAAGGTGTACACTACGAAGTGTATTAATAGAGGATTATGGGCTTGAAAATAAAACCTGTTTGTAATACCCGGCGGTAGATTATTTATAAGATTTATAAGATGCCTTTTTTATTTCAACAGAAAAAATTATGTTTCATAAAAGCAATTATCTATGTGTGTGAAGTAGTTGTTAAACTGATCTTTACTATTGAAAGGCTACTCAAGTCCCAGAAAAAGGAAACAAGTTGGTAAGACATGCACATTGCACTTGGTGAAGTGGACTTTGATTTCGGAAACATTACATGCTAATGTTAACAATAGGAAAATTATTTCTTTTTATAGTGCATAATTTTGTTGGATGTTGATCATGTTTTGGGACTTCACAAGGACGTGTTAATCTTTTATTGGGTGCAGGACTGCATTTATTAACTGTTGGATCTAAATTGATAAGATTTCAACCAGTTTGCATGATTTTACCAGATACTTTACTAAAAAGTATTCAAACTTGTCAGAACACATGGAACTTGTCAGAACACAGGGACAACAAAAGTAAAAATTATTTTTTTGTATGAAAGATCTTTAAATATATAGCATTGGATCTCGAACAATATATCATAACCTTAGAATTTGTTGACTAGATTAGTTTCGTGTTAAGTTATAAATTATTAGAAAATACAGTAGCTATTATGTTGGGATCTGAGGTGGGCATTTGAAAGCAACAAATTTTGTGCATACTTGGCAACTGTCCATTTTACAACAAGTATAATGTTTGTGTATTTCTGTTTATGTACATGTATGCATTACCATTATGTTATCTTTATTTATTTATTTGTATGTTAGCACTTCCTGTACCCCCATTCCAACAATGTGCTTATCCTTGGTTTTTTTTTAAATCCTTGTTTTAAAGCACAAATTCGGTGTTTATAAAACTGCCTTTTCATAGAGACTTTATTTTTCTTCCAATCATTACCAAACTTGCACAGTTTGTGTGTGACCATAAGATCTCAGCAGAAGCCAACAATGGGTCAGATTGAACCACAAATACCGGAGTTATGGCCCTTTGTTTGTGTGTGACCATAAGATCTCAGCAGACGCCAACAATGGGTCAGATTGAACCACAAATACCGGAGTTATGGCCCTTTGTTTGTGTGTGACCATAAGATCTCAGCAGACGCCAACAATGGGTCAGATTGAACCACAAATACCGGAGTTATGGCCCTTTGTTTGTGTGTGACCATAAGATCTCAGCAGAAGCCAACAATGGGTCAGATTGAACCACAAATACCGGAGTTATGGCCCTTTGTTTGTGTGTGACCATAAGATCTCAGTAGAAGCCAACAATGGGTCAGATTGAACCACAAATACCGGAGTTATGGCCCTTTGTTTGTGGGAAAAATGCAAACATTGCCTTTTTCCTTGATGGAAACTCATTTGTTGTCCAATCTTGACCACACTTCCACAGATTTTGTGTGACCATAAGACCATATGACCATGATTTTTTTGTTTGTTTTTAATAATTAAGCAATGGCAAGCCAATGAGGTAAAGAAATATGACAGCTAGAGAAATGATTTTGCACTATTGTGTACATTTGTTCACAAGATCTTCATCTTTGCCAGTACTCAGGTGAGCCCTTTGGGCCATCATGGCCCTCTTGTTTGAATATTTCGTAGCCAACTGGTATTGGTTGCTTCAAACAACAAACCATTCTAGCCATTTCTATATTTTTCATTTTGATGACTCCTGTGGATTTTGATTTTTTGCATGTTCATTGTTCAGAATAGAATTTTTTATTGATTTTTTTCACTTGTGAATACACTTTTATTGTAACACAAAAATGTGACCAATGTTGTGCCTGTATATCTTATTTTATATTACCTCACTTGATTATATCTCTATATAATGCATATACACTGCAGCGGGCAACAATTTGATATGTCGCACGGCAATGTCGCCCGGTACGCAAATGATACTTGATTGTCCTTTTAATAAAATAAATATTGACTTCCTTGAGGGTGGCAGTGCGTCTCATCAACCTCGCCAAACACTGTCAACCTCGGCTAAAGCCTCGGTGGACAGTGTTACCTCGGGTTGACAATACCCACTGTCACTCTCAAGGAAGTCAATATTTATATAATGCTTTGATGTTACATGCAGTACACCTTGTTAATAATGAACTTGTTCATTTGAGGTATTTTGCCGTATGATTATTTGGGAACTGTTTATCAGTCTAGTTTGTAGTGTAAAATCATATTATCCTACAAGGTTGGAGTCTTAAAGGGACCTGTTCACAAATTGACAATTTTTCAACGTTTGTCACCGAGACAATTTTTCAACATTTTGTCACCGATTCCAAAAATAAAAGAACAGTGTATACAACGGAGCAAAATAACACTATGGACATAGAAATATACATTAAAATACCGTTTTGTTTACGAGTAATCATCAGTTGAAATTGATAACATTATAAAAACGTTTGTAATGCTAAACGATGGATTAATTTTGAGTGTTTCTGTTGTTTACGCTGAAACTGTTGACATCACGTGGATCACTTACATAAAGAAAATAATGCAGAATTAAATATAGAAATTTGAATGGCCGAGTGGTTAAGGCGATCGCCTTTTAATCGTGAGGTCCCAGGTTCAGCCCGGGCGGAACCAATATTTTTCTTTTCTTGTTTTTTTTCTTAATACTTTTCTTGTTATTATACTTGAGCTTTTTAGTTCAGATGCTCAAATCTGTTAAGGTAGAAAGATCCTAATGACTTCGGAAATACTCGGGAAATATCGGTTAACTTCGGCCCATTCGCCACTAACCGTAAATCTAATCGATCTGATCCGAAACAGACATTATTTTCGCGAAATAAACATTACTTTTCGAATGTTGAGTCATTTGCAATTAAATGTGTGAAATAAATGCTTATTTGTGTTCAAAGATGAAAGTAAAACTGTAGTTTGAAGAAAAACAAGGTCCTCTGGCATGGGAAATACCTTCAAAGGACGTCATTGTTGGGAATTTCTGTTTACATTTAATCATGACATTTTCGCGATATGTCTGGTGTATTTCATTACACTACAGTTAAAATAGTTATAAATAAACGTCCAAGGCGTATTAGTATTATTGAACATAATTATTCGTATATAAAAACATATCTGCATGAAGGAGATACATGCTCCTTGCTGTGAAATGACATTTATTCACACCAAAAATATGGAAAAATAGTCAGTCGAGATGGGTGAAGAGCGGGACGTCGGGTGATCGAGTTTGTCGTTCTGTTGGATAATTTGAAATAGTGTTCATTGTGTAAACTTGGACCTGTTCCACTGAGGAATTTTGACGAGATCTACCGCTGTAAAAAAACATATGAAAATTATGTATCGGCGAAATGATGAGAATGGTCTAAGAGACACCTTTTTATAAAACCTGTGACATTTTTCCAATAGTCACAAGCTCCAAGAAGAGTCTTGATGAAGTTATCAACAAGATTTGCCAGTTTTTTTAAGCTTTTGTTAACCCAATGTAATGAAAATGTAAATTGAATTTTTTTTTAAACACACACTTATAAAAAATGTTTATTATTTTTCTGAAATTGGTAACCAAGGACATGTGAACCTCAGCTAGTTACATTTGTATTTAAAATGTTTACACAAAACACTATTCCTTTAACATTAATGCAAAAAGAATTCATTGAATATCGATACTGCTATTAGATTATAATTAAAAGAGAAAAAAATATTTAACATAGAAGGAAAATATTTGCTTTTTTACTTGTCTTATTTTTCATAATCTTCATTTTTTGTATAAAAGGGTTGCTTCACTGCAAATGTTATACCTTGAGATTTTTGGGTCAACCTATGTCAATTTATACCTTTTTCCTCTCAGATAAGGTTATATTATATGTTGGTATTACTGATATTGACATACTCTGAAATAAAAGTTTTAAAAAATACAAAAATTGGTGTTAGGCGTATTTTAACTGTAATGAAATCTGTTGTTTTTTACCATATGCTTAGCCAAATTTAATGTCATAAGTATTGTTAGTCAACTTTAGTACTTATGTTTGTTATACTTTTTCATAAGATACATCTTTAACGTATAAATTAAAGCTATTCAGGAATAAATAAAATACATTTTGACAATATGTCAGTCATTTTTGTAAGTTTACCCCATTTAATTTTAGATTGAAGTAGAAAAATGAGGGGTTATAACAAAAATCGTATTTTTGTCAAAACGTGTGGTTAGATTTTGTTTATATTTCACAGTTAAGTTTCATAATAGATTTAATGATCAAAGATAATAAGAAAGTCAATGTCTGAAAAAAGTCCCACTAGGGGCTTTCTACCTTAAGACATTAATTAGAATACTTCAAAAAATGTGAAAATCTGTGAACAAGTCCCTTTAATTGGTAGTCCAGCATACAAGCCATGCTAATTGATGTCACTGCATCAAATAGTCAACAACCGTATGTTCTATTTCTAATTTACTTTATTATAAAACTTAAGTCCCATAAAATTAATGAAATTAGTGCATGTCATGTATTTTTGGCTAAAAAAGATCATGTTTGCAGAATATCACTTTTGCTGCCAAATCTAAACATCATCAATTCATCATCAAAACATGACACAGATACCAACTCAACTCATTGGTTGCATTTGGCATAAACCTGGAAATGTAAAGGCAACACATGAACAAATTCAGATTTCAAAGTATAATAGTGAAAGTAAAAACAAGTAGTTTGCTAACAAAATTGTGTATGTATTATGAGCTTTATAGCTCGATATTCAAATTCAGCCTGGAATTATAAAGGTTGTATACAAACTTTTGGATCATCCACCATATTTATCTCACTGCAGTGATTATGGACCTGGATGAGCTCGGGCCAGCGATAGAGGAAGACCTGCCTCCCCACCCAGACACCCCTCTGTCCTACACAGACTCTCCTGTCCGTTCTACTGCCCGCAAACCCACACGCTCGGCGGGAAAGTCCAACTCTGACCAGAAGAAAAACGATTCTCCATTTAAACCATCGAAAGCAACATACAACTCCAAAACAGGATCTGCATACAAAGGCAAAGATGCAAAGACAGAGAAATCGCCAATGAGAGCAGCAGATACGAGTCCGTCACCGTTTAAAGCTAGGACTGATTCCAGTAAGTCTGGAGAGAAGAAGGATAGGAATGAGTCACCATTCAAAGTCAACAAAGAAAATCAATCCCCGTTTAGGTCGTCAAATAACGTCAGTCCACCTCTTTTCAAAGCTAAATCGGAGAATTCGCCATTTCGAGCTAGTAATGAGGGGTCTATTTTCCGCTCACCGGCTGATTCACCATTTAAATCTGCAGGTGCCAAGAAGTCAGATACACAAGTGAAAAAAATTAAATCTAAGAAAGGAAAAGAAAAAGGTAAAAGCTCTGGTAAAACAACAAAAAGTAAGAAATCCAGTGGCACTGATATTTTTAGCTTGTTTGGCCTGCAAACTGTGGAAGATCTCTTGGGGCAGATGTCGAAAGAAAGCGAGAATGAAGAGGTAGCTACCACAGAGGTGGAAGAGGTGGCTAGCGAGATATCTGAAATTAAAACACAGCAACCCTACAGTGTACGGTAAGTGTAATATGAAAACCCTACATTGTATGGTAAGTGTAATTATGAAAACTCTACAGTGTACGGTAAGTGTAATATGAAAACCCTACAGTGTACGGTAGGTTTAATTATGAAAACCCTACAGTGTATGGTAAGTGCAGTTTTATCAAGTTTTACTGGATTTGATTAAAATGATGGTTGTAAGCAAAAACTGCTACAATGAACCAAGTCACGAGTTTATTTTCAAAATGAACTTAATTGTAAGTAACAAAGAATTTATGCAAATATTCCATTACATGCTTATTTATCTGAATTGAAAATTTTATATCCAGCTGTGAAATTTATAGCATCAATATAAATAGATAATATAAGTTTATGAGACAAATTTATTTTTGTAATCTTAATTTTTTTAAGGTATGACAGTGCGACCGAAATAGTATCAGAGATCGAAGAAGTGCAACCAAATGTACCGACATACACGGAAGACTTTGAAAGCATTTCCGAGAAGATTGGATACAGCAGCGATAGGCGGTACTCTTCAGCAGCGGAGGTGAAAACAAAATACAGCGGGGAAGAGACGGTGGCCAGTTACTCCAGCGAGTACAGCAGCGAGTCGGACACGGAGACCTACACGCGGTCGTATTCCGATGAGCAGTCGGAGAACAAATACACGGAGGACTATACTTCCTATACGGAGGACTTCACTAAAAGGTAATGTTAAGAAAGCATTTTAAAACTGAAATTAGATGGTTTGATTTTTATATTTCGTTTTGAGATATTTTTAGCTCACCTGTGCACAACAAGCTCATGGTGAGCTTTTGTGATCGCCTTTGTCCGTCATCCATCGTGCATCGTATGTTGTGTGTCGTCAGGCGTGCTTTGTCAACATTTACCTTATGAACACTCTAGAGGCCACACTTATTGCCCAATCTGCATGAAACTTGCGCAGAACATTTGTCCCAATGATGAAACTGGGTCATGTGGGGTAAAAAAGTAGGTCACTAGGTCAAATTGAAGAAAAAGCTTGTGAACACTCTAGAAGTCACATTTTTCGCCCAATCAACATGAAACTTCGTTGAAAAACATGGCTGCCATGGGGGAGGGGCAGTTTTCCTGATATGGCTATAAGAAATCTTGTGAGAAGTCATATTTTTTGCCCAAACAACATGTAACTTGCTCAGAATAATTGTTCTTATGATATCTAAGCCGAGTTCGAAAATGGTTCCGCTCTGTTGAAAAACATGGCCGCCAGGGAATGGGGCAGTTTTCCTTAAATGGCTATATTGAAAAAACTTTAAAAGCTTGTGAACACTCTAGAGGCCAGATATATTGCCCAATCTTCATGAAACTTGCCCAGAACATTTGTTCTAATGATATCTCAGACAATTTGAAACTGGGTCATGTGGGGTCAAAAAATGGGTCACTAGGTCAAAATGAATAATAAGCTTGTGAACACACTAGAAGTCATATTTTTTACCCAATCTTATTGAAACTTGCTCAGAACATTTGTTTCAATAATTATCTCCATCAAGTTTGAAACTGGATCATGTGGGGGTTAGGTCACCAGGCCAAATTGAAGAGAAAGCTTGTGAACACTCTGGAGGCCACATTTGTAGCCCCATAATCATGAAACTTGCTCAGAACATTTGCCCCAATGATGTCTCGTAAGAGTTTGAAACTGGGTCACATGGGGTCAAAAACTAGGTCACCAGGCCAAATTTAAGAAAAAGCTTATGAACTCTCTATAGAGGCCACATTTATAACCCAATCATCATGAAACTTGCTCAGAACATTCGTCCCTATGATATCTCGGAAGAGTTTGAAACTGGGTATTGTGGGGTCAAAAACTAGATCACTAGGGAAAATTGAAGAAAAAGCTTGTGAACACTCTAGAGGCCACAGTTATGGCCCAATCATCATGAAACCTGCTCAGAAAATTTGTTCCAATCAGACGAAATTGAAACTGGGTCATTTGGGGTCAAAAACTAGGTCATTAGGACAAATTGAAGAAAAAGCTTGTGAATACTATAGAAGCCACATTTTTTGCCAAATATTCTTGAAACTTGCTCAGAACATTTGTTTGAATGATATCTTGCATGAGTTCGAAACTGGGGTTAAAAACTGGGTAACCGGGCCAAATTGAACAATAAGCTTGTGAACCCTCTTAGGGGCCACGTATAGGCCAGTAATCACAGAACTTGCTTAGACCATTTGACCAGGTCACATGGGGTCAAAAACTAGGTCACCAGGCCAAATTGAAAAAAGTAGGGATGGCAAAATTATTCCAATATTTGAATATTCGATTGAATGATTGCCATTCGAATAGTTAAAACGCTATCTGAATATTCGCAAATTTGTATTTCTTTTTAAAAACCTATTCTTTCCTGATTGTATGAAGTATTTTTCTGTCAACATTATGGTAGTATTTCACCATTACATATTTGATTCTGTTTTCATTAGAATGGCCCCATGTTACGTGTCAGATCGTAAGTTATTGAATACACGGGTCAGTGTCAGCGGGCACTCGTCAAGTCGCCGGCAGTATGCAATACCATCCGACAATATGAAACCATAACTGTTAATTGGTAATTATAACTCGTGTTTAGAAGTATTAAACTAATAACAAATTTTAAGAATAATGTACAGAAGTGCGATCACATATTTAGCAGTCAGTATAATGGACATGATGCTCATATTGTGGATAATTTTTCTTTATTGGCGTGTTTCTACACTTATAAAAATGTGTGACTCATTGAAAACATTTTGATTTAAAGAACCAATAACATGGGACCTTAAAATGTTTTAAGTTTATGCTTAATTCTGTGTAATTCATGCATTAAATAGAAAATGCAAGGGTAAATCTACTCACTAAATCAGTAGTCAATCGTCATATAAAAATAATGATTATGTCGACTAAGCTACAAAGCTCAAGGTACTTATTAAGAATCTATGCGAATATTTAAATATTCGATGGAATAAAAAGCAAATATTCGAATACCGATTTTGGTATTTGATGCCATCCCTAGAAAAAAGCTTGTGAACACTCTAGAGTCCAAATTTTTAGCTGAATCTTCCTGAAGCTTACTCATATCAGTTTAGTTCTATAGCCCCTCAGGTGAGCAACATATATGGCCTTATGACCTTTGTATATAATGCATTACTAGTTCTTCTCTATATTAGGTATACACTTATCAAAAAGTATTGAAATCAATTTATTGTTCCATTAAGTGTTTTATTGTAAACAAAGTGATATCAAGTACTATTTGCATGACAAACCTTTCCATATATATAGAAAGTAAACACATATGGTAAATGGTAACTGCTTTCTAACCGATGTTTGTGTAGTAATTTGAAAATAATGCAACTCTGACCTTAAATAGTACATAAGTACACACATGGTACCCGGTTTTCTCACAGCCTGGTTCCCTCCAACACAACCCGGTCAGACCTGACCCCACTACCGCCCCGTGGCATGGCAACGGCGGGGGTCCAGACGCCCGTGGATGGGCTCCTCTACTCTTGGAACCCTGCAGGCATGGGCATGGCCTTCTCTGGGCTCCCTTATGGGCTCCACTTTGTTGATCCCACACCGATAGCTTCCCATGTGGTGTCTGCAGATGCATTGGAAGGTAAGAGTTAGCAAATGTTCCAATACTGTAATGACAAGTGTGAAATTGACAGATTACTATTGGATTTATAACCATGCGTACTCAGGTCAATCTCAAACAAATGCTGTTTACAGAGTACAAATGTTTTTACAAGACATCTCCGTCAAACAATGAATTCCTGGCTTTCTTAAACGTTTGTCAATCAAACCTAGTTGATCGGTTAATTTCTTTGTTATGTTTTGAGTATTAATATGTACATTTGTGTAAGCTTTTGTGTGAAGCATACCGTGGTTGGAGACTGTCCCACTTCCTTGGGAACCTGTATTGTAAAATTTAGCGTTTTACCTAGCATTGAAAAATTGGCCTTTTATTGTGAGGTAAACCCTAATTCATGGTGGTGAAACCTTTATATTCAAAGTTGGAAATAAAAAACTCAGAGATGAAGCTAAAATATCAATTATCTTAAATGGGATAAACATGCAATATTTAATGTTTCTTCATTTTTTGAACAATTGCGTCTTAAAATAATTTAAGTAGTTTTATCTTAAATCAGAATTGCGATACCAGCATTAATTTTGTTTGATTTTTTTCACAATTAACACACGTTATTAAGAAATATAGGATCTGACACGAGTTGTCATTTCATACCATAATTTATTAAACGAGTTCAGGAATTTTGTTAGTAAGCGAGCCTTTGGCGAGCTTACTTACGAATTTCTGGACCAGTTTAATAAAATATGGTATGAAATGACGAGTGTCAGATCTTTTTTATCACATGCTTTTAAACGAAATAAAACTCTTCTAATTGTACCAAAATAAGTTGGTAAATTCTCAAAGTTGTGTACTTACGTGACGTCATTTCATGTTGATGAAGTCATTTCACCAAAATAACGTAATGTGATTGCATGTGATAAAATTTCCTTTGGAATAATTGTAATGTCATATAAATACAGGTACATGTAATTTAGTATTTTGTTCAATATTTTAACATGATGCCGGTACTTGCTAGTTAGCTATTAAATAACTCTGGCTAACGCCGTCATGGTTTAATTCCTACGCATCAGAACTCCAAATCGTTGTTTACTGGCCGATAAACAACGATAAATCAAATATTATTTCGTAAATAACAAATTTAAAATGTCTGTTCCTCTTTCTTGCAAGTACTTGTCATGTTCTGTTTCAAGCGATGACAGCGTACAGTCCAGCCATGCTGGCTCTACACGACATGTTGAAGTCTCAGCTCGAGTTGACGAGAGAGTTCATCGGTATGCAGAAATATCTGAAAGAGCAGACATTGACCAGTATAACCCCAAAATACCACTACACGACGCTTGAGGATACAAAGAAGGTTTGTGATGTATTTGCTATATGATAACTGTAGCTGAAACTTGCCCCATGACTGTGAAAATTTTAGATCTCAAACTTATTCTCAATTTAAAATACTGACCAATGAGAATTCTTGTTTCATTTGAGCTTTGATCTCAAACTTATTCTCAACTTAAAATACTGACCAGTGAGAATTCTTGTTACATTTGAGCTTTAATCTCAAACATATTCTCAGCTTAAAATACTGACCAATGAGAATTCTTGTTACATTTGAGCTTTGATCTCAAACTTATTCTCAGCTTAAAATACTGACCAATGAGAATTCTTGTTACATTTGAGCTTTGATTTCCATTAGTTGAGTGTGTAAGATTAACACTACCATTCAACTTAAAATACTGACCAATGAGAATTCTTGTTACATTTGAGCTTTCATTTCCATTGGTTGAGTTTGTAAGATTAACACTACCATTCAACTTAAAATACTGACCAATGAGAATTCTTGTTACGTTTGAGCTTTGATTTCCATTGGTTGAGTGTGTAAGATTAACACTACCAGTCAACTTAAAATACTGACCAATGAGAATTCTTGTTACATTTGAGCTTTGATTTCCATTCGTGGAGTGTGTAAGATTAACACTACCATTCAACTTAAGAATGTTTGTAGTCATGGGGTCAGAAACTAATTTTTGATTTTCTTCTAAGAAAGAAAACAAGACATTGTTACGAACATACAGCCTTCTAAATAAGCGTCTGTTGTACAAAACTGTGGAATTACTTGAATTTGTGAGGTATAATTTTCGTGTGCTTTCAATTGGGGACACATTCGCGCAAATTTGAAGTCATCTCTGTTTTACCAAACAAATTTGTAGCGATTTATCCGTGTAACGCCTGACTGGGCAGAATGCCAGTGGAGGGTCCTATTATGAAAGGTTGTTTATTGCAATAAACACATGTCCCAGATTAGGCTCATTTATAGGGGTCCACTTCTCCAATCCTGGATATTAGAGGCCGCCTCATTAGATCAGACCATAGATAATTTATATCACTGACACATCATGTCAAACTGACACCTTTTTGTTAATTGAATACCAACTTAAATATAGGCTCCACATCATGGGTGCTAACTCTGTCCTCAATATATGTCATTTAGTGAAAACAAAATGTCAGCATGTGCACTTTACCTGTTTTATACCACATTAAAATTTTGAAAGACAGTATTTGCACTCTTATTTTAGAGCTTTCTGTGCTATTATTACAGATACATATACATTAAAAACATTCACATTACGACTTCACATATACCTGCAATTGTTTATGAACAATTAACTAAGTACATAACAAACATGTAATCTCCGGTAGTGATGTCAAATTATTAAATCAATAAGGCTTGTGCAGACAATAACTTGAGGAGTTTTTCTGCAATCATTATGAAACTTTAAGGAAGTGTTAGAAGGCATAAAAGGTCAAGTTTGTTTTTTCGGCATAATTGCTCTTGTCTTACTTGAGTTATCCCCCTTAAAAAAAAAAGTTTCAAATATTAGGCTTGTGCAGACAATAACTTGAGAAGTTTTTGTGCAATCATTAAGAGAAGTGTTAGTAAGCATAAAAGGAGGGTTAAGGTTGGTTTTCAGCATAATTGCTTTAATAGTACTGGAGTAATGCCCCGTTAGGCGACAAATTCACTGAGTTCTAGTAAATATGTATATTTTGTGTGCGTCAATAATGAAGTCACTCACCAGAAATGCTACAGGTAGTACAAAACGTACTAGTCAGGTAACAAAAGTAGGCTTGAATCAATGCAAGGTTTCATACTACTGGCAACTTATTTTGGTGAGGAATAAGCATAAGGACACCAGATAACAGGCTATGTTCCCTGTTTAAAACACATTTGTTATTTTAAATTTCAGTATATCGCAGCAAATAAAAAGAAAAAGCTTTCCTTCAAAGAGGCTCTGCGACTTGTGGATTTCGAAGCGGCTCTGAAAGACAGATAGCACGCAGGTTCCTGCGTTTCTGTGTCATAATATGAGTGAGGAATGCATAGAAAATCTGCAGTAATGAAATATTCTGAAGTAGAAACATTGACTGTATGGGAAGCCTTTGGCTCTGACGTAGAAGAAAGTCCTATGCAGTGTCAGATCCAAATGGTTGCCACATTCATGTACAAACATTTCATGGTTTACTTTGTAACTGGCCCTTTTCTACTTGGATAATATTGGATTAAAATAAATTGGATCATTCATATCAACAACACATTGATGTAGAACATTATTTTATTCGTTGTAAAACGCAAATGTAACTTCAGGAGTGACAGTTCTCCATACCAAACTTAGTCTTTACACAAAATATCTACCAATGAAAATGGTCTTAACATAAAATAAACCAATGAAAATGGTCTTAACATAAACCAATGAAAATGGTTGTTCCAAATGAACCTAGTTTTTTATTCGCTAATATTTTACATTAGTTTGAGACCTTTTGCAGTGACTGGGAAACTTGTGCGAAATGCAATATGTGCGCATAAAATTGAGAAAAATTGCTTAGAAATGTTCACCGATGCGATTTTAGGTCGCACTGACATTTTTTAGTAGGAATAAAAAAAACGCTGCCATACAATGCCCAATGCTCGGTCTGGTTTGCAGTTTTTTCTCACTATGCGGTGAGATTTTATCCATACAATTAATTTGGCAGTCTGAAAAACCAGCACCGACACTCGTTACACCTTGAATTGGAAGCACGAGCATCTGTGTGGTGTATTTTACTCGATGGAAACCAGTTAGACGTTCGCAGAATGTAATTGCTGTAAATGCCATACAAATCTGTCTAATGATAGGAAATCCCATCGATTTTTTGAAAAGCCCATAGATTTTTGTGGAGCTGAGAAATTACCTCATATGGAAAAATCCTTTTCCAGTCATTGCTTTTGTAGTCAAAAAACCCAAATTTATTGACTGTCACTTGTGGCTTCAGGCAGCCGGACTGTAGAAAATCATGGCAGAATAGACGCTTCCACAAATGTCAATTATATTCATATTAATCTGCAATATTATCCAATCAGTGCACTTGGATATCACGTGTTTAGCGGTTAAACTATTTCATACAAAAGAGCACATGCATAATGTTTGTGATATTCAAATCAGCATGTGGTAATGTTCGTAATTTTGTCATATTGAGATATTGTAATGAAACTTGATATGTAGATACCTTATATCACGGCCTCGCTTGGGATTGCTTTATGGGGTGGGTGGGGTCAAGGTCACTGTTACTAAAAATAGAAAATTGGTTTCAACTTTCCAGAACTTTATTTTATTATTGTGCTGACTTTTATGCATTTCATTCGAAATCTTAGGATTTCCTGGAATTTCCATGTTTCTTGTTTCCATGAAAACTTTGCTAAACTGATGTTTTTGTTTATATAATTACAGTTGATGATTTGCTAAGGGTGAAAACATCTCATAGACTACAAGATAGTCCTTTTGACATATTTAACTATCAGAGTGAATGTGTGTGTGATCATATATGTTGATAGATAAAATGAGTATTAATTTTAAAGAAATGGTATTTTGCTGTTGTAGATTTTCTTTTTAGAGCAACTGATGTACTATTTATTTGATATTTATGTGCATAAAAATAAAACATGAATTGTTAGTTACTGTTGTTTTACCGTGTCTGTGCTAGGTCCCAGTTACCAAGTATCACACACTGAGTACATGTAAATTATCCCCAGATAAACGTACAGTCTTCAATGTAATACATAGATAAATCTCCTGTATCTTTACCAGATGTCGGTAATTACTCTTTGCATTGTTTTGAATCTATAAATGCAGATTTGGTAAACAAAAATAAGTGTAAAACTGTGGTTATTCATAAATTTAAACACTTCTTTTAAGTGACATTATAGTTGACCCTTCATGATTTTGAAAATATTGGACGAAAGTTCTTCAGACTTTGAAACCGGGAAAGGTGTTTTAACCGGTCACATACTGCCAGAAAACTGCATTTATTTCCATCTATCGTCTGCACTTGCGCACTTCAGGTAAGTTTTCATCCAATCGCTGTGAAACTGCATAACCTCTGAGCACCGTGCGACATGCATGCTGAAATATGATTGTTTTATATTGGGACAAACACCCAAGGTCAAACGATAAAACAAGAAGGCCATCATGACCCTGTACTGTTCCCAATGTTCAATCTGACCCAGATTCAAATCTTAAGTGATGGAAAACCTAGGATGTTATGTATGGCTGTTGTAATATCCAACTTAAGTGGCCCAGTTTTTTAGGTCATGCTTCAAACAAGGTTTATCACATCATGCTACTGAACCATCTGAACAATATAGGACTGTCATGGCCCTCTTGTTTAAACAAATAGGACACCTGTTAATACCTGTCCTTCCAAAAAGTTCCCTAAATCTTGTGTGAAGCATCATTCATAGGAATATGATCAGGTAATCACACTGATGTGTGTAAAATATTTGGTGTTATATGCTTGGGTAAAAGTTCAGAATTTGGGAAATATTAAAATTATTTTTTTTTTCAAAATATGTAAGTCATAGGTTTAATTAATATAAATCTGTTAGAAAAAACTTTAAAAAATACTGAAATATGTATTTATACTGAAAACTCACCCATGTATATGTTGAAAATAAAACACAAGGCAACTCTGTTTGGCAACTGCCCTTTTAATTTAGAAGTTACTTGCTACAGCACAATATATATTACAGAATGAAAAATGTGAGAAAAACAGTTTAAATATAGTTTTCTTCTTACAATCACACCAACAAACACATAATAAAATAACTAAGTGGTTTTAAACACTACATACAGTGTATCAGGAACAAATGGAGGTATTGATAACACAAAATTGGGGACAAACATGGGGAAAGAAAAACATTTGAGGCATGTCGTGGCAAAACTGGGCTTTAAGCATGTGCGTGAAGTGTCGTTCCGGATTAACCTGTGCGGTCCGCACCGGCTAATCCAGGACGGCACTTTCCTCCTACGGTGGATGTATGTTTAAAGGAGAGACTTCATTGAAACGGACAATACCATAAAAGCGGAAAGTGCCGTCCTGGCTTAGCCTAAGCGGACTGCACAGGCTAATCCGTGAGGACACTACACACATGCATTAAGCCCAGGTTTCTCACGGCATGCCTCATTGAACTAGTTTTTTTTTTTTAAATGAGACATTGAATGCATACATTTATGGTAGCTTTTCACCTCAGCATATTCCTTTGTTACACAGCCTACTAACTAAGCTTTCAATGTTTTATAACAATATTATAACAATTTGATAACAATTCAACTCTAAATTGTTTTCAATAAAAACAAAACATGTATAAGTAATATTTTGTTAAGACTCAAATTAATATAACATCACCTTGACACTACTAATAACTAGAGTAACAATAAATACTGTGCAGAAATAACATAATGATTACAATACTTTCTTCCATAATTCTCTTTTTAACATGACAGAAAAAAATTATATAACAACATTCTACAATTAAAAAACACTTAAGAATGGCATAAATTAAGAATGGCTTTAAAAAGATCAAGCTATTTCAACAGGGGTTTAATGAACATCATAGGGGTGCTTGAAGTGAGGCTATCTACATGGACATTACAGCTCAAGAGAACGCATGTTCATTCTAATATGACATGTGCAGTTTTCTATAAACAAAGAAGAACATTTCTATTGTAGAATTGCCAATAAACAACTCAAAAAAGTACTTCCGCATCTGTAAAATATCGTTCGCATTGTAATTGCAGAATAGATTGTCAGGTCATGTTGAAATCTAAATAATTTTTGCTTTATCATTGTTTATCTGGAAATAAACAATGATATTTCATTCAGATGCGTGTATGTTAAACCACTCAGACTAATGCCCTCATGGTTTAATCCTGCATCAGAACTCAAAATTGTTGTTTATTTACAACTCAATATCGAAAATAATGTTTAACTCACTATCTCTTTTTGCCAAGTACATAGGTAAAATTGTATTAAAACTGTCAATTAAGCCATGCTGTAGCTATATAGATACTAACATTTGTATCTAAGTTAACTGTAACAAAACCGTGAATTAAATCAAAATAAAAAGCCAGTTTAAAAGTCTGTTGTTTTGAGATAAGGTTTCAGGCTTTGAATAATTTTTAGTGTTTTTTTCCCCATTAATAATACCACCGCCCCCCCCCCCCCCCCCTGTTTAATAAAATAATGTAAAAATATTCTGTCCAATAAAAAAACATAAACTGGTACAACAGGTTTGAAAGGCATCTTCTGATGAAATCGTGAATGTAATTTGTAGTCATAAATAGGCGTGTTGTTGGAAAAACGGGCTTAATGCATTAGCGTAAAGTGCCATCCCAGATTAGCCTGTGCAGTTCGCACAGGCTAATCCAGGATGACACTTTCCGCCTACAGTGAATTTATGTTTAGAACAGACTTCCTTGAAACAGAAAATACCATAAAAGCGGAAAGTCCGCACAGGCTTATCAGGGACGACACTTGACGCACATGCATTAAGCCCAGTTTCCCACGACGCCTCACTGAAACAGAAAATACCATAAAAGCGGAAAGTGCCGTCCCGGATTCGCCTGTGCGGACTGCACAGGATGTCTGGGACGACACTATACGCACATGCATTAAGCCCGGTTTTCCCACGACACGACTCATATACTTTTTATAAACTAAACTCTACAACAATATTTTTATGTACGTGTATTCAAATGGTATCAAAGATCATGAATTTTTATTCTAATGGTTTCAGTGGCATACATACCTTAACTGTTGGAATAAATCTTGCACTACTGGTTTTTAAACTGTAACAATTTAAACTCAAAATGTTACGTTCGACTTTATTCCCATTAAACATTTCAATTGACTTTCATTCTGAGGAATAATCGACGCCCTATAAGTACTCGAACATTATAACCTGTGATCAACAAAGAAACATATGATAAGAATTTAAGTTAAAAGGGCATATCAACGTCAAATACGGTACAATATTTTCAGAAATAAAATTATATTTTAAGAAGTATTTATTAAATGTCTGATTAACACATTGGTCTCGTTTCTATAAACAAACAGTAAAATATTGTTTCTTATAACTAAACAAAGTTGTCACCGTGACACTTTTAGCAGGCGCGGGAAAATTATTTGAAGTAGTAAAATCAATATGAATGAAATGCACATGAAGCATGCACACTATTGATAACTGTACTGTAGTGTGGGGGAGTTTTCATTGAAGTGCGCAATTTTATAGGTGTGAGTTCGAATCCTGCTGGAACCGTGTATCCAAAAACAAATTGTTGGCTTTGTATATAATTGTTTCTTGACGATTTCATTAATATATTATTGCTACTAGAAAAATAGATTCGTGAAAAATGGGAATATGCCTGGTTTACAGGAAATACCATCGATATGCCCCTTTAACAGTTTCTGGAAAATACATCTTCATTATTTAAATGTATTAAGTTTTGTCTGCTGCCAAAGAACAAGAATATGAACATTTTGTTGATTTACAAGATACAAGATATACATGTCTAAATAAAGATAAACATTTCAAAAGCATCTACTTTAGAAACGACTGAAATGTACAAGAGCCAGTGTTAACGTTTCAAAGCGTGAAAACTGTAAATGGTTCCCAAACATGGAATACTTTTTATAAAATATAGGAAGAATACTGCTACCCTTTCAAACTATATATCTTAATAATTTACTCTTGGCTGATTCGATTTTTATGAATGTACACATTGGAGGCTCAGTTAAAAAAAAAAGATTTAACTCCTAATTTTTTACATTTCCTTTAAAAATATTCTGCAAAGCCATGAAATTATTATAACCAATTTCATCTGGCAGAACACATAAATGTTGAAATGTTGCATTCAGAAATGTTACAATACAATCTGTACACAAAGTTGAAACAAAACATTCCCCAAATATCAGCTTGCCCTTTTCTGCTCAAAAATATGTATTGCAATGAAGCAATTAGAATACGATCATATAATGGGCTACATGTACGCATAAACAGCTAGGACAATATCGAAGGACAGCACATCCACACGGCGTTTATGTCCGTCCTTCAAGTGTGAGAGTGTCTTGTGGACACAGTCTCAAGTCTTCCAATGTATTATTGGTATCTTCTTCTGACAACTGAAATACATATATAAAACTTCACTAAAGGTAAATTAATTTATTTTATGCTAAGTAGTAAAATATAGGGAAATATCAGTGAGATATATCCCTTTATCATGCCACTATGCTGATATCGGCCTGATACAAAGGTGCCTGATATATTTTTTTATATCAGGTCAGTAGCGTTTATATCAGTCAATGTTTTGAGGTACATCGTAGTATTCGGAATCAATTATAAAGTCAACCGTTTCAGTAAAAATAAATCAGATTAGGCAAGCCTCGCCATTATATTATTCTAAGCCTCACCTGATATATTACACAATACCAGCCAGTAATCTGTTTTCTCTATATATCACTCACTGTGCTGGACTACTTTTTTTTAATGTCAAAAAAATACTCAACAGCATAAAAGAAAATGTGTTTGTTTTCGGTGTGATAAACGTTATATCATCACTGGGAAGGCAGATAATTTACTTATTTTCACTCGTGCAAGCACTAGTGAAAATATTAATTGTCTCCCTTTTCAGTGATGATAATGCGTTATCACACCAAAAACAAAGAAATATCCTCTATATATTACATAAATTTCATTTAAGATAAATGAAGAAACCAAAATAAAACTTCAGTAAGGGTGAGTGTATCAACAAATGTAAAACTTCAGTTAAGGTAATTGAATAAACAAACAAACTACTTCAAAGTTTAAATTAATAAAAAAATAAAACTTCATTCAGGTTAAACATATGAACAAATATACAACTTTAGTAAAGGAAAATGTAAAAACATGAAAAAATACTACAAACTTCCGTTACCACTTTAACAAGCTATATTAAAACTTTAGTACCAATAAATGTTTCAGCAATAAATACAAAATTTGAGTTCAAATGAGCAGAAAAGTGAAATAAGAATCCAGGTGTATATTTCTGCAGAAAATCAATTTCGTTATATTTTTGGGTTACAATAACATCTTCAGGAGTCGATCATATTAGGAATAACAGCACTGACTTACATCTCTTCTTGGGTAGGTGGTCAAAAGTTTATAATCGGACAGGTGAAAGCCCTTTGAAGTGATGAAGTTCATGACGACTCTGAGTTCGTTACGGCCGTAAAACCTGCGTAACAACATTTCACGGTCCGGTGTCCGTATTCTTAGCGTGCACGTGACCTCTGTACAACCCTCCGGTGGCTCATCTGGAACCTGTTGTGCTAATTGTTCTTCTATCATCTAAAATTAGAAACAACATCTGGAACCTGTTGTGCTAATCATTCTTCTATCATATAAAATTAGAAACAACATCTGGAACCTGTTGTGCTAATTGTTCTTCTATCATCTAAAATTAGAAACAACATCTGGAACCTGTTGTGCTAATTGTTCTTCTATCATCTAAAATTAGAAACAACATCTGGAACCTGTTGTGCTAATTGTTCTTCTATCATCTAAAATTAGAAACAAAATGGATTATTGAAACAAATCTTGAGCTATCACTACACTGCTTTGACACAGACAATGACCTTTAATTCTTACTTTGACATTTGACAGACAAGCATGGTATGTCATGTATGTGACACACAATGTGGTCAAGGGGAATAACAATCTGAAGAAATATGAAAATCCCACACTGATTTGTATTAAATAAAACTTTTTACTACAAATCCAAAACTCCACGAACGAATTTGTTAACACATTGTTGATTATTATTTTTTTTTTATATTCACGATCTTGATTTTAGTAGATTGTTAATCACACTAAAATGTAATTTTTTCATTATTAAGATGAATTTTTGACGATGTATTTTTAAATTTCTGTTGTTTTAAAACAATATAATTATCACAATAATTTTTTATATAGATAAAAATAAAATGGTCATCAAGAAATAATTTAACCCACCTTTTCTAAAGATGAACAAGTCCTAAGAATATTTGTTGTTTTATAAAACTAAAGTCTAAAACGTAACCTTTTTATTCTAAAGATTCCTCAAAATCTAGATTTCAATGTATTTCTAATCAAGTGAGATGTAACCTTTTTCTTCTCCTCCTCCGTCCTCTGTCTCCTTGCCTCCTCCTCCTGTCTGGCCCTCTCCCTCCTCTCCTGGTCCCACTGACGTCTCTCCTCCTCCTGGCGGGCCTCTTGCTGTAAAGCACCAAGATAATCACTAACACTATCACTAGGTTCCATTGACACTAAGAAGCAAGACTTAGTGCCATCACTATCAGGTGACATATGCTCCTGAAGTAATGCACTTTCAGTAAGCGCCACATCGACACCAAAATGAATCTTTGTAAATATTAAAGTTACCTCAGTCAAAATGGCTGCTCTGGAATAACTTAAATGAAGAACTTTAACTCAAATTTAAGAGTTAAATAAAGGGGCATAAATATGCCAAAATACAAAACAGAGTTATGGAGGTTGCTTTCCTCGTTGGAGACTTTGATAGTAAATAAGTATTTTAAGTTTCAAGTAAATACTTTTGATAGTATTCAAGCTATCGGACTTAATGAAAAACTTGAAACAAAATTTCTAAGTTAAAAAAGCGCATAAATCAGGCGTAATAAGAAAACACATTGATGCAAAGCATCAAAGGGTGCCGTAATATGTCTATGAAGGAAGCAAATGATTTCTATATCATTTTACAAATAAGTGTTCAGCGACATATAACAAAAGACGACTAAGTTTACTCTAGGTCACAAACCTTTATATATTTACAATTTTATATTGTAATATTTCTAAACAGCCGAGTCCCATTGATCACGAACAAGCAAAGAATAAAAAAAATATATATTTCATTTCGAAAACGGACATTACTAAAATAATGATTATGAACGTATAAAATGAATGCTTCAGCATCAGAACCGATATGTGCAGATTGGTTTCTCACCTTTCTCCTATCCGCCTCCAGGGACTGTTGGTATGCCACGTCTTGTTCATTGCGAATGCTCTCCCTTGCCTCGCGCTCAGTCTAAAACACAAGCAACAGAGTAATATCATCATGGGTGCATTAATGAAATGAACCCCAGCCAACAAATTTGCTTGATTTAGACTGTGGAATACAGCAAACACAAGCGATATAGTGTAGTCATTTTGTTGATTTTCATGACATTATTTGTTTGTTTTTTAATTTATTTTTTTAGCTTTCTTTCCTTTATTTTCAAAGCAATGGTAGAAAATGAAAACATAATTCTAACTGAGCGATAAAAAGCAACCGCTTACCAAACATGTATATGGTTTGATACACATTGTAAAACAAATGAGGCGTATTGTGGGAAAACCGGGCTTGGCTCAACGCATGTGCGTAAAGTGTCGTCCCATATTAGCCTGTGCAGTCCGATTAGCCTGTGCAGTCCGCACAGGCTAATCCAGGACGGCACTTTCCGCTTTATGGTATTTTCTGTTTCAAGGAAGTCTCTTCTAAACATAAATTTACTGTAGGCGGAAAGTGCAGTCCCAGATAAGCCTGTGCGGACTGCATAGGCTAATCCAGTACGGCACTTTACACACATGCCCAGTGTTCCCATGACACGCTTCAAATGTATATATATGGTCTGCAGTACCTCTTCCACAATGTCTTTCTCTTGTTGTTGGTGGAACACCTCCACGTCTTGAAGAAGCTTTGACATCAGTTCGTCAACTGTTACATCACCTGAAATGTGATCAAAAGCATCTATTGAACCTATTGCTTGTAGAATTAGAATAAATGAAATTAACAACAAATAATAAATATCTCAAATTGTTCTTTTCTATAAAACTATAAAAATTATCAAATCTGTTTCAACAAAAAAAATCTACATTGAAGAGCCCTTCATAATCTTATATTTAAAACAAAATGAGGCATGCCGTGGGAAAATCGGACTGAATGCATGTGCGTCAAGTGTCATCCCGGATTAGTCTGGGCAGTCAGCACAGGATAATACGGGATTGCACTTTCCGCCTGCAGTGGATTTATGTTTAAAAGAGACTTCCTTGAAACAGAAAATACCATAAAAGCGGAAAGTGTCGTCCCGGATCAGCATATGTGCACTGGCATTAAGCCCAGTTTTCCCATGACATGCCCCAAACAGAGTATAAAACATATTTAATTCTGTACCTCTGATGACATCTACGACCTCATTGGTTGCCCGAGCCCGTGAAATGATGAGAACCACTGGCAGGTTATCTGGTTTGTAAAAACGAATCTGATTGGCTGCCACGCTGCCAAAATGTCTTGTTGCCATATTGATCAATCTGCAACATACAAATAGCATTTTTAAAGTGGCATTCTTCTGAATAAGATAACCAGATACATGCATCCAAATCATCTGCATTAAAAAGTTAATCTTTAGTTAATCAACTCAACTCAATTCAAATATATTGCACATATAGGCCTTCGGCCCAAAATACAGCATATATACAAAAAATATGAAAAGCACCTTGCAATTTTTTATATAAACAGCAAATATTCGTAGTTTCGATATGATAAACGATGAGAGCATGTACATGTATAAATATTTACATTTTTTAAAAATGTTACTTTTCAATTTCATTCATTAATTTAAAAATGTAAAAAGCCATTAGTTTAATAGATTCAAAATCCTCAGTTTTCACCAAATTAATAAACGACATTTGATCTCTCTGACCACTATACCAATTAAACAAATGGTTCATTCTTATTTATTTGTAAAGCGGACATTCGAAGAAAGCATGGAACTCATTCTCAACAATACTTAAATCAAAACATGTTAAGCAGTGGAAACACAGTCTTTCTTCGCGATTTACATTGAAGTGACGCCCGAGCTCAATATTTAGTTTATGGTTCGAACATCTAAAACGCATTAAAGATCGCCTTAATTTAAAAGACAAATCAATGGACAAATATTTTTCTGGATTTAAATTGCTTGTAGGTATTGCAACGCGCTGAAATTTCTATATCGTTATGCCCATTTTGGGTCATACAATTAACGATGCGCTGTTTAAAACTGTGTATGAATAGATTAATGACTCCAATATCCTGTGCTACCCAACTATATCCAAAACCAAATTTAAAAAGCAGATCCTTAATATAAGTTGACCATGTATGCCTTCCCATATCGTCTAGTGATTTTTATCATTTTATAGCAATTAGCAGGATATCTGTGATTTGTAGTGATGGCAAACCTATTCGAATATTTGAATATTCGATTGAATGATAGCCATTCGAATAGTAAAAAATTCGAATACTCGCAAATTTGTATTGCGTTTTAAAAACCAATAATTTCCTGATTGTAAGAAGTATTTTCTGTCAACTTAAATTTCACCAGTAGATACCAAATACAGTGTGTTCAATATTATGGCCCCGTGTCACGTGTCAGACTGATGGATAATGAATACACGGGACCGTGTCAGTCGCCACCCGCGTTTGGTCGCCAGAAATACACAATTACATAAGACAGTAGGAAACCATAGCTGTTAATTGATAATTACAACTTGCGTTAAGACTTGTGAAAGGAGTAACAACAAATAAATTACAGAAGTGCGTTCACACATTTAGCAGTCAACATTGCTCAAATTTGCTGATAAACTATGCTTATCGCAGCGTTTCCATACTGATAAAAATGTGTAGTGTTATAAAAACGTTTTTGATTAAAAGAACAATGAAAATGGGTTATGTTGTTGTTTATGCTTTTATACTATGCATGCTGTGAGTAATTTGGAAGCGCAATTTGTTAATAAAAATACAACAGTACTGACCAATCAGCACAACAATGTCATACAAGACTCATGATTATGTCATTGGCAGTTGGGCCACAAAGTTCAATATAGTATATACGAATCTATGCGAATAGTCGAATATCCAATTGAATGAAAAGGCGAATATTCGAATACCGATTTTGGTATTCGATGCCATCCCTATTGATTTTGCATCTTTAATAATCGTCCCCAGTATCTGACACATTTTGTGTAACAGTTAATATATAGGGGCAAACGGCCACATTGGCCTAGTACCATACTGGAATTTACAGTACATTTAATGCCTAGAAAATATTTACAGAATTCTATTTGAGATCTTTCAATAATTTCACAGTAGGCAGTATCCCAGATTTCTGCTCCAAAAATTAATATTGGAACGACTATGGAGTCAAACAACTTAAATGTCTCAGTATGTGAGAACCATCAGAAGTAACCGTATGGTTTTTGGTATTGTCTAATGGGAAATGCCGCTTTACGTGCCTGTGCTGCTAATTTTGTTTAAGCGGCTGTCCATGACAGTTTAGAGGTAAATAACAAACCCATGGGTTTATAAACATTTACAATTTTTACATGTTGGCCATTTAAAAACCAATTTTCATAATGACAGAGCGGCCCGCCTTTTGTCGGTTTTATCTAAATTAACTTGCATTCCCGTATCTTGACAGCTTGCGTTAGCGTTAAGTTGCAACTGTAAATTATTTGCCGTGTCAGCACAATTTGCTACGTCATCGGCATACATTAAACAATATATGACTGGAACCTCGTTTGTTATAAAAATGCAGTTTCTACATTTAATCTTGAGATAAGTCACTAAATCATTTATATACCGGGACAATATGATCGGAGAGTTTAAGTCCCCTTGTCTGGTACCAACGTTACAGGTAAACGGATGTCATTCGTTTATTCCCCATAAATGTAGAAACAACACAGATACTTTTCCCCTACCAGGGCCCCGAAGCCAGTCCCCCAATCTCAAAAGAAGCCCTTAAACACTGCTGGTACCTAGCCGAATTCGTCTCGAGGGTCATATCCCAGGCCCACGTGAGGAAGTTGGAAGTGATGAAGTTCACGATGCCATCGTTGCACAAGGTCTGGGAGCAAAACACATGGGAAAAGATGCTGCTGTCATGGTGGAGATAAATGGCTAACAACTTCCTCTGAAACGGACCAGTTTTGATTTTAAGTTCTTATAAACTTAATAAATCAATGACAACTGACATACTATGAAGAAAGTTGAAACAAGCGAAGTCACAGTAAATTATAAAAAATTCTGAAAATCAGGGGATACAATTTTTTTTTTTCAAACTTGGACGCTAAAAATGTTAAATGAAAGATCACAAGTCTATTATATGGCTGACTCATGGACGACATCTGATTGACAATGCCGTTAGCCATTCAGAAAGCCTGTTTTGTTTGTTTGTTTGTTTGTTTGGATTTTTCACCCTTTTTAACAGTATTTTAGTCATATCACGGTGGTCAGTTAACCTACTCACACTTTACCTGGGCAAGCTTAGGCAATCTAAGCTTACCAGTACTAAGTGCACATACTTATGCCAGTAACTGACAACTGCCCTACTTGAATCAGAGGTAGGGGAGAATGGCTGTAGAAATAATTTCATGACCAATCCCCACACAAGTTATGTGGCCGAGCTGGGGTTTGAACTCACGACCCCCGGATTGACAGTCTAGCGCTCTACCAATTGAGCTAGCCGGGCCCGGCTAGGACTTCATTGTTTAACGGAGATGTTTTGTAAAAAAACAATTTAAGGTGTGTTGTGGGAAAACCGGGCTTAATACATGTGCGTCAAGTGTCGTCCCGGATTAGCCTGTGCAGTCCCACTATGCGCCTCTTTTGTATCCTGTAAACTGTGATCGTCAGAGATGGACCTGAGTAGGCGTGGTTATTAGTCCAATAGCTATTGGTGCCGGTTTCAAAATAACGCTTTTTCTTCATTAGGGCTGTTCCAGGAAAAAAGGCAAGGGGAGGGGGCGGAACGCCAGTCCAAAATTGGCTACTACCAACACAACTTTGTTTTTCTTCAAGTCATTGATAATCCGTTTTATCCCCTCTATCACCCCCACCCACCGAATTTTAATACATCGGCGTTCCACCCCCTCATCACCTTTTTTTCCTGGAACAGCCCGTAAAAACTGTCATTTGCAGAGGTATTATTAAAATCATTAAATCCCAATATAAATGCACAAAGACAGGATTTCATGATTATATATAATATATCTTTAGCAAACATGTTAATTTGATCCAGAATCTTTGTGCATGCCATTCTAAAGTCTGATCTTAAAATATATGGCTCAAGTACATCTCTACCCCGAAAATCAGGCTCAATTTGTTGTGTGAAGACTGGGCCATGGCTGGTATTCACAAAGCATCGTAAGTGATTTCTTAAATATTTTCTTACTTTATTTAAGTGCAAAATTTGAATGCATTGTATGTCTTTACCTAATAAACAGGTGCATTATTATGTTGTTGATATTCCTTAAATCAAACTTTTCATAATGATGCTATTTAAAGTGTGACTTTGTGCTAAACTGTTCCTTTATGGAAATTATACTGATGAGGAAATTTCCAAATATAAGGAGAAGGATCAAATGAGGCGTGTCGTGAAAAACCCCGGCTTAATTCATGTGCTTAAAAGTCCGCACAGGCTCATCCGGGATGACACTTTCTGCCTACAGTGGATTTATGTTAAGACGAGACTTCCTTGAAACAGAAAATACCATAAAAGTGGAAAGTGCCATCCTGGATTAGCCTGTGAGGACCCTTTAAGCATGTGCATTACACATGGGTTTCTCACGACACGCCTCAAATTTAACTTAAGATGCTTTGTGAATACCGCCCGTGATGATAAGGTGGACATTTTATTCACAAGGTGAATACCTCTTTGGCGCTGCACAGGAGTGCATCCCTGATTGCATTGTCCAGACTTCCCACATAGAACACAGGGTGGCATTCCCCATACCTAGGAAGGAAGCAAGACTCTGTGTTTTAAAAAACACACATGCCCCTGGCTGGTGCTGGATAGCCCATTTCTTCGTCCAAATTTGGTCTAGGTCAAGGTCAAAGTGTGGTTGGGTGATATGGGTGGATTGAAAACGGACATAAGTAACAAATGTGTAAATATCCAAGTGTTGTAGTAAGCGGTGATTGTGCTAGACGAAATGGTAAAATCTATTTAAACAAGAAATGGCAATTTTGAATTATTATAAGTCCAAATTTGGTCAAGGTCAAAGTGAGGTTGTATGATATGGAAGGATTGGGTATGGTCATAAGCAACAACTGTGTAAGTATCCAAGTATTGTAGCAAGCGGTGTTGGTGCTAGACGAAACAGTAAAATCTAGTTAACCAAGAAACAGCCCATTTGAATTATTCTAAGTGCAAATTAGGTCACGGTCAAGGTCAAAGTGAGGTTGGGTGATATGGGTGGATAGAAAGTGGTCATACGCAACAACTGTGTAATTATCAAGTGTTGTAGTAAGCGGTGTTGGTGCGGTAAAAGACAAAACGGTAAAATCTACTTAACCTTGTCACGGACGGACGGACAGGACAATCACTATATGCCTCCCGCATCAAGATGCCGGGGGCATAAAAACATAGGTAATAATAAACATATTGATTGGCAATAAAGGAAAGTATTGCACAAGTGAAACAAACATATTTAACCATTTACTGAGTTAGTTTATGCTAGTTTATGCTACTCAGTCTGATCCAAGTTGACACACATAAGACCTGTGTAATGCATGAAAAATTGGGAAGTAATTACTGTGTCACTCGGCATCAGCTATCAGTTGAACATGCACTCGGACTGACGCAACGGAAATTTGAGGCAGGAAATCAGCTACCATGCACTCTGCGTAACTCTGGGTAAATTATGCAACTTGAAAATTCTGACTCCCAGATGGCTAGAAAACTATTTCTTTCTTTTGAGCTATACTGCATCAAATATATGAGGACAAGTGCTGCTACTATCAGGTGACATAAGCCCCTGAATGCACTGTCAGTAAGTGTCACCTTTGACTCCAAAACGAATCTTTGTAAATAAAAGTGAATGAAAAAGGTTAACTTAATTATTTCAGTCAAAATGGCTGCTGAAAAAACTTATGAAAAACTTAAACCCGAATTTCTATGTTTAATCTGTCAAAACACAAAGCAGAGTATTTTAATTCTCAAGTAAATACCTTCAATAGTTTTCAAAATATTGGACATTGTGAAAAACATTTACCAACATTTCTAAGTTATAAAAGGGGCATAAATCTGTCATAATGCAAAACAGAGTTCAAGTAAATACCTTTCATAGTATTCAAGATATTTGACATTAAAACAAATTTATCCTTAGCTGGAGAGACTAACGGACGGACAGATGGACAGACGGACAGTTCGATTTTAATATGCCCTCCTTCGGGGGCATAATAATGATGAACAGAAGTTAAAACCACAAAAAAAAAACAAGTTTACAGCTGCAGCCAAAAAAATATTGGCAGAGCAGAGCAAAGAATTTGTATTATAATATTTGTATGTTATGTAATCAAAAACGAACATTTACTTAAAGAATGCTGAATACTGGTAACTGTCTCAATCTTAGATTGGTTGCAAACATACACACCTAGAAACCAAATTTAAAATGAATTTAATCTAAATATGAATGAACATAAGTTAATAACATGTGGCTATATGTACATTGGCCTACATGTACATTGGCCTACATGTACATTGGCCTACATGTACATTGTCCTATATGTACATTGGCCTACATGTACATTGGCCTACATGTACATTGGCCTACATGTACATTGGCCTATATGTACATTGGCCTACATGTACATTGGCCTACATGTACATTGGCCTGCATGGACATTGGCCTGCATGTACATTGGCCTACATGTACATTGGCCTACATGTAAACTGGTCTACATGTACATTGGCCTACATGTACACTGACCTACATGTACACTGGCCTACATGTACACTGGCCTACATGTACATTGGCCTACATGTACATTGGCCTACATGTACACTGGCCTACATGTACATTGGCCTACTATTTGTCTCCTTTTCTTAATAAGACTGGCTACATGTACATTGGCCTACATGTACACTGGCCTACATGTACATTGGCCTACATGTACACTGGCCTACATGTACATTGGCCTACATGTACACTGGCCTACATGTACACTGGCCTACAAGTACACTGGCCTACATGTACACTGGCCTACATATACACTGGCCTACATGTACACTGGCCTACATGTACACTGGCCAACATGTACACTGGCCTACATGTACACCCCCTTAATGTACACCGGCCTACATGTACATTGGCCTACATGTACACTGGCCTACATGTACATTGGCCTACATGTACACTGGCCTACATGTACAATGACCTACATGTACATTGGCCTACATGTACACTGGCCTACATGTACACTGACCTACATGTACATTGGCCTACATGTACACTGGCCTACATGTACACTGGCCTACATGTACATTGGCCTACATGTTAACTGGCCTACATGTACACTGACCTACATGTACATTGGCCTACATGTACACTGGCCTACATGTACACTGGCCTACATGTACATTGGCCTACATGTACACTGGCCTACATGTACACTGGCCTACATGTACACTGGCCTACATGTACACTGGCCTACATGTACACTGACCTACATGTACACTGGTCTACATGTACACTGGCCTACATGTACAATGACCTACATGTACACTGGCCTACATGTACACTGGCCTACATGTACACTGACCTACATGTACACTGGCCTACATGTACACTGGCCTACATGTACATTGGCCTACATATACACTGTCCTACATGTACACTGACCTACATGTACACTGGTCTACATGTACACTGGCTACATGTACATTGGCCTACATGTACACTGGCCTACATGTACACTGGCCTACATGTACATTGGCCTACATGTACACTGGCCTACATGTACATTGTCCTACATGTACATTGGCCTACATGTACACTGGCCTACATGTACATTGGCCTACTATTTTGCTCCTTTTCATAATAAGACTGGCTACATGTACATTGTATCCCAAAACTTCTTTAAGTGTTATAATAAAGCTGTCTACATGTAAACTGGATCTGAATCTGAATCCTCTAAGTGCCATGTAAGTTTCATAAAAGATGCTCTATAATGTAACAGGGCTCAAATGTGGACTCGCATACTCGCAAAGTGCGAGTAAAAAATAGAAAAAAAAAAATGCCAGTAATTTTTTTCCAAACTTGCACTATTTTGCGATTTGCAAAATATCTGTGGCCAATAGTGGATGTAACTTGTGTTGTTTTATGGAGAAAGGAAATTCACTAGTATTCTTGAAAAGTTAGACAAATATAATAAAACACTGGTACATATTTTGGGGTAATCATTCAACCTGAAGTAAGTATGACTTTTTGTAAGTTAAATTTGTCATAGTGTTAGTTAACACAAAAGTAATTTGCAAAATATTACAAGTGTGTTTTATGAGCGATTTCTAACCCTGTGTCAGCACTGTATACGTGTCATGGGAATACCGGGCTTAATTCATGTGCGTAAAGTGTCGTCCCGGATCAGCCTGTGCAGTCTGCACAGGCTGATTAGGGAAGACACTTTTTGCTTTAATGGTATTTTCTGTTTCTTCTAAACATGTTTAGTCTCTTCTAAACATAAATCCACTGTAGGCGGAAAGTGTCGTCCCGGATTAGCCTGTGCAGAGTGAACAGGCTGATCCGGGACGACGCTTTACGCGCATGCATTAAACCTGGTTTTCCCACGACACGCCTCACATAATAATATGTAGTCACTCACCTCTCACGGAACTCGTGTGTGAAATGTTCCAGTGCTTCTGTCTCATCCTTCACTGTCTCTGGAACTGAAAACATTGATAAATACTTACGTTTTCACGAACGTCAATCATATGCAAATAAATCTAGAGTTTATCTAATCTAGAGTTTTATCTAATCTAGAGTTTTATCTAATCTAGAGTTTTATCTAATCTAGAGGTTTATCTAATCATTGTACTCAAATAGGTTTGCAGTTAAACACAAAAGAGCATGCAATAAAGCTTTTAAATAATTTTTTATAATTGATGAATTGAAATTTAACAATAGCTGGGAAGGAGTTTAGATATAGGCGGCAAAACAACATTGAGTGACCTAAAAGACAATGACAAAAAAGGGAAATAAAGACGTTTCTTTTTTTTAGAAACAATGTAATTGTAGGGAAAAACATATGTGGCGCGTCGTGAGAAAACCGGTCTTAATGCATGTGCGTAAAGTGTCGTCCCGGATCAGCCTGTGCAGTCCACACAGGCTAATCCGGACCGGCACTTTCCACCTACAGTGTATTTATGTTTAGAAGAGACTTCCTTGAAACAGAAAATACCATAAAAGCGGAAAGTGCCATCCCGGATTAGCCTGTGCGGACTGCACAGGCTAATCCGGGATGACACTTTACGCACATGCATTAAGACCGGTTTTCTCACGATGCGCCACATATAAATTCTTTAAGTGTTATCATGTACGAGACAAATACAATAGGGTAAAGGAATAATAAATGATACACTCTTCAATATTTTACAAAACAATTAAATATTTAAACTGTTGCCAAATGAGAAAATGAGCTTGAATGTTCTTTACAATATGGGGCAGAAAAGATGAAACAAAATTCAATTACAACCAGCTGGAAAAACACTGTACTTTTTCTCTGGACCTAAATGGGTGTCTTTAAAATCCTCCCTGTATTTATAATGGCTTGATTGTAACATATTTTCGGAGTTAATGAATTTGAAAAATTACAGTCTAGATGTTTTTTTGTTTTTTTTAATTGGATGTTTCGCCGTTTTTAAAAGTATTTCAGTCATATCACAGCGGTCAGTTAATCTACTCACACTTTTCCTGGGCAAGCTTAGCCGATCTAAGCGGTTTACCAGTACTAAGTGCACATAGCTATGCCAGTAACTGACATCTGCCATACTTGTCATGACCAATCCCCACACAAATGATGTGACCAGGCTGGGGTTCAAACTCACGATCCCCGGATTGACAATCTAGCACTCTACCAACTGAGCTAGACGGTCAAGTAGAGTAACCTTTAATTTTGGGGAAAAATGTTCTTTTTACGACATCCAACTATTGAAAATGGATAACACGTTTAACAGTTACCCTGTTTTACACAAAAGAGCATGTGGCAAAATTGTTCATGAAGGCTCTATGAATGGGAATTAATCTGTTAACAACAGCTTGGGAGGGGTTTAAAACATAAGTGGCAAAAACAGGACAGGTTTTCATCAACTTTTGAAATCTGGAACTTTTAACTTCCTAGCCTTTGATTTTGTAAGTTTTGCTCATAATATTTGGAAGTTTTGACAGTATTGAGGGACATAAGACCGGAGCATTTCAGAAATGTAATTTAGTATAAACCTCAAGGTTTGTTCAAGATGATTTCTTTTTCATCAGGTGTTCACAACATGCCAAGTTAATCAGTTAAAGAGGTATACATTGAGATGAATCTAATTTTTCTTCTAACTTGTTCATCCTTACATGATGAAACTTCCATAACTGCGATTTTGGAAGTCCTGAAACTTCCATGGCTGCAATTTAGGAAGTCCTGAAACTTCCATGGCTGCAATTTTGGAAGTCCTGAAAATTCCATGGCTGCAATTTAGGAAGTCCTGTGACAAGAACTGGGAGTAAATTACTCCTAAACTTCCATTAATGCAAGCCCTGCTGAGGAATGGTAGTTTTTTTTTGTTTTGTTTTTTAAACTTCAAAGCCATGCATACTCAGCGGTGACTGCTTCCTGCTGGATCCACAGTGGTCCTCGTGCAAGGCGAACATGTCGTCATATCCCGGCGTGAGATCGTGAAGGTCGTCATCGTCTGCGTCGCTGTTCTCTAGCTCCATGGCAACCTCCTTTAGGCAGGCAAATTAGATGTTTAGTTCAAGTGTGCAGTGATTGTTTTCCCTAATTTAACAGGGTCCTGTAAAAGGACCCATTTCCAATGCCAAATATGACTTATTTTTCCCAACTTGAATGAAAAAATTCACAAATCTTAAGTGACAAAATCCTAAATACATTTGAAATGTGAATTTAAGTTGCAAATCATGTATGGCTATGGATCATCACCCGTAAAATACCAAGTTCAACCAATATGCCCCAGTAACACGAGTTTAAGTAATTCATTAAATATAAATGGGGCGTGTCGTGGGAAAGCCTGGCATAATGCATGTGCGTAAAGATTTGTAACGGATCAGCCTGTGCAGTGCTTTTATGGTATTTTCTGTTTCAAGGATGTCTCTTCTAAACATAAATCCGCTGTAGGCGGAAAGTGCCGTCCTGGATTAGCCTGTGCGGACTGCACTGGCTAATCTGGGACGACACTTTACGCATATGCATTAAGTCCGGTTTTCCCACAATGCGCCTCAAATGAAATTCTAAATTTGATGAGTACTGGACCCATTCCCAAAGCTCAGTGACTGGGAAAGGATTTTGCCATATGAGATAATTTCTCATCTCCACAAAAATACATGGGCTTTTAAATTTTTTTTATGGGATTTCCTCTGATTTTTATGGGATTTACAGCAATTACATTTTGTGAACATCTAACTGTTTCAATCAAGAAAAATACACCACGCAGACGCTCGCGCTTCGCGTTCAAGTTGTAATGAGTGTCTGTTGATATTGATTTTTAGATTACCGAATTAATTTTATGGATAAAATCCTACCGCATAGTGACAAAACTGCAAACCAGACCAAGCATTGTGTATTGTACAGCAGCGTTGTTGGAATCGTACTAAAAAATTTTGGTGCGACGTAAAATCGCATAGGTGGACATTTCTTTGCGATTTTTCTCAATTTTATGCGCAAATATCGCATTTCGCATGGGTTTCCCAGTCACTGAAAGCTGAGAAAAAAATCACGGTGTGCGACAATATTTGAAAGCCAATGACTACAAACTCTAATTCCATTGCAACCACATGAAGTCAGTGAAATTTGATGGTTATTTTATGTGTGACAATATTTGAAAGTCACTGATTACAAAATTTTAATTCCACTGCAACGTCCTGAAGTCAGGGAAATTCAATGCTTAGTTGATGTGTGACAATATTTGCAAGTCAATTATTACAACCTCTCAACTCCATTGCAACTTCCAACAGTGACGGAAATTAGATGCTTAGTTGATGTGTGATAGAAATCAGTTGATGGTTAGTAATTATTTGTGATACTATTTGAAAGTCAATGACTACATTTTTTACTTTACAGGTTTAATCAACGACTAAGATGATTACTACCTAAGTTACAGTTATAACACACCCTGCTTTATTAAACATACAACACACCGTCTTATATAACTTACAAACAACTTCATATACTGATATATGCAACATAAAATATCCATAAAACGTTAACATCTCACTTTAACAGAAAACAAACCACATTGCATACCATAAAATATCCTCCTTCAAATAAATAATAACATAACAAGAGGGCCATGATGGCCCAAGGCGCTCACCTGAGTGCGGGCAATGACAGAGAATAGCTCTGACATCTTAATTTCATTGCCTACAAAATGACCCACATAAAACAGATATCTTACTGTTGTTGATCTGCCAATCGACAGATGCAATACAGATGTCTGTCTTGCCTTCTTCTGTAGTTAACCTGGCAATCGACAGGTGCTTATACAGGTGCCTATCTGGCCTATTTCACCTGGTAATTGATAGAGGAAATGCAGATGCATTTACAGTCGAAACTGTAGGGAACAAGGCACATGCAATCAGTGATGTTTACCATCCTCAGTCGCACTTACATTACACAGAGTTTCATCAAATCTCTACAATCACATGAGGTTCAAACATCCAGCTGATTTCCATCTACGGCGTTTAGTTCCTTATTTTTACAGAACAATGATAAGGACAGCTGCAAGTGACAGCAATAAAGACACCTGTCAGTATTACGTTTACCATCGATCAGGACCAGTCAATCAAACAGATCATTGGTCTTTTAATTGTGTTTTGAGGTTGCATTAATGATAATTAGCTTACCAGTAAGCAGCTCCAACACTAAAACCAATTAACCAGTTACTGGAATACTATTTGTTGTCATCCCTAGTGAAAAATGAAGTCTCTATCCTGAACCTAGTCCATTTTTTGCATTTTTTTCACAAACCGGGGCCAATAACTCTGTTCTTTATAACCCAATCAGGGAAATTCCTTGATTTATAATGCGATCTTATGGCCATGCACAAACTGAGCAAGACTGACCACAATTTGATGAAAAATGAATTTTCTATGTTACAAAAAGTCAATTTTTTGCAAATTTTCTCATAAAGAGGGGGAATAACTAGTGTTTCTGGTTCTATCTGGCCCATCATTGCACCCAGATAAGATTCGATGGTCATACACAAACTGTGCAAGTTTAGTCAACAAGGAAGGAAAAGTTAATTCTCTATGGGGACTGACAGCCAATTTTTGACAAATTATGGATTTTTTTTCACAAACAAGGGGCCATAACTCAGGTCTTTCTAGGTCTGAACCTGCCCATATTGGACTTTGACTAAGACCTTAAGGTCAAAAACAAACAGTGGAAGTTTGGAGGCAATAAATGAAGTCTCTATACTCGACAGTGTGCATTTTTTTTCATTTCTTCTAACAAACAAGGGGCAATAACTCTGGAGTTTGTACACCAAGCTAGGCTGTTTTTGGATTATTTAAAATCTCATACACACACTTAGCAAGTTTGGCCATGTTCAGATGAAGAAATGAAGTCTGTATGTTGCACAAAGTCATTTTTGCAGTGTTTCTCATGAAAAGGGGGCAAAAACTCTGGTGTTCCAGGTCCGTCTGGCCCATTATCAAACCTATCCGAGATTTTATGGTCATACACAAACTGTGCAACATTGGTAAAGATTTAATGAAAAGTGAAGTATGTATTGCAACTACGGGCCCAACTGTTGACGCATTACGGACGATGGATGACGCAGGACAGTCCCCCAATACCAATAGCTAAAAAGTAAAAAATCCCTTTTCATATTAAATAAACAACTCACTATATGTATTCATCATCTCAATGAATTAACTTTAAATTAATTAATGATAATTAAACAAAACATTCCTGCAAATTAATTTTAATAAAGTGTTTAAGACTCTACCTGAGCGGTCCTCGGTTTGAACGCCATATTGGACTTGGTCAGCTCCAGAACGTGACTCGGGTAGGACAAACCCAGCGTACCTATCTGTCTCTGTAACACACACAACATAGTGAAAATATATATACATGGTATAAATTATAAAAGGTTACATTTGTTATAAATGCCCAAAAAGATTCTACAAGTATGTCATGTTCTTAATAGAGTTGTGTTATTGAGTTAAATACCAGTAAAGTTTTTTTTTTTTTTCCTTTTTCAGAATATCTTAAGATAAGTGTTCCTATGGCAACAACCGTCCTCAATATCAACCAAAACCAAAAATTAACCGGTTACTGAAATACTATTTTTTGCCATCCCTAGTGAAAAATCCTGAACCTAGTCCATTTTTTCCTTTTTTTTCACAAACAGTGAACTAACTAACTTGGTACTACTACCTCCCATAATAGCTATTCATTGGTAAATTGTGAACATATCAATAAAGACTAAATCTAACTTAAAAAAGTGTTAAAAGTTATGATACCAGTTTTGCGTGAGTGGAAAAATCTATTGCTCAAAACTTGTTTTATGGCAAACAGCAATTGTCAAACATGGACAAGTGATAAAATATTAGAAAACTTATTTTTGACACACCTGAGTCCTAATAATTTTAAAAACAGCAGAGACAGGCAATGGGATTTACCGAGTTAGTCGTGTTCTCTGGCCACCCCGTCCACACTTGGTGTCTCACGGGTATGTCCGAGACGTTGAACAAGTCTTGTTTTACCTCCTCCACCGTCTTGGTGCCCGCGAACTGCAGGCTCAGCTGTCTGTACTTGCTGGGGTCTTCTTTAATGGTGATCTTCAAGTTGTATGTCCGAGACAAGTTGTCACTCAAGCTGAAAGGAATAAATACATGCCAGGGTGGCGGAACCCCATTTTGACTTACGTGTCTGTTTTTGACAGATCATATATGCTGCATTTGTACAGTAAATATACCGTGAATTTTGGCATTATTTTACTTGTCCATACTCTGGATCAAGCTGGGCAATACGGACAACTGATTTCGCCATCTCTGGATCAAGCTGGGCAATACGGACAACTGATTTCCCCATCTCTGGATCAAGCTGGGCAATACGGACAACTGATTTCCCCATCTCTGGATCAAGCTGGGCAATACGGACAACTGATTTCGCCATCCCCGAGATGAAGTGGCCATTTGCTGATTTTAGTGCAAGATTTCTTTAAATTTTGTGCTAATGTACAACAACAAACGGGTTTATTACAACTCACCAATTTTAGCTCACTCTATTATCTCTACTAAGTAATATGATTAAAATATTATGACATCGTTTCCCTCAACCTGCATATTTCACTCATCGGAATGTTCCTCTCCCACTACATACCGATAGCATGAAAAAACTATTGCATTTGCAGATCTCTATAGCTTAAACACAGTCTTTGAAATTAACTTTAAAAAATTACTTACTATTCGGGCCAGTAATTTTAGAATTTTTACTTGCCCAAAACATTTTTTACAAGCGCAAACTTTTTTAAATTAAAAACTGCATAGAACCTTGTTGACATTTACGAAAATGATCTGGTTACTGTGAAATCATTATATAGTGATCAAGATAACGTTTATGAATGGCCATAACCTTAACATAATCGATTATAACACATCGGTCCGAAAGCATTACAAAAACGTGTAACGAGTAGGTGCGCGTTGTAAGAGTGTCAACAAATAGAATTTGTGTTATATGTTAAGAATTTGCTGCTACATATTTGTTTGCAAACGAAAGATTTCAGATCATGTTTACGTTTTGTTAAGTTTCTAAACAGATTTTTTTTTTAAATAACCGTTTTTTTTGGCCACAATATTTCACTAGCCAAGTGGGCGACCTACTTAGAATTTATTCTGTGCCCGACAATATTTTTACTTGCCATGGGTGAGCGGGCAAGTGCCAATTTCGACGACTGTAAACATTTGGAAAAGACACCCTTAAGCATCCTGTATGAATATTAATAAGTGTCCATTAAATAATATAATTTAGGAAGAGTTTAATTTGAAATACCTTTCACTGGTTTATGGTACACATTAAACAAAATAAGGGGCAAGAACTGTCAAATTTAAGAGTCACAGTTCTTGTACTGTGCACTTCCCTAAAACTTGTTCAATCATTAATCAAAATAAGATTGAATAGGCTATACCAGGAATGGAAATTAACAGTTGACCGTTCGCCCGAGGCTAGTAGGTTTCATGCTGGGCAATTGAATTTCAAAAGCCGGTAGTCCGCCCAGGCAACCAGCTTTTTCACAAAGCTGCACAATAATTGTACGGTATTTATCATTTCATTCACCCCTCTGGCATAAACTGGTCCCAGCCAATAAAATGGCATCTTACAAAACAACATCCAATGAAATTGATCATTATATTTTTTCTTCCAAAATGGCTGCGACCATGTAACACACTTGTTCATAACAATGTGGCAATTTATACCCAGCGTCTCACGCCCACAAGGGCAAATCACAGCCGAAAATAAAAGAAAGTACAATAGAGAATATGAACAATCGAAACGAAAACGCGAATTTCAACTAGGAAATTTTATTTGTAACGGGTAGCTCTTCGTTGAAAATTGATAGCATTAAGAAACATGAACAGTCTGATGGTCACAAGCGTGCTGCAGGTATAGAACTTGTAAAAAATAATTTTAGTTTTATAATTGAAAAAAGATAAAATTGTTGAAATAATTATATGTCAGATTGTTAGTTAAAATATAATTGCCAAAATCTTTCATGTACAACTTTATAATACAGATAAAATTAATTGGGCTCTGGGCTCGTAATTTTCTAGCTGGGCAACCAAATATCAGATGGTTGCCCAGACGGGCAACCAACCTATAAAAGTTAGTTCCCATCCCTGTATACTGCCACCGAAACCAAAACCAGTTGCCATGTTACATGTATTTGCAAGAAAACAAGTTTCAATGACCAACTTATTCAAAAGTGAGTTACAGTTCTGGTACTCTGCACTTACATGCAATTCAGGGCTTTCCTTAGACTTTGAATTTCAAGAGTCAATGACTCTTGGGGTCAAAATCAAATTCCCCAAGAGTCAGATATAAACCTTCAACAGTCGATACTTTATGGGTAGTTTCCAATCATTTTCCTTCTTTTTATTATTATTAGTATTAATTTTTTATTTTTGTTTATAATTTATTATTATTATAATTAATTAATTATTATTTTTCATTATCTTATATTATTTTCTTTTTAATTTATTTAAATTTTATCTTCTTATTATTATTGTTATATTATTATGTATTATTATTATCATTATTAGATCTATTATTATTAATACGTATTATTATTATTTATTATTATTATTATTATTTATGGAATTATTAAGTCGATTTTAGCTTATGTGTAACATACTAAAAATACCACTGACTTTTTTTATACGAAATCGCAAAGATCTATCATGTACAACGATAAAATATAGGCTTTCCTTCCTAAAAAAATATACGTAGTTACGGTCTGCAAATATTGTTTTACAGTTACAACGTATATTAATAAATTGCAATAAAATAATTCATCAAATGCTAAAGATCGCAAAGTTTTTGCACTACAAAAGTTTTATACAAAAAGAAGATTTCAAAGTTCTTGCACTACGAAGTTTTTATTCACAGATGACATGTATATATTTGGTAAAGCACATGGTCGATACACGCACGCTTTCCATGCGGGGAACGTGACGTCGTTTGTGTCCTTTACATGAAATACACAGATTACAAAAAAATGCATTTATGACACTCGAACAATGTTGGATATGTAGGAAATAAGAAATGTTCCGTAAGAGTCAGAATTTTCGCTGAAATTGGATTCCAAATTTTGGAAAGATATTAATTATTTTGCCTGAAATATAAACAAAAGTACTTTAAAACAATGCCTTTATATTTAGGAACTAAACTAAATGTGGATATTATCAGCAACGGAAGTAGTGAGTAAATTGTGTTTTAAACGTGTATTGGTCGGGACAAACATACTATAACGGACTCATGTACATTAACCAAAGTGTAATGCATGTATATTACGCCGATAGGTTGATTGTTCACGTCAATGGAAGCGTATATAACTATGCATTTTAATTGGTTGATATAGATTTTTCTGAGCGACAAATCTCTGCCTAATGGGCAGCTTCTATTCAACAATTGACTCCGCCTCCAACCAATAATCGCCGTGTTTTATAAAATTTGACATCGCTTTTAGACTGATTGGGATAATCAGCCAGCCGAGTTATACTGTATGACGCCAGTCCGGAAATTGCCCCGGGTCAAATGTGACGCCAGAAGTAATTACCTCGCGAAATTTCCACGCGTCAAAACCCGGGAGCTCGGGTCAAAGGAAAGCCCTGCAATTTCACGATGTCTTTTATTTAAAAACCCTATACATTTATAGTGAAGGTGTATTGCACCAATTCCACTGGGTCGTTTGGAAAAGTACAAGAACAACGTAATCACATTTGTTTGTTATAAAATGGTACAGGTATAGTACAGCAACGCCAATGATACCTGGCAGAAGTTCCAGCTGATGTTTCTGCAGCGCTGTGAAGGTATGGGGTGAGAAGGAAGAGTGTGTTTTCTTTTGGCAGATGTAGGTCTCGTAGAACACTCTGTAGTCAACAAACAACAACAATAAACAATAGCGAAAAAAGGGTTTAAAATAAATAGCATATGGTTTAAAATATAACAAGTACTGACCATGGAACCAGTAAATAGGTGTTTCCACAAATGTTAATCATATGCAGATTGATCTGCAATTTATCCAATCATTGTGCTGGGATAACAGTTAAACTTTTTCACACAAAAGAGCTTGAGGTAATGTTTGTGAGAAATGTATTTAATAAATGGAAATTAATCCCGTAACAATAGCTTGAGATGAGGGTAATCTATTCATGGCAAAAGCTGAAAAGGTCTTTACTCAACTGATTAGTCAATAAAGGGGTAACTGACAATAAGCCAACCTGGTTTAAATACCCCCTCAACAATGTAATATAATAAGTCTATCGCTTTATTCATGTGCGCAGCTAGAACAAAACATCACAAAATACAACAAAACACAGCACATTTTCTTACATTATCTGTGACTTTTCTGTTTGCCCAACCCTTCAGTTCTTGTTTGATGACGGGAATTCCCAGCTCATTACTAAGGATCTCTTTGATCTGGGCTGGAAATCACAGCAACAGCATTTAAGGTAGTGTATGGTAAATCTTTATTTAACAAGCATTGCATCAAAATCAGTTGTTATGTCCACCTCAGTGATAGAAAAGATTAAATCTTTACCTAACCTTGATAGTTTTAAAATTAGAGCTAATTTACAGCATTATAAAAACCACAGAATTTGAAATGATTTTTAGTTGCATATTTTATATTTTGAAAACAAGAGAGGAATATTTCAAATGTAGAAGTCAGAAAACAACATACCAACACAATCCGTATCCTGGATCAAGACATCGATTTTCCTGTCCCTGTATTCCACGTTGAAATGCAGCATCCGTTTATCATAACCACGGCTACTCAATCCCGCCCCCGATGACGTACCAAGCCCCACCCCAGAGGCTGACCCAGGGTCAAAACTTGCCGCCGAGTCCATGACGTTCTCAGATCTCCACGGAACTGGGTCGCTGAATATCCCTGAGCTGAAGAACTGATCTTCAACAGGGGGTTTGGGAAGAGGGGGCTGAACCATCTCTGGCCCCGTGGGGGAATCTGCACCTCCCATCACCGTTTGCACTGCTTGCTGAATGACCAAATCAATTGTCTATATTGCCCAGCTGTTCTTAGTAACGACAAGTAAAATTTTGAAAAAATTTACTGCCTATTTAATGCATGAACAAGCAGCAAATATAATTTGTAAACAAGAGCACCGCCTATGGGTGCTGGACACTCAACTTTCTCATATTTGATAGTACTCTAGGCTTTTGTTTTTATAATAAGTTTATCACTGTCATGAAATATTTTGTTAAAGTTAAAGTCAATACCTCCTATAGATAGTTAGAAATTTGACCTAAAGCAAAAAAATCTAAGATGAAAAAAGGGCAATAACTCCATCAAAATCCTGATATAGTGACCTCCTCTTGTCTACATAATAAGTTCATCACTGTGATCAAGTACTTTGAGTTTCAGGTCAATACCTCTTATAGATATTGTGAAATTTCACCTAAAGTAACATTTATAAGTTGAAAAAAAGGCAATTACTGAAGCAAAATCCTTGAAAGAGTTACATTTTCTTGTCTGCAGAATGGTGTCAGCACTATAAACAAGTACAATAAGTTTCACTGTAATGTCTTTGATTGTTATTAAGAAAGTTGTAAGTCCAAACAAGGGCAATACAAATCACAGGGTTACCTGCCTTGTTGTAATGGAGTACCCTTTTGATAAGTATTGGAAGTTTCAAATAGATACCTTAATAGTTTTTGAGAACTGGACTCTGATAAAAAACTTAACCAAAAACCTTAGCTAACGCAGAATCTGACACAGACGACAGGGTGACGACAATAGCTCGACTTTTTTCTTCGAAAAGTCGAGCTAAACACGGACAAGCAAGTTAATGTGAGATTATGCCACCCCTGAATGATTACAAGGTTTTTTTTCAACTTGCAATTCATATGCAACTGTGTGTCCAAGACAATATTTTTTGCCTTTGTATAAAGGGCTTTTATTCAGAGTCTGAGGATGGTATCCAGGTTGTAGATGTTGAGGAAAATTATTGCAACAAATTTAGTAATGGGCAACAAAAAATCCCGGTGTTAGGTCCATTTTGGGGGGAAAGGTGCATGATTTTAAAGAAATATTGTTAGGGGATGACGTCTTATTACGGCCCTTGTTATAAAAGTTAAAAAAGCCATGGTATATATAATTTTCATAACAATTCTATTAATATATTGTTGTTAAGGGGTGTGAAAATCCTATGCCTGACTTGTCCGACGTCGGTAATTTTACTGTCGGGCAAGTAAATTTTTCCTGTCTGTCTACGGAAAAGTAAAATTTCAGGGTGTGAAAATGATGTAAGAGTTGGAAGTTAACCATATTATTATATTCTTATGCATCTGAATAACAAATTTTGCTTTGTTTATCATTCAATGAAAGCATATATCAGGAGGGCCTGGGATAAAAACAATATTTTATTAATAGATTTTTGCAATGAACTTGTCCACGGACAAGTAAACAAGTTTGGTATTTCCACACCCCTGTTGTTGTTACTTGAAAATATATCAGTGATAAGGAAGTGATAGGAAAGTTTGTATCTTGTTTTTAATATGTTTGTTTTCTTTTAAATACCTATCTCTGCGAAATACCGCTGTTAGGCCCATTTGATCACATACAACTAAATTTAATGATGACAATATTTACCAACAAATTCCACTCATTCTGGTCCAGAATTGCGATACATGTTTCTATGTCATCCAGCTGTGTACACGCCTGAAAAAAAGAATTGTATACACCAGAACAGAAAACATGACAAGGATTTCAGTAGATCGTGAAAGATCGTGAGTCAAATAGACCCCTGGCTTTAAATTTTCATGACTGAAAATGAAAAATTTCAGGGGTCGAAATACTGAAGACACAGAAATGTTCGATCTGCATAATTGTTGATTGCACTGCAAATTGTAATTTATGTTACAAAAGGTTAATAACTTTGCAAACAACACCACACCATTAGTATGATACAACTATTAATTTTGAGTGCTTTTGAAGTTGACCAATAGAAAAGAAGTCCATCACAATGATGCAAGGCAGATTATTATAAGAGTAAATTGCAGTTTGCTTGCATAAAAAAACTGGATTCTGCATCTATTGAAATCCCTGCATGATATTGATGAAATGCTTAATAATTTGAATGCATTAATTTAAATATTTTATTTCTGCCAGGGGGAACGGTTGCTTCCTAGCATATGACACTCAAGTTTATGGCGACCTTTTCATAAGAGTATTCGTCCAAATACACCAAATTATGCGTTACACAAAGCTCTGAATTAAAATTGTATGTTGTAAACAGATTAAAAATGCACATAAGCACTGAGTGCATTTTAAAGGTTACCAAGCATTTAGATGTTATGACAGTGATTTTTTTTCAAGGCAATTTATGGCCCAAAATAGGGTCCCTTTCACAAAGCAGAACTCTTTTTTCACAAATTTTATTCCAAAATTCACAATTGCTAGTAAATTTATGTTTGACTTTGTCTGCTTCATTTTTATTCCAAGCAAATGTTTTCTTTTAGATTGATTAAGATGCTTATATCAGAAGGCATATAATATGTTCAAATTCAATTAAAATTGTGTAATTTAACCTTGATAGAATAATTTCATACATGTTATTTTCGCAAAATATTGTATTATGGCGCTTATTTTCACAATTTAATGGGCCCCGGCCCCATTTATAAAGGACTAAAAACAAACAACGTATGATAAGATCTAGGATAAGAAAATTAATAATGCAGGGACAGACTGATCTAGGATCAGAAATGGTACTGATTGCTACCTTTGGGCTGGTCAACAAAGGAATATGATATATCTTTTGAAATTAATCTTTTCAAATTTGTTCGAACAGGGCAAAGAATTGATTGGTCTTTCCATCTGCTTCTTTTGAACAGCACAACGTAACTGTTGCGATTCTATATCATTTCCCAGAATTCCCTAAACCCTGCCACTCATACTCCCTTTTGAAGTTGAGGCCAAGATACAGGTAAGTCACATGTACCACAAGGAAAAATTGAGACGTTCCTTGGGCCTTGGTTCGTATGGATATCGCAGGATAGTTGGATAATCAGTAAAATGATGCACAATTTGGCCTTGGGTTTCTTTGGAGTTTCTGGTCTGTTGGACGAAATATTCACCTTACTAGCAAAGGTTAAGCCTCTAGGATGTGCACTTTTAAACACTATCGTTCGTTTGTTTATTTGGGTTTTACAGCAACACAACACATTATAGTCATATTGTGCCGTTCGTGTATGTTGATTTCAATATACATTAGGAAATGTGAACTAAATTTAGTTATATGTGTTTATCTCTTACGTACTGGATTAATGTATAAGATGGCACTGTTTGGAAAAGTTATTTTAATGAATTTACTTGGAAATATCTTTCACGAATATCACCGAGGTCTGTGCAATTAATAAGCATATGTTTGACAGTACAATGTTCGTCGCAAGGTATACAATGAGGTGCTTCTTCTCTTTTTAAAAGGTATTAATCTGGTATGCGCTATTCTGCAGCGAGTTAAATCAATTTGATCATGTCGGTCAGAAAGAGTAAAAGGTGTTGCTTAATCAAGACTAGGCTTAATCTCGTATAATTTGTTAAAGGTTGCCTCGTTCCAAATTTTGCTTGCCAGGGATCTCACTAGGATTTTAAAATAGGAGTCCTGGGACTCCGTCCTTCGTCCCGTCGGTGTATACATGGAAAAAATCGTTGTTTTCTTCTAACAAATTAGCTAATTTTGCTTTGAACATTTCAGTACTGTCAGAGGATTTGTTTAACCTAGATAAACTTAGTGTGGGATAGCTTTATTCATGGCCATATGTCAGGTAGATAGAACCAAAAATGGTACAGAATAGTAGAAACTGTAGAAATATCAGTTGTTGTTTGGTGGGGGCTGGCATCATGGACAGGGGGGGGACAACTCGGCTTCAACACATTACACAAGGTTGGTGGGTGAGGGCGTTTACCAGCTACATGTGCCTTTAGAGAACCATAATGACAGTGGTGGAAACATTTAAGAACCTAATAATGACCCTTTAGCAAGTTTATCTATTCTAAAACACTTTTATAACTTAGAAATTAAATTAATTTTTTTTGGAAAATAAGCTCTGAAATGTTACGACTGTTTCTGGATCTCAACTCTATTTTCATTTGTAAAAAGTATTTGGGGGTACAATGTGTGTTGTTCACGGTAAGAAATGGCACAATGATCGGCTTTTTAAATAGTTTGAAAAAAATATATCAGACATTTCTTATTTAATATATATGTGTGTCATGTTAAAATATTGTCAAATAACTGTGGTGAATCCGTATTGTTGCATGCATTGAACAAATTTCAATTGTGACCAATTATAACCAAATTACTTTGTTTGAAACACCTATAAATTAGAGTAGCAAATCATTAGGAAACTGTGGAGTATGGTATATGTAATACACACACTGTAATATTTGGTATAACACTTAAAACAGCATTTTAAAACATGTAATAAATTGGTATTTCATCTGCAAGTTGTTACAATCTGTAACCATGGTATCAAAAATGTATGTCAATGAAAACAACAAATCAGAAAGTGTTAAGGCATACTTCAAATGTTGGTTTAATTACTTTAATTGGTTGAAATTCGTGCAGGCTTTTATTTCATCTTTTAATTTAGAAAAAAAAAGATTTCAAGTTTTAAATTAAATATTTAACTCATAACATAAAGGTATAAATTTATTGTGAAATAAGTCCAAATATCAGTTGGTTTATATTGAACATTACTTAAAAATACCTAAAAATTATTTGAAGCTTTAATTTGAACGAATACACAACACTGATTGGGCATTTCTAAGACGTAGTAAGACTGAAATATGTCACGACAGGAACAGCTGATTCATTTGTTTAGGTTGTCGGACACCGCATGCGAATCACGTCGATTTTATAAAAATTCTAGAAGAATCTTTGAAGCCGACTAGAAAAATAGGTTAACAGATAATTCATAAGTTGATATTTTAGTTTTCTTCACTTTTAAAGCCATCTAACATAATTAAAACAGTACCTGAAAATCAGCTAAAATCTGCTCTCGTTCTGCCATTGTTGACGTCTTTTTCTGTATTCGGAATACATCGTATTCAGACGGTTACACACTACTAAAGTAGTGGGCGTTCTTCGATTTCACTGAGCTTCTCGGATGCAACTTTTTTGGAATAACGATCGTGTATCTATATTTCTTTGCGCGACAGGGTCTGGATTGATACACGACCATTTTTTTATCTTTATTTTTCATTAAATGTGTGCGACAGTGCGGGAATTCGAGTCTAGGTTATAACATCAGCGCCTCGGACAGTATCCCTTTCCTGAAAAATTGCTAAGGTGGACATGACTGTAGTAGGAGTGATGTGCTGTGTAATTTTTTGGCAATTGGTCACTTGCCATAAATAAAGGACCTCGGGCTGCTAATAAGAGTTATCTCCTGCTGTCGCAACTGAAGTTTCGCTTTGTTTATATTTAACTAGGTAATGTGTAATTGTCTGAGTCAATGTTCTCAGTCATATTGTTCCAGTAATCCACACGGATAGACACTTACAAAATAATAAATATTTAACACTCGGTATGTTTATCACGTTTATATTCACTTTTCACGTAGGCAGTAATAATATATACATCCACACTATTTCAACACTGTATAAATCCAAGATAGCACGTTCCAAAACTGTAAGAGTAAACCATATGGCGGCATTAATGAATGATTGGGGTTGTTTACCCTCTGCACGTCGCTTGAAAACCATTGCCCGAGCACACTGCTTAACATAAATACTTTGCGTAAATATAATAAACTATACAATTCCCGTAATATATCGGGAAAGTTACATATATAAAACTTTGCAGTGTGGGTGCGGTGCTAATAATAAAAATATATGCTTTAAAAATAACAATGGTAGTAAAATTGTTAAATAACTTTCATAAAACACAATATACTGATAGGAACATAAGTCGGGATGGGTAAGAGTAATTCACTCGATCGTTGATTCAGTCATTCACTCGTTCATTAATTCATTCACTAGTCTCGTTCATTAATGAGTTAACTAGTCTCCTTCCTTCATTCATTCATTCATTCATTCATTCAATAGTTTCGTTCATTAATTTATTCAATAGTTCCATTCATTGTTTGTTCGTTCGTTCCGTGCCGTCCTCTCCCCTCCCCTCCCCTCCCCTCCCCTCCCCTCCCCTCCCTTCCTCCTTCCCTCCCTCCCTCCCTCTCACCTTTCCTTCCTTCCTTCCTTCCTTCCTTCCTTCCTTCCTTCCTTCCTTCCTTCCTTCCTTCCCTCCCAGACTCCAAAATAACTACAGGTTTTACTGGGTCTCGCTACAAAATTTGTTACTGGATATTGCGGCTGCAATTAAAAATAATTCCACATATTTTTAACCATAAACAGCGAATTAAGGGTTTCAACTTGGTAAGCACGTTCGGAAGCTTCGGCGCAGTAGGACCTCGATATCTTCACCATGCTAATAGCACGTTAGGTGGTCGACTGTAGCCTCTGCTATTTTAATGCCCCCAATTTCAGGGGGCGGGGTAAATAGATTTGCCCTTGTCCGTCCGTCCGTCGGATTTTTGTGTCGCGCGTAACGCAAAAAATGTAACTGCTCGAGTGATGCAGCTTCATAAAAATATTCATCAGCATGTGAACTTATGCACCTGGGTATTTCGGTAATTTTTTTTTTACATCAGCGGAGATATGGCCCGTTTCAAGTAACTAATGACATTTTTGGACTTATGTCGCGTGTAACTCGAAACGTATAACTGCTAGAGTGATGAAATTTTATAAACATATTCACCAGCATGTGATCTTGTGCACCTTGATATTTCGGTGTAGTTTTTTTCAGACTTCAGCGGAGTTATGGGCCTTTTTTTTACAAAAACTACATTTTTGGACTTTTGTCGCGTGTTACTCGTTAAGTATAACAGTTACTGCTAAAGTGATTAAACTGTATAAACATATTCACCAGCATGTGAAGATGAGCACCTGGGTATTTTGGTGCAGAATTGTCATAGATCAGCGGAGTTATGGCCTCACCCATTTTTGGCAAAATTTGATATGTTTTGCCTTGTGTCGCGAGTAACTCAAAAAGTATAACTACAATAGTAATGAAACTTTATGAACATATTCATCAGCATGTAAACTTGCACTATATGTGCACCTGGGTATTTTGGTGCAGATTTGTCAGAGATCATCGGAGTTATGGCCCTTTTTAAAGCAAAAGTTGACATTTTTGGACTTGTGTCGCGTGTAACTCGAAAAATAACTGCAAGAGTAATGAAACCTCGTGAACATATTCATCAGCATGTGAACTTGTGCACTTGGGTATAGTAATTCTTAGGGTTTTGTGACAACCAGCGGAATGAGGGGGCACCCGTGTCCTTTGGACACACGTCTAGTTTATTGATAAATTACTTCTTTTTCAGTGCCCAATGGTCCGGCCGCAGTATCTGTCTTAAAAAGGTAAACATAAATCTTGCAAACACACAGAAATTACGTTCGCAAACAATTCCAAAATTGTCATTCATCATATATTAGTTGCAAAAGTACGACGTTTTATATATAATTCATAAAGGAAATGTTTATTAAATGACATAATGCTTATTTTCCTGTTTTATAATAATGTGACTGCATTTAAATACTGAATTCGACATGCATTATTCCTTACAACATTTTCTACGTAGTCACTGCTATTTGCTATTTTTTGCATTGCAATTCGCTGGCGACCTTTCTGACGATAGAAGTCTAGGATGCATCAAGAACATTAAACTAACTTTAGGTGTGAGCAGTATTTATTACAGTGAATTTAGCATTATACACACATTTAAAATTAACACAAAAATTGCCGAAAGGCTAATTATAACAAAAACATCTCCAAAACTATCGGCGAAACGCGTTACAAACGGTTTTTTATTGTAACTACTTCAATTGATATTTAGTTATCAAGGATACACCATTTCTTTCAGAAGATTATTTTCATATAATGTGATTGTAATCGTTTGGAATCTGTGGCAAAAAGTCAAATTGTCAGTTTGCTTATTTGTGAATATAGGTCCCTTTAGCATTCCTTCAATTTTCAATTTTCAATCAAACGACTAACTAAAATATTTCTGTCAGATCACGTATAAATTCCGCCTACCCAGCAAACAAAAGACGTCTTCAAGACGTCTTTATTTTGTTGTTTTACGGTCGCGACGTCGCCACCAAGAAAACAACGTTTTTTGAACGTCTTTTTAGCGACATAATAAAGACGTCTTTTAAAAGACGTCGTAGTAACGTTATAAAGACGTCTGTGAACTTTTAAAAACGTTCATTGCTTATATACATTTATTACCTTATATATCGATAAGAAAACAGACCGTGATCATATTTATTTATATTTACGAAGATATTTTTCAAGGGAAGCAACACCAATGAACTCGTTACTTCAGCATGATTTGTTTCCCCTGATAAATTATTTTTTCAAGTAGGTGCATGCACTGTAGTCATAAATTATGATTTTTTTAATAAATAAACTATTCAGTTTAGCATGTATTCAGACAAGATTCTTGATTTATATTAATTCCAATAATAATAATAATAATAAAAATTGACCGCGCCAATATTATCGCGCCCTTTTTCAACCGTGGCCGTTGTTGTTGAAAAATAACGCAGTCTCGCTGTCAGAGACTTCGAGGTCATTTGAAGCAAAAGAACCCTCAATAACTCATTCAAGAACACACACAATGAACATCGAACAACCAGGTAAGAAATATGTCTGAATGATGTGAAGCATAGATTGTTGTTCTCGCTTTAATATTCTATTGCTGTAATGTGTCATATATTTTCGTGGTTAAAGCAGTCACAAATTTTATATTGTTCACCTTGTTGGTACAATTATAAAGCGTGCATGTTCATTGAATTGCTATGAATTAAGTAGAATATTGTTATGTTTACTCCACGTGTGCTGATTTCCGCTCAACATTACAATTTTTATACTGCTCGGTGTGTTGTTCATCATTCATGTTGTGTGTATGACCAAGCAGGCTATATTATTTAAATTCTATATATTCACAACATTTGATTTTGGTATCAAGTTCATATAGTAAAACACCAAATACTTAAGGGTAAACTGCTCTGCTAATATATATCCAATGAAAAAGCTTATTCAGTAACAATTTAAACTTGAACTAATTCTAATGACCAACTGATTTTAGGGTGATGAATGTCCCCCTCATGGCAAAATTCAACTTGAGCGGGCAGCAACGTCCAAATGTTGAGAAGAAAATTGGTTTCAAACAGACAGCAGTGTATTCTGTCTTGAAAGGTATTGGGCTTGTACTGTAAATAAACATGTTTATTACATCATGATATGCCTGTTAAATATCAATTATGGAAAATAATCAATTTTTGGGCAAATGGCAATTTAAAATAGTACTTTTACCATATTGAATTTACTTCCAGATAATTATCCTTCAGAACTATATCAGACCATGCAGGGTTGATCTTGCTAAATCAGATTTTATATGCACAGGTGTCCATTTGCTGTTGTCAGATCTTAATGTATATTAATACCCTTGTATTATTAAGTTTGCAACAGAACGTTTCTTTACTATAAACCTTTTTATGATGGTTATTTTTTTATTCTGTACAGCAAGTGTGAACAAAGGTGTACAACATACAGAAAAGGACCTGGATGATGTGGTGTCCAACATTCTGAAATATGCACCAGACAGGAAAGGTGGAGTGGGTCGAACACATGAGCATCCGGTTTAAATCTCACCTTCATGCTAAGCCTTACAACCCGTGGCTGGTGAAATGTACTTTGGGCTCCTAGAAATTAATAAGTTATAAAGTTATACATCTACACTTCATGGTGATTACATATTTCTCAAGCGATTGAATTGAAACTTGAAATATGTCATTACCATGAAGTGTAGATGTGCAAGACACATTTTTCACAGGCAGAGAAAAGGGGTGCGGGGATATTTCAGTCACGTTTGTGACAAAATATTGAGAAGTATTTAGATGTAGTTGTTAATGATAAGGATAGAGTGTCAATGTCAAGGTTTCGTTGTTCAGTGCATAAACTATTAATTAAAGAAGGCAGATTTAGAAATATACCTAGAAATGAAAGAATTTGAAATAAGTGTAATATGAATGTCATTGAAAACGAATATCACTTTATAAGTATGCCCATATTATAGAGATCTAAGAAATCAACACTTGCCTGAATATTTTCAAAGGTGGCCTCCTTGTCAAAATTTAACATGTTATTATCAACCAAGAATTCAAAGACTATCATCAACCTCCGAAAATTTATTTGCCTAGCTTTTGAGTCACAAAATAATAATGCATAATCTAAGGCGTTGTTTTTTTAATAGTAACACTTCTTATTCCACTAAATAGTTATTCCAAATACATTGTTATAGTTGTGGTAATTATATAATTTTTAATATGGCCACATATTTGTACCGTTATGATGTATATAATATTGTGTTATACAGGTGAAATATAATGTCTAAACTTTACTGCCATTCTTCTAATTGAATTGTCAGAGTTGAAAAATATTACATATATATTGTGATTTTGGACATGTTTATATTTGTTCTCCTTATAATACAGTATTATAAAAAGTATTACATTATTGTAACTTAACTTTCAGTAAGTTGCGAAAATAAATTTCCTTCCAGATCACCTATAATTTCGTTTCGTATAGATGATCTTAAGTGAGGGAGTTTCGAACTTAATCTCAGTACTAACTTTTTATTATATTAACAAATCAATAATACATTATTAATTTTAAGTACCAATCCTTCAAGATTATCGATTAATTTAGATAATCTCCCAGAGGGATATACACACTAAATTAATAAAGAAATAAAAAAAATTGTAGTCTGCAATTTGTAATGTAGTTTAGCTTTTAAGCAGTTTGAGTATAGAGATTTCATTAAAAACATTGAACAATAACTTTTTACCTATTTAGAATAACACATAATTAAGTCTGAAAAACTGACTGTCATATAGACCACCGATTCTTGAATTCATTTAAGAACCATTATACATAAGTCATTACTTTGTTAATGTTGTATTAATGAATACATAAGTCATTATTTAATTAGTGAATGTAGTATTAATGAAAAATTGTATATTCATAATAATGTTTTTTCCCAAAGAGTATTAAGAATGCTTTAGTTTCTTTTCTTGCATATCTTACATAATTACATAATTATATGTTACTGTTTTAAATAAATTGTTATTACAAAGATCTCGCAAGTATCAACTATATCTGATTAAAATAGACATGTTGCATTGTTTGTCTCTTGTTATATTATATATATAGTATGTCAATTGAATTGTTTGCACGTAAAAAGACAGGTTTAAACGCAGAAAAGTGCTTAAAATACTTGTGGAACCTTAATTGGCAGTGTTTCACGTGACAAAAGGACTTTTTTTTTATCGCGTCTCGAAAAAGGCGTTAAAAACCCTCAAAGCAACATAAAAAAGACGTCTGAATAGCATAACAAAAAGACGTCATTATCACGTCTCAAAAGACGTCTTCTTTTCGTAGCGAAGAGACGTCAAAAAACCTTTCAAAAACAACCATAAAAAGACGTCTTTATCTCGTCGCAAAAGACGTCTTCTTTTCGTAGCGAAAAGACGTCAAAAAACCTTTCAAAAACAACCAAAAAAACACGTGATAAAGACGTCGCAAAAAGACGTCTTAACAACCAAAAAAAGACGTCTTTTGCTAGCTGGGTAGGCACCATTTTGTCTATTCTGGAACGCAATAGACCTTGTGAAGCGTAATATCGAGACATCAAACATAGTTTATCTCGGTAACACTCAGTCTTCTGATTTCAAACGCATCATTTGCCGAGTAGCTATTACAATTCTGCAAAAAGAAAACAACAGCGTTGTTTGTTCTAAAATCCTATTTGCTTCCTAGTAATCTAAAGTAACTTAAACATTTTCCTTTTTGCTCATTTCAAACATAATAAAGAAATTGGCTTTTAAGAAACCTCTCCAGCCTTATCATTAAATATGTATCAACGCCATAAATTTAACAAATGTAATAAGGGACACTTAAGAGATCAAAGTAATTGGTCTCAAAACCTTATAAACGTTATGCCAGGTAAGCATGAAATCACTTGACTGCTTTGAAGATGCGCTTTTCATCACCAAACATTAGAAACATGCGCTTTAAAATGGTACGGAAAGAGCTCCAAAGACCATTTTGTATTTCATAATTAAGAAACGGCGGTCAGAAATATTCTTAGGTAAAAGTAGATTGAATACTACCGCTTTCAGTGCAAAAGTCTCACTCTAACAATGTGGCGTTTGCTGGCATCTTGCATATCATTGATCATGGTGGGGATATCACAAGCTGTCGAGCCCTCATGCCCTGTGTGTTCAAAGTATGATTACGAGGAAAAACTTATGGAAAGAGTGCTTCGAAATGAACTAGCTCTGAAAAGCACATTGGACAAAATAACTGAAACACACGCCAAAGTTGAGGACACATTGAAAGTAATACAGGAAGAATATGTGAAGCTTAATGACGCCATGAACGCACTGGGCGTAAAGAAGAAGGAAATTGATGATAAAGTTGACAGTTTCATCGACGCCAGTATGAAAAATGTTTCCGAAACTGTTGGAGGAATGAAATCAACTGTTCAGGTGGTCGTTAAGGAACTGGAAGTAACGAAGCAAGTTCTTGACGACAAAGTTAACCGTTTCATAGACTCTGGCTCCATAATTTTTCCGACACTGTGGCCGGAATAAAGATAACCCTCCAGTCACTTGTAGCACAGACCGTAACTGAACTGGATGTCATGAAAGGTAGCGTATTTGTCTTAGAATATATTTTGCTACGTTTTCTACCATACCATTTATCAACGACCGTACGTTTCAGTATTGACTTAATCTTTGAACAATAAATCGGTTTTACTAGTAAATTAACCAAAAACATGCAAATTACAACTGCTCACTAGAAAACTGATGGCCTATGACTAATTCTTAGACTGCGGCGATAGCCGGAGTCTTTAGTACCGCATATCGAAAGCATGCATCGCTTTTGAGATGGAAATTGCACAGTGACATCCCCTGCTTCACTGCTCTCAAGGTCTAATTACCCCAAACCGGAAGTCACATCCTGTCAGTTAGATAATAAGCACATGTGGTTGAGTGCAGGATGCATATAATTTGTCAAAAACAGTTTAAATGATATGTGTTGGTATCATTTTCAAGGTATATATGTAAGCAATAAGAAAAAAGGCTGTTTTGTGCACTACTTTTTGTCTAGTTGTTCCCAGCTTCATAACTTTTGGCCCATGTATTCATGCGCAAATTGGCAGCCTCCATGCCCGTCAAAACTGGTGTGTTTTTTCTAAGGTAAATATTTTGAGTTACAACACATAGAATTTTTTGACATGCTGTTTTTTCAAAAGGTTATGTCCTCATCTTTCCAACAATGTATGGTGCTATATTGGAAAGAAGCTTGGTCATGGTGAAAAGTGAGATCAAATTTTGAATATTTTATATGTAACAAAGAAGGAATTTATTTGCGCATGCGTAACCTCAATAATCGTGGAGTAGGGGAGATCACTGATCACACGGCCAATCAGAACCGCGAAACAATTCTATCAGTGGACTGGTCTATTAACACTACCACTAAGGTAATTCAGAGATGATAAGAATAGATCCGCTTAAAACGATAACGAGCAATCAGCATAATCTTTTATTCATAATCTACAGGCACATAACCTATTCTGCCAATTCGGTATGTTTCTGTGTGTGTCATTTACTGGTTAAGTTCATAATTACGTTACATTGCGTAAGTTCCAGTTCGCGTCTCGAAGGTCACGCGCGGGCGTCGTGCATTATGTCCATTTTGGAAAGCTTTCGTAGTTTAATCCAAAAAGCGGACTTCATTGTATTAATGTCGGCTGGAAATTATTGACCGTAGCACTTTCGAAATATGCATATAGTACTTTCGGAAATGACATTTTAGCGAAATACCAGTACAGATAGTGGCGCATTTAGCTCAGTCCTTTAAGCATAAGCACACATTTGTTTCTTTATAATAACAATTTGTTTTATAAATGGCATCGAAGATTAATTTTATTCACATTCTGTTGTTTATTTTATGCATTGTCTTATTTTATATAAAATGTTAAATAAATGTTAACAAATCATCACCCAAAAATAACATCAGTTTGAAACATTAGTTATGAAGAACTAGTTATCTTGAAAATGTGTTAATATTTTTTCTAGACTTTAAACTTTATATGGCAAGCCGAAGTCTTTCAGCGTTCAACGCTTTGATTAAATACTGGTCTTATTTTGAGCTGTTCTTTGATACACCCTTAGATAATAATAATTCTTATTTTAACATGTGAAACCAGGATATAGTAATGCGTGATTATTTATATTAACTAACTGTGTATGTTTGTTTAGTTGCATTACGGTTGCTGCATGCTGTGCAATAATGGTTACTTTTCATCCGGATACATAATTTGAAACGTTGCCGCATTTTTAAATTGTTGATGTGTAAGATAATCATACGTGGCGTTTTCAGGAATAGCCACATTGATATTCAGGTAATACAGATGATACTCATTGGACCGTTTGATTGGTTTAATCGTCCGACATTAAAATTTAATCACGATTGAATTTACTTACAAAATAGGACCGTTATATATAAAGCTATATATATATCGTATTCGCCATATCATACATTTAAGGGGACTTGTACAAAAATTGTTCGCATTTTTTAATAAATGTCATTAAATGTCTTAAGTGCAGAATCTACAGAATCTGGAATAATCTAAAGCAAATATATATATATAGCAAAAGGGTCATTAAAAATGTGCCTTCGCCGGGACTCGAAACCGGGACCTTTGGGATAAAAATCACATGCGCTAACCACTCGGCCATTCGAACTTATAAACTGGGTCGTGTATTTTTAACTCTATGTTAGTGACGCATGTGTGTTCCAGAAAACCGATGAAAAGCGTTAGAAATGCTAAATAATTTTATCAATTTCGATTGATGATTTTTTGCATAAACGAAACAATATTTCCAATATATATTTTTAGTCATGAGTGTAATTTTGCTAGTTTAAATATAATGTGTAACTCGTTTTTGCAATATATGGCAAAAGTTTTGACAATTTGCTGATCTGTGAACAGGTCCTTTATTGCTAATTGTATGTAGTTTCCGCTCTAAACACCCTCTATGGCGCTTGGTATTATGGCGTTTCTTGTTAAGGTTGTATTTAATGATTAGTCGCACAATAATTGCGTATGAAACTCAACACAAGTTTCCAAATTCCGGTAGTTATTCCGATATGCTATTTCATTGCTATTTGTTATTATAATGATATCAGCATTGTACAGATACATAAATCACTCGTTAACAACATACATATATATATGGTTATTAAATATATCGGCCGTAACGGAAAAGAAAAAAGGAAAATAGTGCAAACACATAAACACACTGGCACACGCACAAAAGCACATGAAACAGCAATTTATAGAATTAAACGCGTTTGATTTCAGATCAGAGCGTCGTACCCCTGGTTATGTTCCACGCTCGACTTCACATTGGTGGTCGCCATACATTAACAACCAACCAGGACGTTGTGTTCAAGGAAGTCCTGGTCAACGAAGGCGGGGGCTATGACCCTGACACTGGACACTTCACGGCGTCTGTAGCTGGAGTGTACATGTTCACGGTGCAGTACTGTCCTAATATGAACCAATTTGTTTACCTTGAGATTGTCCATGAAGACAGACAAATTCTAACATCAAGCCACATGGATAAAGATGATGCAGTCTGTGTCAGCATGCAGGCCTTTGCTGAGGTTGCCATGGGAGACAAGATCTGGGTGCGGTCTCTAGCTTCTTTAAGCGTCGCCTACAGGACCCAGAATAAATACTGGAACAGCTTTGCTGGGTTGTTGATTCACGTGTAAACGACAAATATCATATTTCACACGACTGAATATGTGTAGCAGCTCATATAAGAATGCGTAATAATATGTGTGTGCATTTTTACTGCGGTATGTGGTGTTTGGCGTATTTTGGAATTATTTACAGTTAATTCTATGCCAAACATACTTTTATATTCGACAGATCTACTGCATGTAAAAATTAACAAAACAAGTTAATGATGTTTACTTATTAAACAAGTACATGTTCACGAGCTTTTTTTTATTTTCTAGTTATGTGTTTTATAGCACCATAATACATTATGATTAGCACTATAAACATTATGATTAGCACTATAAACATTATGATTAGCACTATAATACATTATGATTAGCACTATAATACATTATGATTAGCACTATAATACATTATGATTAGCACTATAATACATTATGATTTTCACTATAATACATTATGATTAGCACTATAATACATTATGATTAGCACTATAAACATTATGATTAGCACTATAAACATTATGATTAGCACTATAATACATTATGATTTTCACTATAATACATTATGATTAGCACTATAATACATTATGATTAGCACTATAATACATTATTTATGAGCACTATAATACATTATGATTAGCACTATAATACATTATGATTAGCACTATAATATATATGATTTTCACTATAATACATTATGATTAGCACTATAATACATTATGATTAGCACTATAATACATTTTGATTAGCAACATAATACATTATGATTAGCACTATAATACATTATGATTAGCACTATAATACATTATGATTAGCACTATAATACATTATGATTAGCACTATAATACATTATGATTAGCACTATAATACATTATGATTAGCACTATAATACATTATGATTAGCACTATAATACATTATGATTAGCACTATAATACATTATGATTAGCACTATAATACATTATGATTAGCACTATAATACATCATGATTAGCACTATAATACATTATGATTAGCACTATAATACATTATGATTAGCACTATAATACATTATGATTAGCACTATAATACATTATTATTAGCACTATAATACATTATGATTAGCACTATAATAGTGCGTATACCATTTACAGTGTTGTTACCTTCGATGTTCTAGTCATGCATTGAGACAAATCTTTCCGGCAACCTTCGATGTTCTAGTCATGCATTGAGACAAATCTTTCCGGCAACCTTCGATGTTCTAGTCATGCATTGAGACAAATCTTTCCGGCAACCTTCGATGTTCTAGTCATGCATTGAGACAAATCTTTGCGGCAACCTTCGATGTTCTAGTCATGCATCGAGACAAATCTTTCCGGCAACCTTCGATGTTCTAGTCATGCATCGAGACAAATCTTTCCGGCAACCTTCGATGTTCTAGTCATGCATCGAGACAAATCTTTCCGGCAACCTTCGATGTTCTAGTCGTGCATCGAGACAAATCTTTCCGGCAACCTTCGATGTTCTAGTCATGCATCGAGACGAATCTTTCCGGCAACCTTCGATGTTCTAGTCGTGCATTGAGACGAATCTTTCCGGCAACCTTCGATGTTCTAGTCGTGCATTGAGACAAATCTTTCCGGCAACCTTCGATGTTCTAGTCGTGCATTGAGACAAATCTTTCCGGCAACCTTCGATGTTCTAGTCATGCATTGAGACAAATCTTTCCGGCAACCTTCGATGTTCTAGTCATGCATTGAGACAAATCTTTGCGGCAACCTTCGATGTTCTAGTCATGCATTGAGACAAATCTTTGCGGCAACCTTCGATGTTCTAGTCATGCATTGAGACAACTTTTTCCGGCAAAATTTAAATAAAATGTCAACACGTGACAAAAAGTTTATTCGCGCCAAGTTTATTTCCGTATTGCTAAACACTGTCTTTCATAACATGATCGTGCGCAAGTGATAACCCGGTATGGGGTTTAAGAAATATTTTTCGATTTAGGGTTGTTTATCGACTAATAAGTAATTTTTGAAACGAAAAATCGTTGATTACCTCCGATAACAACATAAATTGAAAATAATTTCGATTCTAACATGATCAATGTCTGAAATTAAAACGAGAACTGCATTTTACTGTGCACCGCCTATTTCTAAGCTGTTACCAGTGACATTATTCATTTATACATGTACAATTCACTGTGACGTCACAAACTGAACTAATAAATCAGAGTAGAAACTAGTGTTTTGATGTTAATTGGAGGTTTGCAACTGTACTTTTGATCTTTGTTGATCAACCAATCTGCGAGTGTCATGTTCTCTAGTTTGTGTGTATGATTGCTTTAACTGTAAACAATATTAACAAAACGTTTCGAATACATACACTGAACAAATAGGCATTTAAACAAGCTAAATGTTAATAATATAGTGAATTGATGATATTGCGAGATAACCACACTCTTTATGTCTGTTCATTTCCTTTCAAGATATAGATCTACAGTGTAGCTTTGTCTAACATATGTAACTGAAACAAATAAACCAGAAATAAACCCTAAATATATACCTATACACGTATTCATTTTTATCGGATCTCATCATCACGCCTGCATTGGCGAAATAACATCCCGTGGGATAAACTTAGAGCTCTGTATTCCACATTGTTAAATACAGCAAACACGCGCAGTATAATGACGTCATGTTGTTTATTTTCGTTACGTCATTAGATGTTTTTCGTGTAATTTAGCAACTTTCTATCGTTTATTTTCAAAATAAAGACAGAAATGATGGGATAAATAGAATACCAGTTAAGTGTTGAATATTGATACCTTTATTCGCTCGGCACGAAAACCTAAATCACTCGCCAAGGCTCGTGGTTTAGGTTTTCTAGGCCTCGGTAAATAAACTTATCTGTATTCAACAATTACCTAGTATTCTCTATATGTTCATATCTTTTTCATTTTTCGATGCGCATTACTGTAAAATACGATTGAATATCCGACGTTTTCATATCGTTAAAAGGAACAGTTGACACACAAAATAAAAAAGCTCAATACATATATAAAATAAATATTAGTTTACTTCTATAGTTGATGGAAGCAAACTTGTTAGTAACATTTAAATTAATCAAACCCGATTTACAGAATATAGATATTTTAACAAAGGAACACAAATTTACCTCACAAATACGTTAATTTTCAATTTATTTTTGAGAAATTAAGATGTTTAGACAACACCAAATTGAGCTAAAAGACTTTCAAATCATCAAAGGAAAGTAGACAAACGTATATTGCAATACGTTCTATAACGTTTCAACCAGACCGAGTACATGGGAGCTCGACATTCTGTCTCTGTCATGCTGAACACGGAAACAGACGATGGCGTCTGATTTTTTTCATCCCGTCAATACAACAAGAAGCTGCAGGCAATTTAAACCGCGCAAGTACTTAACCTGAAATAGATTTCATGCTTTTTGACAATAAACAAATACACTTGCGCAAGACAAGCTAAAACGTAGCACGTTTGTGTATTCTGACGTCATAAAATAACGTCATAAATGATTCCAGTTTTTTTTATAAGTATGGTGCTAAAAAAGTGTCATAATTTGTGCGTCGTTGTCGCTAAATTATATATTTGTTGATGTTTATCATGTGTTTTCTGAAAACAAATGTATGAAAATACTGTACGTGTATATAAATTTGCCAAAGGAGGTTAACCACTACTGTTAGATCGATGCTACTGACAGAAATATAGTTATATTTTCACTGTTCCAACAGTGCCAATATGAAACTTTAGTGCACCAATAAAATTCTATATTTCACTGAAAAGCATATAATAAAAAAAAGTTTTCAATATGAAATTATGAAAAGCGACAATTATCATTGACAAGAATATTACACAATCATTATCGTCATAAAATATTCGTATCTTACAGGAAAATGATATAGAATATTTATTATATTTTATGCATAAAATGGAATAAAAAAAATTCATATATAAATAGCGCGATTACCCCGCTTTCTGTCAGTTTCATTTTGTGTGATGTGCACAGAATGCTGGCTCATATTCTTGACAGTAAAGGCGTACTCATCGAGTTGTAAAAAAAACGGAATCATTCTCCAAAAAGAACTTAACCCAAAACGGTCATACCACAATGAGTATACAATGAGTATACAATGATAAACTGATCTGCCGTTACATCTACGCAGGTAGAAAGCCAAATTGAAAGTAATTAAATTCAAATCATGTTTAGCAAAAGTACAGGTAAATGTTATGGTCACTCAACGGGCGAGTACACAAAGACCACGAACCCTTAAAAAATGCGACTTTGAACATTGAAAAAGGAGAGAATACCACAACACAACTCCAAATCTCTTCACCTGCAATTTCTGAAACAAATCTTGACATAGAACTTAACATTGATCGTATGAAAGGGAGATTTTTTTACATAATCATTGCTCCAAGGAAGAAAGCCCACACGTGGAACAATCGAGCTTCATGTATTCATTAAGCCAAGGGAGACAATCAACCTGTGGAAGGATGGAACTTCACGAATACACTGATTCAAATTAGACAACCTGTCTGTAGAAGGATTAAACTTTATGAATACATTGACCAAAGAGGGACAATTTACCTGTGGCAGGAACGATATATTGATCTAAGGGAGCTGATCCATCTGTTGGAGGATGGAACTTCAGGAGTACATTGATCCAAGAGGGGCAGCCTACCTGGAGAAGGCTCGAACTTCATGAATACATTGATCAAAGGGAGACAACACACATGTGAAAGGAATAAACTTCAAGAATAAATTGATTCAAGGGAGATGACTCATCTGTTGGAGAATCGAACTTCATGTCTACATTGATCTCAGGGAGACAACCTACATGTTAAAGGATGACTCTTCGTGAATACGTTGATCCAAGGTTGACAGCCAACCCAAGTGGGTAACTCTCAAACTTCATGAATATAATTGTTCAAAAGGGCACAACCTACTTGTAAAAAGATCGAAATTGATAAATACATCGATCCAAGGGAGACAACCTACCAATGGAATGATCGAACTTATAAATACATTAATCCAAGAGCAAACACCTACCTATGTAAGGATCGAATTTCATGAATACACTGATTAAAGGGTGACAGCCTACCCGCGGCAGGATCGAACTTCATTGATCCAAGGGAGACAACCTACCTGTGGAAGGATCGAACTTCACGAATACATTGATTCAAGTGAGACAACCTACCCGTGGAAGGATTGAACTTCACGAATTCATTGATCCAGGGGCGAAAACCTACCTGTTGAAGGATTGAACTTCATGACGCTGGAGAAGAAGCCGGTCACCCAGAGGTTGCCGTAAGTATCGATCGTCATGCTGTCAGGAAAACCGTGGGACCGCGGTTGTTTTTGTAGGTGAGTGTTTGGCTTATACAATATATAGTAGTAAACAATTTAGGGATTTAAACATTTCTAGTGTGTAGATTTTTTACCAATTTTACCAATTTGCAAATGAAATAACAATGAGTACGATTCATATTGAGTTTTATTTGCAATTTATACCACTATTGCTGTGTCATTTATACCACTATTATTGTGGTGTATATACTGCAGTTAACCGCTTCTGGGGTGATATACTGAACTTTTCACGAAGATTTCCTAAATCTTCTAAGATTTGTTCATTTTTTTCTGAAAATGTGACAAATTCTTAGATTTTTCTTTAATTATTGTAAAAAAAAAAACACGTAGAAAAATGTAAGAATAACAGTTATTTTGCTTAAAATAGATTTTTCGTAGACAAAAATAGTGTGTTTGTTATGTGTAGTTGGTCTGTATTAAGAATTTTCTAAGAGTTTTCTTAACTTTAACTAAGAGAATTATTTTCTTAGATTGTATCTAAGAATCTAGATAGTTTCACAAATAATTCTTATAGAACACTTGTCTAAGAATACACAATACATGTTAAAGAAAAAAGGTGTTACATCATTAAATTCGTAAACAAATATAACACAAACATTGATTTTTATAATAATATTGATATTAAAATTATGAAAAGTATTACAATAAACCAGTTAATGAAAATTATGCAAAGATTAGCAGATTTACTCAATATTACTCGAGTTTATATTTGAGTTTATTAATTTTCAATTAGTTGTCGACTTTACAGACCACAAAGAAACAAATTCATGAAACTTTACACAATAATATATACAAATTATTTGTAATCCCACGCAAGTGTTATGTTCACCAATTGATGTAACATGTTTGCCGGTTTTCAAGTAAGAAAGACAAAAACAGTATTTAATTTTTATCTAAGAAAAACGTAAACCTTTAAGACTGGTGCAAAGCTTTCTAACATTTAAAGACAACAACAGTTATTCTTATATTATTTCTAAGATAATTTTATGACAATTAGAGAAAAACTAAGAATAATCTTAGATTTTAAGAGAATAATCACAATGTATTAAAATTGATAAATTTAAATGAGTTAATGCCATTTTTTTTGTTAAATGTCATAACTTTAATAGCCATTTATTAGACCCAATGCCTTTGTTTTCATTTTCAACTCACTAATTCCATTGTATATAGAGTGTTTTCTTATGTTATTTTCTAAAACACATTTTTCTAAGAAATTTCTTAGATAAAAGAAAATGCATATCTTAGCTAAAAAATTAAGATATAGGAAATTCTTTAGCGGTAATTCTAAGTATGTTTCAGAATACCACCCCTGAACCTTTGTTCACCTCAGAATACCACCCCTGAACCTTTGTTCACCTCAGAATACCACCCCTGAACCTTTGTTCACCTCAGATTTTATCGAAAAATAATCTACTGCAAATAAATTTTCAGATAAATGCCAAAGAATGCAAAAACGATGTTATTTTTCAACACAACCTGTTGGCAATATAACTGAAGCATTAGATACATTTGAATTCTTAAACTTCACAAAGAAGATCTAATGCACATATCCGTACTGATAAAACTAAATACCTCATCATTTACAAAAAGATCAAAAGCATGCTTTGTTTCCGTTGGTAATATTAACTGTATCTAAATTTGCTTCTTGCGATAAGTTGGCTTTCGCAAGCATTTTTATTTTCTAAAGCCAACTTATCGTAAGAAACTAACATAAAATTGTAATAATTATTCAGCCACTGACTTTGAAAATATTTTATTGAAAGCAGCACTCCATGCATTCGCTATAAAATGACTAGAAAAGAATTTCTAAGGAGATTTGAGATTCATATTTGAAGCACGTCGGTCAGGAACAGTTTTGTAAAAAAGTAGACAGAAAATTTGTACACAGAAACAAAGTCAGATTAGAACAATGTGGAGATTACTCACGTCTTGCCTATCAGTGATCATGTTGGGGACATCACTAGCTGTGGAGCCCTCGGGTCCTGTGTGCTCAAAGTACGATTATGAAGAAAAACTGCTGGAACGAGTGCTTCGTAATGAACTGGCTCTAAAAGGTACATTTGACAAAATAACTGAAACACACGAAAAAGTGAAAGACACTTTGAAAATAATACAGGAAGAGAATGCGAAGCTCAACGACGCCATGCACGCACTGGAAGTAAAGAAAAAAGAACTCGATGATAAAGTGGACAGTTTCATCGATTCTGGAATCCAGAATGTTTCAGAAAGTGTTGGAGAAATGAAAACAACTGTACAGGCACTCGTTAAAGAACTGGAGGTAAAGAAGCAGGATTTGGATAATACTTTTTACGAAAATGTTGAAGAAATGAATACCACTGTAAAGGCACTTGTAGCACAGACTGCGAAGGAACTGGATGTCATGAAAGGTAGCGTGTTTTGTCGTAATTTATATGTTGCTAAGTTACCTACAAAACAATATATAACGTTTCATAATTCATTTGACCTTCAAACAATAAACGTTTCTCCTTTTAGAAAACTAATTAATCTTATAATGTGAAAATATATACACAGGATTAAAGGGGTGTAACGACGGCTAATACGGTGTTACATTTTGTTAAAGATGAAATTATATTTTAAGAAGTATTTATTAAAAGATTGCTTCACACATCAAGTATCGTATTCATAAGCAAACAGTAACATATTTATTTTATAATTATAAAAATGTAGTCACCGTGACACTTTTCGCGAGCCCGGGAAAATTAGTAGTAGTAAAATCGATATTAATGAAATGTACATGATGCACCGCTATTCGCATGCGCACGATTACTAACTGTATTGCAGCATGGGAACGTTTTCATTGAAGTGCGCGATTTTGTAGCCGTGAGTTCGAATCCTGCTGGAACCGTGTATCGAAAATCAAATTTTGGGCAGTGTTTTCATTTTGTCTCAACTATTTATCAAAATATTATTGCTATTATAAAAATATCAGCGTAAACAATGGGAAAATGCATTGTTTTAATAAATTAATATGTAGATTTTATCAAAACTTGACGACATCCTTATTTAAAATGTGCTGAATGCTGTGTCCTGATGGTTACTTTCATCGGGATACATACTCGTAATGTAACAATGCTATACATTTGAAAAGTTGCAGCCATTTTAAAATGTTAATTTAATAAATACTCTTTAAGACGGCGCATAACATTTTAGGAACGACAACGTATTGTCATTCAGGTATAATTGACGCAAATACATGTTGCCATTTGTCATCTGTTCATTTTTCGGACATTAAGTAATGATTGACATTAAGTTAACCATAGTGATGTTTCATGTCTGTGTGTTTGCTGTTAGTAAATACATCCCCATGAGAATGTTCACTGCTTTATTAACTATGATGCTTGGTATCATTGCTTTTTTTGTTACTTTTGTACCTAATGATAAGTTGCACAATGATTGCCAAACACGACACACATTGCCAGAAACCGGTAGTAACTCCGCTATGCCCGATGCCCGGTAATCATGCCCAGATATTATGATAGCAGCAGTGTACATAATTATACATGAAAATTATTAGACAGAATATTTTTACGTTTTACGTTAGGTTATTTAATTCATTAGTAGAATTTAATGTAAATGAATGTACAACATGCAACAGTATGGAGGTACAAAAATGCACCAAACAATTGAAACAAAATCATAAGCATAGCCACACATATGTACATCGCATAATGTTATACAATTATACCTGTTTATATTCAGAACAAAGTCTCGTACCCTTGATTATGTTCCACGCTCGACTTCATGATCGTGAACACGAACAAGAACACAAACAGGACGTTGTGTTCAAGGAAGTCCTGGTCAACGAAGGCGGAGGCTATGATCCTGACACTGGACACTTCACGGCGTCTGTAGCTGGAGTGTACATGTTCACGGTGCAGTACTGTCCTTACTCTAGCGGCGCTCTTGAGATTGTCCATGAAGATAGGCCGCTACAGAGAGCTGCTACCGAGTGGATTAGACCCATTAAGGCCTGTGTCAGCATGCAGGCCTTTGCTAAGGTTGTCATGGGAGACAAGATCTGGGTGCGGTGTATACATGGCGGTAATGCGTTCTGTGCCTCTATTATTCACTGGAACAGCTTTGCTGGTTTGCTGATTAACGTGTAAACGTGAAATATATCATAGTTCACACTACTAAATAGGTGAATCGTAGAAGCAATTACGTGAAGTATAAGAATGCGTAACTATACGTTGGCACAGGTATAATGCGGTATGTGGTATTTGGCATATTTTAGCAACATTTATTATTAACATTGTCTGCGATAAAATTGTGTGGAAAACATACTTCGATATTCGATACTGCTTGTAAACATGTTATAGTTGTTTACTGATTAAACATGAAACTATTCAGATGTATTTTCTACTTTTGTGCTTTGTAGCACCATACAGAACGATGATCAGCACTAAATATTAGGTATACGTTTTCTTGACTTCTTATTCTTAGCTTCGATGTAAAGGCTATGCATTGAAACAACATTTAAATAAAAATGCCATTAAGTTTGTCAGCAACATTTTATGACGTCATATGGTAGGACACTGTCATTGAATTTTATTGTTTTTTTTTTTTTTTTTTTTTTTTTTTTTTTTTTTTTTTAAATTATATTTTATTTACTACTTAATGCATTACGAAACCAAACAAATTTAAGCAATCAGTCGAAAATAAAAATTCGCAAAATCTTATGTAAATTAAGGAGGACGTGTGTCGATAAATAGAGCAATAATATTCAATATTGCATTTCAAAAAGCGTGAAATCTAGTAGATATATGTGTTATCACGTTTTAAGAGCGCTGGAAGGAAAAACATATGTTAATTATCATATTTTTGTAAGAACTCATTTATCATCAACTTCCCCAGTTATTTCATCAGACTTGAACAGTTTGAATATCGCTTGAACCGTTGGTGCTATAGATGCATACTACGTATAACCCAGTTATAGTATCACATTTTTTTTTTTTTTTTTTTTTTTTTTTTTTTTTTCCGTTCTATATATTTTATTTTCCTCGTCAATAGGTGTGTGAGGGTCGAGGGCATCCCCTCCACACCGTACATCATGAGTATTGATAATAGTTCAACATGCATGATATATAATATTACAATGAAGACAAGTGCTCACAATTGCATATTAACAATAATATCATAATTGCTTAAACAGCAATATACAAATTGATACACATATTGAAATTTTGAATATACGGATAAAATATGCAAGTCACAATGTTCTTAACGATACAGATTTAACAAAATGTCCCATGTGTTATTAAGTTAGAATCTAAATTGCAGAAAAAGTTCATTTCCTTCAAAATATGATACTGGATAGAAAAGAATGATCTTGCCGCGATAACGGTAGGTAATGTTTGATTCATTTTACAATTATAAATAAACCTTTTAGTGAGAAGGAATGTTAGATTAAGAGGACTACTTGTGTTTTTTATGTCCTAACATGAAAGAGGGTGCATTTATGAAGTCAGCGAATACCTCAAAACCTTCAAACAAATCAGCAATAAATTTTTTAATGTATTTACATTCCCAAAAAAATGTGCTCAATTGTTTCCGACATATCATGACAGAAAGAGCATTCTGCTGACGATTTATAATTGATTTTATACAAAAAATAGTTGGTACCAATAATTCGGTGTATAATTCTATACTGGAACCATTGTAGCGTAGAATCTTTGGTTATACAAAATGGCATACTAAAGATATGGTTCCAGTCTTTTAATTCAATATTTTCAAAAATGCTCGTCCATTTTGACATACAGACTGGTAAAGTGTCATTTGTTTTAACAATATTATACATGGGTTGGGTACCTTTTTGATATTTTAAAATGGATATCACTTGAAGGGGAACAAAAGGCTTAACAAAGTCAAAATCTGCAATCGTATTCAGAGCAGATGTTTTATCGAACAAACCATATTTCTTCAAGTATTTAGTAACTACATTAGTAATACCTATGTAATGCAAGTAGTTTGGATAGAAATTATATCTGTTACACAGTTCTTCATAGCTATATAATTCTAACCCATCGTTGTTTTTGATCAAATCGCAGATAAAATGCACGCCATTTTCAAACCATGTTTTGAGGAATACACTTTTATTACCGATCGTTATATCAGGATTATAGAATATTGGGGTTTGTAATATGTATTTTATATTTAATGATTCTGCTTTGCGGAAATCAACAAACGATTTTAAAGTGTCTTTCCAAAAAGCATTGCCTGTTTTATTTATAAGGTTTTCTGGATAGTGAACACCACAGTTGTAAAGTTTTTGGGTGTCTATTATCATTTTTACAATATTAATCCATTTACCATTTCCTGTGATGATCCTTCGTATCCAAGAACATTTCAACGCTATTATAAATGAAAAGATGTCGACCATATTAAGACCTCCTTCAGTATATTCTTTAATAAGTACATTTTTGTTAATTTTTGAACTCCCATTCCACACAAAGTTTAAAAAGAGATCATTAAGTTCAACCAATATTCTATGTGGTGGATTGGGAAGTGAAACAAATAAATGGTTAAGCACTGGCAAAGCAATCGTTTTTATTACTTGTATCCTTCCAATGGGAGTTAATATCCTTCTGGACCAGTTTTTAAGCAGCGTTCTAATTCTATACAATTTATCCATATAATTAAGATCTATCATCTTATCAAGATCGACATGAAATGTTAAACCAAGCATATCAAAAGTATGCTGGTTCCATTTTAACTTCCATCTAGTTTTTATGCTTTCGGAACTGAATTTATGCTTCCCTATCCAAACTACTTTGGTTTTGTCGAAATTTACCTTTAAGCCAGAGCACAATGTGAAATGCGACAAATCATCTAAGGTTTCATTAAGGGATTCTGCAGAGCCATCCAGGAGTATAGACGTATCATCAGCAAATTGCGATAACTTATATTCAGTATTATCGATTTTGATTCCTTTGATTTTGGGATTTGCCCTGAGTTTAAGAGACAAAATTTCAGCGCATAAAATAAAAATATAACAACTGAGGGGATCACCTTGACGACAACCACGTTGTATTTGAAAAAACTCAGATAACGACCCACACTGCGTTACTGCTGAAATGCCATCCTTATATAAAACGTTAAACCATTTTTTCATGTCAGGACCGAAATTAAACAAGGAGAGTGTTTTGTTTACAAACCTCCATGACAAGGAATCAAAAGCCTTTTCAAAATCTATAAGTAGGAGAAATCCGGGAATATTATTTTCCTCAGTGTATTTCAAAATGTCGTAGATTAGTCGAGTGTTTTCACCTATGAACCTGCCTTTGATAAAACCAGTTTGATCATTATTTATAAGTTTGTTAATGTATTTTTTTAATCTATTAGCAATACTTCCAGAACCAATTTTATATACAGTGTTTAACAATGTTATTGGACGCCAGTTTTTTAAAAATTGTCTGGGTTTTTCACCCTTAGGTATGCAAGTAATTATCCCCTGTCGTTGTGTTATAGACAAAATGCCGCTATCGAATGCGTGATTTAACGCTCTACAAACAAACGTACCTAATTTGGGCCAAAAGACTTTGAAGAAATCAATACTAAAACCAGACGACCCAGGGCTTTTGTTGTTTGCCATGTTTTTTAAGACAAAAGAGGCCTCACTTAGTGTTATTGGCCCTTCTAATAGTTTTGACTCTTCATACGACAGTTTAGGTATGTCAATATTTGCTATAAAAAAAAAGCTATTAAAATCATCATCAATGTTGGTATTGTCGTTATTTTGATACAATGTTTTATAAAACAAAGCGGTTTCGTTCAAGATATCAACCTGCTTGTCTAAGACAAGTCCGTCATCAGTTGTTAGGCTAGTGATAGTTTTTGTTGTATAGTTATATTTTTCGAGGTTACAAAAAAGTTTTGATGGTTTTTCTCCAAATTGTATCCATTCGGCTCGCGATCTTATTAAGGCACCTTTTAATTTCTCTTCTTGTATTTTCATTAGTTCATCTTTTAATTCAAGTATAATTTGCACGTTACTCTCGGTCAACAATTTCTCGTGTTGTTCAATTTCAGCTTTTAATTGGTTTTCGCGCTTGTTACGCGATTTTGTTTTATACGAACTATATGAAATAGCTTTACCTCTTATTTCCATTAAAACTGTATCTAAAAAAAGTTGGTCGTTTATTAAAAACTGTATGTCTTGGTCAGGTATTGTATCAATGTTATCTTTATTGTATACAGGTAACATATATTGTTTCTTTATTTCGGTAATTGTATCATTTATTGTGTTAATGTAGTTGATGTCGCTAAGAAGCATGTTATTATGTTTCCACAGACCTTTTCCGTGTTTAAAATCAGTAAATTTTAATGTCAACGTTACACTCGAATGATCAGATTGGTAACTGGGCAATATATTAATGTCGTGAAAAAACGGTGACAAAAATGACGATAAAAGATAAAAATCAAGCCGGGCTTGTTGTATTGGATTTGTTCTTCTCCATGTATATCGTCTAGAGTTAGGATATAATATCCTAAAAGGATCTGTAAGAACACGATCTTCCATATTTTTTAAAATAAATTCTCTTGCATTTTTATTATTTATTGATTTGTAGTTTTGATAATCTATATTTGGGTCTAGAACCAAATTAAAGTCGCCACAAATTAAGTAGGAGTCATTCCCAATATTGTCAATAATATCAAAAATATTGGTGAAAAATTCGGGACTGTCAGAGTTCGGTCCGTATATAGAGGCAAGTGTGAGTCTAGTTTCACCAATATTTATATCCAAAATAATATAGTTACCAAATTCATCATATTGTACATTATGTATTTTATACTCAAGTATTTTCGACAAAAGTATTGCTACACCACGCGAATTAGAAGAGCCATAACTTAGGAAACACTCTGATCCCCATTCTGAGTAAATGGTTTTAATCTGTTCGTTAATAAAGTGTGTATCTTGAAGGCAGTAAATATCACATTTTGTTTCTTTTAAGTATTGAAAAACTTGTAATCGCTTCTTTTTCCCCTGAATGCCTCTGCAGTTGACAGATAAAATTTTAAGCTCGTTCATAGATAAGCAAAACTAAGGAACATATAAAATGTAGCACTTGCATGCATAGTAACAACACAACATACCTTGTAGTACAGAACGGAAAAAGTACAAAATAATAATAGGAAAAAAAAAAAAAAAAAACTAACATGAAAGGAAAAAAAATAAGTGAACATAATAAGGTATCTTTTTGTTAGGAAAATTAGAACCGAGTCAAAATAGCATATACAAATCAGTAAATGTTTTCATTAATAAGCTTATCACTAGGATTAATGAACAATGGCAACATCTGAAGATATCAATAAATAGCTATCAGTATTTAATAATATGTAGAGCTTTAATAACTGTATGTATTTGCTCTAGTGTAAATTATAATTTGTCTAAGTTTAGAGATATATTGAACATAATCTATATTATATATTGTATATTAAATAGAAAAAAAAAAAAAAAAAAAAAAAAAAAAAAATTGTGTATTTGTCCCTGTTTACTTTATAAACAATAAGAGGAAACAAAAAGATGCAGACTTGTGGCAACAAGTGTTGTATTTTTTTTACAAGAGATTGATACTTAAAAATATATATTGAACATAATCTATATCATATATTGTATATTAACTAGAGAACAGTGTGTATTTGTCCCTGTTTACTTTATAAACAATAAGAGGAAGCAAAAAGATGCAGACTTGTGTCAACAGGTGCTGTATTTTTTTTACACGAGATTGATACTTAAAAACATCAATATTTACATACAGGATTTTACAGAATAAATCAACATTATATATTATATATTAACTAGTAAAAATGTTGTATTTGTCCCTGTTTACTTTATAGACAAGAGGAGAAAAAAAAAGAAGCAGACTTGAGGCAACAAATGCTGTATTTTTACAAGAAATTGATCCTTAACAATATCAATATTTACATACAGGATTTTTATATGTATTTACTCTGAATAGATACAAAGTTTTACCAATATGTACATATTTACAAGTATATTTTTTGTTTTTGTGTACGTTTATTTTATATAAAAAAGGAGTAAGCAAAAAGCTGGGTGGTAGCAACACAATGGTGGTCTATTACAGAAACTGCTAGACTTTAATCATCATTTTTTTATACTGATTTACTATAAGTGTTTTTACTAGTTTAAATAATCATTCAAAGTCAGAGATAAATTGAAAAATATTTACTAAAAAAGTTTTATCTATATCTACGTTTTAACAATATAGGTTACTATAATTTTCAATATTAAAAATATTATATATGTTTATATTATAAATTTTAACAAGTATAAATAGTTGTATTTGTCCATGTTTATTTAATAAATAAAAAGAGGAAACAAAATGGAGCATAGTGGTACTTCATACTGAATTACTATATGTATTTATTCTAATGTAAGTAGTAATTCAACCAAAATCAGAGATAACTTGAAAGATATCTACTTCTCAGAAGTGGAGTTTTATCTAAATTGACATTTTAACAGCATTATTTATTTAATTTTCACTAATACAAGGTGACATATATATCTAATGTAAATATTAATTTAACTAATTTCAGATATCAGCTGAACACTATCTACATTTCAAAAAGAGGAGTTTTATCTAATTTTACAATATAACAGCATTATTTTATATAATTTTCAGTAATACAAAGTTTAATATATATCTAATGTAAAAAAGTAATTTAACTAAGTTCTGATATAAATTGAACACTATCTATAGATCAAAAAGTGGAGTTTTATTTGAATTTACATTTTAACAGCATTATTTTATAAAATTGTCAATACTACAAAGTTTAATATGTATCTAAATGTAAATAGTAATTCAAGTAATTTCTGACATAAATTGAACACCATCCACATATCAACAAGTGTAAATTTTATCTATATATATATTTAAACAGAATAATGTTATATAATTTTCTATAGTACATACTGGGTATATACAATATATATATATTTATATTTATTTTATATACTATATATTAACAAATTTACATTATTACATTTGTCCATGTTTATTTTATAAACAAAAAGTGGAAACAGAAGGAGGCCATAGCAAATAGTGGTAACAACAATAGTCCATGTTTATTTTTTAAACGAAAAAGAAAATACAGAAAGATGCAGTGTAGTAGCAGTACCATATTATTTATATACATTTAACACGGTTAAAGTTCATACTGATACTGCATTTTGTTCAATGATGTATTATCAGATATTTTGTTGAAAATTAAAACAACAAACAATTATCAACACACAACCACTTTAGTAGCCTTAAACACTGGAACATTATGCACAACCATATGATTTATTACACTTAACAGTGTTATCCACTTACGAGATGCCATCATTTTATTAACATTATGTTTGAAAAGGGAAAAGGAGTTTTATAATTGTGTATGTGTTGCTATATATTTACAGAAAATACCAAAAATTTGAGTGTCATGTTTTGTTACATAATGAGTACATTATGGCTATAAAATTAGAGTTGATCAATAATTTTGACTCAGGACGGATAAAGACTAAGACCAAAAGAACTAGCATTATAAGACTTTCAATGCAGGTCAACTATCACACAAGATTTATGCGCCTTTTCAACTTTTTGAATAATATCAGAAATTTTATTGCTTTTAGCATAATCATTCACTTAACATTTTAAAGAGCTTCGTATGAAAGCGAAAATGAAGCAATTTGGGTGAGAAGATGTTATCGGAAAAACAGCTTGTATTTGTTAAGTGGAGAATTATATTATTTTCACTTCACTACATTTAATACCTTCTTAAGTATGAACAAACACTGTGTAAAAACAACAACATATTTTGTAAAGAAGGCATTTGTAGTGTTAACAGTCATATAAAGCACTAAACAAAAAGGCTGAAGGCGTGCAAATAAATAAAGAAAGATGACGACATAAAAACATCTATATAGACTACATTATCACTGTCTGTTGGCATGACAAATAATGCTTAAAATAAACATTTGACATGTTTAAGGGCTGAAAAAACAACAACAGAAGATCGGTGGCTATATTAGTTTTTTAAGGATGATGCATTGTGGTCCTATATAGAAGTATGCAACAAAAATACAAGCGACTTATCCATGCACAAAAAGGTAATAATGCATCGAGCCAAAAAGTCTATTCTAGAGTGTCATAAGCAACAAAAAATGTACACTATTTACATACAGCCTCTTACATAAATAGCTGGAAGTGCACAGTAAAGTTAAATTAGTGCATTAACTGTCATGAATATACCTGAGTCTGACTATTTTGTTGTAATAAATGTTTAAAAACAACTAGCTGACCTTCTATTTACTATTTTGACATGTATGTTTTTACTACTCGCAGTGGCAAGTTTGTTTGAAAGGGAAATAACTTCGCCGATAAGTATTAAAAGTATTGCGCGGGCGTAGCTATGTCATTTAACACTTGGGTGTCTTAATAGCGAAAATAGATTTTTATTTTACAAAGACATCTCATTATGTATGCAAATTTTACGTACAACAATTTTTAGTTACTCAAATATGTAATATTATTTAATATATTTAGTATATAATTTATATTACGTTTATTTATGTAAACTAACTACAAAGAAATTTTAACGGCTAAATGAGATCTAGAGGCGCTTACATATTATGCACAGCTATCTTAGCGTATATGGCTTAATTTTTGTTGGTGACACGTTTGCGGTTCGTCTGGGACGAGGCCCCGAGAGACTCAGAGTAGGATTTTCGTGGCCACGGCTTTGCTATCCAGTTTTTGTAGTCCTCAAATGTTATTTGAGTAGCATGCTGGTTTCCTTTGAAAACGGCGTAAATTTTGCCCTCAAAGGACCAGCATTTTTCTACATTTTTTGGATCTTTCAGTCGCACTGATGCCAACACACTTGCGTTAAGCTTTGTTAGGTCCTCATTGACGAAGACGCCGGAGCCCTTGAACAGCTTTGCTTTTTTTAATATGTCAATTTTTGTTTGTCGCCTGACGAATTTAATAATGACGAGTCTGTTTTCTGTTGGTTTAAATTTTCCCAGCCGGTGGGCGATGTCTATGTCGCAGGGTGTAATTGGTATGCCGAGCTTTTCGTTCACTAGCGTGACTATTTTCTGTGTTACAATTTCTGAGGATTGTCGTTCTTGATCGTCTTGAACACCAGTCATTCTCAGGTTATTGCGTCGACTGTATTGCTCAGTGTTATTTGCAAATTCCTCGTGATTAACTTAATACTATTAAGTAATGATCTTATGCTGCTCAATATGATATTCGGATTACATGTATTGAAGTATAATGAAACGTTAAAAACCAAATCAATTTTACCACCCATATATACAGGTAAAGTAAGTTAAAAACATTTCATAATAAGTGCTATTCTCCAAAAACTCATTGGTGTTTATATTTCAAACTGAACATTTTACGCATGCATTTACGGCAACATATAGATGACATGAGAAATATTCTATCCATGCACACGTGTTAACTATCACATTCGTACGTATTATAAACTATCACGTGCGCACGTGATAGTTATCAAGTGCTCACTTGATAAGCGAACGTAATAACTATCACGTGCGCACGTCATAACTAACCAATTAAAAAACTTTAACTATCTGCCATATTTTCAAAATGGAGATTGGGAATAGGGAATTTGTTAGTTATCACGCGCGCACGTGATAACTTAAATATGTATCATGTTCCCTTTATGCCGCCGTATGAATTTGCTCTTCTGAGTCGCGATATTCTTCGGGAAAAAATGTGCGAATAATTTGGACACGAGACGTTGCGTGATTTAATCCGAAATTACGTCATAGTTTCAAACACTGACTTGTAGGAGGACACGAACTTACCGGAATAGATCCTACAATGAGAACTGAATTTTATTAAGCACTGCATACCTTCCCCGCGAAAGTTTAAAAGCGTGTCACCGTTGTTATCTGTGACGTCATGTAATGATACAATTCATTATGACGTTCATCGATAAAATCTGAACTAACATATCAGGGTAAGATCTACAATTTCCTTTGTATACTGGAGGTTTAACAGTTGTATTGTTGATCAGTGTCCATAAACAAAAGAGTGTCATGTTAGAATGCTATATCTGTCATTTGTGTCGACCATTAATGTTCTTACCTTGATTGCTAGCAGCGAATTCCCGTTGTGTATCCAGATTACAGAGTTTTTATTTTATTAATCAGGTGTTCCGAATGAAAACTCTGGTTATTGGATTGGAGAATATCGGCGGGCGGGCTTTTGTGAACATTTACTTCAGAGCGCAACTCCTCTTACAGTTCTTAAGGGATTTCGACAAAACTTTCACAGAACTATTGTCGCCAAGTCGCCAGCACTCATTGTCGGGCTTTTGTGATTATGTGATTTTGGGCGGAATTATGCACCTTTGTTTATTTTGTATATATGTAATAAATAGTCAATAATTTCTTCAGAGCACAGCCTCTCCTTCATTTCTCAAGTGATTTTTACCAAACTTTCACTGAACTATTGTTACCAAGTGCCCGAGCGCATGCTTGCAGACTGTTGTGATTCGATCTTTTTTGGCGGAATAATGGACCTTTGTTTATTTTGCACAATATGTAATATATATATAGAACAATATATTCCGAGCACAACTCGTCCTACAATTCTCAAGGGATTTCGACCAAACTGTCACATAATTGTTGTCATCAGACGAACAAGCGGGCTTTAGTCATTCGATCATTAGTGGGGGAATTATTGCCCTTTGTTTATTTGGCACATATGTCATATATATAGAACAATATGTTTCGAGCGCAAATTTTCCTCCTTCATTTCTCAAGGGATTTTCGACCAAATTTTAACAGAAGTACTGTCATCAAGTTCCCAACGCATATTGTCAGGCTTTTGTGATTCCACCATATTTGGTGGAAAACATGGTTTTGTGACACTTACATGTATCTTGTTTGTAGCTATTTTAAACTGTATGAAATATTAGCCAGACCTTTTGTAGTAAACGTTTCTTAACAAAAACATACACTTTTATGGCATAATATATTTTATGGCATAATATAACAACATTGGTCGTGCGCATGTGTGAGAATAGCACGGACGCGATTTTGTAGCTCTTCGAAATTGGGTGTTTTTCTAGTGGAATATGTTATCAAGAATAGTTAAATTTATTCTGAAATGTGTGTGATGGTCTAGTGCTTAACCGGTTGGAATATGAAAGTGACTTTTTATTTAATATAGGAATAATATGACTTTTTCCATATTCCAATTGTTTAGGCAAATTCTGCGCTTTTATTAAAGTGATAAAAATCTAGTATTAATTTTGGATTGACTAGTATTCAGTGGATTATTACGGAGTGTCAATGGACGGCGGACTAGATGAACAATTAGCGGATTATCCTACGCCCGGTCAGTTGCGTAAATACTTCGAACTGTTGAAAACTGTGTTCAAAGACTTTCCTTATGCACCGGATGCTGATTTGAAGCGGCGTATCGGTACCAGGTCTAATGAGCCAGTGGCTTGCCCAGGATCTGTACAGTATCATAGAAGTCGCAGAGGGTGGTGAGCCGAACATCCTTAAGACCATGATCAGTGCGGCAAAGACACGGAGAGCGTCTACTGTGCAACCGAAGAGCAGCACGTCTCGAGGCGGAGGTACCATCACGTGTATGTGTCAAAGTGAGTTATCCTTGCTCTAAGATGACATTTCCGAACTTCAGTCTGGGCTCCTATTGGTTAAACAAACATTACATGCAAGTGAAAAATTGTGATGTGATCAGATGAATTATACTAAATTTATGGTGCAAAATCTGAAACGGAACATATTAGACTGTACCAGGGCTGTCTGTTCCATCACAAATACTGCTGTGGGCACTATGCAGAATCTTACCAGCTCTCTGGTAGACACTATCATGCAGTTTGAGGACCGTGTAAGACTGTTGGAATGTATTGTTGAATCAGATCCGGAACCGAACTCTGTGTCCGATCCCGTACAGACCAGTACACCGTCGGAGTTAGACGATCGAATTCATAAACCAGTATCAAAGATTTATCAATCTAGTATGCAAAACTCTACGAAGAGAACAGAGCAGGCAATGTCGTTCAGTGAACAGTGCAGGGTGACAACATTAACACGTGACAGTAATGTGAGCTCTGACAGGTCGAGACCGATAAATCCTCAACCGGAAGAACTCTCGGCTGTCGACGAACGCATAGGTCAGCCGATTACTGTCCGCATTACCTCTAGGCAGGACGGAAACCAGTGTGACGAGGATAACTTTCAGGTTGTGAAATCAAAACGCATTGAGCGATATTGTGTTCGTGGACTTAGTCGCAATGTAAATACAGGATTATTAACGCAAGTGCTATCAAGAAAAGGACTCGATATTAAAACCATCCTATCATTTCCGGTTAGAGCAAATTCGGACAAGGCGTTGGTTAAAGTATGCATCGTAAATGATGAAAACTCGCATCTTATCACTGCATATGGTTTCTGGCCGAGTTATGCTACGTGCGAGCGGTGGCGCTCTCGTGAGGCGCTACGGGTACGCTCTTCCGACAACAGACGGTCGAGAGCCGATGGGCACGCGCGGCGCGTAAAGAGGCAACCAGTGGGCTGCCATGGGCAGCGTCACTATTTTTTTTTTAGACAACGGGCGACATCATGACGCGGGGCGTTATTTGGGTAGCAGACGACGGCAGGACGGTGAACTAGGCTTTGTGCAGAATTATTTCAGTGCCCTGCAAACGTGTAATGTTGACTAACGGTTTTATACGCAACGTATTTATGCCTAATCATGCTGTTTGGTTGAACATTCTGTTGTTTGCCTTTGAAATGTTAAACATAATCACATGGAATATCACTGGAATAATGTTCATCATACGGTTTGTGATAAAGACAATATGAGAAAAGGTGGCGTTTCTATTATCTGGCACAGACGTTTTAATCACACGATAACACCTATCACATTCGATAATGATCGGATTATTGGTTTCCAGTTTGAATTCACACCTAGTGCATTTGTTTACATTTTTCAAGTATATTTACCTTGTGGCAATCATCCGATAGTGATGTACGATGGGTTTATTACTACTTTATACGACATTTCTAGTTCTTATTGTGATAAAGGTATAACGGTTTTTATGGGTGATTTTAATGCTAGACTTAATTCGTTAACCTGCAGCTCGAGAGACGAAAAACTGAAATTTGTGCAGGAATGTAATTTGTTTGCTACTAACATGCTTGACACTTGCCATAATAAGGGTAATACATACGTATCCTATGACGGGTGCTTAACTTCACTTTTAGACTATATCTTCATAAGACAAGTACTTCTTGATAGAGTGCTCCACTGTGAGATTGCAGATGACTGTTGTTTAAATATGTCTAGACATAGGCCAATATTGTGTTGTTTTAAATTTGATTTTCCAATTCTGTGTGATATGTCTAAGTCTATATGTATTGAAGATTCTTGTATAACTTGGAAAAAAAAGTTTGTAGAGAACATATTGAGCAATATGAAGCTCCATCGAAATCTGTGTTTGATAGTTATAAACATGGTAACACAATGGACGATATGTATACATACCTATGCGACAAGGTGTCCGACTGTGCGAATGTGGCATTTCCAAAGTTCAAAAAGTTTCTGAAGCCATTTTGGTGTGATGAACTTTCACATTATCATTCAGTGATGAAGAGTGCGCGCAACACGTGGTGCCGGGCCGGTCGACCAAGGTCTCAGGAACACGCTGCCTATGCCAGCCACAAGAAGGCGAAATCCGAGTTCCGGAAACGACACAGAGTTGCTGTTGAACGGTACTTGAGCTCCATCGATCATGAGCTCGAGCTTTCAGCTGAAAGCGCCGTGTTCTGGAAGGCTGTCAACGCGCGCAAACAGAAGCAGTGTTAAACCGTAGGCAATACGTTACGTTTTAATGATAAAGCCTACAGTAGTCGCACGGATATAACTGAACAGTGCGGACGTTATTTTAAATCTCTTTATCAACCGACCGAATCAGACGATTTTGATGACTCATGGAAAGATACTGTAGCACAAAATGTTTGTCGTTCATTTGATAATATGGTCCTAGACAGAAACGTAACGGTTACGTCGGATGTTGTGACGTCGTGCATTAAGTCACTGCCAAAGAACAAGTCGAGTGGTCCAGACAATATTACACTTGAACATCTGCTTTATGCCTGTGACATACTATCACCGCTATTAGCTGAACTATACACACGCATTTTGAGATGCGGGCAAATACCGAAAACTATGAAATGTGGCGAGATCATTATCATTACTCTGCATAAAGGTGGGAACAAGAGACGCGATGATCCCAACAACTACAGAGCCATCAGCTTAACATCGGTAATACTTAAAGTGTATAAAATGGTTTTGTTGAGTCAGTGCAAAGACAATATACTGTCCAAACTCAGTCCACAACAGGGAGGTTTTCAGGAGCATTTAGGTTGTCTGATGACGTCATTATCACTACGTGAGTGCCTTCATTTTGCAAGAGAACATTCTTCGGTGACGTATCTGTGCTTTTTAGACGCTAAACAAGCATTCGACCGGGTATGCATTGACGGGCTATTTTACAAACTACTGAAACTTAACGATGACGATGAAAATCCAAATGTTCGATGTATAAATAACAATTGTCTGATGTCATTCTATAATATGTACCAGGATATTTACAGCCACGTCCGATATAGGGGACTGCTGTCGGAGACGTTTCCGGTACACCAAGGAACTCGGCAAGGTGGCAAGAAATCTCCGATGATGTACCTTGTCTACATCGATGGTCTTATTCGCGAACTTGAAAGCAGCGCAAATGGACTATGTATATACGACATGAACATTAGTTCGCCTACAGTGGCCGACGATATGGTGTTCGTTTCATATTCAAAGGTTGGTTTGGACAATATGCTACAAATGTGCTGTAAATATGCTAGAACCTGGAGATATTTATACAACCCTGATAAGTGTGCAGTATTGAAACTTAATAGCTCAACATATCCACTTCGACAAACACAGCCGTTTTACCTAGGAAGTGACATTATTTCAGCTGATACGAGCTATAAACACTTGGGTATTTACTGTCACAATCAGTTATCAGCGAAGAAGTTGATGTACGGTGCAGGCACCAAACTGAGAGGGACGCCCCTGAACATTTGTAACAGTGGCATCCATCCGGGTACAATAAGTCCTGTCACCCTCAAGAAGATCTACCAATCTGTAGTTTTACCAAAGGCCCTCTATGGCTGTGAGCTTTGCAGTGTGTATTCCAAACAAGATATGGACAATCTTGAAATTGCACATCCGTTTTGTGTTAAGTTTGCACAGGGCTTTCACATAACTATTTCAAGTAAATTCGCATTGTGTATGCTCAACATTTCTACAATTGAAACACTAATAGACTAGAAAAAAGCTCCAGTTTTTCAGTCAGCTCTGCAGACTACAATGCCATTACCTCACGAAGAAGATTTTTGTCAACAGGATTGTTCGCTTTCTGCAGTGTGACAGACAAACCAACAGACTTATATGTATAGAATTCTCAGAAAATACGAACTGTCCGATGTTGTGTACTCGTATATCATATCGGGTGTTTTTCCTTCCAAATTTGCATGGAGGAGCATCCTGATCTTGAATGGGATTTTGCCGGAAAAATTCAGGATCTATGCTGATGTGGTCGAAACGAGAGTTTCTGCTTTGGAGTGGACAATAAGCCCGGCGGACATTTCGCCTATCTGGACTATGGTACGTGATAGATCGAGTTTAAAAGAAATTTGTGTTACACTTGCAAAAGCAATTGGGCATGTTATGTGCACATCATATGTGCTCGAGTGCAAGACATGTCACCTAAGAACATACAATATTCTGGAGCACCTCATTTGTTTGTGTGTTAAGAAGGAAACCGAACGACGTGCTCTCTGGGATGCGGTGATTTTAAGTTGTGGCTTTAGCCAGTGTACTTCCATTTTGATGTCAAGTCTGACCGAACAGTGTCCAATGTTTAAACATATTGCGTGCGTGTTATAAATTAACGTGTTGTAAATAATTGTGTTGCAATATCTCTTGCAAACGTACTAAGGTAGAAGCTTATATTGCTCACTACAGTTGTTATGAACTATAACTGATTTTCCTAGTTATATTACACCTTTCGGACTTTCGATTTCGACCATAATCTTAAGGGTAATAAAACTAGTTCTGACGTGTTACTTGCTAATGATAAGCAATATCAATTGTTATCTATATGTACTGGTGTAAATCGTATTAACTTTGTTTGTTGCTTTTTTTCTCGTTGGTGTGTATTATATCTATGTATATTTCGAATCGTTTATGTTACCGTTGTTATAAATTTGCTATTATGATTATTTGTATAACTAATTACTTTATCTATTTTCGAGATATATTTTATCTACATATACTCATGTTAAGCGTACACAGTTCTTTTTTTGTTATTATGTACATACTGTAATTTATGTTGTATTGTAAATATGTTTTGCTCTCCAGCAATGGGGGAAGAATAAAAGTATATATATATATATGTCTGTTAACTTTATAACAAGATATGCCGATTAGTTTGTCTAAATAGTTCAATGAAACAAATAAATCAGGAAAGAGTACATGTATATTAAAAACATTCAAATTTCTATCCACATCGTTGTTTTTAACATTTTCGTCAGGTCATGTTTGGCCATTTTAGGTTGCGACAATACAAACTAGTTTTCGGGGGTCATCTCAAACTGCATTTGAAATGTCATAAATGGTCCAATTTATCTTCGATAAAGTTTATCTCGGGTTGCTTGCCTCATCGTTGAACGGTTATAAATACAGCGTTCATTCTCTGGACTTCTTAACACAAAATTATGAATGGAAACACATGTGGAGTAATAAACTGATAGATATATTTTATAAAATAATACACAGAGAATCAAATTTAATAGTTTATTACTCATTACTATCTGTTTTAAACACATTGTTCACATGTAAACAAAGAACTGTCAGTCTGTGAAACAACCAAAACAAAATATTTCAGTCAAGCGCGCGAGCGATGACGTAGGCGGTGACAGTGCAAATTACCCCGAAAACTGTTTATGCCACGAAAACTGGATAGTCGACCATATTTGTACAACATTTGGGCTCTATTTCACAGACCACCATCGCCTAAAAGACACATATTTTAAAAACTAAGGTATAGTTTTGTGTTAAAACAATTACACATGTAAATAACACAACGCACTGTACAACTGTAGAATAACTCAGGTGTCGTCATCATATAAAAGACCTGTCAAGCACGTGACGACCACATCCGGTTTATCTGTCACGTCATTACATGGAGGACCCGTCAAACACGTGGTAATCACATCCGGTTTATATGTGAATACGTTACATGGAAGACCCGTCAAGCCCGTGGCGACCACTTCCTGTTATTCTGTGACGTTGTCAACTGGAAAATCCGTCAAACTTGTGTTGACCACATCCGGTTTATTTGCGATTGTCGTTCTGGCTCTTTTGTTTCACACGCAGTAACATTAAGTTCGTATAACTTCGCGGTTGCACATATTATACACTCAAACAGTGTCTGGTGATTCTACTAAGGCGTAAACAAGTTGTGTTTGTTTCAGGTTACATGCCCACAAAAATTAGGGTAGGTAGGTAGGATTATTTTTTTTGATATATTTTTTTTATTTGGTAAATGGCAAACTTTAATATTCTAAAACTGAAAGAATATTCAAAACATTTCAGTAACATCCTTAAACATTGTTTTGAAGGGGATGTTATCAAAACAAAATACTTATTATCCAAAAAACATTTAATTGTTAGATAAAGGTAAATAAAACAAAAAGATATCTGACAAACTCAATAAAATGTTATAGGGTCGGGGCCTTTTTTTAGGGTAAGTCTGGTAACCTGAAACAAACATCTTTTTACGCCTAACATGTAATTTGTTAGATGAGGGTGTCAATGATGGAAACGCGGTTTAGTTCTTTAACGATGTTGCTTATAGGCTTCCAGTATATCCTTTTAACCTCCTTGGATGGTTCCTTCCTTTAGTGATCATGTAACGTTCGGTCCCCTTCATGGAAATATATGATAGATCCTGTAAAGCTTTGTACTGAATAAATAAGTAACTGAATAAATAATACAGAAAAAAAAAACAATGGCTTAAAACTTTTAATTGCTAGTGTCGCCCAGAGGCACAAGCTATGTTTTTAAAAATAGTTGTGTTTAACTATCCTTTACCACATTTATCGGAATAAGTTATATATTTAAAAGTTTAAAAACCGATGCTATAAAAGAAGCGACATACAGGATAAGTATATAATTTAGTTTACTCCTTATCCTACAAATATAGGATCTGACACTCGTTGTCATTTCATTTTATTAAACGACTTCAGGAATTTTGTTAATAGGGTCGGCTTACTAACGAATTCCCTGGACGAGACGAAAAACAAGCATATTTATACACTTTAATTTTACCAAAAAATGTTGATAAATCCTAAAAGCCGGTACTTACGTGACGTCATTTCATGTTCACAACGTCATTTCACCAAAAAAACGTCATGCGATTGGTCAGTCAAAGAATATGTCGCCAATAAAAACGCACAACATGTTATCTTACACACGTGTAAGATAAACATTTCCGATACAAATATTCGCAATGGCTGTATTACGCGGAAAACAAGGTAGATCTATAGCATGTGATAAAAACACATCCACGCTTAGATACTCAAGTTTGATTTCTGATTCTGCATGCAGGCCTCATGAGCACACTAAGTCTTAATGTAAAATATAGGCCTATGAAATTACAGCATTTACCAACTGATTTATTTTGTCAATAATTGTAAGTTAAGAAATTGTTCTGAGAGTAAGATTAACTCATTTTTTCAGGAAATAATATTATAATATGTATTTTCACGTAATTTGTGCATTTTTGTTTTAAACAGATTTTTAAGAAAAACTGGACATTTTATTGTAGTACAAAGGTAAAACTCTTTTCATCATTGTACTTGAATGCACTGTTAAACTGTTCAAAAGTACGAAACAGTGCATGGAAAAAACGTATAAGAATGCAGATGTTCAAGCGTGTACGCACCTATTTACAGAGAGGTTCAAATCTGCTGTCTACATTGACCTTTTGATGGATTAGCGTTTCTGACTGGTCCTAAATTACAAACACGCCTACTGAAACTAATAGCCTCCAAAATCTCCAAAAGATGAAGCCCGAAATAACTTTTTCTAGCTGACTTTTACATGACAAAACATCTGTATATCACGAACTTGGCAGATAAAACAATTAAAAAAAAACATCAGGTTATAAAATGTTTACTGTGGTTGCCCGGCTAGCGCAGTGATTGGCACACTCGCTTCACACCTCGGCTGCCCGGGTTCGCTCCCCACTCGGCGCAAGTGAGTTTGGTTGGTGGTCACCATACCGGACAGGCGAGGTTTCCTCCGGGTACTCCAGGTTCCCCCTACAGCACAAGACCACTCCAAAATTAAAAATATTTCAGTATAAGATTACAAGCTTGAAATTGCAGCTATGATTCAAAATTCGTCCCAACTTTCGATGAGTCTATAAGTAAATTAGGCAGGGTGCTATGACACACTCCGGGTCCTCACATAATGCAGCTTCGGCGCGGAAGGACCTACAATAACTTCAAAAATACATACATACGATTGATAGCAACGAAACCTGGTTTGTAATACCACACAACATGCCGTCAGTTGCACGTTTACAACCCCCCCCCCCTCAACGTTAGCGTTACATTCGTGAAAAAAGTAGAGATAGTAATTCTTGAAAGTGTCATTGTTCAAGAAAAAGGTGCTCGTGATTAAAGTGAGGTAGGTTATTTCTAAGACAATGATGTTTTCAAGAATTTGGGAATGGCACGGGTCCCAGACATTTTGGCGAAAACATAGTTATTATTTTCCTTTATTGGGAATATTTATAGAAAACTAGGAAAGTATCAATACAAATTATAATTATGGTTAGTAGTATTAGAAATAACTAAAAAATATCTTAATAAATACCTAAACAACTAAATAAAAATAAATATGAATATAAATACAAATAACATTTGTGTTCAATATTCAATGAATTTTAATCTGTGTGATGTGCATTTTACTTACCTGTAATGAAGGTAAGTTAATGGACAGTCAATTATTATTATTATTAATCATCATCATCATCGTATCATCAGCATCATCATCATCATTATGATCTTCCATTAGATCCTAAATTAGTACGATTTGGTGCGACCAGGTCCGACCTGGTCGGAGAAGTTACGACCTGGTCGTTCCTGAGGTAGGGGCAGGTCCAATTTCCAAATGAATTTCGACCCTTTAGTGCGCAGTGTTAGAACCTGTAGTATTATTAGGTCCTAAATTGGTAGGACCTGAAAAAAGCAGGCCGTTTCTGCGCGAGATCTCAGAAACTTATCACTCGAATTCAATGAAACTTTATGCTCAAATTCAATGAAACTTTATATGCAGTATCCCTATTTAAAGGACATGGGCGTATGGCGTACCATTAGGTTCTAATTTTATATGAACTGGTCCGACCAGGCCCGACCAGGTCGGACCTGAGGTAGGAACCGGTACGACCTCATTTAAACAGTTACTATCTGGTATGACCAGCCCCTACTTCGTGTCCGACCTCATGGTAGGACCTGCCCCTAACTCAGGTACGACCTGGTCGGAACTGCTTCTACCAGGTTAGACCAGGCCCGACCAGGTCCTACCCATTTAGGACCTTATATTACATCAGTAGCCGTAAACAGTAGCGGGGTACAGAATGGTGATAAATGTCACAAACGAGGTTCGACCATTTGCGACCTGGTCATACCTGCTTCGAATAGGTTCTACCAGCCCCTACCTCAGGTTCGACCTGATCGGACCTGGTCTGACCAGGTCCTATCAATTTAGGACCTAATGGTACGCCATACATCATCATCGTCATCATCATAATCATCAACAACATCATTATCATAAGTAGCTTTTTTTTCCTTCTGCGTCTTTACTCTATATTTTTTTTATCATTTATTATTACTATTATTATTATTATTATTATTATTAGTAGTAGTAGTAGTAGTAGTAGTAGTAGTAGTAGTAGTAGTAGTAGTAGTAGTAAATTGACAAATATTCTATTGATATAACATTTTACTTATTTTCTATTTTATTGAAATAAAAATAAACAAATTAAAATCATGATATATGTTGCATTTAATTAAGACTTCCAACAAAATATTTAAAAAATGGACAGTTCGGTGTATTAAGTGGTTGCAAAAGTCCGCAATTTACACTTCCTATTGTCTGCAACCAGTGCCAGCGCTCAAACGCTTAAGGAAGGATGTCAAATGATGTTACGAAGAAGAACAAAATAAGTAAGTTATTTAGTTCTGTTATAGAATCAGAGGACGACTATGTGCATAAAAACGGGACATAAGGATGACGTGTTGACGACACAGCAGGCGTGGGCAGCGTTCGAGAACTGGGTTAGACGTATCGACAATACCAGTCCTGAGTGTTTCGCGAAAAAGCCGAAACCAACCGTTGTTTCTAGGCGAACATTTCAACAGGTGATGTTGGATATGTATGGTAACACCGAGTATGCAAACACCAAAGGGTATACCATTCTGAAGCAGAAGTTAAGTAACATGGCTAAGGCCACGGGACTCGCTGCTCGAATGATGTCAAGGATTGCTAACAACGGACAGGATCAGGACGAAGAGGATGACATTTTTGTAAGCACTGAATACGACGAACCGGACGGGGAAGCAGAGTATTTATAACCAGAAGCATCACTAAAGCCTCCGCGAAACGCGGCTGGATAGTGTTAAAGAGGCAAGTGAACGAGAACGTTTTGGAGCAAAAGACGCGGACGCATTAACTGAATTGGTTGATGCTGCAGCACACATTAAAACAGATGTCAAACGTGCTGAAGACTCGTCAGGACTTGTATGAACGTTACGGCATTGTACCGACGACGTTACCCGACGGGAGGGTGGTATGTGAGAACCTAATGCTCAGTGATCGTGCACCTGCTCAGATCTACGGACGGACGGAAGTCGAGAATTCGGGAACCGGGTTTGCTGGCCTTCATCCACAATCCCTGAATTTCAGTTCGAAATCGTACATTGGACAGAACAGTGCGAGATTTGACGTCATTATAAGTCCTAAGCCCACAAAGGTCCGTACATACAGACCGTACATACAGACCTTTTACAGCAAAGTGAGAGGAAACATACATTGTATTGACCAACAGAGATGTTGCAGAAGGTCTTTTCTCTTTTAAAAAGGCGCGCATTGTGTTGTGATATGATATTATGTATCAAAGTGGACCGCACATCACTTCTTAACCTCATTAATTCGGAAGCATCAAATGAATATGTAGCAATTATATTAAAATGGTTATATAACAAAAACAACCTTAATTAAGTTGTTGATCATATACCTCGTCAAGCTGTGCTTTCTATGTCAAGTTGTGCTTTATATGCAAGTATACGAATGCGTTAGAAGTTATATAAAGTCTTGGGACTCTCTTTCTCTGTTGTTGTTTCTGTTGCTTTGTTTTTTCCATCCAAAATATAATTTTGCAATATGTATGCCTTAATATTCAATAAGGTTGTCAAAAGTCTCTATTGTATCTGTGTACAAGCCACTAGCTGTTATGTGGCACACTGTACATACTATACCTTTCAAATGTAGTTTAAATGTTTAGCTGATATTAATATTCATACATTCAGATAGTATACTATTTCTAGGTAGTGTTATCACAACAATACAAACATTAAAATGATATGCATAAGAACAACATGCTAGATATAGACTATTTTTGTTGTTGTTTATGTTTTTAAGATACAATGCTTGGTGTTATGGTAAACATTTACTGTCGTGCACTCTAATAAAATTTCTCAGTGGCAAAAATTAATTTACAGAAAATAAACGTGTTCTTATTATATATTTTATTGTACGTTAATACTACTATTAATACTCATCTTTGTTCCCTAGGTTATACTCTAATGTACAACAAATGAATGTTGGAAAACACATCATCAGAATTTAATACTAGATAATCTAATTGGGCACACGACGTTTTTATCTGTTTTTGTGGGCCATGCAGTATTGCCAAGTGAATTATCTGCAACGCGCCTGAGTCTTTATATAACGTGCCATATCTTCAGACATCTTTTACAACGTTTATTATTTCAAAATGACTTGTTGCATCAAAGCATGAATACATTTGCAAAATATATTGTTAACATTTGACGACGAGGCTATCGATTATAATAAATAGATTTGTGGAAACTACACCCACATTAAAATGAGTATATTATATATAACTTTTATGTTAATACATATTTAATAGAAATATTATCTGTAAAATAGTGCATGTTTATAGGTTTCTTTAATGCAAGGTTTATGCATTATATTTTTATGGAGATACAATTTGTTTTCTCTTAACATTTATTGCTGAACAAACGTAAAATTGCATGTATGGTATATCTTTCATACCTCATTATAACATAAAACACTAAATATCAAATAAAATGTTTTAAATTAGCCCATAACTGTGACAATAGCAACATCATTCGTATCACGGTCGATCACTCTGACACTGAGTTCTGTGAATCTGCGCCCTGAATTATCGTTACTGCAAAATAGTACTGTGCAAAAAATATTAGAGTCTCGGACGCAGAGTAAAAAAGTTAGACCATAAAATCAAATAATTTGATTTCATGTCAAGCATTACTAGTACATTATGATATAAACATTAAATGTTGTGTACATGTATATGGAAATTAAACTATGTTGATGTCATGCTAAATATAATTTTAAAAAATACGACAGCCCTAAAGTTACTAAATTGAAAATAATGAGACTGAATTGAGCTTAACAATTTCTCATTGCAGTTCAATATTGATTTTAATTTAAAACCCACACTTTATGAGACACTTGCAATTAAATATAAGCCTTAGATCGCGTAAACTTTTAATGAACTCGCTACTGAACTTATTAGATAAATATGCTTACGTTTCAAATAAATGTTCACATTTATTACTGTAAATATGTTTAAGAAACGTGCCATGTAACGTGGCAATGTTCTAAATAACAAAAACATGCACCGAAGTGTGAGGCATTTGCGTCATTAGGAAATACATGTATAAGACAAGGCAGTATGTATTACTTCTAATTTAAATCTTTAAAGGCAAATGTAATTTCGCCCAAAACTGAATACAAGTTGAAATATTTTGCAACATTGAAAAAAAAAACACAAATAAACTGTTTAGTAGCAAATAGTTCGCTTCTTCCCGTTTCTTTATTTTCACACTGCAACGGCAGTTTCATTAAAGGTTGAATACCGGTAACATATAACTTATAGTCTAACGTACACAAGTATATTATTATTTGTTACCCAGGTAGTAGCCTTACCCGACCCGACATTCAAATACACCTCCGAACCCTACCCAGAGCTGCGTCATACACTGAGCACAATTAGAAAAACATTTGAAGTGTATGCGGTTAAATTTTAAAGTGCGCATGTTTATGGCAACTTGTTAGTTGGCTTACGGGGGGATAATGCAAGATACAGGAGACTCCCCGTTCCAGAGGCGACCCCTGGGTCTTTTAGTGCCCAATGTGAAGCACCTAATACATTGAACATCAGTTTAACGCCTCATAATAAAGATGAACACATTTGAAGATTGGCTCAATACTGCTGCAAGAAATAACAATAGCTGTATCCTTCCATTATACAAAATGTAGTCGACAAGTCGTGTTGGAGTCCGGGGATAGACGGACAATTTTCTCGCCTTTGTGTCACCGAAAATTGCAATTATTTTGTTGTAGTAAGCGGCCTGTACTTTAGTTATTAAACTGTATTTTAATTGAAATATGCATTGACGTTATTTACTATTTATTTGTATTGGAAAACTTTGAATGAAATTCGAGCCAGTTGTATACTCTGCATATATTGCAACTGTGAATTAGCGAAGAAAATTATTTTATGGAATATTTTAATATGACACGCGCAGAACTTTCGCTTTGTTTTTATTTCTATAGACAAAAAAACAAAATTCACCGTTGTTAAACTACCAATAATAAAACAGAAAAATAGTTCCGAAACTGTAAACTATAGTTGAAGATTGCATTGTAATTGCAGAAAATGTTAGAATCGAAATAATTTTCGCATTGTCATTGTTTATCGGCTAATATACACCGATTTGTCGTTCTGATGCGGTATGTTAAACCATATTTTAGTTTATTTCATCTGAACTTCAAATCTTGGTTTAATAGTCGATAAATAACTCTAAATCTAAAATTATTTCTTCCTTGCAACATGAACAAATAAGTAATGTACTTTGTTGCTTTCAACACAAACTGTTATTGCACATATTCCATTTGCCCGAGTTTTGTCTACTAACCGCGTGAAACACTTTAAAGCTCACGGTGATGATATTCGCTCAAAAAGTTTGTGTTGAAATATTGACTAAAATCGAGAAGTATATTAAGTCTAAAAAAATCTTGCTCGGTGTCATTCTAAAATTGTTACCGTAAAAGCTCTATGTTTTCGGACACTTAAAAATAATTAAACATTTTCATGTCCCAAAATTTGAATACACAAAATTTTGCCAAATTACAGATGTCCGAAAATTTAAAGACACTATGACAATATTGCAATTACGTTCGGATATTGCCGAATATACACGGATAGTATCGATTAATGATTGCGCGTGCTTGTTAAATACCAGTATCCCCTTTGTACATTCACATGTATTCGTAGCATGTGTTTTTTTTTCTTTTTTGCTTTATAGTACCGCTGAACTTTTATTTGAATCAACACATCATGTCAGAATAATTAATGCATGTGTTTTTGCTTTTCATGCAGGTAAACTTTTATTTGAATCTGAATCTGTCATAACAAACATGTATGTTATGTTTGTTATCAATTATTAAAATAAAACAAAATAAACCAGTATCCACTAATTTCATTGCGTTGCGTCGTCTTTCAAGCTTTGAGATAAATTCAATTTCACAGCTTTGCTATCGCGTACCTGAAACGACATACAAACAACAACTGTGAATAAATTAAGCAGAATTTATTGGAAAATAAGTAAGGCTGGTTAAGACTGGTTCCTTAATACGATAATTTCAACAGCATATTGAATATATGAAATCACTAATGGTATTCACAATTGGGTAAACCCATTATTTATGGCACATTTCTCTTTACCCAATAACGCTAATCTAACGGTCCTCTGACTCCACTCATTCATCTGCCAGGTTTTATGACTTTCATCCGGTTGGAAAAACACATGTGCTATGTGTCACCGGATTAACGCAAACAGGTTAAAATTCTGCTGAAATACCACTGTCATATAAAATGTCCGAAAATTAAGATTCATTAATCAGGATGTCCGAAAATATATAGTGACAAAAAATAATTATTTTTGCTAAAACATAGAGTGTCCGAAAATGTATAGTGTCCGAAAACATAGAGCTTTTACGGTATGTCTGACAACGAACTTAATATGGATTGGCTATCCAGAGAGTAATTATTATCTACTGTAAGACAAGTCCTGCGTCATATTTGAGCCTCCTACAAACTGTTTGTCACTTATTAATGGATGACCCATATCTGTTATTTAAACATATGCTAAAAACAATAATGAATTGTTTCGCAGGCACTTTCTCCAAAAAATCGGGAGGGAGGGCGATTTTTTTTTTCGAAGTATTTTTTTTTCTCCTACTCTTTTCTACTGGCACTATGTGATGGCTTTTAAAAAAAAGTAATTAAGTACAGATTAAAGACAATTTAAAGTTTTAATAACAACATAAGCATCCCTTTTTATAAAATTCTAAATATAGATTTATTAATCACAAACGGTTATTTATGCAAGCTGATGTAAAAAGGCAATCAATGTAAATGTTCATAATTAACATAAATGCCTTCAAATTGATATACCATCAGCATTTAAATACTTCTATTGTAGTATTTAACTTTTCGTAATCATATTTTTTATAACTATCAAAAATAGGAATTTTTTTTTTTTTTTTTTGGCAAGAAATCACCAATAATTTTTGGAAAGGAAAATCAACACTTGTCAATGCAGCTGGCATTTTCGTTTGTTTCCATAGGACTTTTATTGACACAGATTTTCTTCACAAAATATGGAATGCTATTACACAAGGAAAAGCACCTACGAAACATTATGGTGTTTATTCGTCCGAAATATGTTCAAGGCATTGTTCAAAAGCGCTTGGTACGAACGGAATACTATAATGTACATGCTCGTTTACTCAAGAGTCATTACCAGTTATCGCATACAGAAAATAGACGATAGCAAGTTACCAAAATGTAAATAATTCACAGATTTCAATGCGTAGTTTTTGTATTTTGATCGGTAACATGCCCATTAGAAACACTTTTTGCAAAGTTTTATTTTGATTAACATATTTCTTGACTGCTCCTTTAAAACCCGGGCGCGATCGTCAAAAAATAGTAAACATTTTTTTGCATTAAATCAAATTCATGGCTGGCTATAAAAATACGTTGTGTGAGAACAAAATACTGCCTGAGAAACAAATCATTAACTTTTTTTAGCCTTATGGACTTGACTGGTACACACTTGGAAGAAAGTACCCGACTGAAACAAACAAGCGATATTTTATGATTTCTTTTGAATATGTAAATCGAATATTCATCGATTTTTCGGTCTATTTCATCCTTACTTATAAATGCAATCTAAAAATCCCGTGCACCACAAGTTGCAAAAAATAATCATGGAGTTAGGTTATCCCACAAACTAATCTTTACAGTGGCCTGGATCGCAATCAACGAGGTCAAATACCATACCAGCTTATGCCAATACATATATATCGAATTTCCATCGCTATTTTGTCCTTTTGACTGTTACAAGCAGGAAAACGCGAGATAACAATACGAAAGAACGGAGTTACGATGCCACGGGGCGAAGACACGATGCGACGTTGCGGAGACTTACAGCGACAGAGCGAGAAGACAATGCGGCGAGGTGAAAACGACATTGCAACGATACAATGCGAAATGGACGATAGCATTTCGTTAAAATAAACTCTCAAAATGAATTTTATATGACAGTTTTACACAGAGGTACCCACCTGAAACATTGGATTTAGATACGAAATGATTTAAATAAAAGCAAATAAAAACATGAGATACCTTGTGTCTTTAATATTGGTTTTACGCAATTTGTAACATATTTTCAAGAAAATAGCGGTAGCACTTGCGCAAACGAAGTATATAACGGACACAATACAATGATTTCATTGATAATAAAAATTAAAAAATAAATAAATAGACAAGATAAGCAAAAAGTAAACATGTTAAAACATCCCTGCACTGGATTCGATCACACATTCAATTTCTTAGCAGACTACATGGGCTAGAACTAGATCAAGTACCGGTAATCACTGTCCATAGGATTGTTTACAATAGCGTTGAGTCAAAGATCTAACATCCTTGTGTTCTGGTTTTAATAGGTAAACTTGCGAAAATATTGTCGAAACGTATCAGGTCAATGTTGTCATACTATTCAATGGTGCTATTGAGATTTTCTCTAATAATATATGTTACTTTCCGATAATAAGCATTTGTAGCTTTATACTTCAATGAAATGTCAATGCGCTCTTATTTGAAAATGTATAGACATGGTACCGTATTTCAAAAGCATCTTAAGTACAATGCTATCCTTAAAAACGTTTCGATATTCTTATCCACATGTATATGATATTGTGCTCAGGGTTTCTTGAATAACTAATTTAATATTTACATTTGTTTGTTTAACTGTAATTAAATTCTCAAATTTATATGGGTTTTTTTATTTAGGAAATATTTCATTTCAATAATTTGTCTTAAAAAAATAATATTTAAGGTAAGCTCATGATGTTTCTGTAATAAAGCCACTGAATTAATTTTTGTTACAAACTACAACATGCGCGTGTCACAAATGTGCCAGATCAATATCATTTAGTTTAAATTGTCACGGACTGAAACAATGATGTATCTTTCCTTAAATAATCTGTTTAAATATTTTAACTTTCAAATAAATGGAACAAATTTGTATATGCATGGTGATGTTTGCAGTTGTAAATACTTATCGCAAGCACTACTGTGTGATGGATGTGTTTCACAAATACCTCACATCATTCAGACTTTTGTTTAATTATTCGCTGTACAACAATTGTTCTTTTGATATGAAAAGGCATATTTTTGAAACCTTCGCAAAGTTGTAATTGGTTACGTCATTCACATGTGAAAAATGTATGATATTGTAACGGTTCTGTAACAGGTAAAACAACATAACTGAAATTTTCACCAAACGAACTAAATTTCGTGTAAACTAACAATCGAACAAATTAACGAACAACAACATATAATCGTTGCAATATGGTTGGTACTATAGGTGATAAAACTCATCAAATAAATCTAAATATTCTTATTTTTTTATTTAAAAAAAAAACATTATTAATGACAATACTTGAAATGATTTTGAATAGCAAATCATTTCAGCTGAAATTATGTACGTTGGGAGCTGAATTATGTACGTTGGGAGCTGAATTATGTACGTTGGGAGCTGAATTATGTACGTTGGGAGCTGAATTATGTACGTTGGGAGCTGAATTATGTACGTTGGGAGCTGAATTATGTACGTTGGGAGCTGAATTATGTACGTTGGGAGCTGAATTATGTACGTTGGGAGCTGAATTATGTACGTTGGGAGCTGAATTATGAATAGTGTGAATATTGTGAAAAGAATCACTCGTCGAGTGTAAAAAACAAATATGTGTAAAAAATGTGGAGCGTCACCACGTATCCGGCATAATAAATAATAATCCTTGAAGATGAATATTACTAGTTTAATAAACCTAAACTGTGACTATGTCTGTGAGTGATAACAATAACTGTTACAGAAGCAATTCTTACCCACTGTGGACTACTTTTGTCTTTCTTTTTCAACGAATGTAGAACAATAAAAAAAACACACAATAATATCTCTGTCATTATAACAACGCTGAGTAAACAGTCAGTTCAAATAATATATCATGACATTAGTATATCATTTAATTGAACGAAACAAAATAGCAATAATGTTCTGCTTTGCAAATTTGTAACATAAGATAAAACCTACACTACCGAGTATTCATGATTTTATACTATCGTGAATGTGGATTGGAAACCAAATTGCTTTACATATATGTCGGTTTTGAAAGGTGTCAATACAGAATATTTATTTAGCAGTAACTGGTCTGCTACAACGACCGTTTCTTTTTGTCAGATTCGAACCTCCAGGCACATTACAACCTTGTCTCTGTTTTAATTCTAACTGCATCCGCGTTCTCATATGTAGTGAAGGTGGTTGATAACTATTCGACCTCCTTGGTACTTTGTTGTCCTCTTGCTGACCATACATCTGCGCACGCGCACGATCGCTAAGCATCCGGTTCTCGCTGACGACTCTGCCGTCTGGGAAAGTGGTCGGCACCACACCATAGCGTTCGTACAAATCCTGGCGAGTATTCTTAAGGTTAGCCATGTGCCGGATCGTGTGCCGTAACATGGTCCAGTTGAGCTTGTGTGTTTGTTTGAATATTCTGTTCCATTATGTTTTCTTTCACCTGCCTCTTTAAGATGCTCCATCCTCGTTTAGCGGTCACCTTGGTGGCGTTGTCCACGTCCTCCTCTGATTCTACATCAATCTCTTCTGTGTTATCCATAACGCATTCTAGATCACTTTCACCGTCGACTGTTTCATCGTGTAATTGTTCTTTATCAACGCGATTCTCTATTGCCATTTCCATTTCTGTGACTGCCGGATTTACTTTAACTTTTTCTGTTGGACCAGAATTAACTTCATACATTTCACAAAAAGTTGTCCCACACAATTCCTCCATCGCCTTTTTGAACGTCATGCTGGCAGCGGCACAGTGTTTCTTCCTCGTGTTAAACTGAACTTGTGTGTTTTTCAGATTAACAATCGTATTATTAAACGCAGCCCATGTTAGCTGTGGACCATTCTCGGATTTAATTCTTTCACTTGTCGCTTCTTCACTTGAAGCCACACTGCTTGATGCGCTTCTAACAGACAGAGATGAGACTTGTTTCTGGAGTTTCTTCTTAGTTCTTCTCGAACTCTGAGAAATGTTATTTGAATCTGACGGACTGCTTTCTTCCCGCACTAAATCTATTTCAGTGTTAGTCTCTATTGTCCTCGGTATGGACTGGATTAGTGGACTATTTTCGTGACCATTATTTCTTCTAATCGATGCCATAACGTCAGTAGCTTTGATGTTAATATGTCTAGCAATTTAAAAAAATATAATCCAAACAATTATATATGCATATTTGCAATATTTTTACACGTAATATAATATTTTAAAGTGTGTTTGAAATAAATTGTCTTCCTGTAAATAATATGTTTAGTACGTAATGAATATATGTTGTAGTTTTTAAACCGTTGCGATAATCTTCTGTAATATTCAAGCGTTCTACATAATTGCATAATATTTTCAGAATGTAAAAATGTTTAGTTATAATCACACTACCTGTATTGTAATACACCAATAATCATACACAAATGTTAAGTGTGTCGAGCAATAGCTCTGCACTATTTTATACACACATATTTCTTTTTCATTTTCTCGCTTTGAACTTAACTCAGCTCTATCCATTTTTATATCTACATCTGTAAGCCAAAACCTGATTGTCTTTATTGTATTTATCCACGTGACGGAGTATGCTATTTGAAACTTCATTGACACTTCAATCCTCTAATAAAATATTGTCATGGTTAATCCACGATTTCGAAAATTAACGATTGTTCTGAGAGCTAAGCGCGTTACCACTTGATCGCTTGAATAAACTGCCTTAGTCCTTCCGAAGCATTGACTGCTAATAAATGTCAATAAAATGTATTGACCAAAGGTTATAGAATGATTAACAATTGTTCGTGGGTCGACGGCATTCCATTTTGTTAGGAATGACTTTACTTAAAGGATTATTTAGTTAATATAGTTATTTAGAATTTCATAAGTAATGTGATCTATCCGCGCAATAGCTTTATAAATATATAAGAATAACGAAATTACAGAGGCATCACCAGGGAAGAAACCCTTGAAAACATCAGCTGGTCTTTTGTTTGAAACAAGTGACCACTTGTCTATACAATAAGGACAATACGCAAAACGCAACGCAAAATATAAAAATGATTAAAACTAGGGTCACCTCCTTGGAACGATCAAGGCAAAGCATTGAAACAGAAAAAGTGGAGAAAATGCGCACATCTTGTTAAATGACCACAACTGAAATGACTGCACAATTCAGTGTCATATAATAATGTAAAATAAAGCAATTTATTTAATGCTAAGTAGTGAAATATAGAAAAATCTCAGTGATATATCCCTATATCACTCACAGTGAGGGACAACCTTTTGGGGTCCCGATTTAATACAGTAAATGAAACGGACCGTCAAAGGCTGCCGGGCTTTAACCTGTGAAATGACGTCATTATTTTGACGTCATGACGTTATGATTCCTTTGATATTTTCCAATAAAATGTAAAACAAAGGTTAATAAAGCATAAAATAAAAAGAAAATGTGTTTGTGTTTGGTGTGATAACGCGTTTTATTTAATGCTAAATAGTGAAATATAGAAAAATATCAGCAAGATTTATCCCTACATCACTCACTGTGAGGGACTACTTTTTGGGGTCCCGATTTTATACAATAAATGAAAAGGACCGTCATCGATGCCGGGCTCAAAACTGTGAAATGACGTCATCATTTTGACGTCATGACGTTATGATTCCCGCGATATTTTCCAATCAAATGTAACACAAAGGTTAATAAAGCATAAAATAAAAAAAAATGTATTTGTTTTCGGTGTGATAACGCGTGATATCATCACCGCAAAGTGAGACAATTCACATATTTGCACCCGCGCAAGCGCTCGTGAAAATATGAATTGCCTCCCTTTCCGGTGATGATATCACGCGTTATCACAACGAAAACAAACAAATATCCTCTATATATCATCACCGGAAACGGAGACAATTTACATATTTTCACTCGCTCAAGTGCTCGTGAAAATATTAATTGTCTCCCTTTCCGGTAATGATATCACGCGTTATCACACCGAAAACAAACAAATATCCTCTATATCATTCTTCTTAAGTCTTATTTTTCGGTGATCTATACATATTTGAGATATGTAATCCACAACGATTTACTCATTACTTATTATTATTGCAACACAACACTAACCCTGTCTGATCATTTTCGAAAGGAACGAGTTATGTTAATAAAAAACAGCACGCTTTTCAGTGTAATTATTGCCGGTCTGTTCTAGGAAAACTTGATTTGTTTGAAAATAACACCCACACCAACAGCACAGTTAAATAATCGAAGTAAGATTTGTTTGCTATGTCCGTTGTTTTGCAGTGGCAATATGTCAGACGCTCGAAATAGATATGTTTAAATACTAATTAAAGTCCCTTTGAATTGAACAGGAGTACATTCTTCAAATTAGTGCAAATAGTTAAAATATATAATGTGTGTTATTTATATGCATATCATTTCGATATATTCTGTCATTTAAAACCAAATCATTGAACGGCAAATTCAGGAATCACATAAACATCTCATTGCGACATATTTCCTACGGTCACTATCTTTTAGAATGCACCCACTTTGTTACAACCAGACATGAAATCAATTAAATTTGGAGGCGCATATGCAGAACAAACAAGCTAAAGTACATACTGTCTTAAGGGAACTTGGATTAACTACATGGATTATGCAAATTTGCAAATTCATTGTTAAGAAATGTCAGATAATTTTTTTATACTATTTGTGCTTCACTATAATAATATCCATATGTTGATTTTTCATGGTTATTTTTAATTATTAATGTGCTGCGGGTAGTGCAAATATAACTTTCAAATATACTTTTATAAAAATGTTATTAAATAAGTGACGTCATACAGGCACAGTTATTTGTTCGAAGTGTGCTCTATTGGCATGAGCCCGTAGTTCGGTGACTGAGGACAAATACTAATTTCCGTATGAAATAACTCATTTCGTAAGTATTTTATTAATTAACTTAATTTTTATTATAAGTTATTACCCCTGATTTTTTTTCAAATCCAAGTTTTTGTGTTTTGTTTTATTGATTTCAATATGGCGTCATTTTGATTGTGGAAAAACTGACCAATCAAAAGCGCTAAATCCCATACAGGCACCGACATTTCTTGCAGGCACTGGTTCTAACCAATCACAATGCTTAGATCCCATACAGGAACAGTTGAATTCATAAAAGAACAGTTGATCGTTTTATAAACACGTTTACTAACATAGAAGCAATTTTTTTCTCTGATTATTGTACAACCAAATGTCTGTTGTTCCTCTTACTGAATAGTTGTATGCCTGAGATGTACATAAAGTCCTGTTTTCTTCTGTTCAGTTCACTATGTCATTGCTATTTACATTTTCAATGAAGTGCCAATTCGTTTTCGAACTAAGTATATTAAGTCAATAATCACTTTGATCATTTTGGCAAAATGTAAAGACGCTTGAAAAAAGTAGGGTCGTTATTTTTTACTTCTGTTTATATTTTGTATACAGTTAATAAATCTAGTTGTTTTCCCTATGCTCAAGTTATGTATTATGTTGACTTTATATACATAATAATACTACTTTAAACAATATTTTGCTTTAGCCATACATTCGAATTTTAATAATGCTTCACAATGGACCCTATTCATTTGAGGTAGAAAGCCCCTAATGGGACTTTTTTCAGACCTTGACTTTCTTATTATCTTGGATCATTAAATCTATTATGAGACTAAATTGTAAAATATAAACAAAATCTAACCACACGTTTTCACGCGATTCTTGTTATAACCTCTCATTTTTCTACTTCAACCTAAAATTTTGATGGGGTACACTTACAAAAATGACTGACATATTGTCAAAATGTATTTTATGTATTCCTGAATAGCTTTCATTTATACGTTAAAGATGTATCTTAAGAAAAAGTATGACAAACATAAGTAGTAAAGTTGACCAACAATACTTATGACATTAAATTTTGCTAAGCATATGGTAAAAAACAACAGATTTCATTACAGTAAAAATACGCCAAACACCAATTTTTGTATTTTTTAAAACTTGTATTTCAAAGTATGTCAAAATCGGTAACACCAAAATACAATATAACCTTGTAGAAGAAACCCTAACCCAAGCCCTAACACCAAACAACCCAAAAACAAAACAAATTAATAGATAAATAATTTATAAAGCTGGCCCCTAGAAGTTTTGACAAATAGGTAGCTAACTTACATGGTATACATATTTACATAAGACCACGAATAGTGTTAAACGTTGTTGAAGCCGCTGATAATATATCTATGGTCTAAGAACAGCTCTTAAAAAGGAAGTGAAATAGGAAGGGACAGATAAAAGAGACACTGACATAGCAAAATTGGATTGGAATGATCAGCAGCTTCCTCTCAGAAGCACTACACCACATAACATAGCACACTTTGGAATTAACACTGCCAGAGCACTTTAAAGCAGTAAAATAAGCAGTTAGCACCGATAGCACATATATTTTATATAAGTGTAAACTACAGCAACTATAGGTGGCGTAAACATAAGCTTAAGCAAAATCAGCTATATCAAAATAATAGACACAACTGAAGCAATCAAAGCAAGAGAACGAAAAATGGCATAAATAAGAATAACATGCATGTCAGAAAATTGACAGAGAGCGAAATAAAGCTTAACCATGGGTAACGTGCAGGTAAAAAAAATAGCATTTAAACTGTGTCCACACAACAAGAACAGCGGCAACTATCTCCGTTCCACGAGCTGACCAAACTGTGGAACTGGTTAAAATTCGTTTGGTCCTTGAAGTGTTGTGGGAGAGAGTTCCACAGTTTGGTAGCCGTGACACGAAAAGAGTTGATGCCATAACTTGAGGTTCTCACTTCTCACAGACGTCTTGGTGTATCTAAAAGAATAGGAATGGGATTTAAGATTAACAAGGTCATGCAGGTAAGTAGGAGTTTGTTTATTTAATATTTTAAATGTTTCCAGAACTATTTATCTTAATCTTCTGATTTTCAAGGAAGGTAACTTTGATTTTACTAACAGTTCCTCATACGTTGAAACAAAATCATCATAAAAACATCTTAATGCTCTTTCTTGAAAGTTTTCCAATTTTTTTGTGTTTACTTCACCACAGAAATGCCAAGTCACATGGCAGTAATTAGAATCCGACAAAATACAAGAGTAATAAATAGTAAGTTTTCCTTACTAACAAAGGTGCTTTCCATGTTTTTTTTAAACATTTAATTGTCTTGAGGCTTTCTTACAAATATTAGATATATGGATATTGAACTTGAAAATCAATGGTGACACCTAGTAATTTAACTTCTTCGTCAAAGTTAATAACATTGTTATTTTCAAAGTTAAAATATATATTCTGTTCTCTAGTTATTTTCCCGATAGCAATACCTTGAAATATATCTGGATTTGCCTGCATTTTATTGTTTGAAAACCATGAAATTAATACCTTGTTGTCTTCCTCAAGAACATTGACTATTTCTGTTGCATTATGACATGAACAAGAAAGAGTGTTGTCATCAGCGTAGTTATATAAATTACAATTAGATATGAAATAGAATATGTCGTTAATAAAGATGTTAAATAAAGCTGGGCCTAGAATAGATCCTTGAGGGACTCCTTTAGATAAGTTTTGAAATTTACTACTGATATTACCCATACGGACACACTGTTTTCTATATATATTTTTATATACGAATAATTATGTTCAATAATACTAATAATCCTTGGACGTTTATTTATAGCTATTTTAACTTTAGTACAATGAAATACATTAGACAAATCGCGAAAATATCATGATAAAATGTAAACAGAAATTCCCATTTGTCATTGAAGGTATTCCCCATGCCAGAGTACCTTGTTTTTGTTCAAACTACATTTTTACTTTCATCTTTAAACACAAATAAGCATTTATTTTACACATTTAATTGAAAATAACTCAACATTCGAAAAGTAATGTTTATTAAGCGAAATTAATTTCTGTTTCGGATCAGATCGATAAAATTGACGGTTAGTGGCGAATGGGCCGAAGTTAACCGATATTTCGCGAGTATTTCAGGAGTCATTAGGACCTGTTTACCTTAAGGCAATTTGCCAAATGTGTGAAAGTCTATATTTAAAATACGAACATTAAAGAGGTTTATTCACAATGTTCGTACTTTGGAACTATATTAAATCTATAAATATATAAAATGTGCTAAGTGAGAGGTTCGTCATGCCTTTAAACAAGTTTAAACCCCCAATGCTTTGAATTGACCGTTCCAAGGCGGTGACCCCAGAATTGTGTATGTTTAGTGTTGTGTTGTATGTATTGTCCTGTATTGTATGGACAATTGGTCACTTGCCTCAAATAAAGGACCAGTGGATGGTAATAAGGTGCCTCAAAAAAGGACCAGCGAATGGTAATAAGGTGCCTCAAATAAAGGACCAGCGGATGGTAATAAGGGTTTCTCTCCTGATGATGTCTCTGGAGCTTCATTGTTCCTATATTTAACTGCAAGCAAAAACAAGGTGAGCATCTGCCAACTTACGACATCTGGGGCTCAACCTTTTGCCACGCTAACCCCTCGACAAGACGGACTTACATGAAATAATTTGTAATTTAATGTTACGTAGGGGTGTATGCGTTTTCAAAAATATGCGCGAAAACGTTACAAACGCCCTATAACTTAATATATTTAAATGAATATTTGCTCATAAACGAGACATTATATCCAATAAAGTTCAATTTCAGGGGTGTTATTTCACTTCTTTTATATTATATACTTTTATTTTTAGAACTTGCGACACAACATGTTGTCATTTTGCCAAATCAGTATATAGATCCATTTAAATACTATATGCATAGTCTTATTAAACGGTTAGCACAGATAATACAGCTCTTGCACAAACTGTAGTTTTTGCAAAGTCTGTAAACATACAAGGTCTGCGTTACTAAATAAGTATTAATAATGTTAATGTAAATGCAATTGTGTTTGGAATACTTAAATTTCCTATTTGTTATGCTAGTCATAGGTATCAGATACAAACGATCGCCCACTAATGCTCAATAAACATTAGTCAATACTTTCAAGAAAATTAGTGCTAACAACAGTCAAAATACGGTCTATGTATTGGAAACTGGAAACGTCTGCATTGTATTTGTTTAAGTCACAATGAACCGTTGTAGCACAACACATTTTTTGATATATATAGTCTGTTATCGAGACTTATTAACGGTTTCCCTAAAATGACACTACACACGCATGCTTTTTGTTTTATATTTACAAAACCAATGTTGTAAAAGCGCAAAATTGCGCTGTAGCTGTGCTATTACTACTGCTATAGCAACTACTACTACTACTGCTACTACCACACCACCTCTACTACTACTACTACTACTTCTACTACTACAGTTAATACTACTACCGCTGTTGCTGCTGCTGATGCTATTACTACTACTACTACTACTACTACTACTACTACTACTACTACTACTACTACTACTACTACTACTACTACTACTGCTACTACTACTACTACTGCTACTACTGCTACTACTACTGCTTCTACTTCTGCTACTACTACCCTACTACTACTACTGCTACTACTACTACTACTACTACTACTACTACTGCTACTACTACTACTGCAGCTACTACTGCTACTATTACTACTACTAATAAATATGATAATAATAAGTAGTAATAGACGAAGACAAAAAGCATTGTCGTTGTCATATCTTTATTATTTAATCTTCATAATAATCAACGTCATCATCATTATCATCATCATCAGCAGCAGCAGCAACAATATGTCATCATGATACTCATCACCACAGTCTTTTTCTTCTTTGTCGTCATTCTCATCGTCATTGCCACATAACCTTGCCATTCGACCAGAAAATTGGCATTTAGCTCGAGCATTCAGTACACAATGTGTACCAATTGTTCGTAAATAAATTCAGCGATGGGATAACCAGTGTGGCAAACACCACTTGTTTGACCTACCATGATTCAAGTTGAACAATTAAAAATTAATACATTCGATTATTTACGTCAAAATCTCATGACGACATATTCAACAGATTGCTGTTGTGTGGCTGAGCTTTTGTTTATATTGAGAATGACAGTTATTTCATTTGGGGAAATAGTTACAAGCTTTAGATTTTATTCTGGATCTCATTCTTTCAAAACTTTGAGCAAGTGTGGTTAGGTGAGTGTTATTGAGAATCAAACTGCGTTTCTAATATGATCGACATTGTATGCCGTGCAAAATGCTAATTAGGAGAAAATATGTATATTCAAATAAAATTAACGGATCGTTAATTTCACATATGTGTTACATTAAAAAGGATTTGCAACTGTACTTAGAAGTGTATTACCAAGTTACGTAAAGAAGAGTGTTATATAAATTAGTTTACCGATGAATTAAAGTATTGAAAATTATATTAAGTACACTGTGATAATAAAAGATTATTCAATCTGTTTTATTTGATGAAGGTGATTAAAATCAAACGTAAAACTAATCAAAAGTGAAAGTTTTACTGAATGCGTCGGTTAAAAAGACTTCGAGCTTCTGTGAAGGTCTCTGAATTCTATCGACTTGAAAAAGCAAAGTTGATGAATGGCTACATCATCATTAATATACAAATTTATCTGAATTCCGTTATTCCCCACCGATTTAATATTTAGCCAAGTTCAGGCAGTATATAACATGTCATGCTTCATTAAATAACGCCTGACGCATGGTGTGTTAGCACGTCAGAATCCGGCCCATGGATTAAACATTGAAAGGAGTAAACCGCATGAATAAAACAGATTGCGATTGACAGTTTAGAGTAGTTTGTCAGCCATGCAGTAGAAGTTAATAAAGATTATAAACTGAATATAAATACGGAATAGAAACAGTTAAAGAACAGATATTCAATAACGCAAGATAGTTTTATATTTGGAACGTAAAATGAAAGTGTAAAGGTATTTATACTCATTAATTATCATTTTACAGGATTTCGGTGAAAGTGGTCGAAATGGAAAAAAATCTAAGTCGTAGTCAACAAATATAAGGAGATGGTGGCTATATCCTTAAATTTTCAGTAAATGGTATAGCAATTTGAGTTAATACAGTCGTTCCGCTACTGTCCCTCGGGACTTCGACAAACCGTGAATTATCATCGTACACATGTTTAGACTCAATTAACTAAGGAACGAAGATGAGTATTAATTATTGAAAGTAAAATGCATCAACTGAGGAGTTAAATACTGGTTAATAAAATCGTTTAGGTATTAATTCTCGAGACTATGGCAAAACATGAGAAATAAATGTTGCCTCAGGACTTCGGAAGAAATTAACTACATAGAACCAATTTTAATTTGTAATCAAATTTTGTAAGAAGTTGCTAGTTTGGTTGATGTGTATTCAACAAAAAACTGTAAGAATTTGAGTTAATTAAATGATCGAGTAATAGTGACACAATGGCGACCCATCGTCCACCCACAGGTCGTAGTGGATCTCGTAGCAGCGTTTTCCAGACAAACAGTAAACTGAAGAAGTATTCTAAAGCCAGAACCTCGCGCGTGTCAGTGCATAGCAACGCAAGTGACATGGAATGTTCTATGATAGAATCAGAGGACGACTATGTGCATACAACTGGACATATGGATGACGTGTTGACGACACATCAGGCGTGGGCAGCGTTCGAGAACTGCGTTAAACGTATCGACAATAGCAGTCCTGAGTGTTTCGCAAAAAAGCCGAAACCAACCTTTGTTTCTAGTGGAACATTTCAACAGGTGATGCTGGATATGTATGGTAACACCGAGTATGCAAACACCAAAGGATATACCATTCTGAAGCAGAAGTTAAGCAACATGGCTAAAGCCACGGGCCTCGCTGCTCGAATGATGTCCAGGATTGCTAACAAAGGACAGGATCAAGACGAAGAGGATGACATTTTTGAATTCACTGAAAACGACGAACCGGACGGGGTAGCGGTGTATTTGGAACCAGAAGGCATCGCCAAAGCCTCCGCGAAACGTGGCTGGACAGTGCTGAAGAGGAAGGTGAACGAGAACGTTTTGGAGCAAAAGACGCAGACGCAGAAACTGAACTGGTTGATGCTGCAGCACACTTTAAAGCAGATGGCAAACGGGGAGAAGACTCGTCAAGACCTGTATGAACGTTACGGCATTGTGCCGACGACGTTACCCGACGGGAGGGTGGTGTGTGAGAACCTGATGCTCAGTGATCGTGCGCGTGCTCAGATCTACGGACGGACGGAAGTCGAGAATTCAGGAACCGGATTTGCTAGCCTTCATCCACAAACCCTGAATACCAGATCGAAATCGTATATTGGACACAACAGTGCGAGATTTGACGACATTAAAAGTCCTAAACCTACAAAAGTCCATACATACAGACCTTATACAGCAAAGTGAGAGAAACATACATTGTTTTGATCAACAGAGATGTTGCAGAACGTTTATTCTTAAAAAATGAACGCATTTTGTTGTGATTTGATATTATATATCAATGTTTATCTTACATTCGTAACCTATTTAATTCGGAAGCCTCAAATACATATGTAGCAATATTAAAATAGTTATGTAACAGAAACAACTTTTAGTTGTTGATCATATACCTCGTCAAGTGGTGCTTTCTATTGCAAGTGGTGCTTTATGTGCAAGTATACGAGTGCGTTAGAATTTACATAAAGTCTTGGGACTCTCTATTTCTGTTGTTGTTTGTTTGCGTTGCTTATTTTTTTTCGTCCAAAATATAATTTTCTAATATGTATGCCTTACTATTGAATAAGCTTGTCAGAAGTCTGTATTGTATCTGTATTGTAACAAACGACTAGTTGTTATGTGGAACAGAGTCCATACGTTGCAAATGCAATAAAAAATGTTTAGCTGATATTAATATTCATACATTCAGATAGTGTACTATTTCTAGGTAGTGTTATCACAACGATACAAACATTCAATTGTATTCACAAGAAAAAAAAAGTATTAAATGCATAAGAGCAACATGCTTGATATAAACGATTGCTGTTGTTGTTTTTTAAGATACAATACTTGGTGTTATGGCACACATTCATCGTCGCGCACTTTGATCAACTTTCTCAGTTGCAATAATTAATTTAAAAACAAACGTGTTTTATTATGTATGTTATTATGAATTAATACTATAATATTACCCATCACTTTGCCACAGGTTATACTCTTATTTATTACAAATGAATGTTGGAAAGCACATAATCAGAATTTAATACTACACCCCTAGGCGTTTCTAACTAGACCTTCGCTTAATCAGCTATTACGTGAATTTCTCTAAACTTTTCGAGAACACAAAATAATATATTAGACTCTGATGTATTTAATTTCCTTTATCTGAAATTTCGTTTTCATACAAAAAATACAAAAAATAAAACATAATATCACAAAAAAATTCGCAAAAATGCGGAAACGAAATAAAGTCAATTTCACTGTTAGAAATTAAGATGAAATATTTTCGTTATTTTTCTTTTATTTTATAAAACTCGTTAACAATGATGATTTAGTAAATTTCAGTCTAAATAAAGAGAAAATTTATCTTGTAATACTTAATCCATACCTAAGTACGTGAAATAAGGCCTCTTACATACCAATGGCGCGCGCGCGTCCTGTATACGGCACAGTAGTCCTTTCCTGGTTTTGCCACTAACATTATAAACTCCTCCCTAGCTATTGTTAACGGATTAATTTACATTCATCAACTATCACAAAACATATTAGAAGTTTACAACGTGCTCCTTTGTGTAAGGGTTTGCAAATGAATAACATGAGTCGCAAAAAGTCGCGCGAATTTTTGAAACTATTTAAACAAAGGTGATTTTCACCTAATGCGGATAATATATCGCTACCAGAAGTTTACGAATATTTCAATGCTTTAGCTTCCGAAGCCGACATAAACGTAGACAACGAAGAAAGGTGACGGTTCCTACGGCAGTTTGACGATACAGAAAGCCGGGTTAGCTCTTATCCTAATCTCGACAAACCTATTTCAGTACAAGAAATTACAAAAGCGACCATACGTCTTAATAATAATAAAGCGGCTTCGCATGATAATATTTTATATGAATACTTCAAAGAAACACTTAGTGTAATAGCCAAGCCGCTTGAGATATTATTTAATTACATTTTAGATACAAAACAATTTCCCAAAAGCTGGTCATCCGCAGTGATTGTACCACTATATAAACGAGGAAATAGTTCCGACCCAAATATGTATAGGGGCATCACGTTGATAAGTTGTTTTGCGACACTATTTACACGAGTGTTAAACGAACGCTTAAAATCTTGGGCAGAAACCTATGATATTTTAACAGATGCTCAATTCGGTTTCAATTTAACTGTATTACTGTCGATTCAATTTTTATTCTTAATGCCTTAATAGAGAAACAGCTACATAGTAAAAATAAACTCTTCTGTTGCTACGTTGATTACCGGAAGGCATATGATGTCATCAATCGGGGTCAGTTATGGTACAAAAAATGATTCGATCAGGAGCTGATGGCAAGATAATGTATAATGAGGTCAGACTGCAAGTAAAACACATGGGCTCACGTTCGGACCTTTTTAGTAGTAACGTCGGTTTATTGCAAGGGGAGATAACATCGCCGATCATGTTCTCTCTATTCGTGAATGATATAGAATTTAACCTACAATACGGATTAAACGCCGGAATAACGTTAGATCAATTATCTATTTATTTACTCCTATTCGCGAACGATGCTGTTATTTTCTCAGAAATTAAAGAAGGACTACAGGAGTCAATAAATAATTTAGAAGCATATTCAGATAAAATGAATTTAACAGTAAATATTGATAAAACAAAAATTATGGTTTTTCGAAAAAGTGGCATGCTAAATAAAGATTACAAATGGACATACAAAGGGAAAGAATTTGAAATAGTGAGCACTTTTAACTAACTAGGTATTGTTATGTCTAGTGGCGGGTCATTTATTCCAGCCACAAATACTTTATATGGTAAAGCTATAAGAGCAATGAACCCATTATTTTGTATAACGAAAGACATGGAAGTCCCAATAAATGTTATGTTCAAGTTGTTTGACTCATAAGTTTTGTCAATTTTGAATTATAATTGTGAAGTATGGGGTTTCATTGCAGCTACCAATATTGAACGTGTTAACAGAAAATTATGTAAAAGGTTATCAAATGTTAATTTGTCAACAAATTCGTTGTCATTTTATGCTGAAGTTACATGTATGTGTAATTTCATTGTTTAGTGATTATTAATATTAATTTAACATAACTTGTCCTCGAACCATTTATGCAACGCAGTTTCTAAAAAATGCCATCATGTGTTTTGACTGTCGAATATATGTAACACTAGTATGCGATCGCAATCATTTCAATATTTTCTGTGTATTGGTACATATCATGATACTTGCGTAGTCACTAATGGATATCACGTACAGCATATATGAATGTATAATAAAACGTTAAACCTCTCACAAAATATAATTTTGGTCGATATTCGTCGTAAAATGTTGTATTTTGAATATTGTTTCTGTCGAAATTTTCATTTTATTGAAAAATATTTTTATTCCTGACAACACAATGTGCATTTTTTACATTAAATATTAATATTATATTAGTAACATCGTCTTCTTGCGACACCGTGTTTTCAGATTACCTACGCTAGCACGTGCTGTCCAATTTTAACCGATTACGCGCCGATATCTTACCAAAACACGTAACGGACGGCTACCCGTCTAATATTAAAATTATGGTACACTGAGAACAATGGGATGACGTCACAGCAATGTTTTAATGTAAAATCGAGTTGTTCACCATTCCGATTTGAGCGCTGATTTTTAAGCCGTTGGGCTGAGAAAGCCGAGGAATAGGCGTTTTATATTTGTGTTGGGTTGCTCAGCACTTTCGTCGTGGTTTTAGGCGCTCAAGAATATAAACCTGATAGACAGCAGTAGTAGAAGCAGTAGTGTAGTAATAGTAGTAGTAGTAGTAGTAGTAGTAGTAGTTGTGGTAGTGGTAGTGGTAGCAGTAGTACTAATGGTAGTAGTTGTAGTAGTAGTTCTTGTAGCAGTAGTAGTAGTAGTAGTAGTAGTAGTAGTTTACGCAACGCAAATTTAGAACACCGGCATATGAGCTTAAGCTGAGAAAACGGGCTAATCCTCGGATCAATTTAGCGCTCAACTTCGAAAACGTGAGCACCTCGATTTAAGACGGCTTTTTTATTGGATAAACCGAGGTTTATATGATCTGTCTCAAACGGGTATAGCTGAACAACTGGCCAAAAGTGTATAACAACGACACTCCAACAAAACATATTTATAGTGCGAAATTATTAACCTGACACTCATTCATCTTTTTGACGAATCGTAAGTGTGTTGGGTTGTTTGCTTTGTTTTGGACGAGTTTCTGTCATTGGAATTACGTTGATTTAGATTTAAATACGGGGTAGCGAGAGTAATATTTAATGGTCGTGCGGTATAAGTGGTAGCGCCATCGTACCGAGTTCGATTCCGTTTGACAGCGACATTTTGTAAAATATTATATGAGTTATTCTTAAAATATTCAGATCATGAGATATAAATTAAACAAATGTATAGTATTGCAATGTGTTACTATTATTTTTCTTTTTTTGTATTTGATCATATTGGTTTCTTTTATTTTTTGTTATTTATACAGAAAGTAATTATATGCGTAAAGCAACAGTTTCGTTTAGTAATAATAATCATAATATTAATAATGTGTGAAATGCACTTCATAAAATGTTAACGCCGAGACTCGAACTCCAAACTTCGCATCGCAAGCGCGGCATCTGTTCCACTACACCATTGGCGCTTTACTACATGTAAACCAATACGATATCAATTTACATCGTAGTATTGCCTATGCTACTCACGATACTTATCGTGGCATTTAAAAATAAATTCCGAATGCATACGGAATATTTATGAGTGTCAGGTTAATAATTTCGCACTATAACATCAATTATTTCATGATTAACACCAACCCAGAATGAATAATAGATGTTTCCAAAAAATGTCAAGTATATGCAAATTAATCTGCAATTTATCTAATCATTGGACTTGGATATCACGTGAGTAAAGTTTTACCTATTTTACAGAACAGAACAGAACAAAATGTTTTATTAACTTAAGCATATTACAACTCATCGTTATTTTTACATAATCATAGTTAAACAGACATGCGTTCAAAAGGAAAAAAAACACATAATCAATACAAACAATAACTGATTTTATCAATATACATAATCAGTCGCAATAAAATGGTGGTTTGCATATAATGTAAAAGTGTAAGTGTGTGTCACGGTGTGTGTGTGTGCGTGGTTGTCACGGTGTGTGTGTACTCACGCGCGCGTTTGGAGGGGCGGGGGGGGGGGGTGCGTGCGTGCGTGCGTGCGTGCGTGTGTGTGTGTGGGTGTGTGTGTGTGTGTGAGAGTGCTTCATGGAGATCTAGTGGACTGGTATGGAATATAGTTATATGTATTGGAAGGTTAAGTGGTAACAAGCAATGTTTACAAACATAATTCAATAACTTTTACCATATGACATTAACTAATTTAACTGAGAATGAACATATTCTTATCTCTTTTTTAAAGCACGTTATACAGTAAAAAACTAACGTTCTGAAAGTGTTTTTATTCCCCCGGCTGATAGCGATCGTCCTGTCCGTCCTTCCGTCCCTCCGTCCTTCCTTCCGCACGTCCTTCCGTCCGTGACAAGTTTAAGTAGATTTTACCGTTTCGTCTGACACCATCACCGCTTACTACAACACTTAGTTATTTACACAGTTGTTACTTATGCCCGTTCTCAATCCACCCATATCACCCAACCTCACTTTGACCTTGACCTTGGCCTAATTTGCACTGAAAATAATTCAAATGGGCTGTTTTTTGGTTAACTACATTTTACCATTTCGTCTAACACCAACACCGCTTTCTAAAACAATTGGATATTTACACAGTTTTTACTTATGACCTTTCCCAATCCACCCATATCACCCAACCTCACTTTGACCTTGACCTTGACCTTATTTGGACTAAAAAATGAGCTACCCAGCACCAACCGGGGGCATGTGTGTTTATCAAACACAGAATCTTGTTATTTCTACTAATCAAAAGATTTACAAATTTGTACATACTTGGTCTTGTTGTATAGTATTTAAGAATATATTTCTTTCTTTCTTCTAAATAATGCGGACATATTAATATAAAGTGGTATTTATCTTCTATATCGTTAAAATTACATAAAATACATTTCCTTTCATTTCTGTTTATGTTATAATGTCTGCCAGTTTCAATCAACAATTTAAGAGATGATAGGGGTTCTCTTGCAATAATATTCCTTTGTTTTTTGTTATTAATAACATCCAAATTTAGCGACCTTTCAAATACAGGTTTAAGACCTTCATACATCGATGAAGCGCCGAAAAAAGCGTTTCAATTCTTATAATTACAATTATAATTACCATTGTGTTTATACTTTAATTTTTTACCTTACAAGAGTAAATTAAAATGGGATTTATTTTTTGCAATTCGCTAATCAATACATTTAAGTAGGATTCGTAGGCATCGCCCTTTGCATTGCAGTAGCGCAGTGATCATTTCATTCATTAGACGCTATACAGCGGTATCTTAAATAATACAGTAGCTCTAGTAATAAAATTTACTTTTGAATTACTTTTGTTTTGGTTGATCTTTCGTAAGAGCGATTTCGAACAAGGTGTTTTGTATCCATAATATACATGTAGCAAGAGACGGAAATAGTGAAACGCGTTCCTGTTTAGATTTAAAACTGAAGGCTTAACGAATCGAAAGTTGTTTTCAGATAGTTGTAATTTTGTAACGCCCATATACATGTGTTGTTGAAACCGTACTTTAGGCGCAAAATGTGTTTAAATAATCAATGTTAATTTTTACATTTGAAACGCAATGTTTCATGTGCATGTTTTATTTCTTTGTTACAACGACCCGTTAGGCCCTCGATGTCAGTCAATGTTTACAGTCATTATGGCATGTATTTTAAAACCATGTCTTGAGCAAATATTTCAACACCACATTTTTTTTAGCTTCGTGTTCAAACGTTTCAACCTCCGCGCAGAGATTTGACTGGTTCCGAGCATAGCTGTAATCAAATCTCTGCCGTCATAGCAAACCAGGGGAGGTAACCGCTGCGAGGAGTTTGCAAACGTTTTGCGTAAGAATTCGGCAAAATATAACTTACAGTGTCGATATAAAAGCAAGACGAGAAAAAGGTAAACGACTTTTATTATTTAACTACTGATCAAAATATAAAATCAATGGAATTGTGTGTCATCGGCCAAAAATATCTACTGCTTTTTATCACTTTTGACTTTGTGACACAAATTGAAAAGGTCAATTGTTATGCATCTTATTTGCATAGAAATATAAACATGAAGAAAATGTTAATTGTTTTAGGCAAAGCTACTATGCTTTCATTAAAAAAAATAATTTTTGGCTTCAGTTGCTGATGAAACTCCTGGCCCCGAGTGGCAGATTTAGTAACGATTCACCACAATAACAATTCGATACGTATCGAACGATTTTTACAATAATAAATGGGAAATTCAGCTCGCAGAGGTGACAATTTGGTGCAGCTCGCACATTTTTTGAGGTGTTTTTGTGATATTCTTTTGCAAGCTACACAGGATGACTGCATACCATGCTCGCTTGGTTTTCCGGTGGCTTCCTTGTCAAAAAAGTGAGACGTTTGTTCAACTGGATGTCTGTTATTTGACTGAAACCTGTTGTTTCTAAACCGTTCTGTGCCCTAAACTGTAAAAGTGTGCATGTTTATGTTTGTGTTTTTTAAATTTCTTTTGTTTCCTCTTTTGATAAATATAAATATTAATTTAATTATAAATATTAAATATTTTTATCCACAAAGTATTTATTTTTTTATGTTTGTGTTGAATTTTCTCTATGTTATTTCTTTTCTTTCATGCATAATGCTCATCAAATAGGCAAAAAGAAAAAAAAAAAACATACATTTTACATGTTTGTACTTTATTATTAATTAATGTATTTATTTATTATTATTTTGACAATGCCATGTATAAGTGTGACAAAATATGTTAAACTGTATGTCTATTTGTGTGTGTTTTTTTGTGTGTGACAGCACTGCATGTTAACAACAATAAAAAGTAGTCCGTCATGAATATTAATAGAGGCAACCAGCTTCATTGAAAAATAAAAGCCTGTCACATGATGCATTTCAGCCAATCAGAACACTGTCAAATGATGAAACCAAAACATTGTAATTATATACATGTAATGATGGCGAGGAATCAACATTAATTCTTCATTCTGATATATAATGGTCTCTCAGTCTATTCTTTAACAAAGGAATAAATTATCAACATTAACAGATTCGTGGAAAAAACATACATCTGTAAATCCTGCATGATTAAAAATATCACGAACTTTTGATGACCAATTAACAATGTTATTTGGTCATCAATTTCTAATCTTTGCATATTAATGACAGCCGTAGGAATATGATTTACTTACTTAGTTTGAGAAAATATTTAACAATTCTCAAGTATCTACCAATATATAAAGGAAATCATTCCTACCAAACATTTTATCAAAGTAACAACAAATAACTCATCTACCGTACAAACAAACATACATGCTGTGTCACGGAGCATTTTGACGTTGCAGATGCGACGTCAAAAATAAAATCACGTCAAGTCACACTTTTTCAATGTATTCCGCTTCGCCCAGCACACACTTTTTATGTCTGTCTATGCACGTAGTGTTAATATTGTTAAACCATTCCAAGTCACATTTCCTGGCCGAATTACCTGAAAAGTGAAGAGTAAAAACCGACATTTAGCCATTTTATTTAAGGCGATGTATGTTCTATTTTTATATTTATTTTATATTATAGTTATTATATAGGATTATATTTTATTAAACCTATAATATAATAAACATAAAAAATAATTAACCTCCTGGTAATAGTAGGCGTTAACCGTCACTCCATGCAGCACTGCGTGAGACTGGAGCATGGCATGTCCGTCCATGAAGAAGATTAACATCGCTTGTGCCACTTGAAAACCAGTGGGCTGGACACTGTTGAGGTTTTTTCGGCACTTGATATACATTTTAACGTCTGAGGAGGGGTCATCCCCTCTCGGGCGCAATATGTATCGCCGCGCGTTGCTCCGTACGTTCTGACGTCGCCATTTGATCGACAGCGCTGCGCAACAGTTACTCTGTGTATCATCTTGCCGGAAACTTGTTATTTGATATAATATGACTCAATAATTGGTGGCAATCTTATTTAATGATAGAAATGACGACAGACAAACGTTCGCGCAATTCAATAGGTTATTTCATATAAAACACTATGCGTAAAAGTAGATTATATTTTACTGCTCAAAGTGCTCCGTAGCGTCAGCACGTAGTTGCCTTAGCAACTTGTTAAAAGAGAATGGTATTGATTTTTGTCAAAGTACATATAATATTTGTTCATCATATATTTTTCTATTTGCTGCTTTAATTATATTTTATTGTAAACTTATTCCCCGAAAATTACCTTGTCCACGAACTTTACGGATGACCCTCGCATGTTACACATTTTTGCAAATGCTCCCAATTAGCATCGTTCATTGAATCTGCCAAACAATTGGGAGAGTGGCTGGAGATGGTTCATGCGCTGTAAAAGAGGCATTTATCTAGTGCGTTGCCATTACGTACATCGGTCATATAAAATTGTACATCATTTTAAACGTTTGCATTTTTATATTAAATAATAGTATTATATCAGTGCTGAAGTGGGTAGAGAATCGAAATCGTCTCCTTGCGACTTTTAGAAAACCTAGCTAGCACGTGCTGTCCATTTATAACCGACTACAATCCGATATCTTACCAAAACACGCCATATATTGGACGGCTACCCAACTTATATTTAAATTGTGGTACACTGAGAACAATGGAATGATTTCAAAGCAATGTTTTAATTATTTGCAAATGAAATTAGTTGCAGTTGGAAAATACATGTATCGTCTATTATAAATAAGTTATACATGTGCTACTAACAAACTCACAGTAAAAATAGTAAAATGTATCTTGAACTCTTTACACAACATATTAAAACTCAGTGCAACGTTCACAGATGAGACTGCTTGCACTAATGCACTAATCCATTTATATCCAATATATATATCCAAACCGGAGCATTGAAATTTTACACGTGCATACCGCACTAAACAGAAACAATATTACATTTCATATTATTTCTGATTAGGGTATTCGGAAGGTCACTCCCTCTATTGCGACTAGCAATAAATCCTATATATCCCGTCTTCGAAATCAAACATCCTCAATGTATACTTGTTTTCACCTGAATGATCATTTCGCACTTTGCAAAGGCTGGATTATTCTGGTACCCGATCTTTACTTACTTCGTGGTAAAGGTCTGGCATCACCCAAATCTCCTATGGTAACACCGGTTAAATCAAGATGGCTGAGGTACGTTACTTTCTATAGGCAATTTTAAACGAGCTTGAAAATTAAGTACTTCTTTACATGTCGTTATAATATGGTTTCGCCTTTCATTCAACCTTTGTCTTGTCTTTTTATATGCATGCTATAAAGACCAATCACGTTACTGTATATTAAGTTAGTGTTAAAGTAAGAAGTATTACAGCAAAAGTAAATGTGTATTGCATCACCATTTTATAATTATTACAATTTGAAATACATTAACAATGTAGATCTATGTTAGTAGTAGTTGATGCTAGTAGAACTTACTGTATAATCCTGTTTTTGTATTTATTTTCAGGTTGGTGATTCATTTAGAAAATGCTGGATTCATTTTGTGTTCATGGCTGGCTAACTGTACTGGCAATTCAAAGGATCTTGAAATTGACTGTTATATATTTAAAAAAATAACATAAAAAAGTTCTTCTGCACAGTGGTGTTTTTTTTATTTATGTTTCATTATTACCAGTATTAATTAACAAATCATATACACCTTAGGTATTATGATTAAGAAGGTGGAAAAGTAGGCTTGCCTTGCAGAGAAAGGAAAATACAATTAATTTATACAAGTACTGAAAATGCCTTGAAACTTATAGCTGAAACACTGCACATGTCACTCTTATTACAGTGATATGACTGGAAATATTGACGTAATTATTGTATGTACAAGACTTATGCCAGCTTATAAGTGATATTATTTGGCCATACATATAATTAACAAATTTTAATTACACTGTTTAAACCTTTATTTGATTTATAAATTCAAATGAAACAAATAATAACACAGTTAATTCACACATATATTCTTATGTCTTTTCTAAACCAAAACATCTTCATGTATATTTCTGGTTAATAATGACACAATGCTAATGTACATAAAGTGCAAATAAATGTTCTTCAGTGAAATACAATTGTCAATATATTGCATACAATATATTTTAATGACTGAACATGTTTACTTTTACAAAAAATGTATATATGTCAGGGTTCGAATTTAGGCTCGCATACTCGCAAAATGCGAGTATGTTTCAGAAACTGCGAGTACATTTTCCCCAAGCTCGCAAAAATGTGCCAGTTCTGTAAAAGATCGTGTTTAACATGCACCCGATTTTTGAAGCAAACTGAAAAGAATTTGGAGTAGTTTTGTCAATGTCTGTTCGATATTATATTCCCATTTTTTCTCCATATTTGTCGTTGTTCTGTAATATTGTACTAAATTTACATTAATAAAATAAACATAAAGTAAATTTCCAATATTCACCCATAGATTCTAATTACCTTTAGCTCGAAACACAGATAACAATCCACATTGAATGTAAATAGTAATGTTAATAGTATATGTTATAATATTTTGCGAGTTAATTTCGCATTTTGCGATAAAGCTCAAAAGCCACTCACAATTTTTTGCGAGTGGCTTTTTTCGTTAAATTCATACCCTGCATGTGAAGTATTACTTTTATATATTTGCACATCAACCATTTCAACTGTATACAAATAATGGGCATATTCCTAAAGTAAAATATCTACATTAAAATCTTCACCGAAATAATTGTATGCAGTATAGGCTCAGGCAATGCACACCATCAAACAAATCAGTACTACATAATTGAACATATTTAAATTTAATTGCTCAATGTTCTCTGAAGCTACAGATAAAAATTAATTAAATTATGTTTTTAAACATAGGATGAGTTTACTTTCACCTTTCAAAAGGACAACACAGGCTTGGAGTATGTTGCAAAGTTTGTAAGATGTCCTCATTATTGCTTTGTTTGCTACACACGGTTAATATTCACATTTTATAACTTACTATTATAAAATTCATTTTGTAGGAAGTTGTTTTTCGAATTTGACAATTTATAATCCCATGATAAATCCACTAGATACATAGTAATCACACAGATGAACAGCGAAATTTCTGTTTATGAACTTTCTTGTCTTGTGAAGTTGGAAGAGATCAGTATCACACATGTTGTGGCTTTTTTGCTGTTCTTTCCACCTTCTTACTGTTGTACTGATGCCTTGCAGTGGAAACTGCACGCTGAAAAAATATAACAGTTCAAATAAATTATTAATATCAATAAATTAATCATATATATATATATATTTGTTTGTTTGTTTGTTTCTTTGTTTGTTTGTTTGTTTGTTTGTTTCTTTGTTTGTTTCTTTGACCAATTCATTTTCTTTTAATAAGGATAATGGTTTTTATGGACATAATATTGAAATGTAACATTTGTTGTTAATTATATAAAATAATAGAAAATTGTATTTAAAGATGTAGAAATAAGCATTACTGAATTTCTGGTGGATTCTATTCAATAGTAAACAACACGTCAGAATATCCGAAATATATGTATGATGTTCAGACATGTTATTCAGTATATTTAATCGATATACGTTCAACGAGATAAAAATCACTAAAATATCGCGATATACTAAAATGAAATATGACGTTTGGTTACAACGACATGCAAAACGAACGCAAACCATTTAGAAAGCTATGTTTTTATGTATGACATACCGTTAGTCTGCCATATTGTATTGTCCATGAGTAATCGGCCATGGATTGGTTGACGTCAAACTAAGGCTGGATATACATTGTGCACCAAAAGCACATGGAACTCAATTTATGTGTACCGATTTAGTAAAGAGGTTCTTTACAGGGACTATGTCATCGAAAAAGGCCTCAAGGGGGCAATTTCTTTTAAAAATCTGAAATTTATATATTAATACTGGCATACAATAACGGTTAAAATAGGGTATATATAATGGGGAAAGAGTGCACGGATTCTGAGACAAAAATCAATTTATAATGTGGGTTGTGTTTGTTTGGCCCTTTTCCTGTTTACAATTTGACATCAGAATTGTGAGCATTTTGTATAAACAAAGTTTACAAACGACTCCTTACCAAGCATGATAGCGCAGTTGGTTAAAGCGCTGTCTACTGTCATTTCTTCGTATGGCACCTACGTCGTGAGTTCGATACCCGCTTTTTTGCTAATTTGTTTTTATAAAATATCTTATTGTGCATTGTATTATTATTATTTATTTAATGCACATGTGTTAGTAAAGCGCATTTCTATCAAATAATATAATTAATAGTGCAATAGGAAGCCAATTTTTCGTTGACATAGTCCCTGTAAGGGAAATTCATTAGTATTACAGTGTTTTTTATTATTATAAAATATATTTAATTGAGCAAGTCATATCTATTAATCTTGCTAACATAATTAAAATTGGTTGGCAATGTTTTAATTAACATATAAACCTCAAACTGTTCATTGTGTAAAATATAAGACATTCTTCGGCGTGCCTCAATCTCATTGAAATTAAATCCTAACATTGTTAGGATCTGAAGACATCGTGTACCACACAGTTACCCTGATCGGGAAACTCCCCTTGGGAACTGCTCATGGGAGATGAGAGTAGATCTCAAGCAGAAACTTGTCTTCCCAGATGTTGTGCAGACCAACCTGAGGCCAGACATTGTGATATGGTCTACACAGAGTAGGAAAATCATCCTGGTGGAACTAACTGTGCCATGGGAGGAAGGCTGTGAAGAAGCTCATTAAAGGAAAAGAGTCAAATATGATGAGTTGGTGGAAGCCTGCAGAAAGAGAGGATGGAATGCCTGGCTATTTCCAGTGGAGATTGGTGCCAGAGGCTTCCCTGTCCAGTCAACTTGGAGGCTGCTCCAGACGATTGGTGTTACGGGAGCCAAGAGGAAGAGTGCAGTCAAACGCCTAGCAGAGGGGACAAAACAGGCCTCCTGCTGGCTTTGGTGCAGGAGAGAGGAGCCCGCCTGGGGACATAACAATAGCGGGCCGTGGCTGTTTATGACATGTCACTGCTGACCCCGCCAACCAGAGGACGTAGTGAACATAGCGGTCGAAACGTCTGATGACGGTGGAGTCTAACTGATGACGCTATTTGGTCTCCAGGTCTCTCATTTTATGATCTGCGCATGAAGACTGAAACAGCAGTCTAATGTTGATCAACAGCAGTACGAATACTGTATTTCTACTCCAGGTCACGTTCAAATGACCTTCCGAACAATAAAACATCAGTCCTGCTGCGCCCAATGAAATTGCTTTTGCAAAGCAATCTTTGGTCACGGTTTTTGAAAAGTGATGCATTTCCATTTGATCCTTAGGAATAAATCATTTACAGTTAATTTTCATGGGGATAACTATGGATATAGTGGTGCCTTAGGCGAGTAAACATCCAAAGTTCACGTTAATTTCGTGCATAGTATTTGCGGTTATATATGACGATAAACCGCAAGATTTTGAAGGCAACAGTTTGATTAGCTCCTAAAAAGGTCATCATAACGTGACCCCTAAGAGAGCTGAACAACCGGCCATTTGATTATAAACTGCATCGAATTTTTACCTACACCACGATTTTCTCGTGCAATTATGTGTTTTGACACCTGAAAGCACGAGGTAATATAAATGATAACTTAACTGTGTAATTTCTATCTTACCTCTATTGGAAATTGCTGCAGCTGCTACTATTGTTGCTTTTTCTACTAGATTTATGATAATAATTTATGTTTTAACTTTAATAATGCGTATGTTTTGTTTATGTTTCATTCAAAGCCCCATGATTTGTTATATGTGTTTGTATATGAAGTATTAATAACTCCATAACCTGCCTTTATCAAATAAGGATTTAACTACTACTACTACTACTACTACTACTACTACTACTACTACTACTACTACAACTACTACTACTACTACTACTACTACTACTTCTACCACTACTGCTACTACTACTACTTCCACTACAACAACAACAACTACTACTACTACTACTACTACTACTACTTCTACTACTACTTCTACTCTTACTACTGCAACTGTCGCTGCTGCTTCTGCTATTGCTATTACTACTACTGCTGCTGCTACTGTTACTGCTACTAGATCTACTTCTTCTACTGCTACGACGAATATTGTGATGGTGATGATAAATAAAGTATTCTAGTATTCACAATTATGTTTTGTACTAGTCACTCACCATGTGATATATATATGTTAAGACGAAAGGCCTATCTCAAAAGTATATGTATATATTCAACGTATACAGCCAACGTAAGCTGTTTTTTATACGTTGTCGACTAAGGTATACAGCTCACACATAAAGCTATATACGGCGTGAGCTGAATACGGTCGAACAGGGCACACTATGTTTTTATCTTCTTTGGGTCATATAGGATTGCCCCTTATCAGAACTTTGAAAATCGCACCTTCTCTGTTGTTTAAAGTCGGTTTCTGTTCCACAGGGTCAATCATGATGGCACCTAAACCGCGGCAATCATGTGTCATATATCTCATAAATCACGACATCGATATTGATCGGAGCAGATTAGTGCCTCTATGTTTCTCGTAGATGCCACTTATTAAGGTAGACGGTAAGTGTTATAAACAATACACAGAAAACATCTTTGTCGGCAATTTTAAAAGAGGATTTTAAAAACACGCTTATGATATTAATAATTTAAAATAGCTATAACTCAAATATTAAGTTCGAATTTCAAGAAAACAGAATGCATGTCCCATTCTGGTATTGTCATTAAGTATGCATGTACCATATCAGCCAGCTAATTTCAATTTTCATAAACGTTCGTTCGGAAAGAAACATCGAGAACAACGTTCTTTCAACTTGCAGTGGTTTGCAACTTACACAGAACAGAACAGAACAGAACAGAACTTTATTTACATCTCAGGCATACAAGTATGCAGTAAGAGGAACAATATACATTTCGTTATACAATAGTTGGAGGAAAAAGTACTTCACGGTTAACAAACATATGTTTTGCAAGCGTACTTGAAAGATATATTTGCATTAAAGGGGGCACTTTCACAATTAAAAAAACAGCATAAAGAAGTAAATATAAATGTATAAATAGTAAGACACAAATAGTATAACACATTATCTGACATTTTTTAACAAAGTAATTGCAAATTTACTTAGTTTATGAAGTGTATCGTACTTTTCTAAAGACATTATGTACTTAAATTTATTGTCTCTGCAAATATGTCTCGAGATTTCACTGATTTCATGTCTGTTTGTAGTAAAATGGGTGCATTTTAATAGATAATGTTCTTCATTGCCAATGTAATTTTCATTACAAAAAGTACAAAGTCTGTTTCTTTCTTGTGTGCCATTCCATCTACCAGTTTCTATTGGAAAGTGGTGGTTAGCTGTGCGGAGCTTAAAAATAGGTGAATACTTAGACTTAGGTAGTATTTTAAGGTAATTCTCAAATTCGAGTGTGGTTTTAAACGAGTAATAAAATCTGCCTTTATTAGATTGGTTCATTTCCGCATGCCACTGCTGAATGTTTTGGTCAATTAGCACACGCTTAACTTGTTGGGGCAGAGATTTTATGTGCGGCGTAGTTTGTTCTTGCCATACATTTGATTTACCTGTAATATTTAATATTTGTTTAATTTTAGAGATCCATTTAAAGTCATGTGAATTATTATTGGCAATTATATTATACATTTTCTTAGAATATTTATTGTCTTTACTTAACAACGTTCTACTCCAGAAGCGTATCATTTTGCTGTAAATATGAACAGAGAGAGGATATCTCCCGAGTTCACCATAAAGCATGTATGATGGAGTATTTTTACGTGACATAGTAATTTTTCGGAGAAATTCTCGATGTACGCGTTCTATTATGTCTAAGTTTTCATAACCCCATATTTCGCAGCCGTATGTTAGTATTGGTACAATAGTGTGATCAAACAATTTTAATGTTAAATCTAATGGCAGATCTGAATTATTTGCCCGAACATAAAGTAAATTCATTGCCTTTTTTGCTTGTTCAACGTTGTTTTTACGCGCGCTTAGAAATGAACCGCTATTTGAAAATATGACGCCAAGGTATTTGTATTGTTTAACAATTTCTATTTCATTTCTGCCAATGTAGAATTTAAAACGCGCGATGTTTCTTGCTCCAAATATTAGTATTTTCGTTTTATTAACGTTAATGTTGAGTCGCCATTGTGTGCAGTATTCATCAAATACATTTAAGCAATTTTGAAAGTCTGTTTCATCGTCTGATAAAATTATAGTATCATCGGCGTATAACAGAATTAGAAGCTTCAGCCAATTATTTACACTTAATGGATCATGTATGTCAACACCTTTACCGCCGCGTATTTGGATGTGGCTCTCAAGGTCATTTAAAAATATTGAAAATAGGATCGGCGATAAATTTTCGCCTTGGCGAACACCATTTTCGCAAGGGAAGAATGGGGATGAGTTATGGTCTTGGAAAACACACGATTTGATATTCTGGTACATATTGTAAATGACATTAAATACTTTTCCAGTTACAGAACGTGATAAAAGCTTAAACCAGAGGCCATTTCTCCAGACTTTATCAAAGGCCTGGGAAAAATCTATATAGGCACAGTACAGTTTCTTTTTATTGATGCGCAGGATTTCAATAAGAGATTGTAATACAAAGATATGGTCCATACAGGAATAATTTTTCCTAAAGCCTGCTTGATTTTCATTCAGAATGTCATTAACTTCTAAGAAATTATTTAACCTGTCATTTAAAATCGAAGAGAAAAGTTTTCCAAAGCAACTTAATAATGTTATAGGTCTATAATTATTAGGATCACTGCTGTTGCCTTTGTTTTTGTAAATAGCGTAAATTGTGCCTTCAAGCCAAACATTAGGCATGTGACCAGTATCAAGTATCATATTAAATAATTTTACGTATATCGGTGTAAACATTTCTTGAGTACATTTTATATATTCGTTTAATATGTTATCACTTGGCCCTGCTGCTTTATAATTCTTCAGCCGTTTAATATTCGATAAAATTTCCGTTTCGGTGATAGGCTTATTTAGTTCGTGTGTGTCGCAGTGAGCGTGTTCATTTAATAGGTTCGTTAAATATGCTTCATTATTTTCATACGGGCTATCATCGCGGTTAATGTTTTTAAAATGAGTATATAAAGAGTCCAGGCTCGGTGTTTTCTTTGAATTTTTGGCACCTATTCTATGTATATATTTCCAATACTCTTTGGGACTATTAGAATGCATAGTACGTAATTTTTGTGCATTTTTAAATTTATATTGGTTATTGTAAAAATTCATAGTTCTTTTGTATTTCTTACTCGCATTTTGTAAAAGAGTTTTATTTGAAGGCGAGCGATCGTATTTATAACGGTTTTTGGCTTCATAATAGTATTTTTGCGCGTTTTTACATTTATTACCGAACCATGGCCTTTTAAATACATGATTATTTGTTGCACGTTTCGTATACGTTTTGGCAGCAGTATTATTCAATAGTTCGGAAATTGTGTTAGTTATTTCATCAATTGATGATGGCGTGCATGGAGAAGTATCGCACAAATATTTAATATTATTAATGTGATCTTGATTTATATTATTAATAAAATTGCTTGATAACTTTGGGTTCCATTTTATACTCGTGCGAACTGTTTTAGCTTTTTGTTCGGGTGGTAATGTTACTTTAAGCTTATTCAATATAGAGAATTTAACTATTGCGTGCCCATCTGAAAACAGCGCATCCGTCTCAATTATCTCGAACGCGGTTATAAACGCAAAACACTCCGCAGTGGCTATAACATAATCAATAACCGAGCTATTTCGGAAAGTAAATTGACCAATGTGTGCATCCGTGTTCATTCGGCCGTTTAAAATAAACAGGTTATTGTTACGGCAAATATCGATAAATGCTAATCCGTTACTATTAGTTTTTGTATCCATAGAAGTCCTGGACAGGGGTACATTGCATTTTTCGACAACGGTGTATTTGTTAAGTGTACTTAGTGTATCGATACCGATACCCTGTACATCTGCAAAGAAATCATCAATGCGTATAAAATCTGTTAGTGTCGCTGTTCTTGCATTAATATCGCCTATAAGTATTGTATGTTTAAACTCATAACACATTATGCTTATTTCATGATCTAATTGGAGAAAATCGTCTTCGTTTAAAAATTTAGATTTTTCTGGTGGTACATAAAGCACACCTAACATAATATCTTCGTCAGTGTTTGTTACAATTTTGGAAATCTTAAGCCATAGGACATATTCACTGTTGGAAATTTGACTTTGTGTCTTATGTACAATATCATTTTTAATAAAAATGCCTATGCCACCAGATTTTCTCAAACAAGCTTGATTTCTATGTTTGGCAATAAATGTATAATTTTGGACATTTACAATATCGCTTTTATCCAGGTGTGTCTCTGTAATACAAATGATATCATAACTGTTTATAAAGTCAGTGAACTCTGGAAAATTTAGTCTGTGTTTAAGGCCCCTAACATTCAGAGAGGCGATTTTAAGTTCAGTATCACTATCTGCTGCAGTGTCCGGAAGAGCGTCCCCCTCGCTTGCCTACTTGGTCGTGTGCTGACTGCCCGCCGCGTTAGAATCGCGCTGGTCCCATGGTCTGTTGAACTGGCTAAGTCCCTGCGTAGGTGACTGACCGGATGTGTTAATGCGGGTCCGGTTTTCTGGAGACGGTGCATAGGCCCGGCGTCCTGCTGGACCCCGAGACCGACTGTGTGATCTACCTCTTCGGTGTCGGCACGGGCTCAGGCTATTCCGGCGAGCTGACTCGGTAGCTGATCTAGGGGACATCTCCCTCGATACGCCTTTGGTAGCTCTTGTGCTATTTTGATCACAGTCTCTGTTGTGCGTAGTGGAGTTGCCAGGAGGCTTTCGGCTCTGGTTTTCACTTTCATTATTGATAACTTTTGGAACGTCCCCTGTGCTGCCCATCTGTGTCATATCACTAGGATTTGCACGGGGAAATCGTGCCTCTGGGCCAAAATTACACACTTATGTTGATATTTCATAGGTATTATAATTTTGTGGATATTTAATATTTTATCATGGCATATTTTTCTGTTTTTCTGACAATTCTTGAGATTATTTACCAGTTTATACATGCGATAATATTATATTCATGTAACTATTGCGTCCAAATTTATGCCTCAATACATACCCTGGATAAGTCTAAAATGCGATATTATACTCATTGAAATGCAGAGAAAAAAGTCTAAATCTGGAAGCCCCCCCCCCCCCCCCACTGCCCCAGTGCCGACGCCCCTGATTGTATAGGTTCTCTATTGCGAGGTGTATGCATTATATTTTTATGGAGATTGAACACTATGTTTTATCTTAGCATTTATTGCTGCACAAACGTAAAATTGCACGTATTGCGATGTATCTTTCATATTGCATTATACATAAAACACTATATATCAAATAAAATCTTTTAAATAAGCCCCTTATTGTGACAACATTCCTGTCAACGTCGATCATTCTGACACTGAGTTTTGTAAATCTCCACAATTATCGTTTCTGATTTACAGCAAAATAGTAACGTGCAAAAATATTTTGAAAATATTAGAGTATCGAACGCAGAGTGAAGAAGTTAGACCGTCAAATGAAATTAATGATTTCATGTAATGCATTACTAGTAAATTATGGCATGAACATTAAAATGCATGATGCTAAATATATATACAAAATATTGTTTATGTCGCATTTACATAAATAACTGTTTATCTTTTAAAGTTATTTCAGTCATTTGTATTTGTCAAAATAAATACGACAGCTCTACAGTTACGAAATGGCAAAATAATGAGATTGACTTGAGCTTAACTATTTCTCATTGCAGTTCAATATTGATTTTAATTTAAAACCCACACTTTATGAGACACTTGCAATTAAATATAAGCCTTAGATCGCGTAAAATATAAAATGAACTCGCCACTGAATTTATTAGATAAATATGCTCACGTTTTAAATAAATGTTTACAATTATTGCTATACATATTGTGTTTAAGAAACGTGCCAAGTAACGTGGCAATGTTCTAAATAACAAGCAAAGCACTGACAGCGTAGAAAGATTTGTTGGCGACAAATACTAAAAGCATGTGAATTATGAGTGCATTTTTGCTAAAAGAAACATTTGTTTGGATAAAGTTCAATTTCCCACCTTTAAACTGGATACTATGGCTTCTTATATCATAGTAGACGACATCAGGAAAATTAACTTGTTAATGACGAAAAAATATTGTTAAGCTAATTATCTAATGCAAGCGGAATTATATACATGCCAGTTATCAAGTCAATCTGCAACGAGCCACGCAAAAAAACAATGAAGCGTTGTAGTTATGAGCATAGATTGTTAGTGATTCGTAGCCTAGTCAAAAGTAGGTCATAGGATGCGTGCTCTTGATTTTCCGTACTACAGTTTAAAATTTGCAGTAGTTTGTTGTCAAAGTATTCAGAATAAGAAGCGGTAACAATAGATAACACTTCCGCAACGAGATTTAGTGCATTAATTTATGGTCTTATTCCAGGACACCCAGGTGAATATTTTGGTTAAATACAAATAAATAGCGAAAATATGAATATTATTAGTTGGACGTAACATTGTTTAGCTCGACTATTTGAAGAATAGATGAGCTTTCCTACTAAGCCCGGCGTCGGCGTCCGCGTCTGAATTTGGTTAAAGTTTTTATTCAAAAGTCTTGTAACTTCAAAACTACACAAGTTATTCAATTGAAATTTGAAATATACCTTTGTCATCAAATCCAGTGTCAGGGGCAACATTCCCCATACATGTAACTCTGTTTTGTATTTTGACAGATGTATGCCCCTTTTTCACTTTGATTTTATACTTGGAACTAACCTTTGTCATCTGTCAGGGGCAAAATTCCCCATAACTCTGTTTTGTATTTTGACAGATGTATGCCCCTTTTTCACTTCGATTTTCTGGTTAAAGTTTACATTCAAAAGTTTTGTAACTTCAAAACTACATAAGTTATACACTTGAAACTTGGAACTAACCTTTGTCTTTAACTCCAGTATCAATGGCAACATTCCCCATAACTCTGTTTTGTATTTGACAGATTTATGCCCCTTTTTCACATAGATTTTCATGTTAAAGTTAATATTCCAAAGTTTTGTAAATTCAATACTACAAAAGCTATTCACTTGAAACTTGGAATATACCTTTGTCATCAACTCCAGTATCAGGGTGAACAATACCCATAACTATATTTTGTATTTTGACAGAGTTATGTCCCTTTTTTCACATATATTTTCTTATTAAAGTTTATATTCAAAAGTTGTGTAACTACATAAGTTATTGAAACTTGGAACTAACCTTTATCATCAACTCTAGTACCAGGGGCAACGTTACCCATAACTCTATTTTGTATTTTGACAGAGTTATGCCCCCTTTTCACTTAGATTTTCTGTTTAAAGTTTATATTCAAAAGTTTGGTAACTTCAATACTACCTAAGTTATTCACTTGAAACTTGGAACTAACCTTTGTCATCAACTCTAGTATCAGGGGCAAAATTACCCATAACTCTGTTTTGTATTTTGACAGAGTTAGCCCACTTTTTACATAGACTTTGTGGTTAAAGTTTTTGTTCCAAAAATTTATAAACTATACAAGGCATTACTTAAAAATATTGTATTTTAATAAATTTATGCCCCTCTCACTATCCAAAATATGTACCAACTGAAATACTTTGAATTGTCGAGCGCGCTGTCCACTGACAGCTCTTGTTAATAAATTTACTTTTCTAGAAACTGAAATTGTAATCAATCACATGATAGACACATTATAATACACATGACATGTGGTAAGAAAACAGGGGTTGTTTCGAAAAAGGACCCTTTCAGGTTTTGATGTACTGACTCGTTGCCTGCAAATAAAAGCAGTAATTTTTTGCGATACCTGTTTTGGAAATTACCCTTTCAAAAGACCGTTGGCTTCGCCAACAGTTGAAAAACGTGCACCGAAGTATAAGGCATTAACAAATCCAAATCAAGGACGTATGTATTGCTTCTAATTTAAATCTTTAAAGACAACTGCAATATCGCCGTTAATTGAATACAAGTTGAAATATTTTGCAACACACAGAAACTATAAATGCGTTCACAGACACGGATGCCCCCACCTATGCAGCCTGTTCTTCATGGCGCCGCTTTGTCTATATGCATACAAATTATTTTGCAAAAGGATAATTGTCCGTTTATAGTGTACCTTCTGCTAATGTATTATCTTATTCTGTGAAGTAAGTGGAGTATCACAAGTTTCAAATCAATAGTTTCAGTCCTGACAAAAATCAATAAAGGGTAGTAATTAAAATGTTTGGCCAATTATGAGTTATGGTTCTTGTATGCTTCACTTACTCTTTTGCTACCTTAATTCATTATGTGAAGAATCAACAGAATGCCTATTATTATTTTTGAATTATGCTTTTGACACTCAGCAATAAAGGAACGTATTGCAATAACTTCATAAGTCAGGTTCCTGCATGCGACACGGCATCTGGTGATGGTGATCGTTTCTGCCAATTTATCTGAAAATACCCCGCATGCACGACAATAGTATGCACTGGACAATTATTTTGCCTTTGATTTTGATTAGTGACCTTGACCTTTCAGCTACACACCTGATTCTTGCACGCCACATGCCATCTCAGAATGCTTATCACTTCTGCCAAGTAATTTGAACATTCTTCCATGACGGACAAAATTATCTTTGGTCAATTACAATGGCATCTTATATTTAACCTTTGACCTTTTTTTATAGTGTGACATTGACCATGGTCCAAATTCAAAATTTTATTTAGGTGCGCATCTAGTGTAAACTTCTGTGCCAAGTGTGAGGTTGGGAGCGATTTAAAGTCCAAATGCTATGCATTGACCGTTTCATGGCGTTTCAAGGCGATGACCTCATTTGTAATCATGTTTGTGTTTTACTTCAGTTTCGTGTTTTAAGTGCAGTATACTGCGGTGTATAGGAAATTCGCCACTTGTCAGGAGCGGATCCAGGATTTCGGGTTTGGGGTTTTGGGTGCGTAAACTTTTGATCGTGCAGTTATAACCCCTTTATTGTGTCAGTGGGTCTGCAGTGATCAGCTACAGATCCGTTTCAACGATATACAATAAATCTGTGCTTATCATCATCATCATCATCATCGTCATCATCATCATCATCATCATCATCATCACCATCACCATCATCAAATCGCCACCTTAGTGTTACAAGGGCCTAATTGCTTCTTTAACACATGTTAGACAGGCCCGTGTAATCCTAAGGTGGCGAAATGCAATTTGTGGCGAAATGTCTCGTTTCAAACTGAATGTCCAATAACACACGTTCTCAGTCATGCTCATCAATTGTCTTTAAATGTGCTATGAACTGTATTTTTTTTGTTTAGTTTTTTCATCGGAACGAACGGACAGACAGACAGACGAAGATGGTTTTTTATACGAAATATTGTGAAAGATACTCGTATGTTTGTGTTGTGAACTAATAAGGCAAGTGATGTCGACTTTGTGTCAATTTCGCTGAAATATGGTGCCGGAAAAAAAAGAATTGCCAGGAATTTGAGCCAACGTTGTGTACACCCATCTCTGGAAGCGCCCTAGTGCCACAGTCTATATTATTTTTTTATTCCATTATCTCATTATCAGGACATACTAAGTCCTAGTTAGGAGATAGTAAGTCCAAATTAGGAGATACTTAGTCCCAATTAGGAGATACTAAGTCTTAATTAGGAGATACTAAGTCCTAACTAGAAGATGCTAAGTCCTAATTAGGAGATAGCATCTTATAATTAGGTGATACTAAGTCATAATTAGGAGATACTAAGTCATTATTAGGATATAGTATCACCTAATAAGGAGAGAGTAAGTCCTAATTAGGGGAAAGTAAGTCCTAATTACGAGATACTAAGTCCTAATTACGAGATACTAAGTCCTAATTAGGAGATGCTAAGTCCTATTTAGGACGTATTATCTCGTAATTAGCACTTAATATCTCATAATTAGGAGTTAGTACGTTATAATTAGGACTTGCTATCTCAAAATTATGAGATTCTATCTCCTTATTAGGAAATTGTATCTCTTTTAAGAACTTACTATCTCATAATAAGGAGATACTATCTCATAATATGAAGATAATATCTCCAAATTAGGACTTACTTTTTTCTAATTAGGACTTACTATCTCCTAATTAGGACTTACTACCTAATTAGGACTTACTATCTCCTAATATGGACTTACTATTTCATAATTAGGACTTACTATCTCATGATTAGGACATAGTAACTCCTAATAAGTACTTATTATCTCCTAATTATGGAGATAGCATCTCATAATAAGGTGATTGTAAGTCCTAATTATGACATACTAACTTCTAATTGGGAGATACTTAGTCCTAATTAGGACATACTAAGTCCTAATTTCGAGATAATAAGTGCTAAATATGATTTAGTATCTCGTAAAGGGGACTTAGTATCTCCTAATTAGGAGATACCATAATAGGACTTAGTATCTCGTAATTAGGACTAAGTATCTCCTGATTAGGACTTACTTCCTACTATTTAGGAGTTAGTATGACCTAATTAGGACTTACTATTATCCTAATTAGGACTTTGTATCTCCTAATTAGGAGTTAGTATGTCCTACTTTGGACTAACTATCTCCTAAGTAGGACTTACTATCTTCTAATTAGGACGTTGTATCTCCTAATTATGACATACTATATCATAATTAGGACTAAGTATCTCCTAATTATAACTTAGTATCACTTATTATGAGATGCTATCTCCTAACTAGAACTTGGTATGTCCTAATTATGAGATAATGAAATAAAAGAATAATATAGACTGTGGCACTAGGACGCATCCATACAAAGAGGTTTTGCTGTTTCAAACTTGTGATACGCATGTTAATGGATTTTTCTTCTGAATTTGCGGCGGATCCGTTAAACAAGTCATAAAAAATATATCGCCTTAAACGTTACACAACTACGTAGTTTTTATGTTTGGGTCGTTTTTGTTTCAGAAATAACTACACGACCTATTTATAAATACAAGCTATCTACGTACCTTTAAGAATGCAATCGATAATTTTGATTAAATTTTAATGCGGCGGAATGAATTTGTCTCAATGACATATTTGAATGCTTAAACCTGGAGCATAATATTTCAATAAATAACGTTTATAAATGGATATGTATGCAAATATGGATCATAAGTCTTAATCAATGAAACCGATGTACTGAATGAATAAAATCCGAGCTAGTATATAGTCTGGGTTTACCCTATTCGTTGCGTTTTATTTAAAGATATCTGTACAAAACCTTGCCGGTTACTTATGGTGAACAGAATAGTATGTGGAAATACAATGCATTATTTAAAAAACCAACATTTTAAGAATTATACCAGAATGTATCAAACATCTGTGATTTCACACATTATACTATATTTCAAATGTACGGAATCCTGTGTTTGCAAGTTCGCAGAAATTTCATCAACATACGAACTTTGGACGGGAATTATCACCCTAACATTTAAATTTGTTGTGTCTCCACGTTTTACCAAAAAGTGAAAAGGTTTGCAGCAAATACAACTAAAATGCCCCAACTTCGCACTGTCACACCGTCGTATTGTCGCACCGTTGTAGGATCATATTTTTCACAAATCTTTTTTTCACACACCTGTGAAGAATAGGATCTCATTTGTCATATTTTGAAGTACAAAGAATGTCATTGACCAAAAACGGGATATACGTGAGGATCACAGAATAATATGATTTCATTGCATATCAAGAACTTGATGCGATCACAAACTTTGCAGAAAATGTGAAGAATAAGACTGTGAAGTGTGAAGTATAAGATCTCAATTTTCACAACTGTGAGGAATGAGATCCTATTTTTTATAGATGTGAACAAAAAAGATTTGTGAACAAGGCTTTGATAGTATTGCAAGCAATACAGGAGTCTCCTACCGGTGAAAACCCCTACTAATTAAACATTGTGCAATACCGTCAAATCGCCCTTTATCTGTAGATGTACAAAGTTTCATTTTCAAATCCCATTTGTCACCATGGTATTTAGTTGTTGTTTTTTCTATTTTAGTAACATTGACCAGACATTCGAGTTACTTTTTGAGTTATTGCAGTACTAAATTGACAGAGGGCAATCATATAGTCCATTCTGTGTACCAAGTTTCATGATCATATGTTATGTTCTTTTTGAATTCTTACAGCATTAAGTTTATTTCTATTTTAAGTAACAGTCACGTGACCTTTGACCTCTGATGAAAAATAAAGGGTCGTGTACAATCCTCACCTTGCTCTTTCTATGTGTACAAAGTGTCATTAAAGTATCTTCAGTACTTTTTGAGTTATCGCAGGATCCAGGTTTTGGGGACGGGACAGACAGACCGAGTGAGACCGATGGACGAACAGACAGAAAGACGCACACAAACGAAGGGCAAACCCATAGTCCAATCTGTGTACCAAGTTTCATGAAGTTTCAGGATCATATCTTATGCACTTTTCAAAATATTACAGTATTAAGTTTATTTCTATTTTTAGTAACAGTCACGTGACCTTTGACCTCTGGTGAAAAATAAAAGGTCGTGCATAATTCTCACATTGCTGTATACAAAGTTGCATCAAAGTGTCTTCAGTACTTTCCGAGTTATTACAGGATCCAGGTTTTGGGGACGGACGGACTGACAGACAAACGGACGAACAGACAGAACGACACACAGACAGATGGCAAACTTCAAGTTCAATCTCAGAACCAAGTTTCATGGTCATATCTTATGTCCATTTCGAATTATTACAGTATTTAGTTATTTCTATTTTTAGTACAAGTCACGTGACCTTTGACCTCTGGTGAAAAAAAGGTCGTGCATAATCCTCACAATTTTGCCGTTTATATGTATGCTAAGTTTCATCAAAATAGCTTGATTATTTTTTTGAGTTATCGCAGGATCCAGTTTGTTTTAGTTTATTTCTATTTTTAGTAACAGTCACGTGACCTTTGACCTCTGGTAAACAAAATAAAAGATCGTGCATAATACTCACATTGCCGTTTATATGTATACCAATTTTCATCGAAGTATCTTCAATACTTTTTGAGTTATCGCAGGAACACCGGTAGGGGACTAAAAATATGCCGTTTATATATATACCCAGTTTCATCGAAATAAGTTCAGTACTGTTTTAGTTATTGCAGGAACCAGGTTTTGGGGATGGACAGACAGACGGAAGGACAAACATACGGAGGAACAGATAGAGAGACGCACAGACGGATGGCAAAACCTATAGTTCAATCTTTGTACCAAGTTTCATGGTCATTTCTGATGTACTTTTCGAATTTATAACAGTATATTGTTTATTTCTATTTTTGGTAACAGTCACGTGACCTTTGACCTCTGGTGAAAAATAAAAGGTCCTGCATAATCCTCACATGTTTGCGGACGGACGGACGGACTGACGGACGGACAGACGGACGGATGGAGGGCAAACCTATAGTCCCCTCTGGTGAAACACCTGTAGCGGACAAAAAATATGCGGTTTATGTGTATACCCAGTTTCATCGAAATTTCTATATTTTTGTAACAGTCACGTGACCTTTGACCTCTGGTAAAAACTAAAAAAGGTCGTGCATAATACTCACATTGCCGTTTATATGTATACCAAGTTTCATCAAAGTATCTTCAGTACTTTTTGAGTTATCGCAGGAACAATATTTTTCGGACGGACGGACGGACGGAGGCCAAACCTATAGTCCCATCCGATGAAACACCTGTAGGGGACTAAAAATATGGTCCTACACACCGTCGTATCGTCGAGCAGATGTTTTAGTTGTGTGAATGTGTATATGTGAGCTATGTCACGATCAACGCTGATATAAACTAGAACACCAAACTCAGTTTTGCACAGTCATTGTGTAAAAAGAAAAAAAGTGGCCATAAAGCAAGCACGTGAATGTATTGTCTTGGGAAACAATCTAGCGTCAAGACTGTGTCACTGAATTATTTTGTTAATTCTGATTAACACCCAGTCATATTAAATGTTGTAATAATGATTTTGTTCTTGTATGTCACGTTGTTTCGACCTTCTGTCCTCGACAAATTCCCTTTTCGATATTAACACCTACCTTAAGTATATATTTGCCATACTGCAAAACCACCAATAATCGCGGGGCACTAATTCTCGTGGATTTCGAGGATGGAACGATCTACAAAGTTAAGTTTCTAACGAATAATTTGTTCGGCTAGCTTTTTTTTCGGCCGAATTTGCGCTCTAACATGTAGTTTTCTAGTACGTGTATACCTACATGAAGACAATTAAATATAATGTTTATAGTAGTTAAATGAAGTATAAGAGTTTGTTAATGATAAATACATTACCAGAAACATGATGTACATTTATATCATAAATGAATCAGTTTAATACCTTGTTTATTTTTGTGTGTGACAAGTAGCCCCTATCTAATCTGCATACACTCCAAACCAGGCTCCGGTGTAATATACTGTGTACCTGAAAGTTGACACTTGACATATCCGATTGATCTGCGTATGCAGTAACGCTGAATATGCATCGCTATCTTCTTTCAGGTAGACTAGTAAAGATCTATTTGCATAGTAAACGCTCTCCATGCAAAAAGCGTGGACCACGTTTACGACTTCGGTTATTAGCAGACGACGGGCCCATTGTTTAATTCACACCTTAAGAGGCTACTTTAAGTATTATTATTAGAAGCTACTGTAAGTATAAACATTAGACGTTATCTAGCATTATCATTTGTTGCTACCTTATGTCTCATCATTTGTCTCTATCTTAAGTATTATCATTTGTCTCTATCTAAAGTATTATCATTTGTCTCTATCTAAAGTATTATCATTTGTCTCTATCTTAAGTATTATCATTTGTCTCTATCTTAAGTATTATCATTTGTCTCTATCTAAAGTATTATCATTTGTCTCTATCTTAAGTATTATCATTTGTCTCTATCTTAAGTATTATCATTTTGTCTCTATCTAAAGTATTATCATTTGTCTCTATCTTAAGTATTATCATTTGTCTCTATCTTAAGTATTATCATTTGTCTCTATCTAAAGTATTATCATTTGTCTCTATCTTAAGTATTATCATTTGTCTCTATCTTAAGTATTATCATTTGTCTCTATCTTAAGTATTATCATTTGTCTCTATCTAAAGTATTATCATTTGTCTCTATCTTAAGTATTATCATTTGTCTCTATCTTAAGTATTATCATTTGTCTCTATCTAAAGTATTATCATTAGTCGCTACCTTAAGTATCATCATAGTCTCTATCTAAAGTATTATCATTAGACGTTATCTGGTATCATTAGAAGCTACCTAAAGTATCATCATTAGTCTCTACCTTAAGTATTATCATTAGAAGCTACTTTAAGTATTAACATTGGTCGATATCTTAAGTATTATCATTAGACGTTATCTAGTTTTATCATTAGACGCTACTGTAAGTATTACAATTAGTCGCTATCTAAAGTATTATCATGAGACGTTATCTGGTATTATCATTAGAAGCTACCTTAAGAGTAAAAGAGCCTTATGCTAGGTTACCACTATCACGCTTCTCGTCACGATTGAAATAGTGGTCTTAATCGTGGACCAACCGTGGTGATCCTATTAGATCTTATCAGATCTTATTAGAACTTGAGGTCAGTCGTGGCAATCGTGTGAATCGTAGAAAAAAACTGAACGGTTTACAAATTCTCTACGATTTACACGATTAACTGCGATCAATCGCCCATCGGGATCATCGTATCAGATCTTATTGCATCGTAACAAAGCGCGACAAATCGTATCTAATCGTGCATCCAAATCGTAGTTATTGGGATCGATCGTAGACAATAAAAAACACCACGCTCTGTTAAAATGTGTTGCCATCTCAAGAAACAATGAAGTCAATAGTCAGTCGGGCTGTATTTAAATCATTCGGGTCCAGTCGTAGCTCAAATCTTGATCTTCATCGATCACGATCGTGAAGGACATCTCGAACACAATCGTATCCTATCGTAGCGGAGCGCATGTGTTCGTTATAAGCGTTCGTTATAAGCGTATCGAAACTTATCTGTACGTACTAGAACGTCCTAATTCGGGGAACCCGATCGTGATTATCGTGTCAGATCGAGACCCAATCGTGGACTCGATCGAAACAATCCCACCGGAACGTATGTCATCGTATCTGAACTGGAGATCAGATCGTGACAGATCGTGTCATCTGAAATTGACATATCGTGACCGAATAGCAACAGAGCGCAAAACATCGTATCAAAACGTGGACTCGCATCACATCGTATCCAAGCCTGAAACCTCAGAGAAATACCACGATCAGCTACGAGTGGCCAATTGTGGGAACCTAGCATTACCAATAGTTGCTTCCTTAAGTATCATCATTAGTCGATATTTAAAGTCTTATCATTAGAAGCTAGCTTAAGTGTTATCATTAGTCGTTATCTAAAGTCTTATCATTAGAAGCTACTTTAAGTATCATCCTTAGCCGTTATCTAAAGTCTTATCATTAGAAGCTACCTTAAGTATCATCCTTAGCCGTTATCTAAAGTCTTATCATTAGAAGCTACCTTAAGTATCATCCTTAGCCGTTATCTAAAGTCTTATCATTAGAAGCTACCTTAAGTATCATTCTTAGCCGTTATCTAAAGTCTTATCATTAGAAGCTACCTTAAGTATCATCCGTAGTCGTTATCTAAAGTCTTATCATTAGAAGCTACCTTAAGTATCATCATTATTCGTTATCTAAAGTCTTATCATAAGAAGCTACCTTAAGTATTATCATAGGTCGCTATCTAAAGTATCATCAATAGTCGCTATCAAAAGTATTGTCATTAGCAGCTACTTTAAGTATCATCAATGCAATGAAGTCGCTATCTAGTCTTATCATTAGCAGCTACTTAAAGCCTAGTTTACATTTGCCCCGGACGCCGTACGACAAATTCGTCTGCGATTTTTGGCATTGAGGGGGCTAGGGGCTACGGCGTCTGTGTTCACATTGAATATGATCTCCGTGTGATTTTTTGTAATGACTTTCTGGAGCAAGTGAGGTCAAATCCGCACGGTGACCGCACGGAGGCCGCACGATGGTTATACGGAAATATTGGGATTTCCGTGAGGCTGTCCGGCGGTATCGTACGGAGCCTGTACGACATCCGTGTAGTGGCCGTGCGGCTTCCGTAATGAGATGGTTCGGCGAAAATGCAGCCCAGCCATATTTTAGCTTTTGGGTGCCGCGTGGTGATCGCGCAATATCCGTTCTATATAACGGATACTGTACGGGCATTCTGCGGCAACCTTACGATACCTGTGCCAGAGCCGTACATAATAATGCTGTTTTAATAATATTATACTGTAACTTACTATCAATTTAAATAGGAGAAACGTAAACATTACAGAAACATTGCTATTATTCACTGGCAAATACACCAATGAAGGTAGAACAAGAAAAAGAGAAAATAAACCATGCTCAATTCATTATGTTGCTATTCAAACATAGCAATCAAAAACTTTGACATTTTCAACAAAACATATGTTCAAGTTTATAATGAATGATTTGATTTCGCAATAATCTTAACCACAAAGGTTCCATGCCACATGACCAACATGATGGAAACAACAGGAATTTTTTAATATGTCTGTTTACTTTTTGAAAAAAAATAAAACACCGTTTTAATAAAACCATATTTTTATTTTGTAGTTTTGATCTAGAGTCCCTTATCAAACACGACATTTCACATTTAAACATGCTTTAGTATACAGTGTTGGGGAACACACCGAGGACCAACAGTTTTGACTGTTCCTTAAGTGTTCCGTCTATAAATAGTTTCTGGGTAAACACCGGCACGTGCGGAAAACAGTCAAAACAGTTCCTATTTACAGCGGACCAATTGCATCCATAATAAAATAGTGAAACATGACGATATAGCATTTATATAGGCGTTCATGTAATAAATCTTTTGGACACTAGACGTTTCATTTGTAAGTTCTAAATATGATATTTTTGTTAATTTTTTCCTTTCTTTCGATATCACACCGTTCTTACATCTATTCCAACATGTAACACAAACCAAACGCACTTTGTTGACGCTTTTTCAGTTAGTGAATATGTCCACCCCCGCTACTCAAAATCCTGTATCCACGCCAACACAACGCTTAAGGCCATGTCACACTGTGGCGAATTTAAGCTACGAGTTCTGGCGTGTTGTAACTCACCACAACTCGCCTGGTGTCGTGAAGATCATGTACACATGTCGTTCTTTGTCGCTGCGATGTCTACTAATGTCTTCTTATGTAGCCAGAACTCGCCAAGTAGCGGCGAGAATTTTAAACCGTCTAAAATTATCGCAGCTTCTCGGCGACTTTTTATTCTCGTACACGTGTCGAAGACATGTCAAATGAATCTCGCGCATTCTTAAACACACTCGAACACATTCCGTAGACATGTCTTCCCTTGTCGTAGCGTTTCGCCGTATACTAACGCTCTACGACATAACACGAGTTTGCTGCGAGTTTAGATTTGCCTACGACATCTGCTCGTCCGTTTCTCGTAAAATGTCGTCATAAACTCGTGCTCATGTCCTCACAAGTCGTACAGTCTCGTCCACACTCGTACATTCTCGAAGAAAACTATTCGATTGTCGAAAAGATATCGTGCGCATATCTCGGCTGAACTCGTGATAAAATGTGATTGTCGTACTTGTGTGGTGTCAATATCGTGTCGAGGTTGAAGAGAACTCGAACAAATGTCGTCTTAAACAATTCCGCGACCGACTCGTCCACTTAACAGCGAGTTATAAATCGCCAGAACTCGAAGCTCAAATCCGCCACAGTGTGGCAGGGCCTTTACTTGTACATAACTCGCACACAATTATCTGTCTGTGTATACAGCGTTGGTGCCGTCAGAACGTGCTCTAACATGGCCTATCACAACTGGACTAAATAACTAAACAAACGGCTAGCCCTGATATTTGAACAACTGACGTCATTATCACTTTGACACATGGAAGAATAACCGCCACTCTGATGCGCTATTGGAAATCCAATAATCCACTTAGCCGCTTCGGCGATTGCAGCCGATCATTACCGAAACCCAGCGTCGTTTTCCGATGTTCTATTGCTTTCAATCGATATGGGGTCATAAAATATAGCCCCAAGCAAACAGAAAATAATTGATAAGTTAAACTGCGCAAGAAGCGTTCTTAAATACATCAAATTAAATTGATTTCTAGCTTTATGAGAATGAAAAATAATACATATATGCATTCATCAATTAGCGCGTTATTTAATTAAATAAAGGAATCGGACCGTGCGCCAACATGGCCTATCACATCTGGACTAAATAACTGAACAAACGGCTATAGCCCTGATCTGTGAACAACTGTCGTCATTATCATTTTGATAAATAACACAATTGTTGGCAACTGCTAATTAGGCAAAGACATAAACACATAACCTTGCTGTTTCTGCTTTGCCTAACACGCAGTCGACAGCAATCATCTGTCTGAGTATTATACGTGACAACACCCACACCCATACCCCTCTGCTCATACACGAGATTGGAAGTTATTGGATACCATTTTGATTTGTTTGGAGTGGATTTTTTTTCTTTCAAGAATTAATTTCTATGGAGTATACACGTTTATTATTCCTGACCGCATATATCGGGTATCCGTTAAGTGAAAAGTATGTATGTCCATCAAAGCACACTCGGTTAGTAGTCCACTAGCAAGTCGCAACATGCATGGAATAATTTTGTTTAAAACATTTTATTACACTAATAAAACAGATTTAGATTACGGAATTGAATTACATATTGTTACTTGTTAATGTTATAATTATATACTTTGCACATCATTTTATTGCAAAGAAATGAATGTTGTTACATCGAAATGTTTAGATCGATTATTTAAAAGTCTTCGTTGAATGCGTTCGTTTCATTTAAGGAATAATTTGATGAAACGAAATGAATAATATAAACATAAATCAAACTGTTCATAACAAATTTTGAAACAAGTCATTAATAAGTTAATTAGACAAGCAATGCCTCTGTGAGTTACCTGTCGAAATACTAGTAAATAAAATAAATTCAGACTTGTTTCACTTTTGAATATTGGCCACAAGTTTTCAACACTCATCTCTAACTTGTCTTTTTCTAACGGTATTTTGAGCATAGCAAATATTGTACCGATATTTTGTTTGGAACCCGTTTGTAAGAAAATGCCATAATTGTAAGGTTTAAATTTATATTAATCAATGGCAAATATGCACATAACCGTCATGTATAATTGTATACAAAAAAGCATAGTATTTTAAAACAAAGCAGTTGTAAAATTTGAAGTATATATAAATTGAGGGCAAGTATACGCACCACGTACGCCAAAACCTTTTATTAGGTTAAACCAAAGTGGCAGTGTACATACGCTCGTTAAACCACCGTCAACATGTTATACAAAATCATTATTCACCAATCTGCACGGTGTAAAAGGTCACCAACAAAACAAAAACGAAATAAAACGGTAATCAATTTATCAAACTCCACCATGGTTCAATGAACAGCTGACAAAGTGTGACGCAATGGTGATGGATCGCTCGGCGTGAAAGGTTGTTTTTATACGTCTAACGTTAACGTTACCGTAGGTGTTTTCAGCTATGTAGCGACGTTTACGTTGTCTGGTTAAAACTACCGTGGTTTCTCGCGTTATGTAGGACCAACACCAAGCTGGATTAAATAATAAAGTGATTGTGTACACCTTTGTACATCTTTGTGAACAAAAAATAGTTTGTAATTGTGTACAATGGCGGTATAAAGTGTACAATTTGTACAATATTAGCACACAAAATAACTATTGTGTGAGTATTAGGATAGAATTATTGCATTCTAATCGTTCCGAATTTGAAAGCACATAGGTATTTTATTTAACTGAATGAATGAACATTTTGCTGTTAAACACTTACGTTTTTGGAGTATTTGTTTTAACCTTGAATAATCGTGGATGAATACTACAAAATTATGTTTGTATAAAATTCATGCTAAATTGTTTTTCAAAACCATAAACAATCGTGAATGGATACTACAAATTATGTTTATATAAAATACATGCTAAATATGACTGTTAGTTTGCTGTAAATTCAGCAACCAACAAGTTGTGAAAATGGTGTACACACTTAATCGCAATGTGTCATTTATAATTTCTATATTGTTGTTGATTGTGTTCGCGGTATGCGTGGACGGGATAACAAAAAATCTGAAATCCAAACATAGTTTAGAAATCGGAAGCAATCAGCGCCTCAGACGATCATTCCAGAATGCAAACTTCCATGCTTCCGAACGCGGTGGAAGACGCTGCCATGACTTTTGTGGGATGCGCTCCGACCTCTGCCGAAATGGTGGCACGTGCTACACGGATGAGCGCACGTGCAGGGGCGGATGTATCTGTGCACGTGGCTGGACAGGGCCGTGGTGTAAAGACCCGGATGAAGTCGGTAACGGCAATTCGGACGGTTCCAGTTCGGATATTTCTGCTTCGAAAGCAGTTTCAAAGGACAATGACGTCCTTGAAACTGAGCAGGTTAATCCCTCTCAGAAGAAGGATGATCTGCAATCCACAGAGGGAGTTAATACACGAGAAATCATAGGTTCGACTACAGAAAAAAGAAAATTAAAATCAGGTCCAGAAAAGTTAAGTGAAGCCAAATTGGTAAAAGAACAAATAGGAGGCCATACATTTGGCCGTTTAACAATGACTGTTTCTTCTTCTGTATCTAGCCAGAACGATTCTGACATTCGCGATTCTATAAATGTTGATGACGAATTTATTCAAACTCAGAATGAGTCACTCACGGGCAAAATTGATGACAAGACATTACGTGAAAACTGCTTTACAAGTTGCCAAGATGGTGACTGCATAAAGATCAACAACAACTACAAATGCAAGCGTCGTCTCGATCCCTCGAACGAGGCAGCCCCTAAGGCCTGCGGTCCTGGGTTCGAGTGTAAACACGGAGTCTGTGATCTGGAGGCTCTAAAACACAACAACCACAAGTGTATATGCGAGAGGAACTACGTCGGGGGGTTCTGTGACCTAAAGTGCCCCCTAGACTGCGGGGAGCACGGCATCTGTGACATCCACGCGGTGAACAACAGCATTGACTTCAAGTGTTACTGCCACTGGAACTATACCGGTTATAACTGTTCCGAGCCGATACCGGAAGAACCAGGTACAGTAGCACTTTGTACGTTAAAGCCCTTGATCGTATAGAAATATGTTAGATTAAACACGAAACTGGACACTGTTGCTATTGTCATAATAGACGCTTCCACAAATATCAATCATATTCACGTGTTCAGCGGTTAAACTATTTCATACAAAAGAACACGTGCATATTGTTTGTGATATTCAGATAAACGCGTGGTAATGTGATGGTGGTGGTGATGCTGCTGCTGCTGCTGCTGATGATGATGATGATGATCAAGTATACGATGAGAATTTTGAAGACCTCATGATAGTCTTGCTTCTCTATAATGTTGTTATAAAGAATGCTGAATTGCATAGTGATGATACGATTAATTTTGCAGAGTTTCGTGCTATTTCGCTCGCTGCTTCCCTCCTTTTCTTCTTCTTCAATTTTTTATAAAGGCGTGTCGTGGGAAACTCGGGCTTAATGCATCTGCGTTAAGTGTCGTCCCAGTTTGGCTTGTGCAGTCCGCACAAGCTAATCCAGTACGACACTTTCCGCTATTATGGTATTTTCTGTTTCAAGGAAGTCTCTTCTAAACATAAATTTACTGCCGGCGGAAAGTGTCGTCCCGTATTAGCCTGTGCTAATCCGGACGTACACTTTACGCAGATGCATTAAGCCCGGGTTTCCCACGACACGCCTGTATTATATTTTACATAATCCAGAACCAAACCCGTAGCAGAACAGAACAGAACAGAACAAGGCTTTTATTTTCACCCAAGTATTTAACATATACAATTAGGGCAATATAACAAAGCAAAATTGTTAGTAAATTAGTAACTTCCGATAATTTTTACATTAACACAATTGTATAGATGGTATCCGGGACATGTGATAATAATAATAATAATAATGATAATAATAATAATAATAATAGCTATAATATGAGATCTGTAATCAAAATCAAAATACCAAAATCTTAATGAAATTATCAAAATCACAATCATTATCATATCATATCATATTAAAAATCATCATACTAATCATAATAATCATAATAATGATAATCGTCATAGTTATCATAATCATCATAATCTTGGCATTTAAGAAACAAATAATAGTACAGTTCTATAAGAGCATTTTAATACTAGCACTGGTAAAAATAATTAGTGGTTTGTGATCATAGTTGTGCGGTGAGGTATTTTCTTTTGCACACGGCGTTTCGGATTGAGAAATTGAAACGACTACGCGTTTGAAAAGGTTTATATTTTGCGTCAGAAATTTAATTCATTATCAATACTCACAAGACATTTTGTTGCGAAAGACTGTTTGCGTTAGCGTTTATGGTGTTGGAGCTAGCTTTGTAACAGTTTCAATCAACACGCTTCTTACCGTACACATGTTGATAACTTTTGAAAAGGTGAAACACGCCGTAAAAGTTATTGGGCAAAATGTTGAAGCTTATGTTGAAGAATAAATAAATCAAGAGAAATCAAACATTCGTTATGTCAAGTTAACGGTTCATTTGCGGCCCATTCGTTATCGTTATTATTCATTTCTTAGAATTAATTGTCGAGTTTGGGAAAATGGATTTTATTTGTTTGTTTTACCCATCGCAGTCGCATTTAATGTTATTTTAATTCAGCCGTAATTCTTGTTTCCTTTACGTTAAAAGTACATCCCTAAAGGTTCTCGTGAATTTAATTAGTTCCATGAAATTCATTTTTATTTTAACAACCATTGCAATCATCCATCGCATAGTCTTTTTAATCCATCATATATTAAATGAACATTGCAAACACGAGTTTGAAGCTAGGTAAAAAATATTTTTATCGAAAAATTCGTTCAGTAATTTAGCACTGTTACCAGATTTATACCAGACCCGTTGAAACTTACGTTTAAAGAAAAAACATTGTATAATATATACGTAAATGAAATGTCAATAGTCCAGATTGAGACATTTATATAATGAAAAGTACAAACACGTAACATGGGATTATATATATATATATTAACAATATAGCCAACGCGTTTCGACAAAGCTCAGCAGGGCATAATAAAATATATCATAACGTCAAAATGTCATAGAGATAACGTCATTTCAATTATGACGTCATAACGTCAACAATTATTATATAAAATTTAATTGTGGTTGAAATATATGAATAAAATATAGCTCTTTCGCTAGCCTAGATGAAACACTGTCCGAAAATAGTTTATAAAAAGGAAAAATTTGAAATTTTGGTTCAGATGTAGAACACTTATCCAGGTGTTTACTTAAAGGCATCTGTCTTATTGAGGGGTCTCGCATTTGTTGTTCATGAACAGATCTTCTATGTCTAAGTTTATCGCCAGTTTGTCCAATATAACTTTTCTTGCATCCATGCATACTAATACATAAATAAGATTTTTAACATCACACGACATATTAGTTTTTATATTAAACAGTTTACCGTTACAATTAAATGAATTTCCTTCAATAATATAGTAACAGAGGGCACATCTAGGGTCATTGCATTTGGTTACTTTAGGTTCATGAGAGGAAAAGCTAGATATAGTTAGTAGACGTTTTAAATTTGGTGGCTTACTTTTGCAGTTTATTATTCTATTATCTGAAATTATTTTGTTCATAATAGAGTCCGTTTTTAAAATGTCTGTGTTGTTTTTAAGAACGCCAAAAATTTCTTTATTCTTATGGTTATATGTTTAAATAAATGGAATAATATTATTATTTTCTTTTGTTGAGTTTGAAAGTAATTCATTGCTAGGGATTGAAAGGGCTTTTTGAATTCCTTTATTTATAACTGATTTTGGATAACACCTTTGTAAAAAGGAAAGTTCCAGTTCACCTAAACGTTTTAATTTAAGTTCATGATTTGAAACTATAGTGCAAATGCGTTTCGCTAAATTGAATGGAATATTAATTTTTGTGTGTTCACTATGACATGATGTGACATTTAGGTATTGTTTAGAATATGTTTCCTTGTAATATATATCAGTATAAACGTCCCTGTTGTTTTTTACAATTAATATATCAAGAAATGGAATATCAAGCGTGCTTGTTTGTATAGTAAACTTGATATCTGTATGTAAGTTATTTAAAATAGTGTAAAATATTTGAAGTTCGTTAGAAAATGTTACCCAGAAAATAAAGCAATCATCCAGATATCTTTTCCAGTAGGTTTGTATAAAAGAGAGAAATTCATTATCATAAATTAATTCAATTTGTGTATAAAGTTTTTGTTCTAAGAATCCCATCACTAAAGTAGCGTACGTTGGGGCGAATTTTGTACCCCTTGCTGTTCCTTTAGTTTGGTTGTAGTATTTGTCATCAAAATAAAAGTTATTATTTTCAAGAATTAATTGTATACTTTCTTTAATAAACTGTTGTGAAAAGCGTTCATTAAGTGATTCAGGGTATGTTTGAAGCCAATAACCAATAGCTTCTAGCCCCCAAACATGTGGTATATTAGATTATAAATTAATTACATCAAAAGATACTAATACTGTGTCCTCTGGAATTTGGGTAGGTATATGTTTTAGAAATTCTATGTTATTTGTTACGTTACTGTCGACATATTGTACAAATGGTTTCAGGAGAATATCCAATAAATTACTTAATCGACTAGTTTCACAGCTAGGGCCAGCGACTATTGGACGAAAAGTTAAGTCATCTGGGTCATTTAACTCAATATATTATGAATTACTATTTTTAACTACATGTTGAATTCTTTTACTTTTATGAATCTTTGAAGTTCATAAAATGAGCTTGTTCTCCATTCAAAATTTAATAAGAAGTCTTGTTCTTCTTTTGTAAGTTTTCTATTTTCTTTGAGTAAGTTACGTATTTTAGAAAGCGTGATATGACTACCATTATCTGGGATTTGTTTATAGTATTCTACATTATTGAGCATTTCTAAAATCTTTCTTTTATAAAAATCTGTGTTCATAATAACTATACCGCCACCCTTATCTGCCTCCTTTATAATTATTGATTTGTCTTCTGCAAGTGAATTTATAGCTTTTCTTTCTTTTATTGTTAAGTTATGTTTAGTGCTATTTTCTAATTATAGAAATATATATACATACACGAGTATATTTCAGAAGTCATTACTGCTAGTTTTGTTTCTTTAAAAACATTGTAGTCATATTTATCACTGTGTCTTGGACAAATGTCGTTTCTTTGTATGTCAATTATCAAAGGCCTTTTGCCTGTTTGACAATTCGATTCATTGATTTACAGACATTTATTAACAGAGCGAATGCCATAAAAATAGTTCTCTGTATATGTTTTATGTATATTTTCTCTGTGTACTAGTACATGTATGTTCTTTGTATATGTTCTATGTATATGTTCTCTGTATATGTTCTATGTATATGTTCTCTGTATATGTATCATAATCAATTTGCCTCACCTTATTAAATATGTAATCCTATGATCATGAATGTAAATTAATTCTATTTTATTTCTAAAATTTGAAAAGGCATCTTATTTATCGCATATGATTTCTAGACACTGAGTACAGGAAATATAAACTATTTGTTTTTTATAGGAAATATAAACTATTTGTTTTTTATAGGAAATGTAAACTATTTGTTTTTTTTATAGGAAATATAAACTGTTTGTTTTTTATAGGAAATATAAACTATTTGTTTTTGATAGGAAATATGAACTATTTGTTTTTGATAGGAAATATATACTATTTGTTTTTGATAGGAAATATAAACTATTTGTTTTTTATAAGAAATATAAACTATTTGTTTTTGATAGGAATTATAAACTATTAAAAGTTCAGGAAAATTCAACAAAACTAAGACTCTCATCTCATGTATTGCACATTGAAACTAGGAGATATGCAAGTACATGTATCCCCAAAACCGAATGTAAATTTGTTGGGGCAATACAAATGATATAGAAGACGCGAATGATTTTGTTATAATATATCCGTTTTATATTAATAGGAAAATTGAGGCGTGTCGTGGGAAAACCCGACTTAATGCATGTGCGTAAAGTGTCGTCCGGATTAGCCTGTGCAGTCCGCACAGGCTAATCCGGGACAGCACATTCCACTTTTATGGTATTTTCTGTTTCAAGGAAGTCTCTTCTAAACATAAATCCACTATAGGCGGAAACTGCCGTCCTGGATTAGCCTGTGCGGACTGAACAGGCTAATCCGGGACGACACTTTACGCACATGCATTAAGGCCGGGTTTCCCACGACACGCCTCAAATATATTTAAAAATCGATGGTTGAAAACCAGAAGGTACTAATTGCTATTGATTTCAGTGGTTAGTATCGTCTGGTGTGCAACCCTCGAAATGTTACTCTAACTGACTTAGTATGTAAACATTTATTAACAAGCACACATTTTGCTATTGAAACTTGCGTTTTACTGTTGGAGTGCATTTAAAATGAGACTGGATGCATTAAACACACATGTTAAATAATCATGTAAATGAGTTGTATATTACAGACAATATTTGTAGTGCTTAATTTTGCATTGCTATCGTGTTTTTTTGTGTGTATTTTGGACTGTAATTGTTCTTGTTATACAAACAAACTATCTGTTCCGCCAGGGGCCATGTTCCAGAACATCTTAAGTTTATCTTAAAATATTTCACTTAAGTTTCGATTTGTGTACAGTAATATTTGTTCAAACTACAGATAAGCTAATGAAATACAATTACAATTAAGTTAAAAGTAACTAATAATGAATTAATAATAAGTGAAAACTTAGCATTATTTCGTCTATACTTGGAATAAACTCATAAATAAAAACGACAAGGATTAGATTTTACTTAAGACGTTTCTGGAATACTACCCCAGTTCTATATAAGCGTTCCACAAATAGTAAATACAAATAATATTGTTTTGTATAAACTTGTAAGTACCGAAAAGTGACAATAAAAATACTTGTATTTTATTACCTTACTTTATTCGCAGTTTTGTGAAGTTGCTCATTATGTAAAATTTACATAACATTCATGCGTGGTCACGATTTTTGTTCATAAGAGACATAATGATATGTTGATACTATGGTTCGTTTGCAAAAAATCAATAACGGTCGATTAAGCTAATGGTCGCAATATTTTAAGGATGTAATTTATTAATTTTGAACACAATTGTAGTTGATATTGTTGAACAATGTTCATCGAAAAGTTCTCATGAATGATGTAGCTATATTTATTTTAATACTGTTAAATTGAAAGGTCCGTTGAATATTGCTCGATACAAGTGTATCATTATTTATATTTGACAACTAAGTTCAACTAAGTTCACAAAATTGAGCTAATATATGCAACACAAACTCGTATACTAAACGTAAACACCAATGCGCATAAACAATTTCATAACGGTGTCATAACCGCAAGACAAATCACGACTACAATAGAGCGAGGGACCATCGATGTTCACAATACAATGGCGATGTTCACAAGATAAACAATAAGCATTGTCAAACAATTAAAGGACATTATTGGCACGTCTGAATTTCGTTCGTAAACTTAATTCGTTTTCAAAACCGTATGAGCAAATTTGTGAAAGTGTTCATTGAAACCTTTATCACCCTTATTCCATTCTGGACATACTTTGACCATCAAGAAAGTCAACTCAGGGGTAATGACATCTAAAAATGTTGATGTTAAGTTTTTTATGTTACGTATTGATGAATGCATTTTTGTTTATGTTGCTTTCAGAGAAAACTCAATGTTTCTCTTTCGTCATTTTCAGGTGATTTTTTACCGGAAGTTTACGTGTTTCACTGGTACGTGGTGGGCGGGTCGGTTGTTATAGTAACCGTCGTCTTGGTTACCATGATTTTGGCGGGATACATGATGTGGCACAGACGACTCGTGTTCATGCTAAAAATAGTTCACTACTTCCAGAAGTATGAAGACGACGGTGAGTTTCAGCATCATCATCATCATCATTATCATCATCATCTTCTTCTTCATCATCATTTTCTTCTTCTTCTTCTTCTACTTATTCTTTTTGTTCTTCTTCTTCTTCATTATCATCAACACCGTTATCATCATCATCATCATAATCATCATCATCATTATCATCATCATCATAATCATAATCCTCAGCAACAACAACAACAAGGTCAATAGTATAAGCAACAGCAGCGTAGTCGTCATCTTCATCAGCAGCGTGGTTCTCCTCCTCCTCACCATCATAACCAGCAGCATCGCCATCATCATCACTATAGTAATCGTCATCATTAGCATCACTATAATCATAATCAAAGGCATCATCATCATCATCATCATCATCATCAGCTACTAATGTATCAAGTTGGTGTTTTACTTTTCTGTCGTTATATCGCATAGTTTAGTTAGGGACAGGAAAGGGCAATGATTTTAGATCATTGTAAAAAGTCAAAGTTGTAAACCAATTGCAAGGTGGCACATGAACACGAACAGATATATCGACCTTCATATAATTACATAGCAACTTGTTTTCACTGACCTTTGAGTCTCTGTTTTCAACTCTCTGTTTTCAACTCTCTGTTTTCAAATCTTCGTTTTCAACTCTCTGTTTTCAAATCTCTGTTGTCAAATCAATATTTTCAAATCTCTGTTTTCAAGGTAATGCACTTATGTTCTTATTCAGAAAAGTGCCTACTGTGTGTGACAGGCGGTTTATATTCATTAACATGAGAAGGATTATATTACAGACGTTATGCCATCATCATAATCAAAATCATAATTCATGAATCAGTATTGCAATAAAATCAAGCACAAGCTGATTTTAAACACGGGATATATAAACAATAGAAGTTTATAAGTTATAAAATTTAAATGTCGACTGTGTGCGCCAAATGGCAACGGTTTCGGTTTGCTTTCAGTATTAAAATAATAGTAAGCAAACGCTGATTTTAAACATGCGATAGTTAGCCAATAAAAGTTGTAAAATTTAAATGCTAACAATTTGCGCCAAAAGTAACGGTTTAGGTTTGCATACATGTCATCTTTGATAAAGCGGTTGTTGTGTTTGATTTTAATTTAAAACTAATAAAACCTGTCCTTTGTTGGCGCTATATAATGGCATTGCTGTCAATGAACTTATTTGCATGCTATCAATACGTAGTAAAATCTGCATTTTGACAGTGAAAACGCACGAGTTTGTACGCATGCGTCCAAACCAACATCAAGTATATTGTCCACCATTGATGATTTCCCTATATTTTCATATAAGTAGCAATGTGTGCGCATTATGAAAATTTTAAGTTTTATCGTTTCTTTAAATAGTCTAATTAAGGTAAAAGAACACTTTTGACCTCTTTTATAATGGCATCCTAAATGGTATTTGTGTAATGCTGAATACTTTAATTATAAAAAATCATTTTCCCTTAGGTGATTTTCATCTTAAATCTTCAAACGAAATTTGAATGGTGTTTGCTCATTCAGTTTATTGAGATAAACACTGTTATGTGATATGAGTGTTTATTGCTTAACTTATAATGACTAATTTATGTAAGAAAACTTCTTACGTATACTGAAATGGCATCGCTTACAACAATGCCCAATTAACTTACTGATATAGGTGCGATTCATAATAGTGGCAAAAGAGAGTTATGCACATTGACTGGAAGCTACGACGTGTTCTGCCTTTGTCCGACAAAGCTTAATTTATTTAAAATGAATAATTTTATTTTAGCTAATATTTTAATTAGTAAACAATGGTCGTTTTTGTAGTAACGAATTACACAGGTTTTTATCCTTTTGGGAAAAGTTCATTGCCACATATTAATTACTGCAAAAAATTGGTGTTTTTGGCAAAACGAAACGATATATTTGTTACATCAAGCTTTAAATAATGTGTTTCTACTTTTGATTTATTACTAACTGACAGCCGAACATCAACCTTTGTGCGAAATATAGTTATAAAGTGCAATTCTGAAGTTTTTCAATAATTTGCATGAATTCCTAATTGATGTTGAAGGAACACGTCGCCGGCATTAAAATAAATGATGGCATGTCTGTGGAAATGTATAGGACACAAATCTATCAAACTATCACCAAGTCTGTTATGAATGCCAGATATAAGTATATCATTGACTCAGACGGAAGAAAGTGCACACATAACAAGAACTAAGAATATTAGCGTTTAATCTATTGTCGAACAAAAGAACTTTTGAAACAGTTTATTATGTTAGGATATAAATTACTTCATATGTTGTTATCAAATGTTTAAGCATACGTCGTCCTTGCTTTAAACGAATATGAAACATGTTGGTTTGTTTTAATATTTATAAAAAAAACACTATTTAAATTCTGGCATTTTATGATATGGTCATGGCGAAGGTCCACACAGATTAATTATTAGCACTTTCGTACATTCATTTGAACAAGGCAAAAGAATTAACAAAGATCTACTATTATTGGTACACAACTGAATGAACAGTTGGGAAACGCTTTTTCAATACTGCAACAGTGTTTTGTTTACGACAATCTACAATTTCCCTACCCAACACATCATAACAGAAGCATCTACTGAGTACACTAATCTCATTAAAATCAAATTCTAAACATGATCTGAAGACGTTTAACAGGTCACGTTCAAATGGCCTTCCGAACAAAAAACTATCTGCCCTGCTGCGCCCAATGAAATTGCCTTTGTTTGGCCACGGTTTTTGAAAAGTTATGCATTTCCAGCTGATCCTCGGGAATAAATCATTTACAGTTAATTTCACGCGGATTACAATGGATATAGTGGTAACTTAGGCAAGTTAACATCCAAAGTTCACGTTAATTTCGTGCATAGTATTTGGTGTTTATATATGAAGATATACCATAACATTTTGAAGGCAACAGTTTGATTGCCTCCTGAAAAGGTCACCTGAACGTGACCCCTAATGTGAAGTAATCAGATCCAGTCAGCGGATAGCGTCAAACTGGAGATGATTTTAATGAGATTGCTGAATACCCATACATTAAACATGTTAAACATTAAACAGTTCCAACTGCTTTCACAAATCCCGTATTTGAGTGTCACTATTCAATGACGAAAAATTGACCAGTATTTCTATGTACCTAATTTTGTAACCTTATGTTCAAATATATTTGCTGTCGTCGCAACACCATTACGTCTTTTTCTTAAGTTATTAGGGCAAATGAACAATGGATATTTCTGCTTTTGACCCCACACTTTATTACGCAGATTTGTGCAATATATATGTTGCATCCAAAATGCTTCACATACTGCATACAATCTTAAGTAAATGCGAAAATGAATACATAGGTAATTCTATTTGCATTGAAGGAATTTGCTTCAAGGCTTTGCATGACTTCATCTGGGCAACCTTTACAGTATTGTAATGCCAAACCACATTTTAATGTCAACGTAAATGTCAAGCGATGATTCTATTTCAGACGGGAAAGAGTACGACGCGTTTGTGTCGTACAAGTCTTGCCCCAGGGACGAAGAATTTGTCCTCAACCAGCTCTTCCCAAAACTCGAAGGTGAAGGCAAATTCAAACTCTGTCTGCACTTCAGGGATTTCTTGCCAGGCGAAGGTGTGATGATGTTTTCGTGCTTTTGCTTTTTTTTTTTTTATAGAATTAACAAATTACATAACTATCCATGTTTTCGACGTTTTTGGTGAATGATTTAACAGTACTGAATAATAAGATGTAATTTGTTGTAAACTGCATTTAAGTACTACCTTCATAATAACACAGCGTGTTGTTTTCAAATAATATGTATAACTGAATTAATCGAAAAATATACATCCCTCCCATTTTAAAGAATTACAGTTTACATTTACCGTGTAACAACCAAACACATTTATTGGACACATCCCTCAATTAATTTGAATATTATTGCCATTTGTAGAAATTATCCTAGACTTTAATTTACAGTTTGTTTTTTTTCGCCTCAAACATGCACTGTAATTTTAATTTATAAGTTACATGTGTATTGTATATTATACTACTAAACTATAGGTGTTTTTATACGAGTGTTGCACGTATCCGATTGCATTATATTCCATGCATATGCCAAATTTAACAGACAATGACATACTTTTTATATATTTTTACAAATAAAAGACATTTCTAACATGCAAGAAGTTACCAAAAAAATAACGACTGCCGTAATGATACGAGCTGTTTTATTTAGGTGATAAACAATCCTGGTATAAAATACTTTGTTTCAAACTAAGTGTATTGCATTCTTAATCCGACCTTGTAGGGTCATTTATCTCCTTGACAGGTTACTGGAACATATCTATAATGTAGATTTATAACATTGTGTACAAGAGACATGATAAATTTTGCGGTTACATTAAATTAGTCTAGTTTAGGAATAATATGTTTATTTCTATACCTAATACCTTTTAATCATCAGCATTAATGCAAAATTTGCTTTCATTTGTTTTCTTCCAGTGATTGCGAATAACATTGTGAAAGCAATAGAAAGCAGTCGCAGGACAATACTAGTTCTTTCTCCGGAGTACGTCAAATCGGAGTGGTGCCGTATGGAATACCAAAAGGCCCAGCATGAGATGCTAAAACTTAAACATAAGATTATACCGGTCGTTCTTGAACCAATTCAGGACCTTCAAAATGTTGATAAGAATCTGAAATCACTATTAAACAGCGTCACATATCTTGAATGGCCTGGTTTGGAAAATAGCACAAGAGTTGAGCGATTTTGGCAGAAAATGGAATTGTCTTTGCCAAAGAAATCGTCCATCGACCAGTCTTCATCTACACAGTCATGCGAACAAACGACGAAGTCCATAAGCGATGACTTCTTCGAAGCGATATCATCTCCACAAAGGCCTACTTCACTGCCAACTGAACTCATTACACAGACATCAGAAAGTATGTTGTCTGGAGACAAGTGCGCGGAAACACCAAGTGACATGGGTTCGCCAAAGGCATTTAAACGAAAGAAACGAACTCTAAAACATTTCATTGGTAAACTGGTGCAGCATAAGATGTTCGTCCGACAGGACAGTAACAGCAGTCAGGCCGCGCTGGTCGATTCAGAGACCTTTGCATCCAGGAGCAGTTGCGATTCTGTCTCAGAAAGTTTAGAGACAGAAAGCATTAATTCACCATCATTGAACTCACCGTCAGCCACATCAAAGACCCTAAGTAGAGACAGCCTGTCCGTAAGCAGTAGCCGAAGCTTTTCCAGTATGCGAACCGGAAGCATTTGTAACGGCATAAACTGCGGAAAGTCAATAGCGCACAGAAGAGGTAGCATTGCAAGTTTTGACAGACTGCATGGAAGCAGTGTGAGCTCATCCTATGGAAGTAATGGAAGTATCCAAGTTTATGCAAAAGAAAGAATGACAAACTTGTGCGAGAAAGATCATTGCGATGACAGCGAATGTAACGGTTGTGCTTTACGGCGAAAGGACAGCCATTCACAGGAATGCAGTGAGTGTATTGGCTGCACGTTGCAGCAAAAGGGGAGCCATGCCCAGGAGTTTGTTAACAAAGGATTCGAATTCAATGATAAAAGGTTAGATATTGAGCATGAATGTGAAGACTGTAGAAATATTAGACACAGTTCTGATCACAACAGAATTAAGATATCAGCTATTGCTGGTTCGGATCAATTAAAAATCGAAAGGTTGACATCTGGTAATGAAACATGCCAAAACTGTAACCATGCTTTCTTACGAAGCCCCTACAGGGGCAGCATAAAGCACCAAAAGGACTCTCTGAATGAGCTAATGAGAATGGAAAGAGTAGGTTCACTGCCGAAGAATTATAAAAATTCTGGAATCCACAAAACACGCGCAGGTGGCAATGGTTTTAGTTTTATCGAACTGGATCCGTCTTCATTATGTACAAACAACGAAACCGTGTCCATTGACATTTACGAAAATGTTTAAGAGAGAATATATATAATTCATTCATTTTTTAAGCTTGACTGCTTAGTAATTTATAAACGTATTAACATAAGTTTACAGTTTACGTTCTGACATGATATTTAAATGTTGCGCATGACATTTACAAATAGCCATGTTTTACATGTCATGCGTCGGCAGAGTGTGGGTGTGTTAGAACATGTAATAGTTAAACAAAGAGGCGTTAATGCTTTTATTAGTATCTAAACAATTAAAATGTACGAAATTGAATAATTGCGGTGATTCATGATAGAAGGTTATACGTTATATTTGAAGACGAAAAAAGTGAGCTTAAACTTATGTACGTTTAACAACAAAATACGTGTTGTTTAATGGGTGTAATGAGATCAACATTTCATATTGTCTTAGTTTTGGCATATTTATTGCTAAGAATCAAGTAAGGTTAGTGCGCACATAAACCGGTTTAAACCCCCAATGATTTGCATTGACCGTTCCAAGGCGGTGACCCCAGCTTTATTCATGTGTGTTTTGTGTTTGTTATGTGTTTTTGTGATGTCCTGTGTATTGATTTTGGCAATTGGTCACTTGCCAATAATAAGGACATCGGGCTGCTAATAAGAGTTCGCTCCTGCTGTCGCAACTGGAGTTTTGCTTTGTTTATATTTTCATCTGAATTCTCGTGAGCATTATAATCATAATTCACCTGGATTTGTTTGAGAATTTAGTTGTTTAATCTCGGTCCTGAAAAAGTGAAATATTATGTTTTGAATGAAGCCACAAACACTTCATTTATCTTGAAGATATGTTAATTCGTTGAAGCCCAACCAGTTTGTTTGATATCGATTACCCATTTCCAGCAAAAAGCATGTATTGCTATATATTTTTAAACCAATAAGACACTTATTTTATACCAAGAAAAACCTCTGATACGTGCTAAGATTTATTGAAGTAAAATGAAAAATCAAACGGCTTCTAAAGTATGTCTTGTAATATATACTCCATTTAATGTGAATGCAATGTACTTCAAAATCTGATACGTTTCCAGGTAAATTATAGTTACGAAGAGATAGATTGTTTCAGATCTGTTCATCGATCATTTGTTTGCCTTGTTTTATTAAGATCTATTTATTTATCAACATATTCCAATTCTTTATTTGCGCAATATGCAGTAAATGATAAAAACATTTCATATTATGTATTATATTTTTTAATTGTTCTAGAGGTGTGTCTTATAACCTGCCTTGTGATTCATTGAATTGTGTATTTAAAGGAGCATGTAATTTATTGGTACACGTGTGTGTTTGAACTTCTAATACTAAATTGATGTTAGTCGGTATTATAATATTTTATTAATGAATACATGTATGCCATCTTTAAGCCTATAAAACATGATTCATTATAGTCACTATTAAAATATGTATTCTGAACGCTCTTTCATAATTAAGCAGCACAAGTCATGTTTTCGTTGTATCATAACTCTCTTATGTTGTTTATGTAAACGTCTCTTGTCATTACACGGTATCTGTTTGATCATGTGGATGTCATTTTCGCGTGAAGTAATGTAAAACAGGCCCTGTCGACGTGTAATACAAATTATGCGTGTCGTGGGAAACCCGGGCTTAATGCTTGTGCTTAAAGTGTCGTTCCGGATCAGCCTGTGCAGCCAGAACAAGCTACTCCAGGACGGCACTTTTCGCCTACAGTGGACTTATGTTTAGAAGAAACTTCCTTGAAACATGAAATACCATAAAAGCGGCAAGTGCCGTCCCGGATCAGCCTGTGCAGTCCGCACATGCTAATCCGGGACGACACTTTACGCACGTTCATTAAGCCCCGGTTTCCACGGCACGTCTCAATACAAATATGAGCTTCTTTAGCGGTTGAACCTAGAGCAAGTTTAATTTCTCCGGGAACATATAAACGGTTGTGGTGTGTGATGTAGCATGTATATCTGAACACAGAAAATATACTACTGCGGCAGCATGCTTTATAAATCATTATATTACTATGAATGTATGTGCCATGCATTTTTAAACCACTTTTGACTATTGTGGCATGTATCCTAATGAATGCAATTTCACAACGCTGTAAAATGTATCTTGTTGAAAAGGCTACTGCTGAATTCATTATAGACCTTATTTAGAAAATACAGACTGGGCCCATATCCACAAAGCTCCTAAGGAAAATCTTAACTTAAGTTATACTTAAGTCAAAATTTCAAATACCATTTTCTATGGGAAAACCTGTATTTTCTTATTTAAATATGGTACCATTAGAAGTATCTGTTGATTCTTTACCAGAATTAAACAATTTCACACAAAATTAACTTTAAATGGAACAGCCAGAGACTTAAGGAATTTTATAATTTTAAGAAATTTACAGATCAATAGGACACTGCCTTCAGACATAATACAATTATGGTATATATGTGGACACTACCTTCAGACATAATACAATTATGTTATATATGTGGACACTGCCTTCAGACATAGTACAATTATGTTATATATGTGGACACTGCCTTCAGACATAGTACAATTACGTTATATATGTGGACACTGCCTTCAGACATAATACAATTATGTTATATATGTGGACACTGCCTTCAGACATAATACAATTATGTTATATATGTGGACACTGCCTTCAGACATAATACAATTATGTTATATATGTATAATGCGAAGTTTGAAGCAGTATAAGTTTGTAGATAGCGACGAAATAATGCACAAATATAACTTTGGTATAATGAAAAACAACTCGGGTCATACTATGTATACATGTATTTTGTACCTGTGTATACTCGTAGTTTTTTTACATACCCAATCGTTATAGTTATTACTATATTTTATTATTATTATTGTTATTGTTGTTTTATGATTATTATTATTATTATCATTATTATTACTACTATGATTATTATTATTGCTATTATAATTACTCTTATTATTAATATAAATGAGTACAGATATATGACGTTACGCACGTATTCAACATTGTCACTGTTTGTAAGTATTATCTATGTTTTACCTAGTGTATGCGTATAATGTATTATTGTACTATTAACGTCTAAGGTAATCATTAAAACTGATAAATACGTCTCTGTTTGTTTATCGTGTCATCCACACCAATACACTGGTAATTGACGTTACGGCGGACCGATGATTGACAGGTCACTTAGCCAATCAGATCGCAGCACTAATAAGCACTACTAAGCATGGGCTCCATCCGCCATTTTTTTCAATTTTTTTCTTAAAATAGCATGTGCATATTCTTAATAATGACGTTGACATAGTTCACACAGTCACAGGATTTAAACGCCCTTTATGTGGTGTAGGCAGAATTCAAGATGAATAAATTTGTAGATCTGCGTCAAATTGTCAAACTCTCGAACATGTACTTTGAAAGAGTGTTCAGAAAGGGATTACTCATACGTACACAGTGTTTTCTATATTTGTTATATACGGATTTATCGCCAAAATTGGATTAAACGTTTACAATTTTCGGAAGCATCTTGAAGTTGAATTGTTGCCGCTGGCACTCTCTCTATGAAACCCACTTCAACATCAAGACTAAACAAAGAAGATTTGAATCTTGGCCTGACGTTCGTTTATGGGTCGTCGGAAACAAAACGACCAACGAAGAGCCAACAAGTAGCAGTAATGTGTACGAAAAACGTTCGGAAACTGACCGCAAACAAACCCTCAAAACAAAATGGCGCCCGGGGAAAGTTCAAAAACGCTGAAAACTTCTTCAATACTGAAATTCTTTAGTGTGATTACTGGATATAAATGCTTACTAAATACAAAACAACATAAACATGTATGTTTAATGAACTATTGCAATTTAGTATATGAGGGTAAAATGAATTTAATTTGCAGTTAGAGAACCGTAAAAGACAGCTATAAAATGTAAACAAAGGGTAACGATGCGTGCTTAGCAACATTCAACACGTGAAAGTATCTACCTAATGTGTGGGGAATAAATAAAACGGAAGGATAAATAAATATTAAGGATGTCAAAATACTGTTTGGACCAAGATGACTAGCTCTGTAGGACCATATTTGTTCAAAAATCATATTTTTCACATCTGTGAAAAATAGGATCTCATTCGTTTCAGGATTGAAAATTGAGATTTTATTTTTCGCACATCACAGTTTTATTCTTTACATTTTCTATAAAGTTTAAGATCGAATTACGTTTTGATAGGCAATAAAATCATATTCTTCTGTGATCCTCACGCATACCCCGTTTCGTTTCGAGCCAATCACATTCTCAAACATTTAAAATGTGACAGATTAGTTCCTATTCTTCACAGGTGTGTGAAAAAATATGATTAGTGTCCTACACAGCTCCTCTGCTTTGTGGGTTAAACGTTTACCCGCAGACGTTGTCTGTTAGTCTTCGTGGACCAATACAAAGGTGGAAACACAAGAAAGTATCAGAGGTAAGGTAGGTTCTCAATAATGTATATGTACGTAAAAACAAACCCCACACACATCCGCTATGTAATTAAAGAAATTTTCATTGTTTACATTTGCAGAAAACTTTCTGTTAGACGCGTTTATTTCTTTTGATGTCGATATTATCATCATGTATCGTCTTTTTTCGACAGTGCGACTATTTTCAAGAGGATATGTACGATCTCATCAAATTTTTATAGAAAGATATGCAAGTAAAACTAAACCAATAAAACGTTGATGAATAACAAACTAGAATAAAAGTTCAGAAGAACTGAAAATCCTTAAAATTATAGCTTTACGCCGTTGAAATACTTTTCGTCTTCCAGTCGAAACGCATTCATGTACATTAGACATGTAAAGTATCGGGAAATCCCCAATATTTGTTGCGTGTTGACTTAAGTCCTGTGCAGATGTGTTCATACGACAAATGGACACGTTTTCTGTTTCTGTCACAAATACGAATAAACGTGTCGGTATCGGCGTAGCGTTAAGAATAAATTTGTCGTTATGAAGAAGTTCATTTAAAAAAAAACCATAACATATGGTACATATAACTGTTTATTTTCATTTTATTTTAATTTCCCTCGATCATATTCGTCACCTCATTTGTGTTGTTCAAAATATGAAAAGTGACATGTTGTTATTGAAGTCGTATATACCCCCTTTAATATTTGACATGTTGACACTACTGTAGGTTAGATCTTCCAGTGAATGTAACGATTTCCTCAGTGGTCATGCTACATTTTTTCAACGTAATAGCCGGCCACAAAAGCTTGTACATTGTACTTAATGTACGTTATAACAGAGTTTACCGGTATATTGGCTAGCGTACCGATTCGTGACGCCATGTTTTTTATGGACATATTTACAGAATTACCTCCCTGGAAATCGGCGGACGTGGTTAACTCAGATCTGTCGTAACGTCAATTACGGTCGAAACGTTGATGAAAGAATCTACTACCAAATTTCAGTTGTATTGTTTGTGATTAAGCGATTTATGTTATGTATTAAATAATATTTCTTCGTCAAGTATGACTAAATAAACACCCGATAATTCTGTGTCATTACGTTATTAGTTTATTTTTTTTTTTTAATTTATTTTAACAGTTTAATTTCTTATTTAATGGGACTATGTCAACGAAAAAATGGCTTCCTATTGCATTATAAATTATATATTGTGATACAAATGAGCTATTCTAAGACATTTGCATTACATAAATAATAAATAATATAATACACAATGCGATATTTGATAAAAACAAATTAGCACACATGTTTGAAAACATTAAGGTATTCAACCCATAATTAGCTCGTTAATTTCCGTGTAATTTCGACGAAAGCCGTAGCCGTCCGTACTTTACTGTTCGCATTCGGAATACATACAAAACTTCTTTAAAAATTATATATTTCTTTAGCTACACCGTAGTATTTGTTTCAGATTTTAATATCGTCGCTTTTAAAAGCAAATTAAATATAAAATAACTATTAAAATGTAACGAGTATAATTAAAACAAAAGTAGAATCGGAGTTTGTTCCCTTTGGAAATCATGATCATTTGAACGCTTATTGAATTTTATGAGCATATGACAGCGTTTATTTACCTTGATATATATCATTCTGACTGACGAAAACGTAATAAAAGAGGTAGATTTTCAAGAGAAACAGACACAGTAACAATGTTAATTTTGTAGGCTATGATCAGCTGCCATGATCTGTGACAGTGTGGTTGGAAAATTACCGAGAAGCATATTAGTTTGACTGTTTATGTCTACGTGAAATATTGTAACATTGACTAATGAGATGTCAATAATGTTCTCTATTGGAAAACTGACAAAGAAACCAAGTCAAACGGCAAGCCTTATATACCAAGCTGTGTACGGGTAAGTATCAGTTAATTATCTAATTGTAAAGCCATTTGTTTGTATGGTAATAGTTACTAAGATAATGACAACTCGTGAATTGTCGTAAAAAATGTTTGATTTTTATTTTATACACGGAACATAAAGTTTGGAAATATAATAAGATGAAGTATTAGTTTCCAAGCTTATTTAACAAAGTTCTATGTTTTGACATTATGATATAATTATGTTACAATTTCCATATTGAAAATGCCATCAATTTTTCTCTGTCATTCTGTTAAGTGTTATAACATAACGTTTTAAGTCGGTTACTAAAACATGTCTAAAAATTCAACATTTGGCATTAAATTTTGCTCAACTGACATCGGTACCATATCAGACAATTATTCAAGCAATTATTGTTGTGTAAATTAATATCAGTCTGTAAGTAGAATCTACTGTAAAGCTGTGTACTGAAAACTTATTTTTAGTGATGCTGCTGTCCAGAAAAGCAAACACACATCCAGTACGATGGGCGACATGTTAGATGGCGACCAGGCTGTTAGTGTTCAACCAGAGGCATCGCTAGTAGCGGTCGCATTCCCATATTCATCAACAGCAGGGCGCAACCAGCTGATGTTCAAAAATGAGAAGGCCAGAAATATTGATTCTCTGGGACTTCTTGCCTATACTGACGTGCTAAAAATTCTACGGCAGAGGACATCGCTGGCTCCGGTTTATGTACCATCGAAAGGTCCATGAAGTTGGCTAGGTAATGGGTATTGGGTATTGGGAATTCAATATCGAGCCAGGGTCGAATACCCAGCTGGGTATTGGGTATTCGAACTTTAGCGAATAACGAGCCAGAATCGAATACCCGGCTGGGTATTGGGTAATCGAACTATTGCGAATATCGAGCCAGGGTCGAATACCCAGCTGGGTATTGGGTATTCGAACTATTGCGAATATCGAGTCAGGGTCGAATACCCAGCTGGGTATTGGGTATTCGAACTTTAGCGAATAACGAGCCAGAATCGAATACCCGGCTGGGTATTGGGTAATCGAACTATTGCGAATATCGAGCCAGGGTCGAATACCCAGCTGGGTATTGGGTATTCGAACTATTGCGAATATCGAGTCAGGGTCGAATACCCAGCTGGGTATTGGGTATTCGAACTTTATCGAATAACGAGCCAGAATCGAATACCCAGCTGGGTATTGGGTATTCGAACTATTGCGAATATCGAGCCAGGGTCGAATACCCAGCTGGGTATTGGGTAATAAAAATATTGCGAATATCGAGCCAGGGTCGAATACCCAGCTGGGTATTGGGTATTCGAACTTTAGCAAATAACGAGCCAGAATCGAATACCCAGCTGGGTATTGGGTATTCGAACTATTGCGAATATCGAGCCAGGGTCGAATACCCAGCTGGGTATTGGGTATTCGAACTTTAGCGAATAACGAGCCAGAATCGAATACCCAGCTGGGTATTGGGTATTCGAACTATTGCGAATATCGAGCCAGTGTCGAATACCCAGCTGGGTATTGGGTATTCGAACTTTAGCGAATAACGAGCCAGAATCGAATACCCAGCTGGATATTGGGTATTCGAACTATTGCGAATATCGAGCCAGGGTCGAATACCCAGCTGGGTATTGGGTAATCAAAATATTGTGAATATCGAGCCAGGGTCGAATACCCAGCTGGGTATTGGGTATTCGAACTTTAGCGAATAACGAGCCAGAATCGAATACCCGGCTGGGTATTGGGTAATCGAACTATTGCGAATATCGAGCCAGGGCCGAATACCCAGCTGGGTATTGGGTATTCGAACTATTGCGAATATCGAGCCAGGGTCGAATACCCAGCTGGGTATTGGGTATTCGAACTTTAGCGATTAACGAGCCAGAATCGAATACCCAGCTGGGTATTTAGTATTCGAACTATTGCGAATATCGAGCCAGGGTCGAATACCCAGCTGGGTATTGGGTAATCAAAATATTGCGAATATCGAGCCAGGGTCGAATACCCAGCTGGGTATTGGGTATTCGAACTTTAGCGAATAACGAGCCATAATCGAATACCCAGCTGGGTATTGGGTATTCGAACTATTGCGAATATCGAGACAGGGTCGAATACCCAGCTGGGTATTGGGTATTCGAACTTTAGCGAATAACGAGCCAGAATCGAATACCCAGCTGGGTATTGGGTATTCGAACTATTGCGAATATCGAGCCAGGGTCGAATACCCAGCTGGGTATTGGGTATTCGAACTTTAGCGAATAACGAGCCAGGGTCGAATACCCAGCTGGGTATTGGGTATTCGAACTATTGCGAATATCGAGCCAGAATCGAATACCCAGCTGGGTATGGGGTATTCGAACTATTGCGAATATCGAGCCAGAATCGAATACCCAGCTGGGTATTGGGTATTCGAACTATTGCGAATATCGAGCCAGGGTCGAATACCCAGCTGGGTATTGGGTATTCGAACTATTGCGAATATCGAGCCAGGGTCGAATACCCAGCTGGGTATTGGGTATTCGAACTATTGCGAATATCGAGCCAGGGTCGAATACCCAGCTGGGTATTGCGTAATCAATATATTGCGAATATCGAGCCAGGGTCGAATACCAGCTGGGTATTGGGTATTCGAACTTTAGCAAATAACGAGCCAGAATCGAATACCCAGCTGGGTATTGGGTATTCGAACTATTGCGAATATCGAGCCAGGGTCGAATACCAAGCTGGGTATTGGGTAATCGAACTTTAGCGAATAACGAGCCAGAATCGAATACCCAGCTGGGTATTGGGTATTCGAACTATTGCGAATATCGAGCCAGGGTCGAATACCCAGCTGGGTATTGGGTAATCAAAATATTGCAAATATCGAGCCAGGGTCGAATACCCAGCTGGGTATTGGGTATTCGAACTTTAGCGAATAACGAGCCAGAATCGAATACCCAGCTGGGTATTGGGTATTCGAACTATTGCGAATATCGAGCCAGGGTCGAATACCCAGCTGGATATTGGGTATTCGAACTTTAGCGAATAACGAGCCAGAATCGAATACCCAGCTGGGTATTGGGTATTCGAACTATTGCGAATATCGAGCCAGGGTCGAATACCCAGCTGGGTATTGGGTATTCGAACTATTGCGAATATCGAGCCAGGGTCGAATACCCAGCTGGGTATTGGGTAATAAAAATATTGCGAATATCGAGCCAGGGTCGAATACCCAGCTGGGTATTGGGTATTCGAACTTTAGCGAATAACGAGCCAGAATCGAATACCCAGCTGGGTATTGGGTATTCGAACTATTGCGAATATCGAGCCAGGGTCGAATACCCAGCTGGGTATTGGGTAATCGAACTTTAGCGAATAACGAGCCAGAATCGAATACCCAGCTGGGTATTGGGTATTTGAACTATTGTGAATATCGAGCCAGGGTCGAATACCCAGCTGGGTATTGGGTAATCAAAATATTGCGAATATCGAGTCAGGGTCGAATACCCAGCTGGGTATTGGGTATTCGAACTTTAGCGAATAACGAGCCAGAATCGAATACCCAGCTGGGTATTAGGTATTCGAACTATTGCGAATATCGAGCCAGGGTCGAATACCCAGCTGGGTATTGGGTATTCGAACTTTAGCGAATAACGAGCCAGAATCGAATACCCAGCTGGGTATTGGGTATTCGAACTATTGCGAATATCGAGCCAGGGTCGAATACCCAGCTGGGTATTGGGTATTCGAACTTTAGCGAATAACGAGCCAGGGTCGAATACCCAGCTGGGTATTGGGTATTCGAACTATTGCGAATATCGAGCCAGAATCGAATACCCAGCTGGGTATTGGGTATTCGACCTATTCCGAATATCGAGCCAGAATCGAATACCCAGCTGGGTATTGGGTATTCGAACTATTGCGAATATCGAGCCAGGGTCGAATACCCAGCTGGGTATTGGGTATTCGAACTTTAGCGAATAACGAGCCAGAATCGAATACCCAGCTGGGTATTGGGTATTCGAACTATTGCGAATATCGAGCCAGTGTCGAATACCCAGCTGGGTATTGGGTATTCGAACTTTAGCGAATAACGAGCCAGAATCGAATACCCAGCTGGATATTGGGTATTCGAACTATTGCGAATATCGAGCCAGGGTCGAATACCCAGCTGGGTATTGGGTAATCAAAATATTGTGAATATCGAGCCAGGGTCGAATACCCAGCTGGGTATTGGGTATTCGAACTTTAGCGAATAACGAGCCAGAATCGAATACCCGGCTGGGTATTGGGTAATCGAACTATTGCGAATATCGAGCCAGGGCCGAATACCCAGCTGGGTATTGGGTATTCGAACTATTGCGAATATCGAGCCAGGGTCGAATACCCAGCTGGGTATTGGGTATTCGAACTTTAGCGATTAACGAGCCAGAATCGAATACCCAGCTGGGTATTTAGTATTCGAACTATTGCGAATATCGAGCCAGGGTCGAATACCCAGCTGGGTATTGGGTAATCAAAATATTGCGAATATCGAGCCAGGGTCGAATACCCAGCTGGGTATTGGGTATTCGAACTTTAGCGAATAACGAGCCATAATCGAATACCCAGCTGGGTATTGGGTATTCGAACTATTGCGAATATCGAGACAGGGTCGAATACCCAGCTGGGTATTGGGTATTCGAACTTTAGCGAATAACGAGCCAGAATCGAATACCCAGCTGGGTATTGGGTATTCGAACTATTGCGAATATCGAGCCAGGGTCGAATACCCAGCTGGGTATTGGGTATTCGAACTTTAGCGAATAACGAGCCAGGGTCGAATACCCAGCTGGGTATTGGGTATTCGAACTATTGCGAATATCGAGCCAGAATCGAATACCCAGCTGGGTATGGGGTATTCGAACTATTGCGAATATCGAGCCAGAATCGAATACCCAGCTGGGTATTGGGTATTCGAACTATTGCGAATATCGAGCCAGGGTCGAATACCCAGCTGGGTATTGGGTATTCGAACTATTGCGAATATCGAGCCAGGGTCGAATACCCAGCTGGGTATTGGGTATTCGAACTATTGCGAATATCGAGCCAGGGTCGAATACCCAGCTGGTTATTGGGTATTGGAACTTTAGCGAATAACGAGCCAGAATCGAATACCCAGCTGGGTATTGGGTATTCGAACTATTGCGAATATCGAGCCAGGGTCGAATACCCAGCTGGGTATTGGGTATTCGAACTATTGCGAATATCGAGCCAGGGTCGAATACCCAGCTGGGTATTGCGTAATCAATATATTGCGAATATCGAGCCAGGGTCGAATACCAGCTGGGTATTGGGTATTCGAACTTTAGCAAATAACGAGCCAGAATCGAATACCCAGCTGGGTATTGGGTATTCGAACTATTGCGAATATCGAGCCAGGGTCGAATACCAAGCTGGGTATTGGGTAATCGAACTTTAGCGAATAACGAGCCAGAATCGAATACCCAGCTGGGTATTGGGTATTCGAACTATTGCGAATATCGAGCCAGGGTCGAATACCCAGCTGGGTATTGGGTAATCAAAATATTGAAAATATCGAGCCAGGGTCGAATACCCAGCTGGGTATTGGGTATTCGAACTTTAGCGAATAACGAGCCAGAATCGAATACCCAGCTGGGTATTGGGTATTCGAACTATTGCGAATATCGAGCCAGGGTCGAATACCCAGCTGGATATTGGGTATTCGAACTTTAGCGAATAACGAGCCAGAATCGAATACCCAGCTGGGTATTGGGTATTCGAACTATTGCGAATATCGAGCCAGGGTCGAATACCCAGCTGGGTATTGGGTATTCGAACTATTGCGAATATCGAGCCAGGGTCGAATACCCAGCTGGGTATTGGGTAATAAAAATATTGCGAATATCGAGCCAGGGTCGAATACCCAGCTGGGTATTGGGTATTCGAACTTTAGCGAATAACGAGCCAGAATCGAATACCCAGCTGGGTATTGGGTATTCGAACTATTGCGAATATCGAGCCAGGGTCGAATACCCAGCTGGGTATTGGGTAATCGAACTTTAGCGAATAACGAGCCAGAATCGAATACCCAGCTGGGTATTGGGTATTTGAACTATTGTGAATATCGAGCCAGGGTCGAATACCCAGCTGGGTATTGGGTAATCAATATATTGCGAATATAGAGTCAGGGTCGAATACCCAGCTGGGTATTGGGTATTCGAACTTTAGCGAATAACGAGCCAGAATCGAATACCCAGCTGGGTATTAGGTATTCGAACTATTGCGAATATCGAGCCAGGGTCGAATACCCAGCTGGGTATTGGGTATTCGAACTTTAGCGAATAACGAGCCAGAATCGAATACCCAGCTGGGTATTGGGTATTCGAACTATTGCGAATATCGAGCCAGGGTCGAATACCCAGCTGGGTATTGGGTATTCGAACTTTAGCGAATAACGAGCCAGGGTCGAATACCCAGCTGGGTATTGGGTATTCGAACTATTGCGAATATCGAGCCAGAATCGAATACCCAGCTGGGTATTGGGTATTCGACCTATTGCGAATATCGAGCCAGAATCGAATACCCAGCTGGGTATTGGGTATTCGAACTATTGCGAATATCGAGCCAGGGTCGAATACGCAGCTGGGTATTGGGTATTCGAACTAATGCGAATATCGAGCCAGGGTCGAATACCCAGCTGGGTATTGGGTATTCGAACTATTGCGAATATCGAGCCAGGGTCGAATACCCAGCTGGGTATTGGGTATTCGAACTTTAGCGAATAACGAGCCAGAATCGAATACCCAGCTGGGTATTGGGTATTCGAACTATTGCGAATATCGAGCCAGGGTCGAATACCCAGCTGGGTATTGGGTAATCAAAATATTGCGAATATCGAGCAAGGGTCGAATACCCAGCTGGGTATTGGGTATTCGAACTTTAGCGAATAACGAGCCAGTGTCGAATACCCAGCTGGGTATTGGGTATTCGAACTTTAGCGAATAACGAGCCAGAATCGAATACCCAGCTGGGTATTGGGTATTCGATCTATTGCGAATATCGAGCCAGGGTCGAATACCCAGCTGGGTATTTGGTAATCAAAATATTGCGAATATCGAGCCAGGGTCGAATACCCAGCTGGGTATTGGGTATTCGAACTTTAGCGAATAACGAGCCAGAATCGAATACCCAGCTGGGTATTGGGTATTCGAACTATTGCGAATATCGAGCCAGGGTCGAATACCCAGCTGGGTATTGGGTATTCGAACTATTGCGAATATCGAGCCAGGGTCGAATACCCAGCTGGGTATTGGGTAATCAAAATATTGCAAATATCGAGCCAGGGTCGAATACCCAGCTGGGTATTGGGTATTCGAACTTTAGCGAATAACGAGCCAGAATCGAATACCCAGCTGGGTATTGGGTATTCGAACTATTGCGAATATCGAGCCAGGGTCGAATACCCAGCTGGATATTGGGTATTCGAACTTTAGCGAATAACGAGCCAGAATCGAATACCCAGCTGGGTATTGGGTATTCGAACTATTGCGAATATCGAGCCAGGGTCGAATACCCAGCTGGGTATTGGGTATTCGAACTATTGCGAATATCGAGCCAGGGTCGAATACCCAGCTGGGTATTGGGTAATAAAAATATTGCGAATATCGAGCCAGGGTCGAATACCCAGCTGGGTATTGGGTATTCGAACTTTAGCGAATAACGAGCCAGAATCGAATACCCAGCTGGGTATTGGGTATTCGAACTATTGCGAATATCGAGCCAGGGTCGAGTACCCAGCTGGGTATTGGGTAATCGAACTTTAGCGAATAACGAGCCAGAATCGAATACCCAGCTGGGTATTGGGTATTTGAACTATTGTGAATATCGAGCCAGGGTCGAATACCCAGCTGGGTATTGGGTAATCAAAATATTGCGAATATCGAGACAGGGTCGAATACCCAGCTGGGTATTGGGTATTCGAACTTTAGCGAATAACGAGCCAGAATCGAATACCCAGCTGGGTATTAGGTATTCGAACTATTGCGAATATCGAGCCAGGGTCGAATACCCAGCTGGGTATTGGGTATTCGAACTTTAGCGAATAACGAGCCAGAATCGAATACCCAGCTGGGTATTGGGTATTCGAACTATTGCGAATATCGAGCCAGGGTCGAATACCCAGCTGGGTATTGGGTATTCGAACTTTAGCGAATAACGAGCCAGGGTCGAATACCCAGCTGGGTATTGGGTATTCGAACTATTGCGAATATCGAGCCAGAATCGAATACCCAGCTGGGTATTGGGTATTCGACCTATTCCGAATATCGAGCCAGAATCGAATACCCAGCTGGGTATTGGGTATTCGAACTATTGCGAATATCGAGCCAGGGTCGAATACCCAGCTGGGTATTGGGTATTCGAACTTTAGCGAATAACGAGCCAGAATCGAATACCCAGCTGGGTATTGGGTATTCGAACTATTGCGAATATCGAGCCAGTGTCGAATACCCAGCTGGGTATTGGGTATTCGAACTTTAGCGAATAACGAGCCAGAATCGAATACCCAGCTGGATATTGGGTATTCGAACTATTGCGAATATCGAGCCAGGGTCGAATACCCAGCTGGGTATTGGGTAATCAAAATATTGTGAATATCGAGCCAGGGTCGAATACCCAGCTGGGTATTGGGTATTCGAACTTTAGCGAATAACGAGCCAGAATCGAATACCCGGCTGGGTATTGGGTAATCGAACTATTGCGAATATCGAGCCAGGGCCGAATACCCAGCTGGGTATTGGGTATTCGAACTATTGCGAATATCGAGCCAGGGTCGAATACCCAGCTGGGTATTGGGTATTCGAACTTTAGCGATTAACGAGCCAGAATCGAATACCCAGCTGGGTATTTAGTATTCGAACTATTGCGAATATCGAGCCAGGGTCGAATACCCAGCTGGGTATTGGGTAATCAAAATATTGCGAATATCGAGCCAGGGTCGAATACCCAGCTGGGTATTGGGTATTCGAACTTTAGCGAATAACGAGCCATAATCGAATACCCAGCTGGGTATTGGGTATTCGAACTATTGCGAATATCGAGACAGGGTCGAATACCCAGCTGGGTATTGGGTATTCGAACTTTAGCGAATAACGAGCCAGAATCGAATACCCAGCTGGGTATTGGGTATTCGAACTATTGCGAATATCGAGCCAGGGTCGAATACCCAGCTGGGTATTGGGTATTCGAACTTTAGCGAATAACGAGCCAGGGTCGAATACCCAGCTGGGTATTGGGTATTCGAACTATTGCGAATATCGAGCCAGAATCGAATACCCAGCTGGGTATGGGGTATTCGAACTATTGCGAATATCGAGCCAGAATCGAATACCCAGCTGGGTATTGGGTATTCGAACTATTGCGAATATCGAGCCAGGGTCGAATACCCAGCTGGGTATTGGGTATTCGAACTATTGCGAATATCGAGCCAGGGTCGAATACCCAGCTGGGTATTGGGTATTCGAACTATTGCGAATATCGAGCCAGGGTCGAATACCCAGCTGGTTATTGGGTATTGGAACTTTAGCGAATAACGAGCCAGAATCGAATACCCAGCTGGGTATTGGGTATTCGAACTATTGCGAATATCGAGCCAGGGTCGAATACCCAGCTGGGTATTGGGTATTCGGACTATTGCGAATATCGAGCCAGGGTCGAATACCCAGCTGGGTATTGCGTAATCAATATATTGCGAATATCGAGCCAGGGTCGAATACCAGCTGGGTATTGGGTATTCGAACTTTAGCAAATAACGAGCCAGAATCGAATACCCAGCTGGGTATTGGGTATTCGAACTATTGCGAATATCGAGCCAGGGTCGAATACCAAGCTGGGTATTGGGTAATCGAACTTTAGCGAATAACGAGCCAGAATCGAATACCCAGCTGGGTATTGGGTATTCGAACTATTGCGAATATCGAGCCAGGGTCGAATACCCAGCTGGGTATTGGGTAATCAAAATATTGCAAATATCGAGCCAGGGTCGAATACCCAGCTGGGTATTGGGTATTCGAACTTTAGCGAATAACGAGCCAGAATCGAATACCCAGCTGGGTATTGGGTATTCGAACTATTGCGAATATCGAGCCAGGGTCGAATACCCAGCTGGATATTGGGTATTCGAACTTTAGCGAATAACGAGCCAGAATCGAATACCCAGCTGGGTATTGGGTATTCGAACTATTGCGAATATCGAGCCAGGGTCGAATACCCAGCTGGGTATTGGGTATTCGAACTATTGCGAATATCGAGCCAGGGTCGAATACCCAGCTGGGTATTGGGTAATAAAAATATTGCGAATATCGAGCCAGGGTCGAATACCCAGCTGGGTATTGGGTATTCGAACTTTAGCGAATAACGAGCCAGAATCGAATACCCAGCTGGGTATTGGGTATTCGAACTATTGCGAATATCGAGCCAGGGTCGAATACCCAGCTGGGTATTGGGTAATCGAACTTTAGCGAATAACGAGCCAGAATCGAATACCCAGCTGGGTATTGGGTATTTGAACTATTGTGAATATCGAGCCAGGGTCGAATACCCAGCTGGGTATTGGGTAATCAATATATTGCGAATATCGAGTCAGGGTCGAATACCCAGCTGGGTATTGGGTATTCGAACTTTAGCGAATAACGAGCCAGAATCGAATACCCAGCTGGGTATTAGGTATTCGAACTATTGCGAATATCGAGCCAGGGTCGAATACCCAGCTGGGTATTGGGTATTCGAACTTTAGCGAATAACGAGCCAGAATCGAATACCCAGCTGGGTATTGGGTATTCGAACTATTGCGAATATCGAGCCAGGGTCGAATACCCAGCTGGGTATTGGGTATTCGAACTTTAGCGAATAACGAGCCAGGGTCGAATACCCAGCTGGGTATTGGGTATTCGAACTATTGCGAATATCGAGCCAGAATCGAATACCCAGCTGGGTATTGGGTATTCGACCTATTGCGAATATCGAGCCAGAATCGAATACCCAGCTGGGTATTGGGTATACGAACTATTGCGAATATCGAGCCAGGGTCGAATACGCAGCTGGGTATTGGGTATTCGAACTAATGCGAATATCGAGCCAGGGTCGAATACCCAGCTGGGTATTGGGTATTCGAACTATTGCGAATATCGAGCCAGGGTCGAATACCCAGCTGGGTATTGGGTATTCGAACTTTAGCGAATAACGAGCCAGAATCGAATACCCAGCTGGGTATTGGGTATTCGAACTATTGCGAATATCGAGCCAGGGTCGAATACCCAGCTGGGTATTGGGTAATCAAAATATTGCGAATATCGAGCAAGGGTCGAATACCCAGCTGGGTATTGGGTATTCGAACTTTAGCGAATAACGAGCCAGTGTCGAATACCCAGCTGGGTATTGGGTATTCGAACTTTAGCGAATAACGAGCCAGAATCGAATACCCAGCTGGGTATTGGGTATTCGATCTATTGCGAATATCGAGCCAGGGTCGAATACCCAGCTGGGTATTGGGTAATCAAAATATTGCGAATATCGAGCCAGGGTCGAATACCCAGCTGGGTATTGGGTATTCGAACTTTAGCGAATAACGAGCCAGAATCGAATACCCAGCTGGGTATTGGGTATTCGAACTATTGCGAATATCGAGCCAGGGTCGAATACCCAGCTGGGTATTGGGTATTCGAACTATTGCGAATATCGAGCCAGGGTCGAATACCCAGCTCGGTATTGCGTAATCAAAATATTGCGAATATCGAGCCAGGGTCGAATACCAGCTGGTTAATGGTATTCGAACTTTAGCGAATAACGAGCCAGAATCGAATACCCAGCTGGGTATTGGGTATTCGAACTATTGCAAATATCGGGCCAGGGTCGAATACCCAGCTGGGTATTGGGTAATAAAAATATTGCGAATATCGAGCTAGGGTCGAATACCCAGCTGGGTATTGGGTATTCGAACTTTAGCGAATAACGAGCCAGAATCGAATACCCAGCTGGGTATTGGGTGTTCGAACTATTGCGAATATCGAGCCAGGGTCGAATACCAAGATGGGTATTGGGTATTCGAACTTTAGCGAATAACGAGCCAGAATCGAATACCCAGCTGGGTATTGGGTATTCGAACTATTGCGAATATCGAGCCAGGGTCGAATACCCAGCTGGGTATTGGGTAATCAAAATATTGCGAATATCGAGCTAGGGTCGAATACCCAGCTGGGTATTGGGTATTCGAACTATTGCGAATATCGAGCAAGGGTCGAATACCCAGCTGGGTATTGGGTAATCAAAATATTGCGAATATCGAGCCAGGGTCGAATACCCAGCTGGGTATTGGGTATTCGAACTTTAGCGAATAACGAGCCATAATCGAATACCCAGCTGGGCATTGGGTATTCGAACTATTGCGAATATCGAGACAGGGTCGAATACCCAGCTGGGTATTGGGTATTCGAACTTTAGCGAATAACGAGCCAGAATCGAATACCCAGCTGGGTATTGGGTATTCGAACTATTGCGAATATCGAGCCAGGGTCGAATACCCAGCTGGGTATTGGGTATTCGAACTTTAGCGAATAACGAGCCAGGGTCGAATACCCAGCTGGGTATTGGGTATTCGAACTATTGCGAATATCGAGCCAGAATCGAATACCCAGCTGGGTATGGGGTATTCGAACTATTGCGAATATCGAGCCAGAATCGAATACCCAGCTGGGTATTGGGTATTCGAACTATTGCGAATATCGAGCCAGGGTCGAATACCCAGCTGGGTATTGGGTATTCGAACTATTGCGAATATCGAGCCAGGGTCGAATACCCAGCTGGATATTGGGTATTCGAACTATTGCGAATATCGAGCCAGGGTCGAATACCCAGCTGGTTATTGGGTATTGGAACTTTAGCGAATAACGAGCCAGAATCGAATACCCAGCTGGGTATTGGGTATTCGAACTATTGCGAATATCGAGCAAGGGTCGAATACCCAGCTGGGTATTGGGTATTCGAACTATTGCGAATATCGAGCCAGGGTCGAATACCCAGCTGGGTATTGCGTAATCAATATATTGCGAATATCGAGCCAGGGTCGAATACCAGCTGGGTATTGGGTATTCGAACTTTAGCAAATAACGAGCCAGAATCGAATACCCAGCTGGGTATTGGGTATTCGAACTATTGCGAATATCGAGCCAGGGTCGAATACCAAGCTGGGTATTGGGTAATCGAACTTTAGCGAATAACGAGCCAGAATCGAATACCCAGCTGGGTATTGGGTATTCGAACTATTGCGAATATCGAGCCAGGGTCGAATACCCAGCTGGGTATTGGGTAATCAAAATATTGCAAATATCGAGCCAGGGTCGAATACCCAGCTGGGTATTGGGTATTCGAACTTTAGCGAATAACGAGCCAGAATCGAATACCCAGCTGGGTATTGGGTATTCGAACTATTGCGAATATCGAGCCAGGGTCGAATACCCAGCTGGGTATTGGGTATTCGAACTTTAGCGAATAACGAGCCAGAATCGAATACCCAGCTGGGTATTGGGTATTCGAACTATTGCGAATATCGAGCCAGGGTCGAATACCCAGCTGGGTATTGGGTATTCGAACTATTGCGAATATCGAGCCAGGGTCGAATACCCAGCTGGGTATTGGGTAATAAAAATATTGCGAATATCGAGCCAGGGTCGAATACCCAGCTGGGTATTGGGTATTCGAACTTTAGCGAATAACGAGCCAGAATCGAATACCCAGCTGGGTATTGGGTATTCGAACTATTGCGAATATCGAGCCAGGGTCGAATACCCAGCTGGGTATTGGGTATTCGAACTTTAGCGAATAACGAGCCAGAATCGAATACCCAGCTGGGTATTAGGTATTCGAACTATTGCGAATATCGAGCCAGGGTCGAATACCCAGCTGGGTATTGGGTATTCGAACTTTAGCGAATAACGAGCCAGAATCGAATACCCAGCTGGGTATTGGGTATTCGAACTATTGCGAATATCGAGCCAGGGTCGAATACCCAGCTGGGTATTGGGTATTCGAACTTTAGCGAATAACGAGCCAGGGTCGAATACCCAGCTGGGTATTGGGTATTCGAACTATTGCGAATATCGAGCCAGAATCGAATACCCAGCTGGGTATTGGGTATTCGACCTATTGCGAATATCGAGCCAGAATCGAATACCCAGCTGGGTATTGGGTATTCGAACTATTGCGAATATCGAGCCAGGGTCGAATACGCAGCTGGGCATTGGGTATTCGAACTATTGCGAATATCGAGCCAGGGTCGAATACCCAGCTGGGTATTGGGTATTCGAACTATTGCGAATATCGAGCCAGGGCCGAATACCCAGCTGGGTATTGGGTATTCGAACTTTAGCGAATAACGAGCCAGAATCGAATACCCAGCTGGGTATTGGGTATTCGAACTATTGCGAATATCGAGCCAGGGTCGAATACCCAGCTGGGTATTGGGTAATCAAAATATTGCGAATATCGATCAAGGGTCGAATACCCAGCTGGGTATTGGGTATTCGAACTTTAGCGAATAACGAGCCAGAATCGAATACCCAGCTGGGTATTGGGTATTCGAACTATTGCGAATATCGAGCCAGTGTCGAATACCCAGCTGGGTATTGGGTATTCGAACTTTAGCGAATAACGAGCCAGAATCGAATACCCAGCTGGGTATTGGGTATTCGAACTATTGCGAATATCGGGCCAGGGTCGAATACCCAGCTGGGTATTGGGTAATCAAAATATTGCGAATATCGAGCCAGGGTCGAATACCCAGCTGGGTATTGGGTATTCGAACTTTAGCGAATAACGAGCCAGAATCGAATACCCAGCTGGGTATTGGGTATTCGAACTATTGCGAATATCGAGCCAGGGTCGAATACCCAGCTGGGTATTGGGTATTCGAACTATTGCGAATATCGAGCCAGGGTCGAATACCCAGCTGGGTATTGCGTAATCAAAATATTGCGAATATCGAGCCAGGGTCGAATACCAGCTGGTTAATGGTATTCGAACTTTAGCGAATAACGAGCCAGAATCGAATACCCAGCTGGGTATTGGGTATTCGAACTATTGCAAATATCGGGCCAGGGTCGAATACCCAGCTGGGTATTGGGTAATCAAAATATTGCGAATATCGAGCTAGGGTCGAATACCCAGCTGGGTATTGGGTATTCGAACTTTAGCGAATAACGAGCCAGAATCGAATACCCAGCTGGGTATTGGGTATTCGAACTATTGCGAATATCGAGCCAGGGTCGAATACCAAGATGGGTATTGGGTATTCGAACTTTAGCGAATAACGAGCCAGAATCGAATACCCAGCTGGGTATTGGGTATTCGAACTATTGCGAATATCGAGCCAGGGTCGAATACCCAGCTGGGTATTGGGTAATCAAAATATTGCGAATATCGAGCTAGGGTCGAATACCCAGCTGGGTATTGGGTATTCGAACTATTGCGAATATCGAGCCAGGGTCGAATACCCAGCTGGGTATTGGGTATTCGAACTTTAGCGAATAACGAGCCAGAATCGAATACCCAGCTGGGTATTGGGTATTCGAACTATTGCGAATATAGAGCCAGGGTCGAATACCCAGCTGGGTATTGGGTAATCAAAATATTGCGAATATCGAGCAAGGGTCGAATACCCAGCTGGGTATTGGGTATTCGAACTTTAGCGAATAACGAGCCAGAATCGGATACCCAGCTGGGTATTGGGTATTCGAACTATTGCGAATATCGAGCCAGTGTCGAATACCCAGCTGGGTATTGGGTATTCGAACTTTAGCGAATAACGAGCCAGAATCGAATACCCAGCTGGGTATTGGGTATTCGAACTATTGCGAATATCGAGCCAGGGTCGAATACCCAGCTGGGTATTGGGTAATCAAAATATTGCGAATATCGAGCCAGGGTCGAATACCCAGCTGGGTATTGGGTATTCGAACTTTAGCGAATAACGAGCCAGAATCGAATACCCGGCAGGGTATTGGGTAATCGAACTATTGCGAATATCGAGCCAGGGTCGAATACCCAGCTGGGTATTGGGTATTCGAACTATTGCGAATATCGAGCCAGGGCCGAATACCCAGCTGGGTATTGGGTAATCGAACTTTAGCGAATAACGAGCCAGAATCGAATACCCAGCTGGGTATTGGGTATTCGAACTATTGCGAATATCGAGACAGGGTCGAATACCCAGCTGGGTATTGGGTATTCGAACTTTAGCGAATAACGAGCCAGAATCGAATACCCAGCTGGGTATTGGGTATTCGAACTATTGCGAATATCGAGCCAGGGTCGAATACCCAGCTGGGTATTGGGTATTCGAACTTTAGCGAATAACGAGCCAGGGTCGAATACCCAGCTGGGTTTTGGGTATTCGAACTATTGCGAATATCGAGCCAGAATCGAATACCCAGCTGGGTATGGGGTATTCGAACTATTGCGAATATCGAGCCAGTATCGAATACCCAGCTGGGTATTGGGTATTCGAACTATTGCGAATATCGAGCCAGGGTCGAATACCCAGCTGGGTATTGGGTATTCGAACTATTGCGAATATCGAGCCAGGGTCGAATACCCAGCTGGGTATTGGGTATTCGAACTATTGCGAATATCGAGCCAAGGTCGAATACCCAACTGGGTATTGGGTATTCGAACTTTAGCGAATAACGAGCCAGAATCGAATACCCAGCTGGGTATTGGGTATTCGAACTATTGCGAATATCGGGCCAGGGTCGAATACCCAGCTGGGTATTGGGTAATCAAAATATTGCGAATATCGAGCTAGGGTCGAATACCCAGCTGGTTATTGGGTATTCGAACTTTAGCGAATAACGAGCCAGAATCGAATACCCAGCTGGGTATTGGGTATTCGAACTATTGCGAATATCGAGCCAGGGTCGAATACCCAGCTGGGTATTGGGTAATCAAAATATTGCAAATATCGAGCCAGGGTCGAATACCCAGCTGGGTATTGGGTATTCGAACTTTAGCGAATAACGAGCCAGAATCGAATACCCAGCTGGGTATTGGGTATTCGAACTATTGCGAATATCGAGCCAGGGTCGAATACCCAGCTGGGTATTGGGTATTCGAACTTTAGCGAATAACGAGCCAGAATCGAATACCCAGCTGGGTATTGGGTATTCGAACTATTGCGAATATCGAGCCAGGGTCGAATACCCAGCTGGGTATTGGGTATTCGAACTATTGCGAATATCGAGCCAGGGTCGAATACCCAGCTGGGTATTGGGTAATAAAAATATTGCGAATATCGAGCCAGGGTCGAATACCCAGCTGGGTATTGGGTATTCGAACTTTAGCGAATAACGAGCCAGAATCGAATACCCAGCTGGGTATTGGGTATTCGAACTATTGCGAATATCGAGCCAGGGTCGAATACCCAGCTGGGTATTGGGTATTCGAACTTTAGCGAATAACGAGCCAGAATCGAATACCCAGCTGGGTATTAGGTATTCGAACTATTGCGAATATCGAGCCAGGGTCGAATACCCAGCTGGGTATTGGGTATTCGAACTTTAGCGAATAACGAGCCAGAATCGAATACCCAGCTGGGTATTGGGTATTCGAACTATTGCGAATATCGAGCCAGGGTCGAATACCCAGCTGGGTATTGGGCATTCGAACTATTGCGAATATCGAGCCTGAGTCGAATACCCAGCTGGGTATTGGGTATTCGAACTTTAGCGAATAACGAGCCAGAATCGAATACCCAGCTGGGTATTGGGTATTCGAACTATTGCGAATATCGAGCCAGGGTCGAATACCCAGCTGGGTATTGGGTATTCGAACTTTAGCGAATAACGAGCCAGAATCGAATACCCAGCTGGGTATTGGGTATTCGAACTATTGCGAATATCGAGCCAGGGTCGAATACCCAGCTGGGTATTGGGTATTCGAACTATTGCGAATATCGAGCCAGGGTCGAATACCCAGCTGGGTATTGCGTAATCAAAATATTGCGAATATCGAGCCAGGGTCGAATACCAACTGGGTATTGGGTATTCGAACTTTAGCAAATAACGAGCCAGAATCGAATACCCAGCTGGGTATTGGGTATTCGAACTATTGCGAATATCGAGCCAGGGTCGAATACCAAGCTGGGTATTGGGTAATCGAACTTTAGCGAATAACGAGCCAGAATCGAATACCCAGCTGGGTATTGGGTATTCGAACTATTGCGAATATCGAGCCAGAATCGAATACCCAGCTGGGTATTGGGTATTCGAACTAGTGCGAATATCGAGCCAGGGTCGAATACCCAGCTGGGTATTGGGTAATCAAAATATTGCGAATATCGAGCCAGGGTCGAATACCCAGCTGGGTATTGGGTATTCGAACTTTAGCGAATAACGAGCCAGAATCGAATACCCAGCTGGGTATTGGGTATTCGAACTATTGCGAATATCGAGCCAGGGTCGAATACCCAGCTGGGTATTGGGTATTCGAACTTTAGCGAATAACGAGCCAGAATCGAATACCCAGCTGGGTATTGGGTATTCGAACTATTGCGAATATCGAGCCAGGGTCGAATACCCAGCTGGGTATTGGGTATTCGAACTTTAGCGAATAACGAGCCAGAATCGAATACCCAGCTGGGTATTGGGTATTCGAACTATTGCGAATATCGTACCAGGGTCGAATACCCAGCTGGGTATTGGGTATTCGAACTATTGCGAATATCGAGTCAGGGTCGAATACCCAGCTGGGTATTGGGTAATCAAAATATTGCGAATATCGAGCCAGGGTCGAATACCCAGCTGGGTATTGGGTATTCGAACTTTAGCGAATAACGAGCCAGAATCGAATATCCAGCTGGGTATTGGGTATTCGAACTATTGTGAATATCGAGCCAGGGTCGAATACCCAGCTGGGTATTGGGTAATCAAAATATTGCGAATATCGAGTCAGGGTCGAATACCCAGCTGGGTATTGGGTATTCGAACTTTAGCGAATAACGAGCCAGAATCGAATACCCAGCTGGGAATTGGGTATTCGAACTATTGCGAATATCGAGCCAGGGTCGAATACCCAGCTGGGTATTGGGTATTCGAACTTTAGCGAATAACGAGCCAGAATCGAATACCCAGCTGGGTATTGGGTATTCGAACTATTGCGAATATCGAGCCAGGGTCGAATACCCAGCTGGGTATTGGGTATTCGAACTTTAGCGAATAACGAGCCAGGGTCGAATACCCAGCTGGGTATTGGGTATTCGAACTATTGCGAATATCGAGCCAGAATCGAATACCCAGCTGGGTATTGGGTATTCGAACTATTGCGAATATCGAGCCAGAATCGAATACCCAGCTGGGTATTGGGTATTCGAACTATTGCGAATATCGAGCCAGGGTCGAAGACGCAGCTGGGTATTGGGTATTCGAACTATTGCGAATATCGAGCCAGGGTCGAATACCCAGCTGGGTATTGGGTATTCGAACTATTGCGAATATCTAGCCAGGGTCGAATACCCAGCTGGGTATTGGGTATTCGAACTTTAGCGAATAACGAGCCAGAATCGAATACCCAGCTGGGTATTGGGTATTCGAACTATTGCGAATATCGAGCCAGGGTCGAATACCCAGCTGGGTATTGGGTATTCGAACTATTGCGAATATCTAGCCAGGGTCGAATACCCAGCTGGGTATTGGGTATTCGAACTTTAGCGAATAACGAGCCAGAATCGAATACCCAGCTGGGTATTGGGTATTCGAACTATTGCGAATATCGAGCCAGGGTCGAATACCCAGCTGGGTATTGGGTAATCAAAATAATGCGAATATCGAGCCAGGGTCGAATACCCAGCTGGGTATTGGGTATTCGAACTTTAGCGAATAACGAGCCAGAATCGAATACACAGCTGGGTATTGGGTATTCGAACTATTGCGAATATCGAGCCAGGGTCGAATACCCAGCTGGGTATTGGGTATTCGAACTATTGCGAATATCGAGTCAGGGTCGAATACCCAGCTGGGTATTGGGTATTCGAACTTTAGGAATAACGAGCCAGAATCGAATACCCAGCTGGGTATTGGGTATTCGAACTATTGCGAATATCGAGCCAGGGTCGAATACCCAGCTGGGTATTGGGTAATCAAAATATTGCGAATATCGAGCCAGGGTCGAATACCCAGCTGGGTATTGGGTATTCGAACTTTAGCGAATAACGAGCCAGAATCCAATACCCAGCTGGGTATTGGGTATTCGAACTATTGCGAATATCGAGCCAGGGTCGAATACCCAGCTGGGTATTGGGTATTCGAACTTTAGCGAATAACGAGCCAGAATCGAATACCCAGCTGGGTATTGGGTAATCGAACTATTGCGAATATCGAGCCTGGGTCGTATACCCAGCTGGGTATTGGGTATTCGAACTATTGCGAATATCGAGCCAGGGTCGAATACCCAGCTGGGTATTGCGTAATCAAAATATTGCGAATATCGAGCCAGGGTCGAATACCAGCTGGGTAATGGGTATTCGAACTTTAGCGAATAACGAGCCAGAATCGAATACCCAGCTGGGTATTGGGTATTCGAACTATTGCGAATATCGAGCCAGTGTCGAATAACAAGCTGGGTATTGGGTATTCGAACTAGTGCGAATAACGAGCCAGAATCGAATACCCAGCTGGGTATTGGGTATTCGAACTATTGCGAATATCGAGCCAGGGTCGAATACCCAGCTGGGTATTGGGTAATCAAAATATTGCAAATATCGAGCCAGGGTCGAATTCCCAGCTGGGTATTGGGTATTCGAACTTTAGCGAATAACGAGCCAGAATCGAATACCCAGCTGGGTATTGGGTATTCGAACTAGTGCGAATATCGAGCCAGGGTCGAATACCCAGCTGGGTATTGGGTAATCAAAATATTGCGAATATCGAGCCAGGGTCGAATACCCAGCTGGGTATTGGGTATTCGAACTTTAGCGAATAACGAGCCTGAATCGAATACCCAGCTGGGTATTGGGTATTCGAACTATTGCGAATTTCGAGCCAGGGTCGAATACCCAGCTGGGTATTGGGTATTCGAACTTTAGCGAATAACGAGCCAGAATCGAATACCCAGCTGGGTATTGGGTATTCGAACTATTGCGAATATCGAGCCAGGGTCGAATAACCAGCTGGGTATTGGGTATTCGAACTATTGCGAATATCGAGCCAGGGTCGAATACCCAGCTGGGTATTGGGTAATCAAAATATTGCGAATATCGAGCCAGGGTCGAATACCCATCTGGGTTTTGGGTATTCGAACTTTAGCGAATAACGAGCCAGAATCGAATACCCAGCTGGGTATTGGGTATTCGAACTATGGCGAATATCGAGCCAGGGTCGAATACCCAGCTGGGTATTGGGTATTCGAACTTTAGCGAATAACGAGCCAGAATCGAATACCCAGCTGGGTATTGGGTAATCAAAATATTGCGAATATCGAGCCAGAATCGAATACCCAGCTGGGTATTGGGTATTCGAACTTTAGCAAATAACGAGCCAGAATCGAATACCCAGCTGGGTATTGGGTATTCGAACTATTGCGAATATCGAGCCAGGCTCGAATACCCAGCTGGGTATTGGGTATTCGAACTTTAGCGAATAACGAGCCAGGGTCGAATACCCAGCTGGGTATTGGGTATTCGAACTATTGCGAATATCGAGCCAGAATCGAATACCCAGCTGGGTATTGGGTATTCGACCTATTGCGAATATCGAGCCAGAATCGAATACCCAGCTGGGTATTGGGTATTCGAACTATTGCGAATATCGAGCCAGGGTCGAATACCCAGCTGGGTATTGGGTATCCGAACTATTGCGAATATCGAGCCAGGGTCGAATACCCAGCTGGGTATTGGGTATTCGAACTTTAGCGAATAACGAGCCAGAATCCAATACTCAGCTGGGTATTGGGTAATCGAACTATTGCGAATATCGAGCCAGGGTCGAATACCCAGCTGGGTATTGGGTAATCAAAATATTGCGAATATCGAGCTAGGGTCGAATACCCAGCTGGGTATTGGGTATTCGAACTTTAGCGAATAACGAGCCAGAATCGAATACCCAGCTGGGTATTGGGTATTCGAACTATTGCGAATATCGAGCCAGGGTCGAATACCAAGATGGGTATTGGGTATTCGAACTTTAGCGAATAACGAGCCAGAATCGAATACCCAGCTGGGTATTGGGTATTCGAACTATTGCGAATATCGAGCCAGGGTCGAATACCCAGCTGGGTATTGGGTAATCAAAATATTGCGAATATCGAGCTAGGGTCGAATACCCAGCTGGGTATTGGGTATTCGAACTATTGCGAATATCGAGCAAGGGTCGAATACCCAGCTGGGTATTGGGTAATCAAAATATTGCGAATATCGAGCCAGGGTCGAATACCCAGCTGGGCATTGGGTATTCGAACTATTGCGAATATCGAGACAGGGTCGAATACCCAGCTGGGTATTGGGTATTCGAACTTTAGCGAATAACGAGCCAGAATCGAATACCCAGCTGGGTATTGGGTATTCGAACTATTGCGAATATCGAGCCAGGGTCGAATACCCAGCTGGGTATTGGGTATTCGAACCTTAGCGAATAACGGGCCAGGGTCGAATACCCAGCTGGGTATTGGGTATTCGAACTATTGCGAATATCGAGCCAGAATCGAATACCCAGCTGGGTATGGGGTATTCGAACTATTGCGAATATCGAGCCAGAATCGAATACCCAGCTGGGTATTGGGTATTCGAACTATTGCGAATATCGAGCCAGGGTCGAATACCCAGCTGGGTATTGGGTATTCGAACTATTGCGAATATCGAGCCAGGGTCGAATACCCAGCTGGATATTGGGTATTCGAACTATTGCGAATATCGAGCCAGGGTCGAATACCCAGCTGGTTATTTGGTATTGGAACTTTAGCGAATAACGAGCCAGAATCGAATACCCAGCTGGGTATTGGGTATTCGAACTATTGCGAATATCGAGCAAGGGTCGAATACCCAGCTGGGTATTGGGTATTCGAACTATTGCGAATATCGAGCCAGGGTCGAATACCCAGCTGGGTATTGCGTAATCAATATATTGCGAATATCGAGCCAGGGTCGAATACCAGCTGGGTATTGGGTATTCGAACTTTAGCAAATAACGAGCCAGAATCGAATACCCAGCTGGGTATTGGGTATTCGAACTATTGCGAATATCGAGCCAGGGTCGAATACCAAGCTGGGTATTGGGTAATCGAACTTTAGCGAATAACGAGCCAGAATCGAATACCCAGCTGGGTATTGGGTATTCGAACTATTGCGAATATCGAGCCAGGGTCGAATACCCAGCTGGGTATTGGGTATTCGAACTTTAGCGAATAACGAGCCAGAATCGAATACCCAGCTGGGTATTGGGTATTCGAACTATTGCGAATATCGAGCCAGGGTCGAATACCCAGCTGGGTATTGGGTATTCGAACTATTGCGAATATCGAGCCAGGGTCGAATACCCAGCTGGGTATTGGGTAATAAAAATATTGCGAATATCGAGCCAGGGTCGAATACCCAGCTGGGTATTGGGTATTCGAACTTTAGCGAATAACGAGCCAGAATCGAATACCCAGCTGGGTATTGGGTATTCGAACTATTGCGAATATCGAGCCAGGGTCGAATACCCAGCTGGGTATTGGGTATTCGAACTTTAGCGAATAACGAGCCAGAATCGAATACCCAGCTGGGTATTAGGTATTCGAACTATTGCGAATATCGAGCCAGGGTCGAATACCCAGCTGGGTATTGGGTATTCGAACTTTAGCGAATAACGAGCCAGAATCGAATACCCAGCTGGGTATTGGGTATTCGAACTATTGCGAATATCGAGCCAGGGTCGAATACCCAGCTGGGTATTGGGTATTCGAACTTTAGCGAATAACGAGCCAGGGTCGAATACCCAGCTGGGTATTGGGTATTCGAACTATTGCGAATATCGAGCCAGGGTCGAATACCCAGCTGGGTATTGGGTAATCAAAATATTGCGAATATCGAGCAAGGGTCGAATACCCAGCTGGGTATTGGGTATTCGAACTTTAGCGAATAACGAGCCAGAATCGAATACCCAGCTGGGTATTGGGTATTCGAACTATTGCGAATATCGAGCCAGTGTCGAATACCCAGCTGGGTATTGGGTATTCGAACTTTAGCGAATAACGAGCCAGAATCGAATACCCAGCTGGGTATTGGGTATTCGAACTATTGCGAATATCGAGCCAGGGTCGAATACCCAGCTGGGTATTGGGTAATCAAAATATTGCGAATATCGAGCCAGGGTCGAATACCCAGCTGGGTATTGGGTATTCGAACTTTAGCGAATAACGAGCCAGAATCGAATACCCAGCTGGGTATTGGGTATTCGAACTATTGCGAATATCGAGCCAGGGTCGAATACCCAGCTGGGTATTGGGTATTCGAACTATTGCGAATATCGAGCCAGGGTCGAATACCCAGTTGGGTATTGCGTAATCAAAATATTGCGAATATCGAGCCAGGGTCGAATACCAGCTGGTTAATGGTATTCGAACTTTAGCGAATAACGAGCCAGAATCGAATACCCAGCTGGGTATTGGGTATTAGAACTATTGCAAATATCGGGCCAGGGTCGAATACCCAGCTGGGTATTGGGTAATCAAAATATTGCGAATATCGAGCTAGGGTCGAATACCCAGCTGGGTATTGGGTATTCGAACTTTAGCGAATAACGAGCCAGAATCGAATACCCAGCTGGGTATTGGGTATTCGAACTATTGCGAATATCGAGCCAGGGTCGAATACCAAGATGGGTATTGGGTATTCGAACTTTAGCGAATAACGAGCCAGAATCGAATACCCAGCTGGGTATTGGGTATTCGAACTATTGCGAATATCGAGCCAGGGTCGAATACCCAGCTGGGTATTGGGTAATCAAAATATTGAGAATATCGAGCTAGGGTCGAATACCCAGCTGGGTATTGGGTATTCGAACTATTGCGAATATCGAGCCAGGGTCGAATACCCAGCTGGGTATTGGGTATTCGAACTTTAGCGAATAACGAGCCAGAATCGAATACCCAGCTGGGTATTGGGTATTCGAACTATTGCGAATATCGAGCCAGGGTCGAATACCAAGATGGGTATTGGGTATTCGAACTTTAGCGAATAACGAGCCAGAATCGAATACCCAGCTGGGTATTGGGTATTCGAACTATTGCGAATATCGAGCCAGGGTCGAATACCCAGCTGGGTATTGGGTAATCAAAATATTGAGAATATCGAGCTAGGGTCGAATACCCAGCTGGGTATTGGGTATTCGAACTATTGCGAATATCGAGCCAGGGTCGTATACCCAGCTGGGTATTGGGTATTCGAACTTTAGCGAATAACGAGCCAGAATCGAATACCCAGCTGGGTATTGGGTATTCGAACTATTGCGAATATCGAGCCAGGGTCGAATACCCAGCTGGGTATTGGGTATTCGAACTTTAGCAAATAACGAGCCAGAATCGAATACCCAGCTGGGTATTGGGTATTCGAACTATTGCGAATATCGAGCCAGGCTCGAATACCCAGCTGGGTATTGGGTATTCGAACTTTAGCGAATAACGAGCCAGGGTCGAATACCCAGCTGGGTATTGGGTATTCGAACTATTGCGAATATCGAGCCAGAATCGAATACCCAGCTGGGTATTGGGTATTCGGCCTATTGCGAATATCGAGCCAGAATCGAATACCCAGCTGGGTATTGGGTATTCGAACTATTGCGAATATCGAGCCAGGGTCGAATACCCAGCTGGGTATTGGGTATCCGAACTATTGCGAATATCGAGCCAGGGTCGAATACCCAGCTGGGTATTGGGTATTCGAACTTTAGCGAATAACGAGCCAGAATCCAATACTCAGCTGGGTATTGGGTAATCGAACTATTGCGAATATCGAGCCAGGGTCGAATACCCAGCTGGGTATTGGGTAATCAAAATATTGCGAATATCGAGCTAGGGTCGAATACCCAGCTGGGTATTGGGTATTCGAACTTTAGCGAATAACGAGCCAGAATCGAATACCCAGCTGGGTATTGGGTATTCGAACTATTGCGAATATCGAGCCAGGGTCGAATACCAAGATGGGTATTGGGTATTCGAACTTTAGCGAATAACGAGCCAGAATCGAATACCCAGCTGGGTATTGGGTATTCGAACTATTGCGAATATCGAGCCAGGGTCGAATACCCAGCTGGGTATTGGGTAATCAAAATATTGCGAATATCGAGCTAGGGTCGAATACCCAGCTGGGTATTGGGTATTCGAACTATTGCGAATATCGAGCAAGGGTCGAATACCCAGCTGGGTATTGGGTAATCAAAATATTGCGAATATCGAGCCAGGGTCGAATACCCAGCTGGGTATTGGGTATTCGAACTTTAGCGAATAACGAGCCATAATCGAATACCCAGCTGGGCATTGGGTATTCGAACTATTGCGAATATCGAGACAGGGTCGAATACCCAGCTGGGTATTGGGTATTCGAACTTTAGCGAATAACGAGCCAGAATCGAATACCCAGCTGGGTATTGGGTATTCGAACTATTGCGAATATCGAGCCAGGGTCGAATACCCAGCTGGGTATTGGGTATTCGAACCTTAGCGAATAACGAGCCAGGGTCGAATACCCAGCTGGGTATTGGGTATTCGAACTATTGCGAATATCGAGCCAGAATCGAATACCCAGCTGGGTATGGGGTATTCGAACTATTGCGAATATCGAGCCAGAATCGAATACCCAGCTGGGTATTGGGTATTCGAACTATTGCGAATATCGAGCCAGGGTCGAATACCCAGCTGGGTATTGGGTATTCGAACTATTGCGAATATCGAGCCAGGGTCGAATACCCAGCTGGATATTGGGTATTCGAACTATTGCGAATATCGAGCCAGGGTCGAATACCCAGCTGGTTATTTGGTATTGGAACTTTAGCGAATAACGAGCCAGAATCGAATACCCAGCTGGGTATTGGGTATTCGAACTATTGCGAATATCGAGCAAGGGTCGAATACCCAGCTGGGTATTGGGTATTCGAACTATTGCGAATATCGAGCCAGGGTCGAATACCCAGCTGGGTATTGCGTAATCAATATATTGCGAATATCGAGCCAGGGTCGAATACCAGCTGGGTATTGGGTATTCGAACTTTAGCAAATAACGAGCCAGAATCGAATACCCAGCTGGGTATTGGGTATTCGAACTATTGCGAATATCGAGCCAGGGTCGAATACCAAGCTGGGTATTGGGTAATCGAACTTTAGCGAATAACGAGCCAGAATCGAATACCCAGCTGGGTATTGGGTATTCGAACTATTGCGAATATCGAGCCAGGGTCGAATACCCAGCTGGGTATTGGGTAATCAAAATATTGCAAATATCGAGCCAGGGTCGAATACCCAGCTGGGTATTGGGTATTCGAACTTTAGCGAATAACGAGCCAGAATCGAATACCCAGCTGGGTATTGGGTATTCGAACTATTGCGAATATCGAGCCAGGGTCGAATACCCAGCTGGGTATTGGGTATTCGAACTTTAGCGAATAACGAGCCAGAATCGAATACCCAGCTGGGTATTGGGTATTCGAACTATTGCGAATATCGAGCCAGGGTCGAATACCCAGCTGGGTATTGGGTATTCGAACTATTGCGAATATCGAGCCAGGGTCGAATACCCAGCTGGGTATTGGGTAATAAAAATATTGCGAATATCGAGCCAGGGTCGAATACCCAGCTGGGTATTGGGTATTCGAACTTTAGCGAATAACGAGCCAGAATCGAATACCCAGCTGGGTATTGGGTATTCGAACTATTGCGAATATCGAGCCAGGGTCGAATACCCAGCTGGGTATTGGGTATTCGAACTTTAGCGAATAACGAGCCAGAATCGAATACCCAGCTGGGTATTAGGTATTCGAACTATTGCGAATATCGAGCCAGGGTCGAATACCCAGCTGGGTATTGGGTATTCGAACTTTAGCGAATAACGAGCCAGAATCGAATACCCAGCTGGGTATTGGGTATTCGAACTATTGCGAATATCGAGCCAGGGTCGAATACCCAGCTGGGTATTGGGTATTCGAACTTTAGCGAATAACGAGCCAGAATCGAATACCCAGCTGGGTATTGGGTATTCGAACTATTGCGAATATCGAGCCAGGGTCGAATACCCAGCTGGGTATTGGGTAATCAAAATATTGCGAATATCGAGCCAGGGTCGAATACCCAGCTGGGTATTGGGTATTCGAACTTTAGCGAATAACGAGCCAGAATCGAATACCCAGCTGGGTATTGGGTATTCGAACTATTGCGAATATCGAGCCAGGGTCGAATACCCAGCTGGGTATTGGGTATTCGAACTATTGCGAATATCGAGCCAGGGTCGAATACCCAGCTGGGTATTGCGTAATCAAAATATTGCGAATATCGAGCCAGGGTCGAATACCAGCTGGTTAATGGTATTCGAACTTTAGCGAATAACGAGCCAGAATCGAATACCCAGCTGGGTATTGGGTATTCGAACTATTGCAAATATCGGGCCAGGGTCGAATACCCAGCTGGGTATTGGGTAATCAAAATATTGCGAATATCGAGCTAGGGTCGAATACCCAGCTGGGTATTGGGTATTCGAACTTTAGCGAATAACGAGCCAGAATCGAATACCCAGCTGGGTATTGGGTATTCGAACTATTGCGAATATCGAGCCAGGGTCGAATACCAAGATGGGTATTGGGTATTCGAACTTTAGCGAATAACGAGCCAGAATCGAATACCCAGCTGGGTATTGGGTATTCGAACTATTGCGAATATCGAGCCAGGGTCGAATACCCAGCTGGGTATTGGGTAATCAAAATATTGAGAATATCGAGCTAGGGTCGAATACCCAGCTGGGTATTGGGTATTCGAACTATTGCGAATATCGAGCCAGGGTCGAATACCCAGCTGGGTATTGGGTATTCGAACTTTAGCGAATAACGAGCCAGAATCGAATACCCAGCTGGGTATTGGGTATTCGAACTATTGCGAATATCGAGCCAGGGTCGAATACCCAGCTGGGTATTGGGTAATCAAAATATTGCGAATATCGAGCAAGGGTCGAATACCCAGCTGGGTATTGGGTATTCGAACTTTAGCGAATAACGAGCCAGAATCGAATACCCAGCTGGGTATTGGGTATTCGAACTATTGCGAATATCGAGCCAGTGTCGAATACCCAGCTGGGTATTGGGTATTCGAACTTTAGCGAATAACGAGCCAGAATCGAATACCCAGCTGGGTATTGGGTATTCGAACTATTGCGAATATCGAGCCAGGGTCGAATACCCAGCTGGGTATTGGGTAATCAAAATATTGCGAATATCGAGCCAGGGTCGAATACCCAGCTGGGTATTGGGTATTCGAACTTTAGCGAATAACGAGCCAGAATCGAATACCCAGCTGGGTATTGGGTAATCGAACTATTGCGAATATCGAGCCAGGGTCGAATACCCAGCTGGGTATTGGGTATTCGAACTATTGCGAATATCGAGTCAGGGTCGAATACCCAGCTGGGTATTGGGTATTCGAACTTTAGCGAATAACGAGCCAGAATCGAATACCCAGCTGGGTATTGGGTATTCGAACTATTGCGAATATCGAGCCAGGGTCGAATACCCAGCTGGGTATTGGGTAATCAAAATATTGCGAATATCAGGCCAGGGTCGAATACCCAGCTGGGTATTGGGTATTCGAACTTTAGCGAATAACGAGCCAGAATCGAATACCCAGCTGGGTATTGGGTATTCGAACTATTGCGAATATCGAGCCAGGGTCGAATACCCAGCTGGGTATTGGGTATTCGAACTTTAGCGAATAACGAGCCAGAATCGAATACCCAGCTGGGTATTGGGTATTCGAACTATTGCGAATATCGAGCCAGTGTCGAATACCCAGCTGGGAATTGGGTATTCGAACTTTAGCGAATAACGAGCCAGAATCGAATACCCAGCTGGGTATTGGGTATTCGAACTATTGCGAATATCGAGCCAGGGTCGAATACCCAGCTGGGTATTGGGTAATCAAAATATTGCGAATATCGAGCCAGGGTCGAATACCCAGCTGGGTATTGGGTATTCGAACTTTAGCGAATAACGAGCCAGAATCGAATACCCAGCTGGGTATTGGGTATTCGAACTATTGCGAATATCGAGCCAGGGTCGAATACCCAGCTGGGTATTGGGTATTCGAACTATTGCGAATATCGAGCCAGGGTCGAATACCCAGCTGGTTATTGCGTAATCAAAATATTGCGAATATCGAGCCAGGGTCGAATACCAGCTGGGTAATGGGTATTCGAACTTTAGCGAATAACGAGCCAGAATCGAATACCCAGCTGGGTATTGGGTATTCGAACTATTGCGAATATCGGGCCAGGGTCGAATACCCAGCTGGGTATTGGGTAATCAAAATATTGCGAATATCGAGCTAGGGTCGAATACCCAGCTGGGTATTGTGTATTCGAACTTTAGCGAATAACGAGCCAGAATCGAATACCCAGCTGGGTATTGGGTATTCGAACTATTGCGAATATCGAGCCAGGGTCGAATATCAAGATGGGTATTGGGTATTCGAACTTTAGCGAATAACGAGCCAGAATCGAATACCCAGCTGGGTATTGGGTATTCGAACTATTGCGAATATCGAGCCAGGGTCGAATACCCAGCTGGGTATTGGGTAATCAAAATATTGCGAATATCGAGCCAGGGTCGAATACCCAGCTGGGTATTGGGTATTCGAACTTTAGCGAATAACGTGCCAGAATCGAATACCCAGCTGGGTATTGGGTATTCGAACTATTGCGAATATCGAGCCAGGGTCGAATACCCAGCTGGGTATTGGGTATTCGAACTTTAGCGAATAACGAGCCAGAATCGAATACCCAGCTGGGTATTGGGTATTCGAACTATTGCGAATATCGGGCCAGTGTCGAATACCCAGCTGGGTATTGGGTATTCGAACTTTAGCGAATAACGAGCCAGAATCGAATACCCAGCTGGGTATTGGGTATTCGAACGATTGCGAATATCGAGCCAGGGTCGAATACCCAGCTGGGTATAGGGTAATCAAAATATTGCGAATATCGAGCCAGGGTCGAATACCCAGCTGGGTATTGGGTATTCGAACTTTAGCGAATAACGAGCCAGAATCGAATACCCGGCTGGGTATTGGGTAATCGAACTATTGCGAATATCGAGCCAGGGTCGAATACCCAGCTGGGTATTTGGTATTCGAACTATTGCGAATATCGAGCCAGGGTCGAATACCCAGCTGGGTATTGGGAAATCGAACTTTAGCGAATAACGAGCCAGAATCGAATACCCAGCTGGGTATTGGGTATTCGAACTATTGCGAATATCGAGACAGGGTCGAATACCCAGCTGGGTATTGGGTTTTCGAACTTTAGCGAATAACGAGCCAGAATCGAATACCCAGCTGGGTATTGGGTATTCGAACTATTGCGAATATCGAGCCAGGGCCGAATACCCAGCTGGGTATTGGGTATTCGAACTTTAGCGAATAACGAGCCAGGGTCGAATACCCAGCTGGGTTTTGGGTATTCGAACTATTGCGAATATCGAGCCAGAATCGAATACCCAGCTGGGTATGGGGTATTCGAACTATTGCGAATATCGAGCCAGTATCGAATACCCAGCTGGGTATTGGGTATTCGAACTATTGCGAATATCGAGCCAGGGTCGAATACCCAGCTGGGTATTGGGTATTCGAACTATTGCGAATATCGAGCCAGGGTCGAATACCCAGCTGGGTATTGGGTATTCGAACTATTGCGAATATCGAGCCAAGGTCGAATACCCAACTGGGTATTGGGTATTCGAACTTTAGCGAATAACGAGCCAGAATCGAATACCCAGCTGGGTATTGGGTATTCGAACTATTGCGAATATCGGGCCAGGGTCGAATACCCAGCTGGGTATTGGGTAATCAAAATATTGCGAATATCGAGCTAGGGTCGAATACCCAGCTGGGTATTGGGTATTCGAACTTTAGCGAATAACGAGCCAGAATCGAATACCCAGCTGGGTATTGGGTATTCGAACTATTGCGAATATCGAGCCTGAGTCGAATACACAGCTGTGTATTGGGTATTCGAACTTTAGCGAATAACGAGCCAGAATCGAATACCCAGCTGGGTATTGGGTATTCGAACTATTGCGAATATCGAGCCAGGGTCGAATACCCAGCTGGGTATTGGGTATTCGAACTTTAGCGAATAACGAGCCAGAATCGAATACCCAGCTGGGTATTGGGTATTCGAACTATTGCGAATATCGAGCCAGGGTCGAATACCCAGCTGGGTATTGGGTATTCGAACTATTGCGAATATCGAGCCAGGGTCGAATACCCAGCTGGGTATTGCGTAATCAAAATATTGCGAATATCGAGCCAGGGTCGAATACCAGCTGGGTATTGGGTATTCGAACTTTAGCAAATAACGAGCCAGAATCGAATACCCAGCTGGGTATTGGGTATTCGAACTATTGCGAATATCGAGCCAGGGTCGAATACCAAGCTGGGTATTGGGTAATCGAACTTTAGCGAATAACGAGCCAGAATCGAATACCCAGCTGGGTATTGGGTATTCGAACTATTGCGAATATCGAGCCAGGGTCGAATACCCAGCTGGGTATTGGGTAATCAAAATATTGCAAATATCGAGCCAGGGTCGGATACCCAGCTGGGTATTGGGTATTCGAACTTTAGCGAATAACGAGCCAGAATCGAATACCCAGCTGGGTATTGGGTATTCGAACTAGTGCGAATATCGAGCCAGGGTCGAATACCCAGCTGGGTATTGGGTAATCAAAATATTGCGAATATCGAGCCAGGGTCGAATACCCAGCTGGGTATTGGGTATTCGAACTTTAGCGAATAACGAGCCAGAATCGAATACCCAGCTGGGTATTGGGTATTCGAACTATTGCGAATATCGAGCCAGGGTCGAATACCCAGCTGGGTATTGGGTATTCGAACTTTAGCGAATAACGAGCCAGAATCGAATACCCAGCTGGGTATTGGGTATTCGAACTATTGCGAATATCGAGCCAGGGTCGAATACCCAGCTGGGTATTGGGTATTCGAACTTTAGCGAATAACGAGCCAGAATCGAATACCCAGCTGGGTATTGGGTATTCGAACTATTGCGAATATCGAGCCAGGGTCGAATACCCAGCTGGGTATTGGGTAATCGAACTTTAGCGAATAACGAGCCAGAATCGAATACCCAGCTGGGTATTGGGTATTCGAACTATTGCGAATATCGAACCAGTGTCGAATACCCAGCTGGGTATTGGGTATTCGAACTATTGCGAATATCGAGCCAGAATCGAATACCCAGCTGGGTATTGGGTATTCGAACTATTGCGAATATCGAACCAGGGTCGAATACCCAGCTGGGTATTGGGTATTCGAACTATTGCGAATATCGAGCCAGGGTCGAATACCCAGCTGGGTATTGGGTATTCGAACTATTGCGAATATCTAGCCAGGGTCGAATACCCAGCTGGGTATTGGGTATTCGAACTTTAGCGAATAACGAGCCAGAATCGAATACCCAGCTGGGTATTGGGTAATCGAACTATTGCGAATATCGAGCCAGGGTCGAATACCCAGCTGGGTATTGGGTATACGAACTATTGCGAATATCGAGTCAGGGTCGAATACCCAGCTGGGTATTGGGTATTCGAACTTTAGGAATAACGAGCCAGAATCGAATACCCAGCTGGGTATTGGGTATTCGAACTATTGCGAATATCGAGCCAGGGTCGAATACCCAGCTGGGTATTGGGTATTCGAACTTTAGCGAATAACGAGCCAGAATCGAATACCCAGCTGGGTATTGGGTATTCGAACTATTGCGAATATCGAGCCAGTGTCGAATACCCAGCTGGGTATTGGGTATTCGAACTTTAGCGAATAACGAGCCAGAATCGAATACCCAGCTGGGTATTGGGTATTCGAACTATTGCGAATATCGAGCCAGGTCGAATACCCAGCTGGGTATTGGGTAATCAAAATATTGCGAATATCGAGCCAGGGTCGAATACCCAGCTGGGTATTGGGTATTCGAACTTTAGCGAATAACGAGCCAGAATCGAATACCCAGCTGGGTATTGGGTAATCGAACTATTGCGAATATCGAGCCTGGGTCGTATACCCAGCTGGGTATTGGGTATTCGAACTATTGCGAATATCGAGCCAGGGTCGAATACCCAGCTGGGTATTGCGTAATCAAAATATTGCGAATATCGAGCCAGGGTCGAATACCAGCTGGGTAATGGGTATTCGAACTTTAGCGAATAACGAGCCAGAATCGAATACCCAGCTGGGTATTGGGTATTCGAACTATTGCGAATATCGAGCCAGTGTCGAATAACAAGCTGGGCATTGGGTATTCGAACTTTAGCGAATAACGAGCCAGAATCGAATACCCAGCTGGGTATTGGGTATTCGAACTATTGCGAATATCGAGCCAGGGTCGAATACCCAGCTGGGTATTGGGTAATCAAAATATTGCAAATATCGAGCCAGGGTCGAATACCCAGCTGGGTATTGGGTATTCGAACTTTAGCGAATAACGAGCCAGAATCGAATACCCAGCTGGGTATTGGGTATTCGAACTAGTGCGAATATCGAGCCAGGGTCGAATACCCAGCTGGGTATTGGGTAATCAAAATATTGCGAATATCGAGCCAGGGTCGAATACCCAGCTGGGTATTGGGTATTCGAACTTTAGCGAATAACGAGCCTGAATCGAATACCCAGCTAGGTATTGGGTATTCGAACTATTGCGAATTTCGAGCCAGGGTCGAATACCCAGCTGGGTATTGGGTATTCGAACTTTAGCGGATAACGAGTCAGAATCGAATACCCAGCTGGGTATTGGGTATTCGAACTATTGCGAATATCGGGCCAGGGTCGAATAACCAGCTGGGTATTGGGTATTCGAACTATTGCGAATATCGAGCCAGGGTCGAATACCCAGCTGGGTATTGGGTAATCAAAATATTGCGAATATCGAGCCAGGGTCGAATACCCATCTGGGTATTGGGTATTCGAACTTTAGCGAATAACGAGCCAGAATCGAATACCCAGCTGGGTATTGGGTATTCGAACTATGGCGAATATCGAGCCAGGGTCGAATACCCAGCTGGGTATTGGGTATTCGAACTTTAGCGAATAACGAGCCAGAATCGAATACCCAGCTGGGTATTGGGTAATCAAAATATTGCGAATATCGAGCCAGGGTCGAATACCCAGCTGGGTATTGGGTATTCGAACTTTAGCGAATAACGAGCCAGAATCGAATACCCAGCTGGGTATTGGGTATTCGAACTATTGCGAATATCGAGCCAGGGTCGAATACCCAGCTGGGTATTGGGTAATCAAAATATTGCGAATATCGAGTCAGGGTCGAATACCCAGCTGGGTATTGGGTATTCGAACTTTAGCGAATAACGAGCCAGAATCGAATACACAGCTGGGTATTGGGTATTCGAACTATTGCGAATATCGAGCCAGGGTCGAATACCCAGCTGGGTATTGGGTATTCGAACTTTAGCGAATAACGAGCCAGAATCGAATACCTAGCTGGGTATTGGGTATTCGAACTATTGCGAATATCGAGCCAGGGTCGAATACCCAGCTGGGTATTGGGTATTCGAACTTTAGCGAATAACGAGCCAGAATCGAATACCCAGCTGGGTATTGGGTATTCGAACTATTGCGAATATCGAGCCAGGCTCGAATACCCAGCTGGGTATTGGGTATTCGAACTTTAGCGAATAACGAGCCAGGGTCGAATACCCAGCTGGGTATTGGGTATTCGAACTATTGCGAATATCGAGCCAGAATCGAATACCCAGCTGGGTATTGGGTATTCGACCTATTGCGAATATCGAGCCAGAATCGAATACCCAGCTGGGTATTGGGTATTCGAACTATTGCGAATATCGAGCCAGGGTCGAATACCCAGCTGGGTATTGGGTATCCGAACTATTGCGAATATCGAGCCAGGGTCGAATACCCAGCTGGGTATTGGGTATTCGAACTTTAGCGAAAAACGAGCCAGAATCCAATACTCAGCTGGGTATTGGGTAATCGAACTATTGCGAATATCGAGCCAGAATCGAATACCCGGCTGGGTATTGGGTATTCGAACTATTGCGAATATCGAGCCAGAATGGAATACCCAGCTGGGTATTGGGTATTCGAACTATTGCGAATATCGAGCCAGGGTCGAATACCCTGCTGGGTATTGGGTATCCGAACTATTGCGAATATCGAGCCAGGGTCGAATACCCAGCTGGGTATTGGGTATTCGAACTTTAGCGAACAACGAGCCAGAATCGAATACCCAGCTGGGTATTGGGTAATCGAACTATTGCGAATATCGAGCCAGAATCGAATACCCGGCTGGGTATTGGGTATTCGAACTATTGCGAATATCGAGCCAGAATCGAATACCCAGCTGGGTATTGGGTATTCGAACTATTGCGAATATCGAGCCAGGGTCGAATACCCAGCTGGGTATTGGGTATTCGAACTTTAGCGAATAACGAGCCAGAATCGAATACCCAGCTGGGTATTGGGTATTCGAACTAGTGCGAATATCGAGCCAGGGTCGAATACCCAGCTGGGTATTGGGTAATCAAAATATTGCGAATATCGAGCCAGGGTCGAATACCCAGCTGGGTATTGGGTATTCGAACTTTAGCGAATAACGAGCCAGAATCGAATACCCAGCTGGGTATTGGGTATTCGAACTATTGCGAATATCGAGCCAGGGTCGAATACCCAGCTGGGTATTGGGTATTCGAACTATTGAGAATATCGAGCCAGGGTCGAATACCCAGCTGGGTATTGGGTAATCAAAATATTGCGAATATCGAGCCAGGGTCGAATACCCAGCTGGGTATTGGGTATTCGAACTTTAGCGAATAACGAGCCAGAATCGAATACCCAGCTGTCTATTGGGTATTCGAACTATTGCGAATATCGAGCCAGGGTCGAATACCCAGCTGGGTATTGGGTATTCGAACTTTATCGAATAACGAGCCAGAATCGAATACCCAGATGGGTAATGGGTATTCGAACTATTGCGAATATCGAGCCAGGGTTGAATAACCAGCTGGGTATTGGGTATTCGAACTATTGCGAATATCGAGCCAGGGTCGAATACCCAGCTGGGTATTGGGTAATCAAAATATTGCGAATATCGAGCCAGGGTCGAATACCCATCTGGGTATTGGGTATTAGAACTTTAGCGAATAACGAGCCAGAATCGAATACCCAGCTGGGTATTGGGTATTCGAACTAATGCGAATATCGAGCCAGGGTCGAATACCCAGCTGGGTATTGGGTATTCGAACTTTAGCGAATAACGAGCCAGAATCGAATACCCAGCTGGGTATTGGGTATTCGAACTTTTGCGAATATCGAGCCAGGGTCGAATACCCAGCTGGGTATTGCGTAATCAAAATATTGCGAATATCGAGCCAGGGTCGAATACCAGCTGGGTATTGGGTATTCGAACTTTAGCGAATAACGAGCCAGAATCGAATACCCAGCTGGGTATTGGGTATTCGAACTATTGCGAATATCGAGCCAGGGTCGAATACCAAGCTGGGTATTGGGTATTCGAACTTTAGCGAATAACGAGCCAGAATCGAATACCCAGCTGGGTATCGGGTATTCGAACTATTGCGAATATCGAGCCAGGGTCGAATACCCAGCTGGGTATTGGGTAATCGAAATATTGCAAATATCGAGCCAGGGTCGAATACCCAGCTGGGTATTGGGTATTCGAACTTTAGCGAATAACGAGCCAGAATCGAATACCCAGCTGGGTATTGGGTATTCGAACTAGTGCGAATATCGAGCCAGGGTCGAATACCCAGCTGGGTATTGGGTAATCAAAATATTGCGAATATCGAGCCAGGGTCGAATACCCAGCTTGGTATTGGGTATTCGAACTTTAGCGAATAACGAGCCAGAATCGAATACCCAGCTGGGTATTGGGTATTCGAACTATTGCGAATATCGAGCCAGGGTCGAATACCCAGCTGGGTATTGGGTATTCGAACTTTAGCGAATAACGAGCCAGAATCGAATACCCAGCTGGGTATTGGGTATTCGAACTATTGCGAATATCGAGCCAGGGTCGAATACCCAGCTGGGTATTGTGTAATCAAAATATTGGGAATATCGTGCCAGGGTCGAATACCCAGCTGGGTATTGGGTATTCGAACTTTCGCGAATAACGATCCAGAATCGAATACCCAGCTGGGTATTGGGTATTCGAACTAATGCGAATATCGAGCCAGGGTCGAATACCCAGTTGGGTATTGGGTATTCGAACTTTAGCGAATAACGAACTAGAATCGAATACCCAGCTGGGTATTGGGTATTCGAACTATTGCGAATATCGAGCCAGGGTCGAAAACCCAGCTGGGTATTGGGTATTCGAACTTTAGTGAATAACGAGCCAGAATCGAATACCCAGCTGGGTATTGGGTATTCGAACTATTGCGAATATCGAGCCAGGGTCGAATACCCAGCTGGGTATTGGGTATTCGAACTATTGCGAATATCGAGCCAGGGTCGAATACCCAGCTGGGTATTGGGTATTCGAACTATTGCGAATATCGAGCCAGGGTCGAATACCCAGCTGGGTATTGGGTAATCAAAATATTGCGAATATCGTGCCAGGGTCGAATACCCAGTTGGGTATTGGGTATTCGAACTTTAGCGAATAACGAGCCAGAATCGAATACCCAGCTGGGTATTGGGTATTCGAACTATTGCGAATATCGAGCCAGGGTCGAATACCCAGCTGGGTATTGGGTATTCAAACTTTAGCGAATAACGAGCCAGAATCGAATACCCAGCTGGGTATTGGGTATTCGAACTATTGCGAATATCGAGCCAGGGTCGAATACCCAGCTGGGTATTGGGTATTCGAACTTTAGTGAATAGCGAGCCAGAATCGAATACCCAGCTGGGTATTGGGTATTCGAACTATTGCGAATATCGAGCCAGGGTCGAATACCCAGCTGGGTATTGGGTATTCGAACTATTGCGAATATCGAGCCAGGGTCGAATACCCAGCTGGGTATTGGGTAATCAAAATATTGCGAATATCGAGCCAGGGTCGAATACCCAGCTGGGTATTGGGTATTCGAACTTTAGCGAATAACGAGCCAGAATCGAATACCCAGCTGGGTATTGGGTATTCGAACTATTGCGAATATCGAGCCAGGGTCGAATACCCAGCTGGGTATTGGGTATTCGAACTTTAGCGAATAACGAGCCAGAATCGAATACCCAGCTGGGTATTGGGTATTCGAACTATTGCGAATATCGAGCCAGGGTCGAATACCCAGCTGGATATTGGGTAATCAAAATATTGCGAATATCGAGCCAGGGTCGAATACCCAGCTGGGTATTGTGTATTCGAACTTTAGCGAATAACGAGCCAGAATCGAATACCCAGCTGGGTATTGGGTATTCGAACTATTGCGAATATCGAGCCAGAATCGAATACCCAGCTGGGTATTGGGTTTTCGAACTATTGCGAATATCGAGCCAGAATCGAATACCCAGCTGGGTATTGGGTATTCGAACTATTGCGTATATCGAGCCAGGGTCGAATACCCAGCTAGGTATTGGGTAATCGAACTATTGCGAATATCGAGCCAGGGTCGAATACCCAGCTGGGTATTGGGTATTCGAACTATTGCGAATATCGAGCCAGGGTCGAATACCCAGCTGGGTATTGGGTATTCGAACTTTAGCGAATAACGAGCCAGAATCGAATACCCAGCTGGGTATTGGGTATTCGAAATATTGCGAATATCGAGCCAGGGTCGAATACCCAGCTGAGTATTGGGTAATCAAAATATTGAGAATATCGAGCCAGGGTCGAATACCCAGCTGGGTATTGGGTATTCGAACTTTAGCGAATAACGAGCCAGAATCGAATACCCAGCTGGGTATTGGGTATTCGAACTATTGCGAATATCGAGCCAGGGTCGAATACCCAGCTGGGTATTGGGTATTCGAACTTTAGCGAATAACGAGCCAGAATCGAATACCCAGCTGGGTATTGGGTATTCGAACTATTGCGAATATCGAGCCAGGGTCGAATACCCAGCTGGGTATTGGGTATTCGAACTATTGCGAATATCGAGCCAGAATCGAATACCCAGCTGGGTATTGGGTATTCGAGCTATTGCGAATATCGTGCCAGGGTCGAATACCCAGCTGGGTATTGGGTATTCGAACTATTGCGAATATCGAGCCAGGGTCGAATACCCAGCTGGGTATTGGGTAATCAAAATATTGCGAATATTGGGTATTCGAACTTTAGCGAATAACGAGCCAGAATCGAATACCCAGCTGGGTATTGGGTATTCGAACTATTGCGAATATCGAGCCAGGGTCGAATACCCAGCTGGGTATTGGGTATTCGAACTATTGCGAATATCGAGCCAGGGTCGAATACCCAGCTGGTTATTGGGTATTCGAACTTTAGCGAATAACGAGCCAGAATCGAATACCCAGCTGGGTATTGGGTAATCGAACTATTGCGAATATCGAGCCAGGGTCGAATACCCAGCTGGGTATTGGGTATTCGAACTTTAGCGAATAACGAGCCAGAATCGAATACCCAGCTGTGTATTGGTATTCGAACTATTGCGAATGTCAGCCAGGGTCGAATACCCAGCTGGGTATTGGGTAATCAAAATATTGCGAATATCGAGCCAGGGTCGAAAACCCAGCTGGGTATTGGGTATTCGAACTTTAGCGAATAACGTGCCAGAATCGAATACCCAGCTGGGTATTGGGTATTCGAACTATTGCGAATATCGAGCCAGGGTCGAATACCCAGCTGGGTATTGGGTATTCGAACTATTGCGAATATCGAGCCAGGGTCGAATACACAGCTGGGTATTGGGTATTCGAACTATTGCAAATATCGAGCCAAGGTCGAATACCCAGCTGGATATTGGGTATTGACACTGCAGCGAATATCGAGCCTGGACTTGGGTATTAAAACTTTTGCAAATATCAGACCAAGGCCGAATCCCCTGCTGGGAATCGGGCATTGACACTTTAGCGAATATCGAGCCAAGGTTGAATAACCAGCTGGGATTTGGCTATCGAACTTATAGCGAATATTGAGCCAATGTCGAATTCCCAGCTGTGAATTTCGTACTTAAACTTTAGCGAAAATCGAGCCAACGTTGAACATCAAGTTGGGATTGGTTATTCAAATTATAACGAATATCGAGCCAAGGTCAAATGCTTGGCTGGGAATTGGGTAATCAAACTACAGCGAATATCGAGCCTAGGCCAAATGCCCCGCTCGGAATTGGGTACTCAAACTATAGCGAATATCGGGCCAGGGAAGGAAACATAGTTCTGTTTTGCTTCTTAATTTCCGATTTTTTAACCATATTTAACCGCTATTTCGAACACCGTTATATTGAATTAATCGTGTTTTTTGTTTGTTTTGTTTTTTAATTTTTTTCGATCTCGATTTTTTCCTCCTTTATTTAACTAAAATATACATCGTTAATTCGAATTTCCTTATTCGAATTCATTTCTATTTTAACTAAAATTTCGGTCCAATTTAGGTCGCGGTGGCGTAGTGGATATGGTGTCCGCCTAGCGATCGGGAGGTCCCGGGTTCGAACCTTACTGGGAGCGTTCTCAAGATCTCCCCCAAAGACACCAAGTACTGGTTCTACCCAGGAAACGGACTCGAGAGTGTCTCTATAAGCCTTCGGCTTTCGATGCAATCGAGCTAAAATAAATAGGTTTAAACTAAAACTAAAATTTCGGTCCAAACAACGTGTTTCACACATAATCATCACTGTTTATTTCGATGTTGAAGCTGACTTGTAAAGGTGTGATTACTTAGCCGCCATCGCCCAATTTTGTTTTCGCGCCTACCATTGTCTTCTGGTTCAAGTCAGTGCTGATGGTAAGTAATCATCATTAATTGGATGTACGATATTGCGCATTTGGAAGTGTTTATCGGTAAAGTGCTCAATCATATAATTATTGCTTTGTTATTTCTGTAGAGTTTATTGATTTTTATAATATCTACAGTAGTATTTACGATCCTTTATATCCAAGTACATATTAATATCCGCTTATGGTATTACCGCATATGCATTTTTACTATATAATATTTTATTGCAGTCAAGAACATCGCTTTTTCGAACTTTACCGTGTCTACCGTTGTTTTGACGGTCCCAATGACTTCGAAATAGCGTTGTTCAACTGTATAGCATATGTCGTATTAAGCGATATTGGAACATCCGGTGCGCATCTTTATTACCCTCCCCCCTCCCCTGGACCAGAATTTTTTATTATTGAGAAAAAAAACCTCATAGGAGTAGGGGTACCATAAATACTAATTTGTTGTTAGCTGGTATAGTTAAATTTAATGAGCTTTATTTACCCGTAATCTATGTGTAATTAAGACTCTGTACCGTGGTACTATATTGCAGCATTTGAGACCAATAATAGATGCATTGTAACGATGGAGTGCCTTTTAACCAGTCGGCAACTTATAACTGCAACTTTAAGTCGCTACTTTTTGACCGTTAGTACAGTTTACCGGTTTACAATTCATCTGTTTTGTACTGATGAAAGTAACGGTAGTACATTATTCTCGCTAAGAAAACGAATACTGAACTGGGCTTTTCCATTGTCGCTGTACCACCACATTGAATGAATACATACCGGACATTTACATCGATTTGTGATGCATTGTCGTATATTTTTGCACTTACCATGGCGACCATTGATTTTATGACAATGCTTCGTATTGCTGATAATGCTCATACAAAAATGTTTCTTGCGTTAGAATTTTAATAACTTGATGTCATTGCTTATTAAAGCAAACGTCCGGGAATGTACACAACAATCTTCACGTCATTTAATGACAACATTGAGCAGCCTATTCGTTTGTTATTTGTGATAGTTTTTCGAGTAAACCAAACATTAGAATGGCACTGTCTCAAAACCCCGGCATCCTTAATAAGGATAAGAGGGCCAGTTTCGGGGAACGAAAAGGGGGTTGACACATTTGACACGCATGTATAAATCTCTACGGAATGAATAGATCTGAATTGTAACGTTTATAAATGTAACCAATATGATACTGTAGGCAGACTCCGGGGAATACATGAATTCACATATTGTTCAAGATCATTTGATAACGAAACGAAAGTTGAATTCACTTTTTATAGCATAATAATTTATACAATCATCATCATCATCATCATCATCATCACCATTAGCATCGCCATCTTCATTTTTCATGTTGACTTGGATATAACATGATTTTCTCATATTAGACATAAGTTGCGAACAACATGTTAATAATGAAACAATTCTAATTTATATTTAGTTGCACACTTATTTTCATATGTTAAAATATGTTTACATTGCATATTATGACATAATTCGCACAAAAAGAAAAGAAAAAGACAGAGTAGAACGCGTGAAGAATGATATCTTTATTTTTACACGTGTGAAAATGGGATATTACTTTTCACAGGAAGTAAATTGTGAGTTTTGAAAAATAAGGTTTATCAAATTGATATGACATGTACACTTTAAAAAGAAGTAAAGTAGAATAAAACACGTACATTTCAATTAACTTATTTAATTAATTTTATTGAATCAATTAAAGAATGAACATAATAAGACATTATTGTTGACACTGATAAATATATGTCATCATTCATTCAATATAACATGTTTCTTGATGACTAGTTTGGTGTTGTGAAAAACAAGCTTTTACATGTGACTTTCAAACTTTGTTTCAAGACATTGCTGCAAACGATTTTCTAAAATAAATGTGTTTGCTATAGCTCAAGAATTAGTACGAAAGTATTGTCCAAAAATAAATACACTGTATTGCCTATACGTGTATCACAATAGACGAGTAAGATTATTTATAACATCGTTGTGAAAAAAAAACCCACACCATTCTTAATAGCATATAATGTTTAACGACTATTAAAATGGTGCTAAATAGGTCATACCGAACATATACAATATAATACATGCACATAAATCCAAAAGAAAGTACTGCCTGTAGCAGGAGCGAAGTTCTAATCGCTTTCTAAGCAAAGTTAGAGACATTTTCTTAACAGAGCCGTACCAGTTGAACGTAGATGTATAAAATACCATGATTCCCCCGTCACATGTTTGGACACCAATTCACCAGTCACTTAAAAAGGACTTGCGTCCACACATAAATCATCTTTATTTATACTAAATTGTTTTAAAAATGACAAAAGGCCATAATTCCACAAAATTTGTTGCAGTTACAAGTCCTTCCTTTTCGATCATCATAGCATTGTGAATTGTTGAGCAAATACACCAACCAGTTTCAGAGGAGTGTTACCACCACAATATTTTTTTCATTTATGTTGTATATTGTAAAAATTTATTTGAAAATTTGTCGTTTCCAAAAAAAATTCCTTTCCATACGATCACCTACACCTGAAGGTTTTTCATCTGTAAAAGCTTGAGCAAAATCAGTCTAACATTAGTAATGGGGTTGAGTCCACAAAATCTAAAAAAGTTTATATTCTACAGTGGAAAAATTATAAAAGGCTATAATTTTGCCAAAACTTGACCCAGTCATAATTCCTTTCTTTACGATCACATACACATGAACGAGGTTCTTCAGCTTTGAATTTTTAATCGAAATACACCAAAAAGTCAAAGAGGAGTTGAGTACTCAAACTTTTTGGGACTTGAGTACACAAAATTCCATGACTTAAGAATCTACTGACGGACGGACAAGTGTAATGCTTAATGCCTCTCACTTTGTGGGGGTATAAAATGCCAACACAGTTTATGATATTATCACTCACATAATGTGAATGGACTGCCAATGTGATTAACAAAGATACAAATTGTGATACATGAACTGATACATACACTTTGGTAATTTAAGAGCTGTGAAACGAGTATGGTAATCAACAGTTCATACCAACAGTTTCTTACACAGCAATATATACTTAAAGATACAAATCATATTATGCAAAATGTCACAAATAATAAATATATTTCCAAGGAGTTTAAACTAGAACAGCCATTGAAAATGACAAATACCCCCGCAATGGCTCATTTCAAGCAGGTGCAAAACTTGAGTATTAGTAAAATTAATCTCAAAATTTTGTCGTTCGCTACTTCACATTGATCACACACGAAGACAAAAAGCTTCACGTTGATTTATTGAATCAATTGCCTAAGTGCAACAAATAGTGTGATATACACAAAAATAACGTCTTGCACTTCTACATAGTATAAACAACATATCTATAAAGTTTCATGTTGATAAGCAGAAAATTGAGAGACTAGTTTGCGACACAAAGTACATATGTACAATGATGTAAGTATCCAAAATGTGCCTAAGTTCAAGGGAACATAACTCTGTAAAGAATATCGCGACATATGCGAAAATTACGTCTTGCACTTTTACATAGTATAAACAACGTATCTATAAAGTTTCATGCTGATAGGCAGAAAACTGACAGACTAGTTCGCGACACAAAGTACACATGTGCAGCGTGACAGGCCAACCGACCGACCAACCGACATGGTGATTCCAGTATGCCCCCGCACAAACTTCGTTTCGGGGTATAATAAATATGTTTGTTTAAGTAACATCAACAAATCGCCCGATCGTATCACACGTATATGTAGTTTGTTTGTATTTTTCGTTTAAATTTTTTTTGTCATTTTGTTAAAGAATGGTATGAAAACTAGGGATGTTTGTAAAACAGGTATGCCCCCCCCCCCAACATACAGTCAATCCATCAATTAATATATTTGTGCAATTGTTTAAGAGATTTTTTTACACATTGGTCTCACAGATAAAATGAATAAAGCTGCTCTGTCACCTATGTGGGTAATTATACTTACTTGTGTTTTATCATAATTCAAAGTCTTTAGTGATGGCTAGGATGGGTATATACGGTGCAAAAACGTTCATGTTACAAGACCCGGTGACATTACATTTGACCTCAAACTCAATAGGGGCCTTCCTTTCCTCCCAATAAACCATTATACCAATTTGCATGATCGTAGGTCAAAGCGTTCTCCAGATATTGTGCGAAATGGTCTACAGATCTACCATCCGATAATACCGACCGACACACCGACCGACCGACAGACAGGTGCAAAGCAATATACCACCTCTTCTTCGAAGTGGGGCATTCTTATCAAAATATGTGTTCAGTTTATGAATCATAACGTTTAAAAAATAAATTGCTAAAGGCATACCCATATGTTTTAGTCATATTATCTGAACCAAACATAGTTACGTCAGATAAGGGTATCATTGATATGTTTGATAATTTTTTTAATAATAATTGTTGCTTATCAATCAATAAACATTGATTTGGAGTCCTGATACATATGGCTTTAGTCTCGTGGGCGTAAGCCCAAGTGGTAATTCCCCAGTTTAATGTGCATGCATCAAACGACAAAATGTTCATTGGTCTATTAATCCACACTAATGCGACATTTATTTTGAATGTAATATGATTTAACACATATTCTAACATGACTATATACAATTAACTAAATTAACATTGTAAAACTACTCATTTTCAATCCAAAAAAGTACCGGACTAGATCACTGTATGGCTATACGAAGTTATTTATTTATTCAAATATTTATCAAATCAAGTAGCAACTGAAATAAGAAATATATTTTACATTTGCTCAGAATCGGGACGTCTAATGGACGTTTAAAGCCAAAATGTGTTCTGTATAAAAAAACGGTGTAATAGAATTACTTTGTACCGAGGTTTAAACTAACATTATTTACTCCGTACAAAGTATGCATTTAAACGTGTGGACACCCACAACAGACATTGTATAATCAAAGGGCAACGACTTCCTGAAACATCATCCGACTGTTATGATCTAGGAATATGCGGACGCTGCACATTTTGAGCTAATTTTGGCAAATATCCGGAAATATATGAGCAGAAATGAAAAGCATATTAAAAAATTGCATGTACACTTAATTTAGCATAAAAATAAAAATAAAAAGCACAACTATCACACTTGAACGACCTGACAATATGCGCATGTTCTCTCGGTAGGTCTTCTGCACATACATGTGTCCATAGAACACGGATGACCCCATCATTCCGCTTTTGTCTCAAAACTCCACTTGTCAAAAATAAATGCGCCAATGTAGTTAACTGCACAAATTTACATGGTGATGAGTATAAATAGAAAGATTATTCACACTAGCAGTTATACGATTAGAGTTATGCGCGACACAAGTTCAAAATGCTATTTTTTGCAAAAGGCAAAAAAGGGCCATAACTATGTCACAAAACGAATCCACCAAGAGTCACAGAAGCGCAAATAACATGCTGATTAATATGTTTGTAAAATTTCTTCACTTTGGCGACAATACGTTTCTAGTAACGCGCGACACAAGTTAAACAATATCATTTTTTACTAAATATAGGTCATAACTATGGTTATGTAAAAAATGAACCCAAATACACAGGTGCGCACGTTTACATGCTTGTTAATATGCTTGTATAGGTTAATAACTTAAGCAGCTATACGTTTCGAGTTACGCTAGACATCAGTTCAAAAATGGCTTTGTTTTTTTCTTTGCCAAAAAGGGACATACCTCTAATAATGTCGAAAGAAAACTGAGCCAAAAGTGCAAGTACACATGCTGGTCAATATGTTTTTAGTTTCTTCACTCTAGCAGCAATAATTTTCGAGCTACGCGAGACACAAGTTCAAAAATGTATTTACTTGTTTTGCTAAAAAAGGCCATAACTACGTTTATGTCGAAACAAACTGATCCAAAATATGCAGGTGCGCAAGTTAATATGATTTTTAATATGTTTGTATAATTTCATCATGATAGCAGCAATACGCTTCTAGTAACGCTCGACTCAAAAATCCGACTGACGAAAGGACGGGCAAGGGCAAATCTATATGCTCCCACATACTAATTCGATTGTTTTAGTTGGTAATTTCATGAAATCTTTGCGTAGAAACGACACTTATCTATTAAAAAATATTTAAATTAAAAACGACATAACCCCTTAAAATATTGTCACTGGGCGCTGCAGATAACAAAGTTCTCAATTAAATTGTCATGTTTATAATGAAATATATATATAGCTCTAATAAACTTCACCAGTCCCGAACGACCTGATGTTATGCACATGTCATCCATAAATTTATCTTGCCTACATATAAAGTTTCATCGAGTTTCAGTTCAGGTTTCTGAACTCGTGCACGGAAACGTGGAGTATGATGGATAAAATTGTCGGGTAAAAATTCGTGTCACAACCATACAACGTGAATTGCATAGGGCGGACGGAAAGCGGCAATTGTATTCCCCGTTCGATTAGCATCAAACTTGATTACTTTAATATGCAGCCATCAATCAGATACTTAAATGTATACATGTACTTAAAATAAACGACTCTGACACTTAAATTTCGCAGTAAACAGCATGCGACGGCATCCATAGGGTGACATGCGAGTCCATTTGTTTTAGGTGTCCGACGAGTCCATCGTACCACAAATTTCCATGTGCTGTGCAAACGATTGAACAGAAATGGTTATTCCTGTATAATGTTACACCAGCAAGTATGTAATTCTTTTCATTCACATGAATTAATTGCTGTTCAAGAATTGCATCGAGACACACTTTTCCGTGATCGAAGTGCTCACGAACCCTGATGACCAAGATTGGTGAATACAGGGTCACTGTCCGCTTGTTTGTCCTCGTGCCAGTGCATGCTCGCTCATCTCTAGATCTAAAGAAGAAAAGAACATGATCAACTAGAACTTGTCACTGTAGTGACGAATAGACCCGACGCTGCATGTAGTAATATGTAGAAAGCTGTAACAATGAAACATTGGACCCTGGGGCTTGGCCAGTTTGAACCCTAGGGGCATGATTTAAACAAATTTTGTAGAGAACTATAATATAATGTTACATACCTAAATTTAAATATTTGGGCCATGTGGTTTCAGACGAAAAGATTGTTTCATTTCTTTTGCTATATAAGTGTATATAAACTACTTGACCCCCTGGGTGTTGCCAATTTCGACCCCAGGGTCATAATTTAATGAAATTTCGCAAAATAACACTACACGATTTTACATAACAATCTGGACCTTTCAGAGATGAAATGTTTTGCTAATAAAGTATATTATAGGAACAATAATTATGTCACAGAAAATCTTAGTTGAATATGGGGCATAACTTTTGTATTTTTTAACGCAGGATGATAAAAATCACACATGTACATCTTCATATCATAAGGAACAATGCATAAAGTTTGAATGTTTAACATTGAAAAGTGTAAGAGAACTTCTCCGGACAAATTTGCGTCCACGGACAGACAGTCAGACAGACAGACAGACAGACAGAGACAGACGGACGGACGGACTGACAGACAGACGGACACACGTCCATCGTGATTCCAGTATGCTCCCCTTTACTTCGTATTGGGGGTATAATAACTAGAAGTATAAGATTATTAAGATTAAGAAGCATGAATAGGCCGCGTTCCATATGTTATGTTAATGTCTGAAAACAGGTCGTCTGCGACCATGTATAATTTGAACACTTTTTGAGCTGCACCGATCAAGATGACGAACGAACTGACCTCATTATGCCTTTTTATCTTTGAAATGTACGGAAGCATATCCTATTGTTTAAAAGTGTGGAAATAATATTAATGAAAAAAAAATCCAATACAGTTTTCTCGTTACACAAAATAATTTTTTTTTTTATTGACATTGTGTGTTTTGAAACAACATGATAACTAAAATGGCTTATATTTCAATACTTTGCTATTAGAATTATACTAGAAATAATTATCTTCATGATGACAAGATTGGAACACATGTTTGTTGGTTTTCTTATGCATTACAAAATGAATACTTTTTACGGATTTTTGCACGTAAAAAAAGATTATGGAATAATTTCATTTGAGCTATGCTGGGTCTTATTTTCCACAAATCACCATTTTTTGTAGAATCTCATTATTTGCACCTGTGAAAAATATATTGTCATTCTTCACACGTCCCAGTCTCATTCTTCACATTTTGTGTGAATTGTGTGTCCGATTATTTTGTATATGCAACGAATACATAGAGGATATTTGTTGCTTTTGGTGATCAACTTTATTTCACGAGTGGTTAAAGAAAATTAAAAAAAATGATTTTCATGAGCGGTGTAGCCACGAGTGTTAAAATAATTTTTCTTTATTAAACCAGTCATAAAATAAATATTCGATCATTCATCGAAAACAACAAAGTTCATTTTGATTTTTTGTTTTAGACGTATGCAGATTACGCGAAGGGAGCTTAAGCGTCACACGTGTGTGTTTTTGTGTGTAAATGTCCGCCCATTCGCTTTTAATGCACCACCCCTTGAAGGTCAGATCGCCTGTCCATCCCGACCCGCATCTCGATCGACTCGAAAGGTATTGACTATTGATGATGATAATTATTTTGATGATGGAGGTTTTGATAAAGAAGCTGCTTCTTATGCTGATTATTATGATGATGCTTGTATCTATTGTTACACTTTATTGCATATGTTACTATAAATAGTAACATTTTTACGTCGAAAAGCGGACATTATGCGGTTGATTTCGACCTCATAATATCGGGTGTGCCAATGATGGATAATCGGCACACTCGAAGGGTGTGCCAAAAATCCATAATGCTGGAACAGGCACTTGCAAATAACAACCTGACGTCATTTCACGAAAACGGCGCGCTTTGGTACGCAACCAAACGTAATTTTCTTGTTAGTAGAATTCTATGAACACTTACGTTTTTAACGTTTGTATAATTATAATTTTGTTCTGGAAATCAGTTAAAAAGCATAAACGTGCCATTTCTTTCTTTAACGGAAATAAAAAATGTAGGTAAACAGTTCCATGTCAGGAATTAATTAGATCTATCTTAGAACCCGTGATCAACGTTGCATTTCAATACAATGATATAAATACATCTTCATCTTCTTTGAAAACTAAATAAGAACAGAATCTTTTTAATTCAACATATGCAATAAAAAGGTCAAAACACGGCGCCGGTGTTCCATCTGTCCATAATGGCACACCTGACAAGTAATGTCCCTCGGGCTAAAGCCCTCGGGAAATTACTGATCAGGTGTGCCATTATGGACAGCTGTCACACCGGCGCCGTGTATTAACGCTATAATATTCTTGTCATCAACTAATTAGATCTTTGTCACAAACGTGACTAATCGGCCCGCAGCGCTTTGTCAGTTATGTTCAAAGGCAAATAGCTCCGGTATGTGTGGGTCACTGAGGATGAAAAAAGTGTCTTGCACATCTTTATGTTTTTCAAATGATATTGGCTATGAATTTTATTATATTTTCAAATGTCCTTACTTTGTAAACCAGAGGCTACCGCATGTTAAGCATCATGCAAGTAATATAATTAATGATAAAATAATAATGAATGAAACAGATGAATTTAAAATACTAAATTTATCTGAGTTAATAAAGATAAGTTTAGATTATTTTAAAAACACACCAAGCTAATACGAATAAATTAATAAAATACTATATTCAAAGATACTGTTTCATAATAATTATATCTGCATATTAAAAGGAACCTTATTTAATTAATGCATAGTTGATACTGCACCATTACTGATTGACCTTTTGAGTTGCATGCATGCTTAGTTTTTCCTCCAGATACTGGTACTTGTAAATGAACTAAGAGTTATATTTATTACTTTAAGTTCATCGTTTACAGCTTTACTTATGTTTTAACATGTTACTTTATGTTTATACCTCTTGTTCACAATTGTATACATGTGCTGAGCGTATTAATATACTAAAACTACACCTTAAGGTGATGACATATTTGAAGTTCCAATTGAATCGCTTGAGAAATATGGAAGAAATTTGCTCGACAAACGTAGGGCGTGTTATGATACTGCAACAATAATTTCAACGTTCAAGGGCACATAACTCATGAACATTCGGAACACAGCATGACAAAAGTTTCTCGCAACATCCACACTTCATGGTGATGACATGTTTTAAGTTTTAATGTAATCGCTAAAGAAATGTGTAAGTAGTTGCCTCCACATACTTATAGTAGTCTATGCGGAAAAAAACCGACCGACCGACGGACAGACAGACCGACCAAACGACAGAGTGACTACTTTATACCCCATCCCTTCGGGGGGTATGAAAACAAAAATAAGTGAAAATTTTCGATTTTGCCCAATCATATTCCTCACACCTTTAAATGTGAAGAATAAGGTCTTATTCTTCACAAGTTGTATGAAAAGTACGATTAATGAATAATAAAATTAATAGGTCTGAGCTAATCTTATCTACTTACGCAGTAGTTGCACGTGTTGCGCAGCATTGCGTTTTGTTCTTCAACCATTGATCCACAATGCACTGAACTGTGGACACTGGTTCTTCTAAGCTGAAAATACATGAAAACAAAGCTAAAAGAATAACGTCAAAGTATAGAGCATAATATTGTATTATAGTGCCTGCTACGTGCAGGTCATAAGGAATTTGTTTACATTTACTGGTTACATTAATACATGATAATTATCTAATGCAGTGCAGTCAGAAATACAGGGGTAGTTTAGTATCGTATTACTTATACAGCCGTAATTTACGTTGTAGTTTGTTTGGGTGGAAATAGCTTTTATAATAACTCTTAACAGAACACAGTTCTTTTTTTTTTATCTTGTCCAATCTTAACTTGTACAATCAACTACCGTTTCAAGTAGGTAAACGTGTTTGTTTGTTTTTTTAATCTGAATTGATGTTGTTTTGTTATCGATGTATACAAATGGACAGACTATGTAGGCATATTTTATTTCAAATGCTCTTATTAGTCTTCTAATGATTTCTTCTCCGTCTGCCATGACTGTTTGTCTGTCTGTCTGTCTGTCTGTCCGTCTGTCCGTGTGTTCGTCCGCAAAAACTGAAATAACTCGAAATGTACATAAAATTATCACGATACTCGGTATACATATTAAAAGTGATGACAGTATTATGCATTACCATTTATATCTGCATGAGTCAAATGTAAGGTCAGGTGACTTGTTACTAAAATATATAATATACTAAATAATGCAATAACTTGAAAGGTTAATACGATATTGTCATAAAACTTGGTATAAACATGACTTGCATGGTTTGCACAACAATATTTCACAAGAGATCAAACATCTGATGGTTGTTAAAAATCGAATCGTAATACTGCTGTGAGAAATGGACATTGGATTTTATTATAAAACATAATTTATTAACGGATAAAATGGCAATAAAAGGTAATGCCCATTCTTTAATTGATATGGGTTTTTACCGACGCCTGTATTGCTTTCAATGCTGTCATTACTGTCAGTACACAACGGAAATGTAAACGTACCTCACAGTTATACCCTGTACTTCACCACTCTCTCTGTATGGCTGTGGACACGAAAGTTCTTTGCATTTTGATACAACATATGACCTCCATTCAGGATCAAAGAACGAGAAGAAGAAATCTGTTTGATCGCCATGAGTGTCCCTAACATGATCGATGGGTTTCGCTTTGTTGGTGAAATTTAGCCAAACAAGTTTGGCGGCTGCGAAGCACTGTTCCCTCATTAATGATAAAACAGATAGAATCGTTGTAAACAGCTCACTTCTGTAAATTGTAATCTTTTCTTTCACCGCCGGGTTTTCGTTTACTTTCAGGTGTAGTATTGTCAAGCCATTGTCTATTGTGCAGGTATTTGATAAATACTGGCCCTCAACATTACCTCCCCAAGAAGGTACGGTCGGTAAAACTTTCTGTTTACTTTTCTTTGTATTGGCCGGCTGGAAACGCCTTTTTTTAGGTGTCCGATCCCATATTTCTTCAATTAAACTGATATCAAAATCAGTATTAGCCTTTCGTTTTCGTTTCGATTTTGTTTTGGGAGCTCTTGCACCAGGGTATTCAAGCTCTAGAATCTTTCCGTATACCAGTTTTCTGAGTTTTATTACAAATTTTGCCGGTCTGTTGTTTTTTGTTTTTAAGCAGTCACGCTTGACTACTTTGAACCAAGATTCAACATATGAATTGGTGTTCCTGGAAGTGTCGTTCAACAAGATCCCTGACCATAATGGATACAGGTACATGAACCTGTCAAGGAGGCACTTAACTGCATTTTTCATGAAAAAGTTGTTTGGGGGCAAATGTGCATTGTGGATATTGTCTGTGTCTATACTGTCGGCGATCGCTCGAAACATTTCATGAAATGGCGATGCTTCCCGTATGGTTTTGGAATTATCGTTATAGAACAGATCGTCCATATCATCTTCACGTGTAACAGTTTCATCTATAGCAGCATCAATTTCGTTCACGTTCTTCAGTCTTCTATCAATGTTTTGAATTGATACTTCAACTTCTTGCGTCATTTCTTTTGTAAGGAATATCTGACAGATGTCCTTGAACAATTCTTTTGCATCTTCAATTGATGACGCGTTTTGAAGGAGGCCAAATACTTTATACACGAAAAAGCGTTGTTTCTTTGGCATTGATGGTTCATACTTTTTTAGTGGTCTTGTAAAATCTTTGAATATATGAGCAGAACACAAATGCAGCACCGTGAATTCTGATGGTTTGGTGTTCTTAGAAACAATCTTTTCACATGCTTGCAAGTAATTTTTCAGTTGCATACTGTTCAAGGTTTGAAGTACCCCGTGTACAAGCGGGTAACTAAAGTCCGTTTCTACTTGTTTAACTTCCAAATTTTTGCCACCCAATTTTGCTTCTCTTTGCACCGTTTTAAGAAAGTACTCAATTCTGGGAACACTATGTTGCGTGCTTATCATGTCTGCTATTGACACTGGTGGTGATGAAGGATTTGGTCGCATGACTATTGAATAAAGGTAGGGCCTTATTTGACCGGGAATAGGCATTATAACAGCTCCAGTGGCGTCCAGATGTAAAGTTGTTGAATGTCCATTTTGCCTTAAGACATCAATTTGCTTGCTGGAATAAAGAATGACGTAAAAAGGTACCAATCCTATTTCTCTTATGTACGGGTCATTTTCATTATCATATGCTTCTTTCAGCAATTGCAATTCTGCTAATATATTGTCGTGCAAATTTTCCTTTTTTATCTGCTCTGATACAATTTTCCGAAGCACATTCGGGTTGGGGACAGAGGTATAGTTGCCCTTGTCTAATTGCTCAGTATTGCTGCTTACTAAATTGTCATAAAATTTATTCAAAGATCCTGTTTTTTTTATTTCGTCATCTATTTCTACACGTTTCATCCCCGTTATGTGTCGTCTATTGACTTCAGTCTTGTTGTGAATAATTGTACCTGTAACTTTGCATGAAACTGCTATATCATTGGTGTCATCTGTGGGTTCATTTTCAATTGAAAACTGATATTTGGCTGTACAAAGTGTTTCTGTACACACTGCTGTTGCCGTTATGAATGGTGCTGACGTTTTCCTACTACCTTTCTTTTTTACATTATGTGTTTTAAATGATAGAACACAGCCTTTTTCAATTTCATTGACCTTCGAAAATAGGTCTGTCCATGGTCCCTTAAGTCTTCTTGCTGTTTTGTCGCGACCACCATATACTTTTGTTTCAGGTTTAATTGTTAACCATTCATTACTGGAAATGTTCAGCTGCACTCGGTCATGGTCACAGTTTTCGAGTGTTTTCTGTACCTGTGTTTGTGCGCCTTCTGGTACCATTTTCGTCTCTATTTCATTATCATGGACGATTGTTTCATTTTTATCCATTCCTTTTTCTGCATTTTCATTACTCAAACCGTTAGTGCTGTTAAGTTGGCTCTTTTGGTTATGCTTTCTTTTATGTTTATGTTTATGTTTCTTTTTCGTTGCTACTTTATCGCTTGTATTTTCACTCAAAGTATCTGCCAAACCGTGTATTTGCTCTTCATTTCCTGTCACATGAACATTTGCCTGAGAGTACGTTTGTTCTATGTGTACCGTTTCGTTTCTATTGATCTATTGTCAGTACATGTCCGGCATTTTCTCTAAACGATCGCTGTCGTAACTGTTCCCTTGACTTTCTAGAATGGGTGATTTACCGTGTTTTTTTTTTTTTCTTTTTCTTTTTCTTTTTCTTTCGTCTTCCTCTGTTTGATATTTCATTCCCGTCATTGGAATCGTGTTCCGCTGGTGCTAAATGTTTTGTTTGTATATTCGTTTTCCTTTTGTTTCTTTTTCCGATGTAAGATTCATTCATAGTTTATTCTACTTGATTAATGTGATTAATGTTTATCTCATTTACGTATCTTTGTTCAGTATAACATGGGTCTTGTTTGTTTGTTTTCGTTAGTTTCTCTTCATTATCTTCTAGATATCGATATTCACTCACACACTGGTATTTCTTTTTTTTGTTGCGCCTTTTCTTTTTCCGTTTTGATTTTAATTCATGTTTGATTTCCCCGGCTGAAGTGTCACTAAGACTGCTTTCGACATTGTTCATTTCCATTTCACTATGCATAGTAAATACATTGGCATTCGTATCCGCTAGTTTCTTGTTTATTTGATCTTCGGTTTCGTTATTTATGATATCCGTTTTCTCATATTCTCGAACATATAAGCCTTGTGAAGTGAATGGTACAGCTTGCACTGGATTTACATTTTTAACTGTCGGTGCTGCGTATTCATTAACCAAAGCATTGCTTTGCTCAGAAAAAGCATCAGTTATTTTACAGGATAATTCCGTTGATTGGTCTTCATCTATATTCGATAAGTGACCCCGATCAGTTCTATATGTCTGTTCATTTGTTTGATCAATTTGCATTGTTTTGTCTTTTTCTTCATTTTCAGACAATTTACAATATTTCGTGGGCTTCTCGTCACTTGTCTTTCCTCTGCATCGACCTGAATTTTGTCCAGTCGTGCCTTTAGTCTTAATATAGTACGCTCTAATAATGTCTCTTTATTTGCAATGTTTGCATTTCTTAAACTTTCATCTCGTAACTCTGCTGCCACAGAGTCATTATTGGTTTGCGTTAGTGAGTTCTTCTTCAGTGTAGTTTTTCTTTTCAATTCTACCAAAGATTTCAGTAGTTGATATTCGCCAGTATTTTGCTTCTGACGGAAACGCGGCTTCTCTTTTTGTTTCTTCTGACGGAAACGCGGCTTCTGTTTTCGTTTCTTCATAACCTGTAAGAAAACTTGCATTGTACTTGCATATACACAGTGAAGATTATGACGCAAAAATCGTCAAACTGTATACAGCTTACGCGTTAGCTGTATACTGTGACTATAAAAGCTGTTTTCAGCATACACCGAATACAGCTCATTAGACGTTGGTATACGCAGAGACGCTGTATTTTGCTTATAATACGGTCAAACAGAGTTTCGTTGCAATGCAAGTCATTTTGACATTTGAGTCAATAGACAACTATCAACAGTAATTAATACCCCCACACACCGCTTTTATATAAATATATAATAAAGCTCTGGGACCTGTTGGCAGATTTGCAAAATGACAATTTTGAAAATGTTTGTCATAGATTGCAAAAACAAACAAACAAACAAACAAACAACGCAAGTAAACAAATATGTTAACTAGCGACATTGTATTCATGATTTAGAAATATCTTTTCTTTTTGGGATAATCATCATTCGAAATGGATATCATTATGACGCGATTGTAATTATTTTCATCTGTATTTTCACAATTACGTATATCACGAGCATAGCGGCAAAATACGCAATAAACTTATAAAGCCTGTATGACGTTATTGTAGCGCGTTAGAGTTTGCCATCAAAGGACCCAGGCTCGAATCCCAGTGAAAGAAAAAAAACAATTCAACTATTTGTATTCTATAATTCAAAATAATTGCAAATAGTGTAATTTTCGAAGCAAATAATGACATTGTTAAACTAGAAATGTGTTCATAGGACACAGATGACCAACGCTAAATGTCACCAACACAGATATGGTGTGCGAACGAAAATGAATGACCTGCATAAGAGATAGAATGTGTTAGAAATGTATTAATATTAGTACAAAAAAGTATTTACACATATTTTACAAATGACCTTGACACCTGGACCTTGAATAATTAATCAGACAAGTGTGCGACACACTACAGGACCGTTATCAATAGTGCTAATGTTCATAGCGGTACTTTATGAACATTCCATCATGCGTGTTACGAAATCAATAAATAATTAATTTTCAAAAGACAATCTATTATTTACTATTATGTCTTATTAGAGGTAGATTTTCCCTTTAACCACCAGACTTGCATAAAAAAAGACAACCATTATGTATCAAGTAGACACTAAAACGACTGTGCCATTAATTTCCCATGCACAAAATATTTAAGGCTTAACTAACAAAGATCACGTTCGACCTCAATTTTCTTGAGATAATTTATTCCGCGGGAAACTTGAACGCCAATAGAATTGGCCAATTTTTCTTAATTTAAGGAATGCAAACTAACAGCAGCGATTTAATGAAAAAAACTTTTTGTTTCTAGACACGAGTCCGTAGGACACTGATACCCTCAAAATTTATTTTTGTCTCAAACCTCCTCTTATGTAAAAAATATCCGGACCAAAATATGGACGTGCACAAGTACACTCAATGGTTACATTCATTCGAGTACGTTATGCTTCTTTATTGACCGCAGGAGATAAGGTTAGCAAAATTTCGTATTCGTTAATAAATAATTAGTCATCTAATTAGTTCCTTGTCCAATTGGGCAGGGAAATTCAACCAATCAAACGACGCGTTTTCAAAACAGTTACAATGCAGGCGGTGTTCGCTTCGTTATATTTACCGTCGTCAGTTCGATTTTTTCATATGTACCGTTATCCGATCAAATGATCGTGGCTTTACTATACCCCTCAACTGCCTATGATATTTATTTTATTATACCGAACAAATTAAGTGTTTTTCAAAGAACAAGCCATTCATAGTCAACAAACAGTTTATTTAGTCTGGTTAAGACTGGAAAATACCGGAAAATACACAAGCGCGTATAGATAACGATTTTCAATACGTTTGAATAAGCGTCTACTGATAGACAGTGTGAGCAGTATTTTCGGAAAACCAGTGTTACTATTTTTAGCTCCACGCGCGGGGTATATTAAAAATTATAACCCGATCGGGATATACTACGTTCCAACGTCATGGCATATCAAAATTATGCAGGGATGGGTATATGGAAAATTAACATGGGAAAGTCACGTGAGGTATAATAAAATGCAGTGATACCGCTGGGTTCCGTCGATGATGCTGGTTAATACGTTTGTAAAACTATTCACTCTAGCAGCAATACTTTTTGAGTAACGCGCTACACAAGATAAAAATGTTTTTTTTTGCTAAAAAGAGCTTTAAATATGGAGCTGTATAGTACTGGTATCAACCCAACTTCGATGTTCAACACCAAAGTGTGTTCGCTTCTTGGTCAACCCCAAAGTGCGTTGCAGTGGTGCTTATAAATGGTGAAATGGAACGCTTTTTGGTAGTGCCAAGTACATCCTCATTTCGACAGATCCATCATCATCATCATCATCATCATCATAATCATCATTATCATCAAATTCATCATCAACATCATCATCATAATCATCATCATCGCATCATCATCATCATCACCATCATCATCATCATCATCATCATCATCATCATGATCAACATCAACATCATCATTGCAGTTATTATATTATACTTTTTTAATGTATGATGAATACTTTCAGTTCGCCTTGTCTATGCGGCAAAATATGCACACTTGGACCGCATAAACGACCTATCTATGCGTTGCGTGTCGCCGCATAGACGAAACCGCCCTGTCTATGCGTTCACAATCACATATAGACGAAACTGGCAACATCTATGCGGAGACACGCATATGCGGCGTCACAGAGCGGAGTAACCTAACAATATATGCTTGTCAACACTATACTGCAAACAATGTTCAGGTCATTAATTACTGTTAGTTAGAGATCTCGCGCGGAAACGAAGTATGGGAAGGGCAGAAGGACGAACGAACATCGAGTAGAAAGAAAAAGATTTTCGGGGAAATACGTTTCACACCTCCGCAATTCCATAAAAAATAAAATTTAGACGGACGGACATAGCAGCGACTATAATTTTGCCGTCCCTTTGGTTCTCTTAGAAAATGGTTTTCTTAGACTGTCTTGTCTTAATGTATGTATATACATATAAAAAAAAACAGACAGCATTGTAATTTTTCTGTGCTTACCGCCTTTGAACGCTCATATTAACTTTATACCGCTTTAAAATATTGGAAAGCATGAAATAAAACAGGAATAATTATCTCAGTGTATCATAACAATACTTTTTACCCTCCGAAATTTTACATTTTGAGGTCTATCGATTGTTCAATTGAAAAATGTCACTGTTTAAACAAAACTATTGTATATGTGTCTGTCACATATAATACTATATATATATATTATATTGCTATACTTTGGCCTTCACACGTACGCTACTAGTGGAGTTCAAAAATAAAAAAAAACACGCTGCAACCAAGTACCTTAGTTTATACCGGAACATCCAATAGTGATGACGAAGGTTCATTATGTTCACGCACCCTGCATTTCTGTAGAACCACGACGTCCGCCTAGTCTGTTCTGTTCGCATGTGGTGTCGCCGATATTTCTGGGACATCCTTGGAAAATCGATTTAGAAAACTGTTCAACCATAATACAGCACGTGCTCTCATAAGGTATATATGGCGCGTTTTGATGATGATAATGTTGATCGCAACCCCCAACATGGCCGTTTTAGGAGAAACCGGTAGATATCCTTTATCGGTTTTATGTAAGGAAAGGTCTTTGAAATATTACTTAAAATTGATGACTCATCAATCCTCTATTATGTGTAGTACGTTTACTACCCAACGAAATTTAAATACATATTGCTGGTTTAAAGCATGTATCTTACTTTGATAATCTTGGACATGGTGACGTATTTGATAATCTGAAGGTAAATATCACTTATCTTGCTATTCTTAAATAACGTATTCGTGACCAGTTCCATCAAACATGGTTAGAGACTATCTCTAATATGCCTAAATTATTTTATTATTGCAAATTTAAAAATGAATTTAAATACGAAAATTATTTAGACTATGTATCACATGATAAATATAGAATATCACTTACAAGATTACGTTTGAGCTCACATAATTTAAATATTGAAACTGGCAGGTATTCAAATATCGAAAGAAATAATACAACTTGTAAATTATGTTCAACAAACACTGTTGAATCTGAATACCATTTTTTATTATGTTGTAATGTGTTTACCAATATAAGAAAAAAACACCTTGGCAATACTTCATGGCCTTCTATAAATATGTTTATTAATATAATGTCATCTAAGTCGAAAAGAAAAATCAGACATATTGCTAAATATTGTTATAATGCCATGCTTTTACGTAATGAATTACTTTCTCGTTGATGTACGAACTCTATTGGATTTGTTTATGTATTGTGTGTATTGTAGTGCATAGTATTTATTATATATGTACTAATGTGTCTTGGCCATAATGTTGATATAGTTTGTAAATGGCCCAAGGCAATGCTTTTGCCGTTTTTGCCAATAAACGAAACGAAACGATTATAATGTTGATGATGGTTATGATGATTATGATGACAACAACGATACTGATAATAGTGCTGATAGTGGGGGTGATGATGTTGAAGATGTTTATGTTGCTGCTGATGATGATGATGATTAAGATGATGAGTGCTGCTGATGATGATGATTAATATGATGAGTAGGAGGCGGAGGATTAGGATAATAATGAGGAAGAAAAGGCAGAGGAGGATGAAGATAATGTACCAATGCAACCCACTTTTATGTTATGATCGCTATCACCAAACATCGAACGCACTACATGTATGATACCAAAGTCAGGTTAACACCAAAGTGCGGTGCAACAGAGAAATAGATGGACACATGACTTGATCAAATGATATATTAACTGTTAAGTATAATAACTAGACTCATGGTTCAAGCTAGAACATGTTCAACAATTGGTAAAATTGGCAATACTATTAAGGCAGGCCTGGCTGTCAGAAAACAGTGCGTTTCTGTACTATTTGTATTTGTTTCATAAATAGGAAACCGCTAGATTCTTAACCAGTTTCATTCTAAAATAAAATTAAAAATAATAACATTTATTCATTGCTTATTTTATAGAAAATTTTATTCTTTAGCAACAATATGTATTTATTTAAATAAAATTATAACAAAAAACGGTACACATCGCATGATCATAGTTCTAGTGCACTAACAGAATTGCTTAAAATACACTTAAAAGTAAATTTCAGAGGATGCTTATCATTTAAATAAATGATTATTAAGTGTTGTAATATTTCACTGTTTTACATGCCACAAATTGATACCTAGATAAAAAATACATACAAGCGATTTATTAAATAGACAATTATGGCAAAAATATATAATTCTTCCTATTTTTAAGAAACAACAACACTCACCACAGATAGCCATTCAGTAGAAAAAAAGTCGCGATGGTGAAAACTAGACGAATCTAGATAAAAGAAAACAATTTGACACTGGTAATAAATATTTCGGGTGCGGGTTATATATATAGTAATATTAACTGGCGCCAAAAGGGCGTTCCCAATTACGTGACCAACATTAGCCATTCAGAGCTACAGGAAAAGCAATTAAATTTGTCATTAACCAATAGCTTTTCAGTGCCTTATCAAAATCTCCGATCTACGTGCCATGTGAAACTAAAGACGGATTAACAATCTCTTTGATCTTGTGTAATCATACTATGCATTTTCAATTTTTATTATGATTCAAACAATATAGTTTCGTGTGGATTATAAGGAAAATTAAATGTTAAATACACATGTACAAATAAAATGCTGTGGTTGCCGGTCGTTGATGATGGTAAATAGCATCGACGGCAAACGGAGGGACTGCGGTCGCACATGCATACTGTTTTGATGGACAGCCAGACTGTATATTTAATCCTGGCTCGATACACGTTTCATATTGAAAAAGAAATGCCGAGCTGAGTACTTGATGCTGTCTGGATATTCGCTATGGTGTATTTGCCAACCATGTATACATATATGGCTACATATTTTTTACATCTTGAATAGTTTTGTGAACATTACACGCCAAGCTTGGTTTTTGTCACACACTAGATATTCGATTTATGTCGAAACCCTGTAACACCGAACTGGGTATTGGAAGGTAGCTGCATATTCGCAAACATATGTTTAAATAATAATGACCCTGGCTCGATATTCGCTAAAGTTCGAATACCCAATGCCCAGCTGGGTATTCGACCCTGGCTCGATATTCGCAATAGTTCGATTACCCAATACCCAGCTGGGTATTCGACCCTGGCTCGATATTCGCAATAGTTCGAATACCCAATACCCAGCTGGGTATTCGATTCTGGCTCGTTATTCGCTAAAGTTCGAATACCCAATACCCAGCTGGGTATTCGACCCTGGCTCGATATTCGCAATAGTTCGATTACCCAATACCCAGCTGGGTATTCGATTCTGGCTCGTTATTCGCTAAAGTTCGAATACCCAATACCCAGCTGGGTATTCGACCCTGGCGCGATATTCGCAATATTTTGATTACCCAATACCCAGCTGGGTATTCGACCCTGGCTCGATATTCGCAATAGTTCGAATACCCAATACCCAGCTGGGTATTCGATTCTGGCTCGTTATTCGCTAAAGTTCGAATACCCAATACCCAGCTGGGTATTCGACCCTGGCGCGATATTCGCAATATTTTGATTACCCAATACCCAGCTGGGTATTCGACCCTGGCTCGATATTCGCAATAGTTCGAATACCCAATACCCAGCTGGGTATTCGATTCTGGCTCGTTATTCGCTAAAGTTCGAATACCCAATACCCAGCTGGGTATTCGACCCTGGCTCGATATTCGCAATAGTTCGAATACCCAATACCCAGCTGGGTATTCGATTCTGGCTCGTTATTCGCTAAAGTTCGAATACCCAATACCCAGCTGGGTATTCGACCCTGGCTCGATATTCGCAATAGTTCGAATACCCAATACCCAGCTGGGTATTGGATTCTGGCTCGTTATTTGCTAAAGTTCGAATACCCAATACCCAGCTGGGTATTCGACCCTGGCTCGATATTCGCAATAGTTCGAATACCCAATACCCAGCTGGGTATTCGATTCTGGCTCGTTATTCGCTAAAGTTCGAATACCCAATACCCAGCTGGGTATTCGACCCTGGCTCGATATTCGCAATAGTTCGATTACCCAATACCCAGCTGGGTATTCGATTCTGGCTCGTTATTCGCTAAAGTTCGAATACCCAATAACCAGCTGGGTATTCGACCCTGGCTCGATATTCGCAATAGTTCGAATACCCAATACCCAGTTGGGTATTCGATTCTGGCTCGTTATTCGCTACACTTCGAATACCCAATACCCAGCTGGGTATTCGACCCTGGCTCGATATTCGCAAAAATTCGAATACCCAATGCCCAGCTGGGTATTCGGCCCTGGCTCGATATTCGCAATATTTCGAATACCCAATACCCAGCTGGGTATTCGACCCTGGCTCGATATTCGCAATAGTTCGAATACCCAATACCCAGCTGGGTATTCGATTCTGGCTCGATATTCGCAATAGTTCGAATACCCAATACCCAGCTGGGTATTCGATTCTGGCTCGATATTCGCAATAGTTCGAATACCCAATACCCAGCTGGGTATTCGATTCTGGCTCGTTATTCGCTAAAGTTCGAATACCCAATACCCAGCTGGGTATTCGACCCTGGCTCGATATTCGCAATAGTTCGAATACCCAATACCCAGCTGGGTATTCAATTCTGGCTCGTTATTCGCTAAAGTTCGAATACCCAATACCCAGCTGGGTATTCGACCCTGGCTCGATATTCGCAATAATTCGAATACCCAATACCCAGCTGGGTATTCGATTCTGGCTCGTTATTCGCTACACTTCGAATACCCAATACCCAGCTGGGTATTCGACCCTGGCTCGATATTCGCAAAAATTCGAATACCCAATGCCCAGCTGGGTATTCGGCCCTGGCTCGATATTCGCAATAGTTCGAATACCCAATACCCAGCTGGGTATTCGACCCTGGCTCGATATTCGCAATAGTTCGAATATCCAATATCCAGCTGGGTATTCGATTCTGGCTCGATATTCGCAATAGTTCGAATACCCAATACCCAGCTGGGTATTCGACCCTGGCTCGATATTCGCAATATTTCGAATACCCAATACCCAGCTGGGTATTCGATTCTGGCTCGTTATTCGCTAAAGTTCGAATACCCAATACCCAGCTGGGTATTCGACCCTGGCTCGATATTCGCAATAGTTCGAATACCCAATACCCAGCTGGGTATTCGACCCTGGCTCGATATTCGCAATAGTTCGATTACCCAATACCCAGCCGGGTATTCGATTCTGGCTCGTTATTCGCTAAAGTTCGAATACCCAATACCCAGCTGGGTATTCGACCCTGGCTCGATATTGAATTCCCAATACCCAATACCCATTACCTAGCCAACTTCATGGACCTACATTTTTTTTAGATGAAAATGTGTTAATGCAGCACATATTGGCTCTGTCTATTATGTTTATATTTATTTCATTTATAAAATGTAGTAATTGTTAATTTAGTTAATACAACTCTTTTGTTCATATTCTATTTTGAATATACTTTTTGAATAAATATTGTTTATAAAGAATATACAATCATGAAAGTAAGTTTAATTGTAAATGTTTCCTATTCGAAAGTTATGGAACTAATGTTATATATTGCTTGTATTTTGTATCTAAGAACTTTTTAAAGTTTTATGGGAGTATCTTTCTTAGGTTCTCAATAATTATTTTAAAATATTAAAAAACGGTATTTCTGAAAAAAAAATCCGGCTTAATTTTTTATGGGGGTAGTGTTAAAAACTGTTTTAATTTTTCAAATTTGCACGGTAAAGTTCATTTGTTTTGCCTTCATTGTGTGGCTTGTAGTCCAAGAATAAAATATATTATGGTTTAGATTCAGAACATGCATAAATTAAGCAAGTTTATCACGTTTTTTTCATGGCTTTCAAAAAATAGAACAGGAAAATTCTCATCGATCATAAATATAATTAGCAATATGAGTACATATTACTTCCATATAAATTCATTCAAGAATAATTGTTGATTATTTTCATAATATGTGTTCAATATACCATTAATAAATGTATATTTATATGAAGTTTATGAAATATTAATAAAGTATTTCACATGTAAAGATGCCTATAGCTTTTCAGTTTTTGATGTGTTTAGCAATAGAGGGGGTATGGTAATTAAAAAACTATATCTGACAAACCAAACGGTAAAATCTCCTAAAATTTTGCATTAGAGTCCAGATATGAATGCCCTTCAAGAAAATAATATGATTTTTGGTGTTCTAGACATTGAGTATTATGGGTTGAATACCTTAAAACCCCAAAGTGGTATCGAACTCCCGACTTTGGAGCCATACAAGGAAATGGAAGTAGACATAGAGAATACATGGTTGGTGCCGGAATGGAGAAAGTTTATCCGGTGAGGCTTAGAAAATGAAAATAGGGCGAACTTTAGCGAGCCCTATTTTTGTTTTCGGGCCGAACCTGATAAACTTTCTCCTTCCCGGCATCTACCGTGTATTCTATTGATCCGGATTTTTTATTCAATTAAATTTAAAAACACCAAACACTAATTAAAGGTTTAAATTAAAAAACATTCTAGACGGGCCTCAAACCTAATAACTCGCTTGAATGTATGCGTACTACTGGCAAAAAAATAGTTCTCTATTTCTTAATCACTTTTATCAAAAAGCGAAAGTAAAATATTAATGAATCTTATTTGCTGACGTCAGAACGTCACGAAAAGGGAGTAGTAAATTTGCTTTTGTTTTAAACCAGATTATATTGGTTTTTAAAGAGTTACATTACGTCACACCAACTACGTCATTCATTTTGAGTTGTACGTTTACACAATTTAATCAGACCAGAACGCGAGTGTTTTGCAGTTTAAAATACATGAAATCGGAATAAATATTTAGTGTTTCTGTGTTTTGGATGGATTATATTATGCAATAGCATTCAGATAAAAAGTGTATGCAATATTTGCCTCGAATGGTAACGGTGAGATTGATCCCATTTCAATTTTCTACGATTTACTCGGATAGTTGTGGGTGGAGGACAGTGTAACTGAAAGTGAAATAAATTATAACATGTTTCGTTCTACATTAAAATTACGTATGTAGCCTTTGCTATATCACAGTCACGTGATCTGCTGCCGGATATCAACAAGTTTATACGGTCACCGCTTTATTAGGTCAAAGTTCGGGTTAGTAGCAGTAGACAGCGCTTTAACCAAAAACTGCGCTATTCTTCTTGGTAAGGAATTGTGTGTCAACTGTGGTTATACAAAATACTCACAATTCTGACCTCAAATTTAAACATGGAAAGGGCCAAACAAACACACCCTTATTATAAATTGATTTTTTCCCGATTTTTTTTACCGTAATTATATGCCAGTAGATCTATTAATATCGTAATTTTATATTTGTTTTAAGTAATTGCCCACTTGATACCCTTTTCGATGATATAGTCCCTTTAAGTTACTGGAAAAAAAACATATACTTTTATAAAAGGAGCGTCTGTCATATACAGTAAGGTAACTCAAAATATGCCATTGCAGTGTTAATAAGAAACACTGAAGTTATTTAATTAAATAGTTTATTGTAGATCTATCTAAACATTACTTTGATATCCTGAAAACAACTAATAATAATTATAATCAAAATACAAACAACAGTTAAAAAAAGAGACCACACACGTATATTATTCTTAAGTTCTTGTGATTTAAGACGTTAAAGGTTAATGAATGTTTAAAAATTGAACATTTAAACCATGAAATTTAATTCCCAATTGCCCAATAAATTCATTAAAATTAATTAATGTACACAATTTAGAAATGTAACTTTGAAATATTTTTCTTGTACTTGATTGCTTAGGATTTGAAATCCCTATTCACGCTTGTTTTCACAGTAACATGTAGACATACAATCACAATATTACTTATCTCAAATCAACCAAATTTGATGTACGTATATGGATTGGATTGCATTGCATTTTCTTGTTGGAAAAGATCCCTTTCGGTACCACTGAGGGTATGATGACATTATGCATTTATCACAATGATTGGAATTTTTTAATTTGTCAATCTGTGAACATGTTCCTTTAACGCTGTTTATATAGATCTGGTTTATGCAAGTACCAACATTTTTTTTTACAAAGCAGTCAGCAGTTTTAAACGACATCATGCGGCAATGTTCACATATATCACTGCATGGTAGTTGACTTTGTCTTATTTATGCACTAATTGTAATTTATTTAACATATATTTAAATAATTCCAGCATGTCAGGCATGCTAATGTTAACGGTATGTTTATATTCCTTCAGTATATATTTTCAAACAGCAAGATTACAGGCTCTATATCATTCTCACGTACGTGTTACGTATGTTTTAAAGGAACCTATTTATAGATTGGCAAATTGACAATTTTCAAATGTTTTTTCACCGATTTCAAAATGAAAATTTCACTATATATAAAGAAGCGAATAACATTCATGATACAGAAATACACTCACAAAAAGGTGCAGCCTATGGACAAACATCGATTGAAATGTTACAGATTTTAAAGTTGGTTAACCGGTTTACTGGTTTATTTGGCAAATCGGCAGGAGCAACGCCTTTGGCCATTTACAAAACACATAATGAAAGATGGCCATTAGCAACATTACAAGTTCAAAACACATAAATTCCAATTATACAAAGCAGGCTTTATAAAAATATTGTACAAAAACATATCTATTTACCAAGTGGATTGATTAACTTATTTCATAAGTAGGTTAAGAAGCAACACTATCTAGGGTCTGGGAACGTCGTAACATCGCAAAGTACGCCAATTTTGAAAGTCGTCTGTCTTAACAAACCAATTTTTTCAGAGATTAACACATTTATTTATAGTAATAAAAGCATTTGAAATATTATATTTTTGCCTTAAGTCATGATATAGGGGACAGCAGAGTACAAAGTGGAACTCGGACTCAACAACATTGTAATTGCATAGCTTACATAGTCTATTAATTCTATTATTGTATCTTCCTGTTTCAATCTCAACAGAATGTGAACATAATCGTAACCTAGTCAATGCAATTCTATACTTATCATGGTCAATAGCATCTAAATATGTTTCATACCTGAAAACAGTTTTAAATGTTTTATAATACTCTAATTTGTTTTGAGAATTCACAGTTTCCGACCATATCTGTACATATTGGTCACGCAACCTTTGCTTTTACATGGGTATATAGCAACAGTTAATATCAAACATATACCGTAAGTAGCCATATCCAAGCTTATCTAATCCATTATTAACCGCCTTTCCCCAGCTATTTTTGAAATTCAATGAATTAAAACTGTTATCTAAAATATGTTCTATAAATATTTGGCCTGGAAGTGATTCCGGATTTTTCATAATTTTACACCAATATTTTAAGGCTCTTTCCCTGCAAATGACCGAAAGTGGGAATCTACCTAATTCGCCAAGGATGGCAACTGTGGATGTTTGAGTACGCACGCCAAGAATATGCTTACAAAATTTGATATGGATTTTGTCTACCTCCTTGAAGTCATATATGCCCCAAATCTCACTACCATACACAATAATAGGTGAAACAGTCGAATCAAACAGTAACAATTTTGTTTTAATATCTAAAGATACTCTAGTAAACAGTGATATAGGGCCATTATATGCCTTCAGAGCCTGTTCATGTAGTGCTTTTACAGCATTAGCAAGACTTCCGGTATAATAAAATCAACAACCTCAAGATTAATATTGTTTATACTCCATGTAAAATTATTTCTAGATTTTTTGCGTTCAAATATACATATCTTTGTTTTAGCTACATTTATCTTGAGGCCCCATTTAGAAGAATATTGGTTTACACAATCTAGCTGGGCCTGCAAACTATTGGGATCAGTCGTAAACAAAGCAATATCATCTGCAAATAGTAACATATATAGTGATAACTTTTCAATATCATTTACAGACATTTTAGATACATCAATATAATCCTTAATAGCATTAATAAATAATATAAACAGTAGAGGAGATAGAGGTTCTCCTTGTTTGACACCAAGTGTTATGTCAAACAGTTCAGAATACGGCATGTGGTCGAAATTTTTAACACAAGCTTTAACATTTGAATATAGAGATTTAAGCATTTTTAACACTTTACAACTTACATGGGAATTTGCTTATTTTATCCACAATGCATCATGTATAACGGTGTCAAAAGCCTTTTCATAATCAATAAATACAAAGTATAGTTTTAAATTATTAGCAAGAACTTTCTGTATTATGGTATGCAGGATGAATATACAATAAACACTACTACAATTATCGGGAAACCCAAATTGAACATCGTTTAACTTCTGCTCATTTTTGCACCATTTATTCATCCTATTTCTTAGCACAAGTGAGAATATTTTAGCGATTATATTTATTAATGTAATTCCTCTATAATTCGAGGGATTTGATTTATAACCCTTCTTATATATAGGTACAATTACACCTTTAGTCCATTCGACCGGATACATACCACTATCAAATATATGATTAAAAATAGTCGTCAAATAGGGAGCAATAAAATCTTTTGCATCAATAAAGAAATCCGCAACATAGCCAGACATATAACAACTTTTTTATCTGGACATGTTACCAATAGTTTTACAAACCTCTTCTACACTAAATTGGCAGTCTGAACTATCAATATTTATATTCTCATACACATCATAATTGTTTGCATTATCATCTCTATAAGTGCTATTATTTGGATTACTTGACACATTACGAAAATGTTTGGCAAATTCTTCAAGAGAAATGTCAGGTGATCCAGACTTTTTATTACTTTTAAATTTATTAACATGTTTCAAAATTTGCGTGAACCACTTTTACTTAAAACAGACAATTTCTGTTTTTCACTCCTGTAAAAAGATTGTTTAGCCTTACGTTTGATACATTTAAAAGCACTCCTTGCATACAAAAAATTCAGTCTATTTACATCACTAGAATTAGTTTTAAACATGCGTTTACTTTGATTAAAAGTCGACTTAGCATTTCTACAGTCAATTTTAAACCAAGGGGATTTCTTACCACTATTTCGATTGTTATTGACTTTAGTGCGAAATGTTTTACCATAAACCTTAAATGACAGATCAAAAATAGTACTTGACAAACTATTCACGTAATCTCTGTTAAACCATCTGAAAAACTTTTCAGCAATTTATCAAAAACGTGTTTATTATCATACAACACGTTTTGCAATTCTTCATTTTTAATTGAGCTATTGTCCCACAATAATTTTTCAACACAAGCAGTATTAACAATAGATGCATTATTGACGCAATTAAATTGGAACTCAATTGGGCAATGATCCGAGAATTCAGTAATGTCATGTACACACATACCGTTAAACCGACCAAATATTTCATAATCACATATAAAACATAATCGACTACACTAGCAGCAAATCTATTTCTTTTAAAATTATAACACGTGAAATTACCCGGCTCTAATCGCCCATTGACTATACATAAATTATTTTCTTTTCACAATGGCAATTTCGTCAAAATAACATCGTAACGGCAGTTTATCTACATCAGATGTTATTGTAGGCATACAAACATATCTATCAAGGTTAATATTTTCTACCAAATCTGATCTCTGACCAATGCGTGTATTTAGGTCACCGGTCAAAATAACATCACCTAGTAAAGAATAGCGAAGTAAACCATTTGAGATATTTTCAAAGAAATCTAATTCAAACAAAGGTGAACTTCTGCATGTGTATACCTGTGAATCTTCTGGCGGAATGTAACAATGTATAAAGTAAAGGTCATTAGATGTACCAAAGAATGTCTTGCATAGCTTAATACACATATAACCGTTAAGATTGATGTCCACTAATTCAATTTTGCCAGCGTACTTTTTATTAAAATAGACAATTAATCCACCACTATTACGTTTTGCTTTCTTGTTAGTTAAAGGTCTTGGACACGAAAAGCTATCAAATTGTTTAAATTAACATTTGAACAATTTGAGTGCCAAGTTTCACAAAACAAGAATACATCAAATTCATTAATATAATTTGTAAACTCGTTATCGTTTAATTTCGAGATAAGTCCTTGAACGTTCCATAACAAGAAACGTAGTTGCTTCTTCGGCAGCTCCTTTTCAGCAGTACCGGATGTGTCGATGGCGCGGCCCTGGTGATCCGTCGGAGGGCTCAATGGTACAGACGGTGCGCTGTTTTCAGGACCGCGTTGCTGGATTGGCGGCTTCCGTTTAGGGGGTTCGAAGGCAGCGAGGCGGCAGATCCGGTGTAACTCGGCCCAGGTGATCCATTGGAGGGTTCCTTGGTGCAGACGGGGCGCTGTTTCTAGATCCGCGTTGCTGGTTTGGCTCGGTGCGGTTTCCGTTCCGGAAGTTGGACCCGCCGCGAGGCGGCAGATCCGGGGAGGACCAGGTGGAAGGCTGTCGGCGGTATAGAGTTTCCTGTCGATATACAGCTTATCAACGCTCAGGGAAGCCTGCTTGTTTTGATAACGCGCCTGCACTAGATACGGAATTAACTTCCGCCGACGTTCCTGAATCTCACGAGGATATTGGTCAGACACGTGATATGCAGAGTGTTTCAGCTTATCATAGGCGTTTATCTTCACTGTCAGCTTATCCTGATGGAAGTTGAATTTGGCGACGATAGGTCTCTTCGAACCTTGTTCGAACCGTCCAACACGATGAGCACGGTCGATCTTGACTACCCGCGCATCATTCATGCCAAGTTTATTTTCGCAGAAAGAAAGAACTTTTGACATACAATCTTCATTTCTCCTATCATCAAACGAATTTTCCTCAGCGAAATTTAAAAAAAGGAGATTTTCGCGCATAGAATGGGCCTTCAGCTGGACAACATCATCAGCTAATGTGGAATTTAACTGCTTCAAGACATTGAAATCTCTCGACTAAGCATCAGACTTAGATTTTTCAGAGTTCAAAGATTTTTCTAAAACAGAATGTTTACGACGCAAATCATCGCATTCACTACTATCGAAAGCCCGGCTAGTTTCAAGTTCAAGAAGTCGTGTTGTAACCTCAGAATACTTAGTGTCAATGTCATTCATTCGGGCCTCCACAAGCGTTACATTTTTCGCTATTTTGGATACATCCATCTCAATACGATCAAGTCTGGCGAGCCTGTTATCCATGCTTGACAACCTAGCAAATTTCGCCGGTATCGAACCCTGGTCCTGCGGGGCGCTAGGCACAGCTGCTGGTTGCGCTAAATGGATGCTGGCGGGGGATGGAGGCTGCTGGAACATATATTGCAGATGGGGCGGGTAATATTGGCCGAACATCTTTTGACTTGGTGTGAGCATGACAGGGGAGTTTCCGGGGACGCTGTTGAGAGGCGTGCACGGCATCCCTGGTCCTGCGGGAACTGCAGGTGGGGTCTTCTCGGACATGATTTGGATTTTATCAGGCTGATCGCTTGATGAACCTGGTGATGCTTGTTCTTTTGTGCGCTTGTTTGTATGCTTGTTGTTACTTTTGGTCATGATACAATATACATATCGAGGGTCAGCAACAATAGACTTGATCGTTGATCGGTGATCGAACTTTAATCACTAGACAGTTCTTTTCACAATATCTTGCGAAACCGGTTTTGTTACGGTTTTGTTATGGAATAATACAGTTCGAGGTATAATTGGCGAATTATATGACTGGTCGCTTTTTCTACTAATCCAATTAGGCGAACAATAGAAAAACAAGATTCGTTTGACAAGTGTTCAGTAAATCCCTGTGCAATTTTCAGTCCTGAAACGCGAAAACTTATACTACATTTTACATTTCATAGAGAAAAACACTTTTCCTCATTAAATTTCTCAATAAAAATCCACCAAAATGACAGATTAGCTATAGAATACTGTCTTATCACTTATAATCCGATTTTCATGAAGAAATAACACTTCTGAAACTATGTAAATCGAACTTTTCCTCAGAGCCCTAAAATATACGTCTCACACTCTTGACCACCATATAATAAGATTTTAAAGCGTGTGTAAAGCTTACCGTCGCTATATATTTCAAAACACATGTACCGCTTACATTGCGTTAAAATTTCTCATAAATGTAAACAGTTCCTTTAGCCTTGTGGTTATCGTGACAGTCTTTCAATCAAGAGGTCGTTGGTTCGAGCCCAAACAGGGACATTTTGTTTCTCTACTTAAAGAGGGTATGTACGATCTCGTCAATTTTTTATAGGAACATATGCAAGTAAAATTAAACCGATAAAACGTTGATGAATAACAAACTAGAACAAGAACTGTCTTTAAAAAAAAGACAATCGGCGTTGAAATTAATATTGAAATGTCAGTACCTAAAAATAACAGAGGACCACGATGATCGGTTACATGACTTCTCAGACCCCAGATTTTTTGGTCCCCACCTATATTAGGAGGCTTGTTGGGGCCCCCGATTTTTCGGCGTAGCTGTCTAAGATCACTTTTGACCTAGATTTCTTGCGATAATTATGCAGCGGGAAAATTGAATGCAAATAGAATTTGGCAAATTTTCTATTTTTAGGGAATGCAAACTTACATCAATGGTTTAATGTATACCAACAACTGTTGCATACTTTTGGGGATTAAACGTACATGATTGTTTACATAAGCGGTTAAAATAAAGCTATAATCATATCTTCGACATACACTCTAGAACTGAACATAATTATGAACATATTTTCTCATTGTATGTCAAGATCAGAATATTATGTTCGTTCTCAGAATTAATCCACAGTTTTGTTTAGCCCAGCGGCATGCTCTATAAATAACAATTGATTCTAGCGAGTTCAACACACTCACAAGCATTCTAAAATTAGCGCGCGTTTAGCTGCCGGTGTGCTGTTATAATATGCATGCATTGTAGGACCATATTTTTCACAAATGATATTTTTCACACGTGTGAAAAATAGGATCTCATTTTTCACAGGTGTGAAAAAAAGAATCTCATTCTTCACATATCGCAATCTCATTCTTCACATTTTCTGTGAAATTTGTGATCGAGTCCAGTTTCTGATATGCACTCAAATCATATTCTTCACATATGAAAAGAAAGTGTTAAAATTTTCAAAAAAGTGAATTTGTGACATCATAATCCTATTTTTCACACTGTATGTAAACGAAAAAAACGGGGTGATTTACAGTACGGTACGGTATGCATGGTATGGTACGATATGGTACGGCACGGTACAGGACGATTAAGTACGGTAAGGTTTGGTATGGTAAGGTATGGCAGGGCAGGGCTGGGCATGTATGGTTTGTAATGCTATGGTATGGAAAGGTACGTTACGGTACGGTACGTTACGGTGCGGTAAGTTTAGGTACGGTACGGTTAGGTACGGCACGATACGATACGGGAGGTGCGGTACGCTACGCTACTGTACTGTCCAAACGTACGTACCAACATGTGCGGCGGTTCTAATACGGTCATTATATTACTGTCCGTGTATACGTATATTCTAGTTCGGGTGAACATATGCATGGTTATTTTGGTTTTATTAATCCAAAATAGGACGTTTGTTTGTACGTACGTTCGGATGCGTGCATTGGTTAATATCCCAATAAAAATATGTACGTTCGTATGGACGTACGCGAGTATGCATTTCTGTCTCCTAAGTAGACCGAACAAACGTATTGACTTACGATTAAACTCATGCATATATTAGTACCTGTAGCTCCTAAATAGGGCTTAGTTTCTTATAGTAATGACAATACTGATGACTTTAACTATAATGATAATAATGGTGATGTCCAGAATAATTATGATGACGACGATGATGATGATGATGATTATGATGATGATGACGATGACAATGATGGTGGTGTTGATGATGGTGATGATGATGATGATGATTACTGTATAATTATGCTCCAAATAATGATTTATTCGATTGTCGCGATACAATTTCACCATAAAATATGTGAAAAAATGTGATCCGTACGCATACCCCCTTTTTGGCCAATCATATTTTTCACACTTATAAATGTGATAAATGATATCCTATTTATAAATATGATTTGTGAAAAATATGATCCTACAATGCATCAATTAGCGTCCAGAGAATCACAAGAGCGAATATTTCAATAAATGGGGAATTTATGTTTATAAACTTACTGTGCATGTTAATTTGAAATTGAATGGCGGTTGCGTTCTATTCACAATTAAATAGAATTGCACATTTCTATCAAATTCTCCAGTAGATGTTAATCAACCTATAAAAAGATATCTTTTAATAAATAAAATGTGTGGTGAAATAAGTAACGGAATACGTCGAACTGTTATTCATGTTACTTTTACTTCATTTTCGCCTAAGCATGGCAAGCGCGGGAAACGGACGTGTTTTTCGATGAAGAAATGTAAAAATTATAAAAATGCGGATAAATTGTGTGTTTCTAGATTGCTGTGACTTGAAAAGTGCTTAGTGTTTAATCTTATATATGGAGCTATAGTTATAGTATGGGAAAAAATAAAAACAATCAAAGAAAAGATAGAAATAGCAGTAAAAATAGTAGCGTGGTAACGGTTCAGAGTAAACAGTTCAAACATGGAGGCCCGTCGAGTGATATGGATGATACGGTCAGTGTAAGTGACATTTTAAATAAGACAAACGCTGTGTTATTTGGCGATGAACAAGAGCAGAATAATAGTGTGTTTATATCAGATACGGCCTTAGATCGTGACAATTCTGCAAGTATTTTCAACATGGCCAGTTGCAGTAGTAAGGAGCCGACTATTTCGGATGTAATGAAGTGTTTGGTGTCTATAAGTGAACGGCTTGGAGTAGTAGAAAAGAAATTGGGTGTTTTGGACCTACTGGAACAAAAGGTTAGTAGTTTTGAAAAAGAGCTGAAAAGTATTTGGGTTGCAATAGATGATCGGTCAAAGAAGCTGGAAGAGCGTGTGTCCAAGATTGAGGACAAGGTGGACGGGGCCGATGTCGGTGCTGCCTTGTTAACCAGCAGGATCGATGACCTTGAGAAAGCGAATGCTAGTCTGAGTGAGGAGGTGACCTATCTTAAATCGCAATCTATGCGAAATAATCTAATATTTACTTCCGTCCCTGAGGACAATACTGGTGGTAATGAATCGCCGGAAGTAACGGAACGCAAACTCAGGCAACACCTACATGACGCTCTGAAATTGGCTAAGGAGACCGCGGACAACATTCGATTCGAACGCGTACACAGATCCCCTGGGCAGCCAGTTTCGGAAAATGTGCGCACCATTGTGGCCAAGTTTACATATTTCCAAGACAGGGAACTTGTGCGGAAACAATGGAAACACCTTACGGGTACTAACTTTAGAATATACGAGCAGCTTCCGCAAGAGGTACTAGCCAAGCGTCGTAAACTGGGACCCAAGCAGCTAGAGACCAAGGGAAAAGGGCGTGGATTGTTTACGATACGCTCTACGTAGACGGACGTCCGTTACGCGAGTTGGGGCACGCCGGAGGTGACCTGTCCGTTTTGTCGTGGAATGTGCACGGACTTACTAGTGACAAAAAGCAGTGCTGTGAGTTTGTCAATATGTTGTCATGTAATGACATTTGTTTTTTATATGAAACTTGGACAAATTCAAAAAGTAATGTTTCTGTTAATGGCTACATATCTCACAATTTTTACCGAAAATTTCAAAACAGAAATGCTAAGAGATGTAGCGGTGGATTTGTTCTCTATTACAAAGAAAGCGTACAAGAAGGTATTCAAATAATTCGTAATCATTATGATACAATAATTTGGCTAAAACTTGATAAAAATTTCTTTAAAATTGACCAGGATATTTATCTATGTGGAACATATTTATGGTGCGAAGATTCACCCGCATACAATATTGTTGACATTGATTTATTTGATGTTTTGGAGAATGATGTCTTTGAATATAGCAATTTAGGGGCTGTTTTTCTTGTTGGCGATTTTAACAGCAGAGTTGGTAATAAAAATGATTTTATTACCCATGATAAATTTAATATATTAATCGTTGACATTGATTATGAACCCTACTGTACACCAATAAGGGCCTCTGTTGACCGATCACATAATAATCATGGTATTAAACTATTAGATTTGTGTAAATCACTTAATATTCGCATTGTTAACGGCCGTGTTGGCGATAGTAATAACTTCACGTTTTTGTCACATAACGGTTCGTCCATGATTGACTACGTACTTTGTTGTGAACGCAATTTTTCATTGATAAGTGATTTAAATATTGGGCCATTTAATGAGTGGAGCGATCACGCCCCAATACGTTTATCATTGTTGTGTAATACTATCCAAAATAGAGATAATAGCTATTCAGAAATTAAATATAAATGGAACGATACGTTTTTACAACAGTTCCGATCGGGTATAATTGCTAGTTTACCGAATTTAAATACCATTGTTCACAATATAAACTGTGATAGCAAACAGTCTATAAATAATGCACTAAACGATTTTACTAATGTTTTACGCAGTGTAGCGGATCCATTGTTTTCTAAACACCGACTAGTCAAGCCCATTTATAGTTTTGATGAAAATTCACATACGAAACAATCTGATTGGTTTGACCTTGAATGCACACATGTTTGCAACGCATACCTAGCAGATCTGCGTCGTTTTAATGTTTGTCAGTCTGACGCCAATAGAATACAGCTATGTGAGAGTAAAAGGAATTATAAAAATTTCATACGTAAAAAGAAGTCAATATTTTACAAGCGAAAGATGGTTGAAATTCAAAACTTAAAAAAGAGTAAACCAAAAGAGTACTGTAAATATTTCAGCAAACGAACGAGTAATGTGGGAAATAATTTTTCATCAAATGAGTTCAAAGAATATTTTTCAAATTTAAGTAACAACATTTTTGATTGTGAAAATGTTCAGGCGGAGACTTTTTGCGAAAACAATGATTTTAATTATCCTAATGAATATTTTCCTGAACTAGATCAACCTTTTACCGTTAATGAAATCGTTACCGCTGTGAAATCTTTGAAACGGAACAAAGCTTTTGGCAGTGACTGTATTTTAATGAATACTTAATTGAAAGTATTGATATTTTATCATCACATTTGTGTGATCTGTTTAATTCTATACTAAACTCAGGTTATTTTCCAGGATAACTGGACTGAAGGTATAATTATCCCATTGCATAAAAAGGGTGATAAAAACGATGTCAATAATTATAGAGGAATTACATTGGTTAGTTGTTTAGCGAAGCTTTTTACTACAGTTATAAACAAGCGAATTGAGCAGTTTTGTAATGAGCACAACACTATTTCGGATGCGCAATTCGGATTCCGTAAAGGTAGATCCACTGTCGATGCAATATTTGTACTTATGTCATTGGTGCAAAAATATATTAGTGAAAACAAAAGGTTATATGTTATTTTCGTTGACATTATGAAATGTTTTGATTCTATTTATAGAAATGGTTTGTGGTTGAAATTATACAATTGTGGTGTACGTGGAAATCTTTAAAGAATTGTAAGAGATATGTATCAGCATGTTAAATCTCGTGTTAAACTGTGTTCTAATTATTCTGATTACTTTGAATATGCAGTGGGCTTGCGTCAAGGCGAAGTAATGTCACCTCTATTGTTTTCTATTTTTGTCGAAGATTTAGACTTGTTTTTACAAAAAGATACTGACTGTGGCCTAGTTTTAGATGATATTGTTTTGATACTTCTACTTTTGCAGATGATATGGCCATTTTAGGTAAAACCCCACGTGAGGTACAACAACATTTAAATAGTTTAAAGTCATATTGTGATACCTGGGGACTCAAGGTAAATACTTCGAAGACTAAAATTATGGTTTTCCGTAAAAGGGGTGGGTTATTAAATATTGAAAACTGGTCATACGATGGACAAAAAATAGAAGTTGTAAATGATTTTAACTATTTAGGAAATTTTTTTAATTACACTGGAAAATTTATTTTAAATCAGGAACACCTAGTTGGTAAAGCTTTGAAAGCAATGAACATTCTTTTATGCAAATGTAAAGAGTTTGACTTAAGTCCTAAGACAATGTGTCAGTTATTTGATGCCTTTGTGAGTCCTATATTGAATTATTCCTGTGAAGTATGGGGTTATACTAAGTCAAAGGAACTTGAAAGAGTCCACCTTAAGTTTTGCAAGCGATTGTTAAAGGTTAAAATAAATACTTGTAATGCAATTACATATAGTGAGTTGGGACGTTACCCATTGTTTATTAGTAGATATATTAGAATGATTAAATACTCGCTGAAAATTGCTAGCTCAAACAATATTATTGTTAAAACTATTTATTCCCAATCTGTTATTGATAGTTATAACGGACATTTAAATTGGGCAGCAAATATAAGAAAGTTGTTAGCTGATTATGGATTTGCATATGTATTTGATAATGTTAGCAGTATCAATCTGGATTTATTTTTGAATGAGTTAAAAACCCGTATTATAGACACCTTTAAACAAGAAACGATGTCAAAAATTGACAACAGCTCAATGTTGTGTCAGTATAAATTGTGTAAATCAACACATTATTACGAGCCATATTTAGATATTTTATCAAAACGTTATTGCTTATACATGAGTAGATTAAGATTAAATGGACTTCCTCTCAGAATACAAACATGAAGATATAATCGAATTCCACGAGAGGAAAGATATTGTACACTTTGTAATTCTACAGATACAGAGGACGAATACCATTTTGCCATCATTTGCAATTGTTATACTGACATCAGAAAAAAATATATTAGAAGATATTTCTATGTCAAACCGTCTGTCTATAAATTTACCCAGCTTTTAAATTCAACTAATAAATCAGATGTTTTTAATCTGTGTAAGTTTATTAAGGAAGCTATGAATGTTAGAAATGCACTAACTTTCGTTAATAATTAACACACGGTTAACGTTCATCCTCCGATTTCCTACTTTCGAAATATGCATTGATTAGAATGAATTGTATATATTTATTTAACACTACGCTATGTCATGTTGATTGCATGTATTATATTGATATGTGTTGTAGAAGATGTACTTGTACAAGTCTTAAATAAAATGTTCTGTTCTGTGCTGTTCTGTTCATTTTCGTAGCATTAATACATTATTTGCAATACCAGTTATACACAGAAATGCTTGATACATCATATTCCTACCGAATATAATTTTTAATCGCCATAGTCTAATGAAATTTTATGTTCGTGTTATCAAAAATGGAAGTCATCATTATTTCAAATGCGCTGAATGTTCCCTGAAGATTGCTTTTCATAAGGATACACAGTATAAATGATTAACTGACTTAGAAATGTGTATGTATTATGCATAGATAACTTCCAAGATGAAGGTAGGGTATATTACTTAAGAATAACTATACCCGTCTGATACAGAATAATTTTCATTCATTCCTGCAATTATTTTCGTACATTGTTAATTTGTTAAATTTGGCTGACAAATTTATATAATAATGATGTTAACGTAAATTATTTAGGTTATTCATGTAGCACTTGTGAAAACATGGGGCGGTATGATCGGGTTATTCACGGTACAAATATTAATAATTATTTAATTAATCACACATTAATTTTGGGATATGAGAAGTTTTCTTATGGTGCTCAAAAATCTGGGATCCGAGAAGTGGCCTTGTCTAGGTGGGGACCGAAAAATCTGGGGTCCGAGAAGCCACGTAACCGATCATCTTGGTCCTCTTGTATTACGTTTAGGGTAAAATGATATCTCATTATTAAAGTCAACGCCGACTGTATTTTTTAAGACATTTCTTGTTTTTATTTTATTTTAACTTTCCTCGATTATATTCGTCCTCTCATTTGTGTTATTCAATATGAAAAAATGAAATGTTCATATTGAAATCGTATATAAACTCTTTAATGTTGTTTTTTTTTTTACATAGGATATATGGGTATATTAGTCCAGATGCTTTTGTAACTGAAATTAAGACATTTCACGACATTTATTGAAAATACAAATGTCTGTGAGTATATCCCTTTACAGTTGTACCATTTGGCTCGTGTAGGTGATTGAATTAACAAAGTCCACTTGGAGATTGGGCAGTCAAAGCTTTGTAGACCTCATTTTTCACAAATTATATTTTTCACATCTGTGAAGAAAAAGGATATAATTTTTCACAGGTGTGAATAGTGAGATCTTATTTTTTACATACCACAGTCCTTTTTTTCACATTTTCTGTTAAGTTTGTGATTGCATCCCTTTTTATATGCACTGAAGCCATATTCTTCTGTGATCTTCAAGCATACCCCGTTTTTGGCCAATCACATTCTTCACACTTAAAAATGTGACAAATTAGATCACATTCTTCACAGGTGTGTAAAATTATATGATTTGTTAAAAATATGATCTCACAGAGCTTCATTGAAAATTTATTCTAACATGATGCTCGCTAATATTTCTATAGACAAAGAACAACATTATCGTTGTTAACATCCCATAAACAACGCAAAAAATGTTCCGATTCTGAGCGGAGCATAGTGAAAAGTAGTTCCAATTACAATGCAAAAATATATGTCAAATCATGTTAGAATTAAAATCATTTGTATCGTTGTTTATCGGCCAATATAGAACTCATTGTCGTTCTGATGCGTAGCTATAAAACAACTCGGGCTAACGCCTTCGTGGTTAATTCCTACTTATCCGAAATCCAAATCGTTGTTTATTGGCCGATAGACAACGATAAATCGAAAATTATTTATTAAATATATCATAGGAAAAACAGTGTTACGATCGCATGTATCTAACACTAACTCCTGAGCGCGATGATTAGTAATTAAAACGAGTATATGAAAAGTTCACACTCATCACAGTGGTCTCCCCTGCTTTACGGCATCAATCTCCTAGCAGAGTTGTCGTTCGTTGCTCCCACTATACACCTCTGCAATGGGCTCAATAACAAGAATCTTGCCAAAACGGACACAATGTATTTAAGGCACATTGAAGTTGATTGTTAGGACTACAAGCATAGAAATAAAGACTAAATGCTTTTTTTAATTATCAACAATGGGAAACAATTATTAATTTTGATTCCTATTATTGGAACTATTTTCATGCCCATTTACGCAGATGTAAACAAAATTGACAGAGTGGAATGTGGGTTGCGTTTGAATGTTATGATCATGTGACTAAAATCACGTGCATGAGTGTGGAATACTTTCTGAGCCAACCACAGAGGTGAATATAATGGAGCCGGTGTGCAAGGCATTGCATTTATAGCTATAAATCGTAGCAGGGAAGACCACTTCCATGAGTTTGGCAAAATGTAACGACGTCTTTTGACTGCTCGTGCTTGCTTTATCTCACAGCGTGGAACAAACTCTTCGCAGTGGTTACTTCCCCTTTAGTACTTTTCCGTAACCACTGCCACCACGAGTTAAAAAAATTCAAGATTTGGAAGTTTTAGGGAGGATTTGTGTTTGTCTGTTAGGATTTTTCGCCGTTTTTAACAGTATATCAGTAACATCCCGGCGGTCAGTTAACCTACCACACTTTTCCTGGGCAAGCTTAGCCGATCTAAGCGGTTTACCAGTACTAAGTGTACATACTTATGCTAGTAATTGACAACTGCCCTACTTGAATCAGAGGTAGGGGGAGAATGTCCAATCCCCACACAAGTTATGTGGCAGGGCTGGGGTTCGAACTCACGATCCCCGGATTGACAGTCTAGCGCTCTGCCAACTGAGCTAGCCGGGCCCGGCACCACTGTGAGGAGGTTGAGGTTGAAGATTTGTTTTTGTTTTTAAATAACAGTTTGATTTTATAATTGTTATTTATAATACACCAACAGACATCTTACATTATTGGTCCAGGAATACATATTACGAGTTAAAATGGAAAACAAACAAAAATAGATAAACAATAAAAAAATTATCATAACAACGCAAGGATTTAACGGTGTCCACGTGTTTTCTTCTGCTTGTCAACAATTTTAATTCGCGCCATTTGATTGGACTATGGTCACGTGGAACTTCATGACGGCTGTGATTTAAAGTCAAGCTATGCTCGGAACCAGTGTAATCTCTGCGCGGAGTTTGAGTGTGGAAATACAGCTAGGCTTTTTCCACGGGATATTAAATCAATTCCTGCGTGATGATGGGTTAAAATAAGTTATGAGCAAACACCGTTGATGATACTGTTTTTACTGGAGTCCACATAACGACTTAATAGTGCGTTTTTTTTTCTGCTAATATACAAACCAACAGTCGATGTAGGTGACTCAACAAAAAATGCAAATGTTTTTGAAATCATGAAAAGGCAGCTTAACAAGCTAGCAGACGCCAGTTGAACACGACGCATTCGAAAAGGTCATCAAGTTGATTAATGCACCAGCAGACGACAGTTGAACACGACGCATTCGACAAGGTCATCAAGTTGATTAATGCACCACTGAAGTAATAAAAAAGATAACTTTGGCGACACAATGAAAGCGCAGTTTGAAAGACCAAATAGCTACTGTTTTTACTGACATTTAACAACAATCCAGGGCGGACAAGAATATTCACTACGCAGACTTTGAACTTGTTTTTGGTAATGTCATCGTTGTTCTAAGCATGGCCCATATTTATAAAGATTCTTTAGCCATTCTTAACTTACCGGTAAGTTGAAAATAAGTCAAAATTAGAATATGTTTTTGAAACACTTTTCATTCGAACATGTGTATGACAAATACTAAATATTAATACACCTTGAATTACCGGTATACTGCAACTTATGTGTCAACATCTGGAAATAATTTATTTTTTTGTCAGAAAATCCTATTAGTAAATTTGAGAATTGTAAGATTTTTCTTAATTTTCCACTAAGATTCTTTATAGATACCAGCCCAGGTCAAAAAAAGAACCAAGTACTTTTTTCATATTTTCCAAACTTGGGCAAAATGCTTTTGGAAACGTTTTGGAACATTTTACTAGATCTTATTTAAGGTAATTTACCAACAGCTACCAATTGAGAATCGGGCCCGGTTAGCTCAGTTGGTAGATAAGATCGGCTAAGCTTGCCCAGAAAAAGTGTGAGTAGGTTAACTCACCGCCGTGATATGACTGCAATACTGTTAAAAAACGACAAACAAAATCCAAAGAAACAAGCAAAAACAAAAAAGCTAACGAAGATTCTTATTTGACCCAATATTAACAGCCATGCATTGATAGAAGAACACGTCTTTGGCAACGAAATGCATACGTTTAAGTTATTGTGAGGTTGAAACAAAATCGAAAGTTGCACAATTTTTGAGGGGGCGTAGTTCGCTTCTCCCCCTCCCTTTAAAACCGCTAATGCCTCCAACGTAAACCACGTGACGTGTGAAAAGTTTCAAAGCGGCAAATTCTGTAAACGCTTATATGTCAGGCGATGCTTAATAAAGTGTCGTCCCGTACTAGCACTTTAAGCACGTGCTTTAAGCCCGGTTTTCCCATGACACGCCTCATTTGTATTTCAAATCCAACGCTGAAAATTAACAACACACAACGTTACCAAGTAAAATCATAGTAATATTTAATTCCGGCAAATGATTTCCATTAAAATTCCACAAGCTTCAAACATCACAAGTCGTGACAACAAATAAAGCACGTCAGAAATATTACTTCTCTCAGGAACGTTTTTTGTACCAGTCTCGGAAATATGTTTATTTATTTGTGACATTTCCCATATGGTATTATGAAAAGGGTTTAAAATTGATTCTTTTTCACGAAAAGTACGTATGGTGTTTAATAACGTTTATATTGCTTTCTTTTTTTAAAGGGACATAATCCGAAATCAGGGTTTAAAGAGGCCTATTCACAAATTGGTAAATTGACAATTTTCACGGTCTATAGACCGATCCGCGTTTCGCCTCGAATAGTTTTGTAACAGTATACCGCCTCACTAGCAATGTCAGGATAGGTCACGGTGGTAGTATACCGTTGGTAAGGAACGTCGATGGCACCGACAAATAATAGCCATTGGTCATAACTTCGCGTCGAGGAAACTGACAAACAGGTCTATTGGTGGAAGTCATCATCCGCCTGGGAACCTCTTAGGCCCCACCAACCTCTTGACCTCACGCCTGACGTTGAGTCAATCGGGTTAAACGAAAACGAAGCCAATAAAAGTTTCAACAATTTAATAACTGTAGTTATTATTAAATTGGCCATCCATATAACATTAAAGTATTGAGCCGTTGGCCACCCACAAATATTAATGTCTGACGGAACAGCAACTTAAACGAGGAAGGACCGAGCCTATGCACCGGGATCTTCTAACTGTACATGTAGTTAATTATAATGTTACTTAATAAATAATAGTAGGGTACAGTTTTTAAATATTAAATCATAAATGGAGGAGCTCTCGTTTGCCTGAACATTCTATTTGCCATGATGTTAACGTACAGTAACTATCGTATCAGTAACTATTAACTATTAATATACCCTAGTTGTTGCAGCAACAAGTTATCTATCGGAGGTCTGAACTCCAGAAAGAAGATGTCGAGACTGTGTGTGTGTAGTACACTTTTATCGAGTGCACCGGGATTCTCTCCCATATGGCCATCGCCCCCAGAAGACTTGTTAGTTGGTTACAGGGGATAGTGCAAAATACAGGAGATGCCCCGTTCCAGAGACGACCCTAGGTCTTTTAGTGCCCGGTGTGAAGCACATAGTACACTGCACCTCGGTTTAACGTCTCATGCGAAAGGCGAGTTAGTAGGTTAGGGTGTGGCGGGGGCTCGAACCTGCGACCCCTGGGTTGTGAAGCCAGTGCGTTACTACTAGACCACGGATCCGCCACATGTCGAGACTGAGTTCTGAGCTCGTATTTATAGGTTCCGACTAAGATACCACGTCAACCAATGAGATCCTCGGCTTAGAACTATCAAATGTGCTCAGGTCCATTCCCTATACAGTAATAAAATTTATAAACAACATAATATGTACGGCTCTTAGGTTAGTTCAACAGCTTTTGTGAAAAACAATATTTACAAATAAACAGCAGGGTTTAAATGTATCAAATAAACAAACGCCGAATAAAATACATGTGTGGCGTATGAATACATGAGCAAGTGCAGACTCGGCCCTACAAGAAATAACAACTGTTTACATTAAAAAAAAATACAATATTCCGAATACAAAATAAATTACTAGGCAGTATCTCGGCGAAGTATCTAAATACATTAATAGGCTTATTCCTAAATTATGAAAACGGTAAATGTTAATATTCATCAAACGCCGAGATATAGTTTACACACAAAAACAGTTCTCGCGTGATCTTGTACATGGCGGTCCTATTCAAACACGCTTAGACAAAATATTTCCAAGCGTTTTAAATGTTATCGTTCAAAGTAACAATACGTAGTCTGAACAAACATAATTATATACACAAATGTGTTCCCTATAAGTACTTCAAGTTTAAGAGTTGAGTTTAACCTATGAAGCATAAACTTTCTAATCAAGCGAACCAAATTCAGTATTTGACCATTCACAGAGGGTGACGTCACACACCAAACCTCTATACTTCACCGCATTATTTCGCCCCAAACAGCGAAATGTGTTTGCGCATGAAGTAATCCCGCGTATGAAAGTTGTTTCATGAAATGACTTTATTGATACCATTTATCAGTCTGATATTCAGTTAATACTGATAGTAGAATACATTTCTGTTAAATAAAATAACAGTAGTTCGTGTTTAACGCTGTTTAGCGTGTTTATTATAAAAAGCTACTTTCACTTTCGTTTTGTGTGAAAATTAAAGGTTAGATACCAGTAAATCCAATTCCCATAGGGTCCCTATATAAAACAGGGAAGTTTCAGATTTCAGATTGTGCAAGCTTGGTGACTGTTAAAAGATTAATATTTCCTCTTCCGAAAATTGCAATAACAAGATATGGCATGTTACTTCTAAGAAAATGCGTCTCATCTGAATGCAGACACCGGTAGAAACTAAGGTTTCGGCAGCCATATTTCGACAAAAGCCCCATGCCACAGTAAACACACCCCAAAAGCTCATCTTTCAAGTTAGCCTCCAAAGAAATGCACAGAAATGTTCCAAACACACAGAGGATATTATAGAAATAACCACAAAAGGCATGTCTGACATAGCTAAATGCTTTTCATAGCAGAAGAAAAAAGGAACTCTAGTAAAAGACAATATTTCGAATATAAAACGAAGGGAAGCACATTGATTTACTGGCATCTAACATCAATGCGATGTTAAATCAACCATTGCGAGCTATGCTGGAAATTAGCGCATACCCATAATGCTTAGAGCGTGAGTACACAGGTCCGTCAGACAGACCGGTGTAGACACAACGGTATTTGACAAAACACAGTGACCAAATAACAAATGACAATATTCACTAAACGGAGGAGCAACGATAGAGATTTCTGGTGGATTCAACGTGATTCATCCGTAGACTGTCCAGGGCCTGAGGTTATAAAACTCTTGAGATCAATCTCCAAGCTCAAATCTCAACTCCTAGCTCAGCCTGAGACTGAACACAGGAAATCTGAGATTATAAAAATTTAACTCTCAGCTCAAACTCAGGCTGAGCAAGAAATCCTGAGATTGGTTGCTACCTGTCTCAGAGTCGATCTCAACATGTAAATGTGACAAATAATTATGTAAACAGTGATGATATCAACAGTTTGATGATAAAATCAACATGGAAGAAATTATTAACATATATAGTTCTATACTTTAAGTATTTTACAACATTGAACTTAAATCTAAATTCCAATTTACTATTAAACAGCACAACATAAAATTGCAAGTTTAATGCATTTATGAAACGTCTTACCTTTATATCTACATAAAATCTCCATTGTTATAATTGTAGTGTCAACCCTATTGATAGTCAAGTCGTTCTTGCAACAGTGTAATACACATTATTGTAAAAACAATTGTGTTTGCCCTGTTGCAGCCATTTTATCTACACATGAAAATGGAAATAATCGCACAAATGACGCAATATAAATACGTCATAACAGCTAATACGTCACACAATTTTAAGATTTCATCGTGGTTATTGCAATTTTCAAGTGTAAATTAGTTTCTGTGACCATTGCGCTTTTAAAGCAACTTGTTTACTTTATCCAGTGGTTATTAGCACTGTTTTTGTGGTTTGGTATGTAACTTTGACAGAAAAAATAAACCGCTGTAAAAATATACCACTGTTTACACAAATGGGCTGCTTAAGGCAACACCACGTAAATATGGATGACCGAATAGTCGCTTAAATATATTAAACTTCAAGCTCAAAAAATCGTCTCCACTGAGTTTGATCTCCAAATGTTTAATAACCTCAAACTGAGCAAGAATCTCAGCTGAGCCTGGAGATTGAGCTGTGAGTTGAGTTTTGAGCTGAGATTAATGAAAGTTTTATAACCTCGGGCCCAGGTATTTTCTGTCCGTGTGTTACGAATGTTTATTATGTAGAGAAATTCACAATGTCAAATATTTCCATGAGTGGTACAAATGTCAAGTAAGGAACTTTTCCTTACAGTTTAAACTCCTCCCCGGCTATTGTTAATTAAAGGATTACTTCCCATTCATCGAAAATCACTAACATTACCACGTGCTCATTTGAATATCTCAAACATTATGCGCGTGCTCTTTTGTATGAAATAGTCTAACCGCTAAACATCTTACATCCATATGCGATGATTGGATAATATGACAGATTAATTTGAATAATATGAATATATTATATCCATATGCGATGATTGGATAATATGACAGATTAATTTGAATAATATGAACATCTTATATCCATATGCGATGATTGGATAATATGACAGATTAATTTGAATAATATGAATATAGGTGCTACATATGTAACGGGCAAAAGCATATTTATTTAACAGACTGAGTATAAAACAGTATTTACTGTAGCGTTAAATTTATTGAGCTACTTCTTATGTGGGCAGTATAAACATAATTAGTATGCTGTAATGGGAAATTATGAATATTATTTTCATTATCTGTATTACATCACTGATCTAATTACAAATTTTGAGGGTGGTTTTCGATGCAAAAATATTTGTTTGAAAATATTAATTACAATCCCCCTTTTTTGCAATTGTCATCAAAATTCATTTACCCCTATGGATGAAAAAAATCGATTTATAGTTGCAAATAGCGTCTACAAACACACTTTTGGTTTCTTTTATACAAGCAATCATATAATATTATAAAATAAGACTATCTAAGGCATTAAAAATATAAAATGTGGCGCGTCGTGAGAAAACTGGTTTTAATGCATGTGCGTAAAGTGTCGTCCCGGATCAGCCTGTGCAGTCCGCACAGGCTGATCCAGGACGGCACTTTCCGCCTAAAGTGGATTTATGGTTAGAAGAGACTTCCTTGAAACAGAAAATACCATAAAAGCGGAAAGTGCCGTCCCGGATTAGCCTGTGCGGACTGCATTAAGACCGGTTTTCTCACGTCGCGCCACAAATTATTAATATTTATTAATTTTCTATGGTAGCTCAGTATAAACTTGAAGGTGACAGAACAGAGATAATAATATGTTGTCTAAAAGAACTTAGTTTCCTGGATTTGTATGTTCTTTCACTTAAATCTTTTTATATGTTCTTCATTTATAACATATATTTGACTGAAATAAAAAGAACAAAACACATTGACCGTGTACTTTTTTTTTTTTTAAACGAAGGAAAAACTAACATACCCGTTAAAAATAAGACAGCTTTATTGAGGCACTTCCTCAACAGTAATTATCAAATGTGGCAAAAAATATGCAATTAAAGTTAAATACACCATTTACACCAATTGAACAAAATATTTAATTATGAAAAGCAATTATTTGAATGAATTAAATATTTTGTTTTCAAAATTAGGTTCCCTATAGGCACACAAAATGACACCCACAACCTTCACTGTTTTAACCTCTGAGGCAACACAAATAATGTGTCTTTTTTACTTAATTTCCATTTATCTTCATGTCAATAGTTTATATACTACAGTATGTTGGCAATTTAGGCTGTATATGCTGGTAATTTAGGATGCATCTACACCAACTGGCACAGTCAGAGAAACATGTTTACTGTGCTGATCACCAGGCTAGACCTCCAGGGAAGCATTCCGGGTGATTTGTGGCTATTCTCTTCCTTCAGCTAAAACTACAAAACTGTCAAATATATGTGCAACCAAACCTGAGCCATGTATTCAGTGTTTGGTAGAGCAAATGTCAGAACTGGTTAATTACTTTTTACTATTTTAATACAAATCCTGTAGAAACACATGCGCACACATTCATTAGCAAAGTGGCACACATATTAAGTATAAGGAGTCAACTATTATTCGGTAGTAGAAAAAGCTGACCAAAACTTTAGTGTCTTGATGCCTCAAAACTAAGGGACTGACAGATCACCATACTTTATGTCTTGTACACATGTTCATTTGCAAGTTTACATGTTTAGAAACATAGTCAAACACAATTAAACACAATTACTAATAATACAATATAAATTTAAGCAATACAATTTCGAAGTTTAAGCATTGAAATGAAAGCATCACATTATCTTGAACTTCTAATAAAGTATTACATTTCGAATGTATGGGTCGATTGAGACAATGTACATGTACCCAAATGAATTCTGTCAATTTGTCAACAAGTGTTTCATTTCCCTATCAGAATTTAAACTGGTTCATCATATGTACGATCTGGTATAGTTATTATTTTATTTGGTTCTGAATTTCTTTCAGTAAGCCATCTCTTTTTGCTTCATATTTTTCCTTTGACAGTTGTTTTGTTTATACGAAAATAAGTGACTTCCGGTTTCTTTCGGTTTCGAGTTCGCATACGTTTGCATTTCGCCAACAGTATAAACATCATACGAACACGTATAAAATAATGTTATTAAAAATAAAGAATGTGCTTGTATTAAAAATAACACGTGTTAGACAATAATCATAATAAACAGGCTTCGTATGAACTGTGTAACGAAATTTACTGACAGTTACCGACATCGGTCGATCTTAGACAAAACCGCGTGAAATAATTACAGTTGTACAACCTTGATGACGTCACAGTTATAACAAACAATTGTTTCCCGACCCGACCTTTCATTGTTATGTTTAGGCCGGGTAAAAGATAAAAGGAAATAGCGCAAAAAAACACTATTTTGTGCAAATACTGAGGATAATTCGCAACATATCAGGTCAAAATATGTTATATTTTTTACTTAAGTAGGTATGCACACACACGTAAGTATCTGTCGGATTCTTCTTTTACTGTTAATTACGAATTGTAGTGAACCAGCCTCTTAACGCAGAGTGGTCTCCCTTTAAGCTCTCCAATTTTTGGAGGATTCAGGTCACAATACACTAAATAAATAAAAGATGTAGGGCTGTACTCTCTAAATAAATCAACAAGTTTAACTCGAAGACATGTTTTTGGGTTTAGACACTTGCTTTGATATTCTGTTTTGGAGATGTTGGTAGGGTAAGCATTGGTATGCACAAATAAATCACTGATATGTTTTAAGATTGGAGACTACAGTATGACACTTGCGCTGAGGCGGGTTACATTCAACTAAAAAGTAGCCGCTAAAACGATGGTGATAAAACAGTCAACTTAGTTTAGTGTCGAGTTCTTTCTTACATAACACATGACATACCTTTTTTATTGCTTAAATGAATTCAGCTTAGAATGCTCTTTAAGAAAATGTATGGTTATGAGGGCCCCTGTGTGCAAAATGTTGCATTTATTTTTGGTCAAAATTATCGCTTTTACATTAAATTACATAAGGATTGGAATTAGTATATTGTAACCTAAAAGACTCGATCTTTTCAGCCATTTTTGTGTTAAATGGAAGCAGTTCGATAATAATGTTTTCAGTGTTTTTTGGAAATATTGACAATAAATCGCAACAAATCAAGTAAAAATATGTAAATTTTATACGTACGTGTGTTTACACATACACATTTGTAGGCGTCGTTCCCTTGTTAACTGCAATTGCAAAAAAAAGATTTCATAGGTATATCAAAAAACTGATACGTATAAGCGGTCAGCGCCCGCCGCTTTGTCCGTATGATTGATTTTTGCGGAAGCGTCTATTATACGAGACTCTGTAGCCTATTGATTAGGCCACACCAATTTAATTCCATGTTTAGCGTCCTCGGGATGGTTGGTTTTTGGATGCCTGAACGAAAAAAAAACTTTCGACAATGTAAAAAATCAGAATGCGTATAAAAACAAAGAAAAATGACATTATGGTTTTTAACCAATATTTGTACAAATATTGTGCAAGTAGTCAATTTACACAGTTAAAATACTGTGTAAAAGTAGGTTCCCGATATGAAGATGATATATAAGATTTTAGTAAGTAAACATTTAGCATGGACGACTGCCATAAAGTAGTTGTGAAAGAAAAAAAAAAGTTTTTTATTAACTCATTGTTTGTTTGTTCCTGCCTGGTTGGTAGTAGGGGTGTCACGATATTAGAATTCCATATTGCAATATATTGCGATATTTTTTTAACGTATCACAATATTTATTGCGATATATTGCCACCTTTGTTTTTATGTAATTAATATGCTTAAGACTGATCACTGCACTATCAACATGGCACTATTTCATAGGGCAGTTTTTATTGACAATTTCTGATGTTGATGACAGTCACAACAACAACAACATATAATAAGCTGGTAGTAAAACAATACAAACATCCATAGCACTCTCAAAGTCTGACATCTCTATATACTGTATCTATTATAATATAAATAAGTAAAGTGATATTTACACATACTTGTACTTGGTGTTATATATAGGTTGACACAGAGTACGTGTATATGTTTTTGTGCTTAAACTAAGTTTAACTTTTTCATTTCAAACTTATTTTATTCTAAACACATTTTCACGAGGTTCATGTTAACTTCATGAGCATGAACATTTAAAGGCAATACGTGTATACTAAACATAAATGTACAGTTGGTAGTTGCCACTACATGCTATTAAGGTCCGGCATTTAACCTGAACCCTACACAACTATCAACTGTTACAGTGTTTCAATTGTCTATCATTGACAAAAGTGTGCTTAAATTAATTTAATAATTCTGTAACCACTGAATGTATACAAATGAAAGCACACAAAAGATCACATAAATTGTGCAATATACCGGTATGTACAATTATATTGCAATATTTTATTGCATAATCAAATACTGCAATATATCAATATACCAGTATATTGTGACACCCCTAGTTGGTACGTTTCGAAAAATCATGGGGACGCTAAACATAAAATCAACTTTGTTTGGCCTTAACGTGTAACACTTTTTATTCCGGAGGTTGTGGGTTCGAGCCGCTGACCCGACCCCCCCCCCCCCCCACCTAATTTGTTCCACCGACTCTAAAAGGTGTTATTTCCTATCGAACTTTTTCTGACTGTCGGTCAAAAGAGCAGTTTTAGCTCATATCCTTCTGTTCGGTAATTTGTATTTTGAACAAGTAAATTTCGAACTCAAATTGTGCAATGTCTTTTTCTATGACATTGCTTATAGCTAAAGTACAGTCTCTTTGTTGTAGGCGTTTAAACACTTTACATGCAATCTAATATAATACCTAAAGTGTGTGGTGAATATGCCAGGAAGAAAAATAGTTTTTTTTTTACCTCCCCCCGCCCATAGATTTTTTCGGAGATAAAAGCGGAAACCAACAGTTTTTTGGGGGGGCATAATCGTAATTAAGACGTTTTAAGACGTTTCGCAAAAATATGCTAATCTGTGAATAAGTTCCTCATGGTTTTGAAGCGTAATGTAACTTTACCAGCGTAAATCGATGAATTTGTTCGTCTCTTTTCCACTTATTCTTTCTGTCTATTCTCTGAAGTAAAAAGGGCTAAAATTTTACACGTGATTAATCAAAGCCAAAAAATGTTTTAAAATGTATGATAAAAAAAAATTCTCCATAAAACAAAGTTGTATATGTTTTTGGTTGACATATTATAATCAGTAGGCTGTATAATCGAAACCGTTCTGTGATAATATCGTTTTAATTTGTTCCCTTTTGTCGATATCACACCTTTCCGACATCAATTCCAGTATGTTAGAGAGACTAAAAACAGACAGGCTTTTCAGTTACTGAAAATGTCCACACCCTGTAACTCAAAATCATGGAGAGTAAGTTGGTTCCTTGTTCCTAGTTCCTGTTTCCTGATTCGAATAAGGAAACAGGAACTGGTTCCTTATTCCTTATTCAAGCTAAACATATTTGATATAAGCTTTTTATGCCCCCCCCCCCCTTCGAAGAAGGCGGCATATAGCAGTCGTACTGTCCGTCTGTGCGTCTGTCCGTCTATCCGAAGCATTCTTGTCTTTGCTATAACTTTGTCATTTATTGATGGATTTTGAAATAACTTGGCACAAATGTCAACCATCATAAGGCGACTTGTCGCGTGTAACACCCGTCTCCCTACCTCAAAGGTCAAGGTCACACTTAGAGGTCAAAGGTCAAAGTGGAGTTTTGAGACAAAAATTCTTGTATTTCCTATAACTTGGCCATTTATTGATGGATTTTGAAATAACTTGGCACAAATGGTAACCATCATAAGACGACGTGTCGCGTGTAACACCCATCTCCCTACCTCAAATCTAAAGGTCACACTTAGAGGTCAAAGTGGAGTTTTCAGACAAAAGTGGAATGAGGGGGCATCTGTGCCCTATGGACTAGTTCCTTATTCCTTATTTAAACCGAATAAGCAACTGTTGCTTTGTAACTAAATGACCTAATAGTACCCTATTAATACGAAAGATACATCTAATTGACAAGTAGAATTTTAAAGTAACTCGAATACATTTACTTTATGTATTACGATAAATGTTCATGTTTCTTCTACGCGCTTGAATAGGATTTCTTGTTCAAACCGAACAGGCATATTCTACTTTGAATATTAACTTCACATCAACCAAACTTAAAACCTATAAAATTATGTTTCATGTAATTAAAAAATGACATAAAAATGCATTCTAGCACATTTCTACTTAATTGTTTTTATTTATACTCCAGTTCCTTTTTCGCGGCTTAATAAGGAAAAAGGGAAACAGTTCCTTATTCCTTATTCAAGCCGAATAAGGAACTGACATTTTCTTACATACAAATAAATTAAACTGAACCAAATATATAATGAAAACCATTGTATTTGAATGTTGGATATTAAAAATAGTTATTGCATTACATTTCTACTTAGTTTTTTTTAATGATAACCCAGTTCCTTTTTCGAGGCTGAATAAGGAAAAAGGAACCAGTTCCTGTTTCCTTATTAAAGCCGAATAAGGAACTGGCATTTTCTTACTTAAAAAATACATTAAAATGAACCAAAGAGTACTACATATCAATGAAAATCATTGCATATGTAGGTTGGATTAATATTCAAGCCGAATAAGGAACTGGCATTTTCTTACATAAAAATAAATTAAAATGAACCAAAGTGTACCACATATAAATGAAAATCATTGTACATGTAGATTGGATACAAAAAAATATTTAATACATTACATTTCTACTTAGTTTTATTTCATGGTAACCCAGTTCCTTTTTCGCGGCTGAATAAGGAAACGGGAACCAGTTCCTGTTTCCTTATTCAAGTTGAATAAGGAACTGGCATTTTCTTACATAAAAATAAATTAAAATGAACCAAAGTGTACATCATATAAATGAAAATCATTGTATATGTAGGTTGGATTAATATTCAAGCCGAATAAGGAACTGGCATTTTCTTACATAAAAATAAATTAAAATGAACCAAAGTGTACCACATATAAATGAAAATCATTGTACATGTAGATTGGATACAAAAAAATATTTAATACATTACATTTCTACTTAGTTTTATTTCATGGTAACCCAGTTCCTTTTTCGCGGCTGAATAAGGAAACGGGAACCAGTTCCTGTTTCCTTATTCAAGTTGAATAAGGAACTGGCATTTTCTTACATAAAAATAAATTAAAATGAACCAAAGTGTACATCATATAAATGAAAATCATTGTATATGTAGGTTGGATACTAAAAATATGTATTACATTACATTTTTAATTAGTTTTATTTAATGATAACCCAGTTCCTTTTTCTCGGCTGAATAAGGAAACAGGACGCACTCACTTTTTTTCCAAAGTTTTCATTAAAATAGCTTTACTATGCAACAAGGCGATCTGCGAAAATGTAAATAAGTTGACCTCTTTCGCGTTTTAATTATTGTTGCTTGAATAAATGTGTTATTTTATAATGGCTTCAAATTTCATGGTATAAATAACTGTGTATTTATTAAATCTTTAGGGAGGCTTCGCCCCCCATTCCCCCTGACCCAAAGTGACAACCGCCCGTGGAACACACCGGTCTCACTCTGACAAGGTCTGGAGCCTTGACAGCTATGTTGAAAACGAAACTTATTTTCTTAGCATGTATTGATTTGCCTATATTACCAACTAGCGCACTGTTAATCTAGATTCACAGCAATGTACTGTATGATAATAACTGTGCCCACTTTTAAATTACTGCTCTTTCCCAATAAACCTAAGTGAAGCATAAACTAAATACGATTATTCACACATGAACAGTTTTCAAATGTTCCCAATGAACTGAATGTGAAACACGACAATAATATTTTTCTCATTGTATGAAAAGTATTACCAATTAACGGCAATGTACTATACGGTACGATAATGTGATCTTAGGAACGGTGGTTCATAGCATGTTGCAGTTAGTGAATTATACGTCCGTATGTATGTTCTAGTTTGGGTGCATATATGTATGTAATTTGGTATTGAATATTCCAAACTGTGACGCAATTTCGGGTGCGTGTATTAGTTGATATCCCCCTCCCTCCACCCCCCCCCCCCCCCCCAAAAAAAAAAGGTGCACCTCAAAGTTAGTACGAACGGACACAATAATGCATTGAAGTTTTTTTTAACAACCTGATAATTAGACTGGAGTAACATTTTGACTAACGATTGAGTTTATCATGCCTAAGTATAACATACGTGGATATTTCAGACCGTAATTTGTTATTAGTTTAAACATATTTATTTCTTTTGGCAAATACAGTGTATATCAAACATGCACAATACAGTCATTGTTAGAAAAGGATTGAAACGAAAGAAATAATTCTTATATAGTTTCTCTCCTTGGAGTAATATTTACACAATAAATGGCAGTGTTTTAAAAATACGTTTTCATAGAATATGCCAGAGATAAGAACTATACATGATAAATATGGAAAGTGTTGAAAAACAAATTTAAGGATGAAGGATTGTTCATGCAAGGACTAGAACATGAGGCAGCAACAACTGTTTTATTTGTTATTAGATGCGTAGCTGAAGTAAGACCGAATGTTATTTTTTCAGGTATATCTTCGGAAACAATCTACGCATTTACGCATGCAATGTTTGCAGCTAAATGACACAATTATTATAATTAATATTATTATCGTCATCATAATACTTGTTTTCAGTGTTTCATGTTAAATAAAATATATAGTAGAAATGTGACAGAACACAGCCATATTGCATAGATAAGCTTAATAACACACACAACCTCTAAAAATTTAATATCCGAAAGTGTTGGTCCGAAATAAAGGCTACCGAATAAGGAACTGTGGCCAGTTCCTGATTCGGAGGCCTTAATTTCGGACGATTAAATTCGGATCATGGACTTCTAGCATAGCGCAGCTTTATATTCGTTATTATTGGCTATGTTCAATGTTAGTTTTTTTATGTTTTGATCTCTGATATAGTCTTAAATTGTTATCTGACCATAACTTTTGCTCAAGATTATCCGATAGCTGAATACTAGACATGTCTTAGATATCTCATTCTGTTCTTATACGTAAACAGTTACGAAGGGATATGATATAGGATGCACTGCGATTTCAACCTGTCACCATAACGGCGATACTGCACCGGAAGCAGCGGCCGATGTGCCTCTAGTAGACTGGAAAGTTTCATCGAGATGCCCCAACATTTTATTATTTTTTCAAATCAAAAACCTATGCGCATACGCGCTGTAATTGCGTGTTTTCTTCATAGATTTTCTAAGTCCGAAAACGCGTTTTCTCGCTCGTGCAGGCCAACGGTACATCCGGCGACCTTTTAATATATTTTTTATGTAAGAAAATGCCAGTTCCTTAGTCGGCTTGAATAAGGAAACAGGAACTGGTCCTGTTTCCTTATTCAGCCGAGAAAAAGGAACTGGGTTATCATTAAATAAAACTAATTAAAAATGTAATGTAATACATATTTTTAGTATCCAACCTACATATACAATGATTTTCATTTATATGATGTACACTTTGGTTCATTTTAATTTATTTTTATGTAAGAAAATGCCAGTTCCTTATTCAACTTGAATAAGGAAACAGGAACTGGTTCCCGTTTCCTTATTCAGCCGCGAAAAAGGAACTGGGTTACCATGAAATAAAACTAAGTAGAAATGTAATGTATTAAATATTTTTTGTATCCAACCTACATGTACAATGATTTTCATTTATATGTGGTACACTTTGGTTCATTTTAATTTATTTTTATGTAAGAAAATGCCAGTTCCTTATTCGGCTTGAATAAGGAAACAGGAACTGGTTCCTGTTTCCTTATTCAGCCGCGAAAAAGGAACTGGGTTATCATTAAATAAAACTAATTAAAAATGTAATGTAATAAATATTTTTAATATCCAACCTACATATACAATGATTTTCATTGATATGATGTACACTTTGGTTCATTTTAATTTATTTTTATGTAAGAAAATGCCAGTTCCTTATTCAACTTGAATAAGGAAACAGGAACTGGTTCCTGTTTCCTTATTCAGCCGCGAAAAAGGAACTGGGTTACCATGAAATAAAACTAAGTAGAAATGTAATGCAATTAATATTTTTAATATCCAACCTACATATACAATGATTTTCTTTGATATGTAGTACTCTTTGGTTCATTTTAATTTATTTTTTAAGTAAGAAAATGCCAGTTCCTTATTCGGCTTGAATAAGGAAACAGGAACTGGTTCCTGTTGCCTTATTCAGCCGCGAAAAAGGAACTGGGTTATCATTAAATAAAACTAATTAAAAATGTAATGTATTAAATATTTTTAGTATCCAACCTACATATACAATGATTTTCATTTATATGTGGTACACTTTGGTTCATTTTAATTTATTTTTATGTAAGAAAATGCCAGTTCCTTATTCGGCTTGAATAAGGAAACAGGAACTGGTTCCTGTTTCCTTATTCAGCCGCGAAAAAGGAACGGGGTTATCATTAAATAAAACTAATTAAAAATGTAATGCAATAAATTTGTAATATCCAACCTACATATGCAATGATTTTCATTGATATGTAGTACTCTTTGGTTCATTTTAATGTATTTTTTAAGTAAGAAAATGCCAGTTCCTTATTCGGCTTTAATAAGGAAACAGGAACTGGTTCCTTTTTCCTTATTCAGCCTCGAAAAAGGAACTGGGTTATCATTAAAAAAAACTAAGTAGAAATGTAATGCAATAACTATTTTTAATATCCAACATTCAAATACAATGGTTTTCATTATATATTTGGTTCAGTTTAATTTATTTTTATGTAAGAAAATGTCAGTTCCTTATTCGGCTTGAATAAGGAATAAGGAACTGGTTCCCTTTTTCCTTATTAAGCCGCGAAAAGGAACTGGAGTATAAATAAAAACAATTAAGTAGAAATGTGCTAGAATGCATTTTTATGTCATTTTTTAATTACATGAAACATAATTTTATAGGTTTTAAGTTTGGTTGATGTGAAGTTAATATTCAAAGTAGAATATGCCAGTTCGGTTTGAACAAGAAATCCTATTCAAGCGCGTAGAAGAAACATGAACATTTATCGTAATACATAAAGTAAATGTATTCGAGTTACTTTAAAATTCTACTTGTCAATTAGATGTATCTTTCGTATTAATAGGGTACTATTAGGTCATTTAGTTACAAAGCAACAGTTGCTTATTCGGTTTAAATAAGGAATAAGGAACTAGTCCATAGGGCACAGATGCCCCCTCATTCCACTTTTGTCTGAAAACTCCACTTTGACCTTTGACCTCTAAGTGTGACCTTTAGATTTGAGGTAGGGAGATGGGTGTTACACGCGACACGTCGTCTTATGATGGTTACCATTTGTGCCAAGTTATTTCAAAATCCATCAATAAATGGCCAAGTTATAGGAAATACAAGAATTTTTGTCTCAAAACTCCACTTTGACCTTTGACCTCTAAGTGTGACCTTGACCTTTGAGGTAGGGAGACGGGTGTTACACGCGACAAGTCGCCTTATGATGGTTGACATTTGTGCCAAGTTATTTCAAAATCCATCAATAAATGACAAAGTTATAGCAAAGACAAGAATGCTTCGGATAGACGGACAGACGCACAGACGGACAGTACGACTGCTATATGCCGCCTTCTTCGAAGGGGGGGGGGGGGCATAAAAAGCTTATATCAAATATGTTTAGCTTGAATAAGGAATAAGGAACCAGTTCCTGTTTCCTTATTCGAATCAGGAAACAGGAACTAGGAACAAGGAACCAACTTACTCTCCATCTCAAAATCATGTAAAAGTAAAAGTTATTCAAATAAACAGTTTAAGAATCTGTTTATGCCGATAAGAATTTCAAATGCTCTTGCAATGTGTTGGGTGTTTGACACATTTGTGTTTAATCACACAAATATGTGTAATGTATTTTTCTTTCATCCTTCATCCGTTATTTAAAACTATTTATTCCTATAACTTTTCTAAAACACTTTGCCTGTATTATGTAAATGACAACGGATATCGCATTATCAAACTCAAATCTCGTCCTTAGAAAGCTGAACCTTACTTAAACTAAAACTAAAACATGTTAATGTCATGCGAATGGAGTAAAAAGATTTGCAACACATCACTTTGGACTGTTGCATTTGCCTTCGTAATTTATCAACATTAACCGCTAAGCGAAACGTGAACAATGGTGTTAATGGCCCGTTGATTTATAATATGGGTTTGCTAAATATACACTGAAAATGCAAATAAGCAGTCTGAATTCGAACTATAGCTCTATATAGAACCACCATTAATAATCAAAATTTGAAATAACGCACTCTCGGTATATATTATGAACAACAACACCATAGCACATGTAAGTTTTCATTTCATTTCATTTTATTTACTTCTATTCTATTGTTCTATTTTAATTGATCTAAATAGATCACTCTCATCAGCTAAGTTTCTTAAAACAAACTCCTACCAACATGATTAATAAAAATCTGTCACAGTTGGCTGACTCCGATTGTTGTTCACCAGCTCTCCGGGATGCGTTTGTAACGGTTACGTACTGTCGATATTAGGGATGCAACGGGTAGCAAATTTTTGTCGGGTCGGGTCGGGTATCTTTCTTCGGGTCGGGTATTTGCGGGTCGGGTCGCGTATTTATATAAGTAAAAGTAAACATCAATTTTGTACCTCTCCAGGGTTGTTCAGATGAGTAAACATTGTTTCTACTTTGAAGAATAGACGATAAATGAAGTTATTCTCGGGTGTGACATGTTCACATACAGTTTTGGTGTCAGATCCTGGAAGTGATTCGTAATCATTTTAATATATCTGCCCTTCTCATTGCATTCATATTGATTGACAAAGCGCATTGAGCAGCATCTATCAGTTGTATTGTTATCTTTGTTATTAATTGTAATTGTAATACTGCGAACATCTAAACTAGATCAGAATTTAGCTAATTTCCAGCAGAGCTACAAACTGTGAACGGACATTAGTTTTGTAATACTGTTAGAAAGGAACTATGAAGTTTGAACTGTACTTGTTTCCTTAATAGTTATTTTTCACTGGACTTGTGTCATCAACATTGTTGTTAGTTAACTTGAATCCTGGGTCGAATATGCCTTAATTCATCTAGCTCTAAAGTATATACATGTATTTTACCCCAAAGACTCATTTTTTCTATTAATGACTTAAACTGAATAATAAGGAAACCAACAAAATTATCAAGTCAAAACTGAAGGGAAAAGATACATGTATACATATTATTTGTATTACAGGATATATAAGTTCTAAGAAATAAACATTGAAGAAAAAATTGTTTCCAAAACAAGTATTCTCGTTTCGATAAATACAGATTTGTTTGGTTATTTGCATAGGTTTTTTGCAGAGGGTTTACGGTAATAATTCAGCAGGAAATCATGCACGTGCTTTTTGTGTATGCATATATATGCATTATAAACGTATTGATTCGTCATTCGAGGCGTGAATTAGACGGGGGAAATATTTGGCGCAGGAAAAGGAAATGATGAATACTGAATAACCACACTCCCAACCGTCAACAGTTTCGTTCGCTGTAAAAATTTGATAACTACTTTTCATTTACGATAAATTTAACATTTACTTAGGTTTCGTCATATAAATAACGATGCTCCGAGTTTAAATTCAGTCCCGTTAAAAGCCAATGCACTCTGTCACACCTATTTCTTCAACTTGACGGCTTGAAACTCCTTGTTTTAAGACGTCCAGACTGCTGTTCAGTGCGGTTCGTTCAGCGATGCACTCCAATGTCCAAGAGCGCAAGCAGAATATTTGCTTTAATTTGTAAAAAAACAACAAAAAACTATGAAATAAAAACACATATGCCTAATGGGTCTTGGTTTTATTAATTTGTTGCATATGGTTTTAGATTAAGAAGAATTTAACAAAGATGACGATAATTACAAAGGTTGAATTGCACTATTATTTTAGTACCCGACCCGACCCGAATTTTCCAATGAGGCACCGAACTCGAGTTAATTTTATGGAACCGAGAATGCGGGTATTTTCGAGTATCCGTTGCATCCCTAGTTGATACGGATACTTCAGACAGATAGCACAAAAGCGCACAGCGCACAGCGCAGAAAAACCGCTCATGGATGGCCGAAAAGGAATAATTTCTGTGTGTCGGGCACCCCGATCCTACCTAGCGAAACTGCTCCGGTATTGTATGATGGTATTTATGATAAGGATTGCGTCTGCACCTGTGCTGAGTTTAAACGGCAACCTCACCAACTATAATGGACCAGTGCAGCTCACACCAAACGGATGCGATGGTATCAACCCAGCTAGCGGGAAAAGCAAAAACTCCACTCATGCTTGTACATGCAGTGCGTAGCGAGCAGTATTGCAATCCAAACGTTATTGCTCATGACGACAAAGGAGAAACAGAAATTCCTACGTCAGTACCCACACAATCGCAAATCGAGACATTATTGTTCGTGAGTTTACAATTGTGGGGTCAGTCTGCACAATGCAAAGGTAGGAAACGTGGTCATGATGTCGTGCAAAGGTAGGAAACGTGGTCATGATGTCGTGCAAAGGTAGGAAACGTGGTCATGATGTCGTGCAAAGGTAGGAAACGTGGTCATGATGTCGTGCAAAGGTAGGAAACGTGGTCATGATGTCTTTCAAGTAAAGACATTGGATTTTCGTAAACGAATCATGGAATTGTGTCTCCTTAGAACAGACTCTTGAGATGAAAACGTGCAGACACGATTTAAAATTTGCTACAGATTCACCAGCGGTATGACGCCATTTACCATCAGGCATGTACTGCAAACTTCAGAAAATGAAGAGACACTCCAACAAACTGTGATACTGAAACAAACACAATATAGTGGAAGTCGATCAGACCAATAGGCCAACACTGCTTTCATGAAATCAATAGATTTACTTGAAGGAGTTAATGATAATGAGCAAGTAATAGTTAATGAGTTAGCGGTTTAAATGATAATGTGTGAGGAAAAGGCAGTGTGCCATGTGCAGAACAGAAGTAACAAGAATTTTTGGTTAATATGTGCATAAGATAGAAATGATTGGAAAAAAAACAATGATGTCACCTTTAAATGAACTGTGTCCTTAAGTTTGCATGTTGTTTATATTGAAGGTAAATCAGACAACACAGACATTAAAAATATGAAATTGATTTTAAAAAGATGCAAAAATAATCAATAATGATATTAAATCAGTCGAAACTTGTAAAAGTGAATATGCTAATTCTCAAGACAAAATACACGGCTGCAAAACGTAACCTGATTGTTTGATGCAAATGTGTCAAAATACATATTTATATGTGGACAACATAAATGGCACCACAGTGGCATGCACTTTTTCAATGTAGGGTCGGTACCTTGCATTCATAAACAGCAACGTATTTGGTGCATCGTGGGTTAGAAGACGTACCAGTGTCAACAATAGGCGCAGTCAAATTCAAATGTCTGTAATTTTGTCCATACTAAATTTTACTGAATAAAAGGTTAAAGGTTACTCGAATACTGTACATTTTGTTAATATCTATCGGCGTTCGTAATGTAAATGTAAATCGGTTGTAAATAAGAAAGGTAGCGCAATCCAGGTTCGACCCTTTTTATATCGTTCAAATCTGTAACACAATCACAACAATAAAAATGATGACGTCTATATAAAACGTGACTGTTCGCGGCGACGTCGTATGACGTCGCGCCAAATTCACAACATTCTCCCGGGCCGCGAAATAAAAATGCATATGTAGTAATATTTACTAAGACAGATCATAAACTAAAAAACAGTCCATGTAAGTAAGATACAATAGCACAGTATAATTTCGTGTCAGTGTCATCAGACTTTTTTGATTATGTATTCAGTCTCTCATCGTTCATCTCTAGCGGATACAGTTTAGTTATTGGTCTATTTGTGCAAAGGCCATTGCTCGTGCGCACTCGTGCAGCTCGAGTAAGTCCGTCTCTTCCGGTAATCACATCAGTCACGACTGCGAGCTTCCAGTTGCATCTTGAGGATTCGTCATGTATCTGGACGACATCACCGACCCTTATCGTCTGGTCGTTGGATCCGGAAACTCGATGTCGCTCACGAAGGGCTGTAAGGTACTCGTTCTTCCATCGACCCCAGAAATGCTGGATAAGTAACGCTTTCCTCTTAGTCAGCGCTTGTATCGAGTCATGGCTCGCAGGTGTTGACAGTCTCCCGATGTCGTCAGCAGAGTCCCCATGCGGAAGTGACGTAATACGGCGACCATACAGCAGATGTGCAGGTGTCAACGGCATGGGATCATTGATGTCGGATGAAGTGAATGTCAATGGACGATCGTTAATTACAGCCTCGATTTCGGTAACTACCGTCTGCAACAACTCCAAGTCGATGTATGCACGCCCGAGAACCTTCTTTAGGCTTGTCTTAGTAAGTCCAATCAGACGCTCCCACCACCCACCGTACCAAGGGGCCCTCTGGGGGATGAAACGCCACTCGACTCCTAAGTTGCTCAGTGTATCTTGAACCGAGGTTGAGGATCTAAGTTTCATCAACTCACTGGAAGCTGCGACAAACGTGGTGGCGTTGTCGGACATCATAATCCTAGGCACCGACTTCCGGCTTACAAATCTTCTAAACGCTTGCAGAAATGAATCTGTGGAAAGGCTGGTGACAACTTCTAGGTGGACGGCCCTCGTTGTAGCGCATGTAAATAGGCATATGTAGGCCTTCGTGTCACTTCCGGACGCCTGTTTGATGTGAAGAGCTCCGGTGAAATCCACTCCCGTTACTGTAAATGGTGCTGATTCTTCTACTCGTACCTTCGGCAATGGAGGTGGGTCTGGGGCTGAGTATGGTCTACCGGAAACGCGGCGGCACGTGACACACTGACGAAGGACGACTTGGACACATTGGCGTATCGAAGGAACCCAGAACTTTTGTCGTAAGTGCGTAACAGTAGCGTTCACTCCTGCATGTAGATGGCGGATGTGCGTGTCTTTGACAATAAGTCGAGTAAACGTGTGTTTCTTGGGCAACAGGAAAGGGAACTTGGCATCTTCTTCCACTGGCGCAGTGTGTATTCTCCCACGACAGCGAAGAATCTCATGATCATCCAGGAAAAGACCTAGTTGTTTCACAAGTGGTAATTTACTTGACCGTGACTTCAGACTGGTAATTTCACTACGAAATTCTATTTTCTGGCAATGTTTGATCCACAGTCTTTCGGCTTGAGGTATGTCATTTGTTGAGAATCCAACACCATTATGTTGAGGTTCATGTTTACATATTGATATGAATTTTAACACAAATGCTGTCACACGCAGTAACTTTCTGTAGGAACTGTGTCTCGCAATATCAATCGCGTTTTGAATGTTTGATTCTGCGTTTTCACAACTATTTTGATTTTGTATCACATCGTCCGTCACAGCATGCACATGTGTAATTTCGGGTTTCCATGGTGACCACAGTTCTCTGTCACATAGCCATGTAGGACCCTTTTTCCACAACCTGTTTTGTAATAGACAGTCAGCGGAAATCCCACGTGTCAACAGGTCAGCAGGGTTGTCGTTCGTTGGACAATATCTCCATTCATGTAGTTGAGTGAGTTTTTGAATTTCGCACACTCGATTTGCAACGAAGCTTTTTAGCGTCTTTGTACTTGATAACCATTGAAGGACGATTTGGCTATCAGACCATAATGTAATTTTGTTTGCCATCACAGTTGACTGGAGATGTTTAGCTAACCTGGCTCCTACTAAAGCAGCCATCAACTCCAGTTGTGGCAATGTCAGCGATTTGAGCGGGGCAACACGATTCTTCGCCATTACTAAACAAGTGGTGTTCCCGTTAGACAAGTATGCAGCAGCACCGTATGACTTCGTGCTAGCGTCAACGAAGACGTGAAGCTCGGCTGATGACGTTCTTCCAATGACGTCATCAGTGTCGGGAAGAAATTGGCGTTTGAATGTCATCTCTGTGGCTTTGTTGAGATCATCAGCGATGGTGCACCATGTTGCTTGAATGTCGGCCGGCAGGGGCGTGTCCCAGTCATAGTGTTCTTTCCAAATGTCTTGTAGCAAAATCTTCGCTCGAACTGTAACTGGACTTAAAATACCAAGTGGATCGTAGATCTGAGACGAAAACTTCAGGATCGTTCTTTTCGTGACGTCGTGCACAACTGGAATGTTCTTTTTCACAAACTGCATCGTGTCTGATGAGGTTTGCCACCGAAGACCAAGAACCTTTGTGATGTCATCGTCGTCTAGAACGTTTTCTTGTGATGCTTGATTTTGTAATCTTGTACTGTTTGATGACCACGATCGGAGGTTCATTCCAGCTGTAGACATCAATGTTCGAGCTTCTTGAAAATACGTTAATACTTCCGTCTCAGAATCGAAACTCGAAATGACGTTGTCGACGTATAGATCGCGTTTAATGATATTTGCTGCGTTTATATCTCTGTTTTTTCCCAAGTGTTTCAGCAGAGTAGCATTCAGTATGAACGGCGAGCAGATGGCACCAAATAACACGGCTTTGAAGCGATACATTATGATATTACAACGTGGATCGTCCGGGACTTCTAGCCAAAGAAATCTCGTCACGTCTCGGTCAATCTCGTGGAGGCCGACGTGAAGAAAGGCCTTTTCTATGTCGGTAGTTACGGCATACCTGTGCACTCGAAATCTTACAAGTAGCGTTGTCAACTCGTTCAGTTCCGGTGGGGTAGACTCCAAGCAGTCGTTTAGACTTGGCTTACTAGTAGACTTCCGGCAGCTACAATCGTAAACGATACGAATATGGGTAGTAGATGAGTTTTTACGAACCGGATGGTGTGGGATGTAGTGTACTGCCGTAGACGGGGATGTCTTGTCAACTGTAATCCTTTCAATAAATCCACGTTTTTCCTGTTCCTTGATGATCTCATTGTACTTATGAAGCATTTCCGGTTCACGCCGTAGTCTCTGAACTGTATTCATGGTCCGCTTCATGGTTATCTCGAAATTCGAAGGTAGAGGTGCATGGTCTTGTTTCCACGGTAATTTAGCCTGGTACTGTCCATCATTAAACTCAATGCACTTGTCCTGGTATTCTTTAATGTAGTCCACTTCCTTCCGGTTTTGTACATCGGATGTGATACCCATGCTCTCGAGATTCCAGAACCGCTCAAGTATCGAATCGTCCGGTGGACGGAAGGTGATGACGTTCATAATGTGACTCTCGGTCGTGGTGTTAAATATAGCCCCCTTTTTGACAGGACCCGACAATAAGTAGCCTATCTTGGACTTTACCGCGGTGGGACCGTCTCCGCGAATAACAGTATCTTCAACCAAATCCCAGAATTGGTCTGCGCCAATCAAAATGGAGATTTCCAGCATGGAATCGTTTGTTACTGGCTGGGCTAACTTCAATCTTCGTAGGTAGGGGAGTGTTGTCGCGACCGAGGTGAGCCCTGTGTCGATGGGTTTTGCTATGGTCGGCACAACCAAAACACTTAACGGAATCTTCTCGTTGTCGTCCGTCTTCACGTAGATAGTAGCGCGATCAACGTGTTGGGTTCTAGTAGTGTTTCCACCAAACGATGCAATATTTAGTGTTTCTGTACCATCAACCGGAAGTTGTAGTTGGTCAGCAAGCTGTTGTGTGACAAATGACCTCTGTGAACCCTCATCAAATAGTATAGCAGCATCGATCTCAGTCTCCTGGGTACCCACTTTAACAATAGCTGTCTTCAGAAGTACATCCGACTGAGCACGTTTCAATGAAGAGTGGAATACCGCGGCTTCCGGTCTCAATGTGGACGCTTCCGGTGTGGTTCCATGTATTGGATCGTCACTGCTACTGGCGTTGCAAATGCTCGTGTGGTGTTTCTTTTTGCATAACTGGCATCTCTTCTGCGAGATACACTTGGCTACGATATGACCTCTAAGACAATTAAAGCATAACTGCCTTTCTTTCACTTTTTGTAATCTGGACGACGTATCTTGAAATTTCATGCAATCGACAGACTTGTGAGACTCGTCACAGAATGCACATTTAATTTCATTTCTTCTTCTTTCATTGAAGTCAGTCGTCCATTTTTCTCTGGTCTGTGGACGTCGTTTCTTCTGTAACGTTCCAGTATAGAACGACGCTGTTGACATGTAATCGTTTACATCCGCTAAGTGGTCTTTACTTCCTTCTTCTAAAATACTCACTTCTTTCCTCAATGCCATCCTCAGATCTTCTAGCTGCCAGTCATTATCACCGTGTTCTCTAGCTAAATTCTTTCTGATTTCTATCGGCAGCTTGTCTAGAATAACTGGTACTAACAGGCTTCCGTAGTTTTCCTGATTCTGTCCCATAGATTCTAAACCTCGGATGTACGTTTCCATTTTGTCATGAAAATTCTGCAAGCTGGCAAGTGTATTACATGGGGCTGGCAATTGTATCAGAGCTTGCATAGTTGCATGCGTAATTTTATGCTGTCTGCCAAAACGTTCTCGAAGTAGACTAACCGCTCTCAAATAATTAGCATTTGTTAATGCAAACCCGTCTAATGTACGCGCGGCTGAACCTTCTAGTTGGGACTTGAGATAAGAGAATTTCTGGACATCCGTGAGACTTCTGTTATGATGTATTGTCGATTCAAAGGTATCCCAGAAACTTTGCCACTTTAAAATGTCTCCATTAAAGGTAGGTAACGCTAATTTAGGCAGTCTGTGGAAATGTGAGGAATTATTAACGTTACTTACATTTTGATGCTGGTTGCTTACGAATGGATTGGCGTTGATGTTCCACTGTCTCTGCTGCTCTTCTGTGATTGTAGTTTGTGAGGACTGGTGAAGATCATACTGTGGCCTGATGATACCACCATGCGACACGTCAAAACCATGCTGCGATCCGACGATACCCTGTTGCGACCCGGCGATAGCAGACTGAGTGCCGACCGCGATAGGCGGCGAAAATGCGAATGTTTGCGGTATTGATCCTGCGGATGCTGAATTCTCTAGAGTACCGGCGAAATTCGGCTGTTGTTGCGAGTGTTGATTGCGAAAGTTTCTCAGATGTCGCATCTTTAAATCCAATTCGAGCATGTATTTCTCTGACTCTAATACTTCCTCGAGCATATCATCATTGTCCGTCAAACCCATAATCTTTTCGTTTAGAGTCTGTATCTGCGCTATCTTGTCATGCAGTTTCTCAAGAACGGCGTCATAGTCGATAAGTGAAAATGTCTCTTCATCTTTCAATTCGTTGATTTTCTTTAAGTAAAATTCTACGACTTCTTTCTGTGCTTTGCGTTGAGCGATATGTTTTTGTAAATTCATCCTGATCACGGCACCAATATCGGCGTTCGTAATGTAAATGTAAATCGGTTGTAAATAAGAAAGGTAGCGCAATCCAGGTTCGACCCTTTTTATATCGTTCAAATCTGTAACACAATCACAACAATAAAAATGATGACGTCTATATAAAACGTGACTGTTCGCGGCGACGTCGTATGACGTCGCGCCAAATTCACAACAATATCTTACAACAAAACAACTTTTCCTAATATGAATGACCGCAGGAGTCTTAATACGTGTAAGAATTACTGGGCCCGTATTCACAAAGCTCCTAGGGAAAAACTTAAGTTAAGTTCTTAATATCATAAAATTGCTTAAGTATCTGGCTGTTTTTATGTATAGGTCTTATTTCATTGAAATGGTTTTAACCGGTAAATATTGCTTAGATGTTTCATATTGTAATCTTTTGTAAACAGAAATCATTGGATTTGACATAACAAATTTGATTTGAAATGTCCACTTAAGTACAACATAAGTTAAGATTTCCCTTAGGAGCTTTGTGAATACCGGCCCTGATCGTTTGATGAGGCCTACGATTCAATACTTTATTAAAGGGAATTGTTCACAGATTGGCGAATTGACAATATTTCCACTTTTTGTCACATAATTCAAAAGTAAAAGAATAGCGTATACAAGGGAGCGAAATAACACTACGGACATAAAAATATATTGTAAATACCGTTTCGTTTATGAGTAATCAACAGTTGAAATTGACAAAATTATAAAACGCAAGTAACGCTAAACGATGGAAAAAATTGGAGTGTTTTTGTAGTTTTCGTTAAAATTGTCGCCAACCCTTGGATCACTTACATAGAGTAAATAATGCCGGGATAACCGAATAAATCGGAGTGGCCGAGTGGTTAAGGCGATAGCCTTTAAATCAGAGGTCCCGGGGTCGAACCCCGGCGGGACCAATTTTTTCTGTTCTTTTTAAAAAAAATCCTTTTCTTGTTATTATTCTTGAGGTCTTCAGTTCCGATTCTTAAATCTGTCAAGTTAAGACATTTAATGGCATACTTTAAAAAATGCAAAGAATCTGTGAATAAGTCCCTTTAATTCATGTCCAGAAGATATAACCTTAATAACGAGTATACTTTCTCTTCTGAAAAATAGTTTATATAACGTCCTGACCTGCACAAAACGTCCTGTCAAGCATTAACGGAGTCATAATTGTATAGTATGTGACGCGATTGTATTATTCATTTGTCAAGATCATTGCCATTTATTGTTTTGAAAAGTTCATTTGTTCTTTATAACTTTAACTTGTATACTGTTATAACTACACTGCTGTATTGTTGGCCGATGGACTAAAATTGCTGAATAAATATATTGTATTGTATTGTAAAAGTAGATTGTAAGTTAAACAGTGTACATGCTGCATTAAGTATGCAATATTTCTTTTGAACAATGTTACTTAATGAACCTAATTATAATAATGTCAATAACTGACGGGCACACGGGACAACATGCAGCTTGGGGGCCTTTGGGGTCCTGTATTATAACTTATACTGTTAGTAACTGAGGGTGTATGGGATACACACCCTCAGTGGTTTCATAACATACGAGAGCGTAGCTCGAGTATGGTATGATGCCACTGAGGGTGTATATCCCATACACCCTCAGTTACTAATAGTGTAACGAATATATCTCACCAGCTACCTATCACTGGTTTCTTTTATTTGTAAATTAACCAAAGAAAACCTCACAAAATGACACGAAACCAACAATGACGTCACAAAATAAACAAAAAATGACGTCATTACATTGCGTCAGTAGACTTCTGTGTGGTATTGAAATATACCCGTGGTGTATGGAAAATACACCATGGTCATGTGACCCCTATTGGCCAATCGGATTGCGTCATTTATGTAGGAGGTGAGATATTGAGCGAGACAGTAGATTGCTGCTGAGCATGGTATGTCTGCACATTGATTGCTGCTGAGCAAGGTCTGTCTACACATTGATTGCTGCTGAGCTTGGTATGTCTGCACATTGATTGCTGCTGAGCTTGGTATGTCTGCACATTGATTGCTGCTGAGCATGGTATGTCTGCACATTTACAGTATCTGGAGATTTCGTTGCCATTTTTAATATAAACAAAATAACAAGTTTTCCGCGCCCAACCGATAAGCGCTTACATTGTATTATTGAATCTGAATACACTAGTAGCCCGGGTTTTCCCTTGAAACACTTATGTGATTATGGATGGGTACATGAAACAAAATCTTACTTGAAAATAAACCCAATGACATGATTATATTGAATTTCGAAAAAAACTCGCAACACAGCTTTTCAAAATGTTCTGTCATTAAATACAATGGACAACGGCTGTTTTAAACGTGTTGTTTATATGCAGAAGAGTGTGTGAACTGTGCAAAAGTATATGATGGTCAAACCGGTCAAAATAATAAGAGTGCTCGACAGGTCAGAACTGTTTTTTTCAAATGCAATGTGTTTTAATAAAGATATTCGTGTAATCTCAATATGCCTCAAACGTATTGACATTCGTTTAAGGTAAAATGGATCAAGCATAAACACTAGAGAAGAGCTTAATACCAAGAATCTCCGTTGTAATTGGGTCAAATTATGCCTAATGACAGATTTGAAAATAAAGCATTGGTCTACTGGGCAAAAGAGTCAATATTCAATCAGGTACTCGTTTAGTTGTAATGTTAATCAAAAGTAAGAATCTATGTCATGCACAATTAATCCTCAAATTTAAATTAACAATACCAACTTCTGATTCGACTTTACAATTCTGTATCACGCACACTGTATTGTCTCTTCATGAAACGTCAATCTATTCAGTATTGTATTCACTTGGGATACCTTGATCGCGTGCATGTATGGTTTTATTGATTTGGTATACATTTATCAAATATCATTACAATTAAATGTTTAATATTTATATAAATGATGCTTACTTAGTCCTACTGGGTGTAGATTATGTCGTTGACATTTATTGAAATACCATTACCTGGACATGCTCAATTACTCTACTGCTACAGGCGTTATCCTGGGAGAAACGTACATTTGAGGTATGTCGTGGGAAAACCAGCTAAATGCATGTGCGTAAGTGTCGCTCCGGATTAGCCTGTGCAGTCCCACGACACGCCTCATTTCAAGTAGTTGACCAATCGCTATCGTATTCATAACCACGCCCATTCATGTCAATCTCCCTCAAACACAGGATAGAAAATACGAATGAGTTTACACTACATACGGATGTCCCGTCTTTCTGAGTGGCTAACCGCATTGTCAATCAAATCTCGTCAATCGGTCAATTATCAACCATTTACAATCTACAACTATCACCAATGACCGTAGTCAAAGCATACACCGTACAGACTCATTTGGTTTAGAAGCGTATTTATGTCAGGTTGTATGTGTGTCATATTACACCGTAGAACAAACTTATAGGACAGTCATCAACCACCAAAGCGACAATTCACATATATTTTTACGTTGCTGAAGTGAAATAACATATAAATATCGTGCTTTTATTTGATAAGTTTAAAAGATATAAGAAACACTGGTAGAAATGACTAGGCATTGATGATATAACATTTCCTTCCAACTTACATGTATGTGGATACAAACAATTAACTGAAAACGACAACAAAGATATCGTTATATTGCAACGAATAGATTCGTGACATAATTTGTCCTGATTTCGAAATTAATGCAAGAAGAAGTAAAATTATCTTGGAAATTAAACAGCTCCTTCAATATTTAACAGTCCTTGAAATTATTTGAAAAAGCGAACAGGGTGACAGACCGGAGCAATTAGTCAAAGGTAACACTCTATTGTAATAAATTTCAGTTAAACAACTTCGTATTTTTAATAATAACAATACATGTACGACTACTAATTATATTATTTATAATTATAATAAGAGTAAAAAAATAATAATAGTAATGCAATGCATCTGTCTTCTCAAATGATAAACGGATTTTGACAAGTGACATTTCAACAGTTCCATTAACGAAACACCGTTTTTGTGTTGCTGCAAAAATAAATATACATTTTTTTTAATTATACAAATGTTACAAACATAGTACAGGTCAAATTTCGAAATTAAAAACAATTGTTGATCGTTTCTTGGTTGTTTGTTTTCAGAATTTGCTGTCAAACATCAGGGCAATGGAAAAGATAGTGAACTTTTCAGAATTTGCTGTCAACATCAGGGCAATGGAAAAGATAGTGAACTTTTCAGAATTTGCTGTCAAACATCAGGGCAATGGAAAAGATAGTGAACTTTCCTATAAACGAAACAGAGCTGCTTATCCCTGGCAATATGGATTTAATGGAGGAATTACGAGATAAACTAGACATTATGTCGCATGTTGATCTCATAGTTTCCTATGCCACGACAGTGTTTGCCCTCATTGGCATTATTTTGAATATTTTTGTCATTGGATGTTTGTCTCGCATGAAACTTAAACCACTTCTAAAATATTCACTTAGACTGGCAATATCGGATCTTTTAATTGGTGTGTTTTTCGTTTTGTGGACTACCCTTAAGTTGAAAAACACCGCTTGGGATTTCGGTGGAAAGTTCCAATTCGGTTCGCAGGAGTTACCTGCATTTAACTTTACTTTACCAACAGCGAATTTAAGCACCAATGCTTCCTTTCCAAACCAAACTCTTATCCAAAATGCAACATTCTTTACTCCCAGCAACACCACAAGTGAAGCACTCAACCGGATGTCCCCGTCTTTATCAGGCAGCAATTCTGCTAGCATGCCAAATCTTAGAACCCCTCCAGACACGCCCGATAATGCACTTATCTATCCGGATTTACAACAGAAACTTTTCAATGCCTCGTATATATTATCAGTCGTTACGAGCACGATGTCAATGCTCGGCGCATCGGTAACAATTTATGTACTGATCTGTTGGCCACTGCGTAGGATATCAAGTAAGACGGCGAACGTAATAATATCTGCAGGAAATTTGCTTCTTTATGCCTGTGTGTAGGCATTTTCATATTAATTCACGATGTCGAACTTTTCGACGATGTCATTGAACGCGTCGGACGGGTTCAGTTCTATATACTTATTTACACGTGCGTATGTTTGGTTGCTATGCTTGCCCTATCTGTTGCAACGTTTGTTATCGCTTTCGGGCATTCCGGAAATGCAGTTATAAATCACCGCAGACGTGGTAAAAAAAGGCTCTTTTCACTTTCTTCTGTATAATGTTCAGTTACTTCATATCCTATATTCCATACCTGCTTTATCAGGTTGCAAAAATTACGTTTTCTAACATTCCTATAGCGATTCATATAACAGGAGCACTTTCTCCTTTGTTTTACACCATCAATATCTGCATCGACCCTGTCATGTATTCATTTCGCGTACCGGAAATTCGTACTTCAATCGGAGTTTGTTTAGCAAAATTGAACCCAATAAATCGCAATCGTTCCCTACAACAGACCATTGTTTCGTAAAGCAACAATCTCCTTTCTATTACAGTAAACCAGTACGTTTTGTCATACACTTGCATTTTTAAATAATAGAGACATCGTTAGAATTAAAGCAGCAGTCCAAAAATATGTTAATAAACATTAAGCTTCTAATGGACATCTTACTGATCAAAATACAAAAATAATAACGTTTTGGTAACTTATTATCGCATAGTTATCTGGTGATGCCTGTGGAGAAAATCAGCATGTACGTTAGTGTATACTCCATTCGTACCAAGTGTTTTCGAACATGGACATTATAAAATGCCTTTCGTAAATAAGAAACAGTTTAAGTAGAATGAACGTCATTAACGTTCGTTAGAACTAATGCCAATTTAAGATGTATTAAATTCTATCCTATGGGCTGCGGCTTTTATTCACCAATGATGCCTTACACTGTATAATGGCTAAACTGATAATTTGCAGTAAATATTTAACGTCATCATGTATGTAACTATTTGCTAACTATTTTTGTCATGTTGTTCCTTAATATTAACCCTTGTTAATTAGGCTTTGTCATTGCTGTTGTATATTGTTCAATATAGGTTGTAAATACAATGAAATGCAACATTTTTGTATATATTGATAATGTGATAGATATATTTGATAAAAGCAAACGTATATTATATTTGGGCCGCGTCGTGAAAAAACATGCCTAAATGGCAATTTTTCACATTTTTGTTTTTTTGTCGATTTTTATAGTGCATTCATTTTTAAGTTGGACGGTAAAAAGATAATTAAAATCGGTTAAGAAACGCCAAAGTTATGCGCATTTCCGTGACGTCATGTAATGTAACATTTTATGTTTGACGTTGAAGTCATTTGCGACAAATCGAGAAAATATCACGCGTTGTATTTTAATTCTGGTTTTATTAAAACAACATACTAACATGTTGATTTATCATATGGACCATAACAGTGGTTAGCTAAGTTGTTTAATTCATTATGTTGTCATAGAATAATACTTTATTGTTGCCTAGCAACGAAGGAATGCAAAGAGTATGGGAGATAAAGATGGACAGCAATACTTTAGTTGAGTACGTTATATTATATCAGATTTACTAAAACCCAATGCCTGTCAGATACTGTTAACACAACACATTGATATGATGATCGTCATTCATGCTGCAAATCAATCAAGATGAGCACAATTATTCTGCGTCTGATCTCGGGCATATGGAGTCCTGGTACGCGGGTCGAACGTACGGTCGAACAGAGTTATAGAGATATGCCTGTCTTGCTGTGCTCAAGCCGGCCGCGGGCACAACATCTGGTCGAGTAGCATTACTGAAGCGGAACGCTGGGTCCTTTAAAATGCACGCAGTCTTATGTACAGCGTCACGTGATGCCCTTAACGTTACTATTCCTGGCTCATCGGCAGAGAACTTAAAGTACTGGTACTGCCTGCAAACGAATACACACATTTTTTTTTTCTGAATTACGAAATAATGTACAGTTTAAAAAAATAAAAAGAAGCTACTAGGACTTAAAATTGAACGCCGAAATAGTCAATAAATTAATAGTATTATTATGCATGCTGCTACCTTATTCCATTGACTGCCTTGAAATGCTCTCCAAGAAACTCCTTCCAGTTCCTCCAGGACCATGCCGGGTATCGCACGGCGGTGTTCGTTTCAGACGAATTATTTACAACGGCCTCCAATTGGTCCATGCTCTCACAATCGGTCCGTCTGAAGAGCGTCTTAATGTTCCCAAAGCCTCCGTCCACGTGGCATTTTGCATGTCCTGTAATGATGTTCACTTAATATACCCAAGTACATAATATTTCCTGTTGCGTGCTTGGTCGTGAAAATTATGTTTATAGTGTTGTTGCTGTTAATTTCTTGAATTTAACTTCATTCATTACGTAAACATTAAAAAATAATTAAATACATGTATACAAATGATTCAAATGATTATGAGCACCCATACGTTCTTATTTGCGAATCAATTTTAATATCAGTATCTTGTGTTGTGTTACCAACCTGGTATCTGCATAAGGTATTCTATAGTTTGTTGCTGTCCAGTCATGACTCGCCACATGAAGTAGCCCAACAGGAACCGGTTTTTGTTTTGACCTGAAATAGAAAAAAAAATATTGAAGCATAAATATTTATTAAGAAAATGACAAATATGTTATTTTCTTACTAAGTAATTACTATTATTATTATTTAACTTTTACATAAAATGCATATTTGAAATTCATAAAAATAAGTTAAACATAAACAATACGCGAATGTGACACACACTTTTCACAAAGTAAAAAAATATGTACTTTATAGTTTAATTATACATATTAATACCTGGACAGTTATCGGCATGCATGGCAAAAGACGCCGGATCACCGCCACGGTTTTCGATCGCCCAATCAATCATGGAGATGACAGCGTTAGGACCTTGAGCTTCGCCACCATCTTTAGCCATGGTCTCATTTTCATCAATGATGAAATTGAGTTGGCGCGGGTCGCCATCTATTCTGAAACCAAAGATATGGATCTTCCTCAGGGACAGGAAGTATAATGGTCCCATCTGGTTGAAGTGATGAGGAAGGCTCACACTTTGGCTAAAGTCAAATGTGAAATGATGGTAACGATCAGCGTCCGGTGTTTCTCGACTTCTTCGTATACACTCATTATAGAGCTCCCGTTCCTGAAAAATAAAAATAATGACAGAAATAATAATTTCTCTTACAAAATAATAACATCTTTTATTGTTAAATTATTAAAAAATTCAAACAGAAGGAAATGAATGTGTTTACAGAGTCGGATTAATGCCACGAATGTCAATACGAAAAGATGAAGAATAAAGATGACAATAATTTAAGCGCATTTACAATGTTTAACCATATAGGTGATTACCATCTGAGCACGCCTTATATGGTCACCGTACGCGTCTGTCGCCTCAAGCTTAGCCTCTTCCTCTAGAGCGTCTACCACGCGTTTTCGCATTTTTTCACACGTGGCGCAGACATCATCACGGGGAGAGGCAATCCGGATGTGTGGGATGCATTTCGACCATACATCTTTGAAAGCAGTGACTTTAATGATTCTATGATCCGATGTACACTGCTTTGTGTAGTCTTTGTACAAGTTGAGCTTTGTAGTGCTCGCAGGTAAGTACGTCGGTGGTATGTTGTCCCTTCCCCGTGGTGCCGCCGGCATCGGGATACCCTCGTGCTCAGCGTAATTCTGTAGGTATTTAACTACACGCTGAACGTCGTCAAACCCTAGTGCGTGCTTTGGGCGTCGGCCTACATTGCCGTGTGTTCTAGACACGACGGCATGTTGTGACATGTGCGACATCAAATTGTTCAGCGCAATTCGTCCGATGTTATAACACACTTGAAATGTTGGTCGACACACTATTTTACCACTGAATTTAAAAGTGCATCTACTTCGTTGTCTCTTCTTTCCTCTGTTTGTGACAGCCGAGCTTCTATCATCTTGCAGAACGCCCATCAAATATAGATCTTTTGCATTTTTTTCCATTTCACGGACATTCAAAATATGTTCATACACTGTCCCTACATTCAGTTTCTGTGCACAGTCGTGTCTGCATCCACAACCCTCAGTACAGAACTTTTCAACTTGTTTCAAATCCTCATCATCGTTCGAAGCCAAATCCAGAATGTCACGCCCATCATCACTCTCTTCATCTTCTTCCTCTTCATCAACTTCCTGGTGAGACACGTAATCTCGAACCCGTCCTTCGATTATTTCACCGATGCCATCTGCACTCACATCAAATTTCAACTTCTTCTTCATCTGCTGAGAACTCGTCAATCTCTTGCGAAGCAAATGGCGTAGTAACAGGGGTCTTCCCAAAATGTTGAGAGAGTACACTCTCCAACTCCTATATTAAAACAAAAATCCTTTTAAGTCTCAAATTAAATACATATGCGCATTTCAGACAATGGACTTATGCAATTCACTTCTGGAAATCAAATTACAAAAAAAAACGCTTCATTAAGAAGCTGACTTATTACTCAGTTCACCATTTCGTTGTCAATCAATTATATTATTGTAAGTTCCTATTAGTTAACCGTACTTTTAAAAAATTGAACAAAATTGAACATGATGCACTTTGCTTGTAGGGGAACATGAAGCGCTTAAATTTAAATTGAATGGCATGTGCTCTATTTAACGTGATAAAGATTAAGTATTAGTTAAATAATAAATAATGGTGTGCATGTAAATAGCTGAAAATTACAAATAACAGGAAAAAAAAAACATTCTGGAGGAGGGATTTGAACTTCAGTCAACCGATTCTTAAGCGAACTAGGTAACCTCTACACCACAGACTCGTCTGATGAGTTAAGAAGCAAATTGTGTGGATCTATTTACAATTAAATGACGAGAATGACTCGACAAATTTGAAATGTCAAAAACTCCAATTATTTTCATTTTTATTCTGAAAGGTATGTCAAATTCGTTGCTATTTGAAGCAATAATAGTACGTTAATAACAATCTTTCATAACTACATGCTTGTGCTTATAGGGTCAGTATGGGATCTTAAAACACTCGAGAAATAATAATATCTACCTCTACATTTATTTATTTAAAATGTACAGAAAAAATATCGTTTTATTACTCATTACATAACATTCAATGATTTCGATTTGGATAGCGTTAAGTTTACTAAACATTAGTGGTAAAACACTAGGCTATTGAGCAAACCTGCGACAGTCGTTTTCTTTTACTTTCACTTCAGACGGTTCATGTTATTAAAGCTCTGGAAATTAACACATTTCAAACAGAAACTTTCATAACACTACTACAATGAACAAACAAATACTTACCTCCATTTCTTCATCCATCATGTTATTCCGAAAATAAAAACTATGCCGTAAATAACTAATTTTCACCAAACACGAACATACTTCCTGGTTAAAAACAATGACGTCACTTTAAGCGGGTTTTCCCACAAACGTCATCAATGTCATTAAGGCAGGTTTTGTCGCGACGCGGCCCATTTATTTTGCATGTTTTTGTATGAAATACACTTTAGAAATCAAATAAAAAAAAAAAAAAATGATGTTTACACTTTTTATAGTTTTTCCAAGGTAAAAAATATTTTCTTTATGTATAAAATTCAAGTAAATCAACGTTTAAACACATATTTCAAAGGTATACATAACCCAAAAGCAAACAGATAGGAAGACATTTACAACAAATTTCAAAGCCATATACGCCCGGAATCTGATTGCATTATTGGACGATTTAAATAATGTACACACTGTACTGGACTAACACAGAAATGCATTGCCTTCTGTAAATATAAATAAAAACAAAACAATGTGACTAAATTATTACTGTTTCCGTTAGTTTCCGTTAGTTACTCCCATATGCATGTAATATCAATACTTCACACAACGCCCATATGAGTACATATACACACGCTAACTAACATCTACGTCATACAGGAGAAAATATGATGACTTGTGTAGAGTTAAAAGACCTTGTTAACAGACATCATAAACATATTGATCTATTGGACCATTGGTTAATATAGTGCGAATATAGTGCGAATAATAATCTATTACAAAAACAAATTACGCCACTTTCTTAAAGAATTACCAAACAATTGCACATCATCAGGCGAAATGTTTTGTCGCAATTGCGCCTAAAAATAAACTTGTTTCGCTTATTGAAAAAACATTTGCAAGAGAAAAATGCCGATACCTGGCTTTAAATACTAATACAGCATCCTTTACTTATCAGATTCTTTATGAATATATCATTTGGACTTGCTTAGATTTATGTTCAGCCCTCACCGTCCTGCTAAGAACGGGATTTTATGCTAGGTTTATAAAAAGATAAACAATCTAATTTGATTCAATGTTTTAACCAAACTAGTAGATATTTATATTGATTATATATTAAACATAGATAACCAGTCTATATGACAAATGATTTTAATTTCGTAATTGTAAATTCCCCTTTCTTGGATGGTAATATTCCTAAAGGTACTTCCTATGGCATAAACATTTCGCAATTGGGTCGATATGCAAGAGCTTGCTCATGAGTTAAAGATTTCAACGACCATCACCTTACACTAACTTAGAAATTATTAAAACAAGGTTTTTTTATATCATGATCTACGCAATAAGTTTGCTAAATTCAATACAAAATATAATGTTTTAGTTTTTAAATACAATGTTTCTTTGAAATGGTTCTTATCTAACAGAATATACCACCCATCATTTGACAGTGCTGTTTTGAAACGTGCTCGCTAATGTAAATATGTTAAAGTGAATGCTAACAGTATACTTAATAGAGTACACTCATTCTTATCAAAAGGATCAAAGGCGCTTATACTAAACACACATGCTTATTAGTTTTCGATACTGAATTTCTTTCATCGTTACAAATTTGGTCGTTTTAAGATGTTAAAGTGAAATTCAATGCTAAACATATTCTTTATAATTTAGTACACTCTTTCTTATAAAAAGGATAATGCGCTTACTCTTAAAAACACATGCTTATTAGTTTTCGATACTGAATTTCTTTCATCGTTACAAACGTTATCGTTTCCAACTAGTATATACGTAGCTGTAACTTCTTTGCGTTTTAAAATTATGACGTCATCGGGTGCATTGCGCGTTTCTGGATTACCTCATCATTTAAATATTTTTACTGTCTCAGTGACGAAGCGTGAAGTCATCTAGGATATATAGTGCCATTTTATTTAATATTTTACAGCATTTCCTATTCAAACACTGGTTTTAACACCCACGTTCATTAAGCTAAATTATTTTTCAATTTAGCTTGGCAGGAAGATGTAGAATATTATATTAAGTTTTTATTGAGTTTAACAAAACTATTTAATCTGGCTGTTTACACCCAACATGACCTCTTCTTCCTAAATTTGTATGACGATTATCTGAAAATTTAACTTGATGATGCTATGTCTTTAAATCTTTTTATAAAAAGACGAGATGTAGTTGATATTTGTTTTTGTTTCATTTCATCGTGCCTCAGAAAGTTGCAATTCTGCTACTCTGGTTTGCATCTAGCCATTGAGTAATTAAATGATAATTGAATTGAATATTATTCTCTTTTATTGCTCTTTAATTTGAATCCGATGCAATGAGGTTAATTTTTATTTAAACTTGTTCTGTGATTAATTTTGGGTCAAGTGTGAGGTTTGGGCGCCCGTAAGCCGGTTTGGGCCCCCAATGCTTTGCATTGACAGTTCCGGGGCGCTGACCCCAGTTGTATTCATGTGTGTTTTGTGTTTGTTATGTGTTTTTTGGTGTGCTGTGTGGTTTTTTGGCGACTGGTCGCTTGCCATGGACGAGGGACCTCGGGCTGCTAAAAAGAGTTCTCTCCTGCTGTCGCAACTGGAGTTTCGCTTTGTTTATATTTAAAAGGGTACTTCAAAATAGTATGTTATAAAAAAAACACATATAATAAGTACACGCTGTATGCACCTCAAACAAACCATTGTCAATATTTACTGGTGAAGCACAGTCAATACATGACGGTGGCCAAATCTGTTCGATATTTTGGCGTTGCTGTTTAACCCAACTTTTGACCTTTAAAAGACATTATAAATAGCCACTATTCCTAAGCAAAGTTTCTCGAATAAATAAATCCTAATATTACATCAAATAACTTCACTGAAAACGAAACGAAGGTGTTTAACCTACAAATATATACAGGATATAATTGTGTCAAGATTGAATTTGAATTCGTATTCAATAAAAACGTTTATATACGAGAACAAGCAATACTATACCCGCAATTGGACATGTACTGATGATGTTATGGTTTAATAATACCAATTAAATTGCAGTTTTTAAGGATGTGCTTGACTCCAACGCTTTACTTTGAATTATCGCTTCTATATTTGTACAAAGGCAACATTCTATAAAAAGGTATTGAAAAAGTTAGATAGTATGGTTTATTTGCATAATCAGCAATACATGCTTTTGACAAAAGACAATCATGCTATAAGTACATATACACAGCGAGATGAAGATAGACTGCATAAGAAAATAATATCTAGAATGCAAATAATATCAGTATATGACATGAAAATATAACAGAAACAAATCTAAGTAATGTAAAGCATTTGAAACGACTAGGAAGCAACAGAAGAGTCTTTTCGTTTTAACATTGCAAAACAAGTAAAATTACCACCTATACATTGCATTTACAGCTATGGCAAACTGACCTGGTGCGTATTAACATTAAAACGTTGTCTGAGTTCAGAGTCAATTAGCTTAAGGTAACAATGTTTACAAACAAAGAAATTGCATAGGTTATTCTGTCAATACAAACTTTTTTGCGAACAACAGATAGATAAAATCAGTGTATGCATGAACAGACATATGTTCGACACGACATCCCATACACCATGTGTACATTTCAATGCCAAAATAATGATAATAATAATAATAATAATAATAATAGTAGTAATAGTATTAATAATAAAAATAATAATAATATCGGTATAGGTAACAAAGTGTTTCAAAATAATAAAATCATTTATTCTATAATTGAATAATTTGTCGACATACGTACTTAATGCCTATTTCAAACCAATCTTTGTTCATTTTTGCTTTAGTATTTACAGTATTGAGCCATGCTTTCAAAACAATATAGGAAAACACGTTTTTTTAAAAATAATTTGTAAGTATTATCTTCAGTCAAACTATTCAAGCTACATATTGGTTTTAAATATTTAAATAAGGAATTAAATTTCCAGAATTTGAAATATTACTATACTAGCCGAAAGTATGTTTAGGTTTATTGTTGTATCTTGGAATATAACTTCCCACAATTTGCCGTTGTGCGCGCTGACGTGTCTCTAGGAACGGAATATACATGTGCGGCTGACGGGCATCGCATTATGGCGATGAATGTAGCTGCTAACCAAATTGTTTGATGAAGTAAGCGAATGACTTTATTGGAATGAAAACTTTGGAAGCTGAAAGCCATGTTATAGCAGTATACACCGACGACCGTACCCACGAGTACTACCTGGTGAAGGTGCTAAGCCCCTATCAATTTCCGGGAAAATTACAAACGATCAGTGCTCAGATACCGTACCGAAAGTCACAGAAATGTTTATAGGACAGTTCGTCATGTGATGTTTCAGCGGCTTCAGTGCTATATATATGTGGAGAAATTGAAGCCGCTAGTACCGTCGCAGTGTCAGATGAACTGCGCTCCTCAATTTTAGAATGTGTTGAAATGAGCAAGAATTGATAAAGAATACTATAATTAACATAAATAAATTAAGGTTCTATTTGTTGTTTTAACGCCATTTTTATGTAACGTTAGTTATCACCAGTATTTGACGTAACGTCTTTACATTTGTTATGCATTTTTATGTCGAATACTATCACAAAGTATTTCAAACTACAATCGAATATACCGACTTGTATTGAGCAATTGTAACAAATGTTATATACAACCTTACATTTAAAGACATTTGGTGTCCTAGTTTCCCGTAAAAGGAATGTAGTTTCCATGCATGATTTTTGCATGGCGATATCATCTTATCGTGGTTAGTGAAGTGTTTCGAATTTGAGGGTCGTCAAATACACCTATTTAAGTATCACAAGAATTAAAAAAGAAACGGGCGCACCAATGTGAGAAAACATAGGTAATTATAAACAAAGCCACATGGCTTTACAATACAAATTTACGTAGTAGAGGTCAGAAACTTGCTAACATTCCCCATAACTCAGTTTTGTATTTTGACAGAGTTATGCCCATTTTGACATAGATTTTCTGGTTAAAGTTAATGTTTAAAAGCCTTGTAACTTCAAAACTATGCAAGTTGTATACTTGAAACTCGGAATGTACCTTTGTCACCAACTTCAACATCTAGTACAACAAACCACATAACTCTATTTTTTATTTTTACCTGAGTTATGCCCTTTTTTCCCATAGATTTTCTGGTTACAGTTTATTTCAAAAGTGTTATAACTTCAAAACTTGATAGGCTATTCAGTTGAAACTTGGAATATACCTTGTCATCAACTACAGAATCGAGTGCCACAATCCACATAACCATGTTTTGTATTTTGACAGAGTTATGACCCATTTTCACATAGATTTTCATTGTAAAGTTTTTATTCAAAAGTTATTATTTTCTAAACTACATAAGGTATGCACTTGAAACATTTGTGGAATACGTATTTGTAATGAACTCTAGCATCAGGTGCTATAACTTTTTTTTATATTTCGACATAAGTATGCTCACTTTTGCATAGATTTTGCGGTTAAAAGTTTTTGTTCCAAAGTCTTATGATTGTTAAACTACATAAAATATTAACTTAAAACAATTGCCATAACTCAGCTTTGTATTTCAACCAATGTATGCCCATTAAACTTTTCAAAATATAAAACAACTTCGAATAGTCGAGCGCGCTGTCCTCTGACAGAGCTTGTTTATATTTGAATACAGAGTAAAATTGATGATTTAGCAGGTGCGTAAATTCGAACATCTGATTGGTCGAAGTTTCAAACTGCTGGTGACCGGTTTTGCACGAGACCTCGTGCTCCATGGCCAGTAACCCGAAAAAGGGAGCCAGATAGGGGAAATTGCTCCAGTTCCCTGTCTGATGCCCCCAGGCGGGCGGAGGTAACGAATATTTCATCCAAATGTTTGCCTCCAAAACAGAGGGAGGTGGGCCGCTGTGATGGAATGCATATGGAGTCTAGTTCTGCTCCTGTTCAGCAGAATATACGAAAAAAGGAAAATTAACGAAAGAAAACAAAAACAAACCGGCTATTATACTTTCTTGCAATTCATATAATGACATTATGTACAACCACCTTCACAAAATAAATGAACAGGTTAACGTAATTATTTATAAATCACACGTCTTAGTGCCTGCTGTAAATGACTTAAAGTTAAATTTACCTGTTTTGGGACCAAATTTTACAAGACGGCCTGTCATGCAGCAGGTCACCCAAAGATTCTCGACGGAGTCGACGGCAATATCCGTCGGGTACCCCCATCGAGAAAGAGTGTTCTCGCCGCCTAAGTCGACAACAAGGCGACGATGACCTGAAATTCATGTTTATTATTTATTTACAAAGTCGTTGGATGTTATATGTACGTCTCAGGAACAATGCTATAATGTTCTTTTTATTTACGCGAAGCCAGTATTGTGATGTCATGCACTGAAAAACTTCTTGCTTTACCTCTAATTTTATATCATGATCATCCTTACTCACTAATTTGATTTACTTAAAGGTGCGATTGATTAGTAGGGTATTCATGTTTTCATGATCCAATTCTGCAGGTTTTTTTTTTTTTTTTCGTTTTATTTTCATTTTTCGTTTCAGTCTGTATGAAACAATACTAGTAGTTTTAGTACTTTTGCAATCGAGGATCAGTATGCCTTTAACACATATACTCACTTATTTTGCCAGAGTCGATCTCAAAGTCGTATGCCCAGATATGTCGGGCGAGGGTGTCAACGTAGTACATAGTCCTTTGATCCACGGACCAAGCTACACTTCCGGAAACGTTGACGTCATCTGCGTGCTTCCGAAGCGCACCGTCTGGTTCAAGGCTGTATAGGGCGCCCTCTTTTGGAGCAAAGGCTGCAGCATTTGCAACATGACTTGTTCCTAAAATATTGACGTCAAAGTTATTCAAAATGAAATATATTTATTATTATACATAAATACAAAATATATAACTAAAAGAATTCTAAAGTAAAGATATACGGTAAACATGAGGTACCACAATATTTGGTTGTTGTTTTCTTAATCTGCAACTATGTTCATTCGTTCTTGCAAATCAATAGTTATTTTCGTTTCGTTCTATGGTGAAGCAAGTACACACGCTGCCAGTGTACATAATGTGTTTTTTTTTCACTGTGTACAAATATGTGTATGTTTATTCTTATTATAATTTAAAGCTCTAACCAAACCACACTCTTCCCAATCCGTCGCAGCTTCCGTCGCTCAGTCGAATCCTCTTGCTCTTATGCACGGCGACCAGCGGGGTTATCCTGCGGCCCTTCCACTCGAAATTGCACAGCAGCGGCCAGATGCTGACCATGTACTTGTCGTCATCGACAGGCAGAAACATACTTGTGTGGTCATCTGCAAAAACGCGGCTTGTGATCAGTTTTGATCACCTCATCGAATGAGGCTATGTTTGTGCAGGCGTCGGTATGTCTGTCAGTTAGTGAACAACTTTGTGCAAAACGTTATGGACAAGCATGACATTTTATGGAACATAGTAAAAGGATCGTTTAACAGTAGTTATAGTTAGATTATGGTGGTGATCCGGATCACCGTCTGGATCCAGGAAATTTCTCAGGATTCTTTATCATAGTAAGATTGGACAATTTGGCTGTCTTGTAGGAGGTATGCGCTGTCCAAGTGCTTTATAGTTAATACCACGTTAGAGGAAACTGTTCACAGATTGACGAACTAACAATTTTCAAACTCTTTTGTCACAGATTCAAAAAAATAAAATAAAAGTGTATATAAATTATCGAATAAAACTACTAACATAGAATATATTCTAAATATCATTTCGTTAATGAAAAATCTTAAGTTGAAATGGATAAAGTAATAAATCGTGTCCAACGCTAAACGATGGAACATTGATGTTGTTTTCGTTGACTAAGAAATTTTTAAAAACTGGTGAATCACTTTCATAAAGTACAAACTACACAGTGATGTATATAAAACGGGAATGCTCGAAAGGTAACGAGTTAGACTTTTGATCCGGGTGTCTGAGGTTCGAATCCCGTACGGAGCAACATTTATTTTATTTTGTTTACATGCTTTCTTGTTATAGTACTTGAGTTCTTTCGTTCAGTGTCTTTATTTGTTACGTGAAGACGTTGAATGGAATATTTAGAAAAATACAAAAATCTGTGAACAAGTCCCTTTAAAGGGACTGTGTCAACGAAAAGGGCCCCAAAAGGGTAATTTCTTTATAAAATAAATCTCAAATTAAGCTGTTAATAATGGCATATAATAACGGTTAAACTAAGCATGATATAGTGGGAAACGATATTTCCAACTATGAGATAAAAATATATTTATAAAAAAAATATGGGTCGTGTTTGTTTGGCCCTTTTTAAGTTTACTTTTTGGAGTCAGAATTGTAAAAATTTTCTATAACCATATTGTACACACATTATTTACGAAGCATAATAGCGCAGTCGGATAATGCGCTGTCTACTGTCATGTCTTAGTATGGCTCCTAAGTCATGAGTTCGAACACAACTTAGATTATTTTTTTTTGCTGAATTGTTTCAATCTAATATCTCTCTATTTGTTATAATATTTGTTCTTTATTTAATGTACATGTCTTAGTATAGTGAATTTCTATACTTTAATATCATGTGTAGTGCAACAGGAAACCAATTTTTCGTTGACAAAGTCCCTTTAAGGATTTGGGTCTGGGTCCATATTCCAGAAACATCTTAAGTTTATCTTAAAATAATTTCACTTAAGTAAAAATTTGCGTTATGTTATATTTTTAAACCAGCAAATAAATTATTTAACCGAATTACAGTTAAGTAAATAGTAGTTAATAATAAGTTAATAATTAGTGAACATTAAGCAGAATTTCGTGTATACATGGAATAAAATGATTGTGGAAATTGACGATTGAAAGGCTAAAGATAAGATTTCACTTAAGATGTTTCTGGAATACTACCCCTGGACTTAGCGGAGTGTACAATGTACGGCAATCGTACAACTAGGCTTGCGTATTCATGGTAGTAAAACGATACCATGGTCTCGATATGAAAAGAAGTTGTGGCATCGAGGATTTGCTTTAAGTGCAGTTTTCAATCTGAGTATTCTAGTATTCAGTCAGGAATATATTTTGCTTTAATTCTATTAAAAGGACCTGTTCACAGATTGACGATTTTACAATTTTAATTTTTTTTCACGGATTCCAAAAATAAAAGAATAGTGTATATAAAGGAGCGAAATAACACTACGGACATATACAGTAACTACCTTTTCGTTAATAAGTAATCATCAGTTGAAATTGATAAAATTATTAAGCGTTTGTAACGCTAAACGATTTAATAATTTGGAGAGTTTCTGTTGTTTTCGTTAAAATCGTTGACAACACGTGGATCACTAATCTAAAGTAAAAAAATTCAGGGTTAAATGTATAGTTCGGAATGGCCGAGTGGTTACAGCGATATACTTTTGATCCGGAGGTCAGGGTTCGAACCCCGGTTGGAGCAACTTGCCTTTTTTTTTTATTTTTTATCCTGTTAATATCCTTGAGTTCTTTTGGTCCAATACTTAAATCTGTTAAGTTAAGACATTAAATGGCATATTTTAAAAATTGCAAAAATCTGTGAACACGTCCCTTTATAATAACATTTTAAATGAAGCAATAACAAGACAAAATGAGTATAAACTGTCATTAAACGTTTCTTTTAATTTGAATGCCCTTTATGCATTATAGAAGTAAACGGATTTCTTGCGAATTATAAAAATCAGAAATATATAGAGGATATTTGTTTAATGCAGTATAAGATCGTATTTTATTTCATGAGTTGTCATTGAAACAATATTTTCACGAGTGGCGCAGCCCCTCGTGAAAATATGTAATCGGGTTACACTGTATTAAACCAATTTCTTTTTATTTCATGCTTTTGAACGATAAATAAAAAAAAATGCGCGAGATATGTTAAAGCGTCACAAGCTTTGTGTATTATGACGTCTTAAATATTACGTCATTATGATTCCAAAATTGTCGATCACTATAGTGGTGGGAAAATAGTGCCACTCTTAATGCGTCGTTGTCGCTTAATTATATTTGTATTAAATTTTATTCTGTTTTCTGTTGTTTAAAAAGGCCGATGTTTAAACTGACGATTAGGGTATTCACATACTTTCAAAAAATAAACATAAAAACAAACTTAAAAGTAGTTCCATATAACCAAGGGTGAAATGATCAAACGTTATCATTTCACTCGACCTAGAGTGAAATGATCGGGTTACCATTCACTGGTATTCCCCACTCATTCACCGCATAGCATAAACAAATTTCTATAGGGTTATAGAGGTTTCAATTTTCATATTCTTCTGATCGCAAATAATTAAAACGCCAATATTGAGCAAAATCGTTGGGTATTGTGTGTTATTCCGTTAAATTATTGATTGCCTCCATTCTTCTGACATACTAGTATGCACAAAAGGTAAGGTAAAATTACGGAAATGATTTTGCGTGGTAAATGAAGAAAACCCATTAGATCACGGTTTATGACTGTGGATATAGTCAGATTTAATTTCAGGTAATTTCCCCACAAAGTTTTAAATTATTTAAAATAAATGAATATAATAAAAATAGAACGATTAAACTAAATAATAAATAAATAGATGAATGAATAAAGTTAAGTAAAGTTAATAAAGTAAAATAAATCAGTAAGTATTAAGTTAGTAAGAAAATAAATAAATTCATACATAATAAATTTAGTTAAATAACGGCTTGACAGAGGGTGTAAATAACAACTTTGTTCAAGATGATAAAGTGTTTATGATGATGCAAGAAAGGGGATATACTAAGTAAAAAGGAAAGGAAGGGTCTTATTATACGGCTAAGATGGGGGTGCAATGGAATAAGATATTAATAATTAGATGCAATCCTTGCGTGATGATAAGGAAGTTGATGCTCTTGAAATATGCTGCTAAGGAGGGTGATGGCAACGAGAGTGATGATAAGGAGGGTGATGATAATGAGAGTAATGATAAGGACATTGATAATAAGGAGGGTGATAATAAAGAGGGTGATGATAAGGAAGATGATGCTCTTGAATGCAGTTGCTAAAGAGTGATGATAAGGAGGGTGATAAACAGGAGTGTAAGGAGGGTGATGGCAACGAGAGTGATGATAAGGAGGGTGATATACAGGAGTGTAATGATTAGGAGGGTGATGATAAGGAGAATGATGATATTGAGAGTCATGATATGGAGAGTAATGATAAGGAATCGTATTCTTAGGAGGGAAATGTTGCTATGCAGGTTATAATAAGAAGGGTGATGACAAGGAGAGTGATAATTGGGACGGTGATGATTAGGACAGTGATAATAAGGAGGTTGATGATAAGGGGGCAATGATAAGGGGGGCAATGATAAGGGGGCAATGATAAGGGGGGCAATGATAAGGGGGGCAATGATAAGGAGGGCAATGATAAGGAGGGCAATGATAAGGGGGGCAATGATAAGGGGGTCAATGATAAGGGGGCAATGATAATGGGGGACAATGATAAGGAGGGCAATGATAAGGGGGCAATGATAAGGAGGGCAATGATAAGGAGGGCAATGATAAGGGGGCAATGATAAGGGCGGCAATGATAAGGGGGCAATGATAAGGGGGGCAATGATAAGGGGGCAATGATAAGGGGGGCAATGATAAGGGGGGCAATGATAAGGATTGTGATGATTGGAAAGGTGATGATTAAGAAGATGATGCTCTTGAATTATGCTGCTAAAAAGGAGCGTGATGATAAGGAGGGTGATGATAAGGGGGGCAATGATAAGGATTGTGATGATTGGAAAGGTGATGATTAAGAAGATGATGCTCTTGAATTATGCTGCTAAAAAAGAGCGTGATGATAAGGAGGGTGATGATTAGAACAGTGATGATACGGAGGGTGATGATGAGGAGGGTGCTGATAAGGAGGGTGATGATCAGAAGTGTAATGATAAGGAATGATGCTCTTGAATGAAGCTGCTGAAGAGGGTGATGACAAGGAGAGTAATGGTAAGGAGAGTGATGATTAGGAGTGTAATGATAAGGAAAGTATTCTTAGCAGAAAAATGTTGCTAAGGAGGTTATAATATGGAGGGTGATGATAAGGATGAATAACGTAATGAGGAGGAAGATGCTTAAGAGTAAGTTAATGAACAGTGAGACAATAAGGCTGAATTTTGCTTTAAAAGGAGATGTTAACTATGAGGATGATTCAGCATTAATGTAAACATACGGAACATGTGTCTATCGCTTTTTGCAGTCTCCGCGTTCCACCTGTGGACATACCCGGCCTGGGAATCGACGTAGAGCACGCGGCGTTGTTGTTCGTGCCATTTGACCCCCTGACCGGAAGTTTCACATGTCCGCTCTGCGACCACTTCTACCTTGACTGGCTGGCTGATTAGCGAACTAAATCTACAACAGTGATAAATATGACGATTTATAAGACTTGGACCTGGATTCTTGAAGTTAGAACCGTAGTAAAACCCAAATGTGGCGCGTCGTGAGAAAACCGGTCTTAATGCATGTGTGTAAAGTGTCGTCCCGGATTAGCCTGTGCAGTCCGCACAGGCTAATCCGGGACGACACTTTCCGCCTAAAGTAAATTTATGGTTAGAAGACACTTCATTGAAACAGAAAATACCATAAAAGCGGAAAGTGCCGTCCCAGATTAGTCTGTGCGGATTGCACAGGCTAATCCGGGAAGACACTTTACGCACATGCATTAAGCCCGGTTTTCCCACGACGCGCCTGAAATCATGTTTCTTATTTTGATGATAGTCTTTTATTTACAGTCCTTATTGCATCAAATGGTTTAATTCCGGTAAAGAATAAACATATATTTCGTACTTTAGCTACTTTAGCTCATTTTGGGTATAATTTAAAGATTTCGCATACACCATTTGTTCTCAAATTTTCATCGAAGTATGTCGTATGTTATGACCTATGCTAGTAGCATTAAGTATACGGACGCATGCACAACGTGGTAAATCGAACACAAAACCATGGCCTTAGGGTTAAAATTTAAAAAAAAAATGCACTAGCATAGGTTAAGGTAATTCTATAAATACAAACTGTGTTGCGAACGACAGATGCATGTAATCATTATATACGAACAGACATGAAAAACAATAAGAAAGGGATAAAAAGACAATGATGATGATGGTTATAGCGCTGATAATGAGTTATGATGATGATGATGAAGAAGATGATGATGATGATGACGATGAAGATTATGATTGATGATGATTGATGATTGATGATGATGATGATAATGATGATGATAAATGATGATGATGACTGATGACGACTGATGATGATGACTGATGATAATGATGATGATGATGACGATGATGATGATGATGGTGATTATCATGACGATTATGACGGCGGTGGTTGTGGAGACTTTTATAAAGTTTGATGATGACAGTCATTTGCTAAATAAATATTGAGAAAGAGTGATGGATGAATGAATAGGAATGATAGATGACGAGGCAGAGAACAAGTCCAAACTCCGACAGTGCATGAAGTACCTTCTGCAGTGCCCAGGATGTCCTCTAATCCCGCGCAGCGCGCCCTGGTTACCAGATCCTGCGACCTTCTGGATGGCTCTGACAAGCTGGTACATCTCGGTCTACAAATGCGACAGCGACGATATTAGCCGTTGTTAGCTGTGGTCACTGCTAATTATGTCGGTTATCATTATCATACACCTTTATCATACGTTTATACATACCGTAATAATCTTTCTGAAATAACGATTGACATGAATATGCGGATTTAATTTATAGTTAAATTTATCTTCAGATATGCGAGTAAAAAGGAGATTTATTATCACAGAAATAAAAAGTACGAAGTTGTACAACATGCCTTACTTACTTTTTCATATACTGATATTATAGCCAAAAATCAACGATGTAGATCAGTGATGATTTTTTAATGAACACAAGTCAAGATGTAGATTTGCCGACAATCGGAATTCTTTTAAGGAAGTGTTAAGACAGCGGGCGGCTTTTAAAGCCTGGTATTCATTGAGCTATTTTAAGGAATTACAGAACTACCTGACTGATACGGAATTCCATTTTATTTATAATCTACAGATCATACTGATTGAGAATTCCACTTCTTATATTTCAAACCGATCAAATTTCTGTATAACTAAGTACATAAATATAGATTGATCTATTTAAATCACGCTAGTCAAATATACTGTGTTTTAATCCTGGACATCTATTCACTTAGATTCCCGGGCTTAATGCATGTGCGTAAAGTGTCGTCCTGGATTAGCCTGCGAAGTCCGCACAGGCCAATCCGGGTCAACACTTTCCGCCTACAGTGGATTTATGTTTAGAAGAGACTTCCTTGAAACAGTAAATACCATAAAAGCGGAAAGTGTCGTCCTGGAATCGCAAGTGCGGACTGCAAAGGCCAATCCATGACGACACACTTTCCGCACATGCATTAAGCCCGGTTTTCTCACGACACGCCACAATTATATTTATTAAGTTTCATTCGAAAAAACAACAACAACAACATGTCGTTTGAAAATAAATTGATTTAAATGCGCTACATACTATGAAGAATGGGAATTCACTTAAAACGTTAATAATAAAAAATAATGATTATGATGATAATAAAGCTGTACAACAAGAACCATACTTATTTAATATATTGATATAATACACACACACAAAACAATTGCAGAACAGTGGAGATTGCCAAATAAATACAATTCAAGATGAAGATCAGCCGAGAAAATTAACACTCTTGAAAATGAAGCTGTTATTTCAGCGTATAGTTTTTAAATTAGAACATGCACTGAGATTTGTTAAGAATGACAAAACTCTCTGACATAAGGAATTCCATTTTGTTTATAATTAGATCAATATTTATTTGGAATTCCAACAAACTCATGGATAATTCACTCTTTCTAAAATGTATTTACAAATAAGTATATACAGTGTCTGCAGATAGGTATACTCCAAATAACTAATGTAACAACTTTATTTCGTGTCTCGTTGTTAGTCAAAAATTCTAACCTCGATATCATTACTGACTTACTAACTGATTTATTTTACCGATTATTTAACGCGATTGATTGGTTATTTGAAAAAATAGGTATACAAAATTTGTTCTAACGCTCCTTTGCCCACCCAAAATAATGTTTATTCATTTTAATTTGTAGATATACTGTTTTCTTGCTTGTTTTTGTTTATTCTATTCAGAATAAATAGAAATGTAAAACTTAGAAACACTGTGGTATTTAAAACAGCCTCATTAAAATTCAATTATATTTAAATGAAAGTAGTAAAGGTGATTACTATACAATAACTATAGTGAGAGTCCTTCAATATGGTAAATCACCTTCAATCTCAATCCTATGTTTACTTTGTAATTGTTCATATGTTTAAACCAACTATTGTCAAAATTCACCTATTTAAATTAAACGCACAGAAAATATTGTCGACTTGACCAAATATTTATATTTTTATTAATTGTGTAATATTGTTTTTATCGTATGTTTACGTTCGAATGCATTGCCACAATAATTCAAGACAACTATAAATGCATGTATAATTGAGAAAAAAAATATTTTTTAACTATAATAGATAATTAAAATAAAATGTTGTTGCACAGAGCACGCATAAAGCAAAAATACCCAAGCACAAAACGATTAAAATACATATCAGCTGAAATACTGAATTAAAGCAGTATACTATAGATACACTGATATGTAACATGCAACAACGTGTTACAACGTCACTTATTTGATCGCCAAATCCCAGCTTCGAGAACCGGTTCCGATTTATCATAATTCTTAGAGAATGCTGTGAATTGACCGAACTGTTTCTATTGATATATCATAAATGAAAACACTGATGATAGTTTTAAAACTAAGCATGACGTCACTTATATAAACAACTTGACGTCACTAAACGTCCATAAAGCCTCCGTCACACTATCACGATTTGGCTACTATTGCCCACGATTTACAAAATCTTGGTGAAGCGTGGTAAAGCGTGAACACCAACGCACAGGCTCTGTGTGAATCTTTAAGAATCTTGATTGATCCTTATCGATCGGTAAGCGCTAAGACAGTTTTAAACATGTTCAAAACCTTTGCGGAGTATCGCAGCGTCGCCACGACCTTCTCAGAACGTAGGACAATCCTAGTGCAATCGTATCTCAAGCTGGCTTATTCCTACAGCCATCGTATAGGCCTTTCGTGTTTAAAGTATCGGTCACACTGATCGTGGACGTGTCAATCGTGATGAGTCGGGATTCAAAGTGTCCCGATTGTATCTTCCTGCGTATGCAAACGGTTGTTGTATGACGAGACTACACATCTCCTACAACAAAACCGCGAGCATACGTAGGAAGATGCAATGGGGACGCTGTGCATCCAGACTCATCACGATTAACACGTCCACGATCAGTCGTGGGCAATGGCAGCCAAAATCGTGAAAGCGTGACCGAGGCTTTAAAGCCTTGCTATTTGACGTCGTTTTGTCTATGGAGATTAGTCATCGCTCCCACGTGACGTCATCAGTACGATTTAAAAGCTTCCGCTGTGACATTTGTTACCTGCTGAATGGCGGTTTCATCTGTGAATGGATGGTATCTGATATTGCTTCACCAAATGTATCCGACAGTGTTACAGTATATACGATATTTTATGTAAATATTTTCAGAATCAACAGATGAAAGTGTAAAATAATTTAAAATAATCTAAATCAGATACAAAAGACATTTAAACAAAAACTAAATAAAAACTAAAATGTCGCATACATAAACAAACAGGCATGTCGACTTTTGCTTCGTTTATTACATTAGTGTTGCGTAGCCTAAAACAACTGTCGAGTCATATACAAATGTTGTATTTTAGGCTATACAGTCGAAATACTTTTTCTAAACACTAAGGTAATAATGCTTTGTAGAATCATATTTTTCACAAATCATATTTTTCACACGCCTGTGAAGAATAGGATCTCATTTGTCACAGTTATAAGTGTGAAGAATGTGATTGGCCAAAAAGGGGGTATGCATACGGATCACATTTTTCACATATTTTATGGTAAAATTGTATCGCGACGATCGATGAAATCATTATTTGGAGCATAATTATACATTTATCATCATCATCATCATAATCATCATCATCATCATCATCATCATCATCATCACATCATCATCATTATCATCATCATCATAATCACCATCATCGTCACCATCATCACTGTCGTCACCATCGTCGTCATCACCATCGTCATTATCATCATCATCATTATCATCATCATCACCATCATCGTCACCATCGTCACTATCGTCACCATCGTCATCATCATCATCGTCATCATCGTCACCATCGTCACTATCGTCACCATCGTCATCATCGTCGTTATCGTCATCATAATTATTTTCGTCATCACCATTATAATCATTATACTTATAATAATAATAATAATAATAATAATAATCACTTTATTTTACGAAGGTGACATATAAGACATAGTATTGTCATGACAAAAACATACCTTATTTTCATATGGCCTTCATACACATTCAAACATGCAACCAAATTCACATTTAACATATAATTACAAAACAAGCACACAGTAAAATTTAATAATGATAATAATAATGATAATGGCAATAATAATAATAATAATAATAATAATAATAATAATAATAATTTTCTCAATAAAAAAACAATTACAAAGCATCGACTGACAGCAATAGAAAATAGAAATTATGCACAATGCATTGATACACTCATGAAAAAGTTACATTTTTATATAAAAATTCTCCATATACAGAACAAATATAATTATTTGCTAACAACATCAATTTCAATATACATTTTCTAATTTTCAATAAATATATCTATATCAGTATTATAATTGTGATATTTGTGTTACATCTATTAGACTTGTTCAAGTAAATTTGTTTTATATGCTCGTTTGAATGATGGTAATGAAGATTTATTTCTTAATTCCAATGGTAAATTGTTCCATACGATTATGCAAAAGTATGTATATGTGTCTTTGTAGTATTTTGTTCGTGGTTTAATTGGCAACATAAGATCTTTGTGCATAGCTGACCGTAAATTGTGGGATTCATTGTTTGAAAAGGTTAATAAATCTTTCATATATGATGGCACCAAATTGCAAACGGTTTTATATATTTGTATAGCAGTGTGGTATTTTAGTCTGTCATTAAATTTCATCCAACGTAATGTTTAAAAAAGTTCTACAGAAGCAGTCCTTGAAGGTTTATTAAGAACTATTTTAGCTGTTCTTTTTTGTAGTACTAAAATCTTGTTTATATACGAATTGTTCGGTTTTCCCCAAATAGTACAACAGTAGTCAAAAATAGGTAAAATTTATGCATTATAAAACATTTCTTTCATTTCATCACTGAGAAAGTATATGATGTGTTTTCATAATGTAATTTTACTGTTCAGCTGTTTACAAACGTGATCTATTTGATCATGCCAATTCAAGGTTTGATCAACAAAAATACCTAAGATTTTCTTCCTACATACATTTTCTAAGTCATTTCCATTTATATTGATATTAAGTGGACTAGAAGTGGTTATTTTACGACGAGTCCCGATCAACATACATTTTTGATTTTTCTGGATTCAATGACATGTTATTAAGTGAACACCATTTATTTATACTATTAAGTTTAAATTGCAGTTCAGTTTGTATATCGAATGTATCAATTCCAGATTCATGTAAAGTGGAATCATCAGCATATAGATCTATATTTATATCAGGGCATAAAAATGCGATGTCGTTTATATATAACAAAAATAGTAACGGCCCAAGTATTGACCCCTGTGGAACACCAGATTTGATCGATAGCATTTCAGATTGTATGTTCCCAATTTTAACAATTTGTTTTCGGTCAGTTAAATAGGAATTGAAAAGTTTAATTGAACGTTGTGAAAAGTGATACAGTTTTAATTTTCTGAGTAAAATGTCATGGTCTACGAGGTCAAAGGCCTTTCGTAGGTCTAAAAATACCGAACCAATCAATTTACCACTATCTCTTTCTTTTAACCATGTGTCTATTAGTTTAATAAGAGCTGTATGGCATGGGTGGTTTTCTAAAACCAGATTGAGCATAATGAATAATGTTCATTTGTTCAAAATATGAATGTATTTGTGTAGAAATATGACTTAACGTCATCATCAGTATGGTCATCACTATGAGAAACTAAGCCCTATTTAGGAGCTACTTATGTATGCATGCACTTAATCGTTAGTCAATACGTTTGTACGGTCTAATTAGGAAATAGAAATGCATATGTACTCGCCTACGTCCATATGAACGTACACCTTTTTATTGGGATATTAACCAATGCACGCATCCGAACGTACGTACAAACAAACGTCCTATTTTGGATTATTAAAACCAAAAAAAAACATGCACATGTCCGCCCGAACTAGAATATACACGGACGGTAATATAATGATCTTATTAGAACCTCCGCACGTATTAGTACGTACGTTTGGACAGTATTGTAGCGTAGCGTACCGTACCTCCCGTATCGTATCGTACCGTACCGTATCGTTCCTAACCGAATAGTACCGTACCTAACCATACCGTACCGTACCTAATTGTACCGTACCGCACCGAACCGTACTGTACCGTACCGTACATTACATTACCATTGCATTACAAACCATACCGTTCATGCCATGCTATGCCATGCCTTGCCATGATTCCATGCCATGCTTCCATGCCATGCCATGACATGCCAGGCCAAACCGTACCATACTTACCCGTCCGTTACCGTGCCGTACCATATCGTACCATACCATGCATACCGTACGATACCGTTAATCATCCCGTTTGTTTTTCGGTCACATACAGTGTGAAAAATAGGATTATGATGTAACAAATTCACTTTTTTGAAAACTTGAGCACGTTTTTTTCATGTGTGAAGAATATGATTTGAGTGCATATCAAAAACTGAACTCGATCACAAATTTCACAGAAAATGTGAAGAATGAGATTGCGTTGTGTGAAGAATGAGATCCTATTTTTCACACCTTTGAAAAATGAGATCCTATTTTTCACTTGTGTGAAAAATATGATTTGTGAAAAATATGGTCCTACAATGCTTTGTACAACATGCAGTGGTTCTTCTTAATTTTAATTCAAATGTAATGATAATTACCTTGGTGTGTTGTTTTTTTAGGTATGCCACAATGACCGTTGTAAAATCGTGCATACACACTCGAAGTATACATTTTGTTTATAATGAATACAAATTGGCTTACTACATACGCTTTGCATCTCAAAGTAACCTTGTTGTATAATTTTGACCTTATCAACCTATTCATAAACGCTTTTACTATATTTGCAAATTAAATTAAGTTAATTTCGTAATTTGCTGATTATTTTGAAGGGAAATGTCATGCTAAAGAGAACATCATTTATTTCGACGATAAATTATAGTAGATTCTTATAGATTTATCCATATCAATGTTTACCCTATGTTGTTAGTATGCACGTGATAAAATTATGTCTTTTTCATCTGATAACTGCTTTTCTTTAACATTTATCCACAGTCCCCTCCGATAACAGTTTACAAAGACTGTACTACGGTGTTCTGTTACTGCCATCGTAGTTTTTCGACTTCGACCTGTGCTTATGAAAGGGCGCCGATGCGCCGACACGATACGCCGACGCGCCGACAAGATACGCCGACGCGCCGAGACGATGCGCCAAAGCGCCGACACGAAACGCCGAGGCGATATAAACGTTGCAATCTCGTGTGGTTTTTTCATATGTGGCTATAAAATTGGGCGAAGATACGACGTTTATATCGCTTCGGCGCATCGTATCGCGCTTCGGCGCATCGTCTCGGCGCCGACGCGCCAATACGTTACCCCGAAGCGCCGACACAATACGCCGAAGCGCCGACACGATGCGCGAAGAGATATAAACGTCGTCTCGTCGTATCTTCGCCCAATTGTATAGCCACATATGAAAAAAAGACACGAGACGATACGCCAACGCGCCGAGACGATACGCCGAAGCGCCGACACGATACGCAGAAACGCCGAAGCGGCGACACGATACGCCGAAGCGCCGACACGATGCGCCGAAGCGGTATAAACGTCGTCTAATTGTATCTTCGCCCAATTTTATAGCCACGTATGAAAAAAGAGATTTCTACGTTCATATCGCTTCGGCGTATCGTGTCGGCGCTTCGGGGTATCGTGTTGGCGCTTCCGGGCATCGTCTCGGCGCTTCGGCGTATCGTGTCGGCGCGTGGGCGCCCTTTCATAAGCACAGCTCGAAGTCACGAAACTACGATGGCAGTAACAGGACACCGTACTGTACAGATACTGTACATTAGACTGTGTACATGTCGAGTGGCCATGTGGTTTGTTTACATAGCGTAGTTTGAGATATGCTAACTTCGCTAGTTTTAAAGTGTACCTGATTTTAGTTGTAATAGAGGTAAGTGAATACATTTAATTAATTTTATATTTACAATGTTTATCGTGATTTTTTCTTACGTAAACGACTTTGTGTTAAATCATCTTTATTTAATAATTATCTATCAGAACTTATGATTGGAAGCTAGTTTATAGGCAACTAAACGTTAAAAGCTGTCTTTATTGTGTCAAGGGAGACTAGTGTGTCAGATACGGTTCAAAGGTTATAAATCACTAACTATTGTTACGTAGTATTAATATCCAAATATCTTGCACGTTAATTAGACTGTATCGAAAGTTACTTTCAATCTATGCTTTCCTTGACTTCCCATTTCCCAGCCATGCTTAAAATGTTAGTTAAAAATATGACATGCACGGTAACGAAGAGGGTATATTATTAGCTGTACATTTTGGCTGCGTTACAATACCGTGGTTTATACACCTACGATTTGTAAGATTGCCTGTGTTTCCGTCATGGTGGCAGCTGGTAATCAATAACCTAGTCAACCCATACCCTAGTACCTGTCGACTGGTACCCTAATCTACTCTTGTTTTTACGCAGCCTAGATATTCGTATCGTAATTACCACGTACACTAGTCACATCATACACTAGGCAACTGGTACCACAGTCAACTCATACCCTAGCCAACTCGTTCTGTAGACAGACAGATCATATTCTAGTCAACTAGTACCCCAGTCAAATTGTACCAAAGACAATTTGTATTATAGCCAGTTCGCTCCCTAGAACACTAGTAGCATACTCAACTCGTAAATTAAAACAAACAACCTTATGAAAACGCACCATTGGTACCCTAGTCAGCTCCTAACCTAAACCGGTCAACCAGAGGCAGGAATCTCAAAATAAATATATATAAGCAGTGTCTTTCTCCACTACAGCCAAAGTATGCCGGTGGAGACCCTGATAGAGCGCAGCTGCAGGACGATAGGGGAGGGGCCCCACTGGGACGAGAGGACCCAGCAGCTGCTCTATGTCGACATCAACGACGGCTCCGTGCACCGGTGGACCGCCGCTACGGGGAAGAACGAGTCCCATAAATTTGGTAAGCACAGTGGGCGCTGTTGATACGCTAACGTGTCGCAAACTCTCGGTGAGCACGATGGACCTGTCCACTCACTCATTCAGTCGCTTCCCGTTAAAGCGACCCGAAATCGGTTTCCCAATAATCATTCCGTTGGTTGTTTTCTTCTTGCACAGACTCTTACTGCTCGTTAGCGGTGCCGTGCCGAAAGGGAGGCTACTTGGTGTCCGTGGGTCGCTCCATTTGCCACTGGGATTGGGACGCCGGCAAGCTGACGGTAATCGCCACCGTGGACGAGGGAAAGGAGACGAGGATCAACGACGGCAAGTGCGACGCTTCCGGTCGCCTCTGGTTTGGTAGGCACATATTGTTATGTTGTTAAGTTTTCTGGGTTAATTACGCGCGTTACGTCCTAAAAACGTGATCACGAGGTGTACACTGGCAATTATGTGTGATGTGATTATAAAAAGAGGGGATCAGATATGATTGCCATCATCTCCAGGTACCATGGGATTGGAGAAGAAGGCGGCGGTGGTGGAGAAACACCAGGGCGCCCTCTACAGTCTGGAACTTGACGGCAGCGTCCGAAAACACAAAGATGGCGTCACCATCTCGAACGGCCTGGCGTGGACGGATGACAACAGGACCATGTACTATATTGACTCCATCCCGAGGAAAGTGTGGGCATACGATTTTGACAAAACTACAGGAACCATGAGTATGATAATTTATATCGGTATATTGTTTACAAAGCTGTGCAAATAACAGACGGCCATCGAGCTAATGCAATGGCGCTTCATCCGTCGTGCGTGCTTTAAAAAAAGATACGCCAACTGCGGTGAAAGTTCACAGAAATGTTCCTTGGGTGGTTCATTACTACAGTTGCTCAAATGCTTCCGGAGCACTGCACAGGGTCAATAGAACTGAAAAAGTAGAACCAAAAAGAACTAAAACTTAAAATATCTTATAGATATATATATTGTTATCTTCTCACTAGATTATAAAATAATTTCACACACATGTTCCTCTGTGCTCGACTGAACAGTATTTCTCTCTGTCATTCATTTCCCTCGTGCGCTCCACACTCAATCCAGTGGAGCGTTACAGTTCCGCTTGGGCATAATTTCCCAAAGTAGATGCAGATGCACGTTGTGTAGTTATCATTTTAGATACAAATAAACTTCGGGGAATATTATAATAGTATTATTTTACATAAAATTGTGCGGTGTTCATACTTTCGTTGAACTGTATACGGTATACTGTGTATTAAGTGGGATTACCAACATACATGTGCTGTATTCATATGAATCTAGCCAACGAGCGAGCGGTTATAAGCTTCGGTGCGGAAGACTCAGATGAGAACATGCGGTCCCACGGTTTCCCTGACGGGATGACCATCGACACGGACGGCAACCTCTGGGTGGCCGGCTTCTTCTCCTCCAGCGTCATGAAATTCGATCCTTCTACGGGTAGGTTGTGTTCCATGGTTTAATGTATCTGTGAAGTTAAATCCTTTAACAGGTAGGCTGTCTCCCTTGAAATAATTAATTCACGAAGTTATGTTCTTTGACAGATAGGTTATATCCTTAGGGCAATATAGTCATGAAGTTTGATAGTTCTACAGGTAGGTTGTCTCCGTTTGATCAATCTATTCATGAAGTTCATCCTTCCACTGGTAGGTTGTCTCCCTTGGATCAATCCATTCATGTAGTTTGATTCTTCCTCGGGCAGGTTGTCCCCACTGGATTAATGTATGAAGTTGGGCCCTTCCACATGAAGTTTATCTCCCTTAAATCAAAGGTTTCTTGAAGTATTTAGCTTCTACGAGTGGGTTGTCTCTCTTGGATCAATGCACTCATTAAAGTTGAACCTCCACAGGTAGGTTATCTCCCTTGAATCAGTGTTGTCATAAAGGTTTCCAGAACTGTGTTATCTCCCGTGGGCCAATGTTATAGACGAATGTTTCTTACGATCAGGATTCTGTGGAGTACTAGTTAATATCATTTTGATTGTTCTTTTGCTTAAAAAAATGGCAAGGTTGCTTCATACTGAAAAAATATTTCTTTCTATTTTCAGGCAAAGAACTTACTCGCGTCAAGGTGCCCGCTGCTAGGGCTACTTCCTGCTGTTTTGGCGGGAAATATTTCAGCGAGCTATTTATAACCACTTCCGCTTTCGATTTGACGGATGAAGAAAAAGAGCAGACGCCATTGGCTGGTTCCGTGTTTAGAGTTACAAAGTTGGGATGTCGCGGGAAACCAGCTCCTATGTACGAGGGCTGATAACAAACTATTGGGACGTAGTGCAATATTTTGAAACAATGTATACACATATTTTAAAATGTATTTTATAGTCAGGCATGTGATGATTTGACAATAGTTACAATGTTCGGCTACACATTGGTTGTTTGAGCATTAAATATTCTTAAACGAAAATGCAAAATAAACTTTCTTTTTGTGCGTTAATTTCATAACACTTCGTTTACACATATTTTGTTTATTGAGTTTTAAATATTACTAAAACAAACATGCTTAGACGCACTGTAAAAGTAAACTAGTATTTATTGCCTATAATGAGTTTTAACAATTTTCCGTAATGGAGGTTAACTATTCTGTATAGGATTTTTAAACGAATGTATTCAAATTTATTTTGCATTAATTCGCCTTCGCAAAGGGATAAAATGCATGAAATCTATGTATTATTTACTAATGTATATGCAAAACAAATACCAGTCAGACAAAGTGTTGTTATATAATGTAAATTATGCAAGTATTATCTTGTAGTTTTGTTTACTTTCATTTTATGTTAAAGTATGTATTACAAACATTTTGTTAATATTTCATACACTTTCAGACTGTCATAAACAAATAGAAAATTCAACAAATCTGGCTCTCTTCGCGAGAGTATCTGGAAACAAAAAAAGGACATTCGTCAATGGCGTTATAGTCAAAGTGGCAAAATAAATAGATGACAAGTAGGTAAGTGTGACATGTGTAATATAACAAGCAACAGAAATGTGTTTACAATAGATACACCCGACCCGATGGGTCTATAAGTCACCTGATATTATATACATGATGCAAAGTGTGAAAAAGTCTGAGAGTAACACAAATATAATTAAGCACAAAAAGAATTAAGTTATAGTATCTTATAAAGTTTCGAAACAATCTTAATGTAAATAAAATGTAATTAGGCGCAAATAATATCTTAGGAAGATCATAATCATAAACCTGTTCGTATGAACAAATTTGTTTTTATGCTCCGATGGATGTGAATGGTAATTGATCAAACAATATAGATACAGATCATACATTCAATATAGGCATTTTAGTAGTTATAAGCAAACGATTCGTATAAGTATACAAATATAACGGCAATGCCTAAGCATTGTAATAAGAAGTTTAAAATGTACAGTTAGAAAGATCTCAGCGTAAATTTAATTATTCAAAGTATCCCTGCGAGTTAAAAACGCGTGGACAATAAATTTGGACAGTCTTCGAGGATAATTTTAGTACTAGTTTGTATGTAGCAGTCAAATTAAGGTAGCGTTCACTATTTATGATATCACTGAATACATGGTCTATAATGCCGCTGTAGCGAGTGCATATGACCACAAAGTGTATTTCGTCCTCAATGGAACCACTTCTACATAGTTTGCATAGTCTTTGGTCCACGGTTTCGCCAACATATCGCCCTGTTTTCACGCGGAGGGGTAGAATGCCACATCTGAGTTGAGCAAGGAGTGACCGCTCATGTCGCTTCAGGTTCAAGTTCAAGTATTCTTCCTGTGAGAAGTCAGTTTTAAACAGTCGGTATGTCCGTAGCTTTGACACATCTGCCAACTTTGCCGACCATATACCTTTGTATAGGTTAACCACCCGTGACATTGCTATGTCCAAATCGACTGTTTGTCTGTTATTGTACTGATACATCAGATTTGCTGAAGATGTCTTTTGCTTCACTGCACCAATTGTTTTTACAGTTATTTATATCCCACATAAATACACATTTTGTGATTCTATTGTCGTCCATAGTAATCAGTCTATTCCACATTCTGACAATACATATCCAACGCCTGTGTTGTGAAGGTATCCATCCCATATCACCGGTCATAGCGAGTATCGAAGCAAATCTATGCACACCCAGGAAATATCTCATGGCGCGAAGATGAATGTTATCAATGCTTTGATATTGTTTATACCCCCAAACACCTGCGCAATAGTCCGTTATAGGTACTACACATAAAGTAATACAGTTTCTCGTACGTTTTGCAGTCGAAGTCTTTTATCGAGCGAAGTTTGGTGATAACTTTTCCTGGGGCTCTTCCGGCGCTCCTAGCGAGGATATTAGCATTGTACGAAAAATCACCCTTGCAGTGGAATGTTACGCCCAGATACTTATATGAGTCCACTATTTCGAGAGTGTTTTCGCCGATTTTAAATGTATGATTGGTTTGCTGCGCACGTGCCCGGCGGAAGTGGATACACTTGGATTTGTCCGTGTTAATTAAAACACGCCACTTTCTGCACCAGTCACGAAGCGTGTCCAGTATACGTTGTAGGTCCGTCTCGTTCTTGGCGATACACACAATATAATCGGCATATAACAGCATGGATACCTTCCGGTTGCCGCTGTCGAAGCCTAGGTCAAGGTCGTTGACCTCTTTCACTAAGTCGTTGATAAAGATGGCGAACAGCGTCGGGGACGCCGTGTCCCTTTGTTTGACCCCGGTGGAACACGTGAACCAGACCGTCAATGTGTTGTTTATCCGTACACAGGAGCTGGAATGTTTATATATACTTTTTACGGAGTTGTAGATTTTCCCATGAACGCCATTTAACAGAAGTTTGTAAAGCATCATATCAACGTCTATGAAATCAAAGCACTTCCGGAGGTCGATGCAGGCCGCGAACACTGTCGGATTATTGCGAACGATGCCGTTCAGCGTAAAAACATGATCTTCGCATGATCTATCGCGTCGGAAGCCGTTTTGTTCGACGTTAAGAATTCCATGGTCGTCTTAGTACTCGCAAAATGGCTGTTTATGAGACCGGTGTATAGTTTCCCTACACAAGGCAACAGACTTACGCCGCTATAATTCATGAGCACACGGCGGTCCGAGGCGGGGTCTTTCCGGATGGGGCAGATTATTGCTTTCCTCCAAATAGACGGTATGATTCCTGTATCAAGGTTCAATTCAAAAGTCCTGTAAGAACCGCTATCACCGGTAGGTCCATGAAGTTGGCTAGGTAATGGGTATTGGGTATTGGGAATTCAATATCGAGCCAGGGTCGAATACCCAGCTGGGTATTGGGTATTCGAACTTTAGCGAATAACGAGCCAGAATCGAATACCCGGCTGAGTATTGGGTAATCGAACTATTGCGAATATCGAGCCAGGGTCGAATACCCAGCTGGGTATTGGGTATTCGAAATATTGCGAATATCGAGCCAGGGTCGAATACCCAGCTGGGTATTTGGTATTCGAACTTTAGCGAATAACGAGCCAGAATCGAATACCCAGCTAGGTATTGGGTATTCGAACTATTGCGAATATCGAGCCAGGCTCGAATACCCAGCTGGGTATTGGGTAATCGAACTTTAGCCAATAACGAGCCAGAATCGAATACCCAGCTGGGTATTGGGTATTCGAACTATTGCGAATATCGAGCCAGGGTCGAATACCCAGCTGGGTATTGGGTATTCGAACTTTAGCGAATAACGAGCCAGAATCGAATACCCAGCTGGATATTGGGTAATCGAACTATTGCGAATATCGAGCCAGGGTCGAATACCCAGCTGGGTATTGGGTATTCGAACTTTAGCGAATAACGAGCCAGAATCGAATACCCAGCTGGGTATTGGGTATTCGAACTATTGCGAATATCGAGCCAGGGTCGAATACCCAGCTGGGTATCGGGTATTCGAACTTTAGCGAATAACGAGCCAGAATCGAATACCCAGCTGGGTATTGGGTATTCGAACTATTGCGAATATTGAGCCAGGGTCGAATACCCAGCTGGGTATTGGGTATTCGAACTATTGCGAATATTGAGCCAGGGTCGAATACCCAGCTGGGTATTGGGTATTCGAACTATTGCGAATATCGAGCCAGGGTCGAATACCCAGCTGGGTATTGGGTATTCGAACTATTGCGAATATCGAGCCAGGATCGAATACCCAGCTGGGCATTGGGTATTCGAATTTTTGCGAATATCGAGCCAGGGTCGAATACCCAGCTGGGTATTGGGTATTCGAAGTGTAGCGAATAACGAGCCAGAATAGAATACCCAGCTGGGTATTGGGTATTCGATCTATTGCGAATATCGAGCCAGGGTCGAATACCCAGCTGGGTATTGGTTATTCGAAATATTGCGAATATCGAGCCAGGGTCGAATACCCAGCTGGGTATTGGGTATTCGAACTTTAGCGAATAACGAGCCAGAATCGAATACCCAGCTGGGTATTGGGTATTCGAACTATTGCGAATATCGAGCCAGGGTCGAGTACCCAGCTGGGCATTGGGTATTCGAATTTTTGCGAATATCGAGCCGGGATCGAATACCCAGCTGGGTATTGGGTATTCGAAGTTTAGCGAATAACGAGCCAGAATCGAATACCCAGCTGGGTATTGGGTATTCGAACTATTGCGAATATCGAGCCAGGGTCGAATACCCAGCTGGGTATTGGGTATTCGAACTATTGCGAATATCGAGCCAAGGTCGAATACCCAGCTGGATATTGGGTATTGACACTGCAGCGAATATCGAGCCTGGACTTGGGTATTAAAACTTTAGCAAATATCAGACCAAGGCCGAATCCCCTGCTGGGAATCTTGCATTTACACTTTAGCGAATATCGAGCCAAGGTTGAATAACCAGCTGGGATTTGGCTATCGAACTTATAGCGAATATTGAGCCAATGTCGAATTCCCAGCTCTGAATTTGGTACTTAAACTTTAGCGAAAATCGAGGCAACGTCGAACATCAAGTTGGGATTGGTTATTCAAATTATAACGAATATCGACCCAAGGTCGAATGCTTGGCTGGGAATTGGGTAATCAAACTACAGCGAATATCGAGCCAAGGCCAAATGCCCCGCTCGGAATTGGGTACTCAAACTATAGCGAATATCGGGCCAGGGAAGGAAACATAGTTCTGTTTTGCTTCTTAATTTCCGAGTTTTTAACCATATTTAACCGCTATTTCGAACACCGTTATATTGAAATAATCGTGTTTTTTTTTGTTTTTTTTTATAATTCTTTTCGATCTCGATTTTTTCCTCCTTTATTTAACTAAAATATACATCGTTAATTCGAATTTCCTTATTCGAATTCACTTCTATTTTAACTAAAATTTCGGTCCAAACAACGTGTTTCACACATAATCATCACTGTTTATTTCGATGTTGAAGCTGACTTGAAAAGGTGTGATTACTTAGCCGCCATCGCCCAATTTTGTTTTCGCGCCTACCATAGTCTTCTGGTTCAAGTCAGTGCTGATCGGTAAGTAATCATCATTAATTGGATGTACGATATTGCGCATTTCGAAGTGTTTATCGGTAAAGTGCTCAATCATATAATTATTGCTTTGTTATTTCTGTAGAGTTTATTGATTTTTATAATATCTACAATAGTATTTACGATCCTTTATATCCAAGTACATATTAATATCCGCTTATGGTATTACCGCATATGCATTTTTACTATATAATATTTTATTGCAGTCAAGAACATCGCTTTTTCGAACTTTACCGTGTTTACCGTTGTTTTGACGGTCCCAATGACTTCGAAATAGCGTTGTTAACTGTATAGCATATGTCGTATTAAGCGATATTGGAACATCCGGTGCGCATCTTTATTACCCTCCCCCCTCCCCTGGACCAGAAGTTTTTATTATTGAGAAAAAAAAACTCATAGGAGTAGGGGTACCATAAATACTAATTTGTTGTTAGCTGGTATAGTTAAATTTAATGAGCTTTATTTACCCGTAATCTATGTGTAATTAAGACTCTGTACCGTGGTACTATATTGCAGCATTTGAGACCAATAATAGATGCATTGTAACGATGGAGTGCCTTTTAACCAGTCGGCAACTTATAACTGCAACTTTAAGTCGCTACTTTTTGACCGTTAGTACAGTTTACCGGTTTACAATTCATCTGTTTTGTACTGATGAAAGTAACGGTAGTACATTATTCTCGCTAAGAAAACGAATACTGAACTGGGCTTTTCCATTGTCGCTGTACCACCACATTGAATGAATACATACCGGACATTTACATCGATTTGTGATGCATTGTCGTATATTTTTGCACTTACCATGGCGACCATTGATTTTATGACAATGCTTCGTATTGCTGATAATGCTCATACAAAAATGTTTCTTGCGTTAGAATTTTAATAACTTGATGTCATTGCTTATTAAAGCAAACGTCCGGGAATGTACACAACAATCTTCACGTCATTTAATGACAACATTGAGCAGCCTATTCGTTTGTTATTTGTGATAGTTTTTCGAGTAAACCAAACATTAGAATGGCACTGTCTCAAAACCCCGGCATCCTTAATAAGGATAAGAGGGCCAGTTTCGGGGAACGAAAAGGGGGTTGACACATTTGACACGCATGTATAAATCGCTACGGAATGAATAGATCTGAATTGTAACGTTTATAAATGTAACCAATATGATACTGTAGGCAGACTCCGGGGAATACATGAATTCACATATTGTTCAAGATCATTTGATAACGAAACGAAAGTTGAATTCACTTTTTATAGCATAATAATTTATACAATCATCATCATCATCATCATCATCATCATCATCATCATTAGCATCGCCATCTTCATTTTTCATGTTGACTTGGATATAACATGATTTTCTCATATTAGACATAAGTTGCGAACAACATGTTAATAATGAAACAATTCTAATTTATATTTAGTTGCACACTTATTTTCATATGTTAAAATATGTTTACATTGGATATTATGACATAATTCGCACAAAAAGAAAAGAAAAAGACAGAGTAGAACGCGTGAAGAATGATATCATTATTTTTACACGTGTGAAAATGGGATATTACTTTTCACAGGAAGTAAATTGTGAGTTTTGAAAAATAAGGTTTATCAAATTGATATGACATGTACACTTTAAAAAGAAGTAAAGTAGAATAAAACACGTACATTTCAATTAACTTATTTAATTAATTTTATTGAATCAATTAAAGAATGAACATAATAAGACATTATTGTTGACACTGATAAATATATGTCATCATTCATTCAATATAACATGTTTCTTGATGACTAGTTTGTGAAAAACAAGCTTTTACATGTGACTTTCAAACTTTGTTTCAAGACATTGCTGCAAACGATTTTCTAAAATAAATGTGTTTGCTATAGCTCAAGAATTAGTACGAAAGTATTGTCCAAAAATAAATACACTGTATTGCCTATACGTGTATCACAATAGACGAGTAAGATTATTTATAACATCGTTGTGAAAAAAAAACCCACACCATTCTTAATAGCATATAATGTTTAACGACTATTAAAATGGTGCTAAATAGGTCATACCGAACATATACAATATAATACATGCACATAAATCCAAAAGAAAGTACTGCCTGTAGCAGGAGCGAAGTTCTAATCGCTTTCTAAGCAAAGTTAGAGACATTTTCTTAACAGAGCCGTACCAGTTGAACGTAGATGTATCAAATACCATGATTCCCCCGTCACATGTTTGGACACCAATTCACCAGTCACTTAAAAAGGACTTGCGTCCACACATAAATCATCTTTATTTATACTAAATTGTTTTTAAAATGACAAAAGGCCATAATTCCACAAAATTTGTTGCAGTTACAAGTCCTTCCTTTTCGATCATCATAGCATTGTGAATTGTTGAGCAAATACACCAACCAGTTTCAGAGGAGTGTTACCACCACAATATTTTTTTCATTTATGTTGTATATTGTAAAAATTTATTTGAAAATTTGTCGTTTCCAAAAAAAATTCCTTTCTATACGATCACCTATACCTGAAGGTTTTTCATCTGTAAAAGCTTGAGCAAAATCAGTCTAACATTAGTAATGGGGTTGAGTCCACAAAATCTAAAAAAGTTTATATTCTACAGTGGAAAAATTATAAAAGGCTATAATTTTGCCAAAACTTGACCCAGTCATAATTCCTTTCTTTACGATCACATACACATGAACGAGGTTCTTCAGCTTTGAATTTTTAATCGAAATACACCAAAAAGTCAAAGAGGAGTTGAGTACTCAAACTTTTTGGGACTTGAGTACACAAAATTCCATGACTTAAGAATCTACTGACGGACGGACAAGTGTAATGCTTAATGCCTCTCACTTTGTGGGGGTATAAAATGCCAACACAGTTTATGATATTATCACTCACATAATGTGAATGGACTGCCAATGTGATTAACAAAGATACAAATTGTGATACATGAACTGATACATACACTTTGGTAATTTAAGAGCTGTGAAACGAGTATGGTAATCAACAGTTCATACCAACAGTTTCTTACACAGCAATATATACTTAAAGATACAAATCATATTATGCAAAATGTCACAAATAATAAATATATTTCCAAGGAGTTTAAACTAGAACAGCCATTGAAAATGACAAATACCCCCGCAATGGCTCATTTCAAGCAGGTGCAAAACTTGAGTATTAGTAAAATTAATCTCAAAATTTTGTCGTTCGCTACTTCACATTGATCACACACGAAGACAAAAAGCTTCACGTTGATTTATTGAATCAATTGCCTAAGTGCAACAAATAGTGTGATATACACAAAAATAACGTCTTGCACTTCTACATAGTATAAACAACATATCTATAAAGTTTCATGTTGATAAGCAGAAAATTGAGAGACTAGTTTGCGACACAAAGTACATATGTACAATGATGTAAGTATCCAAAATGTGCCTAAGTTCAAGGGAACATAACTCTGTAAAGAATATCGCGACATATGCGAAAATTACGTCTTGCACTTTTACATAGTATAAACAACGTATCTATAAAGTTTCATGCTGATAGGCAGAAAACTGACAGACTAGTTCGCGACACAAAGTACACATGTGCAGCGTGACAGGCCAACCGACCGACCAACCGACATGGTGATTCCAGTATGCCCCCGCACAAACTTCGTTTCGGGGTATAATAAATATGTTTGTTTAAGTAACATCAACAAATCGCCCGATCGTATCACACGTATATGTAGTTTGTTTGTATTTTTCGTTTAAATTTTTTTTGTCATTTTGTTAAAGAATGGTATGAAAACTAGGGATGTTTGTAAAACAGGTATGCCCCCCCCCCCCAACATACAGTCAATCCATCAATTAATATATTTGTGCAATTGTTTAAGAGATTTTTTTACACATTGGTCTCACAGATAAAATGAATAAAGCTGCTCTGTCACCTATGTGGGTAATTATACTTACTTGTGTTTTATCATAATTCAAAGTCTTTAGTGATGGCTAGGATGGGTATATACGGTGCAAAAACGTTCATGTTACAAGACCCGGTGACATTACATTTGACCTCAAACTCAATAGGGGCCTTCCTTTCCTCCCAATAAACCATTATACCAATTTGCATGATCGTAGGTCAAAGCGTTCTCCAGATATTGTGCGAAATGGTCTACAGATCTACCATCCGATAATACCGACCGACACACCGACCGACCGACAGACAGGTGCAAAGCAATATACCACCTCTTCTTCGAAGTGGGGCATTCTTATCAAAATATGTGTTCAGTTTATGAATCATAACGTTTAAAAAATAAATTGCTAAAGGCATACCCATATGTTTTAGTCATATTATCTGAACCAAACATAGTTACGTCAGATAAGGGTATCATTGATATGTTTGATAATTTTTTTAATAATAATTGTTGCTTATCAATCAATAAACATTGATTTGGAGTCCTGATACATATGGCTTTAGTCTCGTGGGCGTAAGCCCAAGTGGTAATTCCCCAGTTTAATGTGCATGCATCAAACGACAAAATGTTCATTGGTCTATTAATCCACACTAATGCGACATTTATTTTGAATGTAATATGATTTAACACATATTCTAACATGACTATATACAATTAACTAAATTAACATTGTAAAACTACTCATTTTCAATCCAAAAAAGTACCGGACAAGATCACTGTATGGCTATACGAAGTTATTTATTTATTCAAATATTTATCAAATCAAGTAGCAACTGAAATAAGAAATATATTTTACATTTGCTCAGAATCGGGACGTCTAATGGACGTTTAAAGCCAAAATGTGTTCTGTATAAAAAAACGGTGTAATAGAATTACTTTGTACCGAGGTTTAAACTAACATTATTTACTCCGTACAAAGTATGCATTTAAACGTGTGGACACCCACAACAGACATTGTATAATCAAAGGGCAACGACTTCCTGAAACATCATCCGACTGTTATGATCTAGGAATATGCGGACGCTGCACATTTTGAGCTAATTTTGGCAAATATCCGGAAATATATGAGCAGAAATGAAAAGCATATTAAAAAATTGCATGTACACTTAATTTAGCATAAAAATAAAAATAAAAAGCACAACTATCACACTTGAACGACCTGACAATATGCGCATGTTCTCTCGGTAGGTCTTCTGCACATACATGTGTCCATAGAACACGGATGACCCCATCATTCCGCTTTTGTCTCAAAACTCCACTTGTCAAAAATAAATGCGCCAATGTAGTTAACTGCACAAATTTACATGGTGATGAGTATAAATAGAAAGATTATTCACACTAGCAGTTATACGATTAGAGTTATGCGCGACACAAGTTCAAAATGCTATTTTTTGCAAAAGGCAAAAAAGGGCCATAACTATGTCACAAAACGAATCCACCAAGAGTCACAGAAGCGCAAATAACATGCTGATTAATATGTTTGTAAAATTTCTTCACTTTGGCGACAATACGTTTCTAGTAACGCGCGACACAAGTTAAACAATATCATTTTTTACTAAATATAGGTCATAACTATGGTTATGTAAAAAATGAACCCAAATACACAGGTGCGCACGTTTACATGCTTGTTAATATGCTTGTATAGGTTAATAACTTAAGCAGCTATACGTTTCGAGTTACGCTAGACATCAGTTCAAAAATGGCTTTGTTTTTTTCTTTGCCAAAAAGGGACATACCTCTAATAATGTCGAAAGAAAACTGAGCCAAAAGTGCAAGTACACATGCTGGTCAATATGTTTTTAGTTTCTTCACTCTAGCAGCAATAATTTTCGAGCTACGCGAGACACAAGTTCAAAAATGTATTTACTTGTTTTGCTAAAAAAGGCCATAACTACGTTTATGTCGAAACAAACTGATCCAAAATATGCAGGTGCGCAAGTTAATATGATTTTTAATATGTTTGTATAATTTCATCATGATAGCAGCAATACGCTTCTAGTAACGCTCGACTCAAAAATCCGACTGACGAAAGGACGGGCAAGGGCAAATCTATATGCTCCCACATACTAATTCGATTGTTTTAGTTGGTAATTTCATGAAATCTTTGCGTAGAAACGACACTTATCTATTAAAAAATATTTAAATTAAAAACGACATAACCCCTTAAAATATTGTCACTGGGCGCTGCAGATAACAAAGTTCTCAATTAAATTGTCATGTTTATAATGAAATATATATATAGCTCTAATAAACTTCACCAGTCCCGAACGACCTGATGTTATGCACATGTCATCCATAAATTTATCTTGCCTACATATAAAGTTTCATCGAGTTTCAGTTCAGGTTTCTGAACTCGTGCACGGAAACGTGGAGTATGATGGATAAAATTGTCGGGTAAAAATTCGTGTCACAACCATACAACGTGAATTGCATAGGGCGGACGGAAAGCGGCAATTGTATTCCCCGTTCGATTAGCATCAAACTTGATTACTTTAATATGCAGCCATCAATCAGATACTTAAATGTATACATGTACTTAAAATAAACGACTCTGACACTTAAATTTCGCAGTAAACAGCATGCGACGGCATCCATAGGGTGACATGCGAGTCCATTTGTTTTAGGTGTCCGACGAGTCCATCGTACCACAAATTTCCATGTGCTGTGCAAACGATTGAACAGAAATGGTTATTCCTGTATAATGTTACACCAGCAAGTATGTAATTCTTTTCATTCACATGAATTAATTGCTGTTCAAGAATTGCATCGAGACACACTTTTCCGTGATCGAAGTGCTCACGAACCCTGATGACCAAGATTGGTGAATACAGGGTCACTGTCCGCTTGTTTGTCCTCGTGCCAGTGCATGCTCGCTCATCTCTAGATCTAAAGAAGAAAAGAACATGATCAACTAGAACTTGTCACTGTAGTGACGAATAGACCCGACGCTGCATGTAGTAATATGTAGAAAGCTGTAACAATGAAACATTGGACCCTGGGGCTTGGCCAGTTTGAACCCTAGGGGCATGATTTAAACAAATTTTGTAGAGAACTATAATATAATGTTACATACCTAAATTTAAATATTTGGGCCATGTGGTTTCAGACGAAAAGATTGTTTCATTTCTTTTGCTATATAAGTGTATATAAACTACTTGACCCCCTGGGTGTTGCCAATTTCGACCCCAGGGTCATAATTTAATGAAATTTCGCAAAATAACACTACACGATTTTACATAACAATCTGGACCTTTCAGAGATGAAATGTTTTGCTAATAAAGTATATTATAGGAACAATAATTATGTCACAGAAAATCTTAGTTGAATATGGGGCATAACTTTTGTATTTTTTAACGCAGGATGATAAAAATCACACATGTACATCTTCATATCATAAGGAACAATGCATAAAGTTTGAATGTTTAACATTGAAAAGTGTAAGAGAACTTCTCCGGACAAATTTGCGTCCACGGACAGACAGTCAGACAGACAGACAGACAGAGACAGACGGACGGACGGACTGACAGACAGACGGACACACGTCCATCGTGATTCCAGTATGCTCCCCTTTACTTCGTATTGGGGGTATAATAACTAGAAGTATAAGATTATTAAGATTAAGAAGCATGAATAGGCCGCGTTCCATATGTTATGTTAATGTCTGAAAACAGGTCGTCTGCGACCATGTATAATTTGAACACTTTTTGAGCTGCACCGATCAAGATGACGAACGAACTGACCTCATTATGCCTTTTTATCTTTGAAATGTACGGAAGCATATCCTATTGTTTAAAAGTGTGGAAATAATATTAATGAAAAAAAAATCCAATACAGTTTTCTCGTTACACAAAATAATTTTTTTTTTTATTGACATTGTGTGTTTTGAAACAACATGATAACTAAAATGGCTTATATTTCAATACTTTGCTATTAGAATTATACTAGAAATAATTATCTTCATGATGACAAGATTGGAACACATGTTTGTTGGTTTTCTTATGCATTACAAAATGAATACTTTTTACGGATTTTTGCACGTAAAAAAAGATTATGGAATAATTTCATTTGAGCTATGCTGGGTCTTATTTTCCACAAATCACCATTTTTTGTAGAATCTCATTGTTTACACCTGTGAAAAATATATTGTCATTCTTCACACGTCCCAGTCTCATTCTTCACATTTTGTGTGAATTGTGTGTCCGATTATTTTGTATATGCAACGAATACATAGAGGATATTTGTTGCTTTTGGTGATCAACTTTATTTCACGAGTGGTTAAAGAAAATTAAAAAAAATGATTTTCATGAGCGGTGTAGCCACGAGTGTTAAAATAATTTTTCTTTATTAAACCAGTCATAAAATAAATATTCGATCATTCATCGAAAACAACAAAGTTCATTTTGATTTTTTGTTTTAGACGTATGCAGATTACGCGAAGGGAGCTTAAGCGTCACACGTGTGTGTTTTTGTGTGTAAATGTCCGCCCATTCGCTTTTAATGCACCACCCCTTGAAGGTCAGATCGCCTGTCCATCCCGACCCGCATCTCGATCGACTCGAAAGGTATTGACTATTGATGATGATAATTATTTTGATGATGGAGGTTTTGATAAAGAAGCTGCTTCTTATGCTGATTATTATGATGATGCTTGTATCTATTGTTACACTTTATTGCATATGTTACTATAAATAGTAACATTTTTACGTCGAAAAGCGGACATTATGCGGTTGATTTCGACCTCATAATATCGGGTGTGCCAATGATGGATAATCGGCACACTCGAAGGGTGTGCCAAAAATCCATAATGCTGGAACAGGCACTTGCAAATAACAACCTGACGTCATTTCACGAAAACGGCGCGCTTTGGTACGCAACCAAACGTAATTTTCTTGTTAGTAGAATTCTATGAACACTTACGTTTTTAACGTTTGTATAATTATAATTTTGTTCTGGAAATCAGTTAAAAAGCATAAACGTGCCATTTCTTTCTTTAACGGAAATAAAAAATGTAGGTAAACAGTTCCATGTCAGGAATTAATTAGATCTATCTTAGAACCCGTGATCAACGTTGCATTTCAATACAATGATATAAATACATCTTCATCTTCTTTGAAAACTAAATAAGAACAGAATCTTTTTAATTCAACATATGCAATAAAAAGGTCAAAACACGGCGCCGGTGTTCCATCTGTCCATAATGGCACACCTGACAAGTAATGTCCCTCGGGCTAAAGCCCTCGGGAAATTACTGATCAGGTGTGCCATTATGGACAGCTGTCACACCGGCGCCGTGTATTAACGCTATAATATTCTTGTCATCAACTAATTAGATCTTTGTCACAAACGTGACTAATCGGCCCGCAGCGCTTTGTCAGTTATGTTCAAAGGCAAATAGCTCCGGTATGTGTGGGTCACTGAGGATGAAAAAAGTGTCTTGCACATCTTTATGTTTTTCAAATGATATTGGCTATGAATTTTATTATATTTTCAAATGTCCTTACTTTGTAAACCAGAGGCTACCGCATGTTAAGCATCATGCAAGTAATATAATTAATGATAAAATAATAATGAATGAAACAGATGAATTTAAAATACTAAATTTATCTGAGTTAATAAAGATAAGTTTAGATTATTTTAAAAACACACCAAGCTAATACGAATAAATTAATAAAATACTATATTCAAAGATACTGTTTCATAATAATTATATCTGCATATTAAAAGGAACCTTATTTAATTAATGCATAGTTGATACTGCACCATTACTGATTGACCTTTTGAGTTGCATGCATGCTTAGTTTTTCCTCCAGATACTGGTACTTGTAAATGAACTAAGAGTTATATTTATTACTTTAAGTTCATCGTTTACAGCTTTACTTATGTTTTAACATGTTACTTTATGTTTATACCTCTTGTTCACATTTGTATACATGTGCTGAGCGTATTAATATACTAAAACTACACCTTAAGGTGATGACATATTTGAAGTTCCAATTGAATCGCTTGAGAAATATGGAAGAAATTTGCTCGACAAACGTAGGGCGTGTTATGATACTGCAACAATAATTTCAACGTTCAAGGGCACATAACTCATGAACATTCGGAACACAGCATGACAAAAGTTTCTCGCAACATCCACACTTCATGGTGATGACATGTTTTAAGTTTTAATGTAATCGCTAAAGAAATGTGTAAGTAGTTGCCTCCACATACTTATAGTAGTCTATGCGGAAAAAAACCGACCGACCGACGGACAGACAGACCGACCAAACGACAGAGTGACTACTTTATACCCCATCCCTTCGGGGGGTATGAAAACAAAAATAAGTGAAAATTTTCGATTTTGCCCAATCATATTCCTCACACCTTTAAATGTGAAGAATAAGGTCTTATTCTTCACAAGTTGTATGAAAAGTACGATTAATGAATAATAAAATTAATAGGTCTGAGCTAATCTTATCTACTTACGCAGTAGTTGCACGTGTTGCGCAGCATTGCGTTTTGTTCTTCAACCATTGATCCACAATGCACTGAACTGTGGACACTGGTTCTTCTAAGCTGAAAATACATGAAAACAAAGCTAAAAGAATAACGTCAAAGTATAGAGCATAATATTGTATTATAGTGCCTGCTACGTGCAGGTCATAAGGAATTTGTTTACATTTACTGGTTACATTAATACATGATAATTATCTAATGCAGTGCAGTCAGAAATACAGGGGTAGTTTAGTATCGTATTACTTATACAGCCGTAATTTACGTTGTAGTTTGTTTGGGTGGAAATAGCTTTTATAATAACTCTTAACAGAACACAGTTCTTTTTTTTTTATCTTGTCCAATCTTAACTTGTACAATCAACTACCGTTTCAAGTAGGTAAACGTGTTTGTTTGTTTTTTTAATCTGAATTGATGTTGTTTTGTTATCGATGTATACAAATGGACAGACTATGTAGGCATATTTTATTTCAAATGCTCTTATTAGTCTTCTAATGATTTCTTCTCCGTCTGCCATGACTGTTTGTCTGTCTGTCTGTCCGTCTGTCCGTGTGTTCGTCCGCAAAAACTGAAATAACTCGAAATGTACATAAAATTATCACGATACTCGGTATACATATTAAAAGTGATGACAGTATTATGCATTACCATTTATATCTGCATGAGTCAAATGTAAGGTCAGGTGACTTGTTACTAAAATATATAATATACTAAATAATGCAATAACTTGAAAGGTTAATACGATATTGTCATAAAACTTGGTATAAACATGACTTGCATGGTTTGCACAACAATATTTCACAAGAGATCAAACATCTGATGGTTGTTAAAAATCGAATCGTAATACTGCTGTGAGAAATGGACATTGGATTTTATTATAAAACATAATTTATTAACGGATAAAATGGCAATAAAAGGTAATGCCCATTCTTTAATTGATATGGGTTTTTACCGACGCCTGTATTGCTTTCAATGCTGTCATTACTGTCAGTACACAACGGAAATGTAAACGTACCTCACAGTTATACCCTGTACTTCACCACTCTCTCTGTATGGCTGTGGACACGAAAGTTCTTTGCATTTTGATACAACATATGACCTCCATTCAGGATCAAAGAACGAGAAGAAGAAATCTGTTTGATCGCCATGAGTGTCCCTAACATGATCGATGGGTTTCGCTTTGTTGGTGAAATTTAGCCAAACAAGTTTGGCGGCTGCGAAGCACTGTTCCCTCATTAATGATAAAACAGATAGAATCGTTGTAAACAGCTCACTTCTGTAAATTGTAATCTTTTCTTTCACCGCCGGGTTTTCGTTTACTTTCAGGTGTAGTATTGTCAAGCCATAGTCTATTGTGCAGGTATTTGATAAATACTGGCCCTCAACATTACCTCCCCAAGAAGGTACGGTCGGTAAAACTTTCTGTTTACTTTTCTTTGTATTGGCCGGCTGGAAACGCCTTTTTTTAGGTGTCCGATCCCATATTTCTTCAATTAAACTGATATCAAAATCAGTATTAGCCTTTCGTTTTCGTTTCGATTTTGTTTTGGGAGCTCTTGCACCAGGGTATTCAAGCTCTAGAATCTTTCCGTATACCAGTTTTCTGAGTTTTATTACAAATTTTGCCGGTCTGTTGTTTTTTGTTTTTAAGCAGTCACGCTTGACTACTTTGAACCAAGATTCAACATATGAATTGGTGTTCCTGGAAGTGTCGTTCAACAAGATCCCTGACCATAATGGATACAGGTACATGAACCTGTCAAGGAGGCACTTAACTGCATTTTTCATGAAAAAGTTGTTTGGGGGCAAATGTGCATCGTGGATATTGTCTGTGTCTATACTGTCGGCGATCGCTCGAAACATTTCATGAAATGGCGATGCTTCCCGTATGGTTTTGGAATTATCGTTATAGAACAGATCGTCCATATCATCTTCACGTGTAACAGTTTCATCTATAGCAGCATCAATTTCGTTCACGTTCTTCAGTCTTCTATCAATGTTTTGAATTGATACTTCAACTTCTTGCGTCATTTCTTTTGTAAGGAATATCTGACAGATGTCCTTGAACAATTCTTTTGCATCTTCAATTGATGACGCGTTTTGAAGGAGGCCAAATACTTTATACACGAAAAAGCGTTGTTTCTTTGGCATTGATGGTTCATACTTTTTTAGTGGTCTTGTAAAATCTTTGAATATATGAGCAGAACACAAATGCAGCACCGTGAATTCTGATGGTTTGGTGTTCTTAGAAACAATCTTTTCACATGCTTGCAAGTAATTTTTCAGTTGCATACTGTTCAAGGTTTGAAGTACCCCGTGTACAAGCGGGTAACTAAAGTCCGTTTCTACTTGTTTAACTTCCAAATTTTTGCCACCCAATTTTGCTTCTCTTTGCACCGTTTTAAGAAAGTACTCAATTCTGGGAACACTATGTTGCGTGCTTATCATGTCTGCTATTGACACTGGTGGTGATGAAGGATTTGGTCGCATGACTATTGAATAAAGGTAGGGCCTTATTTGACCGGGAATAGGCATTATAACAGCTCCAGTGGCGTCCAGATGTAAAGTTGTTGAATGTCCATTTTGCCTTAAGACATCAATTTGCTTGCTGGAATAAAGAATGACGTAAAAAGGTACCAATCCTATTTCTCTTATGTACGGGTCATTTTCATTATCATATGCTTCTTTCAGCAATTGCAATTCTGCTAATATATTGTCGTGCAAATTTTCCTTTTTTATCTGCTCTGATACAATTTTCCGAAGCACATTCGGGTTGGGGACAGAGGTATAGTTGCCCTTGTCTAATTGCTCAGTATTGCTGCTTACTAAATTGTCATAAAATTTATTCAAAGATCCTGTTTTTTTTATTTCGTCATCTATTTCTACACGTTTCATCCCCGTTATGTGTCGTCTATTGACTTCAGTCTTGTTGTGAATAATTGTACCTGTAACTTTGCATGAAACTGCTATATCATTGGTGTCATCTGTGGGTTCATTTTCAATTGAAAACTGATATTTGGCTGTACAAAGTGTTTCTGTACACACTGCTGTTGCCGTTATGAATGGTGCTGACGTTTTCCTACTACCTTTCTTTTTTACATTATGTGTTTTAAATGATAGAACACAGCCTTTTTCAATTTCATTGACCTTCGAAAATAGGTCTGTCCATGGTCCCTTAAGTCTTCTTGCTGTTTTGTCGCGACCACCATATACTTTTGTTTCAGGTTTAATTGTTAACCATTCATTACTGGAAATGTTCAGCTGCACTCGGTCATGGTCACAGTTTTCGAGTGTTTTCTGTACCTGTGTTTGTGCGCCTTCTGGTACCATTTTCGTCTCTATTTCATTATCATGGACGATTGTTTCATTTTTATCCATTCCTTTTTCTGCATTTTCATTACTCAAACCGTTAGTGCTGTTAAGTTGGCTCTTTTGGTTATGCTTTCTTTTATGTTTATGTTTATGTTTCTTTTTCGTTGCTACTTTATCGCTTGTATTTTCACTCAAAGTATCTGCCAAACCGTGTATTTGCTCTTCATTTCCTGTCACATGAACATTTGCCTGAGAGTACGTTTGTTCTATGTGTACCGTTTCGTTTCTATTGATCTATTGTCAGTACATGTCCGGCATTTTCTCTAAACGATCACTGTCGTAACTGTTCCCTTGACTTTCTAGAATGGGTGATTTACCGTGTTTTTTTTTTTTTCTTTTTCTTTTTCTTTTTCTTTCGTCTTCCTCTGTTTGATATTTCATTCCCGTCATTGGAATCGTGTTCCGCTGGTGCTAAATGTTTTGTTTGTATATTCGTTTTCCTTTTGTTTCTTTTTCCGATGTAAGATTCATTCATAGTTTATTCTACTTGATTAATGTGATTAATGTTTATCTCATTTACGTATCTTTGTTCAGTATAACATGGGTCTTGTTTGTTTGTTTTCGTTAGTTTCTCTTCATTATCTTCTAGATATCGATATTCACTCACACACTGGTATTTCTTTTTTTTGTTGCGCCTTTTCTTTTTCCGTTTTGATTTTAATTCATGTTTGATTTCCCCGGCTGAAGTGTCACTAAGACTGCTTTCGACATTGTTCATTTCCATTTCACTATGCATAGTAAATACATTGGCATTCGTATCCGCTAGTTTCTTGTTTATTTGATCTTCGGTTTCGTTATTTATGATATCCGTTTTCTCATATTCTCGAACATATAAGCCTTGTGAAGTGAATGGTACAGCTTGCACTGGATTTACATTTTTAACTGTCGGTGCTGCGTATTCATTAACCAAAGCATTGCTTTGCTCAGAAAAAGCATCAGTTATTTTACAGGATAATTCCGTTGATTGGTCTTCATCTATATTCGATAAGTGACCCCGATCAGTTCTATATGTCTGTTCATTTGTTTGATCAATTTGCATTGTTTTGTCTTTTTCTTCATTTTCAGACAATTTACAATATTTCGTGGGCTTCTCGTCACTTGTCTTTCCTCTGCATCGACCTGAATTTTGTCCAGTCGTGCCTTTAGTCTTAATATAGTACGCTCTAATAATGTCTCTTTATTTGCAATGTTTGCATTTCTTAAACTTTCATCTCGTAACTCTGCTGCCACAGAGTCATTATTGGTTTGCGTTAGTGAGTTCTTCTTCAGTGTAGTTTTTCTTTTCAATTCTACCAAAGATTTCAGTAGTTGATATTCGCCAGTATTTTGCTTCTGACGGAAACGCGGCTTCTCTTTTTGTTTCTTCTGACGGAAACGCGGCTTCTGTTTTCGTTTCTTCATAACCTGTAAGAAAACTTGCATTGTACTTGCATATACACAGTGAAGATTATGACGCAAAAATCGTCAAACTGTATACAGCTTACGCGTTAGCTGTATACGGTGACTATAAAAGCTGTTTTCAGCATACACCGAATACAGCTCATTAGACGTTGGTATACGCAGAGACGCTGTATTTTGCTTATAATACGGTCAAACAGAGTTTCGTTGCAATGCAAGTCATTTTGACATTTGAGTCAATAGACAACTATCAACAGTAATTAATACCCCCACACACCGCTTTTATATAAATATATAATAAAGCTCTGGGACCTGTTGGCAGATTTGCAAAATGACAATTTTGAAAATGTTTGTCATAGATTGCAAAAACAAACAAACAAACAAACAAACAACGCAAGTAAACAAATATGTTAACTAGCGACATTGTATTCATGATTTAGAAATATCTTTTCTTTTTGGGATAATCATCATTCGAAATGGATATCATTATGACGCGATTGTAATTATTTTCATCTGTATTTTCACAATTACGTATATCACGAGCATAGCGGCAAAATACGCAATAAACTTATAAAGCCTGTATGACGTTATTGTAGCGCGTTAGAGTTTGCCATCAAAGGACCCAGGCTCGAATCCCAGTGAAAGAAAAAAAACAATTCAACTATTTGTATTCTATAATTCAAAATAATTGCAAATAGTGTAATTTTCGAAGCAAATAATGACATTGTTAAACTAGAAATGTGTTCATAGGACACAGATGACCAACGCTAAATGTCACCAACACAAATATGGTGTGCGAACGAAAATGAATGACCTGCATAAGAGATAGAATGTGTTAGAAATGTATTAATATTAGTACAAAAAAGTATTTACACATATTTTACAAATGACCTTGACACCTGGACCTTGAATAATTAATCAGACAAGTGTGCGACACACTACAGGACCGTTATCAATAGTGCTAATGTTCATAGCGGTACTTTATGAACATTCCATCATGCGTGTTACGAAATCAATAAATAATTAATTTTCAAAAGACAATCTATTATTTACTATTATGTCTTATTAGAGGTAGATTTTCCCTTTAACCACCAGACTTGCATAAAAAAAGACAACCATTATGTATCAAGTAGACACTAAAACGACTGTGCCATTAATTTCCCATGCACAAAATATTTAAGGCTTAACTAACAAAGATCACGTTCGACCTCAATTTTCTTGAGATAATTTATTCCGCGGGAAACTTGAACGCCAATAGAATTGGCCAATTTTTCTTAATTTAAGGAATGCAAACTAACAGCAGCGATTTAATGAAAAAAACTTTTTGTTTCTAGACACGAGTCCGTAGGACACTGATACCCTCAAAATTTATTTTTGTCTCAAACCTCCTCTTATGTAAAAAAAATCCGGACCAAAATATGGACGTGCACAAGTACACTCAATGGTTACATTCATTCGAGTACGTTATGCTTCTTTATTGACCGCAGGAGATAAGGTTAGCAAAATTTCGTATTCGTTAATAAATAATTAGTCATCTAATTAGTTCCTTGTCCAATTGGGCAGGGAAATTCAACCAATCAAACGACGCGTTTTCAAAACAGTTACAATGCAGGCGGTGTTCGCTTCGTTATATTTACCGTTGTCAGTTCGATTTTTTCATATGTACCGTTATCCGATCAAATGATCGTGGCTTTACTATACCCCTCAACTGCCTATGATATTTATTTTATTATACCGAACAAATTAAGTGTTTTTCAAAGAACAAGCCATTCATAGTCAACAAACAGTTTATTTAGTCTGGTTAAGACTGGAAAATACCGGAAAATACACAAGCGCGTATAGATAACGATTTTCAATACGTTTGAATAAGCGTCTACTGATAGACAGTGTGAGCAGTATTTTCGGAAAACCAGTGTTACTATTTTTAGCTCCACGCGCGGGGTATATTAAAAATTATAACCCGATCGGGATATACTACGTTCCAACGTCATGGCATATCAAAATTATGCAGGGATGGGTATATGGAAAATTAACATGGGAAAGTCACGTGAGGTATAATAAAATGCAGTGATACCGCTGGGTTCCGTCGATGATGCTGGTTAATACGTTTGTAAAACTATTCACTCTAGCAGCAATACTTTTTGAGTAACGCGCTACACAAGATAAAAATGTTTTTTTTTGCTAAAAAGAGCTTTAAATATGGAGCTGTATAGTACTGGTATCAACCCAACTTCGATGTTCAACACCAAAGTGTGTTCGCTTCTTGGTCAACCCCAAAGTGCGTTGCAGTGGTGCTTATAAATGGTGAAATGGAACGCTTTTTGGTAGTGCCAAGTACATCCTCATTTCGACAGATCCATCATCATCATCATCATCATCATCATAATCATCATTATCATCAAATTCATCATCAACATCATCATCATAATCATCATCATCGCATCATCATCATCATCACCATCATCATCATCATCATCATCATCATCATCATGATCAACATCAACATCATCATTGCAGTTATTATATTATACTTTTTTAATGTATGATGAATACTTTCAGTTCGCCTTGTCTATGCGGCAAAATATGCACACTTGGACCGCATAAACGACCTATCTATGCGTTGCGTGTCGCCGCATAGACGAAACCGCCCTGTCTATGCGTTCACAATCACATATAGACGAAACTGGCAACATCTATGCGGAGACACGCATATGCGGCGTCACAGAGCGGAGTAACCTAACAATATATGCTTGTCAACACTATACTGCAAACAATGTTCAGGTCATTAATTACTGTTAGTTAGAGATCTCGCGCGGAAACGAAGTATGGGAAGGGCAGAAGGACGAACGAACATCGAGTAGAAAGAAAAAGATTTTCGGGGAAATACGTTTCACACCTCCGCAATTCCATAAAAAATAAAATTTAGACGGACGGACATAGCAGCGACTATAATTTTGCCGTCCCTTTGGTTCTCTTAGAAAATGGTTTTCTTAGACTGTCTTGTCTCAATGTATGTATATACATATAAAAAAAAACAGACAGCATTGTAATTTTTCTGTGCTTACCGCCTTTGAACGCTCATATTAACTTTATACCGCTTTAAAATATTGGAAAGCATGAAATAAAACAGGAATAATTATCTCAGTGTATCATAACAATACTTTTTACCCTCCGAAATTTTACATTTTGAGGTCTATCGATTGTTCAATTGAAAAATGTCACTGTTTAAACAAAACTATTGTATATGTGTCTGTCACATATAATACTATATATATATATTATATTGCTATACTTTGGCCTTCACACGTACGCTACTAGTGGAGTTCAAAAATAAAAAAAAACACGCTGCAACCAAGTACCTTAGTTTATACCGGAACATCCAATAGTGATGACGAAGGTTCATTATGTTCACGCACCCTGCATTTCTGTAGAACCACGACGTCCGCCTAGTCTGTTCTGTTCGCATGTGGTGTCGCCGATATTTCTGGGACATCCTTGGAAAATCGATTTAGAAAACTGTTCAACCATAATACAGCACGTGCTCTCATAAGGTATATATGGCGCGTTTTGATGATGATAATGTTGATCGCAACCCCCAACATGGCCGTTTTAGGAGAAACCGGTAGATATCCTTTATCGGTTTTATGTAAGGAAAGGTCTTTGAAATATTACTTAAAATTGATGACTCATCAATCCTCTATTATGTGTAGTACGTTTACTACCCAACGAAATTTAAATACATATTGCTGGTTTAAAGCATGTATCTTACTTTGATAATCTTGGACATGGTGACGTATTTGATAATCTGAAGGTAAATATCACTTATCTTGCTATTCTTAAATAACGTATTCGTGACCAGTTCCATCAAACATGGTTAGAGACTATCTCTAATATGCCTAAATTATTTTATTATTGCAAATTTAAAAATGAATTTAAATACGAAAATTATTTAGACTATGTATCACATGATAAATATAGAATATCACTTACAAGATTACGTTTGAGCTCACATAATTTAAATATTGAAACTGGCAGGTATTCAAATATCGAAAGAAATAATACAACTTGTAAATTATGTTCAACAAACACTGTTGAATCTGAATACCATTTTTTATTATGTTGTAATGTGTTTACCAATATAAGAAAAAAACACCTTGGCAATACTTCATGGCCTTCTATAAATATGTTTATTAATATAATGTCATCTAAGTCGAAAAGAAAAATCAGACATATTGCTAAATATTGTTATAATGCCATGCTTTTACGTAATGAATTACTTTCTCGTTGATGTACGAACTCTATTGGATTTGTTTATGTATTGTGTGTATTGTAGTGCATAGTATTTATTATATATGTACTAATGTGTCTTGGCCATAATGTTGATATAGTTTGTAAATGGCCCAAGGCAATGCTTTTGCCGTTTTTGCCAATAAACGAAACGAAACGATTATAATGTTGATGATGGTTATGATGATTATGATGACAACAACGATACTGATAATAGTGCTGATAGTGGGGGTGATGATGTTGAAGATGTTTATGTTGCTGCTGATGATGATGATGATTAAGATGATGAGTGCTGCTGATGATGATGATTAATATGATGAGTAGGAGGCGGAGGATTAGGATAATAATGAGGAAGAAAAGGCAGAGGAGGATGAAGATAATGTACCAATGCAACCCACTTTTATGTTATGATCGCAATCACCAAACATCGAACGCACTACATGTATGATACCAAAGTCAGGTTAACACCAAAGTGCGGTGCAACAGAGAAATAGATGGACACATGACTTGATCAAATGATATATTAACTGTTAAGTATAATAACTAGACTCATGGTTCAAGCTAGAACATGTTCAACAATTGGTAAAATTGGCAATACTATTAAGGCAGGCCTGGCTGTCAGAAAACAGTGCGTTTCTGTACTATTTGTATTTGTTTCATAAATAGGAAACCGCTAGATTCTTAACCAGTTTCATTCTAAAATAAAATTAAAAATAATAACATTTATTCATTGCTTATTTTATAGAAAATTTTATTCTTTAGCAACAATATGTATTTATTTAAATAAAATTATAACAAAAAACGGTACACATCGCATGATCATAGTTCTAGTGCACTAACAGAATTGCTTAAAATACACTTAAAAGTAAATTTCAGAGGATGCTTATCATTTAAATAAATGATTATTAAGTGTTGTAATATTTCACTGTTTTACATGCCACAAATTGATACCTAGAAAAAAAATACATACAAGCGATTTATTAAATAGACAATTATGGCAAAAATATATAATTCTTCCTATTTTTAAGAAACAACAACACTCACCACAGATAGCCATTCAGTAGAAAAAAAGTCGCGATGGTGAAAACTAGACGAATCTAGATAAAAGAAAACAATTTGACACTGGTAATAAATATTTCGGGTGCGGGTTATATATATAGTAATATTAACTGGCGCCAAAAGGGCGTTCCCAATTACGTGACCAACATTAGCCATTCAGAGCTACAGGAAAAGCAATTAAATTTGTCATTAACCAATAGCTTTTCAGTGCCTTATCAAAATCTCCGATCTACGTGCCATGTGAAACTAAAGACGGATTAACAATCTCTTTGATCTTGTGTAATCATACTATGCATTTTCAATTTTTATTATGATTCAAACAATATAGTTTCGTGTGGATTATAAGGAAAATTAAATGTTAAATACACATGTACAAATAAAATGCTGTGGTTGCCGGTCGTTGATGATGGTAAATAGCATCGACGGCAAACGGAGGGACTGCGGTCGCACATGCATACTGTTTTGATGGACAGCCAGACTGTATATTTAATCCTGGCTCGATACACGTTTCATATTGAAAAAGAAATGCCGAGCTGAGTACTTGATGCTGTCTGGATATTCGCTATGGTGTATTTGCCAACCATGTATACATATATGGCTACATATTTTTTACATCTTGAATAGTTTTGTGAACATTACACGCCAAGCTTGGTTTTTGTCACACACTAGATATTCGATTTATGTCGAAACCCTGTAACACCGAACTGGGTATTGGAAGGTAGCTGCATATTCGCAAACATATGTTTAAATAATAATGACCCTGGCTCGATATTCGCTAAAGTTCGAATACCCAATGCCCAGCTGGGTATTCGACCCTGGCTCGATATTCGCAATAGTTCGATTACCCAATACCCAGCTGGGTATTCGACCCTGGCTCGATATTCGCAATAGTTCGAATACCCAATACCCAGCTGGGTATTCGATTCTGGCTCGTTATTCGCTAAAGTTCGAATACCCAATACCCAGCTGGGTATTCGACCCTGGCTCGATATTCGCAATAGTTCGATTACCCAATACCCAGCTGGGTATTCGATTCTGGCTCGTTATTCGCTAAAGTTCGAATACCCAATACCCAGCTGGGTATTCGACCCTGGCGCGATATTCGCAATATTTTGATTACCCAATACCCAGCTGGGTATTCGACCCTGGCTCGATATTCGCAATAGTTCGAATACCCAATACCCAGCTGGGTATTCGATTCTGGCTCGTTATTCGCTAAAGTTCGAATACCCAATACCCAGCTGGGTATTCGACCCTGGCGCGATATTCGCAATATTTTGATTACCCAATACCCAGCTGGGTATTCGACCCTGGCTCGATATTCGCAATAGTTCGAATACCCAATACCCAGCTGGGTATTCGATTCTGGCTCGTTATTCGCTAAAGTTCGAATACCCAATACCCAGCTGGGTATTCGACCCTGGCTCGATATTCGCAATAGTTCGAATACCCAATACCCAGCTGGGTATTCGATTCTGGCTCGTTATTCGTTAAAGTTCGAATACCCAATACCCAGCTGGGTATTCGACCCTGGCTCGATATTCGCAATAGTTCGAATACCCAATACCCAGCTGGGTATTGGATTCTGGCTCGTTATTTGCTAAAGTTCGAATACCCAATACCCAGCTGGGTATTCGACCCTGGCTCGATATTCGCAATAGTTCGAATACCCAATACCCAGCTGGGTATTCGATTCTGGCTCGTTATTCGCTAAAGTTCGAATACCCAATACCCAGCTGGGTATTCGACCCTGGCTCGATATTCGCAATAGTTCGATTACCCAATACCCAGCTGGGTATTCGATTCTGGCTCGTTATTCGCTAAAGTTCGAATACCCAATAACCAGCTGGGTATTCGACCCTGGCTCGATATTCGCAATAGTTCGAATACCCAATACCCAGTTGGGTATTCGATTCTGGCTCGTTATTCGCTACACTTCGAATACCCAATACCCAGCTGGGTATTCGACCCTGGCTCGATATTCGCAAAAATTCGAATACCCAATGCCCAGCTGGGTATTCGGCCCTGGCTCGATATTCGCAATATTTCGAATACCCAATACCCAGCTGGGTATTCGACCCTGGCTCGATATTCGCAATAGTTCGAATACCCAATACCCAGCTGGGTATTCGATTCTGGCTCGATATTCGCAATAGTTCGAATACCCAATACCCAGCTGGGTATTCGATTCTGGCTCGATATTCGCAATAGTTCGAATACCCAATACCCAGCTGGGTATTCGATTCTGGCTCGTTATTCGCTAAAGTTCGAATACCCAATACCCAGCTGGGTATTCGACCCTGGCTCGATATTCGCAATAGTTCGAATACCCAATACCCAGCTGGGTATTCGATTCTGGCTCGTTATTCGCTAAAGTTCGAATACCCAATACCCAGCTGGGTATTCGACCCTGGCTCGATATTCGCAATAATTCGAATACCCAATACCCAGCTGGGTATTCGATTCTGGCTCGTTATTCGCTACACTTCGAATACCCAATACCCAGCTGGGTATTCGACCCTGGCTCGATATTCGCAAAAATTCGAATACCCAATGCCCAGCTGGGTATTCGGCCCTGGCTCGATATTCGCAATAGTTCGAATACCCAATACCCAGCTGGGTATTCGACCCTGGCTCGATATTCGCAATAGTTCGAATATCCAATATCCAGCTGGGTATTCGATTCTGGCTCGATATTCGCAATAGTTCGAATACCCAATACCCAGCTGGGTATTCGACCCTGGCTCGATATTCGCAATATTTCGAATACCCAATGCCCAGCTGGGTATTCGATTCTGGCTCGTTATTCGCTAAAGTTCGAATACCCAATACCCAGCTGGGTATTCGACCCTGGCTCGATATTCGCAATAGTTCGAATACCCAATACCCAGCTGGGTATTCGACCCTGGCTCGATATTCGCAATAGTTCGATTACCCAATACCCAGCCGGGTATTCGATTCTGGCTCGTTATTCGCTAAAGTTCGAATACCCAATACCCAGCTGGGTATTCGACCCTGGCTCGATATTGAATTCCCAATACCCAATACCCATTACCTAGCCAACTTCATGGACCTACATTTTTTTTAGATGAAAATGTGTTAATGCAGCACATATTGGCTCTGTCTATTATGTTTATATTTATTTCATTTATAAAATGTAGTAATTGTTAATTTAGTTAATACAACTCTTTTGTTCATATTCTATTTTGAATATACTTTTTGAATAAATATTGTTTATAAAGAATATACAATCATGAAAGTAAGTTTAATTGTAAATGTTTCCTATTCGAAAGTTATGGAACTAATGTTATATATTGCTTGTATTTTGTATCTAAGAACTTTTTAAAGTTTTATGGGAGTATCTTTCTTAGGTTCTCAATAATTATTTTAAAATATTAAAAAACGGTATTTCTGAAAAAAAAATCCGGCTTAATTTTTTATGGGGGTAGTGTTAAAAACTGTTTTAATTTTTCAAATTTGCACGGTAAAGTTCATTTGTTTTGCCTTCATTGTGTGGCTTGTAGTCCAAGAATAAAATATATTATGGTTTAGATTCAGAACATGCATAAATTAAGCAAGTTTATCACGTTTTTTTCATGGCTTTCTAAAAATAGAACAGGAAAATTCTCATCGATCATAAATATAATTAGCAATATGAGTACATATTACTTCCATATAAATTCATTCAAGAATAATTGTTGATTATTTTCATAATATGTGTTCAATATACCATTAATAAATGTATATTTATATGAAGTTTATGAAATATTAATAAAGTATTTCACATGTAAAGATGCCTATAGCTTTTCAGTTTTTGATGTGTTTAGCAATAGAGGGGGTATGGTAATTAAAAAACTATATCTGACAAACCAAACGGTAAAATCTCCTAAAATTTTGCATTAGAGTCCAGATATGAATGCCCTTCAAGAAAATAATATGATTTTTGGTGTTCTAGACATTGAGTATTATGGGTTGAATACCTTAAAACCCCAAAGTGGTATCGAACTCCCGACTTTGGAGCCATACAAGGAAATGGAAGTAGACATAGAGAATACATGGTTGGTGCCGGAATGGAGAAAGTTTATCCGGTGAGGCTTAGAAAATGAAAATAGGGCGAACTTTAGCGAGCCCTATTTTTGTTTTCGGGCCGAACCTGATAAACTTTCTCCTTCCCGGCATCTACCGTGTATTCTATTGATCCGGATTTTTTATTCAATTAAATTTAAAAACACCAAACACTAATTAAAGGTTTAAATTAAAAAACATTCTAGACGGGCCTCAAACCTAATAACTCGCTTGAATGTATGCGTACTACTGGCAAAAAAATAGTTCTCTATTTCTTAATCACTTTTATCAAAAAGCGAAAGTAAAATATTAATGAATCTTATTTGCTGACGTCAGAACGTCACGAAAAGGGAGTAGTAAATTTGCTTTTGTTTTAAACCAGATTATATTGGTTTTTAAAGAGTTACATTACGTCACACCAACTACGTCATTCATTTTGAGTTGTACGTTTACACAATTTAATCAGACCAGAACGCGAGTGTTTTGCAGTTTAAAATACATGAAATCGGAATAAATATTTAGTGTTTCTGTGTTTTGGATGGATTATATTATGCAATAGCATTCAGATAAAAAGTGTATGCAATATTTGCCTCGAATGGTAACGGTGAGATTGATCCCATTTCAATTTTCTACGATTTACTCGGATAGTTGTGGGTGGAGGACAGTGTAACTGAAAGTGAAATAAATTATAACATGTTTCGTTCTACATTAAAATTACGTATGTAGCCTTTGCTATATCACAGTCACGTGATCTGCTGCCGGATATCAACAAGTTTATACGGTCACCGCTTTATTAGGTCAAAGTTCGGGTTAGTAGCAGTAGACAGCGCTTTAACCAAAAACTGCGCTATTCTTCTTGGTAAGGAATTGTGTGTCAACTGTGGTTATACAAAATACTCACAATTCTGACCTCAAATTTAAACATGGAAAGGGCCAAACAAACACACCCTTATTATAAATTGATTTTTTCCCGATTTTTTTTACCGTAATTATATGCCAGTAGATCTATTAATATCGTAATTTTATATTTGTTTTAAGTAATTGCCCACTTGATACCCTTTTCGATGATATAGTCCCTTTAAGTTACTGGAAAAAAAACATATACTTTTATAAAAGGAGCGTCTGTCATATACAGTAAGGTAACTCAAAATATGCCATTGCAGTGTTAATAAGAAACACTGAAGTTATTTAATTAAATAGTTTATTGTAGATCTATCTAAACATTACTTTGATATCCTGAAAACAACTAATAATAATTATAATCAAAATACAAACAACAGTTAAAAAAAGAGACCACACACGTATATTATTCTTAAGTTCTTGTGATTTAAGACGTTAAAGGTTAATGAATGTTTAAAAATTGAACATTTAAACCATGAAATTTAATTCCCAATTGCCCAATAAATTCATTAAAATTAATTAATGTACACAATTTAGAAATGTAACTTTGAAATATTTTTCTTGTACTTGATTGCTTAGGATTTGAAATCCCTATTCACGCTTGTTTTCACAGTAACATGTAGACATACAATCACAATATTACTTATCTCAAATCAACCAAATTTGATGTACGTATATGGATTGGATTGCATTGCATTTTCTTGTTGGAAAAGATCCCTTTCGGTACCACTGAGGGTATGATGACATTATGCATTTATCACAATGATTGGAATTTTTTAATTTGTCAATCTGTGAACATGTTCCTTTAACGCTGTTTATATAGATCTGGTTTATGCAAGTACCAACATTTTTTTTTACAAAGCAGTCAGCAGTTTTAAACGACATCATGCGGCAATGTTCACATATATCACTGCATGGTAGTTGACTTTGTCTTATTTATGCACTAATTGTAATTTATTTAACATATATTTAAATAATTCCAGCATGTCAGGCATGCTAATGTTAACGGTATGTTTATATTCCTTCAGTATATATTTTCAAACAGCAAGATTACAGGCTCTATATCATTCTCACGTACGTGTTACGTATGTTTTAAAGGAACCTATTTATAGATTGGCAAATTGACAATTTTCAAATGTTTTTTCACCGATTTCAAAATGAAAATTTCACTATATATAAAGAAGCGAATAACATTCATGATACAGAAATACACTCACAAAAAGGTGCAGCCTATGGACAAACATCGATTGAAATGTTACAGATTTTAAAGTTGGTTAACCGGTTTACTGGTTTATTTGGCAAATCGGCAGGAGCAACGCCTTTGGCCATTTACAAAACACATAATGAAAGATGGCCATTAGCAACATTACAAGTTCAAAACACATAAATTCCAATTATACAAAGCAGGCTTTATAAAAATATTGTACAAAAACATATCTATTTACCAAGTGGATTGATTAACTTATTTCATAAGTAGGTTAAGAAGCAACACTATCTAGGGTCTGGGAACGTCGTAACATCGCAAAGTACGCCAATTTTGAAAGTCGTCTGTCTTAACAAACCAATTTTTTCAGAGATTAACACATTTATTTATAGTAATAAAAGCAATAGAAATATTATATTTTTGCCTTAAGTCATGATATAGGGGACAGCAGAGTACAAAGTGGAACTCGGACTCAACAACATTGTAATTGCATAGCTTACATAGTCTATTAATTCTATTATTGTATCTTCCTGTTTCAATCTCAACAGAATGTGAACATAATCGTAACCTAGTCAATGCAATTCTATACTTATCATGGTCAATAGCATCTAAATATGTTTCATACCTGAAAACAGTTTTAAATGTTTTATAATACTCTAATTTGTTTTGAGAATTCACAGTTTCCGACCATATCTGTACATATTGGTCACGCAACCTTTGCTTTTACATGGGTATATAGCAACAGTTAATATCAAACATATACCGTAAGTAGCCATATCCAAGCTTATCTAATCCATTATTAACCGCCTTTCCCCAGCTATTTTTGAAATTCAATGAATTAAAACTGTTATCTAAAATATGTTCTATAAATATTTGGCCTGGAAGTGATTCCGGATTTTTCATAATTTTACACCAATATTTTAAGGCTCTTTCCCTGCAAATGACCGAAAGTGGGAATCTACCTAATTCGCCAAGGATGGCAACTGTGGATGTTTGAGTACGCACGCCAAGAATATGCTTACACAATTTGATATGGATTTTGTCTACCTCCTTGAAGTCATATATGCCCCAAATCTCACTACCATACACAATAATAGGTGAAACAGTCGAATCAAACAGTAACAATTTTGTTTTAATATCTAAAGATACTCTAGTAAACAGTGATATAGGGCCATTATATGCCTTCAGAGCCTGTTCATGTAGTGCTTTTACAGCATTAGCAAGACTTCCGGTATAATAAAATCAACAACCTCAAGATTAATATTGTTTATACTCCATGTAAAATTATTTCTAGATTTTTTGCGTTCAAATATACATATCTTTGTTTTAGCTACATTTATCTTGAGGCCCCATTTAGAAGAATATTGGTTTACACAATCTAGCTGGGCCTGCAAACTATTGGGATCAGTCGTAAACAAAGCAATATCATCTGCAAATAGTAACATATATAGTGATAACTTTTCAATATCATTTACAGACATTTTAGATACATCAATATAATCCTTAATAGCATTAATAAATAATATAAACAGTAGAGGAGATAGAGGTTCTCCTTGTTTGACACCAAGTGTTATGTCAAACAGTTCAGAATACGGCATGTGCTCGAAATTTTTAACACAAGCTTTAACATTTGAATATAGAGATTTAAGCATTTTTAACACTTTACAACTTACATGGGAATTTGCTTATTTTATCCACAATGCATCATGTATAACGGTGTCAAAAGCCTTTTCATAATCAATAAATACAAAGTATAGTTTTAAATTATTAGCAAGAACTTTCTGTATTATGGTATGCAGGATGAATATACAATAAACACTACTACAATTATCGGGAAACCCAAATTGAACATCGTTTAACTTCTGCTCATTTTTGCACCATTTATTCATCCTATTTCTTAGCACAAGTGAGAATATTTTAGCGATTATATTTATTAATGTAATTCCTCTATAATTCGAGGGATTTGATTTATAACCCTTCTTATATATAGGTACAATTACACCTTTAGTCCATTCGACCGGATACATACCACTATCAAATATATGATTAAAAATAGTCGTCAAATAGGGAGCAATAAAATCTTTTGCATCAATAAAGAAATCCGCAACATAGCCAGACATATAACAACTTTTTTATCTGGACATGTTACCAATAGTTTTACAAACCTCTTCTACACTAAATTGGCAGTCTGAACTATCAATATTTATATTCTCATACACATCATAATTGTTTGCATTATCATCTCTATAAGTGCTATTATTTGGATTACTTGACACATTACGAAAATGTTTGGCAAATTCTTCAAGAGAAATGTCAGGTGATCCAGACTTTTTATTACTTTTAAATTTATTAACATGTTTCAAAATTTGCGTGAACCACTTTTACTTAAAACAGACAATTTCTGTTTTTCACTCCTGTAAAAAGATTGTTTAGCCTTACGTTTGATACATTTAAAAGCACTCCTTGCATACAAAAAATTCAGTCTATTTACATCACTAGAATTAGTTTTAAACATGCGTTTACTTTGATTAAAAGTCGACTTAGCATTTCTACAGTCAATTTTAAACCAAGGGGATTTCTTACCACTATTTCGATTGTTATTGACTTTAGTGCGAAATGTTTTACCATAAACCTTAAATGACAGATCAAAAATAGTACTTGACAAACTATTCACGTAATCTCTGTTAAACCATCTGAAAAACTTTTCAGCAATTTATCAAAAACGTGTTTATTATCATACAACACGTTTTGCAATTCTTCATTTTTAATTGAGCTATTGTCCCACAATAATTTTTCAACACAAGCAGTATTAACAATAGATGCATTATTGACGCAATTAAATTGGAACTCAATTGGGCAATGATCCGAGAATTCAGTAATGTCATGTACACACATACCGTTAAACCGACCAAATATTTCATAATCACATATAAAACATAATCGACTACACTAGCAGCAAATCTATTTCTTTTAAAATTATAACACGTGAAATTACCCGGCTCTAATCGCCCATTGACTATACATAAATTATTTTCTTTTCACAATGGCAATTTCGTCAAAATAACATCGTAACGGCAGTTTATCTACATCAGATGTTATTGTAGGCATACAAACATATCTATCAAGGTTAATATTTTCTACCAAATCTGATCTCTGACCAATGCGTGTATTTAGGTCACCGGTCAAAATAACATCACCTAGTAAAGAATAGCGAAGTAAACCATTTGAGATATTTTCAAAGAAATCTAATTCAAACAAAGGTGAACTTCTGCATGTGTATACCTGTGAATCTTCTGGCGGAATGTAACAATGTATAAAGTAAAGGTCATTAGATGTACCAAAGAATGTCTTGCATAGCTTAATACACATATAACCGTTAAGATTGATGTCCACTAATTCAATTTTGCCAGCGTACTTTTTATTAAAATAGACAATTAATCCACCACTATTACGTTTTGCTTTCTTGTTAGTTAAAGGTCTTGGACACGAAAAGCTATCAAATTGTTTAAATTAACATTTGAACAATTTGAGTGCCAAGTTTCACAAAACAAGAATACATCAAATTCATTAATATAATTTGTAAACTCGTTATCGTTTAATTTCGAGATAAGTCCTTGAACGTTCCATAACAAGAAACGTAGTTGCTTCTTCGGCAGCTCCTTTTCAGCAGTACCGGATGTGTCGATGGCGCGGCCCTGGTGATCCGTCGGAGGGCTCAATGGTACAGACGGTGCGCTGTTTTCAGGACCGCGTTGCTGGATTGGCGGCTTCCGTTTAGGGGGTTCGAAGGCAGCGAGGCGGCAGATCCGGTGTAACTCGGCCCAGGTGATCCATTGGAGGGTTCCTTGGTGCAGACGGGGCGCTGTTTCTAGATCCGCGTTGCTGGTTTGGCTCGGTGCGGTTTCCGTTCCGGAAGTTGGACCCGCCGCGAGGCGGCAGATCCGGGGGAGGACCAGGTGGAAGGCTGTCGGCGGTATAGAGTTTCCTGTCGATATACAGCTTATCAACGCTCAGGGAAGCCTGCTTGTTTTGATAACGCGCCTGCACTAGATACGGAATTAACTTCCGCCGACGTTCCTGAATCTCACGAGGATATTGGTCAGACACGTGATATGCAGAGTGTTTCAGCTTATCATAGGCGTTTATCTTCACTGTCAGCTTATCCTGATGGAAGTTGAATTTGGCGACGATAGGTCTCTTCGAACCTTGTTCGAACCGTCCAACACGATGAGCACGGTCGATCTTGACTACCCGCGCATCATTCATGCCAAGTTTATTTTCGCAGAAAGAAAGAACTTTTGACATACAATCTTCATTTCTCCTATCATCAAACGAATTTTCCTCAGCGAAATTTAAAAAAAGGAGATTTTCGCGCATAGAATGGGCCTTCAGCTGGACAACATCATCAGCTAATGTGGAATTTAACTGCTTCAAGACATTGAAATCTCTCGACTAAGCATCAGACTTAGATTTTTCAGAGTTCAAAGATTTTTCTAAAACAGAATGTTTACGACGCAAATCATCGCATTCACTACTATCGAAAGCCCGGCTAGTTTCAAGTTCAAGAAGTCGTGTTGTAACCTCAGAATACTTAGTGTCAATGTCATTCATTCGGGCCTCCACAAGCGTTACATTTTTCGCTATTTTGGATACATCCATCTCAATACGATCAAGTCTGGCGAGCCTGTTATCCATGCTTGACAACCTAGCAAATTTCGCCGGTATCGAACCCTGGTCCTGCGGGGCGCTAGGCACAGCTGCTGGTTGCGCTAAATGGATGCTGGCGGGGGATGGAGGCTGCTGGAACATATATTGCAGATGGGGCGGGTAATATTGGCCGAACATCTTTTGACTTGGTGTGAGCATGACAGGGGAGTTTCCGGGGACGCTGTTGAGAGGCGTGCACGGCATCCCTGGTCCTGCGGGAACTGCAGGTGGGGTCTTCTCGGACATGATTTGGATTTTATCAGGCTGATCGCTTGATGAACCTGGTGATGCTTGTTCTTTTGTGCGCTTGTTTGTATGCTTGTTGTTACTTTTGGTCATGATACAATATACATATCGAGGGTCAGCAACAATAGACTTGATCGTTGATCGGTGATCGAACTTTAATCACTAGACAGTTCTTTTCACAATATCTTGCGAAACCGGTTTTGTTACGGTTTTGTTATGGAATAATACAGTTCGAGGTATAATTGGCGAATTATATGACTGGTCGCTTTTTCTACTAATCCAATTAGGCGAACAATAGAAAAACAAGATTCGTTTGACAAGTGTTCAGTAAATCCCTGTGCAATTTTCAGTCCTGAAACGCGAAAACTTATACTACATTTTACATTTCATAGAGAAAAACACTTTTCCTCATTAAATTTCTCAATAAAAATCCACCAAAATGACAGATTAGCTATAGAATACTGTCTTATCACTTATAATCCGATTTTCATGAAGAAATAACACTTCTGAAACTATGTAAATCGAACTTTTCCTCAGAGCCCTAAAATATACGTCTCACACTCTTGACCACCATATAATAAGATTTTAAAGCGTGTGTAAAGCTTACCGTCGCTATATATTTCAAAACACATGTACCGCTTACATTGCGTTAAAATTTCTCATAAATGTAAACAGTTCCTTTAGCCTTGTGGTTATCGTGACAGTCTTTCAATCAAGAGGTCGTTGGTTCGAGCCCAAACAGGGACATTTTGTTTCTCTACTTAAAGAGGGTATGTACGATCTCGTCAATTTTTTATAGGAACATATGCAAGTAAAATTAAACCGATAAAACGTTGATGAATAACAAACTAGAACAAGAACTGTCTTTAAAAAAAAGACAATCGGCGTTGAAATTAATATTGAAATGTCAGTACCTAAAAATAACAGAGGACCACGATGATCGGTTACATGACTTCTCAGACCCCAGATTTTTTGGTCCCCACCTATATTAGGAGGCTTGTTGGGGCCCCCGATTTTTCGGCGTAGCTGTCTAAGATCACTTTTGACCTAGATTTCTTGCGATAATTATGCAGCGGGAAAATTGAATGCAAATAGAATTTGGCAAATTTTCTATTTTTAGGGAATGCAAACTTACATCAATGGTTTAATGTATACCAACAACTGTTGCATACTTTTGGGGATTAAACGTACATGATTGTTTACATAAGCGGTTAAAATAAAGCTATAATCATATCTTCGACATACACTCTAGAACTGACCATAATTATGAACATATTTTCTCATTGTATGTCAAGATCAGAATATTATGTTCGTTCTCAGAATTAATCCACAGTTTTGTTTAGCCCAGCGGCATGCTCTATAAATAACAATTGATTCTAGCGAGTTCAACACACTCACAAGCATTCTAAAATTAGCGCGCGTTTAGCTGCCGGTGTATAGCTGTTATAATATGCATGCATTGTAGGACCATATTTTTCACAAATGATATTTTTCACACGTGTGAAAAATAGGATCTCATTTTTCACAGGTGTGAAAAAAAGAATCTCATTCTTCACATATCGCAATCTCATTCTTCACATTTTCTGTGAAATTTGTGATCGAGTCCAGTTTCTGATATGCACTCAAATCATATTCTTCACATATGAAAAGAAAGTGTTAAAATTTTCAAAAAAGTGAATTTGTGACATCATAATCCTATTTTTCACACTGTATGTAAACGAAAAAAACGGGGTGATTTACAGTACGGTACGGTATGCATGGTATGGTACGATATGGTACGGCACGGTACAGGACGATTAAGTACGGTAAGGTTTGGTATGGTAAGGTATGGCAGGGCAGGGCTGGGCATGTATGGTTTGTAATGCTATGGTATGGAAAGGTACGTTACGGTACGGTACGTTACGGTGCGGTAAGTTTAGGTACGGTACGGTTAGGTACGGCACGATACGATACGGGAGGTGCGGTACGCTACGCTACTGTACTGTCCAAACGTACGTACCAACATGTGCGGCGGTTCTAATACGGTCATTATATTACTGTCCGTGTATACGTATATTCTAGTTCGGGTGAACATATGCATGGTTATTTTGGTTTTATTAATCCAAAATAGGACGTTTGTTTGTACGTACGTTCGGATGCGTGCATTGGTTAATATCCCAATAAAAATATGTACGTTCGTATGGACGTACGCGAGTATGCATTTCTGTCTCCTAAGTAGACCGAACAAACGTATTGACTTACGATTAAACTCATGCATATATTAGTACCTGTAGCTCCTAAATAGGGCTTAGTTTCTTATAGTAATGACAATACTGATGACTTTAACTATAATGATAATAATGGTGATGTCCAGAATAATTATGATGACGACGATGATGATGATGATGATTATGATGATGATGACGATGACAATGATGGTGGTGTTGATGATGGTGATGATGATGATGATGATTACTGTATAATTATGCTCCAAATAATGATTTATTCGATTGTCGCGATACAATTTCACCATAAAATATGTGAAAAAATGTGATCCGTACGCATACCCCCTTTTTGGCCAATCATATTTTTCACACTTATAAATGTGATAAATGATATCCTATTTATAAATATGATTTGTGAAAAATATGATCCTACAATGCATCAATTAGCGTCCAGAGAATCACAAGAGCGAATATTTCAATAAATGGGGAATTTATGTTTATAAACTTACTGTGCATGTTAATTTCAAATTGAATGGCGGTTGCGTTCTATTCACAATTAAATAGAATTGCACATTTCTATCAAATTCTCCAGTAGATGTTAATCAACCTATAAAAAGATATCTTTTAATAAATAAAATGTGTGGTGAAATAAGTAACGGAATACGTCGAACTGTTATTCATGTTACTTTTACTTCATTTTCGCCTAAGCATGGCAAGCGCGGGAAACGGACGTGTTTTTCGATGAAGAAATGTAAAAATTATAAAAATGCGGATAAATTGTGTGTTTCTAGATTGCTGTGACTTGAAAAGTGCTTAGTGTTTAATCTTATATATGGAGCTATAGTTATAGTATGGGAAAAAATAAAAACAATCAAAGAAAAGATAGAAATAGCAGTAAAAATAGTAGCGTGGTAACGGTTCAGAGTAAACAGTTCAAACATGGAGGCCCGTCGAGTGATATGGATGATACGGTCAGTGTAAGTGACATTTTAAATAAGACAAACGCTGTGTTATTTGGCGATGAACAAGAGCAGAATAATAGTGTGTTTATATCAGATACGGCCTTAGATCGTGACAATTCTGCAAGTATTTTCAACATGGCCAGTTGCAGTAGTAAGGAGCCGACTATTTCGGATGTAATGAAGTGTTTGGTGTCTATAAGTGAACGGCTTGGAGTAGTAGAAAAGAAATTGGGTGTTTTGGACCTACTGGAACAAAAGGTTAGTAGTTTTGAAAAAGAGCTGAAAAGTATTTGGGTTGCAATAGATGATCGGTCAAAGAAGCTGGAAGAGCGTGTGTCCAAGATTGAGGACAAGGTGGACGGGGCCGATGTCGGTGCTGCCTTGTTAACCAGCAGGATCGATGACCTTGAGAAAGCGAATGCTAGTCTGAGTGAGGAGGTGACCTATCTTAAATCGCAATCTATGCGAAATAATCTAATATTTACTTCCGTCCCTGAGGACAATACTGGTGGTAATGAATCGCCGGAAGTAACGGAACGCAAACTCAGGCAACACCTACATGACGCTCTGAAATTGGCTAAGGAGACCGCGGACAACATTCGATTCGAACGCGTACACAGATCCCCTGGGCAGCCAGTTTCGGAAAATGTGCGCACCATTGTGGCCAAGTTTACATATTTCCAAGACAGGGAACTTGTGCGGAAACAATGGAAACACCTTACGGGTACTAACTTTAGAATATACGAGCAGCTTCCGCAAGAGGTACTAGCCAAGCGTCGTAAACTGGGACCCAAGCAGCTAGAGACCAAGGGAAAAGGGCGTGGATTGTTTACGATACGCTCTACGTAGACGGACGTCCGTTACGCGAGTTGGGGCACGCCGGAGGTGACCTGTCCGTTTTGTCGTGGAATGTGCACGGACTTACTAGTGACAAAAAGCAGTGCTGTGAGTTTGTCAATATGTTGTCATGTAATGACATTTGTTTTTTATATGAAACTTGGACAAATTCAAAAAGTAATGTTTCTGTTAATGGCTACATATCTCACAATTTTTACCGAAAATTTCAAAACAGAAATGCTAAGAGATGTAGCGGTGGATTTGTTCTCTATTACAAAGAAAGCGTACAAGAAGGTATTCAAATAATTCGTAATCATTATGATACAATAATTTGGCTAAAACTTGATAAAAATTTCTTTAAAATTGACCAGGATATTTATCTATGTGGAACATATTTATGGTGCGAAGATTCACCCGCATACAATATTGTTGACATTGATTTATTTGATGTTTTGGAGAATGATGTCTTTGAATATAGCAATTTAGGGGCTGTTTTTCTTGTTGGCGATTTTAACAGCAGAGTTGGTAATAAAAATGATTTTATTACCCATGATAAATTTAATATATTAATCGTTGACATTGATTATGAACCCTACTGTACACCAATAAGGGCCTCTGTTGACCGATCACATAATAATCATGGTATTAAACTATTAGATTTGTGTAAATCACTTAATATTCGCATTGTTAACGGCCGTGTTGGCGATAGTAATAACTTCACGTTTTTGTCACATAACGGTTCGTCCATGATTGACTACGTACTTTGTTGTGAACGCAATTTTTCATTGATAAGTGATTTAAATATTGGGCCATTTAATGAGTGGAGCGATCACGCCCCAATACGTTTATCATTGTTGTGTAATACTATCCAAAATAGAGATAATAGCTATTCAGAAATTAAATATAAATGGAACGATACGTTTTTACAACAGTTCCGATCGGGTATAATTGCTAGTTTACCGAATTTAAATACCATTGTTCACAATATAAACTGTGATAGCAAACAGTCTATAAATAATGCACTAAACGATTTTACTAATGTTTTACGCAGTGTAGCGGATCCATTGTTTTCTAAACACCGACTAGTCAAGCCCATTTATAGTTTTGATGAAAATTCACATACGAAACAATCTGATTGGTTTGACCTTGAATGCACACATGTTTGCAACGCATACCTAGCAGATCTGCGTCGTTTTAATGTTTGTCAGTCTGACGCCAATAGAATACAGCTATGTGAGAGTAAAAGGAATTATAAAAATTTCATACGTAAAAAGAAGTCAATATTTTACAAGCGAAAGATGGTTGAAATTCAAAACTTAAAAAAGAGTAAACCAAAAGAGTACTGTAAATATTTCAGCAAACGAACGAGTAATGTGGGAAATAATTTTTCATCAAATGAGTTCAAAGAATATTTTTCAAATTTAAGTAACAACATTTTTGATTGTGAAAATGTTCAGGCGGAGACTTTTTGCGAAAACAATGATTTTAATTATCCTAATGAATATTTTCCTGAACTAGATCAACCTTTTACCGTTAATGAAATCGTTACCGCTGTGAAATCTTTGAAACGGAACAAAGCTTTTGGCAGTGACTGTATTTTAATGAATACTTAATTGAAAGTATTGATATTTTATCATCACATTTGTGTGATCTGTTTAATTCTATACTAAACTCAGGTTATTTTCCAGGATAACTGGACTGAAGGTATAATTATCCCATTGCATAAAAAGGGTGATAAAAACGATGTCAATAATTATAGAGGAATTACATTGGTTAGTTGTTTAGCGAAGCTTTTTACTACAGTTATAAACAAGCGAATTGAGCAGTTTTGTAATGAGCACAACACTATTTCGGATGCGCAATTCGGATTCCGTAAAGGTAGATCCACTGTCGATGCAATATTTGTACTTATGTCATTGGTGCAAAAATATATTAGTGAAAACAAAAGGTTATATGTTATTTTCGTTGACATTATGAAATGTTTTGATTCTATTTATAGAAATGGTTTGTGGTTGAAATTATACAATTGTGGTGTACGTGGAAATCTTTAAAGAATTGTAAGAGATATGTATCAGCATGTTAAATCTCGTGTTAAACTGTGTTCTAATTATTCTGATTACTTTGAATATGCAGTGGGCTTGCGTCAAGGCGAAGTAATGTCACCTCTATTGTTTTCTATTTTTGTCGAAGATTTAGACTTGTTTTTACAAAAAGATACTGACTGTGGCCTAGTTTTAGATGATATTGTTTTGATACTTCTACTTTTGCAGATGATATGGCCATTTTAGGTAAAACCCCACGTGAGGTACAACAACATTTAAATAGTTTAAAGTCATATTGTGATACCTGGGGACTCAAGGTAAATACTTCGAAGACTAAAATTATGGTTTTCCGTAAAAGGGGTGGGTTATTAAATATTGAAAACTGGTCATACGATGGACAAAAAATAGAAGTTGTAAATGATTTTAACTATTTAGGAAATTTTTTTAATTACACTGGAAAATTTATTTTAAATCAGGAACACCTAGTTGGTAAAGCTTTGAAAGCAATGAACATTCTTTTATGCAAATGTAAAGAGTTTGACTTAAGTCCTAAGACAATGTGTCAGTTATTTGATGCCTTTGTGAGTCCTATATTGAATTATTCCTGTGAAGTATGGGGTTATACTAAGTCAAAGGAACTTGAAAGAGTCCACCTTAAGTTTTGCAAGCGATTGTTAAAGGTTAAAATAAATACTTGTAATGCAATTACATATAGTGAGTTGGGACGTTACCCATTGTTTATTAGTAGATATATTAGAATGATTAAATACTCGCTGAAAATTGCTAGCTCAAACAATATTATTGTTAAAACTATTTATTCCCAATCTGTTATTGATAGTTATAACGGACATTTAAATTGGGCAGCAAATATAAGAAAGTTGTTAGCTGATTATGGATTTGCATATGTATTTGATAATGTTAGCAGTATCAATCTGGATTTATTTTTGAATGAGTTAAAAACCCGTATTATAGACACCTTTAAACAAGAAACGATGTCAAAAATTGACAACAGCTCAATGTTGTGTCAGTATAAATTGTGTAAATCAACACATTATTACGAGCCATATTTAGATATTTTATCAAAACGTTATTGCTTATACATGAGTAGATTAAGATTAAATAGACTTCCTCTCAGAATACAAACATGAAGATATAATCGAATTCCACGAGAGGAAAGATATTGTACACTTTGTAATTCTACAGATACAGAGGACGAATACCATTTTGCCATCATTTGCAATTGTTATACTGACATCAGAAAAAAATATATTAGAAGATATTTCTATGTAAAACCGTCTGTCTATAAATTTACCCAGCTTTTAAATTCAACTAATAAATCAGATGTTTTTAATCTGTGTAAGTTTATTAAGGAAGCTATGAATGTTAGAAATGCACTAACTTTCGTTAATAATTAACACACGGTTAACGTTCATCCTCCGATTTCCTACTTTCGAAATATGCATTGATTAGAATGAATTGTATATATTTATTTAACACTACGCTATGTCATGTTGATTGCATGTATTATATTGATATGTGTTGTAGAAGATGTACTTGTACAAGTCTTAAATAAAATGTTCTGTTCTGTGCTGTTCTGTTCATTTTCGTAGCATTAATACATTATTTGCAATACCAGTTATACACAGAAATGCTTGATACATCATATTCCTACCGAATATAATTTTTAATCGCCATAGTCTAATGAAATTTTATGTTCGTGTTATCAAAAATGGAAGTCATCATTATTTCAAATGCGCTGAATGTTCCCTGAAGATTGCTTTTCATAAGGATACACAGTATAAATGATTAACTGACTTAGAAATGTGTATGTATTATGCATAGATAACTTCCAAGATGAAGGTAGGGTATATTACTTAAGAATAACTATACCCGTCTGATACAGAATAATTTTCATTCATTCCTGCAATTATTTTCGTACATTGTTAATTTGTTAAATTTGGCTGACAAATTTATATAATAATGATGTTAACGTAAATTATTTAGGTTATTCATGTAGCACTTGTGAAAACATGGGGCGGTATGATCGGGTTATTCACGGTACAAATATTAATAATTATTTAATTAATCACACATTAATTTTGGGATATGAGAAGTTTTCTTATGGTGCTCAAAAATCTGGGATCCGAGAAGTGGCCTTGTCTAGGTGGGGACCGAAAAATCTGGGGTCCGAGAAGCCACGTAACCGATCATCTTGGCCCTCTTGTATTACGTTTAGGGTAAAATGATATCTCATTATTAAAGTCAACGCCGACTGTATTTTTTAAGACATTTCTTGTTTTTATTTTATTTTAACTTTCCTCGATTATATTCGTCCTCTCATTTGTGTTATTCAATATGAAAAAATGAAATGTTCATATTGAAATCGTATATAAACTCTTTAATGTTGTTTTTTTTTTGACATAGGATATATGGGTATATTAGTCCAGATGCTTTTGTAACTGAAATTAAGACATTTCACGACATTTATTGAAAATACAAATGTCTGTGAGTATATCCCTTTACAGTTGTACCATTTGGCTCGTGTAGGTGATTGAATTAACAAAGTCCACTTGGAGATTGGGCAGTCAAAGCTTTGTAGACCTCATTTTTCACAAATTATATTTTTCACATCTGTGAAGAAAAAGGATATAATTTTTCACAGGTGTGAATAGTGAGATCTTATTTTTTACATACCACAGTCCTTTTTTTCACATTTTCTGTTAAGTTTGTGATTGCATCCCTTTTTATATGCACTGAAGCCATATTCTTCTGTGATCTTCAAGCATACCCCGTTTTTGGCCAATCACATTCTTCACACTTAAAAATGTGACAAATTAGATCACATTCTTCACAGGTGTGTAAAATTATATGATTTGTTAAAAATATGATCTCACAGAGCTTCATTGAAAATTTATTCTAACATGATGCTCGCTAATATTTCTATAGACAAAGAACAACATTATCGTTGTTAAACATCCCATAAACAACGCAAAAAATGTTCCGATTCTGAGCGGAGCATAGTGAAAAGTAGTTCCAATTACAATGCAAAAATATATGTCAAATCATGTTAGAATTAAAATCATTTGTATCGTTGTTTATCGGCCAATATAGAACTCATTGTCGTTCTGATGCGTAGCTATAAAACAACTCGGGCTAACGCCTTCGTGGTTAATTCCTACTTATCCGAAATCCAAATCGTTGTTTATTGGCCGATAGACAACGATAAATCGAAAATTATTTATTAAATATATCATAGGAAAAACAGTGTTACGATCGCATGTATCTAACACTAACTCCTGAGCGCGATGATTAGTAATTAAAACGAGTATATGAAAAGTTCACACTCATCACAGTGGTCTCCCCTGCTTTACGGCATCAATCTCCTAGCAGAGTTGTCGTTCGTTGCTCCCACTATACACCTCTGCAATGGGCTCAATAACAAGAATCTTGCCAAAACGGACACAATGTATTTAAGGCACATTGAAGTTGATTGTTAGGACTACAAGCATAGAAATAAAGACTAAATGCTTTTTTTAATTATCAACAATGGGAAACAATTATTAATTTTGATTCCTATTATTGGAACTATTTTCATGCCCATTTACGCAGATGTAAACAAAATTGACAGAGTGGAATGTGGGTTGCGTTTGAATGTTATGATCATGTGACTAAAATCACGTGCATGAGTGTGGAATACTTTCTGAGCCAACCACAGAGGTGAATATAATGGAGCCGGTGTGCAAGGCATTGCATTTATAGCTATAAATCGTAGCAGGGAAGACCACTTCCATGAGTTTGGCAAAATGTAACGACGTCTTTTGACTGCTCGTGCTTGCTTTATCTCACAGCGTGGAACAAACTCTTCGCAGTGGTTACTTCCCCTTTAGTACTTTTCCGTAACCACTGCCACCACGAGTTAAAAAAATTCAAGATTTGGAAGTTTTAGGGAGGATTTGTGTTTGTCTGTTAGGATTTTTCGCCGTTTTTAACAGTATATCAGTAACATCCCGGCGGTCAGTTAACCTACCACACTTTTCCTGGGCAAGCTTAGCCGATCTAAGCGGTTTACCAGTACTAAGTGTACATACTTATGCTAGTAATTGACAACTGCCCTACTTGAATCAGAGGTAGGGGGAGAATGTCCAATCCCCACACAAGTTATGTGGCAGGGCTGGGGTTCGAACTCACGATCCCCGGATTGACAGTCTAGCGCTCTGCCAACTGAGCTAGCCGGGCCCGGCACCACTGTGAGGAGGTTGAGGTTGAAGATTTGTTTTTGTTTTTAAATAACAGTTTGATTTTATAATTGTTATTTATAATACACCAACAGACATCTTACATTATTGGTCCAGGAATACATATTACGAGTTAAAATGGAAAACAAACAAAAATAGATAAACAATAAAAAAATTATCATAACAACGCAAGGATTTAACGGTGTCCACGTGTTTTCTTCTGCTTGTCAACAATTTTAATTCGCGCCATTTGATTGGACTATGGTCACGTGGAACTTCATGACGGCTGTGATTTAAAGTCAAGCTATGCTCGGAACCAGTGTAATCTCTGCGCGGAGTTTGAGTGTGGAAATACAGCTAGGCTTTTTCCACGGGATATTAAATCAATTCCTGCGTGATGATGGGTTAAAATAAGTTATGAGCAAACACCGTTGATGATACTGTTTTTACTGGAGTCCACATAACGACTTAATAGTGCGTTTTTTTTTCTGCTAATATACAAACCAACAGTCGATGTAGGTGACTCAACAAAAAATGCAAATGTTTTTGAAATCATGAAAAGGCAGCTTAACAAGCTAGCAGACGCCAGTTGAACACGACGCATTCGAAAAGGTCATCAAGTTGATTAATGCACCAGCAGACGACAGTTGAACACGACGCATTCGACAAGGTCATCAAGTTGATTAATGCACCACTGAAGTAATAAAAAAGATAACTTTGGCGACACAATGAAAGCGCAGTTTGAAAGACCAAATAGCTACTGTTTTTACTGACATTTAACAACAATCCAGGGCGGACAAGAATATTCACTACGCAGACTTTGAACTTGTTTTTGGTAATGTCATCGTTGTTCTAAGCATGGCCCATATTTATAAAGATTCTTTAGCCATTCTTAACTTACCGGTAAGTTGAAAATAAGTCAAAATTAGAATATGTTTTTGAAACACTTTTCATTCGAACATGTGTATGACAAATACTAAATATTAATACACCTTGAATTACCGGTATACTGCAACTTATGTGTCAACATCTGGAAATAATTTATTTTTTTGTCAGAAAATCCTATTAGTAAATTTGAGAATTGTAAGATTTTTCTTAATTTTCCACTAAGATTCTTTATAGATACCAGCCCAGGTCAAAAAAAGAACCAAGTACTTTTTTCATATTTTCCAAACTTGGGCAAAATGCTTTTGGAAACGTTTTGGAACATTTTACTAGATCTTATTTAAGGTAATTTACCAACAGCTACCAATTGAGAATCGGGCCCGGTTAGCTCAGTTGGTAGATAAGATCGGCTAAGCTTGCCCAGAAAAAGTGTGAGTAGGTTAACTCACCGCCGTGATATGACTGCAATACTGTTAAAAAACGACAAACAAAATCCAAAGAAACAAGCAAAAACAAAAAAGCTAACGAAGATTCTTATTTGACCCAATATTAACAGCCATGCATTGATAGAAGAACACGTCTTTGGCAACGAAATGCATACGTTTAAGTTATTGTGAGGTTGAAACAAAATCGAAAGTTGCACAATTTTTGAGGGGGGCGTAGGTCGCTTCTCCCCCTCCCTTTAAAACCGCTAATGCCTCCAACGTAAACCACGTGACGTGTGAAAAGTTTCAAAGCGGCAAATTCTGTAAACGCTTATATGTCAGGCGATGCTTAATAAAGTGTCGTCCCGTACTAGCACTTTAAGCACGTGCTTTAAGCCCGGTTTTCCCATGACACGCCTCATTTGTATTTCAAATCCAACGCTGAAAATTAACAACACACAACGTTACCAAGTAAAATCATAGTAATATTTAATTCCGGCAAATGATTTCCATTAAAATTCCACAAGCTTCAAACATCACAAGTCGTGACAACAAATAAAGCACGTCAGAAATATTACTTCTCTCAGGAACGTTTTTTGTACCAGTCTCGGAAATATGTTTATTTATTTGTGACATTTCCCATATGGTATTATGAAAAGGGTTTAAAATTGATTCTTTTTCACGAAAAGTACGTATGGTGTTTAATAACGTTTATATTGCTTTCTTTTTTTAAAGGGACATAATCCGAAATCAGGGTTTAAAGAGGCCTATTCACAAATTGGTAAATTGACAATTTTCACGGTCTATAGACCGATCCGGGTTTCGCCTCGAATAGTTTTGTAACAGTATACCGCCTCACTAGCAATGTCAGGATAGGTCACGGTGGTAGTATACCGTTGGTAAGGAACGTCGATGGCACCGACAAATAATAGCCATTGGTCATAACTTCGCGTCGAGGAAACTGACAAACAGGTCTATTGGTGGAAGTCATCATCCGCCTGGGAACCTCTTAGGCCCCACCAACCTCTTGACCTCACGCCTGACGTTGAGTCAATCGGGTTAAACGAAAACGAAGCCAATAAAAGTTTCAACAATTTAATAACTGTAGTTATTATTAAATTGGCCATCCATATAACATTAAAGTATTGAGCCGTTGGCCACCCACAAATATTAATGTCTGACGGAACAGCAACTTAAACGAGGAAGGACCGAGCCTATGCACCGGGATCTTCTAACTGTACATGTAGTTAATTATAATGTTACTTAATAAATAATAGTAGGGTACAGTTTTTAAATATTAAATCATAAATGGAGGAGCTCTCGTTTGCCTGAACATTCTATTTGCCATGATGTTAACGTACAGTAACTATCGTATCAGTAACTATTAACTATTAATATACCCTAGTTGTTGCAGCAACAAGTTATCTATCGGAGGTCTGAACTCCAGAAAGAAGATGTCGAGACTGTGTGTGTGTAGTACACTTTTATCGAGTGCACCGGGATTCTCTCCCATATGGCCATCGCCCCCAGAAGACTTGTTAGTTGGTTACAGGGGATAGTGCAAAATACAGGAGATGCCCCGTTCCAGAGACGACCCTAGGTCTTTTAGTGCCCGGTGTGAAGCACATAGTACACTGCACCTCGGTTTAACGTCTCATGCGAAAGGCGAGTTAGTAGGTTAGGGTGTGGCGGGGGCTCGAACCTGCGACCCCTGGGTTGTGAAGCCAGTGCGTTACTACTAGACCACGGATCCGCCACATGTCGAGACTGAGTTCTGAGCTCGTATTTATAGGTTCCGACTAAGATACCACGTCAACCAATGAGATCCTCGGCTTAGAACTATCAAATGTGCTCAGGTCCATTCCCTATACAGTAATAAAATTTATAAACAACATAATATGTACGGCTCTTAGGTTAGTTCAACAGCTTTTGTGAAAAACAATATTTACAAATAAACAGCAGGGTTTAAATGTATCAAATAAACAAACGCCGAATAAAATACATGTGTGGCGTATGAATACATGAGCAAGTGCAGACTCGGCCCTACAAGAAATAACAACTGTTTACATTAAAAAAAAATACAATATTCCGAATACAAAATAAATTACTAGGCAGTATCTCGGCGAAGTATCTAAATACATTAATAGGCTTATTCCTAAATTATGAAAACGGTAAATGTTAATATTCATCAAACGCCGAGATATAGTTTACACACAAAAACAGTTCTCGCGTGATCTTGTACATGGCGGTCCTATTCAAACACGCTTAGACAAAATATTTCCAAGCGTTTTAAATGTTATCGTTCAAAGTAACAATACGTAGTCTGAACAAACATAATTATATACACAAATGTGTTCCCTATAAGTACTTCAAGTTTAAGAGTTGAGTTTAACCTATGAAACATAAACTTTCTAATCAAGCGAACCAAATTCAGTATTTGACCATTCACAGAGGGTGACGTCACACACCAAACCTCTATACTTCACCGCATTATTTCGCCCCAAACAGCGAAATGTGTTTGCGCATGAAGTAATCCCGCGTATGAAAGTTGTTTCATGAAATGACTTTATTGATACCATTTATCAGTCTGATATTCAGTTAATACTGATAGTAGAATACATTTCTGTTAAATAAAATAACAGTAGTTCGTGTTTAACGCTGTTTAGCGTGTTTATTATAAAAAGCTACTTTCACTTTCGTTTTGTGTGAAAATTAAAGGTTAGATACCAGTAAATCCAATTCCCATAGTGTCCCTATATAAAACAGGGAAGTTTCAGATTTCAGATTGTGCAAGCTTGGTGACTGTTAAAAGATTAATATTTCCTCTTCCGAAAATTGCAATAACAAGATATGGCATGTTACTTCTAAGAAAATGCGTCTCATCTGAATGCAGACACCGGTAGAAACTAAGGTTTCGGCAGCCATATTTCGACAAAAGCCCCATGCCACAGTAAACACACCCCAAAAGCTCATCTTTCAAGTTAGCCTCCAAAGAAATGCACAGAAATGTTCCAAACACACAGAGGATATTATAGAAATAACCACAAAAGGCATGTCTGACATAGCTAAATGCTTTTCATAGCAGAAGAAAACAGGAACTCTAGTAAAAGACAATATTTCGAATATAAAACGAAGGGAAGCACATTGATTTACTGGCATCTAACATCAATGCGATGTTAAATCAACCATTGCGAGCTATGCTGGAAATTAGCGCATACCCATAATGCTTAGAGCGTGAGTACACAGGTCCGTCAGACAGACCGGTGTAGACACAACGGTATTTGACAAAACACAGTGACCAAATAACAAATGACAATATTCACTAAACGGAGGAGCAACGATAGAGATTTCTGGTGGATTCAACGTGATTCATCCGTAGACTGTCCAGGGCCTGAGGTTATAAAACTCTTGAGATCAATCTCCAAGCTCAAATCTCAACTCCTAGCTCAGCCTGAGACTGAACACAGGAAATCTGAGATTATAAAAATTTAACTCTCAGCTCAAACTCAGGCTGAGCAAGAAATCCTGAGATTGGTTGCTACCTGTCTCAGAGTCGATCTCAACATGTAAATGTGACAAATAATTATGTAAACAGTGATGATATCAACAGTTTGATGATAAAATCAACATGGAAGAAATTATTAACATATATAGTTCTATACTTTAAGTATTTTACAACATTGAACTTAAATCTAAATTCCAATTTACTATTAAACAGCACAACATAAAATTGCAAGTTTAATGCATTTATGAAACGTCTTACCTTTATATCTACATAAAATCTCCATTGTTATAATTGTAGTGTCAACCCTATTGATAGTCAAGTCGTTCTTGCAACAGTGTAATACACATTATTGTAAAAACAATTGTGTTTGCCCTGTTGCAGCCATTTTATCTACACATGAAAATGGAAATAATCGCACAAATGACGCAATATAAATACGTCATAACAGCTAATACGTCACACAATTTTAAGATTTCATCGTGGTTATTGCAATTTTCAAGTGTAAATTAGTTTCTGTGACCATTGCGCTTTTAAAGCAACTTGTTTACTTTATCCAGTGGTTATTAGCACTGTTTTTGTGGTTTGGTATGTAACTTTGACAGAAAAAATAAACCGCTGTAAAAATATACCACTGTTTACACAAATGGGCTGCTTAAGGCAACACCACGTAAATATGGATGACCGAATAGTCGCTTAAATATATTAAACTTCAAGCTCAAAAAATCGTCTCCACTGAGTTTGATCTCCAAATGTTTAATAACCTCAAACTGAGCAAGAATCTCAGCTGAGCCTGGAGATTGAGCTGTGAGTTGAGTTTTGAGCTGAGATTAATGAAAGTTTTATAACCTCGGGCCCAGGTATTTTCTGTCCGTGTGTTACGAATGTTTATTATGTAGAGAAATTCACAATGTCAAATATTTCCATGAGTGGTACAAATGTCAAGTAAGGAACTTTTCCTTACAGTTTAAACTCCTCCCCGGCTATTGTTAATTAAAGGATTACTTCCCATTCATCGAAAATCACTAACATTACCACGTGCTCATTTGAATATCTCAAACATTATGCGCGTGCTCTTTTGTATGAAATAGTCTAACCGCTAAACATCTTACATCCATATGCGATGATTGGATAATATGACAGATTAATTTGAATAATATGAATATATTATATCCATATGCGATGATTGGATAATATGACAGATTAATTTGAATAATATGAACATCTTATATCCATATGCGATGATTGGATAATATGACAGATTAATTTGAATAATATGAATATAGGTGCTACATATGTAACGGGCAAAAGCATATTTATTTAACAGACTGAGTATAAAACAGTATTTACTGTAGCGTTAAATTTATTGAGCTACTTCTTATGTGGGCAGTATAAACATAATTAGTATGCTGTAATGGGAAATTATGAATATTATTTTCATTATCTGTATTACATCACTGATCTAATTACAAATTTTGAGGGTGGTTTTCGATGCAAAAATATTTGTTTGAAAATATTAATTACAATCCCCCTTTTTTGCAATTGTCATCAAAATTCATTTACCCCTATGGATGAAAAAAATCGATTTATAGTTGCAAATAGCGTCTACAAACACACTTTTGGTTTCTTTTATACAAGCAATCATATAATATTATAAAATAAGACTATCTAAGGCATTAAAAATATAAAATGTGGCGCGTCGTGAGAAAACTGGTTTTAATGCATGTGCGTAAAGTGTCGTCCCGGATCAGCCTGTGCAGTCCGCACAGGCTGATCCAGGACGGCACTTTCCGCCTAAAGTGGATTTATGGTTAGAAGAGACTTCCTTGAAACAGAAAATACCATAAAAGCGGAAAGTGCCGTCCCGGATTAGCCTGTGCGGACTGCATTAAGACCGGTTTTCTCACGTCGCGCCACAAATTATTAATATTTATTAATTTTCTATGGTAGCTCAGTATAAACTTGAAGGTGACAGAACAGAGATAATAATATGTTGTCTAAAAGAACTTAGTTTCCTGGATTTGTATGTTCTTTCACTTAAATCTTTTTATATGTTCTTCATTTATAACATATATTTGACTGAAATAAAAAGAACAAAACACATTGACCGTGTACTTTTTTTTTTTTTAAACGAAGGAAAAACTAACATACCCGTTAAAAATAAGACAGCTTTATTGAGGCACTTCCTCAACAGTAATTATCAAATGTGGCAAAAAATATGCAATTAAAGTTAAATACACCATTTACACCAATTGAACAAAATATTTAATTATGAAAAGCAATTATTTGAATGAATTAAATATTTTGTTTTCAAAATTAGGTTCCCTATAGGCACACAAAATGACACCCACAACCTTCACTGTTTTAACCTCTGAGACAACACAAATAATGTGTCTTTTTTACTTAATTTCCATTTATCTTCATGTCAATAGTTTATATACTACAGTATGTTGGCAATTTAGGCTGTATATGCTGGTAATTTAGGATGCATCTACACCAACTGGCACAGTCAGAGAAACATGTTTACTGTGCTGATCACCAGGCTAGACCTCCAGGGAAGCATTCCGGGTGATTTGTGGCTATTCTCTTCCTTCAGCTAAAACTACAAAACTGTCAAATATATGTGCAACCAAACCTGAGCCATGTATTCAGTGTTTGGTAGAGCAAATGTCAGAACTGGTTAATTACTTTTTACTATTTTAATACAAATCCTGTAGAAACACATGCGCACACATTCATTAGCAAAGTGGCACACATATTAAGTATAAGGAGTCAACTATTATTCGGTAGTAGAAAAAGCTGACCAAAACTTTAGTGTCTTGATGCCTCAAAACTAAGGGACTGACAGATCACCATACTTTATGTCTTGTACACATGTTCATTTGCAAGTTTACATGTTTAGAAACATAGTCAAACACAATTAAACACAATTACTAATAATACAATATAAATTTAAGCAATACAATTTCGAAGTTTAAGCATTGAAATGAAAGCATCACATTATCTTGAACTTCTAATAAAGTATTACATTTCGAATGTATGGGTCGATTGAGACAATGTACATGTACCCAAATGAATTCTGTCAATTTGTCAACAAGTGTTTCATTTCCCTATCAGAATTTAAACTGGTTCATCATATGTACGATCTGGTATAGTTATTATTTTATTTGGTTCTGAATTTCTTTCAGTAAGCCATCTCTTTTTGCTTCATATTTTTCCTTTGACAGTTGTTTTGTTTATACGAAAATAAGTGACTTCCGGTTTCTTTCGGTTTCGAGTTCGCATACGTTTGCATTTCGCCAACAGTATAAACATCATACGAACACGTATAAAATAATGTTATTAAAAATAAAGAATGTGCTTGTATTAAAAATAACACGTGTTAGACAATAATCATAATAAACAGGCTTCGTATGAACTGTGTAACGAAATTTACTGACAGTTACCGACATCGGTCGATCTTAGACAAAACCGCGTGAAATAATTACAGTTGTACAACCTTGATGACGTCACAGTTATAACAAACAATTGTTTCCCGACCCGACCTTTCATTGTTATGTTTAGGCCGGGTAAAAGATAAAAGGAAATAGCGCAAAAAAACACTATTTTGTGGAAATACTGAGGATAATTCGCAACATATCAGGTCAAAATATGTTATATTTTTTACTTAAGTAGGTATGCACACACACGTAAGTATCTGTCGGATTCTTCTTTTACTGTTAATTACGAATTGTAGTGAACCAGCCTCTTAACGCAGAGTGGTCTCCCTTTAAGCTCTCCAATTTTTGGAGGATTCAGGTCACAATACACTAAATAAATAAGAGATGTAGGGCTGTACTCTCTAAATAAATCAACAAGTTTAACTCGAAGACATGTTTTTGGGTTTAGACACTTGCTTTGATATTCTGTTTTGGAGATGTTGGTAGGGTAAGCATTGGTATGCACAAATAAATCACTGATATGTTTTAAGATTGGAGACTACAGTATGACACTTGCGCTGAGGCGGGTTACATTCAACTAAAAAGTAGCCGCTAAAACGATGGTGATAAAACAGTCAACTTAGTTTAGTGTCGAGTTCTTTCTTACATAACACATGACATACCTTTTTTATTGCTTAAATGAATTCAGCTTAGAATGCTCTTTAAGAAAATGTATGGTTATGAGGGCCCCTGTGTGCAAAATGTTGCATTTATTTTTGGTCAAAATTATCGCTTTTACATTAAATTACATAAGGATTGGAATTAGTATATTGTAACCTAAAAGACTCGATCTTTTCAGCCATTTTTGTGTTAAATGGAAGCAGTTCGATAATAATGTTTTCAGTGTTTTTTGGAAATATTGACAATAAATCGCAACAAATCAAGTAAAAATATGTAAATTTTATACGTACGTGTGTTTACACATACACATTTGTAGGCGTCGTTCCCTTGTTAACTGCAATTGCAAAAAAAAGATTTCATAGGTATATCAAAAAACTGATACGTATAAGCGGTCAGCGCCCGCCGCTTTGTCCGTATGATTGATTTTTGCGGAAGCGTCTATTATACGAGACTCTGTAGCCTATTGATTAGGCCACACCAATTTAATTCCATGTTTAGCGTCCTCGGGATGGTTGGTTTTTGGATGCCTGAACGAAAAAAAAACTTTCGACAATGTAAAAAATCAGAATGCGTATAAAAACAAAGAAAAATGACATTATGGTTTTTAACCAATATTTGTACAAATATTGTGCAAGTAGTCAATTTACACAGTTAAAATACTGTGTAAAAGTAGGTTCCCGATATGAAGATGATATATAAGATTTTAGTAAGTAAACATTTAGCATGGACGACTGCCATAAAGTAGTTGTGAAAGAAAAAAAAAAGTTTTTTATTAACTCATTGTTTGTTTGTTCCTGCCTGGTTGGTAGTAGGGGTGTCACGATATTAGAATTCCATATTGCAATATATTGCGATATTTTTTTAACGTATCACAATATTTATTGCGATATATTGCCACCTTTGTTTTTATGTAATTAATATGCTTAAGACTGATCACTGCACTATCAACATGGCACTATTTCATAGGGCAGTTTTTATTGACAATTTCTGATGTTGATGACAGTCACAACAACAACAACATATAATAAGCTGGTAGTAAAACAATACAAACATCCATAGCACTCTCAAAGTCTGACATCTCTATATACTGTATCTATTATAATATAAATAAGTAAAGTGATATTTACACATACTTGTACTTGGTGTTATATATAGGTTGACACAGAGTACGTGTATATGTTTTTGTGCTTAAACTAAGTTTAACTTTTTCATTTCAAACGTATTTTATTCTAAACACATTCACGAGGTTCATGTTAAGTTCATGAGCATGAACATTTAAAGGCAATACGTGTATACTAAACATAAATGTACAGTTGGTAGTTGCCAGAACATGCTATTAAGGTCCGGCATTTAACCTGAACCCTACACAACTATCAACTGTTACAGTGTTTCAATTGTCTATCATTGACAAAAGTGTGCTTAAATTAATTTAATAATTCTGTAACCACTGAATGTATACACATGAAAAAGATCACATAAATTGTGCAATATACCGGTATGTACAATTATATTGCAATATTTTATTGCATAATCAAATACTGCAATATATCAATATACCAGTATATTGTGACACCCCTAGTTGGTACGTTTCGAAAAATCATGGGGACGCTAAACATAGAATCAACTTTGTTTGGCCTTAGCCTGTAACACTTTTTATTCCGGAGGTTGTGGGTTCGAGCCGCTGACCCGACCCCCCCACCTAATTTGTTCCACCGACTCTAAAAGGTGTTATTTCCTATCGAACTTTTTCTGACTGTCGGTCAAAAGAGCAGTTTTAGCTCATATCCTTCTGTTCGGTAATTTGTATTTTGAACAAGTAAATTTCGAACTCAAATTGTGCAATGTCTTTTTCTATGACATTGTTTATAGCTAAAGTACAGTCTCTTTGTGGTAGGCGTTTAAATACTTTACATGCAATCTAATATAATACCTAAACTGTGTGGTGAATATGCCAGGAAGAAAAATAGTGTTTTTTTTTTACCTCCCCCCCATAGATTTTTTCGGAAATAAAAGCGGAAACCAACAGTTTTTGGGGGGGCATAATCGTAATTAAGACGTTTTAAGACGTTTCGCAAAAATATGCTAATCTGTGAATAAGTTCCTCATGGTTTTGAAGCGTAATGTAACTTTACCAGCGTAAATCGATGAATTTGTTCGTCTCTTTTCCACTTATTCTTTCTGTCTATTCTCTGAAGTAAAAAGGGCTAAAATTTTACACGTGATTAATCAAAGCCAAAAAATGTTTTAAAATGTATGATAAAAAAAAAATTCTCCATAAAACAAAGTTTGTATATGTTTTTGGTTGACATATTATAATCAGTAGGCTGTATAATCGAAACCGTTCTGTGATAATATCGTTTTAATTTGTTCCCTTTTGTCGATATCACACCTTTCCGACATCAATTCCAGTATGTTAGAGAGACTAAAAACAGACAGGCTTTTCAGTTACTGAAAATTTCCACACCCTGTAACTCAAAATCATGTAAAAGTAAAAGTTATTCAAATAAACAGTTTAAGAATCTGTTTATGCCGATAAGAATTTCAAATGCTCTTGCAATGTGTTGGGTGTTTGACACATTTGTGTTTAATCACACAAATATGTGTAATGTATTTTTCTTTCATCCTTCATCCGTTATTTAAAACTATTTATTCCTATAACTTTTCTAAAACACTTTGCCTGTATTATGTAAATGACAACGGATATCGCATTATCAAACTCAAATCTCGTCCTTAAAAAGCTGAACCTTACTTAAACTAAAACTAAAACATGTTAATGTCATGCGAATGGAGTAAAAAGATTTACAACACATCACTTTGGACTGTTGCATTTGCCTTCGTAATTTATCAACATTAACCGCTAAGCGAAACGTGAACAATGGTGTTAATGGCCCGTTGATTTATAATATGGGTTTGCTAAATATACACTGAAAATGCAAATAAGCAGTCTGAATTCGAACTATAGCTCTATATAGAACCACCATTAATAATCAAAGTTTGAAATAACGCACTCTCGGTATATATTATGAACAACAACACCATAGCACATGTAAGTTTTCATTTCATTTCATTTTATTTACTTCTATTCTATTGTTCTATTTTAATTGATCTAAATAGATCACTCTCATCAGCTAAGTTTCTTAAAACAAACTCCTACCAACATGATTAATAAAAATCTGTCACAGTTGGCTGACTCCGATTGTTGTTCACCAGCTCTCCGGGATGCGTTTGTAACGGTTACGTACTGTCGATATTAGGGATGCAACGGGTAGCAAATTTTTGTCGGGTCGGGTCGGGTATCTTTCTTCGGGTCGGGTATTTGCGGGTCGGGTCGCGTATTTATATAAGTAAAAGTAAACATCAATTTTGTACCTCTCCAGGGTTGTTCAGATGAGTAAACATTGTTTCTACTTTGAAGAATAGATGATAAATGAAGTTATTCTCGGGTGTGACATGTTCACATACAGTTTTGGTGTCAGATCCTGGAAGTGATTCGTAATCATTTTAATATATCTGCCCTTCTCATTGCATTCATATTGATTGACAAAGCGCATTGAGCAGCATCTATCAGTTGTATTGTTATCTTTGTTATTAATTGTAATTGTAATACTGCGAACATCTAAACTAGATCAGAATTTAGCTAATTTCCAGCAGAGCTATAAACTGTGAACGGACATTAGTTTTGTAATACTGTTAGAAAGGAACTATGAAGTTTGAACTGTACTTGTTTCCTTAATAGTTATTTTTCACTGGACTTGTGTCATCAACATTGTTGTTAGTTAACTTGAATCCTGGGTCGAATATGCCTTAATTCATCTAGCTCTAAAGTATATACATGTATTTTACCCCAAAGACTCATTTTTTTCTATTAATGACTTAAACTGAATAATAAGGAAACCAACAAAATTATCAAGTCAAAACTGAAGGGAAAAGATACATGTATACATATTATTTGTATTACAGGATATATAAGTTCTAAGAAATAAACATTGAAGAAAAAATTGTTTCCAAAACAAGTATTCTCGTTTCGATAAATACAGATTTGTTTGGTTATTTGCATAGGTTTTTTGCAGAGGGTTTACGGTAATAATTCAGCAGGAAATCATGCACGTGCTTTTTGTGTATGCATATATATGCATTATAAACGTATTGATTCGTCATTCGAGGCGTGAATTAGACGGGGGAAATATTTGGCGCAGGAAAAGGAAATGACGAATACTGAATAACCACACTCCCAACCGTCAACAGTTTCGTTCGCTGTAAAAATTTGATAACTACTTTTCATTTACGATAAATTTAACATTTACTTAGGTTTCGTCATATAAATAACGATGCTCCGAGTTTAAATTCAGTCCCGTTAAAAGCCAATGCACTCTGTCACACCTATTTCTTCAACTTGACGGCTTGAAACTCCTTGTTTTAAGACGTCCAGACTGCTGTTCAGTGCGGTTCGTTCAGCGATGCACTCCAATGTCCAAGAGCGCAAGCAGAATATTTGCTTTAATTTGTAAAAAAACAACAAAAAACTATGAAATAAAAACACATATGCCTAATGGGTCTTGGTTTTATTAATTTGTTGCATATGGTTTTAGATTAAGAAGAATTTAACAAAGATGACGATAATTACAAAGGTTGAATTGCACTATTATTTTAGTACCCGACCCGACCCGAATTTTCCAATGAGGCACCGAACTCGAGTTAATTTTATGGAACCGAGAATGCGGGTATTTTCGAGTATCCGTTGCATCCCTAGTTGATACGGATACTTCAGACAGATAGCACAAAAGCGCACAGCGCACAGCGCAGAAAAACCGCTCATGGATGGCCGAAAAGGAATAATTTCTGTGTGTCGGGCACCCCGATCCTACCTAGCGAAACTGCTCCGGTATTGTATGATGGTATTTATGATAAGGATTGCGTCTGCACCTGTGCTGAGTTTAAACGGCAACCTCACCAACTATAATGGACCAGTGCAGCTCACACCAAACGGATGCGATGGTATCAACCCAGCTAGCGGGAAAAGCAAAAACTCCACTCATGCTTGTACATGCAGTGCGTAGCGAGCAGTATTGCAATCCAAACGTTATTGCTCATGACGACAAAGGAGAAACAGAAATTCCTACGTCAGTACCCACACAATCGCAAATCGAGACATTATTGTTCGTGAGTTTACAATTGTGGGGTCAGTCTGCACAATGCAAAGGTAGGAAACGTGGTCATGATGTCGTGCAAAGGTAGGAAACGTGGTCATGATGTCGTGCAAAGGTAGGAAACGTGGTCATGATGTCGTGCAAAGGTAGGAAACGTGGTCATGATGTCGTGCAAAGGTAGGAAACGTGGTCATGATGTCTTTCAAGTAAAGACATTGGATTTTCGTAAACGAATCATGGAATTGTGTCTCCTTAGAACAGACTCTTGAGATGAAAACGTGCAGACACGATTTAAAATTTGCTAAAGATTCACCAGCGGTATGACGCCATTTACCATCAGGCATGTACTGCAAACTTCAGAAAATGAAGAGACACTCCAACAAACTGTGATACTGAAACAAACACAATATAGTGGAAGTCGATCAGACCAATAGGCCAACACTGCTTTCATGAAATCAATAGATTTACTTGAAGGAGTTAATGATAATGAGCAAGTAATAGTTAATGAGTTAGCGGTTTAAATGATAATGTGTGAGGAAAAGGCAGTGTGCCATGTGCAGAACAGAAGTAACAAGAATTTTTGGTTAATATGTGCATAAGATAGAAATGATTGGAAAAAAAACAATGATGTCACCTTTAAATGAACTGTGTCCTTAAGTTTGCATGTTGTTTATATTGAAGGTAAATCAGACAACACAGACATTAAAAATATGAAATTGATTTTAAAAAGATGCAAAAATAATCAATAATGATATTAAATCAGTCGAAACTTGTAAAAGTGAATATGCTAATTCTCAAGACAAAATACACGGCTGCAAAACGTAACCTGATTGTTTGATGCAAATGTGTCAAAATACATATTTATATGTGGACAACATAAATGGCACCACAGTGGCATGCACTTTTTCAATGTAGGGTCGGTACCTTGCATTCATAAACAGCAACGTATTTGGTGCATCGTGGGTTAGAAGACGTACCAGTGTCAACAATAGGCGCAGTCAAATTCAAATGTCTGTAATTTTGTCCATACTAAATTTTACTGAATAAAAGGTTAAAGGTTACTCGAATACTGTACATTTTGTTAATATCTATCGGCGTTCGTAATGTAAATGTAAATCGGTTGTAAATAAGAAAGGTAGCGCAATCCAGGTTCGACCCTTTTTATATCGTTCAAATCTGTAACACAATCACAACAATAAAAATGATGACGTCTATATAAAACGTGACTGTTCGCGGCGACGTCGTATGACGTCGCGCCAAATTCACAACATTCTCCCGGGCCGCGAAATAAAAATGCATATGTAGTAATATTTACTAAGACAGATCATAAACTAAAAAACAGTCCATGTAAGTAAGATACAATAGCACAGTATAATTTCGTGTCAGTGTCATCAGACTTTTTTGATTATGTATTCAGTCTCTCATCGTTCATCTCTAGCGGATACAGTTTAGTTATTGGTCTATTTGTGCAAAGGCCATTGCTCGTGCGCACTCGTGCAGCTCGAGTAAGTCCGTCTCTTCCGGTAATCACATCAGTCACGACTGCGAGCTTCCAGTTGCATCTTGAGGATTCGTCATGTATCTGGACGACATCACCGACCCTTATCGTCTGGTCGTTGGATCCGGAAACTCGATGTCGCTCACGAAGGGCTGTAAGGTACTCGTTCTTCCATCGACCCCAGAAATGCTGGATAAGTAACGCTTTCCTCTTAGTCAGCGCTTGTATCGAGTCATGGCTCGCAGGTGTTGACAGTCTCCCGATGTCGTCAGCAGAGTCCCCATGCGGAAGTGACGTAATACGGCGACCATACAGCAGATGTGCAGGTGTCAACGGCATGGGATCATTGATGTCGGATGAAGTGAATGTCAATGGACGATCGTTAATTACAGCCTCGATTTCGGTAACTACCGTCTGCAACAACTCCAAGTCGATGTATGCACGCCCGAGAACCTTCTTTAGGCTTGTCTTAGTAAGTCCAATCAGACGCTCCCACCACCCACCGTACCAAGGGGCCCTCTGGGGGATGAAACGCCACTCGACTCCTAAGTTGCTCAGTGTATCTTGAACCGAGGTTGAGGATCTAAGTTTCATCAACTCACTGGAAGCTGCGACAAACGTGGTGGCGTTGTCGGACATCATAATCCTAGGCACCGACTTCCGGCTTACAAATCTTCTAAACGCTTGCAGAAATGAATCTGTGGAAAGGCTGGTGACAACTTCTAGGTGGACGGCCCTCGTTGTAGCGCATGTAAATAGGCATATGTAGGCCTTCGTGTCACTTCCGGACGCCTGTTTGATGTGAAGAGCTCCGGTGAAATCCACTCCCGTTACTGTAAATGGTGCTGATTCTTCTACTCGTACCTTCGGCAATGGAGGTGGGTCTGGGGCTGAGTATGGTCTACCGGAAACGCGGCGGCACGTGACACACTGACGAAGGACGACTTGGACACATTGGCGTATCGAAGGAACCCAGAACTTTTGTCGTAAGTGCGTAACAGTAGCGTTCACTCCTGCATGTAGATGGCGGATGTGCGTGTCTTTGACAATAAGTCGAGTAAACGTGTGTTTCTTGGGCAACAGGAAAGGGAACTTGGCATCTTCTTCCACTGGCGCATTGTGTATTCTCCCACGACAGCGAAGAATCTCATGATCATCCAGGAAAAGACCTAGTTGTTTCACAAGTGGTAATTTACTTGACCGTGACTTCAGACTGGTAATTTCACTACGAAATTCTATTTTCTGGCAATGTTTGATCCACAGTCTTTCGGCTTGAGGTATGTCATTTGTTGAGAATCCAACACCATTATGTTGAGGTTCATGTTTACATATTGATATGAATTTTAACACAAATGCTGTCACACGCAGTAACTTTCTGTAGGAACTGTGTCTCGCAATATCAATCGCGTTTTGAATGTTTGATTCTGCGTTTTCACAACTATTTTGATTTTGTATCACATCGTCCGTCACAGCATGCACATGTGTAATTTCGGGTTTCCATGGTGACCACAGTTCTCTGTCACATAGCCATGTAGGACCCTTTTTCCACAACCTGTTTTGTAATAGACAGTCAGCGGAAATCCCACGTGTCAACAGGTCAGCAGGGTTGTCGTTCGTTGGACAATATCTCCATTCATGTAGTTGAGTGAGTTTTTGAATTTCGCACACTCGATTTGCAACGAAGCTTTTTAGCGTCTTTGTACTTGATAACCATTGAAGGACGATTTGGCTATCAGACCATAATGTAATTTTGTTTGCCATCACAGTTGACTGGAGATGTTTAGCTAACCTGGCTCCTACTAAAGCAGCCATCAACTCCAGTTGTGGCAATGTCAGCGATTTGAGCGGGGCAACACGATTCTTCGCCATTACTAAACAAGTGGTGTTCCCGTTAGACAAGTATGCAGCAGCACCGTATGACTTCGTGCTAGCGTCAACGAAGACGTGAAGCTCGGCTGATGACGTTCTTCCATTGACGTCATCAGTGTCGGGAAGAAATTGGCGTTTGAATGTCATCTCTGTGGCTTTGTTGAGATCATCAGCGATGGTGCACCATGTTGCTTGAATGTCGGCCGGCAGGGGCGTGTCCCAGTCATAGTGTTCTTTCCAAATGTCTTGTAGCAAAATCTTCGCTCGAACTGTAACTGGACTTAAAATACCAAGTGGATCGTAGATCTGAGACGAAAACTTCAGGATCGTTCTTTTCGTGACGTCGTGCACAACTGGAATGTTCTTTTTCACAAACTGCATCGTGTCTGATGAGGTTTGCCACCGAAGACCAAGAACCTTTGTGATGTCATCGTCGTCTAGAACGTTTTCTTGTGATGCTTGATTTTGTAATCTTGTACTGTTTGATGACCACGATCGGAGGTTCATTCCAGCTGTAGACATCAATGTTCGAGCTTCTTGAAAATACGTTAATACTTCCGTCTCAGAATCGAAACTCGAAATGACGTTGTCGACGTATAGATCGCGTTTAATGATATTTGCTGCGTTTATATCTCTGTTTTTTCCCAAGTGTTTCAGCAGAGTAGCATTCAGTATGAACGGCGAGCAGATGGCACCAAATAACACGGCTTTGAAGCGATACATTATGATATTACAACGTGGATCGTCCGGGACTTCTAGCCAAAGAAATCTCGTCACGTCTCGGTCAATCTCGTGGAGGCCGACGTGAAGAAAGGCCTTTTCTATGTCGGTAGTTACGGCATACCTGTGCACTCGAAATCTTACAAGTAGCGTTGTCAACTCGTTCAGTTCCGGTGGGGTAGACTCCAAGCAGTCGTTTAGACTTGGCTTACTAGTAGACTTCCGGCAGCTACAATCGTAAACGATACGAATATGGGTAGTAGATGAGTTTTTACGAACCGGATGGTGTGGGATGTAGTGTACTGCCGTAGACGGGGATGTCTTGTCAACTGTAATCCTTTCAATAAATCCACGTTTTTCCTGTTCCTTGATGATCTCATTGTACTTATGAAGCATTTCCGGTTCACGCCGTAGTCTCTGAACTGTATTCATGGTCCGCTTCATTGTTATCTCGAAATTCGAAGGTAGAGGTGCATGGTCTTGTTTCCACGGTAATTTAGCCTGGTACTGTCCATCATTAAACTCAATGCACTTGTCCTGGTATTCTTTAATGTAGTCCACTTCCTTCCGGTTTTGTACATCGGATGTGATACCCATGCTCTCGAGATTCCAGAACCGCTCAAGTATCGAATCGTCCGGTGGACGGAAGGTGATGACGTTCATAATGTGACTCTCGGTCGTGGTGTTAAATATAGCCCCCTTTTTGACAGGACCCGACAATAAGTAGCCTATCTTGGACTTTACCGCGGTGGGACCGTCTCCGCGAATAACAGTATCTTCAACCAAATCCCAGAATTGGTCTGCGCCAATCAAAATGGAGATTTCCAGCATGGAATCGTTTGTTACTGGCTGGGCTAACTTCAATCTTCGTAGGTAGGGGAGTGTTGTCGCGACCGAGGTGAGCCCTGTGTCGATGGGTTTTGCTATGGTCGGCACAACCAAAACACTTAACGGAATCTTCTCGTTGTCGTCCGTCTTCACGTAGATAGTAGCGCGATCAACGTGTTGGGTTCTAGTAGTGTTTCCACCAAACGATGCAATATTTAGTGTTTCTGTACCATCAACCGGAAGTTGTAGTTGGTCAGCAAGCTGTTGTGTGACAAATGACCTCTGTGAACCCTCATCAAATAGTATAGCAGCATCGATCTCAGTCTCCTGGGTACCCACTTTAACAATAGCTGTCTTCAGAAGTACATCCGACTGAGCACGTTTCAATGAAGAGTGGAATACCGCGGCTTCCGGTCTCAATGTGGACGCTTCCGGTGTGGTTCCATGTATTGGATCGTCACTGCTACTGGCGTTGCAAATGCTCGTGTGGTGTTTCTTTTTGCATAACTGGCATCTCTTCTGCGAGATACACTTGGCTACGATATGACCTCTAAGACAATTAAAGCATAACTGCCTTTCTTTCACTTTTTGTAATCTGGACGACGTATCTTGAAATTTCATGCAATCGACAGACTTGTGAGACTCGTCACAGAATGCACATTTAATTTCATTTCTTCTTCTTTCATTGAAGTCAGTCGTCCATTTTTCTCTGGTCTGTGGACGTCGTTTCTTCTGTAACGTTCCAGTATAGAACGACGCTGTTGACATGTAATCGTTTACATCCGCTAAGTGGTCTTTACTTCCTTCTTCTAAAATACTCACTTCTTTCCTCAATGCCATCCTCAGATCTTCTAGCTGCCAGTCATTATCACCGTGTTCTCTAGCTAAATTCTTTCTGATTTCTATCGGCAGCTTGTCTAGAATAACTGGTACTAACAGGCTTCCGTAGTTTTCCTGATTCTGTCCCATAGATTCTAAACCTCGGATGTACGTTTCCATTTTGTCATGAAAATTCTGCAAGCTGGCAAGTGTATTACATGGGGCTGGCAATTGTATCAGAGCTTGCATAGTTGCATGCGTAATTTTATGCTGTCTGCCAAAACGTTCTCGAAGTAGACTAACCGCTCTCAAATAATTAGCATTTGTTAATGCAAACCCGTCTAATGTACGCGCGGCTGAACCTTCTAGTTGGGACTTGAGATAAGAGAATTTCTGGACATCCGTGAGACTTCTGTTATGATGTATTGTCGATTCAAAGGTATCCCAGAAACTTTGCCACTTTAAAATGTCTCCATTAAAGGTAGGTAACGCTAATTTAGGCAGTCTGTGGAAATGTGAGGAATTATTAACGTTACTTACATTTTGATGCTGGTTGCTTACGAATGGATTGGCGTTGATGTTCCACTGTCTCTGCTGCTCTTCTGTGATTGTAGTTTGTGAGGACTGGTGAAGATCATACTGTGGCCTGATGATACCACGATGCGACACGTCAAAACCATGCTGCGATCCGACGATACCCTGTTGCGACCCGGCGATAGCAGACTGAGTGCCGACCGCGATAGGCGGCGAAAATGCGAATGTTTGCGGTATTGATCCTGCGGATGCTGAATTCTCTAGAGTACCGGCGAAATTCGGCTGTTGTTGCGAGTGTTGATTGCGAAAGTTTCTCAGATGTCGCATCTTTAAATCCAATTCGAGCATGTATTTCTCTGACTCTAATACTTCCTCGAGCATATCATCATTGTCCGTCAAACCCATAATCTTTTCGTTTAGAGTCTGTATCTGCGCTATCTTGTCATGCAGTTTCTCAAGAACGGCGTCATAGTCGATAAGTGAAAATGTCTCTTCATTTTTCAATTCGTTGATTTTCTTTAAGTAAAATTCTACGACTTCTTTCTGTGCTTTGCGTTGAGCGATATGTTTTTGTAAATTCATCCTGATCACGGCACCAATATCGGCGTTCGTAATGTAAATGTAAATCGGTTGTAAATAAGAAAGGTAGCGCAATCCAGGTTCGACCCTTTTTATATCGTTCAAATCTGTAACACAATCACAACAATAAAAATGATGACGTCTATATAAAACGTGACTGTTCGCGGCGACGTCGTATGACGTCGCGCCAAATTCACAACAATATCTTACAACAAAACAACTTTTCCTAATATGAATGACCGCAGGAGTCTTAATACGTGTAAGAATTACTGGGCCCGTATTCACAAAGCTCCTAGGGAAAAACTTAAGTTAAGTTCTTAATATCATAAAATTGCTTAAGTATCTGGCTGTTTTTATGTATAGGTCTTATTTCATTGAAATGGTTTTAACCGGTAAATATTGCTTAGATGTTTCATATTGTAATCTTTTGTAAACAGAAATCATTGGATTTGACATAACAAATTTGATTTGAAATGTCCACTTAAGTACAACATAAGTTAAGATTTCCCTTAGGAGCTTTGTGAATACCGGCCCTGATCGTTTGATGAGGCCTACGATTCAATACTTTATTAAAGGGAATTGTTCACAGATTGGCGAATTGACAATATTTCCACTTTTTGTCACATAATTCAAAAGTAAAAGAATAGCGTATACAAGGGAGCGAAATAACACTACGGACATAAAAATATATTGTAAATACCGTTTCGTTTATGAGTAATCAACAGTTGAAATTGACAAAATTATAAAACGCAAGTAACGCTAAACGATGGAAAAAATTGGAGTGTTTTTGTAGTTTTCGTTAAAATTGTCGCCAACCCTTGGATCACTTACATAGAGTAAATAATGCCGGGATAACCGAATAAATCGGAGTGGCCGAGTGGTTAAGGCGATAGCCTTTAAATCAGAGGTCCCGGGGTCGAACCCCGGCGGGACCAATTTTTTCTGTTCTTTTTAAAAAAAATCCTTTTCTTGTTATTATTCTTGAGGTCTTCAGTTCCGATTCTTAAATCTGTCAAGTTAAGACATTTAATGGCATACTTTAAAAAATGCAAAGAATCTGTGAATAAGTCCCTTTAATTCATGTCCAGAAGATATAACCTTAATAACGAGTATACTTTCTCTTCTGAAAAATAGTTTATATAACGTCCTGACCTGCACAAAACGTCCTGTCAAGCATTAACGGAGTCATAATTGTATAGTATGTGACGCGATTGTATTATTCATTTGTCAAGATCATTGCCATTTATTGTTTTGAAAAGTTCATTTGTTCTTTATAACTTTAACTTGTATACTGTTATAACTACACTGCTGTATTGTTGGCCGATGGACTAAAATTGCTGAATAAATATATTGTATTGTATTGTAAAAGTAGATTGTAAGTTAAACAGTGTACATGCTGCATTAAGTATGCAATATTTCTTTTGAACAATGTTACTTAATGAACCTAATTATAATAATGTCAATAACTGACGGGCACACGGGACAACATGCAGCTTGGGGGCCTTTGGGGTCCTGTATTATAACTTATACTGTTAGTAACTGAGGGTGTATGGGATACACACCCTCAGTGGTTTCATAACATACGAGAGCGTAGCTCGAGTATGGTATGATGCCACTGAGGGTGTATATCCCATACACCCTCAGTTACTAATAGTGTAACGAATATATCTCACCAGCTACCTATCACTGGTTTCTTTTATTTGTAAATTAACCAAAGAAAACCTCACAAAATGACACGAAACCAACAATGACGTCACAAAATAAACAAAAAATGACGTCATTACATTGCGTCAGTAGACTTCTGTGTGGTATTGAAATATACCCGTGGTGTATGGAAAATACACCATGGTCATGTGACCCCTATTGGCCAATCGGATTGCGTCATTTATGTAGGAGGTGAGATATTGAGCGAGACAGTAGATTGCTGCTGAGCATGGTATGTCTGCACATTGATTGCTGCTGAGCAAGGTCTGTCTACACATTGATTGCTGCTGAGCTTGGTATGTCTGCACATTGATTGCTGCTGAGCTTGGTATGTCTGCACATTGATTGCTGCTGAGCATGGTATGTCTGCACATTTACAGTATCTGGAGATTTCGTTGCCATTTTTAATATAAACAAAATAACAAGTTTTCCGCGCCCAACCGATAAGCGCTTACATTGTATTATTGAATCTGAATACACTAGTAGCCCGGGTTTTCCCTTGAAACACTTATGTGATTATGGATGGGTACATGAAACAAAATCTTACTTGAAAATAAACCCAATGACATGATTATATTGAATTTCGAAAAAAACTCGCAACACAGCTTTTCAAAATGTTCTGTCATTAAATACAATGGACAACGGCTGTTTTAAACGTGTTGTTTATATGCAGAAGAGTGTGTGAACTGTGCAAAAGTATATGATGGTCAAACCGGTCAAAATAATAAGAGTGCTCGACAGGTCAGAACTGTTTTTTTCAAATGCAATGTGTTTTAATAAAGATATTCGTGTAATCTCAATATGCCTCAAACGTATTGACATTCGTTTAAGGTAAAATGGATCAAGCATAAACACTAGAGAAGAGCTTAATACCAAGAATCTCCGTTGTAATTGGGTCAAATTATGCCTAATGACAGATTTGAAAATAAAGCATTGGTCTACTGGGCAAAAGAGTCAATATTCAATCAGGTACTCGTTTAGTTGTAATGTTAATCAAAAGTAAGAATCTATGTCATGCACAATTAATCCTCAAATTTAAATTAACAATACCAACTTCTGATTCGACTTTACAATTCTGTATCACGCACACTGTATTGTCTCTTCATGAAACGTCAATCTATTCAGTATTGTATTCACTTGGGATACCTTGATCGCGTGCATGTATGGTTTTATTGATTTGGTATACATTTATCAAATATCATTACAATTAAATGTTTAATATTTATATAAATGATGCTTACTTAGTCCTACTGGGTGTAGATTATGTCGTTGACATTTATTGAAATACCATTACCTGGACATGCTCAATTACTCTACTGCTACAGGCGTTATCCTGGGAGAAACGTACATTTGAGGTATGTCGTGGGAAAACCAGCTAAATGCATGTGCGTAAGTGTCGCTCCGGATTAGCCTGTGCAGTCCCACGACACGCCTCATTTCAAGTAGTTGACCAATCGCTATCGTATTCATAACCACGCCCATTCATGTCAATCTCCCTCAAACACAGGATAGAAAATACGAATGAGTTTACACTACATACGGATGTCCCGTCTTTCTGAGTGGCTAACCGCATTGTCAATCAAATCTCGTCAATCGGTCAATTATCAACCATTTACAATCTACAACTATCACCAATGACCGTAGTCAAAGCATACACCGTACAGACTCATTTGGTTTAGAAGCGTATTTATGTCAGGTTGTATGTGTGTCATATTACACCGTAGAACAAACTTATAGGACAGTCATCAACCACCAAAGCGACAATTCACATATATTTTTACGTTGCTGAAGTGAAATAACATATAAATATCGTGCTTTTATTTGATAAGTTTAAAAGATATAAGAAACACTGGTAGAAATGACTAGGCATTGATGATATAACATTTCCTTCCAACTTACATGTATGTGGATACAAACAATTAACTGAAAACGACAACAAAGATATCGTTATATTGCAACGAATAGATTCGTGACATAATTTGTCCTGATTTCGAAATTAATGCAAGAAGAAGTAAAATTATCTTGGAAATTAAACAGCTCCTTCAATATTTAACAGTCCTTGAAATTATTTGAAAAAGCGAACAGGGTGACAGACCGGAGCAATTAGTCAAAGGTAACACTCTATTGTAATAAATTTCAGTTAAACAACTTCGTATTTTTAATAATAACAATACATGTACGACTACTAATTATATTATTTATAATTATAATAAGAGTAAAAAAATAATAATAGTAATGCAATGCATCTGTCTTCTCAAATGATAAACGGATTTTGACAAGTGACATTTCAACAGTTCCATTAACGAAACACCGTTTTTGTGTTGCTGCAAAAATAAATATACATTTTTTTTAATTATACAAATGTTACAAACATAGTACAGGTCAAATTTCGAAATTAAAAACAATTGTTGATCGTTTCTTGGTTGTTTGTTTTCAGAATTTGCTGTCAAACATCAGGGCAATGGAAAAGATAGTGAACTTTTCAGAATTTGCTGTCAACATCAGGGCAATGGAAAAGATAGTGAACTTTTCAGAATTTGCTGTCAAACATCAGGGCAATGGAAAAGATAGTGAACTTTCCTATAAACGAAACAGAGCTGCTTATCCCTGGCAATATGGATTTAATGGAGGAATTACGAGATAAACTAGACATTATGTCGCATGTTGATCTCATAGTTTCCTATGCCACGACAGTGTTTGCCCTCATTGGCATTATTTTGAATATTTTTGTCATTGGATGTTTGTCTCGCATGAAACTTAAACCACTTCTAAAATATTCACTTAGACTGGCAATATCGGATCTTTTAATTGGTGTGTTTTTCGTTTTGTGGACTACCCTTAAGTTGAAAAACACCGCTTGGGATTTCGGTGGAAAGTTCCAATTCGGTTCGCAGGAGTTACCTGCATTTAACTTTACTTTACCAACAGCGAATTTAAGCACCAATGCTTCCTTTCCAAACCAAACTCTTATCCAAAATGCAACATTCTTTACTCCCAGCAACACCACAAGTGAAGCACTCAACCGGATGTCCCCGTCTTTATCAGGCAGCAATTCTGCTAGCATGCCAAATCTTAGAACCCCTCCAGACACGCCCGATAATGCACTTATCTATCCGGATTTACAACAGAAACTTTTCAATGCCTCGTATATATTATCAGTCGTTACGAGCACGATGTCAATGCTCGGCGCATCGGTAACAATTTATGTACTGATCTGTTGGCCACTGCGTAGGATATCAAGTAAGACGGCGAACGTAATAATATCTGCAGGAAGGTTTGCTTCTTTATGCCTGTGTGTAGGCATTTTCATATTAATTCACGATGTCGAACTTTTCGACGATGTCATTGAACGCGTCGGACGGGTTCAGTTCTATATACTTATTTACACGTGCGTATGTTTGGTTGCTATGCTTGCCCTATCTGTTGCAACGTTTGTTATCGCTTTCGGGCATTCCGGAAATGCAGTTATAAATCACCGCAGACGTGGTAAAAAAAGGCTCTTTTCACTTTCTTCTGTATAATGTTCAGTTACTTCATATCCTATATTCCATACCTGCTTTATCAGGTTGCAAAAATTACGTTTTCTAACATTCCTATAGCGATTCATATAACAGGAGCACTTTCTCCTTTGTTTTACACCATCAATATCTGCATCGACCCTGTCATGTATTCATTTCGCGTACCGGAAATTCGTACTTCAATCGGAGTTTGTTTAGCAAAATTGAACCCAATAAATCGCAATCGTTCCCTACAACAGACCATTGTTTCGTAAAGCAACAATCTCCTTTCTATTACAGTAAACCAGTACGTTTTGTCATACACTTGCATTTTTAAATAATAGAGACATCGTTAGAATTAAAGCAGCAGTCCAAAAATATGTTAATAAACATTAAGCTTCTAATGGACATCTTACTGATCAAAATACAAAAATAATAACGTTTTGGTAACTTATTATCGCATAGTTATCTGGTGATGCCTGTGGAGAAAATCAGCATGTACGTTAGTGTATACTCCATTCGTACCAAGTGTTTTCGAACATGGACATTATAAAATGCCTTTCGTAAATAAGAAACAGTTTAAGTAGAATGAACGTCATTAACGTTCGTTAGAACTAATGCCAATTTAAGATGTATTAAATTCTATCCTATGGGCTGCGGCTTTTATTCACCAATGATGCCTTACACTGTATAATGGCTAAACTGATAATTTGCAGTAAATATTTAACGTCATCATGTATGTAACTATTTGCTAACTATTTTTGTCATGTTGTTCCTTAATATTAACCCTTGTTAATTAGGCTTTGTCATTGCTGTTGTATATTGTTCAATATAGGTTGTAAATACAATGAAATGCAACATTTTTGTATATATTGATAATGTGATAGATATATTTGATAAAAGCAAACGTATATTATATTTGGGCCGCGTCGTGAAAAAACATGCCTAAATGGCAATTTTTCACATTTTTGTTTTTTTGTCGATTTTTATAGTGCATTCATTTTTAAGTTGGACGGTAAAAAGATAATTAAAATCGGTTAAGAAACGCCAAAGTTATGCGCATTTCCGTGACGTCATGTAATGTAACATTTTATGTTTGACGTTGAAGTCATTTGCGACAAATCGAGAAAATATCACGCGTTGTATTTTAATTCTGGTTTTATTAAAACAACATACTAACATGTTGATTTATCATATGGACCATAACAGTGGTTAGCTAAGTTGTTTAATTCATTATGTTGTCATAGAATAATACTTTATTGTTGCCTAGCAACGAAGGAATGCAAAGAGTATGGGAGATAAAGATGGACAGCAATACTTTAGTTGAGTACGTTATATTATATCAGATTTACTAAAACCCAATGCCTGTCAGATACTGTTAACACAACACATTGATATGATGATCGTCATTCATGCTGCAAATCAATCAAGATGAGCACAATTATTCTGCGTCTGATCTCGGGCATATGGAGTCCTGGTACGCGGGTCGAACGTACGGTCGAACAGAGTTATAGAGATATGCCTGTCTTGCTGTGCTCAAGCCGGCCGCGGGCACAACATCTGGTCGAGTAGCATTACTGAAGCGGAACGCTGGGTCCTTTAAAATGCACGCAGTCTTATGTACAGCGTCACGTGATGCCCTTAACGTTACTATTCCTGGCTCATCGGCAGAGAACTTAAAGTACTGGTACTGCCTGCAAACGAATACACACATTTTTTTTTTCTGAATTACGAAATAATGTACAGTTTAAAAAAATAAAAAGAAGCTACTAGGACTTAAAATTGAACGCCGAAATAGTCAATAAATTAATAGTATTATTATGCATGCTGCTACCTTATTCCATTGACTGCCTTGAAATGCTCTCCAAGAAACTCCTTCCAGTTCCTCCAGGACCATGCCGGGTATCGCACGGCGGTGTTCGTTTCAGACGAATTATTTACAACGGCCTCCAATTGGTCCATGCTCTCACAATCGGTCCGTCTGAAGAGCGTCTTAATGTTCCCAAAGCCTCCGTCCACGTGGCATTTTGCATGTCCTGTCATGATGTTCACTTAATATACCCAAGTACATAATATTTCCTGTTGCGTGCTTGGTCGTGAAAATTATGTTTATAGTGTTGTTGCTGTTAATTTCTTGAATTTAACTTCATTCATTACGTAAACATTAAAAAATAATTAAATACATGTATACAAATGATTCAAATGATTATGAGCACCCATACGTTCTTATTTGCGAATCAATTTTAATATCAGTATCTTGTGTTGTGTTACCAACCTGGTATCTGCATAAGGTATTCTATAGTTTGTTGCTGTCCAGTCATGACTCGCCACATGAAGTAGCCCAACAGGAACCGGTTTTTGTTTTGACCTGAAATAGAAAAAAAAATATTGAAGCATAAATATTTATTAAGAAAATGACAAATATGTTATTTTCTTACTAAGTAATTACTATTATTATTATTTAACTTTTACATAAAATGCATATTTGAAATTCATAAAAATAAGTTAAACATAAACAATACGCGAATGTGACACACACTTTTCACAAAGTAAAAAAATATGTACTTTATAGTTTAATTATACATATTAATACCTGGACAGTTATCGGCATGCATGGCAAAAGACGCCGGATCACCGCCACGGTTTTCGATCGCCCAATCAATCATGGAGATGACAGCGTTAGGACCTTGAGCTTCGCCACCATCTTTAGCCATGGTCTCATTTTCATCAATGATGAAATTGAGTTGGCGCGGGTCGCCATCTATTCTGAAACCAAAGATATGGATCTTCCTCAGGGACAGGAAGTATAATGGTCCCATCTGGTTGAAGTGATGAGGAAGGCTCACACTTTGGCTAAAGTCAAATGTGAAATGATGGTAACGATCAGCGTCCGGTGTTTCTCGACTTCTTCGTATACACTCATTATAGAGCTCCCGTTCCTGAAAAATAAAAATAATGACAGAAATAATAATTTCTCTTACAAAATAATAACATCTTTTATTGTTAAATTATTAAAAAATTCAAACAGAAGGAAATGAATGTGTTTACAGAGTCGGATTAATGCCACGAATGTCAATACGAAAAGATGAAGAATAAAGATGACAATAATTTAAGCGCATTTACAATGTTTAACCATATAGGTGATTACCATCTGAGCACGCCTTATATGGTCACCGTACGCGTCTGTCGCCTCAAGCTTAGCCTCTTCCTCTAGAGCGTCTACCACGCGTTTTCGCATTTTTTCACACGTGGCGCAGACATCATCACGGGGAGAGGCAATCCGGATGTGTGGGATGCATTTCGACCATACATCTTTGAAAGCAGTGACTTTAATGATTCTATGATCCGATGTACACTGCTTTGTGTAGTCTTTGTACAAGTTGAGCTTTGTAGTGCTCGCAGGTAAGTACGTCGGTGGTATGTTGTCCCTTCCCCGTGGTGCCGCCGGCATCGGGATACCCTCGTGCTCAGCGTAATTCTGTAGGTATTTAACTACACGCTGAACGTCGTCAAACCCTAGTGCGTGCTTTGGGCGTCGGCCTACATTGCCGTGTGTTCTAGACACGACGGCATGTTGTGACATGTGCGACATCAAATTGTTCAGCGCAATTCGTCCGATGTTATAACACACTTGAAATGTTGGTCGACACACTATTTTACCACTGAATTTAAAAGTGCATCTACTTCGTTGTCTCTTCTTTCCTCTGTTTGTGACAGCCGAGCTTCTATCATCTTGCAGAACGCCCATCAAATATAGATCTTTTGCATTTTTTTCCATTTCACGGACATTCAAAATATGTTCATACACTGTCCCTACATTCAGTTTCTGTGCACAGTCGTGTCTGCATCCACAACCCTCAGTACAGAACTTTTCAACTTGTTTCAAATCCTCATCATCGTTCGAAGCCAAATCCAGAATGTCACGCCCATCATCACTCTCTTCATCTTCTTCCTCTTCATCAACTTCCTGGTGAGACACGTAATCTCGAACCCGTCCTTCGATTATTTCACCGATGCCATCTGCACTCACATCAAATTTCAACTTCTTCTTCATCTGCTGAGAACTCGTCAATCTCTTGCGAAGCAAATGGCGTAGTAACAGGGGTCTTCCCAAAATGTTGAGAGAGTACACTCTCCAACTCCTATATTAAAACAAAAATCCTTTTAAGTCTCAAATTAAATACATATGCGCATTTCAGACAATGGACTTATGCAATTCACTTCTGGAAATCAAATTACAAAAAAAAACGCTTCATTAAGAAGCTGACTTATTACTCAGTTCACCATTTCGTTGTCAATCAATTATATTATTGTAAGTTCCTATTAGTTAACCGTACTTTTAAAAAATTGAACAAAATTGAACATGATGCACTTTGCTTGTAGGGGAACATGAAGCGCTTAAATTTAAATTGAATGGCATGTGCTCTATTTAACGTGATAAAGATTAAGTATTAGTTAAATAATAAATAATGGTGTGCATGTAAATAGCTGAAAATTACAAATAACAGGAAAAAAAAAACATTCTGGAGGAGGGATTTGAACTTCAGTCAACCGATTCTTAAGCGAACTAGGTAACCTCTACACCACAGACTCGTCTGATGAGTTAAGAAGCAAATTGTGTGGATCTATTTACAATTAAATGACGAGAATGACTCGACAAATTTGAAATGTCAAAAACTCCAATTATTTTCATTTTTATTCTGAAAGGTATGTCAAATTCGTTGCTATTTGAAGCAATAATAGTACGTTAATAACAATCTTTCATAACTACATGCTTGTGCTTATAGGGTCAGTATGGGATCTTAAAACACTCGAGAAATAATAATATCTACCTCTACATTTATTTATTTAAAATGTACAGAAAAAATATCGTTTTATTACTCATTACATAACATTCAATGATTTCGATTTGGATAGCGTTAAGTTTACTAAACATTAGTGGTAAAACACTAGGCTATTGAGCAAACCTGCGACAGTCGTTTTCTTTTACTTTCACTTCAGACGGTTCATGTTATTAAAGCTCTGGAAATTAACACATTTCAAACAGAAACTTTCATAACACTACTACAATGAACAAACAAATACTTACCTCCATTTCTTCATCCATCATGTTATTCCGAAAATAAAAACTATGCCGTAAATAACTAATTTTCACCAAACACGAACATACTTCCTGGTTAAAAACAATGACGTCACTTTAAGCGGGTTTTCCCACAAACGTCATCAATGTCATTAAGGCAGGTTTTGTCGCGACGCGGCCCATTTATTTTGCATGTTTTTGTATGAAATACACTTTAGAAATCAAATAAAAAAAAAAAAAAATGATGTTTACACTTTTTATAGTTTTTCCAAGGTAAAAAATATTTTCTTTATGTATAAAATTCAAGTAAATCAACGTTTAAACACATATTTCAAAGGTATACATAACCCAAAAGCAAACAGATAGGAAGACATTTACAACAAATTTCAAAGCCATATACGCCCGGAATCTGATTGCATTATTGGACGATTTAAATAATGTACACACTGTACTGGACTAACACAGAAATGCATTGCCTTCTGTAAATATAAATAAAAACAAAACAATGTGACTAAATTATTACTGTTTCCGTTAGTTTCCGTTAGTTACTCCCATATGCATGTAATATCAATACTTCACACAACGCCCATATGAGTACATATACACACGCTAACTAACATCTACGTCATACAGGAGAAAATATGATGACTTGTGTAGAGTTAAAAGACCTTGTTAACAGACATCATAAACATATTGATCTATTGGACCATTGGTTAATATAGTGCGAATATAGTGCGAATAATAATCTATTACAAAAACAAATTACGCCACTTTCTTAAAGAATTACCAAACAATTGCACATCATCAGGCGAAATGTTTTGTCGCAATTGCGCCTAAAAATAAACTTGTTTCGCTTATTGAAAAAACATTTGCAAGAGAAAAATGCCGATACCTGGCTTTAAATACTAATACAGCATCCTTTACTTATCAGATTCTTTATGAATATATCATTTGGACTTGCTTAGATTTATGTTCAGCCCTCACCGTCCTGCTAAGAACGGGATTTTATGCTAGGTTTATAAAAAGATAAACAATCTAATTTGATTCAATGTTTTAACCAAACTAGTAGATATTTATATTGATTATATATTAAACATAGATAACCAGTCTATATGACAAATGATTTTAATTTCGTAATTGTAAATTCCCCTTTCTTGGATGGTAATATTCCTAAAGGTACTTCCTATGGCATAAACATTTCGCAATTGGGTCGATATGCAAGAGCTTGCTCATGAGTTAAAGATTTCAACGACCATCACCTTACACTAACTTAGAAATTATTAAAACAAGGTTTTTTTATATCATGATCTACGCAATAAGTTTGCTAAATTCAATACAAAATATAATGTTTTAGTTTTTAAATACAATGTTTCTTTGAAATGGTTCTTATCTAACAGAATATACCACCCATCATTTGACAGTGCTGTTTTGAAACGTGCTCGCTAATGTAAATATGTTAAAGTGAATGCTAACAGTATACTTAATAGAGTACACTCATTCTTATCAAAAGGATCAAAGGCGCTTATACTAAACACACATGCTTATTAGTTTTCGATACTGAATTTCTTTCATCGTTACAAATTTGGTCGTTTTAAGATGTTAAAGTGAAATTCAATGCTAAACATATTCTTTATAATTTAGTACACTCTTTCTTATAAAAAGGATAATGCGCTTACTCTTAAAAACACATGCTTATTAGTTTTCGATACTGAATTTCTTTCATCGTTACAAACGTTATCGTTTCCAACTAGTATATACGTAGCTGTAACTTCTTTGCGTTTTAAAATTATGACGTCATCGGGTGCATTGCGCGTTTCTGGATTACCTCATCATTTAAATATTTTTACTGTCTCAGTGACGAAGCGTGAAGTCATCTAGGATATATAGTGCCATTTTATTTAATATTTTACAGCATTTCCTATTCAAACACTGGTTTTAACACCCACGTTCATTAAGCTAAATTATTTTTCAATTTAGCTTGGCAGGAAGATGTAGAATATTATATTAAGTTTTTATTGAGTTTAACAAAACTATTTAATCTGGCTGTTTACACCCAACATGACCTCTTCTTCCTAAATTTGTATGACGATTATCTGAAAATTTAACTTGATGATGCTATGTCTTTAAATCTTTTTATAAAAAGACGAGATGTAGTTGATATTTGTTTTTGTTTCATTTCATCGTGCCTCAGAAAGTTGCAATTCTGCTACTCTGGTTTGCATCTAGCCATTGAGTAATTAAATGATAATTGAATTGAATATTATTCTCTTTTATTGCTCTTTAATTTGAATCCGATGCAATGAGGTTAATTTTTATTTAAACTTGTTCTGTGATTAATTTTGGGTCAAGTGTGAGGTTTGGGCGCCCGTAAGCCGGTTTGGGCCCCCAATGCTTTGCATTGACAGTTCCGGGGCGCTGACCCCAGTTGTATTCATGTGTGTTTTGTGTTTGTTATGTGTTTTTTGGTGTGCTGTGTGGTTTTTTGGCGACTGGTCGCTTGCCATGGACGAGGGACCTCGGGCTGCTAAAAAGAGTTCTCTCCTGCTGTCGCAACTGGAGTTTCGCTTTGTTTATATTTAAAAGGGTACTTCAAAATAGTATGTTATAAAAAAAACACATATAATAAGTACACGCTGTATGCACCTCAAACAAACCATTGTCAATATTTACTGGTGAAGCACAGTCAATACATGACGGTGGCCAAATCTGTTCGATATTTTGGCGTTGCTGTTTAACCCAACTTTTGACCTTTAAAAGACATTATAAATAGCCACTATTCCTAAGCAAAGTTTCTCGAATAAATAAATCCTAATATTACATCAAATAACTTCACTGAAAACGAAACGAAGGTGTTTAACCTACAAATATATACAGGATATAATTGTGTCAAGATTGAATTTGAATTCGTATTCAATAAAAACGTTTATATACGAGAACAAGCAATACTATACCCGCAATTGGACATGTACTGATGATGTTATGGTTTAATAATACCAATTAAATTGCAGTTTTTAAGGATGTGCTTGACTCCAACGCTTTACTTTGAATTATCGCTTCTATATTTGTACAAAGGCAACATTCTATAAAAAGGTATTGAAAAAGTTAGATAGTATGGTTTATTTGCATAATCAGCAATACATGCTTTTGACAAAAGACAATCATGCTATAAGTACATATACACAGCGAGATGAAGATAGACTGCATAAGAAAATAATATCTAGAATGCAAATAATATCAGTATATTACATGAAAATATAACAGAAACAAATCTAAGTAATGTAAAGCATTTGAAACGACTAGGAAGCAACAGAAGAGTCTTTTCGTTTTAACATTGCAAAACAAGTAAAATTACCACCTATACATTGCATTTACAGCTATGGCAAACTGACCTGGTGCGTATTAACATTAAAACGTTGTCTGAGTTCAGAGTCAATTAGCTTAAGGTAACAATGTTTACAAACAAAGAAATTGCATAGGTTATTCTGTCAATACAAACTTTTTTGCGAACAACAGATAGATAAAATCAGTGTATGCATGAACAGACATATGTTCGACACGACATCCCATACACCATGTGTACATTTCAATGCCAAAATAATGATAATAATAATAATAATAATAATAATAGTAGTAATAGTATTAATAATAAAAATAATAATAATATCGGTATAGGTAACAAAGTGTTTCAAAATAATAAAATCATTTATTCTATAATTGAATAATTTGTCGACATACGTACTTAATGCCTATTTCAAACCAATCTTTGTTCATTTTTGCTTTAGTATTTACAGTATTGAGCCATGCTTTCAAAACAATATAGGAAAACACGTTTTTTTAAAAATAATTTGTAAGTATTATCTTCAGTCAAACTATTCAAGCTACATATTGGTTTTAAATATTTAAATAAGGAATTAAATTTCCAGAATTTGAAATATTACTATACTAGCCGAAAGTATGTTTAGGTTTATTGTTGTATCTTGGAATATAACTTCCCACAATTTGCCGTTGTGCGCGCTGACGTGTCTCTAGGAACGGAATATACATGTGCGGCTGACGGGCATCGCATTATGGCGATGAATGTAGCTGCTAACCAAATTGTTTGATGAAGTAAGCGAATGACTTTATTGGAATGAAAACTTTGGAAGCTGAAAGCCATGTTATAGCAGTATACACCGACGACCGTACCCACGAGTACTACCTGGTGAAGGTGCTAAGCCCCTATCAATTTCCGGGAAAATTACAAACGATCAGTGCTCAGATACCGTACCGAAAGTCACAGAAATGTTTATAGGACAGTTCGTCATGTGATGTTTCAGCGGCTTCAGTGCTATATATATGTGGAGAAATTGAAGCCGCTAGTACCGTCGCAGTGTCAGATGAACTGCGCTCCTCAATTTTAGAATGTGTTGAAATGAGCAAGAATTGATAAAGAATACTATAATTAACATAAATAAATTAAGGTTCTATTTGTTGTTTTAACGCCATTTTTATGTAACGTTAGTTATCACCAGTATTTGACGTAACGTCTTTACATTTGTTATGCATTTTTATGTCGAATACTATCACAAAGTATTTCAAACTACAATCGAATATACCGACTTGTATTGAGCAATTGTAACAAATGTTATATACAACCTTACATTTAAAGACATTTGGTGTCCTAGTTTCCCGTAAAAGGAATGTAGTTTCCATGCATGATTTTTGCATGGCGATATCATCTTATCGTGGTTAGTGAAGTGTTTCGAATTTGAGGGTCGTCAAATACACCTATTTAAGTATCACAAGAATTAAAAAAGAAACGGGCGCACCAATGTGAGAAAACATAGGTAATTATAAACAAAGCCACATGGCTTTACAATACAAATTTACGTAGTAGAGGTCAGAAACTTGCTAACATTCCCCATAACTCAGTTTTGTATTTTGACAGAGTTATGCCCATTTTGACATAGATTTTCTGGTTAAAGTTAATGTTTAAAAGCCTTGTAACTTCAAAACTATGCAAGTTGTATACTTGAAACTCGGAATGTACCTTTGTCACCAACTTCAACATCTAGTACAACAAACCACATAACTCTATTTTTTATTTTTACCTGAGTTATGCCCTTTTTTCCCATAGATTTTCTGGTTACAGTTTATTTCAAAAGTGTTATAACTTCAAAACTTGATAGGCTATTCAGTTGAAACTTGGAATATACCTTGTCATCAACTACAGAATCGAGTGCCACAATCCACATAACCATGTTTTGTATTTTGACAGAGTTATGACCCATTTTCACATAGATTTTCATTGTAAAGTTTTTATTCAAAAGTTATTATTTTCTAAACTACATAAGGTATGCACTTGAAACATTTGTGGAATACGTATTTGTAATGAACTCTAGCATCAGGTGCTATAACTTTTTTTTATATTTCGACATAAGTATGCTCACTTTTGCATAGATTTTGCGGTTAAAAGTTTTTGTTCCAAAGTCTTATGATTGTTAAACTACATAAAATATTAACTTAAAACAATTGCCATAACTCAGCTTTGTATTTCAACCAATGTATGCCCATTAAACTTTTCAAAATATAAAACAACTTCGAATAGTCGAGCGCGCTGTCCTCTGACAGAGCTTGTTTATATTTGAATACAGAGTAAAATTGATGATTTAGCAGGTGCGTAAATTCGAACATCTGATTGGTCGAAGTTTCAAACTGCTGGTGACCGGTTTTGCACGAGACCTCGTGCTCCATGGCCAGTAACCCGAAAAAGGGAGCCAGATAGGGGAAATTGCTCCAGTTCCCTGTCTGATGCCCCCAGGCGGGCGGAGGTAACGAATATTTCATCCAAATGTTTGCCTCCAAAACAGAGGGAGGTGGGCCGCTGTGATGGAATGCATATGGAGTCTAGTTCTGCTCCTGTTCAGCAGAATATACGAAAAAAGGAAAATTAACGAAAGAAAACAAAAACAAACCGGCTATTATACTTTCTTGCAATTCATATAATGACATTATGTACAACCACCTTCACAAAATAAATGAACAGGTTAACGTAATTATTTATAAATCACACGTCTTAGTGCCTGCTGTAAATGACTTAAAGTTAAATTTACCTGTTTTGGGACCAAATTTTACAAGACGGCCTGTCATGCAGCAGGTCACCCAAAGATTCTCGACGGAGTCGACGGCAATATCCGTCGGGTACCCCCATCGAGAAAGAGTGTTCTCGCCGCCTAAGTCGACAACAAGGCGACGATGACCTGAAATTCATGTTTATTATTTATTTACAAAGTCGTTGGATGTTATATGTACGTCTCAGGAACAATGCTATAATGTTCTTTTTATTTACGCGAAGCCAGTATTGTGATGTCATGCACTGAAAAACTTCTTGCTTTACCTCTAATTTTATATCATGATCATCCTTACTCACTAATTTGATTTACGTAAAGGTGCGATTGATTAGTAGGGTATTCATGTTTTCATGATCCAATTCTGCAGGTTTTTTTTTTTTTTTTCGTTTTATTTTCATTTTTCGTTTCAGTCTGTATGAAACAATACTAGTAGTTTTAGTACTTTTGCAATCGAGGATCAGTATGCCTTTAACACATATACTCACTTATTTTGCCAGAGTCGATCTCAAAGTCGTATGCCCAGATATGTCGGGCGAGGGTGTCAACGTAGTACATAGTCCTTTGATCCACGGACCAAGCTACACTTCCGGAAACGTTGACGTCATCTGCGTGCTTCCGAAGCGCACCGTCTGGTTCAAGGCTGTATAGGGCGCCCTCTTTTGGAGCAAAGGCTGCAGCATTTGCAACATGACTTGTTCCTAAAATATTGACGTCAAAGTTATTCAAAATGAAATATATTTATTATTATACATAAATACAAAATATATAACTAAAAGAATTCTAAAGTAAAGATATACGGTAAACATGAGGTACCACAATATTTGGTTGTTGTTTTCTTAATCTGCAACTATGTTCATTCGTTCTTGCAAATCAATAGTTATTTTCGTTTCGTTCTATGGTGAAGCAAGTACACACGCTGCCAGTGTACATAATGTGTTTTTTTTTCACTGTGTACAAATATGTGTATGTTTATTCTTATTATAATTTAAAGCTCTAACCAAACCACACTCTTCCCAATCCGTCGCAGCTTCCGTCGCTCAGTCGAATCCTCTTGCTCTTATGCACGGCGACCAGCGGGGTTATCCTGCGGCCCTTCCACTCGAAATTGCACAGCAGCGGCCCGATGCTGACCATGTACTTGTCGTCATCGACAGGCAGAAACATACTTGTGTGGTCATCTGCAAAAACGCGGCTTGTGATCAGTTTTGATCACCTCATCGAATGAGGCTATGTTTGTGCAGGCGTCGGTATGTCTGTCAGTTAGTGAACAACTTTGTGCAAAACGTTATGGACAAGCATGACATTTTATGGAACATAGTAAAAGGATCGTTTAACAGTAGTTATAGTTAGATTATGGTGGTGATCCGGATCACCGTCTGGATCCAGGAAATTTCTCAGGATTCTTTATCATAGTAAGATTGGACAATTTGGCTGTCTTGTAGGAGGTATGCGCTGTCCAAGTGCTTTATAGTTAATACCACGTTAGAGGAAACTGTTCACAGATTGACGAACTAACAATTTTCAAACTCTTTTGTCACAGATTCAAAAAAATAAAATAAAAGTGTATATAAATTATCGAATAAAACTACTAACATAGAATATATTCTAAATATCATTTCGTTAATGAAAAATCTTAAGTTGAAATGGATAAAGTAATAAATCGTGTCCAACGCTAAACGATGGAACATTGATGTTGTTTTCGTTGACTAAGAAATTTTTAAAAACTGGTGAATCACTTTCATAAAGTACAAACTACACAGTGATGTATATAAAACGGGAATGCTCGAAAGGTAACGAGTTAGACTTTTGATCCGGGTGTCTGAGGTTCGAATCCCGTACGGAGCAACATTTATTTTATTTTGTTTACATGCTTTCTTGTTATAGTACTTGAGTTCTTTCGTTCAGTGTCTTTATTTGTTACGTGAAGACGTTGAATGGAATATTTAGAAAAATACAAAAATCTGTGAACAAGTCCCTTTAAAGGGACTGTGTCAACGAAAAGGGCCCCAAAAGGGTAATTTCTTTATAAAATAAATCTCAAATTAAGCTGTTAATAATGGCATATAATAACGGTTAAACTAAGCATGATATAGTGGGAAACGATATTTCCAACTATGAGATAAAAATATATTTATAAAAAAAATATGGGTCGTGTTTGTTTGGCCCTTTTTAAGTTTACTTTTTGGAGTCAGAATTGTAAAAATTTTCTATAACCATATTGTACACACATTATTTACGAAGCATAATAGCGCAGTCGGATAATGCGCTGTCTACTGTCATGTCTTAGTATGGCTCCTAAGTCATGAGTTCGAACACAACTTAGATTATTTTTTTTTGCTGAATTGTTTCAATCTAATATCTCTCTATTTGTTATAATATTTGTTCTTTATTTAATGTACATGTCTTAGTATAGTGAATTTCTATACTTTAATATCATGTGTAGTGCAACAGGAAACCAATTTTTCGTTGACAAAGTCCCTTTAAGGATTTGGGTCTGGGTCCATATTCCAGAAACATCTTAAGTTTATCTTAAAATAATTTCACTTAAGTAAAAATTTGCGTTATGTTATATTTTTAAACCAGCAAATAAATTATTTAACCGAATTACAGTTAAGTAAATAGTAGTTAATAATAAGTTAATAATTAGTGAACATTAAGCAGAATTTCGTGTATACATGGAATAAAATGATTGTGGAAATTGACGATTGAAAGGCTAAAGATAAGATTTCACTTAAGATGTTTCTGGAATACTACCCCTGGACTTAGCGGAGTGTACAATGTACGGCAATCGTACAACTAGGCTTGCGTATTCATGGTAGTAAAACGATACCATGGTCTCGATATGAAAAGAAGTTGTGGCATCGAGGATTTGCTTTAAGTGCAGTTTTCAATCTGAGTATTCTAGTATTCAGTCAGGAATATATTTTGCTTTAATTCTATTAAAAGGACCTGTTCACAGATTGACGATTTTACAATTTTAATTTTTTTTCACGGATTCCAAAAATAAAAGAATAGTGTATATAAAGGAGCGAAATAACACTACGGACATATACAGTAACTACCTTTTCGTTAATAAGTAATCATCAGTTGAAATTGATAAAATTATTAAGCGTTTGTAACGCTAAACGATTTAATAATTTGGAGAGTTTCTGTTGTTTTCGTTAAAATCGTTGACAACACGTGGATCACTAATCTAAAGTAAAAAAATTCAGGGTTAAATGTATAGTTCGGAATGGCCGAGTGGTTACAGCGATATACTTTTGATCCGGAGGTCAGGGTTCGAACCCCGGTTGGAGCAACTTGCCTTTTTTTTTTATTTTTTATCCTGTTAATATCCTTGAGTTCTTTTGGTCCAATACTTAAATCTGTTAAGTTAAGACATTAAATGGCATATTTTAAAAATTGCAAAAATCTGTGAACACGTCCCTTTATAATAACATTTTAAATGAAGCAATAACAAGACAAAATGAGTATAAACTGTCATTAAACGTTTCTTTTAATTTGAATGCCCTTTATGCATTATAGAAGTAAACGGATTTCTTGCGAATTATAAAAATCAGAAATATATAGAGGATATTTGTTTAATGCAGTATAAGATCGTATTTTATTTCATGAGTTGTCATTGAAACAATATTTTCACGAGTGGCGCAGCCCCTCGTGAAAATATGTAATCGGGTTACACTGTATTAAACCAATTTCTTTTTATTTCATGCTTTTGAACGATAAATAAAAAAAAATGCGCGAGATATGTTAAAGCGTCACAAGCTTTGTGTATTATGACGTCTTAAATATTACGTCATTATGATTCCAAAATTGTCGATCACTATAGTGGTGGGAAAATAGTGCCACTCTTAATGCGTCGTTGTCGCTTAATTATATTTGTATTGAATTTTATTCTGTTTTCTGTTGTTTAAAAAGGCCGATGTTTAAACTGACGATTAGGGTATTCACATACTTTCAAAAAATAAACATAAAAACAAACTTAAAAGTAGTTCCATATAACCAAGGGTGAAATGATCAAACGTTATCATTTCACTCGACCTAGAGTGAAATGATCGGGTTACCATTCACTGGTATTCCCCACTCATTCACCGCATAGCATAAACAAATTTCTATAGGGTTATAGAGGTTTCAATTTTCATATTCTTCTGATCGCAAATAATTAAAACGCCAATATTGAGCAAAATCGTTGGGTATTGTGTGTTATTCCGTTAAATTATTGATTGCCTCCATTCTTCTGACATACTAGTATGCACAAAAGGTAAGGTAAAATTACGGAAATGATTTTGCGTGGTAAATGAAGAAAACCCATTAGATCACGGTTTATGACTGTGGATATAGTCAGATTTAATTTCAGGTAATTTCCCCACAAAGTTTTAAATTATTTAAAATAAATGAATATAATAAAAATAGAACGATTAAACTAAATAATAAATAAATAGATGAATGAATAAAGTTAAGTAAAGTTAATAAAGTAAAATAAATCAGTAAGTATTAAGTTAGTAAGAAAATAAATAAATTCATACATAATAAATTTAGTTAAATAACGGCTTGACAGAGGGTGTAAATAACAACTTTGTTCAAGATGATAAAGTGTTTATGATGATGCAAGAAAGGGGATATACTAAGTAAAAAGGAAAGGAAGGGTCTTATTATACGGCTAAGATGGGGGTGCAATGGAATAAGATATTAATAATTAGATGCAATCCTTGCGTGATGATAAGGAAGTTGATGCTCTTGAAATATGCTGCTAAGGAGGGTGATGGCAACGAGAGTGATGATAAGGAGGGTGATGATAATGAGAGTAATGATAAGGACATTGATAATAAGGAGGGTGATAATAAAGAGGGTGATGATAAGGAAGATGATGCTCTTGAATGCAGTTGCTAAAGAGTGATGATAAGGAGGGTGATAAACAGGAGTGTAAGGAGGGTGATGGCAACGAGAGTGATGATAAGGAGGGTGATATACAGGAGTGTAATGATTAGGAGGGTGATGATAAGGAGAATGATGATATTGAGAGTCATGATATGGAGAGTAATGATAAGGAATCGTATTCTTAGGAGGGAAATGTTGCTATGCAGGTTATAATAAGAAGGGTGATGACAAGGAGAGTGATAATTGGGACGGTGATGATTAGGACAGTGATAATAAGGAGGTTGATGATAAGGGGGCAATGATAAGGGGGGCAATGATAAGGGGGCAATGATAAGGGGGCAATGATAAGGGGGGCAATGATAAGGAGGGCAATGATAAGGAGGGCAATGATAAGGGGGGCAATGATAAGGGGGTCAATGATAAGGGGGCAATGATAATGGGGGACAATGATAAGGAGGGCAATGATAAGGGGGCAATGATAAGGAGGGCAATGATAAGGAGGGCAATGATAAGGGGGCAATGATAAGGGCGGCAATGATAAGGGGGCAATGATAAGGGGGGCAATGATAAGGGGGCAATGATAAGGGGGGCAATGATAAGGGGGGCAATGATAAGGATTGTGATGATTGGAAAGGTGATGATTAAGAAGATGATGCTCTTGAATTATGCTGCTAAAAAGGAGCGTGATGATAAGGAGGGTGATGATAAGGGGGGCAATGATAAGGATTGTGATGATTGGAAAGGTGATGATTAAGAAGATGATGCTCTTGAATTATGCTGCTAAAAAAGAGCGTGATGATAAGGAGGGTGATGATTAGAACAGTGATGATACGGAGGGTGATGATGAGGAGGGTGCTGATAAGGAGGGTGATGATCAGAAGTGTAATGATAAGGAATGATGCTCTTGAATGAAGCTGCTGAAGAGGGTGATGACAAGGAGAGTAATGGTAAGGAGAGTGATGATTAGGAGTGTAATGATAAGGAAAGTATTCTTAGCAGAAAAATGTTGCTAAGGAGGTTATAATATGGAGGGTGATGATAAGGATGAATAACGTAATGAGGAGGAAGATGCTTAAGAGTAAGTTAATGAACAGTGAGACAATAAGGCTGAATTTTGCTTTAAAAGGAGATGTTAACTATGAGGATGATTCAGCATTAATGTAAACATACGGAACATGTGTCTATCGCTTTTTGCAGTCTCCGCGTTCCACCTGTGGACATACCCGGCCTGGGAATCGACGTAGAGCACGCGGCGTTGTTGTTCGTGCCATTTGACCCCCTGACCGGAAGTTTCACATGTCCGCTCTGCGACCACTTCTACCTTGACTGGCTGGCTGATTAGCGAACTAAATCTACAACAGTGATAAATATGACGATTTATAAGACTTGGACCTGGATTCTTGAAGTTAGAACCGTAGTAAAACCCAAATGTGGCGCGTCGTGAGAAAACCGGTCTTAATGCATGTGTGTAAAGTGTCGTCCCGGATTAGCCTGTGCAGTCCGCACAGGCTAATCCGGGACGACACTTTCCGCCTAAAGTAAATTTATGGTTAGAAGACACTTCATTGAAACAGAAAATACCATAAAAGCGGAAAGTGCCGTCCCAGATTAGTCTGTGCGGATTGCACAGGCTAATCCGGGAAGACACTTTACGCACATGCATTAAGCCCGGTTTTCCCACGACGCGCCTGAAATCATGTTTCTTATTTTGATGATAGTCTTTTATTTACAGTCCTTATTGCATCAAATGGTTTAATTCCGGTAAAGAATAAACATATATTTCGTACTTTAGCTACTTTAGCTCATTTTGGGTATAATTTAAAGATTTCGCATACACCATTTGTTCTCAAATTTTCATCGAAGTATGTCGTATGTTATGACCTATGCTAGTAGCATTAAGTATACGGACGCATGCACAACGTGGTAAATCGAACACAAAACCATGGCCTTAGGGTTAAAATTTAAAAAAAAAATGCACTAGCATAGGTTAAGGTAATTCTATAAATACAAACTGTGTTGCGAACGACAGATGCATGTAATCATTATATACGAACAGACATGAAAAACAATAAGAAAGGGATAAAAAGACAATGATGATGATGGTTATAGCGCTGATAATGAGTTATGATGATGATGATGAAGAAGATGATGATGATGATGACGATGAAGATTATGATTGATGATGATTGATGATTGATGATGATGATGATAATGATGATGATAAATGATGATGATGACTGATGACGACTGATGATGATGACTGATGATAATGATGATGATGATGACGATGATGATGATGATGGTGATTATCATGACGATTATGACGGCGGTGGTTGTGGAGACTTTTATAAAGTTTGATGATGACAGTCATTTGCTAAATAAATATTGAGAAAGAGTGATGGATGAATGAATAGGAATGATAGATGACGAGGCAGAGAACAAGTCCAAACTCCGACAGTGCATGAAGTACCTTCTGCAGTGCCCAGGATGTCCTCTAATCCCGCGCAGCGCGCCCTGGTTACCAGATCCTGCGACCTTCTGGATGGCTCTGACAAGCTGGTACATCTCGGTCTACAAATGCGACAGCGACGATATTAGCCGTTGTTAGCTGTGGTCACTGCTAATTATGTCGGTTATCATTATCATACACCTTTATCATACGTTTATACATACCGTAATAATCTTTCTGAAATAACGATTGACATGAATATGCGGATTTAATTTATAGTTAAATTTATCTTCAGATATGCGAGTAAAAAGGAGATTTATTATCACAGAAATAAAAAGTACGAAGTTGTACAACATGCCTTACTTACTTTTTCATATACTGATATTATAGCCAAAAATCAACGATGTAGATCAGTGATGATTTTTTAATGAACACAAGTCAAGATGTAGATTTGCCGACAATCGGAATTCTTTTAAGGAAGTGTTAAGACAGCGGGCGGCTTTTAAAGCCTGGTATTCATTGAGATATTTTAAGGAATTACAGAACTACCTGACTGATACGGAATTCCATTTTATTTATAATCTACAGATCATACTGATTGAGAATTCCACTTCTTATATTTCAAACCGATCAAATTTCTGTATAACTAAGTACATAAATATAGATTGATCTATTTAAATCACGCTAGTCAAATATACTGTGTTTTAATCCTGGACATCTATTCACTTAGATTCCCGGGCTTAATGCATGTGCGTAAAGTGTCGTCCTGGATTAGCCTGCGAAGTCCGCACAGGCCAATCCGGGTCAACACTTTCCGCCTACAGTGGATTTATGTTTAGAAGAGACTTCCTTGAAACAGTAAATACCATAAAAGCGGAAAGTGTCGTCCTGGAATCGCAAGTGCGGACTGCAAAGGCCAATCCATGACGACACACTTTCCGCACATGCATTAAGCCCGGTTTTCTCACGACACGCCACAATTATATTTATTAAGTTTCATTCGAAAAAACAACAACAACAACATGTCGTTTGAAAATAAATTGATTTAAATGCGCTACATACTATGAAGAATGGGAATTCACTTAAAACGTTAATAATAAAAAATAATGATTATGATGATAATAAAGCTGTACAACAAGAACCATACTTATTTAATATATTGATATAATACACACACACAAAACAATTGCAGAACAGTGGAGATTGCCAAATAAATACAATTCAAGATGAAGATCAGCCGAGAAAATTAACACTCTTGAAAATGAAGCTGTTATTTCAGCGTATAGTTTTTAAATTAGAACATGCACTGAGATTTGTTAAGAATGACAAAACTCTCTGACATAAGGAATTCCATTTTGTTTATAATTAGATCAATATTTATTTGGAATTCCAACAAACTCATGGATAATTCACTCTTTCTAAAATGTATTTACAAATAAGTATATACAGTGTCTGCAGATAGGTATACTCCAAATAACTAATGTAACAACTTTATTTCGTGTCTCGTTGTTAGTCAAAAATTCTAACCTCGATATCATTACTGACTTACTAACTGATTTATTTTACCGATTATTTAACGCGATTGATTGGTTATTTGAAAAAATAGGTATACAAAATTTGTTCTAACGCTCCTTTGCCCACCCAAAATAATGTTTATTCATTTTAATTTGTAGATATACTGTTTTCTTGCTTGTTTTTGTTTATTCTATTCAGAATAAATAGAAATGTAAAACTTAGAAACACTGTGGTATTTAAAACAGCCTCATTAAAATTCAATTATATTTAAATGAAAGTAGTAAAGGTGATTACTATACAATAACTATAGTGAGAGTCCTTCAATATGGTAAATCACCTTCAATCTCAATCCTATGTTTACTTTGTAATTGTTCATATGTTTAAACCAACTATTGTCAAAAGTCACCTATTTAAATTAAACGCACAGAAAATATTGTCGACTTGACCAAATATTTATATTTTTATTAATTGTGTAATATTGTTTTTATCGTATGTTTACGTTCGAATGCATTGCCACAATAATTCAAGACAACTATAAATGCATGTATAATTGAGAAAAAAAATATTTTTTAACTATAATAGATAATTAAAATAAAATGTTGTTGCACAGAGCACGCATAAAGCAAAAATACCCAAGCACAAAACGATTAAAATACATATCAGCTGAAATACTGAATTAAAGCAGTATACTATAGATACACTGATATGTAACATGCAACAACGTGTTACAACGTCACTTATTTGATCGCCAAATCCCAGCTTCGAGAACCGGTTCCGATTTATCATAATTCTTAGAGAATGCTGTGAATTGACCGAACTGTTTCTATTGATATATCATAAATGAAAACACTGATGATAGTTTTAAAACTAAGCATGACGTCACTTATATAAACAACTTGACGTCACTAAACGTCCATAAAGCCTCCGTCACACTATCACGATTTGGCTACTATTGCCCACGATTTACAAAATCTTGGTGAAGCGTGGTAAAGCGTGAACACCAACGCACAGGCTCTGTGTGAATCTTTAAGAATCTTGATTGATCCTTATCGATCGGTAAGCGCTAAGACAGTTTTAAACATGTTCAAAACCTTTGCGGAGTATCGCAGCGTCGCCACGACCTTCTCAGAACGTAGGACAATCCTAGTGCAATCGTATCTCAAGCTGGCTTATTCCTACAGCCATCGTATAGGCCTTTCGTGTTTAAAGTATCGGTCACACTGATCGTGGACGTGTCAATCGTGATGAGTCGGGATTCAAAGTGTCCCGATTGTATCTTCCTGCGTATGCAAACGGTTGTTGTATGACGAGACTACACATCTCCTACAACAAAACCGCGAGCATACGTAGGAAGATGCAATGGGGACGCTGTGCATCCAGACTCATCACGATTAACACGTCCACGATCAGTCGTGGGCAATGGCAGCCAAAATCGTGAAAGCGTGACCGAGGCTTTAAAGCCTTGCTATTTGACGTCGTTTTGTCTATGGAGATTAGTCATCGCTCCCACGTGACGTCATCAGTACGATTTAAAAGCTTCCGCTGTGACATTTGTTACCTGCTGAATGGCGGTTTCATCTGTGAATGGATGGTATCTGATATTGCTTCACCAAATGTATCCGACAGTGTTACAGTATATACGATATTTTATGTAAATATTTTCAGAATCAACAGATGAAAGTGTAAAATAATTTAAAATAATCTAAATCAGATACAAAAGACATTTAAACAAAAACTAAATAAAAACTAAAATGTCGCATACATAAACAAACAGGCATGTCGACTTTTGCTTCGTTTATTACATTAGTGTTGCGTAGCCTAAAACAACTGTCGAGTCATATACAAATGTTGTATTTTAGGCTATACAGTCGAATACTTTTTCTAAACACTAAGGTAATAATGCTTTGTAGAATCATATTTTTCACAAATCATATTTTTCACACGCCTGTGAAGAATAGGATCTCATTTGTCACAGTTATAAGTGTGAAGAATGTGATTGGCCAAAAAGGGGGTATGCATACGGATCACATTTTTCACATATTTTATGGTAAAATTGTATCGCGACGATCGATGAAATCATTATTTGGAGCATAATTATACATTTATCATCATCATCATCATAATCATCATCATCATCATCATCATCATCATCACATCATCATCATTATCATCATCATCATAAACACCATCATCGTCACCATCATCACTGTCGTCACCATCGTCGTCATCACCATCGTCATTATCATCATCATCATTATCATCATCATCACCATCATCGTCACCATCGTCACTATCGTCACCATCGTCATCATCATCATCGTCATCATCGTCACCATCGTCACTATCGTCACCATCGTCATCATCGTCGTTATCGTCATCATAATTATTTTCGTCATCACCATTATAATCATTATACTTATAATAATAATAATAATAATAATAATAATAATAATCACTTTATTTTACGAAGGTGACATATAAGACATAGTATTGTCATGACAAAAACATACCTTATTTTCATATGGCCTTCATACACATTCAAACATGCAACCAAATTCACATTTAACATATAATTACAAAACAAGCACACAGTAAAATTTAATAATGATAATAATAATGATAATGGCAATAATAATAATAATAATAATAATAATAATAATAATAATAATTTTCTCAATAAAAAAACAATTACAAAGCATCGACTGACAGCAATAGAAAATAGAAATTATGCACAATGCATTGATACACTCATGAAAAAGTTACATTTTTATATAAAAATTCTCCATATACAGAACAAATATAATTATTTGCTAACAACATCAATTTCAATATACATTTTCTAATTTTCAATAAATATATCTATATCAGTATTATAATTGTGATATTTGTGTTACATCTATTAGACTTGTTCAAGTAAATTTGTTTTATATGCTCGTTTGAATGATGGTAATGAAGATTTATTTCTTAATTCCAATGGTAAATTGTTCCATACGATTATGCAAAAGTATGTATATGTATCTTTGTAGTATTTTGTTCGTGGTTTAATTGGCAACATAAGATCTTTGTGCATAGCTGACCGTAAATTGTGGGATTCATTGTTTGAAAAGGTTAATAAATCTTTCATATATGATGGCACCAAATTGCAAACGGTTTTATATATTTGTATAGCAGTGTGGTATTTTAGTCTGTCATTAAATTTCATCCAACGTAATGTTTAAAAAAGTTCTACAGAAGCAGTCCTTGAAGGTTTATTAAGAACTATTTTAGCTGTTCTTTTTTGTAGTACTAAAATCTTGTTTATATACGAATTGTTCGGTTTTCCCCAAATAGTACAACAGTAGTCAAAAATAGGTAAAATTTATGCATTATAAAACATTTCTTTCATTTCATCACTGAGAAAGTATATGATGTGTTTTCATAATGTAATTTTACTGTTCAGCTGTTTACAAACGTGATCTATTTGATCATGCCAATTCAAGGTTTGATCAACAAAAATACCTAAGATTTTCTTCCTACATACATTTTCTAAGTCATTTCCATTTATATTGATATTAAGTGGACTAGAAGTGGTTATTTTACGACGAGTCCCGATCAACATACATTTTTGATTTTTCTGGATTCAATGACATGTTATTAAGTGAACACCATTTATTTATACTATTAAGTTTAAATTGCAGTTCAGTTTGTATATCGAATGTATCAATTCCAGATTCATGTAAAGTGGAATCATCAGCATATAGATCTATATTTATATCAGGGCATAAAAATGCGATGTCGTTTATATATAACAAAAATAGTAACGGCCCAAGTATTGACCCCTGTGGAACACCAGATTTGATCGATAGCATTTCAGATTGTATGTTCCCAATTTTAACAATTTGTTTTCGGTCAGTTAAATAGGAATTGAAAAGTTTAATTGAACGTTGTGAAAAGTGATACAGTTTTAATTTTCTGAGTAAAATGTCATGGTCTACGAGGTCAAAGGCCTTTCGTAGGTCTAAAAATACCGAACCAATCAATTTACCACTATCTCTTTCTTTTAACCATGTGTCTATTAGTTTAATAAGAGCTGTATGGCATGGGTGGTTTTCTAAAACCAGATTGAGCATAATGAATAATGTTCATTTGTTCAAAATATGAATGTATTTGTGTAGAAATATGACTTAACGTCATCATCAGTATGGTCATCACTATGAGAAACTAAGCCCTATTTAGGAGCTACTTATGTATGCATGCACTTAATCGTTAGTCAATACGTTTGTACGGTCTAATTAGGAAATAGAAATGCATATGTACTCGCCTACGTCCATATGAACGTACACCTTTTTATTGGGATATTAACCAATGCACGCATCCGAACGTACGTACAAACAAACGTCCTATTTTGGATTATTAAAACCAAAAAAAAACATGCACATGTCCGCCCGAACTAGAATATACACGGACGGTAATATAATGATCTTATTAGAACCTCCGCACGTATTAGTACGTACGTTTGGACAGTATTGTAGCGTAGCGTACCGTACCTCCCGTATCGTATCGTACCGTACCGTATCGTTCCTAACCGAATAGTACCGTACCTAACCATACCGTACCGTACCTAATTGTACCGTACCGCACCGAACCGTACTGTACCGTACCGTACATTACATTACCATTGCATTACAAACCATACCGTTCATGCCATGCTATGCCATGCCTTGCCATGATTCCATGCCATGCTTCCATGCCATGCCATGACATGCCAGGCCAAACCGTACCATACTTACCCGTCCGTTACCGTGCGGTACCATATCGTACCATACCATGCATACCGTACGATACCGTTAATCATCCCGTTTGTTTTTCGGTCACATACAGTGTGAAAAATAGGATTATGATGTAACAAATTCACTTTTTTGAAAACTTGAGCACGTTTTTTTCATGTGTGAAGAATATGATTTGAGTGCATATCAAAAACTGAACTCGATCACAAATTTCACAGAAAATGTGAAGAATGAGATTGCGTTGTGTGAAGAATGAGATCCTATTTTTCACACCTTTGAAAAATGAGATCCTATTTTTCACTTGTGTGAAAAATATGATTTGTGAAAAATATGGTCCTACAATGCTTTGTACAACATGCAGTGGTTCTTCTTAATTTTAATTCAAATGTAATGATAATTACCTTGGTGTGTTGTTTTTTTAGGTATGCCACAATGACCGTTGTAAAATCGTGCATACACACTCGAAGTATACATTTTGTTTATAATGAATACAAATTGGCTTACTACATACGCTTTGCATCTCAAAGTAACCTTGTTGTATAATTTTGACCTTATCAACCTATTCATAAACGCTTTTACTATATTTGCAAATTAAATTAAGTTAATTTCGTAATTTGCTGATTATTTTGAAGGGAAATGTCATGCTAAAGAGAACATCATTTATTTCGACGATAAATTATAGTAGATTCTTATAGATTTATCCATATCAATGTTTACCCTATGTTGTTAGTATGCACGTGATAAAATTATGTCTTTTTCATCTGATAACTGCTTTTCTTTAACATTTATCCACAGTCCCCTCCGATAACAGTTTACAAAGACTGTACTACGGTGTTCTGTTACTGCCATCGTAGTTTTTCGACTTCGACCTGTGCTTATGAAAGGGCGCCGATGCGCCGACACGATACGCCGACGCGCCGACAAGATACGCCGACGCGCCGAGACGATGCGCCAAAGCGCCGACACGAAACGCCGAGGCGATATAAACGTTGCAATCTCGTGTGGTTTTTTCATATGTGGCTATAAAATTGGGCGAAGATACGACGTTTATATCGCTTCGGCGCATCGTATCGCGCTTCGGCGCATCGTCTCGGCGCCGACGCGCCAATACGTTACCCCGAAGCGCCGACACAATACGCCGAAGCGCCGACACGATGCGCGAAGAGATATAAACGTCGTCTCGTCGTATCTTCGCCCAATTGTATAGCCACATATGAAAAAAAGACACGAGACGATACGCCAACGCGCCGAGACGATACGCCGAAGCGCCGACACGATACGCAGAAACGCCGAAGCGGCGACACGATACGCCGAAGCGCCGACACGATGCGCCGAAGCGGTATAAACGTCGTCTAATTGTATCTTCGCCCAATTTTATAGCCACGTATGAAAAAAGAGATTTCTACGTTCATATCGCTTCGGCGTATCGTGTCGGCGCTTCGGGGTATCGTGTTGGCGCTTCCGGGCATCGTCTCGGCGCTTCGGCGTATCGTGTCGGCGCGTGGGCGCCCTTTCATAAGCACAGCTCGAAGTCACGAAACTACGATGGCAGTAACAGGACACCGTACTGTACAGATACTGTACATTAGACTGTGTACATGTCGAGTGGCCATGTGGTTTGTTTACATAGCGTAGTTTGAGATATGCTAACTTCGCTAGTTTTAAAGTGTACCTGATTTTAGTTGTAATAGAGGTAAGTGAATACATTTAATTAATTTTATATTTACAATGTTTATCGTGATTTTTTCTTACGTAAACGACTTTGTGTTAAATCATCTTTATTTAATAATTATCTATCAGAACTTATGATTGGAAGCTAGTTTATAGGCAACTAAACGTTAAAAGCTGTCTTTATTGTGTCAAGGGAGACTAGTGTGTCAGATACGGTTCAAAGGTTATAAATCACTAACTATTGTTACGTAGTATTAATATCCAAATATCTTGCACGTTAATTAGACTGTATCGAAAGTTACTTTCAATCTATGCTTTCCTTGACTTCCCATTTCCCAGCCATGCTTAAAATGTTAGTTAAAAATATGACATGCACGGTAACGAAGAGGGTATATTATTAGCTGTACATTTTGGCTGCGTTACAATACCGTGGTTTATACACCTACGATTTGTAAGATTGCCTGTGTTTCCGTCATGGTGGCAGCTGGTAATCAATAACCTAGTCAACCCATACCCTAGTACCTGTCGACTGGTACCCTAATCTACTCTTGTTTTTACGCAGCCTAGATATTCGTATCGTAATTACCACGTACACTAGTCACATCATACACTAGGCAACTGGTACCACAGTCAACTCATACCCTAGCCAACTCGTTCTGTAGACAGACAGATCATATTCTAGTCAACTAGTACCCCAGTCAAATTGTACCAAAGACAATTTGTATTATAGCCAGTTCGCTCCCTAGAACACTAGTAGCATACTCAACTCGTAAATTAAAACAAACAACCTTATGAAAACGCACCATTGGTACCCTAGTCAGCTCCTAACCTAAACCGGTCAACCAGAGGCAGGAATCTCAAAATAAATATATATAAGCAGTGTCTTTCTCCACTACAGCCAAAGTATGCCGGTGGAGACCCTGATAGAGCGCAGCTGCAGGACGATAGGGGAGGGGCCCCACTGGGACGAGAGGACCCAGCAGCTGCTCTATGTCGACATCAACGACGGCTCCGTGCACCGGTGGACCGCCGCTACGGGGAAGAACGAGTCCCATAAATTTGGTAAGCACAGTGGGCGCTGTTGATACGCTAACGTGTCGCAAACTCTCGGTGAGCACGATGGACCTGTCCACTCACTCATTCAGTCGCTTCCCGTTAAAGCGACCCGAAATCGGTTTCCCAATAATCATTCCGTTGGTTGTTTTCTTCTTGCACAGACTCTTACTGCTCGTTAGCGGTGCCGTGCCGAAAGGGAGGCTACTTGGTGTCCGTGGGTCGCTCCATTTGCCACTGGGATTGGGACGCCGGCAAGCTGACGGTAATCGCCACCGTGGACGAGGGAAAGGAGACGAGGATCAACGACGGCAAGTGCGACGCTTCCGGTCGCCTCTGGTTTGGTAGGCACATATTGTTATGTTGTTAAGTTTTCTGGGTTAATTACGCGCGTTACGTCCTAAAAACGTGATCACGAGGTGTACACTGGCAATTATGTGTGATGTGATTATAAAAAGAGGGGATCAGATATGATTGCCATCATCTCCAGGTACCATGGGATTGGAGAAGAAGGCGGCGGTGGTGGAGAAACACCAGGGCGCCCTCTACAGTCTGGAACTTGACGGCAGCGTCCGAAAACACAAAGATGGCGTCACCATCTCGAACGGCCTGGCGTGGACGGATGACAACAGGACCATGTACTATATTGACTCCATCCCGAGGAAAGTGTGGGCATACGATTTTGACAAAACTACAGGAACCATGAGTATGATAATTTATATCGGTATATTGTTTACAAAGCTGTGCAAATAACAGACGGCCATCGAGCTAATGCAATGGCGCTTCATCCGTCGTGCGTGCTTTAAAAAAAGATACGCCAACTGCGGTGAAAGTTCACAGAAATGTTCCTTGGGTGGTTCATTACTACAGTTGCTCAAATGCTTCCGGAGCACTGCACAGGGTCAATAGAACTGAAAAAGTAGAACCAAAAAGAACTAAAACTTAAAATATCTTATAGATATATATATTGTTATCTTCTCACTAGATTATAAAATAATTTCACACACATGTTCCTCTGTGCTCGACTGAACAGTATTTCTCTCTGTCATTCATTTCCCTCGTGCGCTCCACACTCAATCCAGTGGAGCGTTACAGTTCCGCTTGGGCATAATTTCCCAAAGTAGATGCAGATGCACGTTGTGTAGTTATCATTTTAGATACAAATAAACTTCGGGGAATATTATAATAGTATTATTTTACATAAAATTGTGCGGTGTTCATACTTTCGTTGAACTGTATACGGTATACTGTGTATTAAGTGGGATTACCAACATACATGTGCTGTATTCATATGAATCTAGCCAACGAGCGAGCGGTTATAAGCTTCGGTGCGGAAGACTCAGATGAGAACATGCGGTCCCACGGTTTCCCTGACGGGATGACCATCGACACGGACGGCAACCTCTGGGTGGCCGGCTTCTTCTCCTCCAGCGTCATGAAATTCGATCCTTCTACGGGTAGGTTGTGTTCCATGGTTTAATGTATCTGTGAAGTTAAATCCTTTAACAGGTAGGCTGTCTCCCTTGAAATAATTAATTCACGAAGTTATGTTCTTTGACAGATAGGTTATATCCTTAGGGCAATATAGTCATGAAGTTTGATAGTTCTACAGGTAGGTTGTCTCCGTTTGATCAATCTATTCATGAAGTTCATCCTTCCACTGGTAGGTTGTCTCCCTTGGATCAATCCATTCATGTAGTTTGATTCTTCCTCGGGCAGGTTGTCCCCACTGGATTAATGTATGAAGTTGGGCCCTTCCACATGAAGTTTATCTCCCTTAAATCAAAGGTTTCTTGAAGTATTTAGCTTCTACGAGTGGGTTGTCTCTCTTGGATCAATGCACTCATTAAAGTTGAACCTCCACAGGTAGGTTATCTCCCTTGAATCAGTGTTGTCATAAAGGTTTCCAGAACTGTGTTATCTCCCGTGGGCCAATGTTATAGACGAATGTTTCTTACGATCAGGATTCTGTGGAGTACTAGTTAATATCATTTTGATTGTTCTTTTGCTTAAAAAAATGGCAAGGTTGCTTCATACTGAAAAAATATTTCTTTCTATTTTCAGGCAAAGAACTTACTCGCGTCAAGGTGCCCGCTGCTAGGGCTACTTCCTGCTGTTTTGGCGGGAAATATTTCAGCGAGCTATTTATAACCACTTCCGCTTTCGATTTGACGGATGAAGAAAAAGAGCAGACGCCATTGGCTGGTTCCGTGTTTAGAGTTACAAAGTTGGGATGTCGCGGGAAACCAGCTCCTATGTACGAGGGCTGATAACAAACTATTGGGACGTAGTGCAATATTTTGAAACAATGTATACACATATTTTAAAATGTATTTTATAGTCAGGCATGTGATGATTTGACAATAGTTACAATGTTCGGCTACACATTGGTTGTTTGAGCATTAAATATTCTTAAACGAAAATGCAAAATAAACTTTCTTTTTGTGCGTTAATTTCATAACACTTCGTTTACACATATTTTGTTTATTGAGTTTTAAATATTACTAAAACAAACATGCTTAGACGCACTGTAAAAGTAAACTAGTATTTATTGCCTATAATGAGTTTTAACAATTTTCCGTAATGGAGGTTAACTATTCTGTATAGGATTTTTAAACGAATGTATTCAAATTTATTTTGCATTAATTCGCCTTCGCAAAGGGATAAAATGCATGAAATCTATGTATTATTTACTAATGTATATGCAAAACAAATACCAGTCAGACAAAGTGTTGTTATATAATGTAAATTATGCAAGTATTATCTTGTAGTTTTGTTTACTTTCATTTTATGTTAAAGTATGTATTACAAACATTTTGTTAATATTTCATACACTTTCAGACTGTCATAAACAAATAGAAAATTCAACAAATCTGGCTCTCTTCGCGAGAGTATCTGGAAACAAAAAAAGGACATTCGTCAATGGCGTTATAGTCAAAGTGGCAAAATAAATAGATGACAAGTAGGTAAGTGTGACATGTGTAATATAACAAGCAACAGAAATGTGTTTACAATAGATACACCCGACCCGATGGGTCTATAAGTCACCTGATATTATATACATGATGCAAAGTGTGAAAAAGTCTGAGAGTAACACAAATATAATTAAGCACAAAAAGAATTAAGTTATAGTATCTTATAAAGTTTCGAAACAATCTTAATGTAAATAAAATGTAATTAGGCGCAAATAATATCTTAGGAAGATCATAATCATAAACCTGTTCGTATGAACAAATTTGTTTTTATGCTCCGATGGATGTGAATGGTAATTGATCAAACAATATAGATACAGATCATACATTCAATATAGGCATTTTAGTAGTTATAAGCAAACGATTCGTATAAGTATACAAATATAACGGCAATGCCTAAGCATTGTAATAAGAAGTTTAAAATGTACAGTTAGAAAGATCTCAGCGTAAATTTAATTATTCAAAGTATCCCTGCGAGTTAAAAACGCGTGGACAATAAATTTGGACAGTCTTCGAGGATAATTTTAGTACTAGTTTGTATGTAGCAGTCAAATTAAGGTAGCGTTCACTATTTATGATATCACTGAATACATGGTCTATAATGCCGCTGTAGCGAGTGCATATGACCACAAAGTGTATTTCGTCCTCAATGGAACCACTTCTACATAGTTTGCATAGTCTTTGGTCCACGGTTTCGCCAACATATCGCCCTGTTTTCACGCGGAGGGGTAGAATGCCACATCTGAGTTGAGCAAGGAGTGACCGCTCATGTCGCTTCAGGTTCAAGTTCAAGTATTCTTCCTGTGAGAAGTCAGTTTTAAACAGTCGGTATGTCCGTAGCTTTGACACATCTGCCAACTTTGCCGACCATATACCTTTGTATAGGTTAACCACCCGTGACATTGCTATGTCCAAATCGACTGTTTGTCTGTTATTGTACTGATACATCAGATTTGCTGAAGATGTCTTTTGCTTCACTGCACCAATTGTTTTTACAGTTATTTATATCCCACATAAATACACATTTTGTGATTCTATTGTCGTCCATAGTAATCAGTCTATTCCACATTCTGACAATACATATCCAACGCCTGTGTTGTGAAGGTATCCATCCCATATCACCGGTCATAGCGAGTATCGAAGCAAATCTATGCACACCCAGGAAATATCTCATGGCGCGAAGATGAATGTTATCAATGCTTTGATATTGTTTATACCCCCAAACACCTGCGCAATAGTCCGTTATAGGTACTACACATAAAGTAATACAGTTTCTCGTACGTTTTGCAGTCGAAGTCTTTTATCGAGCGAAGTTTGGTGATAACTTTTCCTGGGGCTCTTCCGGCGCTCCTAGCGAGGATATTAGCATTGTACGAAAAATCACCCTTGCAGTGGAATGTTACGCCCAGATACTTATATGAGTCCACTATTTCGAGAGTGTTTTCGCCGATTTTAAATGTATGATTGGTTTGCTGCGCACGTGCCCGGCGGAAGTGGATACACTTGGATTTGTCCGTGTTAATTAAAACACGCCACTTTCTGCACCAGTCACGAAGCGTGTCCAGTATACGTTGTAGGTCCGTCTCGTTCTTGGCGATACACACAATATAATCGGCATATAACAGCATGGATACCTTCCGGTTGCCGCTGTCGAAGCCTAGGTCAAGGTCGTTGACCTCTTTCACTAAGTCGTTGATAAAGATGGCGAACAGCGTCGGGGACGCCGTGTCCCTTTGTTTGACCCCGGTGGAACACGTGAACCAGACCGTCAATGTGTTGTTTATCCGTACACAGGAGCTGGAATGTTTATATATACTTTTTACGGAGTTGTAGATTTTCCCATGAACGCCATTTAACAGAAGTTTGTAAAGCATCATATCAACGTCTATGAAATCAAAGCACTTCCGGAGGTCGATGCAGGCCGCGAACACTGTCGGATTATTGCGAACGATGCCGTTCAGCGTAAAAACATGATCTTCGCATGATCTATCGCGTCGGAAGCCGTTTTGTTCGACGTTAAGAATTCCATGGTCGTCTTAGTACTCGCAAAATGGCTGTTTATGAGACCGGTGTATAGTTTCCCTACACAAGGCAACAGACTTACGCCGCTATAATTCATGAGCACACGGCGGTCCGAGGCGGGGTCTTTCCGGATGGGGCAGATTATTGCTTTCCTCCAAATAGACGGTATGATTCCTGTATCAAGGTTCAATTCAAAAGTCCTGTAAGAACCGCTATCACCGGTAGGTCCATGAAGTTGGCTAGGTAATGGGTATTGGGTATTGGGAATTCAATATCGAGCCAGGGTCGAATACCCAGCTGGGTATTGGGTATTCGAACTTTAGCGAATAACGAGCCAGAATCGAATACCCGGCTGAGTATTGGGTAATCGAACTATTGCGAATATCGAGCCAGGGTCGAATACCCAGCTGGGTATTGGGTATTCGAAATATTGCGAATATCGAGCCAGGGTCGAATACCCAGCTGGGTATTTGGTATTCGAACTTTAGCGAATAACGAGCCAGAATCGAATACCCAGCTAGGTATTGGGTATTCGAACTATTGCGAATATCGAGCCAGGCTCGAATACCCAGCTGGGTATTGGGTAATCGAACTTTAGCCAATAACGAGCCAGAATCGAATACCCAGCTGGGTATTGGGTATTCGAACTATTGCGAATATCGAGCCAGGGTCGAATACCCAGCTGGGTATTGGGTATTCGAACTTTAGCGAATAACGAGCCAGAATCGAATACCCAGCTGGATATTGGGTAATCGAACTATTGCGAATATCGAGCCAGGGTCGAATACCCAGCTGGGTATTGGGTATTCGAACTTTAGCGAATAACGAGCCAGAATCGAATACCCAGCTGGGTATTGGGTATTCGAACTATTGCGAATATCGAGCCAGGGTCGAATACCCAGCTGGGTATTGGGTATTCGAACTTTAGCGAATAACGAGCCAGAATCGAATACCCAGCTGGGTATTGGGTATTCGAACTATTGCGAATATTGAGCCAGGGTCGAATACCCAGCTGGGTATTGGGTATTCGAACTATTGCGAATATTGAGCCAGGGTCGAATACCCAGCTGGGTATTGGGTATTCGAACTATTGCGAATATCGAGCCAGGGTCGAATACCCAGCTGGGTATTGGGTATTCGAACTATTGCGAATATCGAGCCAGGATCGAATACCCAGCTGGGCATTGGGTATTCGAATTTTTGCGAATATCGAGCCAGGGTCGAATACCCAGCTGGGTATTGGGTATTCGAAGTGTAGCGAATAACGAGCCAGAATAGAATACCCAGCTGGGTATTGGGTATTCGATCTATTGCGAATATCGAGCCAGGGTCGAATACCCAGCTGGGTATTGGTTATTCGAAATATTGCGAATATCGAGCCAGGGTCGAATACCCAGCTGGGTATTGGGTATTCGAACTTTAGCGAATAACGAGCCAGAATCGAATACCCAGCTGGGTATTGGGTATTCGAACTATTGCGAATATCGAGCCAGGGTCGAGTACCCAGCTGGGCATTGGGTATTCGAATTTTTGCGAATATCGAGCCGGGATCGAATACCCAGCTGGGTATTGGGTATTCGAAGTTTAGCGAATAACGAGCCAGAATCGAATACCCAGCTGGGTATTGGGTATTCGAACTATTGCGAATATCGAGCCAGGGTCGAATACCCAGCTGGGTATTGGGTATTCGAACTATTGCGAATATCGAGCCAAGGTCGAATACCCAGCTGGATATTGGGTATTGACACTGCAGCGAATATCGAGCCTGGACTTGGGTATTAAAACTTTAGCAAATATCAGACCAAGGCCGAATCCCCTGCTGGGAATCTTGCATTTACACTTTAGCGAATATCGAGCCAAGGTTGAATAACCAGCTGGGATTTGGCTATCGAACTTATAGCGAATATTGAGCCAATGTCGAATTCCCAGCTCTGAATTTGGTACTTAAACTTTAGCGAAAATCGAGGCAACGTCGAACATCAAGTTGGGATTGGTTATTCAAATTATAACGAATATCGACCCAAGGTCGAATGCTTGGCTGGGAATTGGGTAATCAAACTACAGCGAATATCGAGCCAAGGCCAAATGCCCCGCTCGGAATTGGGTACTCAAACTATAGCGAATATCGGGCCAGGGAAGGAAACATAGTTCTGTTTTGCTTCTTAATTTCCGAGTTTTTAACCATATTTAACCGCTATTTCGAACACCGTTATATTGAAATAATCGTGTTTTTTTTTGTTTTTTTTTATAATTCTTTTCGATCTCGATTTTTTCCTCCTTTATTTAACTAAAATATACATCGTTAATTCGAATTTCCTTATTCGAATTCACTTCTATTTTAACTAAAATTTCGGTCCAAACAACGTGTTTCACACATAATCATCACTGTTTATTTCGATGTTGAAGCTGACTTGAAAAGGTGTGATTACTTAGCCGCCATCGCCCAATTTTGTTTTCGCGCCTACCATAGTCTTCTGGTTCAAGTCAGTGCTGATCGGTAAGTAATCATCATTAATTGGATGTACGATATTGCGCATTTCGAAGTGTTTATCGGTAAAGTGCTCAATCATATAATTATTGCTTTGTTATTTCTGTAGAGTTTATTGATTTTTATAATATCTACAATAGTATTTACGATCCTTTATATCCAAGTACATATTAATATCCGCTTATGGTATTACCGCATATGCATTTTTACTATATAATATTTTATTGCAGTCAAGAACATCGCTTTTTCGAACTTTACCGTGTTTACCGTTGTTTTGACGGTCCCAATGACTTCGAAATAGCGTTGTTAACTGTATAGCATATGTCGTATTAAGCGATATTGGAACATCCGGTGCGCATCTTTATTACCCTCCCCCCTCCCCTGGACCAGAAGTTTTTATTATTGAGAAAAAAAAACTCATAGGAGTAGGGGTACCATAAATACTAATTTGTTGTTAGCTGGTATAGTTAAATTTAATGAGCTTTATTTACCCGTAATCTATGTGTAATTAAGACTCTGTACCGTGGTACTATATTGCAGCATTTGAGACCAATAATAGATGCATTGTAACGATGGAGTGCCTTTTAACCAGTCGGCAACTTATAACTGCAACTTTAAGTCGCTACTTTTTGACCGTTAGTACAGTTTACCGGTTTACAATTCATCTGTTTTGTACTGATGAAAGTAACGGTAGTACATTATTCTCGCTAAGAAAACGAATACTGAACTGGGCTTTTCCATTGTCGCTGTACCACCACATTGAATGAATACATACCGGACATTTACATCGATTTGTGATGCATTGTCGTATATTTTTGCACTTACCATGGCGACCATTGATTTTATGACAATGCTTCGTATTGCTGATAATGCTCATACAAAAATGTTTCTTGCGTTAGAATTTTAATAACTTGATGTCATTGCTTATTAAAGCAAACGTCCGGGAATGTACACAACAATCTTCACGTCATTTAATGACAACATTGAGCAGCCTATTCGTTTGTTATTTGTGATAGTTTTTCGAGTAAACCAAACATTAGAATGGCACTGTCTCAAAACCCCGGCATCCTTAATAAGGATAAGAGGGCCAGTTTCGGGGAACGAAAAGGGGGTTGACACATTTGACACGCATGTATAAATCGCTACGGAATGAATAGATCTGAATTGTAACGTTTATAAATGTAACCAATATGATACTGTAGGCAGACTCCGGGGAATACATGAATTCACATATTGTTCAAGATCATTTGATAACGAAACGAAAGTTGAATTCACTTTTTATAGCATAATAATTTATACAATCATCATCATCATCATCATCATCATCATCATCATCATCATCATTAGCATCGCCATCTTCATTTTTCATGTTGACTTGGATATAACATGATTTTCTCATATTAGACATAAGTTGCGAACAACATGTTAATAATGAAACAATTCTAATTTATATTTAGTTGCACACTTATTTTCATATGTTAAAATATGTTTACATTGGATATTATGACATAATTCGCACAAAAAGAAAAGAAAAAGACAGAGTAGAACGCGTGAAGAATGATATCATTATTTTTACACGTGTGAAAATGGGATATTACTTTTCACAGGAAGTAAATTGTGAGTTTTGAAAAATAAGGTTTATCAAATTGATATGACATGTACACTTTAAAAAGAAGTAAAGTAGAATAAAACACGTACATTTCAATTAACTTATTTAATTAATTTTATTGAATCAATTAAAGAATGAACATAATAAGACATTATTGTTGACACTGATAAATATATGTCATCATTCATTCAATATAACATGTTTCTTGATGACTAGTTTGTGAAAAACAAGCTTTTACATGTGACTTTCAAACTTTGTTTCAAGACATTGCTGCAAACGATTTTCTAAAATAAATGTGTTTGCTATAGCTCAAGAATTAGTACGAAAGTATTGTCCAAAAATAAATACACTGTATTGCCTATACGTGTATCACAATAGACGAGTAAGATTATTTATAACATCGTTGTGAAAAAAAAACCCACACCATTCTTAATAGCATATAATGTTTAACGACTATTAAAATGGTGCTAAATAGGTCATACCGAACATATACAATATAATACATGCACATAAATCCAAAAGAAAGTACTGCCTGTAGCAGGAGCGAAGTTCTAATCGCTTTCTAAGCAAAGTTAGAGACATTTTCTTAACAGAGCCGTACCAGTTGAACGTAGATGTATCAAATACCATGATTCCCCCGTCACATGTTTGGACACCAATTCACCAGTCACTTAAAAAGGACTTGCGTCCACACATAAATCATCTTTATTTATACTAAATTGTTTTTAAAATGACAAAAGGCCATAATTCCACAAAATTTGTTGCAGTTACAAGTCCTTCCTTTTCGATCATCATAGCATTGTGAATTGTTGAGCAAATACACCAACCAGTTTCAGAGGAGTGTTACCACCACAATATTTTTTTCATTTATGTTGTATATTGTAAAAATTTATTTGAAAATTTGTCGTTTCCAAAAAAAATTCCTTTCTATACGATCACCTATACCTGAAGGTTTTTCATCTGTAAAAGTTTGAGCAAAATCAGTCTAACATTAGTAATGGGGTTGAGTCCACAAAATCTAAAAATGTTTATATTCTACAGTGGAAAAATTATAAAAGGCTATAATTTTGCCAAAACTTGACCCAGTCATAATTCCTTTCTTTACGATCACATACACATGAACGAGGTTCTTCAGCTTTGAATTTTTAATCGAAATACACCAAAAAGTCAAAGAGGAGTTGAGGACTCAAACTTTTTGGGACTTGAGTACACACAATTCCATGACTTAAGTATCTACTGACGGACGGACAAGTGTAATGCTTAATGCCTCTCACTTTGTGGGGGTATAAAATGCCAACACAGTTTATGATATTATCACTCACATAATGTGAATGGACTGCCAATGTGATTAACAAAGATACAAATTGTGATACATGAACTGATACATACACTTTGGTAATTTAAGAGCTGTGAAACGAGTATGGTAATCAACAGTTCATACCAACAGTTTCTTACACAGCAATATATACTTAAAGATACAAATCATATTATGCAAAATGTCACAAATAATAAATATATTTCCAAGGAGTTTAAACTAGAACAGTCATTGAAAATGACAAATACCCCCGCAATGGCTCATTTCAAGCAGGTGCAAAACTTGAGTATTAGTAAAATTAATCTCTAAATTTTGTCGTTCGCTACTTCACATTGATCACACACGAAGACAAAAAGCTTCACGTTGATTTATTGAATCAATTGCCTAAGTGCAACAAATAGTGTGATATACACAAAAATAACGTCTTGCACTTCTACATAGTATAAACAACATATCTATAAAGTTTCATGTTGATAAGCAGAAAATTGAGAGACTAGTTTGCGACACAAATACATATGTACAATGATGTAAGTATCCAAAATTTGCCTAAGTTCAAGGGAACATAACTCTGTAAAGAATATCGCGACATATGCGAAAATTACGTCTTGCACTTTTACATAGTATAAACAACGTATCTATAAAGTTTCATGCTGATAGGCAGAAAACTGACAGACTAGTTCGCGACACAAAGTACACATGTGCAGCGTGACAGGCCAACCGACCGACCAACCGACCGATCGACATGGTGATTCCAGTATGCCCCCGCACAAACTTCGTTTCGGGGTATAATAAATATGTTTGTTTAAGTAACATCAACAAATCGCCCGATCGTATCACACGTATATGTAGTTTGTTTGTATTTTTCGTTTAAATTTTTTTTGTCATTTTGTTAAAGAATGGTATGAAAACTAGGGATGTTTGTAAAACAGGTATGCCCCCCCCCCCCCCCAAACATACAGTCAATCCATCAATTAATATATTTGTGCAATTGTTTAAGAGATTTTTTACACATTGGTCTCACAGATAAAATGAATAAAGCTGCTCTGTCACCTATGTGGGTAATTATACTTACTTGTGTTTTATCATAATTCAAAGTCTTTAGTGATGGCTAGGATGGGTATATACGGTGCAAAAACGTTCATGTTACAAGACCCGGTGACATTACATTTGACCTCAAACTCAATAGGGGCCTTCCTTTCCTCCCAATAAACCATTATACCAATTTGTATGATCGTAGGTCAAAGCGTTCTCCAGATATTGTGCGAAAATGGTCTACAGATCTACCATCCGATAATACCGACCGACACACCGACCGACCGACAGACAGGTGCAAAGCAATATACCACCTCTTCTTCGAAGTGGGGCATTCTTATCAAAATATGTTTTCAGTTTATGAATCATAACGTTTAAAAAATATATTGCTAAAGGCATACCCATATGTTTTAGTCATATTATCTGAACCAAACATAGTTACGTCAGATAAGGGTATCATTGATATGTTTGATAATTTTTTTAATAATAATTGTTGCTTATCAATCAATAAACATTGATTTGGAGTCCTGATACATATGGCTTTAGTCTCGTGGGCGTAAGCCCAAGTGGTAATTCCCCAGTTTAATGTGCATGCATCAAACGACAAAATGTTCATTGGTCTATTAATCCACACTAATGCGACATTTATTTTGAATGTAATATGATTTAACACATATTCTAACATGACTATATACAATTAACTAAATTAAAATTGTAAAACTACTCATTTTCAATCCAAAAAAGTACCGGACTAGATCACTGTATGGCTATACGAAGTTATTTATTTATTCAAATATTTATCAAATCAAGTAGCAACTGAAATAAGAAATATATTTTACATTTGCTCAGAATCGGGACGTCTAATGGACGTTTAAAGCCAAAATTTGTTCTGTATACAAAAACGGTGTAATAGAATTACTTTGTACCGAGTTTTAAACTAACATTATTTACTCCGTACAAAGTATGCATTTAAACGTGTGGATACCCACAACAGACATTGTATAATCAAAGGGCAACGACTTCCTGAAACATCATCCGACTGTTATGATCTAGGAATATGCGGACGCTGCACATTTTGAGCTAATTTTGGCAAATATCCGGAAATATATGAGCAGAAATGAAAAGCATATTAAAAAATTGCATGTACACTTAATTTAGCATAAAAATAAAAATAAAAAGCACAACTATCACACTTGAACGACCTGACAATATGCGCATGTTCTCTCGGTAGGTCTTCTGCACATACATGTGTCCATAGAACACGGATGACCCCATCATTCCGCTTTTGTCTCAAAACTCCACTTGTCAAAAATAAATGCGCCAATGTAGTTAACTGCACAAATTTACATGGTGATTAGTATAAATAGAAAGATTATTCACACTAGCAGTTATACGATTAGAGTTATGCGCGACACAAGTTCAAAATGCTATTTTTTGCAAAAGGCAAAAAAGGGCCATAACTATGTCACAAAACGAATCCACCAAGAGTCACAGAAGCGCAAATAACATGCTGATTAATATGTTTGTAAAATTTCTTCACTTTGGCGACAATACGTTTCTAGTAACGCGCGACACAAGTTAAACAATATCATTTTTTACTAAATATAGGTCATAACTATGGTTATGTAAAAAATGAACCCAAATACACAGGTGCGCACGTTTACATGCTTGTTAATATGCTTGTATAGGTTAATAACTTAAGCAGCTATACGTTTCGAGTTACGCTAGACATCAGTTCAAAAATGGCTTTGTTTTTTTCTTTGCCAAAAAGGGACATACCTCTAATAATGTCGAAAGAAAACTGAGCCAAAAGTGCAAGTACACATGCTGGTCAATATGTTTTTAGTTTCTTCACTCTAGCAGCAATAATTTTCGAGCTACGCGAGACACAAGTTCAAAAATGTATTTACTTGTTTTGCTAAAAAAGGCCATAACTACGTTTATGTCGAAACAAACTGATCCAAAATATGCAGGTGCGCAAGTTAATATGATTTTTAATATGTTTGTATAATTTCATCATGATAGCAGCAATACGCTTCTAGTAACGCTCGACTCAAAAATCCGACTGACGAAAGGACGGGCAAGGGCAAATCTATATGCTCCCACATACTAATTCGATTGTTTTAGTTGGTAATTTCATGAAATCTTTGCGTAGAAACGACACTTATCTATTAAAAAATATTTAAATTAAAAACGACATAACCCCTTAAAATATTGTCACTGGGCGCTGCAGATAACAAAGGTCTCAATTAAATTGTCATGTTTATAATGAAATATATATATAGCTCTAATAAACTTCACCAGTCCCGAACGACCTGATGTTATGCACATGTCATCCATAAATTTATCTTGCCTACATATAAAGTTTCATCGAGTTTCAGTTCAGGTTTCTGAACTCGTGCACGGAAACGTGGAGTATGATGGATAAAATTGTCGGGTAAAAATTCGTGTCACAACCATACAACGTGAATTGCATAGGGCGGACGGAAAGCGGCAATTGTATTCCCCGTTCGATTAGCATCAAACTTGATTACTTTAATATGCAGCCATCAATCAGATACTTAAATGTATACACGTACTTAAAATAAACGACTCTGACACTTAAATTTCGCAGTAAACAGCATGCGACGGCATCCATAGGGTGACATGCGAGTCCATTTGTTTTAGGTGTCCGACGAGTCCATCGTACCACAAATTTCCATGTGCTGTGCAAACGATTGAACAGAAATGGTTATTCCTGTATAATGTTACACCAGCAAGTATGTAATTCTTTTCATTCACATGAATTAATTGCTGTTCAAGAATTGCATCGAGACACACTTTTCCGTGATCGAAGTGCTCACGAACCCTGATGACCAAGATTGGTGAATACAGGGTCACTGTCCGCTTGTTTGTCCTCGTGCCAGTGCATGCTCGCTCATCTCTAGATCTAAAGAAGAAAAGAACATGATCAATTATATGTGCGTGTTCGTGTGTGCTTGTAAAAACACTTCCAACTAGAACTTGTCACTGTAGTGACGAATAGACCCGACGCTGCATGTAGTAATATGTAGAAAGCTGTAACAATGAAACATTGGACCCTGGGGCTTGGCCAGTTTGAACCCTAGGGGCATGATTTAAACAAATTTTGTAGAGAACTATAATATAATGTTACATACCTAAATTTAAATATTTGGGCCATGTGGTTTCAGACGAAAAGATTGTTTCATTTCTTTTGCTATATAAGTGTATCTGAACTACTTGACCCCCTGGGTGTTGCCAATTTCGACCCCAGGGTCATAATTTAATGAAATTTCGCAAAATAACACTACACGATTTTACATAACAATCTGGACCTTTCAGAGATGAAATGTTTTGCTAATAAAGTATATTATAGGAACAATAATTATGTCACAGAAAATCTTAGTTGAATATGGGGCATAACTTTTGTATTTTTTAACGCAGGATGATAAAAATCACACATGTACATCTTCATATCATAAGGAACATAAAGTTTGAATGTTTAACATTGAAAAGTGTAAGAGAACTTCTCCGGACAAATTTGTGTCCACGGACAGACAGTCAGACAGACAGACAGACAGACAGACAGACAGACAGACAGACAGACAGACAGACAGACAGACAGACAGACAGACAGACAGACAGACAGACAGACAGACAGACAGACAGAGACAGACGGACGGACGGACGGACAGACAGACAGACGGACACACGTCCATCGTGATTCCAGTATGCTCCCCTTTACTTCGTATTGGGGGTATAATAACTAGAAGTATAAGATTATTAAGATTAAGAAGCATGAATAGGCGGCGTTCCATATGTTATGTTAATGTCTGAAAACAGGTCGTCTGCGACCATGTATAATTTGAACACTTTTTGAGCTGCACCGATCAAGATGACGAACGAACTTACCTCATTATGCCTTTTTATCTTTGAAATGTACGGAAGCATATCCTATTGTTTAAAAGTGTGGAAATAATATTAATGAAAAAAAAAATCCAATAGAGTTTTCTCGTTACACAAAATAAAAATAAAAATTATTGACATTGTGTGTTTTGAAACAACATGATAACTAACATGGCTTATATTTCAATACTTTGCTATTAGAATTATACTAGAAATAATTATCTTCAGGATGACAAGATTGGAACACATGTTTGTTGGTTTTCTTATGCATTGGGCTTGACAATATTTTTCTCTAAGAAAATGAATACTTACAAAATAAAAAAGATATGAATACTTTTTACGGATTTTTGCACGTAAAAAAAGATTATGGAATAATTTCATTTGAGCTATGCTGGGTCTTATTTTCCACAAATCACCATTTTTTTGTAGAATCTCATTGTTTACACCTGTGAAAAATATATTGTCATTCTTCCCACGTCCCAGTCTCATTCTTCACATTTTGTGTGAATTTTGTGTCCGATTATTTTGTATATGCAACGAATACATAGAGGATATTTGTTGCTTTTGGTGATCAACTTTATTTCACGAGTGGTTAAAGAAAATACAAAAAAATGATTTTCATGAGCGGTGTAGCCAGAGTGTTAAAATAATTTTTCTTTATTAAACCAGTCATAAAATAAATATTCGATCAATCATCGAAAACAACAAAGTTCATTTTGATTTTTTGTTTTAGACGTATGCAGATTACGCGAAGGGAGCTTAAGCGTCACAAGTGTGTGTTTTTGTGTGCAAATTTTTCAAACATTGTTTCACATACGTTTTGGTGGGGAAAATTGTCATAATATGTGCGCCGCAGAACCTAAATTATAGTGTTGTTTTTTTTGTTAACACGTGTTTGTTAATACTACGCGCATTCATTTCTCATGGGAATTACCTGCCACAAGTGTATCGATGTTGTTGATGGAGAAATATTGCGTGTTTTTTTTCACGAAGATCGATTTACTTCACAAATAACATTAGTTATATTTCATTGACAAGCATATAATAAATACTGTGGGATTTCCAAAACAGTGGATATGTCACATTTTAATATTTCTACATTTTATTACAGTCTATGTCTATGAAGATAATTCGCGTAGATAAAAAAAATCATGTTCATCAGATTCAACTTTTGGTAACCTGAATGTAATATGAAACACTTAATATGTTAATTTGCCCGTCTGTCCGCCCATTCGCTTTTAATGCACCACCCCTTGAAGGTCAGATCGCCTGTCCATCCCGACCCGCATCTCGATCGACTCGAAAGGTATTGACTATTGATGATGATAATTATTTTGATGATGGAGGTTTTGATAAAGAAGCTGCTTCTTATGCTGATTATTATGATGATGCTTGTATCTATTGTTACACTTTATTGCATATGTTACTATAAATAGTAACATTTTTACGTCGAAAAGCGGACATTATGCGGTTGATTTCGACCTCGTAATATCGGGTGTGCCAATGATGGATAATCGGCACACTCGAAGGGTGTGCCAAAAATCCATAATGCTGGAACAGGCACTTGCAAATAACAACCTGACGTCATTTCACGAAAACGGCGCGCTTTGGTACGCAACCAAACGTAATTTTCTTGTTAGTAGAATTCTATGAACACTTACGTTGTTAACGTTTGTATAATTATAATTTTGTTCTGGGAATCAGTTAAAAAGCATAAACGTGCCATTTCTTTCTTTAACGGAAATAAAAAATGTAGGTAAACAGTTCCATGTCAGGAATTAATTAGATCTATCTTAGAACCCGTGATCAACGTTGCATTTCAATACAATGATATAAATACATCTTCATCTTCTTTGAAAACTAAATAAGAACAGAATCTTTTTAATTCAACATATGCAATAAAAAGGTTAAAACACGGCGCCGGTGTTCCATCTGTCCATAATGGCACACCTGACAAGTAATGTCCCTCGGGCTAAAGCCCTCGGGAAATTACTGATCAGGTGTGCCATTATGGACAGCTGTCACACCGGCGCCGTGTATTAACGCTATAATATTCTTGTCATCAACTAATTAGATCTTTGTCACAAACGTGACTAATCGGCCCGCAGCGCTTTGTCAGTTATGTTCAAAGGCAAATAGCTCCGGTATGTGTGGGTCACTGAAGATGAAAAAAGTGTCTTGCACATCTTTATGTTTTTCAAATGATATTGGCTATGAATTTTATTATATTTTCAAATGTCCTTACTTTGTAAACCAGAGGCTACCGCATGTTAAGCATCATGCAAGTAATATAATTAATGATAAAATAATAATGAATGAAACAGATGAATTTAAAATACTAAATTTATCTGAGTTCATAAAGATAAGTTTAGATTATTTTAAAAACACACCAAGCTAATACGAATAAATTAATAAAATACTATATTCAAAGATACTGTTTCATAATAATTATATCTGCATATTAAAAGGAACCTTATTTAATTAATGCATAGTTGATACTGCACCATTACTGATTGACCTTTTGAGTTGCATGCATGCTTAGTTTTTCCTCCAGATACTGGTACTTGTAAATGAACTAAGAGTTATATTTATTACTTTAAGTTCATCGTTTACAGCTTTACTTATGTTTTAACATGTTACTTTATGTTTATACATCTTGTTCACATTTGTATACATGTGCTGAGCGTATTAATATACTAAAACTACACCTTAAGGTGATGACATATTTGAAGTTCCAATTGAATCGCTTGAGAAATATGGAAGAAATTTGCTCGACAAACGTAGGGCGTGTTATGATACTGCAACAATAATTTCAACGTTCAAGGGCACATAACTCATGAACATTCGGAACACAGCATGACAAAAGTTTCTCGCAACATCCACACTTCATGGTGATGACATGTTTTAAGTTTAATGTAATCGCTAAAGAAATGTGTAAGTAGTTGTCTCCACATACTTATAGTAGTCTATGCGGAAAAAAACCGACCGACCGACGGACAGACAGACCGACCGAACGACAGAGTGACTACTTTATACCCCATCCCTTCGGGGGGTATGAAAAAAAAAATAAGTGAAAATTTTCGATTTTGCCCAATCATATTCCTCACACCTTTAAATGTGAAGAATAAGGTCTTATTTTTCACAAGTTGTATGAAAAGTACGATTAATGAATAATAAAATAAATAGGTCTGAGCTAATCTTATCTACTTACGCAGTAGTTGCACGTGTTGCGCAGCATTGCGTTTTGTTCTTCAACCATTGATCCACAATGCACTGAACTGTGGACACTGGTTCTTCTAAGCTGAAAATACATGAAAACAAAGCTAAAAGAATAACGTCATAGAGCATAATATTGTATTATAGTGCCTGCTACGTGCAGGTCATAAGGAATTTGTTTACATTTACTGGTTACATTAATACATGATAATTATCTAATGCAGTGCAGTCAGAAATACAGGGGTAGTTTAGTATCGTATTACTTATACAGTCGCAATTTACGTTGTAGTTTGTTTGGGTGGAAATAGCTTTCATAATAACTCTTAACAGAACACAGTTCTTTTTTTTTATCTTGTCCAATCTTAACTTGTACAATCAACTACCGTTTCAAGTAGGTAAACGTGTTTGTTTGTTTTTTTAATCTGAGTTGATGTTGTTTTGTTATCGATGTATACCAATGGACAGACTATGTAGGCATATTTTATTTCAAATGCTCTTATTAGTCTTCTAATTATTTCTTCTCCGTCTGCCATGACTGTTTGTCTGTCTGTCTGTCTGTCCGTCTGTCCGTGTGTTCGTCCGCAAAAACTGAAATAACTCGAAATGTACATAAAATTATCACGATACTCGGTATACATATTAAAAGTGATGACAGTATTATGCATTACCATTTATATCTGCATGAGTCAAATGTAAGGTCAGGTGACTTGTTACTAAAATATATAATATACTAAATAATGCAATAACTTGAAAGGTTAATATGATATTGTCATAAAACTTGGTATAAACATGACTTGCATGGTTTGGTGAAATTTAGCCAAACAAGTTTGGCGGCTGCGAAGCACTGTTCCCTCATTAATGATAAAACAGATAGAATCGTTGTAAACAGCTCACTTCTGTAAATTGTAATCTTTTCTTTCACCGCCGGGTTTTCGTTTACTTTCAGGTGTAGTATTGTCAAGCCGTTGTCTATTGTGCAGGTATTTGATAAATACTGGCCCTCAACATTACATCCCCAAGAAGGTACGGTCGGTAAAACTTTCTGTTTACTTTTCTTTGTATTGGCCGGCTGGAAACGCCTTTTTTTAGGTGTCCGATCCCATATTTCTTCAATTAAACTGATATCAAAATCAGTATTAGCCTTTCGTTTTCGTTTCGATTTTGTTTTGGGAGCTCTTGCACCAGGGTATTCAAGCTCTAGAATCCTTCCGTATTCCAGTTTTCTGAGTTTTATTACAAATTTTGCCGGTCTGTTGTTTTTTGTTTTTAAGCAGTCACGCTTGACTACTTGGAACCAAGATTCAACATATGAATTGGTGTTCCTGACCATAATGGATACAGGTACATGAACCTGTCAAGGAGGCATTTAACTGCATTTTTCATGAAAAAGTTGTTTGGGGGCAAATGTGCATCGTGGATATAGTCTGTGTCTATACTGTCGGCGATCGCTCGAAACATTTCATGAAATGGCGATGCTTCCCGTATGGTTTTGGAATTATCGTTATAGAACAGATCGTCCATATCATCTTCACGTGTAACAGTTTCATCTATATCAGCATCAATTTCGTTCACGTTCTTCAGTCTTCTATCAATGTTTTGAATTGATACTTCAACTTCTTGCGTCATTTCTTTTGTAAGGAATATCTGACAGATGTCCTTGAACAATTCTTTTGCATCTTCAATTGATGACGCGTTTTGAAGGAGGCCAAATACTTTATACAGGAAAAAGCGTTGTTTCTTTGGCATTGATGGTTCATACTTTTTTAGTTGTCTTGTAAAATCTTTGAATATATGAGCAGAACACAAATGCAGCACCGTGAATTCTGATGGTTTGGTGTTCTTAGAAACAATCTTTTCACATGCTTGCAAGTAATTTTTCAGTTGCATACTGTTAAAGGTTTGAAGTACCCCGTGTACAAGCGGGTAACTAAAGTCCGTTTCTACTTGTTTAACTTCCAAAATTTTTCGCCACCCAATTTTGCTTCTCTTTGCACCGTTTTAAGAAAGTACTCAATTCTGGGAACACTATGTTGCGTGCTTATCATGTCTGCTATTGACACTGGTGGTGATGAAGGATTTGGTCGCATGACTATTGAATAAAGGTAGAACCTTTTTTGACCGGGAATAGGCATTATAACACCTCCAGTGGCGTCCAGATGTAAAGTTGTTGAATGTCCATTTTGCCTTAAGACATCAATTTGCTTGCTGGAATAAAGAATGACATAAAAAGGTACCAATCCTATTTCTCTTATGTACGGGTCATTTTCATTATCATATGCTTCTTTCAGCAATTGCAATTCTGCTAATATATTGTCGTGCAAATGTTCCTTTTTTATCTGCTCTGATACAATTTTCCGAAGCACATTCGGGTTGGGGACAGAGGTATAGTTGCCCTTGTCTAATTGCTCAGTATTGCTGCTTACTAAATTGTCATAAAATTTATTCAAAGATCCTGTTTTTTTTATTTCGTCATCTATTTCTACACGTTTCATCCCCGTTATGTTTCGTCTATTGACTTCAGTCTTGTTGTGAATAATTGTACCTGTAACTTTGCATGAAACTGCTATATCATTGGTGTCATCTGTGGGTTCATTTTCAATTGAAAACTGATATTTGGCTGTACAAAGTGTTCCTCTACACACTGCTGTTGCCGTTATGAATGGTGCTGACGTTTTCCTACTACCTTTCTTTTTTACATTATGTGTTTTAAATGATAGAACACAGCCTTTTTCAATTTCATTGACCTTCGAAAATAGGTCTGTCCATGGTCCCTTAAGTCTTCTTGCTGTTTTGTCGCGACCACCATATACTTTTGTTTCAGGTTTAATTGTTAACCATTTATTACTGGAAATGTTCAGCTGCACTCGGTCATGGTCACAGTTTTCGAGTGTTTTCTGTACCTGTGTTTGTGCGCCTTCTGGTACCATTTTCGTCTCTATTTCATTATCATGGACGATTGTTTCATTTTTATCCATTCTTTTTTCTGCATTTTCATTACTCAAACCGTTAGTGCTGTTAAGTTGGCTCTTTTGGTTATGCTTTCTTTTATGTTTATGTTTATGTTTCTTTTTCGTTGCTACTTTATCGCTTGTATTTTCACTCAAAGTATCTGCCAAACCGTGTATTTGCTCTTCATTTCCTGTCACATGAACATTTGCCTGAGAGTACGTTTGTTCTATGTGTACCGTTTCTATTGATCTATTGTCAGTACATGTCCGGCTTTTCTCTAAACGATCACTGTCGTGACTGTTCCCTTGACTTTCTAGAATGGGTGATTTACCGTGTTTGTTTTTTTTATCTTTCTTTTTCTTTTTCTTTCGTCTTCCTCTGTTTGATATTTCATTCACGTCATTGGAATCGTGTTCCGCTGGTGCTAAATGTTTTGTTTGTATATTCGTTTTCCTTTTGTTTCTTTTTCCGATGTAAGATTCATTCATAGTTGAGTCTACTTGATTAATGTGATTAATGTTTATCTCATTTACGTATCTTTGTTCAGTATAACATGGGTCTTGTTTGTTTGTTTTCGTTAGTTTCTCTTCATTATCTTCTAGATATCGATATTCACTCACACACTGGTATTTCTTTTTTTTGTTGCGCCTTTTCTTTTTCCGTTTTGATTTTAATTCATGTTTGATTTCCCCGGCTGAAGTGTCACTAAGACTGCTTTCGACATTGTTCATTTCCATTTCACTATGCATAGTAAATACATTGGCATTCGTATCCGCTAGTTTCTTGTTTATTGGATCTTCGGTTTCGTTATTTATGATATCCGTTTTCTCATATTCTCGAACATATAAGCCTTGTGAAGTGAATGGTACAGCTTGCACTGGATTTAAATTTTTAACTGTCGGTGCTGCGTATTCATTAACCAAAGCATTGCTTTGCTCAGAAAAAGCATCGGTCTTCACCTATATTCGATAAGTGACCTCGATCAGTTCTATATGTCTGTTCATTTGTTTGATCAATTTGCATTGTTTTGTCTTTTTCTTCATTTTCAGACAATTTACAATATTTCGTGGGCTTCTCGTCACTTGTCTTTCCTCTGCATCGACCTGCATTTTTGTCCAGTCGTGCCTTTAGTCTTAATATAGTACGCTCTAATAATGTCTCTTTATTTGCAATGTTTGCATTTCTTAAACTTTCATCTCGTAACTCTGCTGCCACAGAGTCATTATTGGTTTGCGTTAGTGAGTTCTTCTTCAGTGTAGTTTTTCTTTTCAATTCTACCAAAGATTTCAGTAGTTCGCCAGTATTTTGCTTCTGACGGAAACGCGGCTTCTCTTTTTGTTTCTTCTGACGGAAACGCGGCTTCTGTTTTCGTTTCTTCATAACCTGTAAGAAAACTTGCATTGTACTTGTATATACACAGTGAAGATTATGACGCAAAAATCGTCAAACTGTATACAGCTTACGCGTTAGCTGTATACGGTGACTATAAAAGCTGTTTTCAGCATACACCGAATAGAGCTCATCAGACGTTGGTATAGGCAGAGACGCTGTATTTTGCTTATAATACGGTCAAACAGAGTTTCGTTGCAATGCAAGTCATTTTGACATTTGAGTCAATAGACAACTATCAACGGTAATTAATACCCCCACACACCGCTTTTATATAAATACAAAATAAAGCTCTGGGACCTGTTCGCAGATTTGCAAAATTACAATTTTGAAAATGTTTGTCATAGATTGCAAAAACAAACAAACAAACAAACAAACAACGCAAGTAAACAAATATGTTAACTAGAGACATTGTATTCATGATTTAGAAATATCTTTTCTTTTTGGGATAATCATCATTCGAAATGGATATCATTATGACGCGATTGTAATTATTTTCATCTGTATTTTCACAATTACGTATATCACGAGCATAGCGGCAAAATACGCAATAAACTTATAAAGCCTGTATGACGTTATTGTAGCGCGTTAGAGTTTGCCATCAAAGGACCCAGGCTCGAATCCCAGTGAAAGAAAAAAAACAATTCAACTATTTGTATTCTATAATTCAAAATAATTGCAAATAGTGTAATTTTCGTAGCAAATAATGACATTGTTAAACTAGAAATGTGTTCATAGGACACAGATGACCAACGCTAAATGTCACCAACACAGATATGGTGTGCGAACGAAAATGAATGACCTGCATAAGAGATAGAATGTGTTAGAAATGTATTAATATTAGTACAAAAAAGTATTTACACATATTTTACAAATGACCTTGACACCTGGACCTTGAATAATTAATATCAGACAAGTGTGCGACACACTACAGGACCGTTATCAATAGTGCTAATGTTCATAGCGGTACTTTATGAACATTCCATCATGCGTGTTACGAAATCAATAAATAATTAATTTTCAAAAGACAATCTATTATTTACTATTATGTCTTATTAGAGGTAGATTGTCCCTTTAACCACCAGACTTGCATAAAAAAAGACAACCATTATTTATCAAGTAGACACTAAAACGACTGTGCCATTAATTTCCCATGCACAAAATATTTAAGGCTTAACTAACAAAGATCACGTTCGACCTCAATTTTCTTGAGATAATTTATTCCGCGGGAAACTTGAACGCCAATAGAATTGGCCAATTTTTCTTAATTTAAGGAATGCAAACTAACAGCAGCGATTTAATGAAAAAAACTTTTTGTTTCTAGACACGAGTCCGTAGGACACTGATACCCTCAAAATTTATTTTTCTCTCAAACCTCCTCTTATGTAAAAAAAATCCGGACCAAAATATGGACGTGCACAAGTACACTCAATGGTTACATTCATTCGAGTACGTTATGCTTCTTTATTGACCGCAGGAGATAAGGTTAGCAAAATTTCGTATTCGTTAATAAATAATTAGTCATCTAATTGGTTCCTTGTCCAATTGTGCAGGGAAATTCAACCAATCAAACGACGCGTTTTCAAAACAGTTACAATGCAGGCGGTGTTCGCTTCGTTATATTTACCGTTGTCAGTTCGATTTTTTCATATGTACCGTTATCCGATCAAATGATCGTGGCTTTACTATACCCCTCAACTGCCTATGATATTTATTTTATTATACCGAACAAATTAAGTGTTTTTCAAAGAACAAGCCATTCATAGTCAACAAACAGTTTATTTAGTCTGGTTAAGACTGGAAAATACCGGAAAATACACAAGCGCGTATAGATAACGATTTTCAATACGTTTGAATAAGCGTCTACTGATAGACAGTGTGAGCAGTATTTTCGGAAAACCAGTGTTACTATTTTTAGCTCCACGCGCGGGGTATATTAAAAATTATAACCCGATCGGGATATATTACGTTCCAACGTCATGGCATATCAAAATTATGCAGGGATGGGTATATGGAAAATTAACATGGGAAAGTCACGTGAGGTATAATAAAATGCAGTGATACCGCTGGGTTCCGTCGATGATGCTGGTTAATACGTTTGTAAAACTATTCACTCTAGCAGCAATACTTTTTGAGTAACGCGCTACACAAGATAAAAATGTTTTTTTTTGCTAAAAAGAGCTTTAAATATGGAGCTGTATAGTACTGGTATCCACCAACTTCGATGTTCAACACCAAAGTGTGTTCGCTTCTTGGTCAACCCCAAAGTGCGTTGCAGTGGTGCTTATAAATGGTGAAATGGAACGCTTTTTGGTAGTGCCAAGTACATCCTCATTTCGACAGATCCATCATCATCATCATCATCATCATCATCATCATAATCATCATTATCATCAAATTCATCATCAACATCATCATCAGAATCATCATCATCGCATCATCATCATCATCACCATCATCATCATCATCATCATCATCATCAACATCAACATCATCATTGCAGTTATTATATTATACTTTTTTAATGTATGATGAATACTTTCAGTTCGCCTTGTCTATGCGGCAAAATATGCACACTTGGACCGCATAAACGACCTATCTATGCGTTGCGTGTCGCCGCATAGACGAAACCGCCCTGTCTATGCGTTCACAATCACATATAGACGAAACTGGCAACATCTATGCGGAGACACGCATATGCGGCGTCACAGAGCGGAGTAACCTAACAATATATGCTTGTCAACACTATACTGCAAACAATGTTCAGGTCATTAATTACTGTTAGTTAGAGATCTCGCGCGGAAACGAAGTATGGGAAGTGCAGAAGGACGAACGAACATCGAGTAGAAAGAAAAAGATTTTCGGGGAAATACGTTTCACACCTCCGCAATTCCATAAAAAATAAAATTTAGACGGACGGACATAGCAGCGACTATAATTTTGCCGTCCCTTTTGGTTCTCTTAGAAAATGGTTTTCTTAGACTGTCTTGTCTCAATGTATGTATATACATATAAAAAAAACAGACAGCATTGTAATTTTTCTGTGCTTACCGCCTTTGAACGCTCATATTAACTTTATACCGCTTTAAAATATTGGAAAGCATGAAATAAAACAGGAATAATTATCTCAGTGTATCATAACAATACTTTTTACCCTCCGAAATTTTACATTTTGAGGTCTATCGATTGTTCAATTGAAAAATGTCACTGTTTAAACAAAACTATTGTATATGTGTCTGTCACATATAATACTATATATATATATTATATTGCTATACTTTGGCCTTCACACGTACGCTACTAGTGGAGTTCAAAAAGAAAAAAAAACACGCTGCAACCAAGTACCTTAGTTTATACCGGAACATCCAATAGTGATGACGAAGGTTCATTATGTTCACGCACCCTGCATTTCTGTAGAACCACGACGTCCGCCTAGTCTGTTCTGTTCGCATGTGGTGTCGCCGATATTTCTGGGACATCCTTGGAAAATCGATTTAGAAAACTGTTCAACCATAATACAGCACATGTGTGTATGTTACAGCTCTTCGTAAAATTTAAAAGCATCCAAAATGTCGCTACATAGTATAAACCAAAATGGGGAAACCCAAAATAAAAATGAGCACTGTAGTACCGCACTTTGGTGTCAACCCAACTTAGGAGTTCAACACCAAAGTGTGTTCGCTTGTGGTCAATACCAAAGTGCATTGCAGTGGTACATATAAATAGGGAAACGGAACGCACTTTGGTAGTTTATAGTACATCCCCGTTCATCGTCAACACCATCATCATCATAATTATCATCTTCTTAATAAGCATCATTCTTCTCCTCCTCCTCACAATCAGTCTTCCACATGCATTCGCCATTACCGGACTTGGATCCATAATATTTTCACCATTATATCTGCTTATTGTGTTCTTACTGTGAAACATAAGACGTGCTCTCATAAGGTATATATGGCGCGTTTTGATGATGATAATGTTGATCGCAACCCCCAACATGGCCGTTTTAGGAGAAACCGGTAGATATCCTTTATCGGTTTTATGTAAGGAAAGGTCTTTGAAATATTACTTAAAATTGATGACTCATCAATCCTCTATTATGTATAGTACGTTTACTACCCAACGAAATTTAAATACATATTGCTGGTTTAAAGCATGTATCTTACTTTGATAATCTTGGACATGGTGACGTATTTGATAATCTGAAGGTAAATATCACTTATCTTGCTATTCTTAAACAACGTATTCGTGACCAGTTCCATCAAACATGGTTAGAGACTATCTCTAATATGCCTAAATTATTTTATTATTGCAAATTTAAAAATCAATTTAAATACGAAAATTATTTAGACTATGTATCACATGATAAATATAGAATATCACTTACAAGATTACGTTTGAGCTCACATAATTTAAATATTGAAACTGGCAGTTATTCAAATATCGAAAGAAATAATAGAACTTGTAAATTATGTTCAACAAACACTGTTGAATCTGAATACCATTTTTTATTATGTTGTAATGTGTTTACCAATATAAGAAAAAAATACCTTGGCAATACTTCATGGCCTTCTATAAATATGTTTATTAATATAATGTCATCTAAGTCGAAAAGAAAAATCAGACATATTGCTCAATATTGTTATAATGCCATGCTTTTACGTAATGAATTAATTTCTCGTTGATGTACGAACTCTATTTGGATTTGTTTATGTATTGTGTGTATTGTAGTGCATAGTATTTATTATATATGTACTAATGTGTCTTGGCCATAATGTTTTGATATAGTTTGTAAATGGCCCAAGGCAATGCTTTTGCCGTTTTTGCCAATAAACGAAACGATTATAATGTTGATGATGGTTATGATGATTATGATGACGACAACGATACTGATAATAGTGCTAATAGTGGGGGTGATGATGTTGAAGATGTTTATGTTGCTGCTGCTGATGATGATGATTAATATGATGAGTGCTGATGATGATGATGATTAATATGATGAGTAGGAGGCGGAGGATTAGGATAATAATGAGGAAGAAAAGGCAGAGGAGGATGAAGATAATGGACCAATGCAACCCACTTTTATGTTATGATCGCTATCACCAAACATCGAACGCACTACATGTATGATACCAAAGTCAGGTTAACACCAAAGTGCGGTGCAACAGAGAAATAGATGGACACATGACTTGATCAAATTATATATTAACTGTTAAGTATAATAACTAGACTCATGGTTCAAGCTAGAACATGTTCAACAATTGGTAAAATTGGCAATACTATTAAGGCAGGCCTGGCTGTCAGAAAACAGTGTGTTTCTGTACTATTTGTATTTGTTTCATAAATAGGAAACCACTGGATTCTTAACCAGTTTCATTCTAAAATAAAATTAAAAATAATAACATTTATTCATTGCTTATTTTGTAGAAAACTTTATTCTTTAGCAACAATATGTATTTATTTTAATAAAATTATAACAAAAAACGGTACACATCGCATGATCATAGTTCTAGTGCACTAACAGAATTGCTTAAAATACACTTAAAAGTAAATTTCAGAGGATGCTTATCATTTAAATAAATGATTATTAAGTGTTGTAATATTTCACTGTTTTACATGCCACAAATTGATACCTAGAAAAAAAATACATACAAGCGATTTATTAAATAGACAATTATGGCAAAAATATATAATTCTTCCTATTTTTAAGAAACAACAACACTCACCACAGATAGCCATTCAGTATAAAAAAAGTCGCGATGGTGAAAACTAGACGAATCTAGATAAGAAAACAATTTGACACTGGTAATAAATATTTCGGGTGCGGGTTATATATATAGTAATATTAACTGGCGCCAAAAGGGCGTTCCCAATTACGTGACCAACATTAGCCATTCAGAGCTACAGGAAAAGCAATTAAATTTGTCATTAACCAATAGCTTTTCAGTGCCTTATCAAAATCTCCGATCTACGTGCCATGTGAAACTAAAGACGGATTAACAATCTCTTTGATCTTGTGTAATCATACTATGCATTTTCAATTTTTATTATGATTCAAACAATACAGTTTCGTGTGGATTATAAGGAATATTAAATGTTAAATACACATGTACAAATAAAATGCTGTGGTTGCCGGTCGTTGATGATGGTAAATAGCATCGACGGCAAACGGAGGGACTGCGGTCGCACATGCATACTGTTTTGATGGACAGCCAGATTGTATATTTAATCCTGGCTCGATACACGTTTCATATTGAAAAAGAAATGCCGAGCTGAGAACTTGATGCTGTCTGGATATTCGCTATGGTGTATTTGCCAACCATGTATACATATATGGCTACATATTTTTTACATCTTGAATAGTTTTGTGAACATTACACGCCAAGCTTGGTTTTCGTCACACACTAGATATTCGATTTATGTCGAAACCCTGTAACACCGAACTGGGTATTGGAAGGTAGCTGCATATTCGCAAACATATTTTTAAATAATAATGACCCTGGCTCGATATTCGCTAAAGTTCGAATACCCAATGCCCAGCTGGGTATTCGACCCTGGCTCGATATTCGCAATAGTTCGAATACCCAATACCCAGCTGGGTATTCGACCCTGGCTCGATATTCGCAAAAATTCGAATACCCAATGCCCACCTGGGTATTCGACCCTGGCTCGATATTCGCAATAGTTCGAATACCCAATACCCAGCTGGGTATTCGATTCTGGCTCGTTATTCGCTAAAGTTCGAATACCCAATACCCAGCTGGGTATTCGACCCTGGCTCGATATTCGCAATAGTTAGAATACCCAATACCCAGCTGGGTATTCGATTCTGGCTCGTTATTCGCTAAAGTTCGAATACCCAATACCCAGCTAGGTATTCGACCCTGGCTCGATATTCGCAATAGTTCGAATACCCAATACCCAGCTGGGTATTCGATTCTGGCTCGTTATTCGCTAAAGTTCGAATACCCAATACCCAGCGGGTATTCGACCCTGGCTCGATATTCGCAATAGTTCGATTACCCAATACCCAGCTGGGTATTCGATTCTGGCTCGTTATTCGCTACAGTTCGAATACCCAATACCCAGCTGGGTATTCGACCCTGGCTCGATATTCGCCATAGTTCGAATACCCAATACCCAGCTGGGTATTCGATCCTGGCTCGATATTCGCAATAGTTCGAATACCCAATACCCAGCTGGGTATTCGACCCTGGCTCGATATTCGCAATAGTTCGAATACCCAATACCCAGCTGGGTATTCGATTATGGCTCGATATTCGCAATAGTTCGAATACCCAATACCCAGCTGGGTATTCGATTCTGGATCGATATTCGCAATAGTTCGAATACCCAATACCCAGCTGGGTATTCGATTCTGGCTCGTTATTCGGTAAAGTTCGAATACCCAATACCCAGCTGGGTATTCGATTCTGGCTCGTTATTCGCTAAAGTTCGATTACCCAATACCCAGCTGGGTATTCGACCCTGGCTCGATATTCGCAATAGTTCGAATACCCAATACCCAGCTGGGTATTCGATTCTGGCTCGTTATTCGCTAAAGTTCGAATACCCAATACCCAGCTGGGTATTCGACCCTGGCTCGATATTCGCAATAGTTCGAATACCCAATACCCAGCTGGGTATTCGACCCTGGCTCGATATTCGCAATAGTTCGAATACCCAATACCCAGCTGGGTATTCGATTCTGGCTCGATATTCGCAATAGTTCGAATACCCAATACCCAGCTGGGTATTCGATTCTGGCTCGTTATTCGCTAAAGTTCGAATACCCAATACCCAGCTGGGTATTCGACCCTGGCTCGATATTCGCAATAGTTCGAATACCCAATACCCAGCTGGGTATTCGACCCTGGCTCGATATTCGCAATAGTTCGAATACCCAATACCCAGCTGGGTATTCGATTCTGGCTCGATATTCGCAATAGTTCGAATACCCAATACCCAGCTGGGTATTCGACCCTGGCTCGATATTCGCAATAGTTCGAATACCCAATACCCAGCTGGGTATTCGATCCTGGCTCGATATTCGCAATAGTTCGAATACCCAATACCCAGCTGGGTATTCGATTCTGGCTCGTTATTCGCTAAAGTTCGAATACCCAATACCCAGCTGGGTATTCGACCCGGGCTCGATATTCGCACTAGTTCGAATACCCAATACCCAGCTGGGTATTCGATTCTGGCTCGTTATTCGCTACAGTTCGAATACCCAATACACAGCTGGGTATTCGACCCTGGCTCGATATTCGCAATAGTTCGAATACCCAATACCCAGCTGGGTATTCGATTCTGGCTCGTTATTCGCTAAAGTTCGAATACCCAATACCCAGCTGGGTATTCGACCCTGGCTCGATATTCGCAATAGTTCGAATACCCAATACCCAGCTGGGTATTCGATTCTGGCTCGTTATTCGCTAAAGTTCGAACACCCAATACCCAGCTGGGTATTCGACCCTGGCTCGATATTCGCAATAGTTCGATTACCCAATACCCAGCTGGGTATTCGATTCTGGCTCGTTATTCGCTAAAGTTCGAATACCCAATACCCAGCTGGGTATTCGACCCTAGCTCGATATTCGCAATATTTTGATTCCCAATACCCAGCTGGGTATTCGACCCTGGCTCGATATTCGCAATAGTTCGAATACCCAATACCCAGCTGGGTATTCGATTCTGGCTCGTTATTCGCTAAAGTTCGAATACCCAATACCCAGCTGGGTATTCGACCCTGGATCGATATTCGCAATAGTTCGATTACCCAATACCCAGCTGGGTATTCGATTCTGGCTCGTTATTCGCTATAGTTCGAATACCCAATACCCAGCTGGGTATTCGACACTGGCTCGATATTCGCAATAGTTCGAATACCCAATACCCAGCTGGGTATTCGATTCTGGCTCGTTATTCGATAAAGTTCGAATACCCTATACCCAGCTGGGTATTCGACCCTGTCTCGATATTCGCAATAGTTCGAATACCCAATACCCAGCTGGGTATTCGATTCTGGCTCGTTATTCGCTAAAGTTCGAATACCCAATACCCAGCTGGGTATTCGACCCTGGCTCGATATTCGCAATAGTTCGATTACCCAATACCCAGCTGGGTATTCGATTCTGGCTCGTTATTCGCTATAGTTCGAATACCCAATACCCAGCTGGGTAATCGACCCTGGCTCGATATTCGCAATAGTTCGAATACCCAATACCCAGCTGGGTATTCGATTCTGGCTCGTTATTCGCTAAAGTTCGAATACCCAATACCCAGCTGGGTATTCGACCCTGGCTCGATATTCGCAATAGTTCGAATACCCAATACCCAGCTGGGTATTCGATTCTGGCTCGTTATTCGCTAAAGTTCGAATACCCAATACCCAGCTGGGTATTCGACCCTGGCTCGATATTCGCAATAGTTAGAATACCCAATACCCAGCTGGGTATTCGATTCTGGCTCGTTATTCGCTATAGTTCGAATACCCAATACCCAGCTGGGTATTCGACCCTGGCTCGATATTCGCAATTGTTCGAATACCCAATACCCAGCTTCGTATTCGACCCTGGCTCGATATTCGCAATAGTTCGAATACCCAATACCCAGCTGGGTATTCGATCCTGGCTCGATATTAGCAATAGTTCGAATACCCAATACCCAGCTGGGTATTCGATTCTGGCTCGTTATTCGCTAAAGTTCGAATACCCAATACCCAGCTCGGTATTCGACCCTGGCTCGATATTCGCAATAGTTCGATTACCCAATACCCAGCTGGGTATTCGATTCTGGCTCGTTATTCGCTAAAGTTCGAATACCCAATACCCAGCTGGGTATTCGACCCTGGCTCGATATTCGCAATAGTTCGAATACCCAATACCCAGCTGGGTATTCGATTCTGGCTCGTTATTCGCTAAAGTTCCAATACCCAATACCCAGCTGGGTATTCGACCCTGGTTCGATATTCGCAATAGTTCGAATACCCCATACCCAGCTGGATATTCGACACTGGCTCGATATTCGCAATAGTTCGAATACCCAATACCCAGCTGGGTATTCGACCCTGGCTCGATATTCGCAATAGTTCGAATACCCAATACCCAGCTGGGTATTCGATTATGGCTCGATATTCGCAATAGTTCGAATACCCAATACGCAGCTGGGTATTCGATTCTGGCTCGATATTCGCAATAGTTCGAATACCCAATACCCAGCTGGGTATTCGACCCTGGCTCGATATTCGCAATAGTTCGAATACCCAATACCCAGCTGGGTATTCGATCCTGGCTCGATATTAGCAATAGTTCGAATACCCAATACCCAGCTGGGTATTCGATTCTGGCTCGTTATTCGCTAAAGTTCGAATACCCAATACCCAGCTGGGTATTCGACCCTGGCTCGATATTCTCAATAGTTCGATTACCCAATACCCAGCTGGGTATTAGATTCTGGCTCGTTATTCGCTAAAGTTCGAATACCCAATACCCAGCTGGGTATTCGACCCTGGCTCGATATTCGCAATAGTTCGAATACCCAATACCCAGCTGGGTATTCGACCCTGGCTCGATATTCGCAATAGTTCGAATACCCAATACCCAGCTGGGTATTCGATTCTGGCTCGATATTCGCAATAGTTCGAATACCCAATACCCAGCTGGGTATTCGATCCTGGCTCGATATTCGCAATAGTTCGAATACCCAATACCCAGCTGGGTATTCGATTCTGGCTCGTTATTCGCTAAAGTTCGAATACCCAAAACACAGCTGGGTATTCGACCCTGGCTCGATATTCGCAAAATTTTGATTACCCAATACCCAGCTGGGTATTCGACCCTGGCTCGATATTCGCAATAGTTCGAATACCCAATACCCAGCTGGGTATTCGACCCTGGCTCGATATTCGCAATAGTTCGAATACCCAATACCCAGCTGGGTATTCGACCCTGGCTCGATATTCGCAATAGTTAGAATACCCAATACCCAGCTGGGTATTCGATTCTGGCTCGATATTCGCTATAGTTCGAATACCCAATACCCAGCTGGGTATTCGACCCTGGCTCGATATTCGCAATAGTTCGAATACCCAATACCCAGCTGGGTATTCGATTCTGGCTCGATATTCGCAATAGTTCGAATACCCAATACCCAGCTGGGTATTCGATTCTGGCTCGTTATTCGCTAAAGTTCGAATACCCAATACCCAGCTGGGTATTCGACCCTGGCTCGATATTCGCAATATTTTGATTACCCAATACCCAGCTGGGTATTCGACCCTGGCTCGATATTCGCAATAGTTCGAATACCCAATACCCTGCTGGGTATTCGATTCTGGCTCGTTATTCGCTAAAGTTCGAATACCCAATACCCAGCTGGGTATTCGACCCTGGCTCGATATTCGCAATAGTTCGAATACCCAATACCCAGCTGGGTATTCGATTCTGGCTCGTTATTCGCTAAAGTTCGATTACCCAATACCCAGCTGGGTATTCGACCCTGGCTCGATATTCGCAATAGTTCGAATACCCAATACCCAGCTGGGTATTCGATTCTGGCTCGTTATTCGCTAAAGTTCCAATACCCAATACCCAGCTGGGTATTCGACCCTGGCTCGATATTCGCAATAGTTCGAATACCCAATACCCAGCTGGGTATTCGACCCTGGCTCGATATTCGCAATAGTTCGAATACCCAATACCCAGCTGGGTATTCGATTCTGGCTCGATATTCGCAATAGTTCGAATACCCAATACCCAGCTGGGTATTCGACCCTGGCTCGATATTCGCAATAGTTCGAATACCCAATACCCAGCTGGGTATTCGATCCTGGCTCGATATTCGCAATAGTTCGAATACCCAATACCCAGCTGGGTATTCGATTCTGGCTCGTTATTCGCTAAAGTTCGAATACCCAATACCCAGCTGGGTATTCGACCCGGGCTCGATATTCGCACTAGTTCGAATACCCAATGCCCAGCTGGGTATTCGATTCTGGCTCGTTATTCGCTAAAGTTCGAATACCCAATACGCAGCTGGGTATTCGACCCTGGCTCGTTATTCGCTAAAGTTCGAATACCCAATACCCAGCTGGGTATTCGACCCTGGCTCGATATTCGCAATAGTTCGAATACCCAATACCCAGCTGGGTATTCGATTCTGGCTCGTTATTCGCTAAAGTTCGAATACCCAATACCCAGCTGGGTATTCGACCCTGGCTCGATATTCGCAATAGTTCGAATACCCAATACCCAGCTGGGTATTCGATTCTGGCTCGTTATTCGCTAAAGTTCGAACACCCAATACCCAGCTGGGTATTCGACGCTGGCTCGATATTCGCAATAGTTCGATTACCCAATACCCAGCTGGGTATTCGATTCCGGCTCGTTATTCGCTAAAGTTCGAATACCCAATACCCAGCTGGGTATTCGACCCTGGCTCGATATTCGCAATATTTTGATTCCCAATACCCAGCTGGGTATTCGACCCTGGCTCGATATTCGCAATAGTTCGAATACCCAATACCCAGGCTGGGTATTCGATTCTGGCTCGTTATTCGCTAAAGTTCGAATACCCAATACCCAGCTGGGTATTCGACCCTGGCTCGATATTCGCAATAGTTCGAATACCCAATACCCAGCTGGGTATTCGATTCTGGCTCGTTATTCGCTAAAGTTCGAATACCCAATACCCAGCTGGGTATTCGACCCTGGCTCGATATTCGCAATAGTTCGAATACCCAATACCCAGCTGGGTATTCGACCCTGGCTCGATATTCGCAATAGTTCGATTACCCAATACCCAGCCGGGTATTCGATTCTGGCTCGTTATTCGCTAAAGTTCGAATACCCAATACCCAGCTGGGTATTCGTCCCTGGCTCGATATTGAATTCCCAATACCCAATACCCATTACCTAGCCAACTTCATGGACCTATCACCGGTGGACATTTTAACGCAAAATATGGAATTCCGTCATAACCGCTGGCTGATCGCGACTTTGCTTGCATCACTAATCGTGCAACTTCCTCGACCGAGATGTTTCTATTCAGACTTTCGTTCGACGTATATAATGGATCGGCCATTGGTTTTCGAGCAGCGTCTTGTGCAGTTTTGAATTCCTGTAATGTTCATTGTCAAATTCTGCATTGCCTGTTCCATTATGTAAATTATGGAAATCATTTTTCCACTTATCTAGCACTTCCTGTTCGTTACGTATGACGTTGCCGTCGCCGTCAACGATCTCACACGGTATAGATTTGTTATCTCTTGGGCCGAGTCTGTTAATCTTCTCCCAGAATTCCGTAGGATTGCTGGTTGACATTGATTCTACCTCTATGGATTTCGAACGTCTGTAAGCGCGTTCCTTTTGACGTAACGATCAATCGAAAGAGTCCCTCGCTGAAGTATTCTCTTCTCGTAAATGAGTTTTTCTGCGGTGACTACCTATATATTTCAGGAATGCACCTTCTTTACTTTGTACACTTTTCCACATATTTGTCAGTTCTTCGTCCCAGTATGGTTTTGTAATCCGGAGCCGCTTGTTTGTTGTCGACGAGCCGTACTTTGGGAGACATCTGTCCGTTTCCGATATAATTGAGTCACAAAGATTACTGTAAATCAAGTCTGTTTCTTCTTGTGTTTCTCGATAACTTTCAATTTTTGATATGCACTCTATCAACGCCAATCTAGCGAGCTCACTGTCCATAAAGTCGTTCGGCACAATTCTCACCTTGTACCGATGTTGTCTGATCTCTTGACCCACAGGCGGTGACTGTCCTTCGTGGCATGTATAGCACACCGCGAACCTCGTGACAAGCGCTGAGTGGTCCGGTAACCTTGATCTCTCGCCCAGCAGACCGTGTAATCCGTTATTATCAACTATGGACTGCATCGTGACAACAGTAATGATATACATCTTGAAAACTGCTCTTGCGGGATACAAATAAATTCAACAACCGCTTTCCCTTTCCATGACACAGAGGTTAAATTGTCATTATGATTAGTCAAACGGTCATTCAGAACACAAAATTTCGAGTCGTTCAAAAATTCCACGAATTCGTGTCCATGTTGGTTCAGTACAGCGTCTAGCACATGTCGTGGCGGAATGTCGTCGAAACCGTCAATAATGTCTGGTACGGAGCCAATTCTTGAGTTGAAATCTCCAAGTAAAAATATTTCATCGCAGCGTTCATATATATTTGTGAAAGGAGATGTGCGAAGAAACGTTGAGCATCACGGCCTCTGGTGGAATTTTCTGGGGGAAGGTAACACGAGAATATGATAAAATCACTGTAGTTTGACTTTTTTGTGAATCTCACACCCAGAATTCCGTCAAAAGACTTATCAATGACCGTTACATCATATTCCTCGAAAATCCATGTTTTGATTAACAGTCCGACGCCCCCTGAAGGTTTAGGGGCGTTGATGTGTATGTCTATTCTATTATGACCTATCCAGGTATATCCCGGCAACGACAGACTTTCATTTTTACCAAGATGCGTTTCACAAACAGAATTTATGTCACAGTTAATACATTTCAAAAGATCAGATCTAAGTGTGTGGTTTTCGCGAGTCCAACCACAAACATTAATATGTGAGAGACTGATGAAAGTTATGATGTCGGGTCGGGATGCATCCTAATGTATTCCCGTGCCGGTGTCACTTCCGGATGCCGATTCCATGGTGGCGCGTGCGGTGGGGGTCGGATCTGGGTTTCGTGCGCTAGTATACGTCTGTTGTGTACGACCATCGTTGTTCCGCGTATGCGCCGGGTCCCGTCCATCGATATCCGGCTGGTCTGTGGCTGATCGGGGTTTGATGCGCCCGCCTGCGTCGACACGGAGCGAGCGGCCAAGTGGTAGATTATGAAGTATTGTCCGCGCATTCATTTCAATGAGACGTTCGATGCGGGATTTACTACTACGCACTTGTACGTGTTTGTACTTTTCAATAAATCTGAGGCCGGACTTCTTTCTTAGGATTAGAACTTTCTGATCAAGGGATTGGACGCTGAATTTCACAAGCGCTGGACGGTCGTGAAATTTGGCCGGAAGGCGAATGGCGGCTGTAACTGTCACGTGGGAGACAACTTCTTCTCCAAGGGAGTTCACCAGGTCTTGGGATACCTTTATTAGGTCCTCCGATTCCGAGACTTGAATACCGCTTGCCGTGACTGTACGATTCGGGTCATCGAGCGCGTTACCACTGGGATCGGGCGAACACTGAATATCGCTCGTTGCTCCCGAGCCGATAATCCCTGACGATATTGTTTGCTCGAGGGTATTAACACGCCGGTCCATTGCCTGAACAGTGGTCAACACCTCGCCTATACGGCTCGTTTCCCTGGCTATGTCAATACTGAGTTCATCTTTCAGAGCACGAACTTTTGTGTCGATGTGTGTCATCAATTCCGCCCTCACTTTATCAAGTTTTGATTCAACCATTTTTTTCATACTATCTTGTCCCAGTTTAATATTAGTCACAGTTTTTACCAAGAATTCCAACTGCTGTTTCTCAGTCATATCTGAACTACAAGAAGTCTTACTAGGTGTGTGTAGTTCATTTGCCGCCATTTTGGAGTGGTCAGGGCTTCTGCATTTTTTGGAGGATGAGATCGGTGTGTTGCACTGAAAAACGCTGTCCTCGATAGGCGAATGAATAGCCTCACTATCCTCGTCAAACAGTACACTATTAGTCCTTTTCAGAACATCGCTCACTATCACAGCATTATCCGAATGTCCAAGTGAGCATCCGAATTTGTGTACCTTGCTCTGGTGGGCACTTGAGTCCGAATCACTGCCAGTACTCCGGTTTTTGCGCTTACTCGTTGCCATGAAATTGACACACACTGTCAGTTAGATAGTCCTTATATATTCCAAACATAGAACACAGCCTCACATATGTTTTAAACTAAGAAAATGTATTATTTTGGGTCACTTTTTCAATTGCGCGTCCATCACGGTCACGTTTTCACCTGACAATGAACAGTAAATATAGAAATCCAATGGCCAGTTATCACTCGCTCACGGTCACGTTATTTAAGAAAATGTTTAGCAGAATGGAAATAAAATGGGCGTCGATAAAACATTCATACTTTTCACTAAGAGTGGAACAATAAATAGATGATGCTAAATAGTATATAGTAATTCAATTACGAATTGAGACGCTCTTTTCGGCGCTTCATCGATGTATGAAGGTCAGTTTTTTGGTATCTAATTTGCGTAAAGCCGAAGGCTTTATGTACCAATTAGATACAAAAAAAACTGACCTTCATACATCGATGAAGCGCCGAAAAGAGCGTTTCAATTATGATAATTACAATTATAATTCCAATTGTGTACATACTTAAAATTTTTACCGAAAAAGAGTAAATTAAAATGGGATAGTTCTTTTAGTTCTCGCATCAATACATTGAAGTATGATTCGTAGGCTCCGACCCTTGCACTGCAGTAGCGCAGTGTACATGTCATTAATTAGACGCTATACAGCTGTACATCTTAAATAATACAGTAGCTCTATAAAAATTTACTTTTGATTTACTTTATTTTGTAAACGCCCATATACATGTGTGGTTGGAACCGTACTTTAGGCGTAAAATATGTTTAAATAATTAATGTTGATTTTTACATTTGAAACGCAATGTTTCATATGTATGTTTTATTTATTTCTTAAAACGACCCGTTAGGCCCTCGATGTCAGTCAATGTTTACACCCATTATTTTGTAAACGCCCATATACATGTGTAGTTGGAACCGTACTTTAGGCGTAAAATATGTTTAAATAATTAATGTTGATTTTTACTTTTGAAACGCAATGTTTCATATGTATGTTTGATTTCTTTCTTAAAACGACCCGTTAGGCCCTCGATGTCAGTCAATGTTTACACCCATTATGGCATGTATTTTGAGCAAATATTTCAACACCACATTTTTTGCACTTCGTGTTCAAACCTTTTGCGTAAGAAATTCGGCAAAATATAACTTACAGTGTGGATATAAAATCAAGACGATAAAAAGGTAAACGACTTTTATTATTTTACTACTGATTATAATATCAAATCTATGGAATTGTGTATCATCGGCCGAAAATATCTACTGCTTTTCATCACCTTTGACTTTGTGACACAAATTGAAAAGGTCAAGTGTTATGCATCTTATTTGCATAGAACTATAACCATGAAGAAAATTGTAATTGTTTTAGACAAAGCTACTAGTAAATGACAATTCTTTCATTTTTAAAAACTTTTTTTGCTTCAGTTGCTGATGAAACTCCAGGCCCCGAGTGGCAGATTTAGTAACGATTCACCACAATAACGATTCGATACATAACGATTCGCCACAGTTTAATGACGATTCGCCAGAGGGTGATAACGATTCGCCACAGTGTGATATAACGATTCGCCACAAACTAGATGTACAAGATAAACTTCGCCCTGTCGTGCAATGTGAATGGATTTATGTTCGAGAAATGAACGGGTCAATTTTGTGCAAATCATACTTGGCTTATGCTAAATTGACCAACTTAAGTGAGCCTACTTCGAGGTGTGTTTTGAGCTTCACAGCTAGCGAGTCATTTGCGTACTTGACAATGGGATTTGTACAATGATAAATGGGACATTCAGCTCTCAGAGTTGACAATTTAATGCAGCTCGCAGATTGTTTGAGGTGTTTTTGTGATATTCTTTTGCAAGCTCCACGGGATGACTGCATACCATGCTCGCTTGGTTTTCCGGTGGCTTCCTTCTCAAAAAAAGTGAGACGTTTGTTCAACTTGATGTCTGTTATTTGACTGAAACCTGTTGTTTCTAAACCGTTCTTTGCCCTAAACTGTAAAATTGTGCATGTTTATGTTTGTGTTTGTTAAATTTCTTTTTTTTTCCCCTTTTTTGATAAATATAATTATTAATTTAATTATAAATATTAAATATTTTTATCCACAAAGTATTTATTGTTTATGTTTGTGTTGAATGTTCTCTATATTCTTTCTTTTCTTTCATGCTTAATGCTCATCAAATAGGCAAAAAGAAACAAACAACATACATTTTACATATTTATACTTTATTATTAATTTAATTTATTCATTTATTATTAATACTTTTTTTGACAATGCCATGTATAAATGTGAATAAATCTGTTAAACTGTATTTCTATTTGTGTGTGTTTTTTGTGTGTGACAGCACTGCATGTAAACAAAACAAAAAAGTAGTCCCTCGTGAATATTAATAGAGGCACCCAGCTTCATTGAAAAATAAAAGCCTGTCACATGATGCATTTCAGCCAATCAGAACACTGTAAAATGATAAAACCAAAGGAAATTGTAATTATTGCCCAATAACCACTTGCACACGATCAAGCTGTAAAGAAAAAGGTTTAGCAGAACGGAAATCAAGTGGACGTGAATAAAACATTCATACTTTCCACTTTTTGACATTTGTATTTTTATTTTGTCAAAAAGATTTGTTTCAATACATTTGTACACCAAATTTCAAAATACTGGAAAATGTTTACCTAATATTAAGTGCTGATAAAAGTTCACATTGGTAGAAAATACGCAATCGCCCGTGAACACTTTCATGTTCAATACCTTAATGAATCGAACTTGTCTGTAACATCATGCAATATCAAATATCAAAAGTATGGCATCAAATTCAAACGCAGAAAATTTATATACAAAACACTGTCAAATTATGTCAAATACCAAATTGAACATAACACAGTATACATGCACACACATCTATAATGTATTCGTTTACACAATGCTTCTACGATTAACATATCAAGTCGTATGAAACATTATATCTTGTCGTTTACACGTGAATCAACAACCCAGCAAGGCTGCTCCATGAATTACTCTGGCGATTGTATATCTCACTGCCATATACAGACCGCACCCAGACCTTGTCTCCCATGGCAACCTTAGCATAGGCCTGCATGCTGACACAGACTGAAGTCTCTTTCTCCCAGTGGCTTGATCTCTGTAACGGTCTCCCTTCATGGACAATTTCGAAGAACACCCAATCGCTAGTTTCTGGACAGTACTGCACCGTGAACATGTACACTCCAGCTACGGACGCCGTGAAGTGTCCAGAGTCAGGGTCATAGCCCCCGCCTTCGTTGACCAAGACTGTCTTGAATACAACGTCCTGGTTAGTTGTGAATGTTTGTGAACCATCAGTATGAAGTCGAGCGTAGAACATAATTAAGGGTACGGCACTTTTATCTGAAAATTAACACGTGTAATTGTATAACATGTTTAATGTCGTTGATGCCTGTGTGCAAGAGTGTGCGTTTGTGTTAGAGGTGGGTTTTGTTTATTGAGATTGTATGTTTTGTATAAAATATTACTGAAAACGTAATTATTACACATAAATACGTATTTGTCTGATTCCTGTGTGCAAGCGTGCGCGTTTGTGTGAGAGGTAGATTTTGTTTATTTGGATTTTAGGTCTTGTTATCAAATATTACTGCAAAGGATTAATTATCATACATAAATACGTATGTGTCTGATAGTTTTCATGTACATGTATTTTTATTATAACCGGGCATAACAACACAACAGAATTAACGGGCCTGTACACAAACAGTCTGGTACATTTTGCGTTTTGTTACAGATATGATATTTTCACAACGTATGCATATTCAATAAGTTGCTATGTATTATGTTAAAAAGCCGCATATAACGCAGCAAATTCTTAAGTCCCTGTCACACTATAGCGTATAAGAGAAACTTTTGAGCTGCGTATTAAAATTCGTTAAATAATTTTCATACGCACAAAAAGCCATTGAAAATATAAAACCGTGCGTATTCTTACCGTATTGAACCTATGACTAGCGTCTGGGTAGCGTATGACCAGCTAATGGCCAGCGTAATACGATGTCAGTCAAGCTCAGCGTATGACCAACGTATGGCCAGCGTAGTCTGCTAGCATATGAGTAACGTATGACCAGCACATGTACGTTAAATACGTCAGTCATACGTTTTACGTTATTCATGCGCTATCTATACGCTAGCTGTATGGTACACTCTTCATGTCAGCGTATGTCCAGCGCATGAATAGCGCACTCGAGCTATGAGTAACGTACCTCTAGCATAACTCTCGCGTAATCACCGTGTGCCGAGCGTATGCTTAGCGTATAAATAATACTTCAGAGTACGCACAAAATTTGTCAACATGCTAAAAAAACTCTGCCTCAACGTATACCAGCGTATGCAACCGTATGCAAACGTGTTTGCAACTTATACTACCTATGCCTAACGTACCCCTAGCGTGTGGCAGCGTACACAAGCGTGTACGTAATATTTTTCATACGCTTGTATACGCTGGTACCAAAATCAACAGTGTGACAGGGACATAATAGGCTTGTAGAGAATAGTTGATGAATTTATACATTGCTTCGAATTATATGAATAACACAAATGTTTAAAACGTGTTCAATAAATACCATACAAACTAATATCTATTCACTTGTTAGTGTCACTAGTTTCAGAAACGTTAAAGCAGTTACTGATCACTGTTAAATACAGCAACGAATCACATGGACGTATCGTTGGAACTTGTAGCAAGGTATAAACTACATAAAAAGCGTTACCTTTCATGACATCCAGTTCCTTCGCGGTCGGTGCTACAAGTGACTGGACAGTTGTTTTCATTTCTTCAACAGTTTCGAAAACATTCTGAATCCCAGCGTCGATGAAACTGTCAACTCTTTCATCAAGACCCTGCTTCTTTTCTTCCAGTTCCTTGGAGAGTGACTGAACATTTGTTTTCATTTCATCTTTACTTCCAGTGCGTTCATGGCGTCGTTGAGTTTCACATTCTCTTCCTGCATCATTTTCAACGTGTCTTCGACTTTTGCGTATGTTTCAGTTATTTGTTCCAAGGTGCCTTTCAGTGCCAGTTCATAACAAAGCACTCTTTCCAGCAGTTGTTCCTCGTAATCGTACTTTGAACACACTGGACACGCGGGCTCTACAGCTAGTGATGTCCCCAACATGATCACTGATATGCCAGAAACAAATAACATCCACATGGTTTCAGTGTGACTTTGTTACTTATGTGTTAGTTGTATGTCCACTTTTCCACAAAATGTCTGTGACTGGCATGTCTTAAATATGATTTTTAAATCGTCTTTGGATCTGTTTTATTCTCATTTATAGCGCTCACTCAGTGTTTTGGTGTGACTTCAAAGAAAAAACTTCAAAGAAAGTGGATGATTTAATAATTATCACACTTTTATTTTTGCTTCTTGTGATAAGTTGGTTACATAAAATAACTTCATTTTTCTTAAGTTTGTATAACTTACATATGGCAAAGAAGTTATGCTGTTCATTAATATGTCAAGACTGATAGCTTTTCATTAAGGATAGATAAATAAATGCTGTGCGTGAATACAAAAATCTAAAGGGGATTCTACAGTTCCTTTGCCAAGAAGTCTATATGTTGTGATGATGGAAAGTTATGTTATGGTGATGGAATGTTATAAACGACTTTTAATGTTTTCTTTGGTAGACTTGTAATCTGTACTTTGTCGTTAGAGAGACTATGTACGATCTCATCAAATTTTTATAGAAAAATATGAAAGTAAAATAAAACCTATAAAACGCTGATAAATAACAAACAAGAATAAAAGTTCAAAAGAACTGATATTCGAAAATCCTCGAAATTAGAGCTGTACACCGTTAAAATACTTTTGTTGCGCGTTGACTTAAGTTCTGTGCAGATTGTTCATACGACACAATGACACGTTTTTTGTTTCTCTAACAAATACGATTAAAGGTGTCGGTATCGGCATAGTACTAGGAATAAATGTGTCGTTATCAGGAAGTTCATTTTATTAAAGCGTATGAAATATGGTACAAATATATGTTTATTTCTTTTTATTTTAAATTTCCTCGATTATATTCGTCCTCTCATTTGTGTTGTTCAAATGATTAGAAAATGAAATGTTGATATTTTAATCGCACAATCCCCTTTAATACATTTTCCAGCTGAATAGCGGGTGTTACCGAAATAACCTATACTTTGATGTCTCGATGAAACGCCAACTGAGATGCATTGCGTTGCATGACGAGGAAAAAAAAAGGCTAAGATGATACTGGTAGTATATGTATATACGTCTTACCACCGAAATTGTTATGTTATTGAAAAAGATAACTCAGGAATGCTATTATTGTGTACATTTGTATTTACAATAAGGCTAAGATGATACTGATCGTATATGTATATACGTCTTACCACCGAAATTGTTATGTTATTGAAAAAGATAACTCAGGAATGCTATTATTGTGTACATTTGTATTTACATTTAAATATTGAGAGGAACCTTTGTTGGAAAGGGCAGTTTTGTACTGTACATACGCAAACTCAACTACACGTTCACAGCCTTGGTCGATGTTGTTTTATGCTATGAATCGCATGTTAAAATATGTTAAAGTGGGTTTCTAAGTAAATAATTGTTCCAACATATCATTCAAGTATGGATTATTCTGTATCATCTCTCTATGCATCTAATTTCAATATTTCAGTCATTTTTAATAATATTGAAAACCACACAGTCTATACGAAAAGTATGTTCATATTATATACCACCCTGAAAAATACAACACTGCTTGTTTTATTTCATATTAGTAGATACATTTGTATAGAATGAAGGCTTGGTTCGTAAAATGTTTAGTAACATTGACCGATTATAAACCATAATATAAAATTATGTACATGTTCGTTTATACGCATGTAGTGAGTAACTCATTCAGTAAATAATACTCATTTCACCTGACAATTATATACACATGTACACAAATCTTTAATTACTGTTAATGCACTGTCGATGGTCTCAATTTCCTAAAGTTTAAACTGTGGCGGACTGTTCCATTTCTCACACTTCTGACCTGTTTTTGCAATGAAATGTGATTCGAACCCTTTAAAGAAGGCATGCCGCTTTTTGGACGCTTGTATTCATTTCCGTCCTCTTTGTGTCCGTAGATCTGCGCACGCGCACGCTCACTGAGCATTTGGTTTTCACACACGACCCTCCCGTCGGGTAACGTCGTCGGCATTATGCCGTAACGCTCATATAAATCTTGACGCGCGCGGTCGACGCTAGACATCAATTTAACACCTTGTCTTAATATGGCCATGTTCACCGTCGGTGATTTCATTTTCTTATCAACCGCAAGTTGTTTGACATGCCGTTTTAATACTTTCCAGCATCTTTTCGCTTTTTCTTTAGCTATATCTACCGTGTTAGTCTTATCGTCAATTGTGTTTTCTTTAATAATTCCAGATTTCTGTGCCTTTTCTTCTTTCTCTCTTTCTTGCTGTCCTTTCTCAACAGCATTTGCCAATAATTGCGCACCATGCATAGACGCATGAGCCATGTTTGTTAATTTCTTCTTTAAAATAGTATAACCCTTGGTATTCGAGTATTCCGAATTTCCGTAAATGTCTTCCATAACCTGTTGAAATATTCCACTCGAACCAAACGTTGGCTTTGGTCGTAAACCGAAATATTCAGGTCGGCTGTCATCCACGTTCCTAATAAGTTTCTCAAAGGCAAGCCAAGCTTCTTGCGGCGTCAAGAAAGCCTCGCCCGGACTGTTTAGCTCACTTTCTTCATCCTCGCCGCATTCAACGTCTGTAGCAATACTATTTGGCTTGTCCAGTGCTCGAGTCGTGAAATATTCACCCTGAAGACTAAGACCTTTGATATTTCTTTGCAGGTGGAGTTTCGTTGTTGTAGATACGGTTGTTGCCATTATACTTGAACAAATATCGTCAGTTGGATTCGTGTATCATACTTTCCTTTATACCCGTCTAATATCCTTTGGGATATAATTTTTTGTTGTCTTTGTTGTAATTATCATTGTTGTTGCTGTTTTAATAGCATTATGCTTTATAATTTTACAGATCACTTAATCACAATTCCTGGTGGCATGGGGCGTTAATTAACATTTGTAACGTAGTACTTTGTTGATTTATATTCACATTCAATGTATCTTCACTTTAGGTATTTAAAAATGTGAATCGACCATCACTTGTCTTACTTACATAAACAACCTTATAAGTTATGTCTATCAGTATTTAACTTTTTATTTGTCCGAGCAAAGAAAACACATCATGTTTATCCAAGTGACGATTTTTTGTTTTCTAACAGATAGCAATATGATTGTCGTAATAATTGTTAACGTTTCAATGAAGTACACATGTGTCACGGAATCCGTGTATAACACAAATAACAGACGATCTGAAATGATTCATTTATGAACAGTTGAAGGGCGTCCATGTCTAACTGGTTTAAACTATTAATGAATGATTGACTCATTGATAACAGTTTAATTTATACCTTCATACAGTTCGCAGTGTACTTATACAGGTTTACAATACGCGCAGTTGCATTGCTGAAGTCCTGTTCAGATATTATATGATGTGCTTATATATTTTTAAATGTTTAACCTCACGGAAATCCCGTTTTTAAAACAACCAATTTCATTAATTGAAAAATTTAAGTTAAATCTGTTACGTTTCTAGAAAACTATTTAATAGTGCATAGGTCCAACAAATACATACACCGTACCAAAACAGATCGTTAACTAAATTATTTTCTTTCAGTTTTACAAATTTATAAAGCACGATGGCCTCACATTTCACGCAGAAGTCGTCGCAATACATTTAAAATGTTGCGTGTCGTGGGAAAACCGCGCTTAAAGCATGTGCGTAAAGTGTTGTCCCGGATTAGCCTGTGCGGACGACACTTTCCGCCAACAGTGGACTGATGTTTAGAAGAGACTTCTTGAAACAGAAAATACCAAAAAAGCTGAAAGTGTCGTCCGCGACGACACACTTTACGCACACGCATTAAATCCGGTTTTCCCACGCCACGCCACAAATAAAGAATAAAATTAACATAATCTAGCATCGCAATTCAAATATAAAGCATTACTTTAGTTTATTACATGTTTATATAACATAGTACTTAGCGTGTATTAGCTATCTGTTTAATAAACTGGTAAAAATATTCACATGTCGATATTTTATTTGTATGCCCCCACCATCAATGATGGGGGGGGGGGTTATATAGAGTTTACCCTGTCCGTTGGTGCGTACGTTTGTATGTGTATACTTATGTACGTATGTTCACGTGTACGTATGTTCGGATTCTTGTCCGGACAATAACTTTGTCCTGCATTAAAGGATTTTCAAATAACTTGGCAGAAATGTTAAGCATATTGAGGCGGTGTGTCGCGCGAAAGAACCAGGTCCCTAGGTTCAAGGTCAAGGTCACACTTAAAGGTCAAAGGACAAACATAAGAATTTAAGTCATAACCCTCTCCGGAGCATAATTTTGTCCGGCTTGGAAGGAATTTCGAATAACTTGGTATAAGTGCTATGCATTATGAGACAGTTTGTCGCGCGCAAGAACCAGGTCCCTGGGTCCAAGGCCTAGGTCACACGTAACGATCAAAGGTCAAATATAATAATTAAAGCCATAGACCATGTCCACAATAACCATGTCCCTAGGTACAAGGTCAATGTCACACTGAAAGGTCAATGGTCAAATATAAGAATTTAAGCCATAGAACTTGTCCGAGGCATAACTGTGTCCAGCATTGGAGGAATCTTAAATAACTTGGCACAATTGATAAGCATTATGAGGCGCTTTGTCTCGTGCAAGAACAAGGTGCCTTGGTCCAAAGTCAGGTCACACTTAAATCTCAAAGGTCAAGTATATGTATATGTATACATGTTGAGGTTTATAAATATTTTTTTGTTAGGACTTTAACTATGTATTGTAAATTTGTGAAACCTCAACTTACTTCACATAATTAGATAATACATTAGCAGAAAGTACATATAAAAGGACAATTCTGTTTTGCAGAATAGTTTGCATGCATATAGACAAGGCGGGGCCATGTAGAACAGGCTGCATAGGTGGGGGCATCCGTGTCTATAGACACATTTCTAGTTTAAATCTGAAAATACAAAAAATGAAACTTAAGTCAAACCATTCTTAGTATCTGAAAATCCCAACTCAGTGGATTTGGCTCTTTTTGGTTTACTTGCAGATCATTTGGAGTTTAGCAGGAGAGACGTCTACGATGAGAATTTGTGTAAAACAATAAAAAAAATTAGAAGGAGATGTGTTGACTTCTGAACAAAACAATCTTGTATCAAGTTTGATTCGCAAATGTTGTATCATATTGTAATCAAATGATTAATCTAATTTAATTTTAAATAACGTGTACTGCAAAAGATATCAAGATTCAATCATCTGAAAAACTGTACCAACATATTTGGCAGATTAGTACACAACCATGGGTATTTCAATACTACAAAAATTGGTCTAAATATTATCTTGCATCATCAGTTTAGTAAGGTGCTGTAATCTTGCATCTACTTACCGCACCGGGTCAGATATTATGATAGCGGAATCAATGATCTTTCAAACCAGTGCTCAATTGTATTGAGTGCAATTATGAAGCGATACCCGATATCGGCCCAGAATGACTGTTAAAGAATTTCAGTTGCTTGCAACGTTGTATAGCTTGGACACATTAACCTGACACTCTTGAACTCTATTAGCATATCTGACGCGCTTGAATTATATTTTATATTTATACTCGGTTTTGGTCGTGCACGTGTTTACTAGTACCATAATAGTATTTCAGTAAAATGTGCCTACCTCGATTGTACTCGATTCCAGTACGAAAACTAATATATTTATCAATGAATTTGTAATATATTCACGCATAAAGGTCCGTGTGAGGACAATGTGTCCGAGTTATAGTATGGCTTTGTAATACCAGTCAGCAGTTTCAACCTATAAGGTATAGACCGATATTTGTTAACAGTTTAAACATCTAGTACACTCTTAAATTAAAGGGACGCGATAACAGATAAACAATTGTACAGTTTATTTTTTACTACTTAATGTTTGAAAAGATGCGATAATATGATAATATCGCTATGTGTATGTATGCTGTGTAAAATCGTTTTTTGTTGGGATAAATGATAGATTATAATTTAAAAAAATACAAGTATCATGTCAGAACCTTTAAACAAGACTACATGCTTCATCTGATCATTGTCTGTTTGCCAAACAGTAAATTGCATTCTTAAATATGCATGCACAAATGAAAATAATATATAACGTTGCTTTCTGATTTAATATTAAACCCTTGAGCAGCAAAGTAACAGCCCTGATAGCTATAACAAAATAACGAACACTGTTGTTTTTGTTTTTTCAATCTCACCAAATTACAACAACCTTTGTTTAAAGGATACGCATTCTTTACGAGAAGTAAATCACAAAAGTAAAAAGGAGGATATGAAAAGTCACGTGTTAAACATATTTATGAAGGGAGGTTGTCCATGCATTGTTCAAGCACGTTCCTCGCAATTTAATCCTGTTTATCTCCCGTTAAATAACATGTAGAGCTTCACACTGTATAATTTGGTTGAATTAACGAATCTGCAATAATACATAAACCGAAGCATGTGTGTATTTCCTATGTATATGCTGTTAGACAGTTGTTTAGTTCTTAAATATTTATGTATGTTGTTGATGTGTTTATTTTGTCGCCGTAGTAAGTCGAAGGTACTATATATAACCTACTTTAATATTTATGTATGTTGTTGTTGTGTTTATTTTGTCGCCGTTGTAAGTCGAAGGTACTATATATAACCTACTTAAATATTTATGTATGTTGTTGTTGTGTTTATTTTGTCGCCGTAGTAAGTCGAAGGTACTATATATAACCTACTTAAATATTTATGTATGTTGTTGTTGTGTTTATTTTGTCGCCGTTGTAAGTCGAAGGTACTATATATAACCTACTTTTGGGCGGCGCATACTTCGCTGTTCGGCTGTGAGTACAATGGTTAAGGTATTTTCATTACTCGTTTCTTACGGCACTGTTTATACTGTCTGTAACTCTATACGTATATGTATGCCTTAGACGGATAACGATCATTACAATCATGTATTTACCCATGTGACAAACCTGCGATAAACCATTAAACCGCCTTCGCTTATTTTTAGCTCGACTATTCGAAGAATAGGTGAGCTATCCTACTACCCCCGGCGTCGGCGTTATTCACTTGAAACTTGGAATATACCTTTGTCATCAACTCCAGTATCAGGGGCAACATCCCCATAACTCTGTTTTGTATTTTGACAGAGTTATGCCCCTTTTTCACTTAGATTTTCTGGTTAAAGTTTACATTCAACAATTTTGTAACTTCAAAAGTACATAAGTTATTCACTTGAAACTTGGAACTAACCTTAAACAACAACTCCAGTATCAGGGGCAACATTCCCCATAACTCTTTTGTATTTTGATAAAGTAATGCCCCTTTTTCACATAGATTTTCTGGTTAAAGTTTATATTCAAATGTTTTGTAACTTCAATACTACATACGCTTTTCACTTGAATCTTGGAACTAACTTTTGTCATCAACTCTAGTCTAAGGAGCAACATTACCCATAACTTTATTTTGTATTTTGACAGAGTTGTGCCGCTTTTTCACATAGATTTTCTGTTTAAAGTTTATATTCAAAAGTTTTGTAACTTAAAAACTACGTAAGTTATTCACCTGTAACTTGGAACTAACCTTTGCCATTAACTCTAGTATCAGGGGAAACATTACCCATAACTCTGTTTTGTATTTTGACAAAGCTATGCCGCTTTTTCACATAAATTTTCTGGTTTAAGTTTATTCAAAAGGTTTGTGACTTAAAAACAACATAAGTTATTCACTGGAAACTTGGAACTAACCTTTGTCATCAACTCTAGTATCATGGGCAACATTACCCATAACTCTGTTTTGTATTTTAACAGAGTAATGCTGCATTTACACATAGATTTTCTGGTTAAAGTTTATATTCAAAAGTTTTGTAACTTCAAAACTACTGAAGTTATTCACTTGAAACTTGGAATTAACCTTTGACATCAACTCTAGTATCAGTGGCAACATTACCCATAACTCTGTTTTGTATTTTGACAGAGTTATGCAAACTTTTTACATATATTTTGTGGTTAAAGTTTGTGTTCCAAAAAGGTATAAACTATACAATACTTCACTTAAATTTTGTGTATTTTAACAAATTTATGCCCTTTCCACTCTCCAAAATGTGTACCAACTGAAATACTTCAAATAGTTGAGCGCGCTGTCCTCTGACTGCTCTTGTTATTCATGTGACAGAGAATACAGTTTGTGACGTAACTAACTGGTGTCAGTATTAATAAAGATTCTGAAAATTATTCATTTATTATATAAATATATACATTGCGTGTGATTTAATGTTTGAAAATGTTTTGCAAAACCGTATTTATTTCGAACATATTTTTCTTTTATAAATAATATTGTTAATCTCTGGTACCTATTTCTCAAGTGTTTGATTACATCGACCAGAATGAGTTCCTTAAATAAAAATTACAATTGTCCAATTAGGAACTACACTGTAATCCGCTTCTGACTTTGATCTAACAACGCCTTGGGAATTGAATTAGCCCGTTTCTTTGGGGCGTTAGATTTCACAATTGTCGAGTCACGGGTAGACTGACTTCTTAAAGTGATAAAAGCTATTTACATGAAACGAGTGTTTTCAAAATTACAAAAGACTAAAAATAGGAACACCAAAAACATGCGCCGTTGGTGTGTTTATATTGTTGCCAGTATATTTGTTAGTTACATGTAACAACAATGTTGTGAACAGATATGCATAACATTTCTGGTAAAGTTAGCAATAGGCAAATGAACAAACAATACACCTTTCCAGTTCGCTGTTTCATTATTATACTCTGATCTTTTCTTTCTGGATTCTTCGACAGAAAAAATATGAAGTTTGCCAATCTGTAAACAGTTTTCTTTTTATTTCTTTAATATCAAGCCATTCAAATGGAACCGATATAATTCCATACGGGTAATAACGTAACAAAACGATACTTTATTAAAACGATACATGTAATCATGTAAGTAATTGCATTAGTCTATTCAAGCCGACGGAATCTTGTTGAGGTAAATATTATTGATCCTGAGAAATATCAATATAAGGATTAAATACCTTGTTGAGGTCGTTAACGTCCGCAGAGGCCCGAGCAATGTATTAAATTCCGAGTGTGGCCGTAAAAGGGAATATTGTCGCATTTAATATGATAAACACATACATCTAGAGCAATAAAACCGAAACAAATGGGTAATTAACTATAAAATCGTATTTTTTCATTGTATAGTGTAACCCAAAATCGATATAGTGTATGATGTCATTTTTAATAATTGCCTACCTGAGCCGCGTTCACACGAGCTGGAATCGCACAAGTTAGTCGCCATTTGTTATCAGTGTTTTCCTCGATTCGCATTAAATTTTACATAGACTTTAACATGCACTACGTATTTAGGAAATACTATAATATCATGATATCGTCATACTGTTATTTAAGGGGTTTAATAATAGACGATAGTATCAAGGACGTCCGGTGTCTAGCATAAGTAAAACACTAAGCCGGTCGTTATTGGCGCGTGACTTTACTCAATAACATGCCCGTTTTTACGATAACCGACAGCCTTTTGTTCGTAAACACACCTATAACGGACTGAAAACGGACTTTTAATGTTATAATTTACAAAAAGAATGAACATTGTAAATAAAGAAACACATAATAATGCACGTATATTTGAAACTTGTTTTCAGTATTAAATATATGGTTGTTAAAAAAATTGGGATAGCATATACATGTAGCTAAATATGTATTTATCAAATAACGATATTCACAATCAAACCTTTCAAAATAAGTGCTGCTATATGAGCTGGAAGCTGAAATTGTCAACATATATATTTAAATACATTGAATCAAACTATGGAAATGTCCTATATTTCCCCGGCGTGTTGCACCTTTAAGTGTTGAAAAAAGAATCCCAAATTAACACTCGATAGTATCTTGATTTACTATCAGGATGCAATATAAACCGGTTTGCAATGGTAGAGGTAAATATTAAACGCAAAAACATTAACATAGATAACTTGTTGATCACTGAAAACAACTTGTTGATCACTGAAAACAGCTACCGTTTCAATTGTACGCCTTGTAATAAATACACGAACACGTTGTGCACATTATGTTTAAGTTTATGGCGATGTTTAAAAAAAGAAAAGACAAGCAGTTGTAATTACCTTAAACTTGACGTGTTTAGAATTGATAGGTGACTTAGCAGTAACATGGGTCTTAACAATAACATGTGGTCAGAAGTCAGTGACAAGCAACTTAACAACACAAAATTACTAGGCAGTACCAGATTACTTGGCAAGTTGCTAGGCAGTACCAGATTACTTGGCAGTACCAGAGTACTAGGCAGTACCAGATTACTAGGCAGTACCAGATTACTTGGCAGTACCAGATAACTAGGCAGTACCAGATAACTAGTCAGTACCAGATTACTAGGCAGTACCAGATTACTTGGCAGTACCAGATAACTTGGCAGTACCGTATTACTTGGCAGTACCAGATTACTAGGCAGTACCAGATTACTTGGCAGTACCAGATTACTTGGCAGTACCAGATAACTTGGCAGTACCAGATAACTTGGCAGTACCAGATTACTAGGCAGTACCAGATTACTCGGCAAGTTGCTTTGCACTTAAACATTATTTAGCAATATAATTGTGGCGCGTCGTGAAGAAACCGGTCTTATAGCATGTACGCACAGGCTAATCCGGGATGGCACTTTCCGCTTTTATGGTATTTTCTGTTTCAATGAAGTGTCTTCTAACCATAAATCCACTTTAGGCAGAAAGTGTCGTCCCGGACTAGCCTGTGCGGACTGCACAGGCTAATCCGGGATGACACTTTACGCACATGCATTAAGTCCGGTTTTCCCACGACGCGCCACAAATTATTAGTTATCAATTATGTAGTTATTGTAAGTTACTTAACAATAGCAGTACCAGTTTTCAATAACAGTTACAAAATATATATCAGTAGTATGTTACTTAGTTGTTATGTAGCAGTTACATGTTAATGAACAGTTTACTGAACATTTACATTTTACGGAACATTTACAAAAATTTACGGAACATTTACGTTTAACTTACGCGTACCTCACATATAACTTAGCAGTTGAATACTAATGAGAGGTTACAGGCTACTTAGCATAAACACGTTTTTGGTAGTAACATGTTATTTAACACGTTATTTAGCAGTTACGGGTCTGCGATACTTATGGTTCAAATGGGAACGTTTTGCACTTTGTGGCGTATTTTGAACATGTATTTGATAACTTGAGAGCGGACGTAGGCGAACTGCTGGTTTTAAACTGGCAGATCTTGCCACATTGTCTGAGTCATTACGGACGCCAGAGTTTAGCCTCCTATTTCGATATTCCTTATGCACATCCGGTAACTGTGAAATATTTTCGGTCCTATATTTCTCAAAATGTGTCGCGGATCTTAGATGAGTAGTTGGTGGATGGTAACTTCGAGGCCTGTGGTTATCGTGTCCGTTCTCCGTCCGTCCGTACGTCATCTTGCGTGCACGCTCGCTAAGCATCATATTCTCGCACCGCGTCTGCCCATCCGGGAACGTGGTCGGCAGTAGGCCGTACCGCCTGTACAGGTCAAGACGAGCTTGTTCCGGGTCGGTCATTGCCTGAAGCCTCTTGCGAAGCATGGTCCAGTTGAGGGTGTGAGTCAGTGAACTGTCTTCAGATAGCGTGTTGCTCGTGTGTCTTTTAAACATGTTACCGTCTTGTAGAACATTATTCGTATTATAAATATATGTTTTCGCTCTAAGTTCTGGTACAGTTACTGGCATATGTTTGATTTTGACTTCAGTTTTCTCGTTTGTGCTTCCACCACATTCATTTTCTTCATTGGTAATTTGGCCAGAAAGTACACTGTCTGGCCTGTCCGCATCAAGAGATATTTTCACTGCGGTTTCATCTAAAATCTCATCCTCTCCATTGACACCATATTCAACGTTTCCATAGATATCAATCATCGTCTGCTGAAACGTGTTGCTTGATACCAAATTAGGCTTCGGTTTCTTTGTCAGGTACCCGTAACTCGTATTGTCGATGCTCTTAACCGTGTTCTCAAACTCCGCCCACGCCTCCCGTGCCGCCACGTTCTCATGACCACCTATGACGACGTCCTCACAATCGTCGACCGACGGCAAAGAGATGTCGGTGACGCTGCTGATGGTATGCAGAGACAGGTTCGAACCTCTGACCGACGATCCTGGTCCGTGCTTAAGTAACCGACCTCGCGCCTTGTTTGGTATCCCCAGCCGATCCCGGGTGTGTACGAGGTTCGTTGCCATGATTATATCAATCTCCATTGTTGTTTTAATCTTATATAACATATACACCTGTTACACAACAATACAACTAGGCCATACTGCTACTATAAAGATAAACAGGTTATCATTGATATACTGTAATTATCGAACTAAATATTTATGGCATCCCTCGCTGTTTGAAAACAATGCATGCACTTCTAGTGTACGTCTATGCTTCTTTTATATCGATTTCACGAAGAACATACACACACAAAACAATAAATCCGTAGTTTCTTCAATAACATCGCATCCCTAATGCAATTAATCCCTGTTATTTATTTTTCAGTAACATATCTATCATCCCTAATGCATGATATTTCACTAACACATAATGTTAACATATTGTGTTAATCATTGTACATAACAGTCCATTTTCTTTAATAAAATATATAAAATCAGTATACGACGCCGTTTCATCTATTCTATTGCACAGCAAATCGAAAGCACTTTTGATATTAATTCCATTGCAGCACTGGCACAGCAATATTTATGCACATAGTTGTATTATCTTTTTTTTATATTTCATATGTTTTTCGATCTGGCATAAATAACTTCTTGACAATAATTCAAGCCAAACTAAACGCGAATGTAAAACACATAGTGTGCAAATTTGTTCTGTTTGTGTCATTGTATATTTTAATGGCGCCTATTTCAATAAAGCATTCCCCAATAAATTAAATCTTAACCTTGCATTTCTATATAGTAAAATATTTTAATGACAATTTTCAATCTTTCATCCAATTTAGAGAGAATTCGATAAAAATCAAATGCTTTAATCGATAGATTACCCTTGTCTAATATGCCATCGGCCGCCAATTGTAAATACAATTTTATTAAAGATTCGGTTATAGTATACTTAAGTAACCTGAACTACCTCGCAAACACAAGTTCTTTGTGATTTTACCGAAGGATCAGATGATTCTAATGCAGTGAATTAACATTTTAATAAGCAAACTACGGGGGACAATGATTTCTGATATACCCAAATACATGGAAGAAGTGAAAACTTATGCAAGTGCGTGGAGCTCTATAACTTCTTTTCTACGAAACTTTTGTTGGGTATGATATTTTTAAAAACATGTCTGAGAGGAAAGGGGTGAATGATAATACTCGAGAGACGTTACCCATCAGTCGAGCTGGTAGCTGAGCTTGATATGACTTCTCCAGGGTGAATAATAACACTCGAGAGACGTTACCCATCAGTCGAGCTGGTAGCTGAGCTTGATATGACTTCTCCAGGGTGAATAATAACACTCGAGAGACGTTACATCAGTCGAGCTGGTAGCTGAGCTTGATATGACTTCTCCAGGGTGAATGATAACACTCGAGAGACGTTACATCAGTCGAGCTGGTAGCTGAGCTTGATATGACTTCTCCAGGGTGAACAATAACACTCGAGAGACGTTACATCAGTCGAGCTGGTAGCTGAGCTTGATATGACTTCTCCAGGGTGAATAATAACACTCGAGAGACGTTACCCATCAGTCGAGCTGGTAGCTGAGCGTGATATGACTTCTCCAGGGTGCCCATCAGTCGAGCTGGCAGCTGAGCTTGATATGACTTCTCCAGGGTGAATAATAACACTCGAGAGACGTTACCCATCAGTCGAGCTGGTAGCTGAGCTTGATATGACTTCTCCAGGGTGAATGATAACACTCGAGAGACGTTACATCAGTCGAGCTGGTAGCTGAGCTTGATATGACTTCTCCAGGGTGAATGATAACACTCGAGAGACGTTACATCAGTCGAGCTGGTAGCTGAGCTTGATATGACTTCTCCAGGGTGAATAATAACACTCGAGAGACGTTATCCATCAGTCGAGCTGGTAGCTGAGCTTGATATGACTTCTGTAGGGTGAATGATAACACTCGAGAGACGTTACCCATCAGTCGAGCTGGTAGCTGAGCTTGATATGACTTCTCCAGGGTGAATAATAACACTCGAGAGACGTTACATCAGTCGAGCTGGTAGCTGAGCTGGATATGACTTCTCCAGGGTGAATAATAACACTCGAGAGACGTTACCCATCACTCGAGCTGGTAGCTGAGCTTGATATGACTTCTCCAGGGTGAATAATAAGTGTCGTCCCGGATTAGCCAGTGCAGTCCGGGACGACAGTCTCCGCCTACTGTGTATTGATGTTCAGAAGAGACTTCCATGAAACAGAAAATACCATAAAAGAGGAAAGTGTCGTACTTGATAAGTCTGTGCGGACTGCACAGGCTAATCCACGACGACACTTTACACACGTGCATTAAGTCCGGTTTTCCCACGACTCGCCCCAATTTTTATTTTTATCATCCGTTTTTCAGATCAAGCCTAACAGATTTCTATATATCGGTATATACCGCAATGATCGATACGCTTTTTAGTAGCTTATTTTAGACATTTGTTAGTGTGAGGTTTGAAAACTTCTCGTTAAACATATCGTTTTAAGTTCATGACAAAAATACACAAAGTGGTCACGCGACGTATGACATTTAATGGAATATGCTAGGGCATATTTAACTAGTTTTCCAACGACAGTCGTTATAACGGAATATTCGACTTCCGACACAATTTTGTTGGGAACGGATTATTTTCCTCGTATTTAATGTATTGTTTTTGAATACTATAATGACTGCATTTACCAGTTGTTACACTCGAAACCGTGATATATATTGAATACGTTTGAATAATATTATGTTCCAATTGATGCAAAATTATATGGTGAAATAGTGTACTAATATTAACTCATGGTACTTATGCAGGCAATAGTTAATCGATTAGAAGGGTTCAAATCATATTGAAATAAAAGTACCAATTCACAAGCGCAGTATCCATCATGTTATCCCTGACGAAAACAAATATTTGAAATTCAAAACCGAATTGCAATAAAGTATTTCTAAAGTTTTTTTGAAAATGTATACGGACATTTGTACGTTGTTGTTAAAATGAGAAGGTCCCACAATTTCTGTAAAATATGATTTAAAATTAATACATAACTATTGCTTTTCTGTGATTTCTGAAAATAAGTCATTATAGTATATGATAATTTAACATTGTATGCGTTAAACACATTAATTGCCAGACTCTGAAGTGAAATCGAAGGGTATGCCTCTTTAAATTGGTTTAATGGTATTTAACTTATTGATACGCTATCGAACACTCAAACATAACACCAGAGTGTGCAATTGTTAACAACGCCACGTGTTTTCAAAAGAGTATTATGTACATTTCAATGAAAGATAATTTTACAACCAAGACGGTCGTGTCAAAGCAATAAATGAAGCGTCTCTTACGATGATTACCAGTTTTTAAAAGATAAATTCGAAACCTCTGGGGTCACACACAACATAAATTCGATTTAATAACTGCCGATATTGGTTAAATTAAAACAGCGCAACAATGCTTTTCAGTTTCGTTCATCAATCGGAACTTAACACATTTTAGCCTTGAAGGATATCCCTAACACAGTGAATGATACCATATTTTTTTCCAGTATACACCTCCAATGTTGATGTTCTACGAACATTTTTTTCGACAAGGCACAATTCAAGTACTCGACAAACGGGCATGAAATAATGGCAAAAAAATACAGACGCTATAAAAACATAATTCTAAATTTCAATGAACGATAGTTTTACAACCAAGACGGTTGTGTCAAAGCGATAAATAAAGCGTCTCTTACGATTATTATCAGTTTTTAAACGATAAATGCTAAGCCGATGGGGTAACATAAAACACGAAATGTGTGGCGCGTCGTGGGAAAACCGGACTTAATGCATGTGCGTAAAGTGTCGTCCCAGATTAGCCTGTGCAGTCCGCACAGGCTAATCCGGGACGGCACTTTCCGCTTTTATGGTATTTTCTTTTCAAGCAAGTCTCTTCTAAACATAAATCCTCTGTCGGCGGAAAGTGCCGTCCTGGATTAGCCTGTGCGGACTGCACAGGCTAATCCGGGACGACACTTTACGCACATGCATTAAGACCGGTTTTCCCACGACGCCCCTCAAATGTGTTTTATAGACACTGGCATATACAGTTCTTTCTTTGCATAAAACAACTTAGGAAGGATTATTACTTAGGTTTCATGTATCAATCGGATCGTTTCACATTTTAACATAAACATATCGAATACGGTTACCCCTAGTACGTGGATTGATACCATAAATTTCTCAGTTTTCACCTTCAATGTTTTTGTCCCTAAGGACATGTTTTTCGACAGAGTACAAATCAAATACTCGACAAGCAGGCTTGAAATGCAGGCAAACATTTATGGACTGCATATCAGGGGTTATTGAGATCTCTAGCATTCCATAGAAGATACACTATCAATGAAATTTGACACGTTCATTGAAATATGGACTCTCCCTTTCGCTCGCCACAAAGAATAAATATGGACTCTCCCTATCGCTCGCAACAAATAATAAATATGGAGTCTACCTATCGCTCGCCACAAAGAAGAAATATGGACTCTCCCTATCGCTCGCCACAAAGAAGAAATATGGACTCTCCCTATCGCTCGCCACAAAGAAGAAATATGGACTCTCCCTATCGCTCGCCATAAAGAATAGACTTCAAATGTGTATTTGCACACGTGGAAAGATCACCTTATACCGTTATGATAAGTAGTAATGTATTGTAGCTTATTCTGTTCCGTAATTTGGTAAAATTGAAAGTTTTGACTCTATTGATATTATATTGTCTGGCGCCAAAACTGTTACCAGTCTTTAACGTAATCTTAGCCGTAATATTAAATATTAGCCAACGTAAGCCATGTCTGATGTATAACAACTGTTATCATTGGTCATTATTTAAGATAAAAACTTAAGTTTGATAACTTTGGTATATAAATGTATATAAATGGCCAGGGGGTGTAAAAATAATATGTCAAAAGAAAAAAAAACACTTACTTTCCGCAGTAATGAAAGTTAAGTATAGCTGGTAAGTATAAGACTGAACACAATTACAGATAATAGTTTGCCCTCACGTTATCTGCGATTAAGTTATAAATGCCAAAACATTACAGATAAGAATTTCCGTGCAGGTATGTATTTCCTATGTACATACTGTTCATTAGTTAAATGTTTATTGTATGTTGTTGTGTTTATTTTGTCGCCGAAGTATGTCTTAGGCAGTATATATGACCCACTTTTTGGACGGCGCATACTTCGCTGTTGGGCTTTTAGTACAATGTTTAAGGTATTTTTATCACTGTCTGTACTATCTGCACCACTATACGTGTATGTATGCCTTAGACGGAAAACGATTATCACAACCCATGTGACCCGTCTTCTGCTAATTTTTATTCATGTGACTGATGACACTGTTTGTGACGTGACTTACCGGTACTAGTGTCAGTATCAATAAAGATTTTGAAATTATTTATTTATTATTAAATGTTATTATTATTAATTATGCTTATAAAATTAGGACAATTGTGGGTGCTTTTATGTTTGAAATTTTTTGGCAAATTGTATGCATTTCGAAATATTTTGCTTTTAAAACGTATATCGTTAATCTCTTGTACCTATTTCCCAAGCGTTTCATTACATCGACAAGAAAGTGCGGTTTATAAGAAATGTACAATTAGCCAGTAAGGAAGTACACTGTAATCATCTACTGACTTATGATCGAACAACGCCTTTCGAATGTAATATTAGCCCTTTTCTTTGGGGCGTTAAATTTCGCAATTGTCGAGTCACGGGTAGACTGACTTCTTAAAGTTTTAAGCGCTATGTACATAAAACACGTGTTTTCAAAATTACGAAAGACTAAGAACAGAAACACTAATTACCTGTGCCGTTGATTTATTTATATGTTTGCTAGTCTATTTGCTAGTTAGCAACACTGTTAAGAACAGATCAGAGTGAAATTTTCTGGGTAGGATGCAATGGGCAAATGAACAAATTATAGACCTTTCCAGTTCGCCTTTTCATAATTTTATTCTGATCTCTTCTTTTTGGAATATTCGACAGAAAATTTTGAAGTTTTCCAATCTGTGAATAGTTTTCTTTATTACTTTAATATCAAGCCATTCAAATTGAACCGATATAATTCCATACCGGTAATAAAGCAACAAAACCATACTTTATTAAAACGATGCATGCATATATGTAATTGCTTAAGTCTATTAAAGCCGACGGAATCTTTTTGGGGGAATTTTTATTATTGAGGAATATCAATATAGGGATAATATACCTTTTTGAGGTCGTTAACGTCCGCAGAGGCCCGAGAGATGTGTTAAATTCCGAGTGCGACCGTAAAAATGGTACTTTGTCGCATTTAATATTATAAACACATACATATAGAGTAATAAAACCGAAACAATTGGGTAATTAACTATAAAATCGTATTTTTTTTTTTATAGAATAGTGTAACCCAAAATCGATCTAGTGTATGATGTCATTTTTAATAATTGCCTACCAGAGCCGCGTTCAGCCGAGCTGGAATCGCACTAGTTAGTCGCCATTTTATTTCAGGGTTTACCTCGATTCGCTTTTTAAAATTAAATTTTACATGGATTTCAACATGCATCACGTATGTAGTAAAAATAGCATAATATCATGATATCGTAATACTGTTATTTAAGCTTGTAAGAGTTTAATAATTGACGACAGTGACAAGCTTAAGTAATACACAAAGCAGGTCGTTATTGGCGCGAGACTTTACTGAGTAATAAGGTTAAAATATACTTATTCCAATCATTATGTAATTTAATGTAACAGCGATAATTGTAACGAAAAATAAATGCAACATTTCGCACAAAGGGGCACTCATAACCATAGCTTTTATGAAAGAGCATTGTGAGCTGAATTGATTTAATCAATAAAAATGGTATGTCATGTACTATGTAAGAAAGAACTCGACACTAAACAAGGTTGACTGTTTTATCACCATCATTTTACCGGCTATTTTCTTGTTGCATGTAACCCGCAAGTGTCCTACAGTAGTCTCCAATCTTAAAACATCTCAGTGATTTATTTGTGCACACCAATGCTTACCCTACCAACATCTCCATAAAAGAATATCAAAGCAAGTGTCTAAACCTAAACCCTTGTCTTCGAGTTAAACTTGTTGATTTATTTAGAGAGTACAGCCCTACATGACTTATCTATTTAGTGTAATGTGACCATAAACCTTTTTTTACGATAACCGACCGCTTTTTGTTCGTAAACACCCCTACAACGGACTGAAAACGAACTTTTTATGCTAGAATTAACGAAAGAATTAATTGGACAAGACTGTACGACAAAGGCACACACTAATCTAATACATGTAAATGCATTTGAAACTTTAACTGGCTCTTTATTTCAGTATTAAATATATGTATGTTAAAGTAAATTGGGATAGCATATTGTTGAATATATACTTATCAAACTAACGATATTCACAATTAAACCGTTCAGACTAAATTTTGCGATATGAACTGAAAGATGAAATTGTCAACATATACGCAGCTGAATTCAATTCATAACATAAGCTTATTATTTAAAATACATTGAATCAAACTACGGAAATGTACTCTATTTGGAAATGTACTCTATTTGGAAATGTACTCTATTTGGAAATGTACTCTATTTGGAAATGTACTCTATTTGGAAATGTACTATATTTGGAAATGTACTCTATTTGGAAATGTACTCTATTTGGAAATGTACTCTATTTGGAAATGTACTATATTTGGAAATGTACTCTATTTGGAAATGTACTCAATTTGGAAATGTACTATATTTGGAAATGTACTCTATTTGGAAATGTACTCTATTTGGAAATGTACTCTATTTGGAAATGTACTCTATTTGGAAATGTACTCTATTTGGAAATGTACTCTATTTGGAAATGTACTCTATTTGGAAATGTACTATATTTGTCCAGAGTGTTGCAACTTTAAGTGTTGAAAAATAAGAAGCCGACACTAACACGCTAGAGTGTCATGATTTATTATCCCGCAATATAAACCGGTTTTATTTGCAACGGTAGAGGTAAATATTACACGCGGTACAAAAATACATTAACATAGATAACTTGTTGATCACTGAAAACAATTGTACGCCTTGTAATAATACACGAACACGTTGTATACAGTATGTTTCAGTTCATGGTGTTCTTTAAAACAGACAAGAGAAGCTGTTGTAATTATTTAAGCAGTAACGTTGTACAGGTCACTTAGTAGTAACATGTTTCTAAACAATAACATGTGCTCAGTAGTCAGTGCCAGGTAACTTAACAACAACAAATTACTTAGCCATACCAGATTACTTGGCAGGTTTTTTAGCAGTTAAAATTATTTGGCACTACCATAAGTTATCAATTAATTAGTTATTATAAGTTACTTAACAAAAGCAGTACCAGTTTTTTTAATAACAGTTACAGAATATATAAATCAGTATTATGTTACTTAGTTGTTATGCAGAAGTGCCATGTTAATGAACAGTTTACTGAACATTTACATTTTACGGAACATTTACGTTTAACTTACACGTACTTAACATATAACTTACCAGTTAAATACTAATGACAGGTTACAGGCTACTTAGCACAAACACGTTTTTGGTAATAACACGTTATTTTGCAGTTACGGGTCTGCGATACTGCTGGTTCAAATGGGAACGTGTTGCACTTTGTGACGTATTTTGAACAAGTATTTGATAACTTGAGTGCGGACGTAGGCGAACTGTTGGTTTTAAACTGGCGGGCCTTGCCAAATTGTCTGCGCCATTACGGACGCCAGAGCTTAGCCCCCTATTTCGATACTCCTTATGAACTTCCGGTAACTGTGAAAGATTCTCGGTCCTATGTTTCTCAAAAGATGTCGCGGATCTTAGATGCGTAGTTGGTGGATGGTAACTTCGAGGCCTGTGGTTATCGTGTCCGTTCTCCGTCCGTCCGTACGTTATCTTGCGCGCACGCTCGCTAAGCATCATATTTTCGCACCGCGTCTGCCCATCCGGGAATGTGGTCGGCAGTAGGCCGTACCGCCTGTACAGGTCAAGACGAGCTTGTTCCGGGTCGGTCATTGATTGAAGTCTCTTGCGAAGCACGGTCCAGTTGAGAGTGTGAGTCTGTGAACTGTTGCTCATCTGGCTATTAAACATGTTACCGTCTCGTAGAACATTATTCGTATTATAAATATATGTTTTCGCGCTAAGTTCTGGTACAGTTACTGGCATATTATTGTTTTCGACTTTAGTATTCTCATCTGTGCTTGCACCACATTCATTTTCTTCTTTGGTAATTTGTCCAGAAAGTACACTGTCGGGCCTGTCCGCATCAAGAGATATTTTCACTGCGGTCTCACCTAAACTCTCATCCTCTGGACTGACACCATATTCAAGGTTTCCATATATATCAATCATCGTCTGCTGAAAAGTGTTACTTGATACCAAATTAGGCTTCGGTTTCTTCGTCAGGTAGCCGTAACTCGTATTGTCGATGCTCTTGACCGTGTTCTCAAACTCCGCCCACGCCTCCCGTGCCGCCACGTTCTCATGACCACCTATGACGACACCCTCACAATCGTCGACCGACGGCAAGGAAATGTCGGTGATGTTACTTATGGTATCCAGAGACAGGTTCGAACCTCTGACCGACGATCCTGGTCCGTGATTAAGTAACCGACCTCGCGCCTTGTTTGGTATCCCCAGTCGATCCCGGGTGTGCACGAGGTTCGTTGCCATGACGATATCAATTTCCATTGTTATTTAAACCCTATATCACATATCCGCCTGTGACACAAAAATGCAACTAGGCCATACTGCTACTGTAAAGATAAACATGTTATCATTGATATGCTGTAACCATCGACCTAAATGTTTATTGCAACCCTCACTGCTGTAGTGCTCCAGTAAAATGTTTTATGGCATTCCACGCTGTTTGCAAATAAGTCATGCACTTCAAGTGTACGGCAATTTTTCTTTTATATCGACTTCACAAAGAGCATATACAAACAAAACAGTAAATCCGTATGTTATTAATTTCTTCATTAACATCGCATCCCTAATGCAATTAATCCGTATGCTATCAATATCTTCATTTCATTAGCATATTTATCGTCCTTAATGCATGGCATATCACTAACACATAATGTATACATATTTTGTTAATCACTGTACATAACAGCCCATGTTCTTTTACAAAACATCCAAAATCAGTACAAGGCGCCGTTTCATCAATTCTATTGCACATCAATTTGATAGCACTTTTGATAATAATTCTATTGCAGAAGTGGCACAGCAATATTTATACATATAGTTGTATTATTCTTTTATATATCTCACATGATTTTCGATCTGGCATAAACAACGTCTTGAAAATCATTAACGCCAAATTAAACGGGAATGTAAAACACGTAGATAGTGTGCAAATGTGTTCTGTTTATTTCATTGTAATTTTAATGACACGTATTTCAATTAAGAAGTCCCCAATAAAATAAGTCTTTACGTTACATTTCTATACAGTCAAATATTTAATGACAATATGTCATCCAAGTTAGAGAGAATTCAATAAAACTCAAATGCGTTAATCGATAGATAGCCCTTGTCTAATATACCATCGGCCTTCAATTGTAAATGCAATTTTATTGAAGATTCGGTTATAATATACTTAAATCACCTGAACTACCTTGTAAACACAAGTTCTTTGTGATTACACCGAAGGATCAGATGAATCTAATGCAGTGAATTACCATTTTAATAAGAAAACTACGGGGGCAATGATTCTTTATATTTCCAAATACATGGCTTAAGAAGTGAAAACTTATGTAAATGCAAGGAGCTCTATAACTTCTTTTCTTTAAATCCATATGTATTAAAAATCATGACCTACGCAACTTTTCGCAGATATTATGTTAAAACATGTCTGAGAGGAAACAATAAATATTATTACCCTGGTTTAAGGTTATGTCAGTGAGTCAAGCCGGTAGTTGATCTTAAAGGCACACACAAGGTGCTACAAGTTAAAACAACCATTAAGAGTTTAATTAAGATATTTACAAACACGTAAAATAAATCATGATGACAAAAAAATTTTTTTTTACATTTTCTTAAAATAAATGGTATTTTACACATTTTTATTCCACTGTATTGCTTACATTTTAAACATTTGATGCCCTAGTTTCCTGTAAAAGGAATGTAGTTCACATGCATGATATTTGCATGAAAAAATCCCGTTATTGTGGTCAGTGAAGTATTTCAATTTCGAGGGTCGTGTAATAAACCTACTAATGTGAATTTTATAAAGACATAAATTGGTACAACAAATTGAGAAAACATTGGAAATTATAAACAAAGTAACATGTTTTAGTATGGAAATTTATTTGTTAGTGGTCACAAACTGACCACGTTATTTTCAGTTTGTAGATTGTTTAACGTATTATGTATTTAAAATTTCAATTACTGCATAACATGCTTCATATACGACCATCAAAATGTTTCGTCCAGTTTATGACAAGTTATAGTAAGTTAGTAAGTAAGTAAATTTTTATTATCGTGACTTGTGTATAACATTCACATTTGTATAAGTAAATACAAATTCAAAATAGATCACACCCGGCCCACCGGGCCTATAAGTCACATTAGCAAGTTGCGTTATTAACAACGTTGTATATAAATTGATAAAGCATATCAAAAATAAATATTGTTATAACATGACAGCAGCGACAGACATACGTATGGAATTTGTTATCGTGTTTACGAATACAGAATACCTCTTCTGCGTTAGTAGGAAGCCGTAATATATCAGGCTAGTTGTCTAGTGTTATTATGGATCAGATAACCTAGTTGATCTATGGGGGACAGTGTCATAAAACCAGTCGCCCGCAAGGCATCGCCAAGTATTCCAAGCCTTAGTCACTATATCTTGGACAATTTAACAATGTATATTACTGTTAGATGTACAGTTATTCATGAAAAGCAAAGAACGTGTGCACATTACCACTTTGTTTTTATGAATCGACTGACATCCGCGTCGCACGATCATTAGCATATCAACGAAGCTAGTGTTTGTAAACAGTTTACTTGGAGGATCAGTGTTTTGATTTAAACAGTATCCGAACACCAAATAGTTTCCTGACCCAGGATGTAATTGAAGCTGAAACATACAATAATATAATTTTACCAGACACTTAAATGACTTAATTCTAAATTTGACCATTTCCACCTTTAATGAGGCTTTAATATGACTTTTTAAGGTTGTTATGATTTTTCATTTGCCAGTCAATGTTATTTAAACATCAGCTGTCAAATAAAGAAAAGTTAATATGAAATGTTCATCGAGCTGACAAAAGATACATATACAATGGCAACGAGCAGACTAATAATGTAATTTTTTTTATCGAGCTGACAAATACTGCAAATGTTCCCATCAAGCTGACAAATGCTGCAAATATTCCCATCGGACTTACAAATAATGCAAATGTTTCCATCGAGCTGACAAATAAAGCAAATGTTCCAATTGAGCTGACAAATAAACCAAAGGTTCTCATAGAGCTGACAAATAATAGAAATGTTCCAATCGAGCTGACAAATAACTCAAATGTTCCCATCAGGCTGACAAATAAAGCAAATGTTTCCTTCGAATTGATAAATAATGCAAATGTTTCCATAGTGCTGACAAATAATGCCAAAGTTCTGATTGAGTTGACAAATAACGCAAATGTTCTGATCGAGCTGACAAAGTATGCAGATATTCCTATCCAAAAAATGCAAATGTTACCATCGAGCTGACAAATAACAAAAGGGTTCCAATAGGGCTGACAAATAATGCAAAAGGTTTCATCGGACTTACAAATAATGCAAATGTTCCCATCGGGCAATGGCAACGAGCAGACTAATGACGTAATTGTTGCTGTCGAGCTGACAAATAATGCAAAATAATACCAAATGTTCCCATCCGGATAACAAATACTGCACATGTTTCCATCGAGATGACAAATAATGCAATTCTTTCCATCAAGCTGACAAATAATGTATATGTTCCAATCGAGATAACAAATAGTGCAATTATCCCCTAAAGGTGACAAATTGCAAGGTTCCCTTCAATCAAACTGACAAATTATGCAAAAGCTCCTAAAGAGCTGAAAATAGTAAAATTGTTCTTATTAACCTGACAAATAATGCAAATGTTCTAATGTTTTGCATCGATTTTCCATTCGCCACCTCTCGACTTACCCATCTATACAACGAACCGAGCTTAACTTAAAACAGGTACGCACTTGTGTGGATGTAGACCATGAACCACCATTCTGTGAAAGTACCAGATCTACGGTCTTCATTCCGGTTGGAATATGGCAACTGACCGGACTTTTCAAAGAGTATTTATATGCGTTTTCATATATGCGTTCTCATATTTTTAGTTTGCTACCTCAGCGTTCTAGAAAGACAAACTGACTTGAACTCACCTAGAAAATAATGACTAGAAACACATAACCATTGGTTTAATAAAATAAATATCTTGCCCCATGTTGTATCGTTTATTTTGGTTGTGTAGCCCCAAACAGCTGTTATCTGTTATACCATGCATTTATAGGACTTTCAACTTTTCAGTCTATACATATTTTTGGCTTAAATGACTCGCTCAATTTGCGTTGATTTTTTTCCCGCCGAGTTTCTTCTTAAGCGGCCAGTATTTGTGTTTTAAGATTATAAATACGACGTAGGGCAACGGAAGACGACGACGACGGAGAACCACTGACCACACAAGCTACTTACTTGAAACACTTACCTAATAAAACAAGTATAGCCCAATGTTATATCGTTAATTTGTATGATCTAGCTCAAAACAGTTGTTATATTAAAAATATGCATGTACTGTACTTTCGATGGTTATTTTAGATTAAATAACTTGTTCAATATGTGTAGATTTTTTTCCCGCAGAGTTTCTTCTTAAAGTCACATCCGTTCTATAACCACATGTATATGGTGAATAACGTGTAAAACTTTTTTTTTCATTCGCCCCAATATTTGTGTTTTAATATCATAAATACTACGCTTAAACATTTAGCCTGTCTGGAACAACAAGTAATGTTAGGATTTATTATACCGATTTTGTTTTTTAATATCTCTATCCAAGGTAGACTACTCAATTTGATTGGATGTTTAAAGGCACAACAACTACATTCGATCAATCATTTTCAATGTCCATATATCACTGAGCCCATATATCGCCCGTAAAAATTACAACAAAAGTACAATTTATAATCATCAGCAAATAGAGTTACACGTATTATGATTGTATTTGTTAAGTCAAAACAATATATATACATCACTTCAGTAAATAATGAAACAACTTGCATATAGCGTATACAAAATACAAACCAACCAAGAACAGCGAACTTACTGTCTATTCAGAAGTATATTTATTTTTCCAAATACATAATACATATTCTTATTACTTTATCAACTCGATATCTTTGTATAATTTCGCTTTATACCCAATCCTAATAGTTTAACTATATTTGATCGAATTCAATTTAATGATGATTTAAAGAGAACTTTCTCTTTAAAATAATTCACAACAATCTGAAACGTATCCGGACTAGAAAAACATTATTTGAAAGCATTATGAAATTTATAAACTTCCTTCAATTTGTTGTTAAAATTGCAACCAAACTTTTTTAACAAATTAAAAAAATCATTAGAATTTCATTTCTGTATGTCAAACATAATATCATTATTAAATATTATATGCATTATGCATTAAACACATTTATAGGGTTTGAAGTAAATTCGAATGGTATTCCACTTTAAATAGGTTTATTGGTACTTAAGTTATTGATACGCTATTGAACGTTTATACATCACACCAGAGTGTGGTAATGTAAACAACGTCTTGTGTTTTCAAAAGAGTATTATGTAAATTTCAATGAAAGATCATTTTAAAACCAAGACGGTTGTGTCAATGCAATAAATAAAGCGTCCCTTACGATTATTACCAGTTTTATAGATAACTTCTGAGCCTCTGGGGTCACACAAAACATTAATTATATTTAATAAGAATTATTATTAAATACCGATACATATAGTTTTTCGTTATGCTTCAAAAACTTCGGTTTCGTTCATCAATCGGAACTTAACACATTTTAGTATAACTTTGAAAGATATTCCTAATACAGTGAATGATACCATATTGTTTTCCAGTTTTTACCTTCAATGTTTATATTCTATTAACATTTTTTTCGACAAAGCACAATTCAAGTAGTCGACAAACAGGCATGAAATATTGGCAAACAAGAACAGACACTATATCACGAGTTATTAAAACCAATACCATTCCATAGTAGATACACTATCAATGAAATTTGACACTTCCATTGAACTATATACACACCCTATCGCGCGTGGCGAAGAGTAGACTTCAGTACTTATTTGCACAAGACAAAAGATCGCCTTATACCGTTCAGATGAATGATTTAGAATTATAGCCTAGTCTGTTCCGTATTCTCGTAAAATTAAACGTTTCAAATGAATTGAGATTATATTACCTGGCCCCGCGACTGCGAACAAACTTAAACTTAATCTTAGCCATAATATTAAATATTGGCCAATGAAAACCATGCGCAACAACTGTTGTCACTGGTCATTAGTAAAGATTAAGACTTAAGTGTTATAACTTTGGTAGACCTATGGGCAGGGAATTTTCAAATAATATGTAAACAGAGCACATACCATTCGCAATAATGCAAAATGAGATACGTAATACAATGTATTAAATTATTCAGAATAGCTTGTAGATATAAGACGGAAAAGAGTTACCGATAATTCCATGCTCTGACGTCATCTGCGATTAAATTATAAATGCCAAAATTTTTCTGACAAAAATTCCCTTAGTTTTTTAATGGAGTTATCAGCGATATTATGCTTACTATTGAGCACTTTTAACTGTTCTTCGATTAAGGTCTGGAACAAATATTTTTAAGAAAGGTGAAAACGGCAATAATTGATTGACCATGTTTCTGTTTGCACAAGTGAATCTACCTAATGAGAGGAACATTACCGATAAATACATATGACAATTGTTCATATTTGCTTAATATTTCCGAGGCCGATAAATCAACATCAAAATGTCTTTCTTGAAGCTTTTCTTATCAATAGAGGTTTTAAAGGGGCTTATTCACAGATTTCTGTTAATTAAAGAAATGTGTTAAATTGTCTTATCTTCAGTTACTAAAGGATCTGGACTGACATACCTATATATCATCTGTCAAAGAATGAATTAAAAGAAGAAAAAGTATATGCCTCTGTCGGGACTAGAACCCACGACCTGTGTGTCGAAGACTGACATGCTAACAACCGGGCAAAGGGGGCTGGTTTATTCTGGTGTGTCATTTTAACGCCATGTAAGTGATACACGTGTTTTGAAAAATATCGACGAAAAGCGTTGCAAACGCTTTATATGTTTTGCCATTTCAATAAAAGTTTACCCATAAACGACACTTCATTTCGAGTATTTTTCTGTGTCAGGAAAATGATTTCGCTCCTCGATATGGAGTGTACTTTTCTTATTTTAATAGGTGACAAAAGGTTTGGAAATTGTGAGTTTGCCAATCTGTGAATCGGCCCCTTTAAAGAAAAGTAATTTCAGTTGCACGTCTTCTGAACACGTCACAATCTTACAGCATGTTCACATATACGTGAGTCAAGGGCATGTGAAGGCTCTCAAAGAAAGAAAAATGATGCTGTTTATATTGATAATATGGCAGATAGATATATTTAAAACATTAACAGCGACTGCGTGTAAATTTCAAGTAAATATAGTTGCAATTAAAAGTTGATCCTTAATAGTTCACATTGGAAGCAACATCGTGTTTAGTCTGTTTACTACCCCCACTAAATAGGTGACCTTGTATGTGTAAAAGCCTTAACTATCGAAATCGGGGACTAAACAAGCAGTGAAGTTTGCCAAAGTGATTTCTACCTTTTCATACTACGGCGTTATTGATGGCTATCGTCGTCACGGAACGATAATATTTGTTCTACGGATTTCAACAGTAAACGACGCGACGCTCTAACAAAGTGGCATGATGTAAACGCATTGCTAATAATATGTCCATTGTAGTGGAAAATAAACAGAAGAGGAAATCACCGAATATATAATTGGAATAAAGGTGTGAACAGATCAAACACTCGCTAAGTAAAAGGAATTTTCTTAACACTATGCTTTGACAACCGAAACAAAACTTAGTCTCACAGCAACAGAAGTGGTCGTTGACAGCAGTAATGATTTTGCGACATAGAGATTGCACAACAAACAGTTTATCTTTAAATCCGGAAGGTGAGAAATGGATACGGTGAAGTATTGAATGTCGACCAATCTGAACAAGGTGGTAGTAAAGGTGTAATGTTGATAGTCCTAGAAAGGCAAACAATGTGCGCCGTAAACCTAACGACAGTGCGCGATGAGTGGTTTTTCAATTAAAATACCATTTGAAATATTTATGCTATAAAACTTTTTTGCGATAGGTGTGAGGGAAGTAACAGTGGCTATTTTACATTGGATATATATCTACGCAAGTTAAACTAACTGTCCATCATAGTTTGATTTGAATAATAAACTTGTATAATAAACTATATACTGTTCTCGAGTTTAAACATGACCAGTGTGATATAAGTACATGAATCTTAAGCACTTATTAAGGCAAAAGGTATGTGTGTAAGAAAGTTGTGAGGGAAGCAACATCCACATATTTGACATTGGATATATACCTATGCAGGTCAAACTTACTATACATCAGAGTTGGGTTTGTATAATAAACTATTTACGGTTCTAAAATTGACCCATGGTAAGTGTAACATAAGTACATAAACCCAAATCACATATTAAGCCATGATTAACGCAAATGGGCCATGAACCGATGTGCTTATTTTGGTGGATTGCACTTCTGGTGGTCAATACACTTACCAGTCGACTTCGTTAATGGAAAGAGTGGGTGGTGTTTTTTGTTTGCGTATCGATAACCATTTGGAATCTTGATGACAGAAAAGCGAGTTGGTTATCTGGAGATCGCTCATTGCGGATATGAACGTGTTTAATTGTCAATTTCAGTAGAAGTGTACACTCGAATACAAATGTATATGATGAAACAGAACTCATTTGTAACAGAAAACATTAAGGTTATTTTAAGTCCTGACAGTTGTACAGAGAAACATGCAGGGTCTTCTTGCGCGGTTGAAACCAACGCGTGAAGAAAATACGCCTTCAAATCAGGATAATGTAGATGGTAGTTCAAATAGAAATACAAATGCTGAATCCAGTGGTCCTGATCAAAACAAATGGATTTCACATGTCGAATGGCGTCAGTGCAGACAATTTAGAAGATGACGATTTTGAGATCAATTTAGGCATGCCTTCTCAAAACAAAACTACAGAAAATTTCAAATCGCGAAATTTGATCACTTCAACGTCTGGTAGGAATCTGAGAAGAAGTCTATCACGTCCCCGAAATTCCCGGATGTCAATGTACAGTGACGTCAGTGAGACTGAGTTGTTGTTGTTGTCAGACTCTGATGATGAAAATGCGTCGCAATGTCAAAGATCCGAGACGTTAACGCCACACCACGCTTGGGCTGCGTTCGAAGATGCGGTAAAAAGTATTGATAATGGAAATACAGAATATTTTGTTAAGAAACCTAAACCAAACTTCATTGCTAGTGGAACATTTCAGCAGGTTATGGTGGATATGTACGGAAACACCGAATACGGGAACACCAAAGGGTATACGTTGTTGAAACAAAAACTGGGCAACATGGCAAAGACGTCCGGGCTTGCCGCAAGAATGATGGCGAAGGCTGTTGCCAACGGACAAGAATTACGCGAGGAAGAGGAGGCAAATAAAGGCAACGAAGCAGCACTAGAAGACGAACCTGATGGCGTAAACGGTGAAACGCAGGAAGAGTCAGAAAGTATTGCTAAAGTGGTCGCAAAACGTGGCTGGAAGGCGTTAACCAAGCAGGTTAAGGAAGATATCATTGAGCAGAACTCGCAAGCACCACCGAAGTTCAACTTAGCAATGTTACAGCAGACTGTACAACAGATGACCAACATGGAACGGTCTAGACAAGACTTGTACGAGCGCTACGGCATTGTGCCGACGACGTTACCCGACGGTAGGGTCGTCTGTGAGAATCAAATGCTCAGTGAACGCGCTCGTGCGCAGCTGTACGGGCGGACAGAGGATGTTAGAAAACATGAGCGGCCTCACAGTTACCAGCCCCCGTCGGCTCAGCTTAGGTCGAAGACAAATGTAGATCGACGTGCTTTTGGGGTCAGTCGGACTAAAAGTGCAAAACTTCCACATCGGCAGACTGGTAGACCTATGACTGTGAAATAAGTCATTAGCTATTTATGTGGATGTAACTGAATGAAATTTAAACAGGTTAAAGGAAATGTTACACAGATGTTTCGTTTGCGATGTGGTTTAGCATTTATACATTTTGAGTCATGGTACGTCTTTCATATATTCTTGACCAGGGACGCTTGATAACGTGTTCCTCTGTTGCTGGTGATATGGCTGGATTGGCTACTATATACTCGTACAATTAATATTGAATCGATATGTATGTATTGGTTTGGTCTGTCCAATGTTTGAAACGTACGAGTATATCGCAATGGAAATGATATCTTCTTAGATACATATATTATGACGTTGCGTAAGTAATGCTGAACGAGCAATGTCATGAAAATACATGTCATTCCTTTCAATAGTAGCCAAACACACAAAAACAATAGTGCATTTGCTCAGGCATTTCATCGCACGGTCTGTATTTATGTCGTCGTTCCTTTTATTCCATATATTAGACATTCAAAATACGAAATACGTGTCTGTTCGTGTTCTTTTATACGTCTTATTGTTTGAAACGCAATACATACTTCATGCGTATACACTGCAGTGAGGTCGCAAGCTATTAAACGGGTAGAATTTAGTTACAGAGAAAAACTGTCTTTATTGATAATATGTCAATGTTTTAAATCATTAAACGTATTATACATTTATTTTGTTTCAGTTGTGTTGTATCATTTTCCCTTTATTACAATACTATTGTTAAATAATATATATCAATAACAATATAACGAGTGTCTTGCTAAATATATATATATCCTGGGGAAAGATAAATGATCCAAAAAGGTACAGAGTGCTGCCAAAAAGGAGCTGGGTGGAAAACCGGACTAGTTTGTTGACATTTTCCATTCATTTCCTAAATCCAGGGTTTTCATGAGTCTAATGCTTCTGATCAAGGTTATTACGCATAGTCGATTAATCTGTCATATTATTTGCAAAAATATGTTGAATTCCAAAAGATATTAAACATTTCTGTGTTGACCAGCTCAGAGTAATAGATGGGGGAACCAAAAAGGAGCAGGGTGCAGCACCCTGTTATTTCGCTGTAGGTCTTTCTCTAGATCCACAACTTTATAGATTTTACTTTACAGACTTCTGTTCTCAACAAGAATGATGAAAGGTGGCTTTTTTCAAATAACAAAAACTTGTGATTAGTAAAATGTATGTATACTAGTCTTTCTGTAGCACAAATTACTATATCCGATATATTACAATATGTACGTCGCCAGTCATTTATACTAGTACTTTATCCTGGTAGATTATTGACGAAACAACTTTTTAACGCAAAATTGACCGCTTTTGATCATTGATCGATACTACATAATCATGGTATATTGAGAGTGTATTAAAAGATTATCGCTTAATGCTCCATGCATTTATATTTACTTGTATTAAAATATAATTTACTTATCATTAATCCATATTATTCATAAGACACACTGACAATAACCTGTGTCCGGGGTTATACACTTCACTATGACAATCTAATGCTGTTCTTTAGTACAACTGAAAGGCCTTTCATGTTATTATCAAAACGCTGACAGCGTAGAAAGACTGTTGGCGACAAAGGAAACTAAAATCATGTGAATTATGAGTGCATTTTTGCTAAAAGGAAACATTTGTTTGAATGAAGTTCAATTTCCCACCTTTAAACTTTATAGTATGGCTTTTTATTCTATAGTATACGACAACATAATAAAAATGTACATGTATTTGTTAGTAAATAACACATATTTTTAAAGCTAATTATCTAATGCAAACGAAATTATATACATGCCAGTCAACAAGTCAAACGAGCCATGCACAATAACCGTTAAAGCGGGGTAGTTAAAAGATTCGAATGTTAGTGATTTGAAGCCTACTGAGTCAAAAGTAAGTCATACGATGCGTGCTCTCGGTTTCCCATATTACAGTTTAAAATAAATATATTGCAGTAACTTGTCAAAATATTCAGAATAAGAATCGGTAAAAAGAAATAACACTTTCACAACGAGTCAAAAATAACCAAGGTAGCGCATTACTTTAGTGGTCTTATTCCAGGACAACCAGGTGAATTCCGGTTACTTTCAAGTAAATAGCGAAAATAGGGGTGTGATTAATTTGACGTAACATTTTTAATAAATTTACTTGTTTCGAAACTGTAATTTTAATAAATCACATGATATACGCATTATAATACACATGACATACATTATCTTAAATAATTAAAAGGTAAGAAAACATTCGTGATTTTATGCTGTTTTGAAGCAAGACCCTCTCAGGTTATGATTTACTTACTCGTAGCCTGCAAAGAAAAGAAGTAGTTTCCCGTGATACCTGTTTTGATAATTACCTTCACAAAAAACAGTTGGCTTCCGCCAACAGTCTAAAACATTACATTTTGATTAGTGAAGCATTATTCCATTTGCCCACCAATACTGTAATATCACTAAAACGCTTATGTGGACGTTCTACATGAGTTTCTGTTTTGATCCTTGTTCGGGTATATTAAATGTGTTTTACTTTTCGTGCATCGAAAACAGCAAACCAGTAAGTTTAAAAACGTTTTCTTGAAAATGAGTACACATATGACATTAATTGACTTCATCAAATATAAGATAAAAACAATTCCAGAAACATCAGCCGGAGAGAAACCCTTTTTAACATCCGCTGGTCCTTTATTTTAGGAAAGAGCCCGATTGCCTATTCAATACAGGACAATACGCACAACGCAACACACAACTGATTAAAAATGGGGTCACCGCCTGTGAACGGTTAATGCAAAGCACTGGTGATTTATCAAGTTTTTCTATAAAAATGTAGATACAGGACAGATAAAGCTCCCTTCCATCTTTACTCGAATAAAACTTTTGAATGTAAGGGTTAAATAAACTATTAATAAAAAAGTCACATACTTGAGAATGATGCGGTTTTAAAAACTACTAGAAATAAATAAATAAATAAATAAATAAATAATTAATTAATTCTTGTCTATTGACAATCAATGTTTTCTTTTTCCATTCAAGCAGAACGGTTTCACGTTAAAGACGTTTGCAACAAAAAAAATAATTGGGTTAATTTCTCCTTTTGCTTCATTGTTTCTTTATTGCACATAGGTTACAATACACTAATTTCAATCAATAAATATGAATCTTTGTAAGTCATTAAGTTCCAGTCAATGGTTAAAAGTTCACAAAGCATTATAATAATCACAAACACACGTATACAATGTATTGCCATACAAATTAGTTAAAGAAAGATCCATTAAATATCCATTCTATTTTGGCAATTGATACTTTGTTTCCGTAAACACGAAACATGAAAAAAGGCTACACAGGTACCCTATTTAAAGTCCAATATTTTCAAAACAAGTTCGGTGATTCATTAGTTTTTTTAATGTTTTGGTTTAAGTATACATCGGTGCATAAATGTGTACAATTAAAGAAAAACTGTTGTTCGGAACAAAATATATTGATGCATATTAAATGACGTTTCAGAAGGTATATTTAGTGCGTGTTAGACCTACTTCAATGTCCAGTCAGATTCATTATTTTAACAGTAATCAAAGGTAAAGCGTTTTTTATTACCAAAATACACTTGTATATTGCCAAACAAGACATGTGAAAACATATCAGTTGAAAGAACCATAACCTTGTTTGAAAAAAAGCTCTCCTATATACTTAGAACATTGACAAAAAATCCAAACTGAAAAAAGTGAGCTTCGACAGGTACTGTATTCAAAACCCAATATTTCCGGAAAAAGGCCGGTAACCCCTATTTTTAACACTGTTTTAGTTTAAGTATACAATTACACATGTATATGGAATTTTTGGACAAATCTGTCTATTGGAGCAAAAGATATTCATTTATTTGATTATTTATTGATGTTTTCAACGGCATATTAAATGCATAATTAACCTCATTAAGTGTCCATTAAAAGTCATTTGATTAAATGGTAACTATAGATAAAGCGCGTTTTATAACTTAACTCCACTTGTATATTGCCAAACGAAACATTAAACACAGATGCATTTAAAAATCTCCGTCCTTGTTTAAATATGAACGCTTTATATAATTCAACATTGCTGGTCACACAATCTGGAAAAAGGCTTCGACATGTACCGTATTTAAACCCCAATATTTCCGGAACAAGGCCGGTGACCCCTATTTTTTAAGACTGTTTTAGTTTAAGGATACATTGACACATGTTTGTGCAAATGTTTAAGAAAAACTGTCGTTGGAAAAAAAAATGGAAAAAATTGTTGCGAACGTCTTTAATTCCGCCCGCATCCCATCGCCATTAAGACGCTAAAAATGTTTAGTCGTTGCCACTATGATGAAATCTTTACCACATTTGCGATGCACATGTTTCATTATCCGACTGGAAGTTTTCCAACAATGTACTAGAAACTAAAATAGAAATCTCTGGCCAAATAACTTTACGCATCAGAAATTGGTATAATATAAAAAGTCCGGTAACCAGGCGCAGATACAGGATATGGAAGTACAGGGAGAAAATCAAATTCAGTACATACTAACCTATACACGTATAAATTACATACTTTGTAAAACAATGATAATTAAAATGCGCGAAATCATCGTTTAGCTTTTAGGAAGATATTCTAGGCAGCATACTAATGATAAAACGCTGATAAACTTATATCATTGTTTGATGAGATGGAGAGGGTGCCTATGTTGTTCTAAATTACTGTGAGAGTTGGATTAAACAAATCGTATCGTAGACAATTTTATGGAGTGAGGCCTTCCGGAGCGTACGCCGATTTCGCCCCTCTAAATCCGCCTATGGTTATGTTCTTTGGCAACATATATAATCAGTATATATAACGAACCGCACTTTAAAGGTGCAAACACATTTGACAAATTTATCAGAAGTAAGCTTGTGGTCTATATGAGATGTTACAACACAACTAAATGAGGCGTGTCGTGGGACGGCACTTTCCGCCTCCAGTGGATTTATGTTTAGGAGAGACAACCTCGAAACAGAAAAACCCATAAAAGCGGAAAGTGCCGTCCTGTATAAGCCTGTGCGGACTGCACAGGCTAATCCGGGACGACACTGTACGCACATTCATTAAGCCCGATTTCCTACATCCACCCTCAAATAAAACATACATCTATTTGGAAGTAATGTATCAAAGGAAAGAAACTGGAGGTCTAGTTGCATCAGCTGAAGATAAACTTGTGTTTAAGCCAGAGTTTGTTGAGTTTGAGTTTCTCAAATCCGCCGAACTGATTTTCTTTAAATAAACAAACGATGGAACAACAGCCATATTGTCAAAAAAAATAAAACCAAAAATTGATAAAAATGTTATCTCTGATGCCGTATTTCTTAGCGATATTACAAGTTTTCTACGGAATTCCCTTAGTGCCAATGCCTATGACTGTGTTGATTTGAAACGCGATACTCAATAGGCCGAATTCCTTAGGGATATTATTAGTTTTCTACGGAATTCCGTTATTGTCATTGCCTATGACTGTGTTGATTTGAAACGCGATACTCGATGGTACGATGATCGAGCTAAACTTTTACAACTTTTATTTATTTTCTAATTTAAATCATTAACGCGCATCTTTTTTCCTAACCAGTGTGACAATTACCATACATAATTTATATCACACTGGCTAGGAAAAACGACCGACCTCCAGTTTAACGAAAGGGTTCTCGCTAACGTAACGCACGACCTCTCGGTAAAAAATGGCCGATAATGTAAAAATGTGAACGTGTGTATTCAATATTTGTTTATTTCTCAGTTTTTGAATAACATCTTTTCAAACGACTGCCCTTACAGAACCGCCGTATGTGTTCCCAATACGCGCAAATTATTTAAATGTGAAAATATATACAATTGTAAACGTTTAGCCTGTTACAGTTTTACTTGTCGATAAAAATGTGATCAAAACAAGTGAAAATTGATGTAATTTGCACTCAGACACACACTTTCTAACAGTCTATCACGACACATTACTGAGTTAAGCGTTTTTATGTAATATCATGACAATTTTTTTTCTATTAATGTCGTATACGAACTTAAATTAGTAAGTTTTGAATTACAACGAGCTCGACTCCCGCTGATTATGTAACGCATGGCGTCCAGAACAAGAATACAATGTAATGAATATAACACAATCATCATGCAAAAAAATAAACACGAAAACTAGCAACAATTACGCCAGCTGCGGAAAAGGGAACACCGGGACTAAACATCATCTTAAAATAAGAAAAATCAACATTTTCGTGTTTATTTTGTGCATGGTGATTGTGCTATTTTCATTACATTAAGTAAGCAATACTTAACTGTGTTTGATCCCATCATCGTGCGTGCATTGGCGAAATAAACCCCAATGGAATAAACTGTGCTTTATATCAACACTGTGATGATAAAGCAAACACGCGCAGTATAATGACGTCATCTTGTTGATTGTCATGACGCCATTGTATGTTTTTCGTAATATTTAATGTGTTTTCATTTGTTTATTTTTTAAAACAAAGACGGAAAATGATGGGATAAATAGAATACTAGGTAAGTATTGAATAAAGATAAGTTTAATTGCTCGGCACAAAAACGTGAACCACTTGCCATGGCTCGTGATTCAGGTTTTCTACGCCTCGCTAAATAAACTAATCTTTATTCAACACTAACCTAGTATGTTATATTCTCTATACCTCAGTACATCGATTTAATATATTTTGTGCTAGCTACATATAACCGTCTTTCAATGCGTGCATTTTACTTCAGCAATTTAATACAAACTATGCATTGTACATCGTAAACTTAGATGCATTATATATTTAACCGTTCATATTCATGTTATTTTTTCTTGAAGGAAGTAATTAAAAACAAGCATCTTAAAAGTAGTTGTTTTACTGGAATAATTGCAAATAATAGTACATATTAATGAATAATGCCTAAAAAGCATGATGTGCCAAGTAATCTTATTTTCAATGTTCTATTTCTGTAATAGCCTTAAATGCGTGCAAACAATGGAAACCTTCGACAACTAAACATTATAAACACTTGTATCGTGTATTTATTCGTCATCAATACTATTTAGCTCATTAACGCTATAGTGTCAAGAAAATGTTGTCACTATTCTCCTCCGGTGTTAATTACAAAAATGGTAAAGGAAACGTTCGGTAAAATAGATCAAAATCAACTATTTCTATAATAATATAATAGTCAATCCTGAATTATCTGGATGGTCAGTTATAGTCCTTGTTGCGATTTGTTTTGTTAGTAAGCTATCATTGTATTCTTGTATTATCAACGGGAGTCACGCTCGTTGTAGTTCAAAATTTACTAATTTAAGTTCTTCTACGACATAAATAGAAAATGTTGTCAGGTTATTGCAAAATAACGCTAAACTCAGTAATTTGTCGTAAAAGACTGTTAGAAAGTGTGTGCCTGAGTGCCAATTACGTCAATTTTCACTTGTTTTGATTATGTTTTCATTTACACGTAAAACTGTATCAAGCTAAACTTTTACAATTGTATATATTTTTTAATATAAATCATTTGCACGTATTGGGGACATATATGGCGGTTCCGTACGGGCAGTCATTTGAAACGATTTTATGCAAACACGGAGAAATATACAAATATTGAATACACACGTTCGAAATTGTTCCATTATCGGCCATTTTTACCGGGAGGTCGCGCGTTACGTTAGTAAGTACCCTTTCGTTAAACTGGTGGTCGATCGTTTTTCCTAACCAGTGTGATTATTAGCTTCTCCGTTGCAGGTAACGAACATAACTCGACAAACGAAAGTCATAGAAATATGTGTGAACAGGTTCATGCTTGAATACTCTTCAAATGGCACCCGTATCCGTTTATGACACTTTTCAGACTGATTTTAGCTGATTAAACACATAATCTGCAATTGATCCTTCGATCGTAACGCGTTAGAAATTGCAATCTGCTTATATCATGTGAGATCGGATCACATCCCATTGGAAATCATTGATTTCGTAACTGTAACTAGACTTCGGACGAACAGTTTCGGATGCAAACAATGAAGGCATTGCATGACCCGTATGATACTACACGGAGACCGCGTGAAAGTTGACACTTCTTGATCGTTGACTGCTTATTATTTATGAATTCACCTGAGATGATTTTCATCGCTTTTTACGTTCATGTTATGCCATTGTTTTATGACACATGATCCGTTCTATAAATGCACATATGATACTAAATTATTTGATTATCTTTCAGATCAAGTATTGATTTACCATTTTATATCTGGGTTAAATACATGTATATACGTTTTGCTATTGGATTCTTGATCATCTTTACTGCGTCGAGCCACCGCTATACCATAACCTATTGCTATTTACTCGTCTTTTCCACGAGGCGTTATGCACCTATCAATATTTTCCCCAGGGGCGGGGGAGCGGCGGGCTGACCCAGAGGAATAAGACTAATTTTATTTTATTTTATTTTATTTATATATATATATATTTTTTTTTTGGGGGGGGGGGCTCTAATTCCCCACCCCAGAACCAAGGATTTTTGTCTAAGTCCCCATAGTGGGAGATGCTTGGTGTATTAAATAGCCCGGGAGGGGTCCAATATAATAGGATCTACAATCCGACCAAAGTCTCTTTTCCGGGATACAGTATCATTCGGCGTATCAATTTCCAGCCTGTCGGAAATCGCTTTCAGTCTAAAGTCTCGTATAAGGCCGCAGCCCTTCCCACCTGGGGGGAAATATTGATAGGTGCATTAAACCAATGTGCAATGTTCACATCGGGCACTTATAGACACAAGAACCAGGGTCGCCTCTGGAACGGGGCGTCTCTTGTATCTTGCACTATCCCCCATAACCCAACATTGAAGTCTTGTTGAGACGATGACCATATGGGAGAAAATTCCTGAACGTCTAATTAAAATTCAATATCAAACACAGTAAGTCGAGCAAAACATGTGCTCTTACATGGCGTATAATATTTACAAATTTAAACCCCATTATTGTTGTTTAAACCTATTCATTTTAGCTCGATTGGGTCGAAAGCCTTAGGCTTAAAGAGAAACTCTCGAGTCCATTTCCTGGGAAGAACCAGTACTTGGTGTCTTAGAAAAGATCTTGATAACGCTCACTGAGTGGGTATCGAACCCAGGACCTCCAGGTCGCAAGGCGGACACCATATCCACTACATCATTGCGACCTTATTAAACCTCATTATGTTATAGTATATGCTAACTTTAAAGAATGGTGCTTTATCATTCTAATTTACGGGCTTTTTTATATCACTTAGCAAAATGTAAATAATTTATTACTTAGAAAAGGAACGCAACACATTTATGAATAGATATCGACCGAGATCTGGTCGTAATACATGGGTGACATCCCCGTAGACAATTTAGTTACATGCTGCTGTTGGTGGTGGGTAAATGAGAAAAATCTCAACACTAAATACAAATTCTAACCTAAGGAAGTAAATGTAGTTGAGATGTAATTGACCAGTTGCTACTTGTCAATCACGGATTGAGCTGACCAATTATCGGTTTATATTTCAGTGGTATATAACTGTTTGTCGTTCTGATGCGTGGCTATTTAACAACCAGAGCTTAAGCCCTCGTGGTTCAATTCCTACGCATCAGAACTCCAAAGCGTTGTTTATCGGCCGATAAACAACGATAAATGGAAAATTATTTCTTAAATTTCCATTTGTCGAAAATCACAAACATCACCGCGTGCTCATTTGAATATCACAAACATTATGCACGTGCTTTTTTGTATGAAATAGTTTAACCGATAAACATGTGAAATCCAAGTGAGATGATTGGTTAATATTGCAGATAAATTTAAATATAATAAGCGTCTATTGTTTAACTTAGCCACAAACATTAACAATTGTACATCATGGGCCTTTAAGTCGGTACTTCAATTCTCTACATTCGAAATCCTATCAGGCAGTTAATTGTCGCGTCCGTAAGGCCAGAGATTTTTCATTTTTATTTTCGGTGACATTTTTGGAAAACTGTACAGTCGAGCGGCGGAATAAAATAAATTATAAAATTATATAATGAACACATTTATTTGCAATACACACGATAATAATGATAATTATTCAATGCAATGTTTGTTATAAACACATGCATATGAATTCAATATGATTTACAATGAATTAAAATATTTTCCATTCTGTGTTTACCATGATTTAAACCATAGGCGCTTGGTTAAACAAATAAAAAATCACTTTCCTATATATACACACAAGATAGCTCACTCGCTATTTTCTATCGTAACAGACGTCGATTGGCGGATCATTGGCTGGTTTCAATGTGTAAAATTACATGTTTGGTTACCGAAATCTACATAGCCTATGCATATAGGACCGGATACTTCTTAAAATTATAACCAGTCAATCAAGGTAGGGACAGACATGGTGGTGGTGTATGCTGTTATGTGATAAATGATGTTGCTTTTACTGTTAGAAATGACTATAACACAACGAATGATGAATGTTTTTTATGGAACTCCATTTACCCAAAACTAAACCTATTGTTGTAGGTACTATTTACAGACCCCCAAAACAGTCAAATTTTATTGGTCATTTGGACACTATTTTGTCAATTCTAAGATCTGATGGTGAAACATACCTTCTTGGTGATTTTAACATTTGCTACAAACAGAAATCGTGTACATTATTTAATTCGTACTCTAGTTTACTGAACATGTTTTACCTACAGCAAGTAATTAATGAAGAATAACAAAAAATTACACTAGTATCATTGACCATATTATTACAAATTCAAAAGATAGACTTTCACAATTTGGCTGTATACCTATAGGAATAAGTGTCCATTTTATGACATTTTGCACTAAAAAAATTCACAGACAAACATATTAAAGTTAGACTTGTTAAGAACTATACAAAGGAATTATTCGTTAACATACTGAGTCAGGCTGATTGAAACAAATGTAGTTACGCTGCAAATCATTAACCATGAATGGATACGCTTAAGCGATACTTTCATGTCAGTATTGAATTCTAAGCTCCTGTTAAAGAAATTCGATTGAAAAACAGAACTGAACCTTGGATGTCCTCATAAATCTTAGATCTTATTATAATCAGATACTCTTTTTTTGTACAAATTTAGGAAACATGGTATGCATGAAGATTACTCGTTGTATTGTAAACATAGAAATGCTGTGCAAAGAGAAGTGAAGAAGGCTAAGTCAAATTATAACGCTGATCAAGTTGCTGAAAACAAACATAAACCCAAAACGCTGTGGCAACATCTAAAGAAGTTAGGATATAACTCCCAAAGTACTGGTTATGACAACGTAATTCTGAATATTGATGTGGAAATTTGCCACAACCCTACTCAAATTGCAAATCACTTTAACAATTGTTTTACTACTGTTGCCTCCAAACTAGTTGAAAACTGTCTTCTCCACAAAAACTATTTGATCTCAAGTCAAAAGCTCTGTTAAATTTTTACAAAGAAAATCAAAATAAGACATTTTTATTAAGGCATGTGACCGAATCCTTTGTATTCAAGGAACTGAATAATCTAAATGGACCGGTTAAGATGAAGTTTCAGCTAGATTTTTAAAAGTTGCTTCTGTGTTGATAAAAATACCTATTACACATATTGTAAATTTGTCGATATCTGAAAATGTTGTACCAGATGATATGAAAATTGCTAGAGTTAAACCTTTGTATAAGAAAAATGGTAATCTAGATGTTAAAAACTATAGACCAGTCAGTATATTGAGTGTAGTGTCAAAAATTTTAGAATTTTTTTTTATTCACAACTGGAACATTTTTTACAGACAATATTTTACTTTATGAACTCCAATCAGGTTTAGAAATTCCTATTACACTTGTGCGTCTGCTAGACCATATCAGGACAAATAATTCTAAGGGATTGTACACGGGCCTGATTATGCTGAATCTTCAAAATCTTTCGATACAGTGGACCATGATATACTATGCGGGAAACTTAATCTTATGGGAATCCACAATACTGACTGGTTCATGTCTTACTTAAGTGGTAGAAAACAAACAGTAAGTGTGAACAATGACTTCTCTAACTTAAAACCTGTAACCTGTGGTGTCCCCCAGGGTAGTATTTTGGGACCACTCCTGTTTTTATGCTATATAAATGATATGATAATTAGTATTGATCCTGATTTTGTAAACTAGTTTTGTATGCAGATGATAGTGCAATTTTATTTGCCCATAAAAATCCAGATGTTATTTCTACAAACCTTGGTAAATTTCTAGAACGTTGTACGTCCTGGCTGGTGGACAACACATTGTTTTTACATCTTGAAAAAACAGAATGTGTAATATTTGGCTCAAAACGTAAATTAAAGCAAGCAGGAAACTTCAAGATTATTTGCAATGATCACACTATTGAATCCACGCAAGATGTACGATACCTAGGTTTTAACATTGATAGTTCTTTATCAGGTTAATCTGTTGTCAACAATATTGTTTCAAAAGTAAATTCTCGTGTTAAATTTTTGTATAGACAAGCAAAATTCTTAGATGTTAAAACTAGGAAATACCTGTGTTCTGCACTCATTCAATGCCATATGGACTATGCTTGTTCTTCCTGGTACCCTAGTTTGAATGCCTAAAAACAAACTTCAAATATGCCAAAACAAGATTGTCAGACTTATTAACAATATGGGACCTAGAGAGAGTGTAAATGACAATATTCTGTCCAATTTGCAACTGCTTAACATATATAACAGAAGAAACAATTACGACTTAATCATGTTTTTAAAATATTTCATAACAAATGACCTTCCTATATGAAAGAAAATGTTGTGCTTGTTAAAGATATGCGCCATTATTCAACTGGATCCCGGCTGTACAATTTTAATGTCCCTAAAGGTACGATAAAGTTAACACTACATTCTTCAGTGTAGCCATTAATGACTGGAATTCCCTACCAGATTTCCCTACCAGATTTCATTAAAAGAATAAACTTGAAAACTTGAAACTTGTTTATTGCTTAAACGCCTATTTCTACATATAGAATACATATTCAACGGCGTTGTACAATAATAAATAAATGTAAAAATAAAACATCATCTACACTCGATAAAGTGACAATCATGAATAATCAGTTATCATAACTCATCAGAATACAAATACCTTATTTACAGAGATATATAGAAGTGAAAATTATATAAATAAATATTCACTAATAACACCAACATACATCAAATCACTAGCAGAAGGATTCTTTTTAATGTTACGTAACTACACATTTCAAAACAATGTAAAATATTCTCTAAAGAAATGACTTTTCAAATGTTTCTTGAAAGTGTTCACTGACTCGCTTTGTCTTAAGTTCAAAGGCAGTTTATTCCAAAGCCTAGGTCCAATAGTACTGAAACTTCTGTCACTGAAAGTCTTCATCTTATTGAAAGAAACAACATAACAACCAAATGATGATTCTGAGGATCTAAGTGTGCGTTTTGAGACTTTACTGGACAAAAGTTCAATTAGATATTGTGGGGCGTTCCCAACAGAACAGTTGTACATGTAAGTAAGAATTTTAAAATTAATTCTCGCCTTAATGGGTAACCAGTGCAGATCATACAGTGCCTGTTTGGAACTGTCATTCATATTTCTGTTCAGAACAAGTTTAGCACACATATTTTGAATACGTTGCAATTTACCAATTTCTGCCTGAGTGATACCAATTACGAATGCCATTGCAATAATCTAAGTGAGAAATCATTAATGACAGAACTAAGATCTCAGTCGCTTCTTTGGTTATGAATTTACGGATACTCTTGATTTTAAAATAGTTCAAAAGGATTAAAAGGATAGATAAGGATTAACTTCCATCTATTATTCGCTTTCATTGATTCCAACAATGTTATCGTGCCTCGTAATTGCTGTTCCTCTAGCATATTCAAATGTAGTTGAGTAAATTCAAGTGCTATTGCTTTTGATAGTTTTAAGAATCACTCGGTAGTTATACCATTGTTTCTATAATCTGAATTTGTCATGTCTTGTAAACTTCTGTGTTTTAACCGTAATAAATCTATCTATCAATCTTATATGTCTCAATCAACTTCCGTTACGATAGAAAATGGCGAGTGAGCTACCTTGTGTATATTTATTCTATAGGGAATATGATTATTTTTTATTTGTTAAACAACCAAGCGCCTATGGTTAAAACTGTGAGTTGACAACCATTAATATCCATAAATAATACGATATCAGTGGAACTAAATGATTTTTTGTAAACAATTGTGTATTATATTTACAATATTGGTTTTGTTCCAATTTTGCATTTTTTGCATCTTTAAAAAATCGGGTCGGCGGATCCGAGTAACTAGAAATCACCAAACTCTGGCCTAATAACAAATCAAAACACTCCTGACATCAACTGTTTATTTGTATACTCTAAAAGCATTGCACAATGAAATATAACACGCCAATGTCTGGTCTGAAAACAAATGGAACAAATTCATTAATATTATACAATTATTTCAATAGCAATTACTTATTGACAATACCTTAAGATTAGCATATCACTACGCGATCAATGGCTTGTATTTTAAGACGCTAATCCATCGATGTTATTGACTTAAAGATCTGACAATGATTCAATCTTTGACAAAACATCGCATAGCCATCTGATCGTTACTGATAAAGATAAATAAGACAGTTTACAACCGAACCAGAAGAACATAAACAATTATGTAACTTAATGATTTAGCGTTAAATAAAATTATCGTCCCCTAATTTAATTTAAATTGTTTTTAATCATGTATTATATACAAACATGTCTTATTTCTATCTTTCCGTGTAAATATACATTATAATATATTTTGCATGTTATGTAGGCTATGAGCTGTATACGCTTTATCGCTGAATAAATGTTGTTGTAGTTGTTGTTGTTGCTGCTGTTGTGTTTTCATCGTTGCTGTTGTTAATAACACGAGTATACGTGCTTATATAGCATACTGATAAATTTATGTTATGAAAATAAATCGTTCGGCTTGTGTATATTAAAAACATATTTCTTATTCTTCCGGTTAACATGGCCACCACTTGTCTTTCCAATATGCATGTAATAATATTTATATACAATACATTCATAAAAAGTAATAAAATACATAATTATATAAAAGTATAAAGTACACATAAGGCGTGTCGTGGGAAAACCGAATCAGCCTGTACAGTCTCCCTAAGGTAGATTTGTTTTTAAAAAAAGTATTCCTTAAAACAAAAAGCGGAAAGTGTCGTCCCGGAACAGCCTGTGCGGACTGCATAAGTTGATTTGGGACGACACTTTACGCAGATGCATTAAGCCCGGGTTTCCCACGACACGCCTCATATTCATATCACATAGATACACATTTTGCTCACAGGCAATACAATCTGTCGTTCTAGAAACCTTCAAAAAACAATTATTCATAAAGGAATCAGAAAATTATTTATATACTTATACAAGTCTATAAACATAATCAAACAAACAAATCGAAGTATGATTCTATTCGGTGTGCATGTACATAAGGCTATTTTTAAATACATGTTTGCTATTCGATTTTCTGCTAGCTTTTAGTACTGGGGCTAAGAGTATTTTAGACTCTTTGAATTAACGATCAAATTATTATAGCATATAAATGAAAATGCATAGTATTTATTGCTGATGCACAAATTATACGATATATATAACATACAGTTCCACCATTTACAAACTTGATTAATTTTTAACCATATACATAAATAAAATGTAAAAGCATTGCAAGATACGATGAACACGCGAAAAGCCCCTTCCAGTTTAACACTCTTCACAAGCAGCTGTATTTACAATTCATGATTTATAAAGCATCGACATTCCATCAGTTATAAAACTCAAGTGAGCGTCAACGAATTTCAGACAAATACACAAACAAACTTGGTCTAAATATTAAGTGCACTTTTGCTGAAAGCGGAAAAAATTACCGGTTATAAAACTGTTTATGATTTATCCATTTGTTGATTTAACGATGTATTTCAATGGTCGTTATACAACCATTAACCGTTTAAAAACGAAATTTTATTACAGTTATGATTCAATGCGCAACAGTTAAATGGGCAAACTTATTGCGCGATAAAATACATTATCTGAACAAAGTAAAATGGAACTATATTTATATTTTCGATTTTGCTCCTATTGACATAAACATGATAAGGGAAAATATTTTGTCGTCGCTGAAGTTGAAAGAGTTCCTTTTATAGAAATAAAAGAAATTAGAAATCACTCGAAGGGCACAATCTCCGTTAAATCAGTTCACCATAATGTGGCAATTTGCAGTAGGTGTCCACTGTTTATGATTTTAGATAGGGCCCCGTGTTTTTTTGCGGGTTTTGGAGGGGTTTTGCGGGTTTCCTTGTTTATTCGTGGGTTTTCGCTGGTAACTGTTTAATTATTCCGAAATGACCATTTATCCCAGTAAAATTTTTAAACCTTTTTGGGGCCAGACTGTGATCCGAAACACCACCAAAACTTAATCCCGTGACCATTGGTCCATTTCCCATCTTCTACGAAGCAGAACGCTAATTTGTTTAAAATTGTAGTGCAAGGACCATTCTATAAATAGTGGTCGAGGCACCGGCACAAACCTCTGGCGTTAGACGTATCACTAGAAAAGTTTCCTTTTTAGTAATGTACTATTCGCATGATAATGGTATAAAAACTTTTAATACAGTTAGCACAAAAGAAATGTAGAAAGAAATGCGGTTGAATGCTTTTATAACAAAAGACCATCATATCATCTCATGAATGCTGGTGAACGTTTCGTTACCAGTGTATGCAGAACTTGACGCTTAGGCCCCCCCCCCCCCCCAAAAAATGTGTGTTTCGGGCAACGGTCTCATATAAGTTAGGAAGGGTCAGGGTTGAACTTGTTTAACCTTTTTTGAAGACACATTTCGGTATTCGAATACAGGATACGGATATCCGAATACCGATTTAGAATTCGAATAGCGTACCTACTTTTTACTACATACGCGGTGGTAAAAAAGCGGAATATAGTTTTACTTGGTATTCATCAACGCTTATTTTAGCATTCTTAATTTAGAATGATTCATTAATGACATAAGCAACATTGGTACCCGGCATATTTGCGAACGCATAAGAATAATTGTTTTTTAGTCTATTCTTTATTCTTAAGTCTAGGAATGGATTGGTGAAAACGGGCCCTGGTGTAAAACGTATTAGATGCAATACACCGTGTTCACTCTATTTTACAGGGAAATTCGTGGCATCATATTTACATTTACCCTTATACCTTTAATTGGAAGGGAACTGATCAGAATGTATTTCGATTTCAGGGAACACATTTTAAGTAGTTAAAGCGTGTATGTACGATTTTTCTATTTTAAAAGAAATTCAAAATAAGCAAACGGAAGTGATAAAATAAACTGACTTGTGCTTCGTAGACTATTGTGTCATAAAATCTAGATAATGATGTGTTTTACAACATTGGTTTTTCTTAACGTCTCTTCCATTTTAAACTAAAGAATACGGTAATGAACTCTATCGGTTTAATTTAATTGTTGCCACTAGATGTCCCATGTAAAGTCGTACATACACACTTTAAACGCCAAAGAATACCGCGCGCGAACGCCAACAGGTCACATACTGACCGTTGTGTCCTTTGGTGCAATGACCAAAACATTTCCACGTGCTTACACTATACAATAAACAACAATTAATGTGATGAAATTGTGGCGCCGAGATAACATTAAAAGGATCATATCTCTATCTTCGACTTATTGGCAAGCTATTGTAATGCTTTATATACAAATAACAATAATTGTAAATTGATAAATGACATTGGGTGGTGACTGCATTAGCAAATATTTGGAAACAAGTATTAAGCAAACCCCAAATAGATTTAACTATGAACCGTAAGCTTGAAGGCGTGTTTTTAAAGCTCGAATAGCACCCGATGGAGTGGTGACCATGTTTAACAATTTTCAAGAATGAGCAGTTGCTGCCACCGGTATTTGCCTTTGAAGTACATTTCAAAGACATAGACCCATTTTATGTACAGGAAACGAAGCAAATGCTAACAAGACACAGTGATTTTATGAGAACATTTGGTCGAAGCATGGATAAGGGAAACGGCATTATTACACAAATTCGATTTAAACCAAGAACACATCGTTACGCCAACATGCAACATTTGTAAAAACAAGTAGTTCGCCGATGACTTGCTTCCTGTCGGAATGAGGTCGCGATGGAACACGATATACATACGCTCGTTCCATTTTATATCATTGACACGTATGCATTACATGTTTTCATGTTTCGATCTAATTATGAAATATGTGAACTCGATCTTAATTGGTATAAGAGAAACGCTTACAACTTCTTCGCGACAGTAAATCTCGTACATACATTGGTTTGCACGATGCCCCGTGTCAACAAATACGCGCACTGTAGAATCCGAATCTAAAATGGGTTTGTTTCGTGTGACACACTTATTTTGTGAGTATACGATCATTTCGCAGTAATAGGCCTATTCTTTGGGAAATTCGTGTTCGGGTTGCGTGCGCCTCTGCTATTAAGCCGGCCCTTATTATGATGTCCGATCTTTGCCATCGACCTCAAATACAGCGACGGTGGCTGATAGCTGGCGGGTCTTCTATATTCCTGTCCGTCTTCCATCTGTCCGTAGATATGCGCACGCGCACGCTCACTGAGCATCTGGTTCTCACAAACAACTCTCCCGTCGGGTAACGTCGTCGGCACTATGCCGTACCGCTCATACAAGTCTTGCCGCGTCTTCTCAACGTTTGACATCTGCTTCACAGTGTGTTGCAACATGACCCAATTCAGTTTCTGTGTCTGCGTCTTGTGCTCAAACGCGTCCTCGTTCACTCTCCTCTTCAGGATCTTCCAGCCTCGCTTAGCGGAGTTCTTCAGTGCCGAATTTGGCTCAGACGCAGGAGCAGCGTTTGTCTCTTCTTTTACTTTCATTGAGACTTCTTTCTCCCTTTCATTACGCCCCTGCACAACTGCGTTGGATAACACTCGACGCGCTATACTCGTAGTTCGCGACATATCGGTAACCTTCTGTTTCAACACTGTATAAGCTTTAGTACCATAGTCAATCTCACCGTACATGTCCAGCATCACCTGTTGAAACGTCCCGCTGCAGTGAAACGTCGGTTTCGGCTTTTTGACGTAATACTCAGGGTGACTGTTGTCAATACTCTTCACGGCGTTTTCGAAGGCGGCCCATGCTTGCTGCGGCGTATAGAGCCCCGTCCGCTGACTGACGGGCCGCGTATCGTCGTCCGATTCAAAAACGGAAATTTCCGAATCACTCACTTCACTGTTAATAGAAACACGCGATCCCTTATTCTTCGACCCCTTTCTTAGCCGCGGACTATTTCCACTGGCACTACTTCGCGTCCGAACCTCACCCGAAGGCGCTTTATTGTTCTCCATCAGATGCTTGCTTGTTCCAGATACAGAATCCAAGCATGCACACGTGGGTGCATTTGTTTATCAAACAAGGTGCAATGCAGATAAACTGGGCGAACTGGGTACAGTAAAAATCATGATCGATTTCATGTAAACCGCAAACTGGCTTGTTGTTAAATAAGATAAAGCCGCATTATACACGCGGTTCCTTACATAAATTGCAATTCCTTCCACGTTTAAATCCACTCTTCTAATAACTCTAATGGCATCTGTACGTGCCTCTAATCCCCGCATTTTGATAATAATATTCCGTGCTATAACATTTGATGAACAAAACAATAAACTTTGCATGAATAGAATAATACGGCGTCCGTGTATTCATTTACAATTCTCCGGTTAAATGAATAGAACCTACAGTCGCATCCCCAAAGGCGAACGCTATAGTGGATTGTAGCCCGCGGCATTGCGCGGTAATCGATCGACAGACGATCCCGTTTATTGTGACATCGTGATGCCACCGTATAACTAATTATTAGAGATGTATCGAGTACTATTATAAGTTACGAGAATAGTAGTCATTGAGTTATTTAACTCAACTCTAAACGATTAGAATTCAATATCAAGACATTTATATAGGTTGCAAAATTAAGCTTTAAATATTCGTTTAAAAGTTTAAAAACCTATTCCATTATAATCCGTTCTTATATTTAAGATATTTTAAAATATATTACAATGGCACTGAATTGGCAATTATATATAAGGTCAATATTTATTAAAAAATGTTCCATAAAGATATAAATGCAATAGAATAACACAAGCAAGATTTTCCGATTTTCCTTCTATATCCCACAGAGAACGTTTTAGCTCCTCGCCACTCCCATAAAACAGAACAAAAAGTCTTTGATAAAACAGATAATCAGTTCAAATTTGCATGATAATTTATTATATCCACGCTCGTGACGCTAAGTAAAATGCGCTCCATATCCAGTTTATTCCTTTTATCTTTACATGACATATGGGCGTGGCACTCATAGAGAATGGTAACATTTTAATGAACTGGGCCGGTATTCACAAAGCTCCGAAGGGAGATCTTAACTTAAGTTGTACTTAAGTGAAAATTTCAGATCAAATTTTTATGTGAAATCCAATGATTTATTTACAAAGAAGGTTGCAATACTAAACATATAAGCAATATTTACACGTTTACAGCATCTTAATGTTAAAAGACCTATACACGAAACAGCCAGATACTTACGGAATTTTATGAATTTAAGGAATTTACTTAAGTTTTCCGTACAGAGCTTTGTGAATACGGGCCCTACTCTAAACAACGTTTGAAACGCTTGCTAAACGCTTTGGGATCATCTTATAAATTTGAAGATCAAACCATTTTGGCCTGTATTCGCCAACCCATTCTTAGACTTAACAATAAAGAACATACTTGAGGCGTGTGGTGGGAAAATCGGGCTTAATGCATGTGCGTAAAGTGTCGTCCCGGATTAGTACTAATCCGGGACGACACTTTCCGCCAACAGTTTATTTATGTTAAAAAAAGACTACATCGAAACAGAAAATACCATAAAAGCAGAAAGTAACGTCCTGGATTAGCCTGTGCGGACTGCACAGACTAATCCGGGACGACTCTTTACGCACATGCATTAAGCCCGGGTTTACCACGACACGCCTCAAATACTTCTTGGTTCACAAATATGATGGATACCAATGTTGCTTATTTCATTAACAAATCGTTCTAAATAAAAAATGCTGTCATTGCAGTGGGTGAATATAAAGTAAGAATCCAATTTACGGAGCTCTTAGAAAAGAACGGTTTCAAGTATTATTCGTAGTCTTCAGGCTAAGAAATGCTTTGTGAATACGGGCCCTTGTTTTCGAAAATTGAAACACGCATGTAGTTGGTTATTACTTTAGACACTTCGCGGGCGCTAGACAATTAATGATCGTTAAGGCTAGGTGCGTGCCAATATGTGTAGTACACGGACATAGAACAAAATTAACAGCAACAACATTGTATGTTCGATTCACTGGGACATCAATATATTTATTTCACGTTATACAACATTTGATATTTCTGTGCAATGTCCTTGCATTTGTTTCATTAAGCACTGAATGATCTTTTACAAAAATGCCAATTCACTATTCACAGTCTGTAATATCTAGATATATATATAAGTATATCTCTTTTTCGAAGGTGAGTATAGAGCCATTATTCCATAATTGTAGTCTGTCATCGCTTGTTAGTAAATATGTTAACAGAGCTTCCACAAAAGAACAATTCACGGCATGTAAACTCATGACCAAGCTCTTTTTGGAAATGAATATAAAATCAATTATTCCACAATTGTACTCGGTATTCTTCCATAAAATGCTTATGAAAGAGCAATGGTACAGTCCGTAATCGTTTGTTGAACCTCTTTTTGCAGGTGAGTATTAAACCTTTATACCACAATGGTGATAGGTCATCGCCTGATAATATGGTGACATAGCTTGTGAAAAAGCAATATCACGGTCTAGCTCCACCCCTCAAGAGTAGAATTGACATATTGTACGGGTTGTAATCTCTGGCTCCACCTCTCTTGAGGTGAATTGACATATTGTACGGCCTGTAATCCCTGGCTCCACCTCTCTGGAGGAGAAATGACATATTGTACGGGTTGTAATCCCTGGCTCCACTTCTCTGGAGGTGAATTGACATATTGTACGGGTTGAAATTTCTGACTCCACCCCTCTTGAGGTGAATTGACATATTGTACAAGTAATCCCCAGCTCCACCCATCTGGAGGTGAATTGTAATCACTGACTTTACCTCTCTGGAGGTGAATTGATATATTGCACGGGTTGTTATCCATGGTTCCGCATGTCTGGAGGTGATTTGACATATTTTATTGTATGGGTTGTAATCTCTGGCACCACCTCTTTGGATGGGAATTTGGATATTGCACACGTTGAAATCTCTGTCTCCACCTCTCTGGAGGTTAATTGACACATTGTACAGGTAGTAATCCCTGGCTTCACCCCTCTGGAGGTGCATTGACAAATTGTACGGGGTTTAATATCTGGCTCCACTCCTCTGGAGGTGAATTCACACATTGTACGGGTTGTAATCTCAGGCTCCACCTCTCTGGAAGTGAAATACACATTCTACAGGTTTTACCTCTCTGGAGGCGAATTGACACATTGTATGGGTTGTAATCTGTGGTTCCACTTCTCTGGAGGTGAATTGACACATTGTACGGGTTGTAATCGCTGGCTCCACCTCTTCGGAGGTGAACTGACACATTGTACGAGTTGTAATATCTGACTCCACTTCTTTGGAGGTGAATTTACATATTATGCGGGTTGTAATCTCTGGCTCCACCTCTTCGGAGATGAAATGACACATTGTACGGGTTGTAATCGCAGGTTTTACCTTTTGGAGGGAACGGGTTGCAATCGCAGGTTTCTTCCCTCTGAAGGTGAATTAGCATATTGTACGGGTTGTAAACTCTGGATCATTGAAGTTGAAAAGAGCCACGAAGCTACTTCCGAGATGGCGCTAACTACCGGAAGTTAAAACAAAATGGTAAGAATAGAAGAACTTGAGTTGTTTATTCTGTTTAATAACGACATAGGACAATGACACCTTTTCAAAAAGCCCCTTACTACAAACTTAAGAAATCTCTTAAAATGACATAATTCCTCCAGTATGTGGCGTTTTTGTGCACTGGTCTTTCCACTGCAAAATGTTTTAACTCGTTAATACTAAATGTTGACCAGGCGTGTCTTATTTGGCTATTTTGTGAACAGAAACCACTGCATTTTACTTAGGCAGCTAGATCTGAATGTTTACAACTGCATTTAGTATTTTTCTCTTAAAGGGACCTGTTCACAGATTGACGAATTTACGTTTCTCAAACGTTTCGTCACAGATTCGAAAAATAAAAGAACATTGTATATAAAGGAGTGAAATAACACCACTGACCTAAAAATATACTATAAATACCGTTTCGTTCATGAGTAATCATAAGTTAGAATATATAAAATTATAAAGCCTTAGTAACGCTAAACGATGGAAAATTTTGGAGTGTTTCTATTGTTTTCGTTGAAATTGTTAAAAATGCGTGGATCACTCTGAAAACGTAAAAAATACACCATCAATTATGTAAGTCGGAATGGCCGAGAGGTAACGAGTTAGACTTATGATCCGGTGGTCTGAGGTTTCGAACCCTGGAGGGAGTAACTTTTTTTTTTCTTTCTTTTTTTTCTTGTTAAAGAACTTGGACATTTTATATCAGATGCTTTAATTTGACATGTTAAGACGTTTAATGGCATATTTCAAAAATCCATAAATCTGTGAACAAGTCCCTTTAAATAGCTTTGTGAATATCGTACCACCAACCCAATCTTAGACTTATGAATAAAGGATAGACTTAGACTTATGAATAAAGGATAAACTTAGACTTATGAATAAAGGATAGACTTAGACTTATGAATAAAGGATATACTTAGACTTATGAATAAAGGATAGACTTAGACTTATGAATAAAGGATAGACTTAGACTCGAGAAGTAATACTTGTTCATTTGCAAACATGCTGGATACCAATGTTGCTAATGCCATTAATAAATCATTCAAAATAAAGCATACTAAAATTCAAGTTGGTAAATACCTAGTAACATTCAGATTAACAATGTTCTTAGAACATAACAGTTTCAAGAATATTCTTTATTCTTAAGTCTAAGAATGGGTTGGTTAATATGGACCCAGGTTTACAAAAAAGTTACGCATATAGGACAGTCTTTGTTCGCACAGGGCCTTTGTAAACTAACAAATAGAACCAAAAAAATATTTTTGAAACATATATGTAATACAATCAATAATTGCCTGTCTTACTTTAAGTCATTTACTGCAAAATGACAATGCAAATATGTTATGTTGTGCTTCGAGTCATACTGATCATTTGAATTTAAGCGTTTTTCGCATTATTGCTACCTAAGATAAAGCTCAGGTTAAGCTTTGTTATTGGGATAAAGATAATTACTATTCATATCAATGTTTTAATAAGTCTTGCGTACATAAATACGAAGAATTCGTATATAAGGCGCGATATAAATGAAAATCGTGTTTAGCTTACAATACAATAAATTGTTAACCGAGTCGTTTAAATATAACTTATCTTCAGTGTCTTCAATATTTGATTTACATTTGTAGATAGTAAAGTCTGAAGAAGTTATGAAATGCGCAATCTAAACACTTAATTCACATTTCACCATTTTAAAATTAATCGTTGCTTTGACTATATAACAAGTTATATGCATTATATGAAATCAAAGAGGTTCTACTTGTGTGTGCATGCGTGCGTGCGTTTGTGTGTGTGCGTGGGGGGGGGGTGCGTGCGTGTGTGTGTGTTGTGAATTTTTATCGATTGCACCGAAATACACTTCCATATATAACCATCGCCCCAAGAAGACTTGTTAGTTGGCTTATATATTATATTTGTTCGTTTATATGCGCGTCGCAAATATTGTTACGTTTTCATCATACTCACAACTACTTAAAAAAATTAAAGTCTTGAATGTCGATGGATTGTGGACCGGAACTCCCTTGCAAAACCCCCTGACTGTAATATGTACCTATTTTAAATATTATTTTAAACTTATGTGTTTGCCGCTTGCAGCACGCTAAACTAGTTGAATAAGCAAATTTTAATTGATTTACCTAATTAGAAAATGAGAGTAAAAACTTGTTTTTAAAGATATAGACAATGACATCAAATAGAGAATATGCCGTGTTGTGTTGATGTTTTTGGTGTATAAATTACGGGTAATCTCGAAACGACGTAAAAATTGTTATATATTCGCTTTTTTTACATATAATATTTGTTTAACCACAAAAAAATCTATATAACATACGAAGACTTTAAATTCGTTTGCGCAAGACGATTCATTAAAGAAGGGTTTATGTTAGATGCCAGTTTGCCAACCACTGCAGCAACTCTGAATCTGGTCACAAAAAGACATTTAAATGTTTTAATTATCCTCGCAATAACACATTCTATACCAAACATCTCCTCGCCTTCTTTCCAACAGAACTCCTTTTGTGCATTTGTGTCAGAGAAAAACATTATGTATGCGTAATAATATTGTTATTGAACGCGAAATGCAGTCTAAAGATTTCATGCTGTTTTATTTGCGTCACCTTCTGTGTGACTCTCATTCATGCCGAACAAATGCGTAAGCGACATTCAATTAAAGTTATTTTATTTGAACGCCAGTTTTGCATTAGACAACATTATCTTCATTATACGCTTTCCTGTGATATGAGGCGTGTCGTGGGCAAACCGGGCTTAATGCATGTGCGTAAAGTGTCGTCCCGCATTAGCCTGTGCAGTCCGCACAGGCTAAACCGGGAAGACACTTTCCGCTTTTATGGTATTTTCTATTTCAAGGAAGTCTCTTCTAAACATGAATCCACTGTAGGCGGAAAGTGCCGTCCCGGTTGTACAGGCTAATCCGGGACGACACTTTACGCGCATGCATTAAGTCCGGCTTTCCCACGACACGCCCCATATATTCATTGATCCTTAAATATTGAAAATTATGTTGTATTCTACTGCTTGAATGGGATAAGAAAAAGCATCAAGTGCTTATCAATAGGCAAGAAAACGTTGTGGTTAAAAAGCTTTAATCGAAATACGTGCACTCAAAATGTGTGCATTTAACCTAATTGTCGTAGGGTATAAAATTAAACACTTGATATTTTATTCCAGTTATTGTAAATTATCATTAATTATTTAAACGCATGTTCATTATTACGATATACAAATAAATTAAACGTTTAATAATCAAAGGGAAACAACCCAAACAGTTTAATTGCATGCATAATCGACTAACAACGTAGTTATCGCACCTTAACCCATGATCCACGTGCACGAAAAATTTAGTTCAGGTTGGACATATTTCAAGAAGTTGAAGAAAATTTGATATTTATTCAGGTAAATTATTATTATTATAAACAAACAAAGGTTCATGTTTTAATTTAAGGTATACTTTTTTGTATTTTACGCGTGTATTTGTAAAATATGTGTCTTTTGTATGTTATTGCTAAAATAATACTTCGCTCACCGTACCGACATGTATGTGTATTTTCTAAGCATTTATTTTGATATGATAATTATTCGTTTTCTATGTTTAATTTAATATTTCTTTCAGAATTTCGTAGTTTGGCATCAATCTGAACGGTCAACCAGAAAATAAACCACCATAATATTTACTTCTGCGTTTATGAATAAACCACGATTCACAAATAATACACGACCCTGAAAATGGCGCCCAACGTGATTTGACCTTCGATGTCAGACTTTGGAGAAATATTAAAGTGACGCTGATTCTGGATTGAACATTCATACATTGCGTCATAGTAAAAATTGGAACTGTATGCAGAAAACGGAGAATTTTGGAGAGCATGCTGACGTTTTAGACCGTGGTGCACCGACGACTACTTCGCTGACGTTATTGGGCCCAGGAGTCAACCAGGAGCGGCGACCGATTACCGGGACTTGCATACTCGATGAACTTTGAATATAAATACATTTTTAAAATGTTATAAGTGTTAGGACTTATACAGTGTTAATCAGTTGTACAGTATCAAGGTACGGTGAGTGATTGTTTTTATTATTAGTATTTAAAGACTATGTTCACCTCCATTATTACTGACTAGTGCTTAAATAAAAGCGCGTGTTCGCTGAATTAATTAAGTACATTAATTTTGGTGTTTTGTGTGTGTGGAACTAATAGCACAAATTCCTCCAAATTATCTCCCATGCCATCAATTAATGCAGCTTAAAAAGGCAGACCACTCACTGTATAATGTTCTTTTTTTCTAATGTTAAAGTAGATATAAATCACAAGAACTTATGGCGTACCATTAGGTCCTAAATTAGTACGACCTGGTCCAACTGGGTACCTGAAGTAGGGGCAGTACCTCCAAATGAATTTCGACCCTTTAGTGCGCATTGTTAGAACCTGTGGTATTATTAGGTCCTAAATTGGTAAGACCTTGTCCGACCTGGAAAAGCAGGTCCGCGACCAGGTCGGACCTGAGGTAGGGGCTGGTACGACCTCATCTAAACAGCCACTACCTCAGGTCGGACCTCGTTTGTTGAAATTATGACCGACCTGGTCGGACCAGTTTCTACCAGGTACGACCAGGTCCTACCAATTTAAGATCTTATATCAGAAGCCGTAAACAGTAGCGGCGTGCTGTAGGGTCGTAAATCTCACAAACGAGGTCCGACCTGGTCGTACCTCAGGTCAGACCAGGTCGTACCTGCTTCGAAGAGGTCCTATCAGCCACTTTCTCAGGTACGACATTGTCGGACCTGGTCGGACCAGGTCCTATAAATTTAGGACCTAACGGTACGCCATAAGAACTACCTTTTCAATGAATTTGCATAGAACATGTATATTGAAGGTCAATTGCGGCTTGTGATTACATTTGGGGATTTTCGAACAATGCTTTCGAATCGGCGAAATCTACATGTGAAAAGATATTTAAGAGAAATTTGTAATTTAAAGTATGTGATTTATTATTGTTCAAGCTAAGTTTGAAATTCTTTTTTTCGGCGAATATCAATAAGATTCGTACGTTATTTTATCTCAATTTCTTAAAACCATGACACATTTCACATTTACTGAATTACGACTTAAGATTGTCATAAAGTGGTTTATGACTCTGGACACAGGTTACTGTCATAAAGTGGTTTATGACTCTGGACACAGGTTACTGTCATAAAGTGCACAGGTTACTGTCGTAAAGTGGTTCATGACTCTTGACACAGGTTACTGTCATAAAGTGGTTTATGACTCTGGACAAAGGTTACTGCCCGTGTGTCTTACGGGTATGACTCTGGACAAAGGTTACTGTCATAAAGTGGTTTATGACTCTGGACACAGGTTACTGCCCGTGTGTCTTACGGGTATGACTCTGGACACAAGTTACTGTCATAAAGTGGTTTATGACTCTGGACAAAGGTTACTGTCATAAAGTGGTTTATGACCCTGGACACAGGTTACTGCCCGTGTGTCTTACGGGTATGACTCTGGACACAGGTTACTGCCCGTGTGTCTTACGGGTATGACTCTGGACACAGGTTACTGTCATAAAGTGGTTTATGACTCTGGACAAAGGTTACTGTCCATGTGTCTTACGGAAGCTATGGATTATTAATACTAGATTTTTTAATTACGGTATTGATAAATGCCCATCATTAAGCGATAATCTTATAATACCCTTTTAATATACCATTTAGTATCGATGTTCGATCAACGATCGATAGCTGTCAATAAGTCCTTAAGCATGTGTTACGTAAATAATCCTACAGGATAAAATACTCGTAGAAATAACTGGCGACGTACATATCGTAGTATATAGGATATAAAGTAATTTGCTACAAAAAAAACTGGTATACACGTATTCTATCAGATTATGAATGATATTGTTACGAATATATAATTGTTTATGAAGTGATGTCATTAAATGTAATCGTTCAATATAGTCACGTTCTTTAACGAAACGCAAATAGCAGTTGTCTTGAGTAAAATACACCTGTAAACGTCAAACGTTGCGTCACTGTACACCTGTAAAAGTCAAATGTTGCGTCACAATACACCTGTAAACGTCAAACGTTGCGTCACTGTACACCTGTAAACGTCAAACGTTGCGTCACTGTTCGTAAAGAAATATCGAACTGATATGCCAGATTTACTACTTACATACTACTGATATTGTAGGAAGAACACGTCTGGATGAAAATGTAAATCAATAAAAAAAAGTATATAAACATTGGCAGATATAGGTATATATAGCACAGCAGTCGTAATAATGTACTTCACATATATTATTGAACATATTTTTAAATATATAATGATATTTTAAATTTAAATTTATTCTCTTTATAAAAATATTTTACAACACACTTCTAAACAATATTTCATTTGACTTTTACCCACTAATTTATTTAAAGAAAATGTTATACAACACAACTAAAACGAAATAAATTTTCGTATACTACTTTATTATAATATTTTAACATGATATCCTTCATAATTATAAATAATTAATGCATACTTACCTTGCATTTTGTCCTGAAGAATTTGGACAATTCTTAAATGGTGGGTTTACTGCTAGGCCGTTACCCCACCCAGTCATTATTCGCAGTGCAATGTAAAGAAATACTGGTTTTAGAGTTAATATGCTTAATGTATAAATTATTTTTATTGAACATTATGCATAAATATCTTATACATTGATTTAGATCATACCTATCGTTTAACTCCTCTATTTGTCATTGTTTTAACGTAATGCACCTATCAATATTTCCCCCAGGGGTGGGGGGGGGGGGCGGCGGGCAGACCTAGGGGAATTAGACACATGTTATTTTTGGAGGTCTAATTCCCCACTCTAGAGCCAAGCATATTTGTCTAAATCCCTCCAGTGGGAGATGCTATAAATATATCAGATGGCCCGGGGCGTATATTACAAGGATCTAAAATCCGACCAAAGTCTATTTCCCCGGGACCCCAAATCATTTGGCCTGTCAAATTCGTGCCTGTCGGGAATCGCTTGCAGTCTAAAGTCCTCTATATGCCCGCCGCTCCCCCCTTGGGGGAAAACATTGCTAGGTGCATAATTTTATTGTGGATCCTGCATCGTGTTCATTCAGTAAAGCCGCCATTTTGTCTGACGTTTATTGGTAGATATTTTTAAATAACGGTCAACACGTATCATTGACGCCATTTGCGGAATAGCATAAATAGCGGCTTGAAAATAAACAAGTTTCAGTTTCGAAATTGATTTGAAAGAGTTAAGACCGAAAACAGATAGGCTATACCTCACATAACATTACAATTATCCTAGAACAAGATGCAGGTACGATATTTTATATACATGTAATACTTCGTACGTATATGATACGATGATATAAATTTTATAAACGAAAGTAAAAGTGAAAGTGAAAATTGATACGGACTTTTGCTTTCTTTCTTTTGTTATTCCCGAACCGGCATAACAATACCTTATATCGAGACCTCGCTTGGGATTGCGTATAGGGTATGTGGGGTCAAGGTCACCTTTACTGAAAATATACATTTTCCGCTCAATAGCTTGAGAAGACATGGAGATATTTTAATGAAACTTCATATGTAGATACTTTATATGAAGACCTCGCTTGGGATTGTGTATGGGGTTGGTGGGATCAAGGTCACCATTACTAAAAAAAATATTTTTGTGCTGACTAATGCATTTCGTTGGAAAAAATTGGTTTTCGTGGAATGTTCACGTTTCTTGTTAAAGTTTAATAACAACAGCCCATGGCGGGTACATTACACATGTTATACATTGTTCTAGACAAACATTTAGTTGAGGTGCAATTGTACTTCGTATATTCAATTGTAAACGGCTCTTGCATATTTGTGTGTAAAATGACAAACAGCACTGCCTGTATAGGGTAAAGGTTTACAAAATGTATTGATTTAAAAATAATGATTTTGGAAAAAACAAATAGCTATATGTATATGCATAGCCATATTTTGTGAGAATCCTCTTAACAATTTAATAAAAAAAAATCTGTATTTCGTCTATGTTTACATGTTTACTACTGCAGAGATTTCAGATTCAGTGTTCAAAGAATGATTTTAGTCGGTATTGAATTTCTCCTTCCTGAGTATCGCTGTCACTTTCAGACACAGTCGAATACTCGTCAAGTATCGTACAGTTTCGTTACGTTCAGAATGAAATTGGGAAAATATATGATAATTTTTTAATATGCATATATAATAACTACAATTCAACTCAGGATTTACATTATATCAACATGTTTATGAATATATAAACTCGAACCGTTATAACAAATACATCCACAGTGATTACTTATCAGTAGTGACAATACATCCTTTTATTGCGTTATTATAACTGTTATCTAATCGAAATAAACGTTTTGTTGCCTAATCGGAGTTCTTCGAAAAGTTCATTGTTAGGCAGACTTTGCCGATATACAAATGGATAGTTCAATGCTAACTCTGAACAAGGCACTGAAAACACACGAGCCCTTTTCGCATATTTATGATTCCAGCTTCCAGTTCTGCACACGCTTAAGTTACCATATTTTTCTTTAAGAATCATTTCAGTCATTCTTGGAACCGGCAAAACAAGGTGATCAAAGATAATATATTCCAGAGGAAACACGTGGTCGTTGGTTATGTTTGTTACATTATCTTTCGTTTGTAGAACTGTTAACTGGTTTAGGATGAAAGTGAAAAAAATATATCCACAAATGGCCAGTAACGATTCACATTCTTGAGTGGATTCAACCCGTTTGCAGTTCTAAAACACTTCCATCGGCTATGTCTTGTTTTTGTTAACGTGTAGTTTGGAACATTGGATAAAAGCATATCTAGCTTCGCTCTGCCTTCTAGAAGAACAGCAACGTCCACGTCATCATCCCAGGGCACCATTTGAAAGTGCATGAACGCGCCATCCAGCGATCCGGCAAACAACATGAACGTGACATTGCCTCGCTCACAATATTCCTGAACTTCTTCAAGTGTCCTCATCAGGTCCTTGTATTCGACTTCCGTGATGATAGGTGCAAAATGTGACCCGTAGTCTGTAGTGTTCGAATGGAACACATTTGGAACGTTTCCATGGCAGTGTAAAACGGATTTGGATTTCTGTTGTAATTTTCGACAGATTGACTGATCCACCTGGTTGGCATCTAGACGGTTTGGCCTAACACTAGCTCGATATAGAAATAACCGATATAAAATAACATCAATATAGAAGTCAATATAACGAAAACGAAATACGATTTAGCACGTCTTAATGACATAATGGAATAACGAAAACACGAAATATGTTACCAGCTTTTTAATATTTCAAACGAATTAACTGCTTTTTGCTCGTATAAGCGCAGTCTCATGTATCCGTATTCTTGAATGTAGTTCACATTAATTATAATAATTCTCATGTCTTTAATATCCGAGGCTCAATAAGCCAACGGGACTGGGGTGTTATCGAACGGGTGTTTCAGCTATAACCAACACTGAGAATACGAAAGTCCAATACAGTTCACTACGGTCGAGTCATTACCTTTCTTTATGAGCGCGATTTTACGTCTATCTGCAAAAAATAATAAATTGAAATTACCAAATTCTGTTATGTCAGCTTATGTGTGATTTTATTGTCCTCCATTACACATGTAGTGCATGTATTGTAACGTTTTACAGACATACAAGTTTGCGAAGGATGTACACGTTAAGTTAAATTCTAACAGGTCTGTACAATGAACAAACATCTAATATGTTTAATTTCTATAACCGGAGTATCAGTGAAACACTAATTACATGAGTTAACCTTACGGACGTCAAAATAAATGGAGCATTACGTTTGAAGCCATAAACACGAAGTATATAATATCACTCTGATCTTGCATACATCTATCACTATAACCGTCTTACCGAATGTCATGCACGACTCATGGACCCGTATAAACGAAGGGCTTTTCAACACATATATATATTTTTTTACATATAATTCAATGTTCTATGAATCTGGTATTAAAGGGGATATATACGATTACAAGATCAAGATTTAACTACCTCATTTTTAATTGAACTTTTATATTACGATACATTTATTCCTAGAGATCCGCCGATAACGACATGCTTAATCGTATTTGTGAGTTAAACAAAAAGCGTGTCCATGTGTCGTATGCACGCATGTAAAACATCGGCACAGAACTTGCAACAAATAGTGGGGATTTCCCAATATTGTACATGTCTAATGTACATGAATGAGTTTTCGACTGGAATACGAAAAGTATTTTAACAGCGTAAAGCTGTTATTTAAAGGATTTTCGAATATTAGTTCTTCAGAAATTTTATTGTTGTTTGTTATTCAGCAATGTTTTATCGTTTTTTTACTTTCTTATTTTTGTTTGAAAATTCGATGAGATCGTAGGGTTAATGCTTTAAAACATTGCGTAGTTACAATGAATACAGTTTTTTCTCTGTAACAAGATTCTACCCGTTTTTATAGCTTGCGACCACAATGGAGTGTACATGTACGCTCAACAAAAGTTATAACGCACCAAATTGAAATAAATGGGAATTGTTATTGTTTTCTTTATATATAAGAATGTCAGCTTGACATGTCAGCTATGATTATTTGAGTCATACATGCATGAGTTCATAACAAAATATTGGGGAAAAAATACGAAATAAGTGTGTGTTTACCATGGCGCAGCTGAAATTCTTATACATAAGGAAAACACAACAATTTACATTTGGTGCGTTATACCTTTTGTTGAGTACATGAAGTATTGCGTTTCTAACAATAAGACCTATAAAAGAACAAGAGCAAAATGTAAATGTTGCAAGATATTGAATGAAAGGCTAAGTCATATTAACATCCATAGAGGAACACGTTTTCATGCGTCCCTGGTCAAGAATATTTGACAGTCTACCATGACTCAAAATGTATCAGTGCAACACCACTTCGCATAGGAAACATCTGTGCAACATTAATGACAGCTGCTTAAATGTTAATCTGTGACAAATGTATCGCTTCTTATTTCGCAGTCACATGTCTACCAGTCTGCCGGTGTGTAAGTTTTGCACTTTTAGTCCGACTGACCCCTAGAGCCCGTCGATCTAAATGTGTCCTTCACCTTAACTGAGCCGATGGGGGCTGGTAGCTGTGAGGCCGCTTATATTCTCTTCCATCCTCTGTCCGCCCGTACAGCTGCGCACGTGCACGTTCACTGAGCATTTGATTCTAACAGACGACCTGCCGTCGGGTAACGTCGTCGGCACGATGCCGTACCGCTCGTACAATTCTTGTCTTGCCCGTTCCATGTTGATCATCTGTTGTACAGTCTGCTGTAACATCGCTAAGTTGAACTTCGGTTGTGCTTACGATGTCTGCTCAATAATATCTTCCTTCAACTGCTTGGTTAACGCCTTCCAGCCACGTTTTGCGAACACTTTAGCAACACTTTCCGACTCTTCTTGGCTTTCACCGTTTATGCCATCCATTTCATCTTCTACAGCTGCTTCACTTCCCTTTCTTGCCTCCTCTTCATCGCGTAATTCTTGTCCGTTGGCAACAGCCTTCGCTATCATTCTCGCGGCAAGCCCTGACGTCTTTGCCATGTTGCCCAGTTTTTGTTTCAACAACGTATATCCTTTGGTGTTTCCGTACTGCGTATTTCCGTACATATCCACCATAACCTGCTGAAACGTTCCACTAGCATAAAGTTTCGTGTAGGTTTCTTAACAAAATAATCTGTATTTCCATTATCAATACTTTTCACGGCGTCTTCGAACGCAGCCCAAGCGTGATGTGGCGTTAACGTCTCCGATCTTTGACACTGGGACGCACTTTCATCATCAGGATCTGACAACAATAACAACTCAGCCTCACCGACGTTACTATACATTGACATCCGAGAATTTCGGGGACGCGAAATACTTCTTCTCAGAATCTTACCTGACGTTGAAGTGATGGAATTTCGAGATTTGAAATTTTCTGCATTTTTGTTTTGAGAAGGTACACCTAAATTGATCTAAAATCGTCATCTTCTAAAATGTCTGCCTTGTCCCCATTAGACAAGTGGAATCCATTCATGAGACCGTTTTGATCAGGACGACTGGATTCAACATTAATTTTTGTATTTCAATTTGGAACACAATTGGAATCACCAACACTTGTACCTCGTACATCTTTACCAGTTTTAGCACCTTCTATATCCCCCTGATTTACAGGCTTGTTTTGTTCACGTGTTTGCTTCAGCCGCGCAAGCAGACCCTGCATTTTCTTTATACACTGTTTAACACTTAAAATAACCTTTACTTAAACAAGTTTAGTACTATTTTATCACATCCGTTCGCATTCTAGTACACTCTTCTACCGAAATTGACAATTAAACACGATCATATCCGTATTTAGAGGTCCAAGCTTACCATCCCACTTCTCTGTCATCAAAATTCCAAATGGTTATCGATACGCAAACAAAAAACACTATGTCCATTACCGAAGTCGACTGGTAAGTGTATTGACCACCAGAAGTGCAATCCCGCAAAACACTGGATTGCGCACATCGAGTCCATGGCCCATTTGCGTTAATCATGGCTTAATATGTGATTTGGGTTTATGTACTTGCTAAACTGACCGTGGTTAAATTTCAGAACAGTAAACGTTGAAGTATACAAACCAAATTCTGATGGATAGTCACAGTTTAACTTTCAAAGATAAATATCCAATGTCAAATATCTAATGTTACTTCCCTCACACCTATCTCAAAACAGTTTTATAACGTAAATATTTCAAAGTGTGTTTTAATTGAATATCACTCATCGCGCTCTTCATACCGTCGTTAGGTTTACGACTCGCAGTGTTTGCTTTTCTAGGACTGTCAACATCACACCTTTACTGTCACCTTGTTTAGATCGATCAACATTCATTACTTCACCGTATCCATTTTCCAACGTCCGGATTTAAACAATAATGAACTATTTGTTTTGCTATCTCTTTGTCGCAAAAACCATTAAAGCTCCTAACGAATACCTCTGTCGGTGTTAGTTTTTTTAAGGTTGGTAAAACATTATGTTAAGAACAATCCTATTAGCGTGTGTTTCTTGTGTCCACACCTTTAGTCTAATTATATATTCGGTGATATACTCTCCTGTTTATTTTCCATTACAATGGACATATTAGCTAACGCTTTCACATCATGTCTTTTGTAAGAGCACCGCGGCGCGTATTGTTAAAATCCGTAAAACAAATATTATCGTTCCGTGTCTACGATAGCCACCAATAACGCCGTATTATGAACAGGTAGAAATCACTTTGGCAAACTTCACTGCTTCTTTAGTCCCCGATTTCGACAGTGACGGCTTTTAGAGAGATCCGGTCCACTATTTAGTGGGGGAGGGCAGTCAACAGACTCAACATGATGTTTCTTCCAATGTGAACTATTAAGAAGTAAATTTTAATTGCTACTTTAGAATTTACTTGAATTGACACCCAGCCGCTGTTAATGTATTGAATATATTTACCTGTCAAGTTATTAATATAAATAGTATCTTTATTTTCTTCGAGAGCCTTCACATGCCATTGACTCGCGTTTATATGGAAATGTTGTTAGATTGTGTTGTGTTTATAAGATATGCAAATGATATTACTTTCCTCTACAACATTCTACCCATATATTGGCAAACAGACACTTCCAAAGATTTTGTTACCGATTTCGAGAAGAAAACAACACTCCATTTAAATGGGCGAAATTACATCCCGGACACAGAAAAATATTCGAAATCATGTGTCGTTTATGGATAAACATTGATTTGTGGTAAAACATATCGAGCGTTTGTGGTAAAACATATCGAGCGTTTGTGGTAAAACATATCGAGCGTTTGTGGTAAAACATATCGAGCGTTTGTGGTAAAACATATCGAGCGTTTGTGGTAAAACATATCGAGCGTTTGTGGTAAAACATATCGAGCGTTTGTGGTAAAACATATCGAGCGTTTGCACGCTTTTCGTCGATATTTTTCAAAACACGTGTGTCACTTACATAGCGTTAAAATTACACATCAGAATATACCAGCCCCCTTTGCCCGGTTGTTAGCATGTCAGACTTTGACCCACAGGTCGTGGGTTCTAGTCCCGACAGAGGCATACAATTTTTCGTCTGTGAATGCTTTCTTTGACAGAGGATATATAGGTTCTTTAGTTCATATCCTCTAGTAACTGTTAAGACAATTTAAAACATTTCTTTAATAAACAGACATTTGTGAATAAGTCCCTTTAAAGCTTCTATTGATATGATAAGCTTCAAGAAAGACATTTTGATATTGATTGACGGCCAAACATTATTAAGCAAATATGAACATTTGTCATATGTATTTATCGGTAAGGTTCCTCTCATTAGGTAGAGTCACTTGTGCAAATAGAAACATGTTCGATCAAGTATTGCCGTTTTAACCTTTATAAACAATATATTTGCGCCTTACTATATAAATCGAGGAAAAGTAAAAAGTGCACTATAATCAGCATATTATCGCTGAAAATTCCATTTAAGTACCAAGGAATTCTTGTCTGAAATGTTTTGGCATTTGAATTTCATCGCAGATAACGTCGAAGCAAGGAATTATCGGTAACTCTTTTCCGTCGTATATTTACAAGCTATTCAGAATCATTTAATATTACGAATCTCATGTTGCATTATTGCCAAAGGTATGTGTTCTGCTTACATATTTTTGAAAACGCCCTGCCCATAGGTATACCAAAGTTATAAAACTTAAATCTTGATCTTTAATTCTGACCAATGAGAACAATTGGTGCGCATGGTTTTCATTGGCCAATATTTAATATTAAGGTTAAGATTAAGTTTAAGATTGTTCGTAGTCGTGGGGCTAGTTCATATAATTGCTATCCAGTCGAAACGTTTAATTTTACGTGAATACGGAACAGACTAGGCTATAATTCTAAATCATTCATCTGAACGGTATAAGGCGATCGTTCGTCTTGTGCAAATACGTACTGAAGTCTACTCTTCGCCACGCGCGATAGGGTGTGTATATAGTTCAATGGAAGTGTCAAATTCCACTGATAGTGTATCTACTATGGAATGGTAGAGGTTTTAATAGCTCGTGATATAGCGTCTGTACTTGTTTGCCAATATTTCATGCCTGTTTGTCGAGTATGTTAAGTTGCGATTAATGAACGAAACCGAAGTATTTAAAGCATTGTTAGGCTATTTTATTATATAAAAAACTATCTATGTCGGTATTTAATAATTATTATTAAATAGAAGTACTGGTTCTTCCCAGTAAACGGACTCGAGATTGTCTTTATAAGCCTACTAGCTGTCGATGCAATCAAGCTAAAATAAATAGATTTAAACAAAATAGAATTGAGGCGTGTCGTGGGAAAACCGGGCTTAATTCATGTGCGTACAGTTTCGTCCCGGATCAGCCTCTGCAGTTTACTTCCAAAAGGAAATCTAGGACACAACGGCCTAAATTAGAGACTCAAGTGATTATTCACAAATATGCTATTAATATTTACAATAGATTGTATCAAATATAAAAATATAACTTGCGTGAGCGTCCTCCAAAAATATCAAATTACACTAATTACACACAATGTCGCAAATAATATAAAAAAATAACTGCACTAATTCAGAGTCCATGTTAATGTCCACACATCAATGAAACGTTGAAGATCTAATGTTCCTCGAGGTTAAAAAAAGGCACGCAAATAAAAAATAGGTCACAAATATTTCTTGTGTTAACAAGAAATCAGTTTCAAAAGTAGTACTGCAAAGTGCTGGTACACTAAATCAAATGTTCTCACACAAATACTGTAAGTACTTGTAATAAAATAATGTTAATCCGTGATTCCCGGGGGATCTGGATCCAATACACAGCAAAAAGCTGTGCCCTGCACGCTGGGCTGGCCCTAGGGACGTCTCCCTCGGGTCAACTGGAGAGGAGTAGCTCCTTCCTGGTGCTGTTGTGGTGGCGGCCCTGCTTGGTTACTGGAAATTCTCGTCGGGGAGCCAATGTAACGGGGTGTTGAATGAGGTCAACTCGTTGTTTAGTTTCAATATATATTTCAGTATATTAAATATGCAAAATAAACCTGAAAAACAAAACAAAAATTATGCATTAAATATATTACATGCACATATTAATATGCATTAAATATATTATAATTTGCATAACTTAATTTTACAATAAATTCGACAATACAATTCAGTAACCAAATAAGTTAAATGAATAAATCTTTATGTAAGAGAACAAAATACAATAAGACAAAAATAGAATACAAATCTTACCAAGCAGGGCAAACTGACTTGGTCAATATTCCTTTGCAGGATACTATAGTGTATATAATGACTAAACTCTATGGTAACAAACGTAAGAATGTGCTGGGTTTCTTGCTAAAAAAAGGGACATGTTAGCTAATTGATAGCTTGGTATGGGGATTACATTAAAATGTGCTCATAACCTATTAGGACAGTGAAAACCTATCACACTTCATTCACACATCACCTTACACACATTACTGTACACTGGTTACACATAGTTATGTTTTCTTTCATTACATTCAGACAAACATACATTATTTAATTTCTAACTCATATTCATTTAGATGAATGAAGACAAACACGTATTTTGACAGGTATGGCTTCGGAAAGCATTTTACTATATCGTCCGTAGAACACATGCAAAACATGAACACATACAATTTGTGGCAGGTATTATTAGTTACACTGTTAGTAACTGATGGTGTATGGGATGGTATGAAGCCACTGAGGGTGTATGGGATGGTATGAAGCCACTGAGGGTGTACGGGATGGTATGAAGCCACTGAGGGTGTATGGGATGGTATGAAGCCACTGAGGGTGTATGGGATGGTATGAAGCCACTGAGGGTGTATGGGATGGTATGAAGCCACTGAGGGTGTATATCCCACACACCATCAGTTACTAACAGTGTAACGAATATATCTCACCGACTACCTTTCATTGGTTTCTCTTACTTTGATCTACGTACGAACATGTTAATCATTGAGTAATAAATCATTATTGATAAAAGCAGCTTTAAGTAAATCTTATTTAATTGTGTAATGGTCGCTCATGTAAAGCTAGTGAAAATATTACAATAATCAATTGTTATTATATTCAAGAGTGTCCCTTTAACAAACTAGAACTGACTTTAAGCAATGTGTCTATCAAGAAACATACATTAACAGTAAACCTATTCGATATTTAAAATATTTTAACTAGACTAATCGTGGAAAATCAATGAAATGATGCACATGAACTGTGGAAATTATATGCTCATTTGAAAATGGATTTACTACATTGGATTTATTAAAATATGACAAGAACAAAGCAGTATTTTGTTTTTGTCTGACACACTTTCTAGGTTGATGAACACCTTAAAACAGCAAAAACACCGAGGTCAGATGACTTTGGTTTTATAGTAGGGGCACTTTAGACAGTTCGTTCACAGTATTAAGATGCATTTGTTTGTATTCAAACATTAAAAATGCCATGCCACGTCAAGTGGATATAAAATTACTAAACAAAACTACATATTATCGAGCAGTCGCTATTTTATTTTTACTTTTATGGAGTACTGAAATTTAGCCGTGGTGTATGGAAAATACACCACGGTAATGTGACCGCTCTTAGCCACTCTGATCGCGTCATTTATGTAGGAGGTGAGATATATTCTGATTCATCCACAGCAAATTTATTTAAAACAAACAGCACAACTTTTGCAATACATTAAAATCCCATATAAGTGCATACAGAGACATATAACTTTGCTTGAATGTTTGCTGCAATATTTGTCTGCTTGTTCATTACCATCAATTAAGAGAAGTGCGCATATTTCTTCACGGGCATTTCGTACATGAATCAGTGATAATGAACGGATTCGGGTAAAACTGCGAGCGGGATACGTAACCTCACTGGTCATTCTATTTCTTTTTATTTCATTTTTATATTGATGCCAGGAGGACGTACGAGGACCCATGGCTCTAGATCAGTATAAAGGTGCCTTCATCACCTCCCGAATCCCCTAATACGACTTTGAATCAAAAATCAACAAATATGCAGCTAATACTAAAGCTAACACAATCGGCATTAAGTCGACAACAATAAATTGAACTAACACCGGGAAACATTTTATACAAGTAATTTTCAAAGATGTCCTGTATGCACTTTATAAATTAAGAAGGAACAACAGATGTACAGACTGTAGTCACGGTATACAGCTCGAATAATTTCAGATGTAAAAATCTGCACGATATTGTTGTGCTTTAGCTCTGATTGGTCAGTTTATTTATACACTGACCAAACCAGTTTACTACCTCATTTCACAGCACACAAATGACTAATCGAACGATACTAAATATATTTATGTTTTCTTTCATTACATTCAGACAAACATAAATTATTTAATTTCTAACTTATATTCATTTAGATGAATGAAGACAAACACGTATTTTGAAAGGTATGGCTTGGGCAAGCATTTTACTATATCGACAGAAAAAGAACGGGTTTATATGTACTTAAACGGAAAACACACAATGGCAATTTCATATCTCATATGCGTGATAGCAGTTATTTGAAATTAATTCCAGCCGAGAAATGAATGTGTAAAAGCAGCGTGTAGTTCGTTAAATTAAGATTGCCCGCGGCGTGCGTTTCTTTTAAAAATCTCAAATATTTAGAAATTAGATCACTGAGCAATATACGGGAAGCAATACGTTCAAAACATATGTTTACACAATTAACTATCAAATTCATTTTATGTACTACGTAATCATTCCAAACTTATATTGTTCTATTTAGAACTAAATTGAACCGCAGCCTGTCTCACAGTAGTAGATATAGGTACCCAATATCTTTAATTACGCACGACCTATCCATTCGTTGCCAATATAAAGAACAATACACGTGTTACGTTCTGTTCGAATGCCATTATTTTGTTAAGATCTATGTAACTCTAGGCCATGATTAAATTCAAGTGCCGTTTCTGTAGAAATATATAATGTACCGGTACTTCGGTGAACACTCCAATGCATAACATTGAAACGATCATTAACCCGAAGACATAATCAAACTATAGCCTTAGTTTCTTTTGTCCAAGTCAATCAATATTTATCAACTCAGTGTTGTAAATATTGCCAAGAGGCCCTAAATTTATGTGATCTGACATATTTTCTTGAGCCGCAAAACTTAATAGATATTATTTTGAAAGTCTGGTTCACAACATATGTACCTCTCCTGTGTGTAAAGTCATCACAACCCACATTTTTGTTTTCGCCCACTCAAATATTTACATGTCTACCAGCCCCCGACTCGAGGCCCTGAACCTGCATGCATTACTAAAACGTGTTCCCCACCCCGAGGCCCTGGGATTCAACATCTCGTTTCTTTTCTCCATACACACATTATACAACATATCCCCCACCTCGGGGCCCTAGACCACTTCATGACATAATTTTGAAACTCTGCTTCCCACCTCGGGGCCCTGGACATCCATATGCAATACATATCATAGATCATAATTTACTTCTTAACTGTCCCCACCTCGAAGCCCTGAACCTGCATGCATTACTAAACTTTGGTCCCCACCCCGAGGCCCTGGGATTCAACATCTCGTTTCTTTTCTCCATACACACATTATACAACATCCCCCACCTCGGGGCCCTGGACCACTTCATGACATAATTTTAAAATTCTGTTTCCCACCTCGAGGCCCTGGACATCCGTAGACAGTACATATCATAGATCATAATTTACTTCTTTAACTGTCCCAACCTCGAGGCCCTGAACCTGCATGCCTTACTAAACTGTAGTCCCCACCCCGAGGCCCTGGGATCCAATAATACTTGTATTTTCTCCACATTATATACACACATTATACATAATGCCTCCACCTTGGAGCCCTAGACCACTTCATAACACTATTTTGAAAATCTGGTTCCCGCCTCGAGGCCCCGGGCATACAACGGCTAAAAACGCATGATATTTAAACATTTCTACTTGTCCCCTGGTCTGGCCCTGTACGCGCGTGCATTACTTAAAGTATGCTCCGTACCCATGACTCAATAGTGAAACATGTTCTACAATATTCCCGTCCCTGAAACCATGAAACAAAGTCATTATAAAATTTAGAAGTTACATTTTGACTGTTTAACCGTAAACAGCTAATATCCCTGTATATAAAGAACAACCTGTATTTCAGTCCGATATCTTCTGACATTAATCTACCGACAAGAGCAGCACACCAACACACCCGCCAAAACATCTAACTGAACTCTGAACATTACCATTTTCTATTTAGTGCATGTGACGATATCTTATTAATAGCTTTCTTTTAGCTTTACAAATATACAAATCCGAAAGTAAATCATTATTGCCTGTTTCTCATAAGATTCGCCCAACAACTTATTCCAAACATCAACATAGACTATTTAAAAACATCTTATATTGCAACCGTATTGTATCTGGTTTTGATACACATTAATATTTATATAACGTATTACGACGCAGGTCCTAAGTGGTCTCGCTATAAGGTATCTATGTTTGCATTTAAAAGACAAAGCACGCTCAACTTTATTAAATCTTTAATAAAAGAAATGTCCTGAGAAATCTCGCGAGATAACAGTCTTACGAAAATTCATACATCTCGTGAAATAATTGGAAGGTGCGTCCAATTTTGTTTCTAGTTATTTTATATCCAGCCTGTTGTTTTTTTTTTTGTTTTTTTTTGTTTTTTTTTGTTGAGATATATATATTGTATATATATATATATATATATATATATATATATATATATATATATATATATATATATATATATATATATATATATATATATATATATATATATATATATATATATATATATATATATATATATATATATATATATATATATATATATATATATATATAAAATGTATTTATGACATGCAAGTCAGATGCCAATCATCAACTTTCCTAAGTATTTTCGTCACATTACTATTAAGGGTGATATGATACGTGTAAAGAATCTTTCTATCTATCTCTAAACAGAAAAATTGCCTCCTAATGTTGTATTCTTTTTAATAATAATAAAATGAATTAAGTATTGTATTCCGTTATTCTCTTCATTAGTATGCCTTTATGCTGTCTTGTCCAATTTACTGTTACTTACAAATTGACTCTTTAAAGCGTTGAACGAAATACTCACTACACATACAAATTAATATAACACAGCAATATGCCCAGTATCAAATATTAGGATGAAAAATATACATTTAACTTGCTCAAAATCTCCAAATTAGATATAAGCCATCTCTCCCGTACCAAGTAAGCAACAAAATAATGTTACCCATAGCCACACCAATAATACCATCAATGATTCAACAGCGTTGCTATCCGCAAAAACACTGTCAACCATGTAAACCGCATATCAACACAGAGTAAACGTTTTCGATTAGTGTTAAATCATGCTAAACTATCCGATTAGAAAAACACGTGCACCACGTGTTGTATTTAATAGTAAGTAAAGTTAAAAGGACACCTAGCCTGTGTACTGACGCTACAAACCCGACGCATTCGGATATTTTACGCTAAAGACGTTGTTATATGTAAGCGCCTATAAAACCACACCTACTCACATTATAAAATTGGTAAAATTAATCAATTGTTGTTGGTTTTTTTTTTTGTTTTTTTTTTTTTTTTTTTTTTTTTTTTTGGTTCATAATTATGAAAGATAGTTTATGTTTCATCCACCCAAAGAATGCCACATACTGATATCTTCATTTCCTACCAGTTGATTGCAACATACGAGGATTGGCGGCGGTATCATTGGTTAAACACTTTACATTTACGCAACATTAAGCATAACTACCTACCATTATGTTTTTTTTGTTTTTGTTTTTTTAATTATGTTAATAAACGACAGAAGTACTTATCATAAGTGTCTGTCGGGATCCAAAAAGCTCTCAGGCTAAACCGGCGTCAAAACTGGGCCAGTTCCATACAAGAAGTCAATTTGCAGCCAATGTTGCCAAATGCAGGTCATCTTTTCGCCCAAAAAATCTTACATTTTACACTAAAGACGTTGTTATATGTAAGCGCCAATAAAACCACACCTACTCACATTATAAAATTGGTAAAATTAATCAATTGTTGTTGTTGTTTTGTTGTTGTTGTTTTTTTGGTTCTTAATTATGAACGAATTTCTTAAGAACTTGTCCTGCCACGTTTCAAGCCATTTTCCGCTAATGCAATAAGGCGATGTTGTTTTAGTTTGCCGACAGTTCGAATGAATTCAAATGTAAACATCTGCACGAGATTTGTGTGCTTTAGCTCTGATTGGTTAGTCTATTTATAAACTGACCAAACCTGTTTATTACCTCATTACACAGCACACAAATGACTAATCGAACGATACTAAATATATTTACAATGAATACAGTTTTTTCTCTGTAACAAGATTCCACCCGTTTTTAGCTCGACTTTTCCAAGAAACGGCAAGCTATTCTACTCGCCCCGGCGTCGGCGTCGGCGTTGGCGTCGGCGTCCGAGCTAGGTTAAAGTTTTTCGGTAAGCTAGTTTCTCAGGAATGGCTTGAGGGATTTCATTCAAACTTAAAACATTTATTCCCCACATTAAAATAAACCTATAGGCCAAGTTTGGTAACTCTAGTTTGAAATTTGACACAATTATGGACCTTTTTACACTTAGAAATTTTACATAAGCTATATGGACAGGTTACAGTTTTTCGGTAAGCTGGTTTCTCAGGAATGGCTTACGGGATTTCATTCAAAATTAGAATACTTATTCCCTATATTCAAATGAACTCATGGGCCATTTTTGATAACACTAGTTTAAAATTTGTCAAAATTATGGGCCTTTTTACACTTAGAAATTTTACATATAAGCTATATGGACAGTTTAAAGTTAGTGTTGTTAATCAGTGTCCAAAATTTTAGTTGATTAATCAGCGACAAGTTCTTACTAAATAACCGATTAATCTGGATTCTTAAAAGTAAAGGAAATACACCCTAGACTGCAACGTTTCAATGTTTTAGTTTGGCAATAATTATGTGTCTGATTTATATAGCAATTATGAAGGAAATACGCATAAAACATGTTTTTGTAAATACAGTTTGTGAACTGCATTATCCTACTAACGCGCTGGACTATTGACAATATACATATCAAAGAAATGAATTATAGAAACGTTAAGCAACCATTCAAACATAATAAATCTTTATCTTGTGTTGGATACAAAAATTAAAAATTAACAAAAAATACAACAAACATGGTATAGTTAAAAGACCATGTAATGCTCAAGTGTCTAAAGAAATAAGAAATACATATAGATTTGTTTAGCCAAGTATTACTATTTTTAATGTTTAGCTCACCGCAGCATGAAATGCTTGATGAACAATTGGTATCGGGGATCTATCATGCATAGGCTGTCTTCTTTCGTCATTAAATCTTGTATGGAATCCATAATGGGGCCCAATCGGGCCAGAAACACTCGAGTTATGTTGCCTTTTTCGAGGAAAGTGCAAAAATTGCCCTTTTCACACAGATTTAACAGAGAGACTTATTCTATTGAAACATGTATTTAATTATATGTGCATGTGTGTTATTTGATTATATTATTTGGTTACTGAAACCTATACCGGTAAATGAATCGGATCAAATGTTCAAGTTAAAAGAAGGGATTGGAAATTTTTCAATAAAGGACACGGTGGGTGGGGTTAAGGTCATGTTACTAAAAATAGAAAAACGCTTTCTGCTCAATAACTTGAGAACAAATTGAGATATTTTAAGAAAAATTAATACATAGATACCTTATATCAAGACCTCACTTGGGATTGCATATGGGGTGGGTGGGGTCAAGGTCACTGTTACTATAAATAGAAAAACGGTTTCCGCTCAATAACTTGAGAACGTATTTATATATTTTAATGAAACTTAATACATAGATACCATATATCGTTTGGGATTGCATATGGGGTGGGTGGGGGTCAAGGTCACTGTTACTACAAATAGAAAAACGGTTTCCGCTCAATAACTTGAGAACGCATTGAGATATTTTAATGAAACTTTATACATGCATACCTTATATCGAGACCTCGCTTGGGATTTTGCATATGGGTTGGTTGGGGTCAAGGTCACAGATACTAAAAATTGAAAAACGGTTTCCGCTCAATAACTTGAGAACGAATTGAGATATTTTAATGAAACTGAATGCATACATACCTTATATCGAGACCTCTCTTGGGATTGCATATAGGGTCAAGGTCAAGGTCCACTGTTACTTAAATAGAAAAACGGTTTCTGCTCAATAACTTGAGAATGCATTGAGATATTTTAATGAAACTTCATACACAGATACCTTATATCAAGTCCTCGCTTGGGATTGCATATGGGATGGATGGGGTCAAGGTCAAGGTCACTGTTACTAAAAACTAGAAAAACGGTTTCTTTTCAATAACTCATACTAAAAATATATAAACGGTTTCCGATCAATAACTTGAGAATGCATCGAGATATTTTAATGAAACTTCATACATAGATACCTTATATCGAGACCTTGCATGGGATTGCATATGGGGTGGGTGGGGCCAAGGTCACTTTTACTAAAAATGTTATTGATGTGCTGACTTTAATACATTTCGTTAGAAAATTTAGGTTTTCGTGGAATTTCCATATTTCTTGTTTTATAAAAAAAAATGCCAGTAACTCTGACAAGCACAAGAAAAGTCGAGCGCGCTGTCCTCCGACAGCTCTTGTTATAGCTTGCGACCACAATGGAGTGTACATGTACGCTCAACAAAAGTTATAACGCACCAAATTGAAATAAATGGGAATTGTTATTGTTTTCTTTATATATAAGAATGTCAGCTTGAAATGTCATCTTTGATTATTTGAGTTATACATGCATGAGTTCATAACAAAATATAAGGGAAAAAAACGAAATAAGTGCGTGATTACGATGGCGTATCTGAAATTCTTATACATACAGAAAACACTACATTTGGTGCGTTAAACCTTTGGTTGGGTGCATGAAGTATTGCGTTTCTAACAATCAGACCTATAACAGAACAAGAGCAAAATATAAATGTTTCAAGATATTGAATGAAAGGAATAACAGCTTAGTCATATTAATAAACATCCATAGAGGAAAACGTTTTCATGCGTCCCTGGTCAAGAATATTTTAACAGTCTGCCATGTCTGAAAATGTATCAGTGCAACACCACTTCGCATAGGAAACATCTGTACAACAATAATGACACCTACTTAAATGTTAATCGGTGACAAATGTATCGCTTCTTATTTCGCAATCACAGGTCTCCCAGTCTGCCGGTGTGTAAGTTCTGCACTTTTAGTCCGACTGATCCCTAGAGCCCGTCGATCTACATGTGTCCTTGACCTTAACTGAGCCGATGGGGACTGGTAGCTGTGAGGCCGCTTATATTCTCTTCCATCCTCTGTCCGCCCGTACAGCTGCGCACGAGCGCGTTCACTGAGCATTTGATTCTCACAGACGACCCTGCCGTCGGGTAACGTCGTCGGCACAATGCCGTACCGCTCGTACAAGTTTTGTCTGGCCCGTTCCATGTTGGTCATCTGTTGAACAGTCTGCTGTAACATGGCTAAGTTGAACTTCGGTGGTGCTTGCGAGTTCTGCTCAATGATATATTCCTTCACCTGCTTGGTCAATGCCTTCCAGCCACGTTTTGCGAACACTTTAGCAACTTTTTCCGACTCTTCTTGGTTTTCACCGTTTACGCCATCTATTTCATCTTCTACTGCTGCTTTACTACCTTTATTTGCTTCCTCTTCCTCGCGTAATTCTTGTCCGTTGGCAACAGCCTTCGCCATCATTCTCGCGGCAAGCCCTGACGTCTTTGCCATGTTGCCCAGTTTTTGTTTCAACAACGTATATCCTTTGGTGTTCCAGTACTCCGTTTTTCCGTACATATCCACCATAACCTGCTGAAACGTTCCACTAGCAACAAAGTTTGGTTTAGGTTTCTTAACAAAATATACTGTATTTCCATTATCAATACTTTTCACGGCGTCTTCGAACGCAGCCCAAGCGTGGTGAGGCGTTAACGTCTCCGACCTTTGACACTGGGACGCACTTTCGTCATCAGAATCTGACAAAGTAACAACTCAGCCTCACTGACGTCACTATAAATTGACATCCGGGAATTTCGGGGACGCGAAAGACTTCTCAGAATCTTACCTGACGTTAAAGTGATGGAATTTCGAGATTTGAAATTTTCTGTATTTTTGTTTTGGGTAGGCAAACCTAAATTGATCTCAAAATCGTCATCTTCTAAAATGTCTGCCTTGTCCCCATTAGACAAGTGGAATCCATTCATGAGTCCGTTTGGATCTGGACGACTGGATTCACCATTATTTTTCGTATTTCCATTTGGAACATAATTTGTATCACCAACATTGGTACCTCCTACATAGTTACCTATTTTAATACCTTCTATATCCCCCTGATTTACAGGCTTGTTTTGTTCACGTGTTTGCTTCAGCCGCGCAAGCAGACCCTGCATTTTCTTTATACACTTTTTAACACTTAAAATAACCTTTACTTAAACAGATTTAGTACTATTTTATCACATCCGTTCGCATTCTAGTACACTCTTCTACTGAAATTGACAATTAAACACGATCATATCCGTATTTAGAGGTCCCCAGATTACCATCCCACTTCTCTGTCATCAACATTCCAAATGGTTATCGATACGCAAACAAAATACACTACCCGCTACGCTATGTCCATTACCGAAGTCGACTGGTAAGAGTATTGTCAACCAAAAGTGCAATCCCGCAAAACACGCACATCGAGTCCATGGCCCATTTGCGTTAATCATGGCTGAATATGTCATTTGGGTTTAGGTACTTGCTAAACTGACCGTGGTTAAATTTCAGAACAGTAAACGTTGAAGTATACAAACCAAATTTCGATGGATAGGCCCTGTTTAACTTGCAAAGATAAATATCCAATGTCAAACATCCAATGTTACTTCCCTCACACCTATCTCAAAACGGTTTTATAATGTAAATATTTCAAAGTGTGTTTTAATTGAATATCACTCATCGCGCTTTTATACCGTCGTTAGGTTTACGACTCGCAGTGTTTGCTTTTCTAGGACTGTGAACTTGTTCAGCTCGATCGACATTCAATACTTCACCATATCCATTTCCCACCGTCCGGATTTAAACAATGATGAACTATTTGTTTTGCTATCTCTATGTCGCAAAAATTAATTGAGCTCCTAACGAATACCTCTATTAGTGTTAGTGTTAGTTTGTTTAAGGTTGGCAAAGCCTAGTTTTAAGAACAATCCTTTTAGCGCGTGTTTCTTCTGTTCACACCTTTAGTCTAATTGCATATTTGGTAATATACTCTCCTGTTTATTTTCCATTGCAATGGCCATATCAGCTAACGCTTTCACATCATGTCTTTTGTAAGAGCGTCGCGTCGCTTATTGTTAAAATCCGTAGAACAAATATTATCGTTCCGTGTCTATGATAGCCACCAATAACGCCGTATTATGAACGGGTAGAAATCACTTTGGCAAACTTCACTGCTTGTTTAGTTCCCGAGTTCGACAGTCAGGCTTTTACTCATACCAGGGGTCCACTATTTAGTGGGGGTAGTCAACAGACTCAACATGATGTTTCTTCCAATGTGAACTATTAAGAATCAAATTTTAATTGCTACTTTAGCATTCACTTCCAATTTACTAAAAAAATATCTACCTGCCAAGTTATTTATATCAATAGTATCTTTTTTTTCTTTGTGAGCCTTCACATGTCATTGACTCGCGTTTATATGTAAATGTTGTTAGATTGTGTTGTGTTTATAAGATATGCAAATGATATTACTTTCCTCTACAACATTCTACCCATATATTGGCAAACAGACACTTCCAAAGATTTTGTTACCGATTTCGAGAAGAAAACAACACTCCATTTAAATGGGAGAAATTACATCCCTGACACAGAAAAATATTCGAAATCATGTGTCGTTTATGGATAAACATTGATTTGTGGTAAAACATATCAAGCGTTTGTGGTAAAACATATCGAGCGTTTGTGGTAAAACATATCAAGCGTTTGTGGTAAAACATATCGAGCGTTTGTGGTAAAACATATCGAGCGTTTGTGGTAAAACATATCGAGCGTTTGTGGTAAAACATATCGAGCGTTTGTGGTAAAACATATCAAGCGTTTGTAACGCTTTTCGTCGATATTTTTCAAAACACGTGTGTCACATGGCGTTAAAATTACACACCAGAATAAACCAGCCCACTTTGCCCGGTTGTTAGCAAGTCAGACTTTGACCCACAGGTCAAGGGTTCTAGTCCCGACAGAGGCATATACTTTTTCGTCTTTGAATGCTTTCTTTGACAGAGGAAATATAGGTTCGTTAGTCCATGTCCTCTAGTAACTGTTAAGTTAAGACAATTTAAGACATTTCTTTAATAAACAGAAATCTGTGAATAAGTCCCTTTAGAGCTTCTATTGATATGATAAGCTTCAAGAAAGACATTTTAATGTTCATTGACGGCCAAAAAGTATTAAGGAAACATGAACAAATGTCATATGTATTTATCGGTAAGGTTCCTCTCATTAGGTGGATTCACTTGTGCAAATAGAAACATGTTCGATCAATTATTGCAGTTTTAACTTTTATAAAAACAATATATTTGCGCCTGACTTTATAAATCGAACAAAGGTAAAAAGTGCGCTATAATCAGCATATTGTCGCTGAAAACTCCATTTAAGTACCATGGGAATTACTGTCTGTAATGTTTTGGAATTTTAATTTAATCGCAGATAACGTCGAAGCAAGGAATGATCGGTAACTCTTTTCCGTCTTAAATTTTACAATCTATTCAGAATCATTTAATATTACGAATCTCATTTTGCAATATTGCAAAGGGTATGTGTTCTGCTTACATATTATTTGAAAACGCCCTGCCCATAGGTATACCAAAGTTATAAAACTTAAATCTTGATCTTTAATACTGACCAATGAGACCAATTGGTGCGCATGATTTTCATTGGCCAATATTTAATACTAAGGTTAAGATTAAGTTTAAAATTGTTCGTAGTCGTGGGGCTAGTTCATATAATTGCAATCCAGTCGACACGTTTAATTTTACGTGAATACGGAACATACTAGGCTATAATACTAAATCATTCATCTGAACAGTATAAGGCGATCTTTCGCCTTGTGCAAATACGTACTGAAGTCTACTCGTCGCCACGCGCGATACGGAGACTCTAGATTTCAATGGAAGTGTCAAATTTCATTGATAGTGTATCTACTATGGAATGGTAGAGGTTTTAATAGCTCGTGATATAGCGTCTGTACTTGTTTGCCAGTATTTCATGCCTCTTTGTCGAGTACGTAAAGTTCCGATTAATGAACGAAACCGAATTATTTAAAGCATTGTTAGGCTATTTTATTATATAAAAAAACTATCTATGCCAGTATTTAATAATTATTATTTAAATAGAAGTACTGTCTATTTCCCAGGAAATGGACTCGAGATTGTCTTTATAAGCCTAATGGATGTCGATGCAATCAATCTAAAATAAATATATTTTAAACAAAATAGAATTGAGGCGTGTCGTGGGAAAACCGGGCTTAATGCATGTGCGTACAGTGTCGTCCTGGATCAGCCTCTGCAGTTTACTTCCCAAAGGAAATCTAGGACACTACGACCTCAATTAAAGACTCAACTGATTATTCACAAATATGCTATTAATATTTAAATAACAATAGATTGTATCAAATATAAAAATATAACTTACGTGAGCGTTCTCCAAAAATATCAAATTACACTAATTACACACAATGTCACAAAATTACACTAATTACACACAATGTCACAAATAAATATAAAAAAATCACTGCACTAATTCGGAGTCCAGGTTGATGTCCACGCATCAATGAAACGTTGAAGATCTAATGTTCAAAAAGGTACGCAAATGAAAAATAGGTTACAAATATTTCTTGTGTTAACAAGAAATCAGTTTCAAAAGTAGTACTGCAAAGTACTGGTACACTAAATCAAATGTTCTCACACAAGTACTGTAAAAAGAAATAATGTTAATCCGTGATTCCCGGGGGATCTGGATTCAATACACAGCAAAAAAAGCTGTGCCCTGCACGCTGGGCTGGCCCTAGGGACGTCTCCCTCGGGTCAATTGGAGAGGAGTAGCTCCTTCCTGGTGCTGTTTTGGTGGCGGCCCTGCTTGGTTACTGGAAATTCTCATCGGGGAGCCAATGTAACGGGTGTTGAATGAGGTCAACTCGTTGTTTAGTTTCAATATATATTTCAGTATATTAAATATGCCAAATAAACCTGAAAAAAAATGAAATGATGCATTAAATATATTATATGCAAAAATTAATATGCATTAAATGTATTTATAAATTGCATAACTTTATTTTACAATAAATTCAACAATACAATTCATTAACCAAATAAGTTAAATGCATAAATCTTTATATAAGAGAACAAAATACAAGAAGACAAAAATATAATACAAATCTTACCAAGCAGGGCAAAATGACTTGGTCAATATTCCTTTGCAGGATACTATAGTGTATATAATGACTAAAGTCTATGGTGACAAACGTAAGAATGTGCTGGGTTTCTTGCTAAAAAAAGGGACATGTTAGCTAATTTATAGCTTGGTATGGGGATTACATTAAAATGTGCTCATAACCTATTAGGACAGTGAAAACCTATCACACTTCATTCACACATCACCTTACACACATAAATGTACACTGGTTACACATAGTTACAATGAATACAGTTTTTTCTCTGTAACAAGATTCTACCCGTTTTTATAGCTTGCGACCACAGTGGAGTGTACATGTAGGCTCAACAAAAGTTATAACGCACCAGATTGAAATAAATGGGAATTGTTATTGTTTTCTTTAGATATAAGAATGTCAGCTTGAAATGTCATCTATGATTATTTGAGTTATATATGCATGAGTTCATAACAAAATATTGGGAAAAAAATACGAAATAAGTGCGTGCTTACCATGGCGCAGCTAAAGTTCTTATACATAAAGAAAACACAACAATTTACATTTGGTGCGTTATACCTTTTGTTGAGTGTACGAAGTATTGCGTTTCTAACAATAAGACCTATAAAAGAACTAGAGCAAAAATGTAAATGTTTCAAGATACTGAATGAAAGGAATAACGGCTTAGTTATATAAACATCTATAGAGGAACACGTTTTCATGCATCCCTGGTCAAGAATATTTAAACAGTCCACCATGACTCAAAATGTATCAGAGCAACACCACTTCGCATAGGAAATATCTGTGCAACATTAATGACACCTGCTTAAGGTAGAAAGATCCTGATGACTTCGGAAATACTCAGGAAATATCGGTTAACTTCGGCCCCTTCGCCACTAACCGTAAATCTAATCGATCTGATTCGAAACAGACATTATTTTCGCGAAATAAACATTACTTTTCGATTGTTGAGTCATTTTCAATTAAATGTGTGAAATAAATGCTTATTTGTGTTCAAAGATGAAAGTAAAAGTGTAGTTTGAAGAAAACAAAGTACTCTGGCATGGGAAATACCTTCCAATGACGTCATTGTTGGGAATTTCTGTTTACATTTAATAATGACATTTTCGCGATATGTCTGGTGTATTTCATTACACTAAAGTTAAAATAGTTATAAATAAACGTCCAAGACGTATTAGTATTATTATAACATAATTATTCGTATATAAAAACATATCTGTGTGAAGGAGATACGTGCTCCTTGCTGTGAAATGACATTTATTCACACCAAAAACTTGGAAAAATAGTCAGTCGAGATGGGTGAAGAGCGGGACGTCGGGTGATCGAGTTTGTCGTTCTGTTGGATAATTTGAAATACTGTTCATTGTGTAAACTTGGACCTTTTCCACTGAGGAATTTTGACGAGATCTACCGCTGTAAAAAAAACACATGAACATTATGTATCGGCGAAATGATGAGAATGGTCTAAGAGACACCTTTTTATAAAAAAAACTGTGACATTCTACCAATAGTCACAAGCTCCATAATTTGCATTTTTTGTATAACAGGGTTGCTTCACTGCAAATGTTATACCTTGAGATTTTTGTGGTCAACCTATGCCAATTTATACCGTTTTCCTCTCAGATAAGGTATATTATATTTTGGTATTACTGATTTTGACATACTATGAAATAAAAGTTTTAAAAAATACAAAAATTGGTGTTAGGCGTATTTTAACTGTAATGAAATCTGTTGTTTTTTACCATATGGTTAGCCAAATTTAACGTCATAAATATTATTGGTCAACTTTAGTACATATGTTTGTTATACTTTTTCATAAGATACATCTTTAACGTATAAATTAAAGCTATTCAGGAATAAATAAAATACATTTTGACAATATGTCAGTCAGTTTTGTAAGTGTACCCCATTTTATTTTAGGTTGAAGTAGAAAAATTAGGTGTTATAACAAAAATCGCATTTTTGTCAAAACGTGTGGTTAGATTTTGTTTATATTTCACAGTTAAGTTTCATAATAGATTTAATGATCAAAGATAATAAGAAAGTCAAGGTCTGAAAAAAGTCCCATTACGGGCTTTCTACCTTAAATGTTAATCTGTGACAAATTTAGCGCTTCTGATATCGCAGTCACAGGTCTACCAGTCTGCCGGTGTGTAAGTTTTGCACTTTTAGTCCGACTGACCCCTAGAGCTGGTCGATCTACATGTGTCCTTGACCTTAACTGAGCCGATGGGGGCTTGTAGTTGTGAGGCCGCTTATATTCTCTTCCATCCTCTAACCGCCCATACAGCTGCGCACGTGCGCGTTCACTGAGCATTTGATTCTCACAGACGACCCTGCCGTCGGGTAACGTCGTCGGCACGATGCCGTACCGCTCGTACAAGTCTTGTCTGGCCCGTTCCATATTGGTCATCTGCTGAACAGTCTGCTGTAACATCTCCAAGTTGAACTTCGGTTGTGCTTGCGATGTCTGCTCAATAATATCTTCCTTCACCTGCTTGGTTAACGCCTTCCAGCCACGTTTTGCGAACACTTTAGCAACACGTTCCGACTCTTCTTGGTTTTCACCGTTTACGCCATGCATTTCATCTTCTACAGCTGCCTCACTACCTTTATGTGCTTCCTCTAACTCGCGTAATTCTTGTCCGTTGGCAACAGCCTTCGACATCATTCTCGCGGCAAGCCCTGACGTCTTTGCCATGTTGCCCAGTTTTTGTTTCAACAACGTATATCCTTTGGTGTTCCCGTACTCCGTATTTCCGTACATATCCACCATAACCTGCTGAAACGTTCCACTAGCAATAAAGTTTGGTTTAGGTTTCTTAACAAAATATTCTGATTTTCCATTATCAATACTTTTCACGGCGTCTTCGAACGCAGCCAAAGCGTGGTGAGGCGTTAACGTCTCCGACCTTTGACACTGGGACGCACTTTCGTCATCAGAGTCTGACAACAACAACAACTCAGCCTCACTGACGTCACTATACATTGACATCCGGGAATTTCGGGGACGCGAAAGACTTCTTCTCAGAATCTTACCTGACGTTGAAGTGATGGAATTTCGAGATTTGAAATTTTCTGTATTTTTGTTTTGGGTAGGCACACCTAAATTGATCTTAAAATCGTCATCTTCTAAAATGTCTGCCTTGTCCCCATTAGAGAAGTGGAATCCATTCATGAGACCGTTTGGATCTGGACGACTGGATTCAACATTAATTTTTGTATTTCCATTTGGAACATAATTTGTATCACCCAACATTGGTACCTCTCACATAGTTACCTATTTTAATACTTTTATATCCCCCTGATTTACAGGCTTGTTTTATTCACGTGTTTGCTTCAGCCGCGCAAGTAGACCCTGCATTTTCTTTATACCCTTTTCAACACCTAAAATAACCTTTACTTAAACAAGTTTAGTACTATTTTATCACATCCGTTCGCATTCTATAGTGTGCGCTTCTACTGAAATTGATAATTAAACACGATCATATCATGGCTTAATGTGTGATTTGGGTTTATGTACTTATGCTAAACTGACCGTGGTTAGATTTCACAACAGTAAACGTTGAAGTATACAAACCAAATTCTGATGGATAGTCACAGTTTAACTTGCAAAGATAAATATCCAATGTCAAATATCCAATGTTACTTCCCTCACACCCATCTCAAAACAGTTTTATAATGTAAATATTTCAAAGTGTGTTTTAATTGAATATCACTCATCGCGCTCTTCATACCGTCGTTAGGTTTACGACTCGCAGTGTTTGCTTTTCTAGGACTGTCAACATCACACCTTTACTGTCACCTTGTTTAGCTCGATCGACATTCAATGCTTCACCATACCCATTTCCCACCGTCCGGATTTAAACAATGTTGAACTATTTGTTTTGCTATCTCTATGTCGCAAAAACTATTTGAGCTCCTAACGAATACCTCTGTCGGTGTTAGTTTGTTTAAGGTTGGCAAAGCCTAGTTTTAAGAACAATCCTTTTAGCACGTGTTTCTTCTGTTCACACCGTTAGTCTAATTACATATTCGGTGATATACGCTCCTGTTTATTTTCCATTGCAATGACCATATCAGCTAACGCTTTCACATCATGTCTTTTGTACGAGGGTCGCAGCACTTTCCGTTTCAATCCATAGAACAAATATTATCGTTCTGTGTCGACGATGGCCACCAATAAAGCCGTATTATGAAATGGTAGAAATCACTTTAGCAAATCCCACTGCTCGTTTAGTCCCCGATTTCGACAGTGACGGCTTTTAGAGAGCTCCGGTACACTATTTAGGTGTGTGTGGGGGGGGGGGGGGGGGGGGGTAGTCATCAGACTCAACATGATGTTTCTTCCAATGTGAACTATTAAGAATCAAATTGTCAACATTTACTTCAAATTTACACGAAAGCCGCTGTCCATGTTTTAAAATATATAACTCCCAAACTGTTAATATAAATAGTATCATATTTTTCTTTGAGAGTCTTTACATGCCATTGGCAAATTGACAATTACCAAACATTTTGTCACCGATTAAAATAAAAAAACTTCACTTCATATCAAGGAGCGAAATCACTTTCCTGACACAGAAAAAAACTCAAAATGTGTCATTGATGAATAAACTTTTATTGAAATGGCAAAACATATAAAGCGTTTGCAACGCTTTTCGGCGATATTTTTCAAAACACGTGTATCACTTACATGGCGTTAAAATTACACACCAGAATATAACAGCCCCCTTTGCCCGGTGGTTAGCGTGTCAGACTTTGACCCACAGGTCGTGGGTCATGTTCCGACCGAGGCATATACTTTTTCTTCTTTTAATGCTTTGTTTGACAGAGGACATATATGTTTGTTTGTCCGTATGCTTTAGTTACTGAAGTTAAGACATTTTAAGACATTTCTTGAATAAACAGAAATGTGTGAATAAGTCCCTTTAAATATTATATTGATATGATAAGCTTCATGAAAGACATTATGAAGGCCGGGAAAATATTAAGCAAACATCAACAATTGTCGTATGTATCTATCCGTAAGGTTCCTCTCATTAGGTATTTTCGCTTGTGCAAATAGAAACATGCTCAATCAATTATTGCCGTTTTAACCGTTGTAAAAAATATATTTGCGCCTTACTATATAAATCTTAGAAAAGTAAAAAGTGCACTATAATCAGCATAATATCGCTGAAAACTCTATTTAAGTACCATGGGAATTCTTGTCCGCATTGTTTGGCATTACAATTTAATCGCAGATAACGTCGAAGCAAGGAATGATTGGTAACTCTTTTCCGTCTTATATTTGCAAGCTAATCAGAATCATTTAATATTACGAATCTCATTTTGCATTATTGCAAAAGGTATGTGTTCTGTTTACATATTATTTGAAAACGCCCTGCCCATAGGTATACCAAAGTTATAAAACTTAAGTCTTAATCTTTAATAATGACCAGTGACAACAGTTGTTGCGCATGGTTTCATTGGCCAATATTTAACATTATGTCTAAGATGAAGTTTAAGATTGTTCGCAGTCATGGGGCCAGTTCATATAATCTCAATGCAATCGAAATGTTTCATTTTACGAAGATACGGAACAGACTAGGCTATAATTCTAAATCTTTCATCTAAACGGTATAAGGCGATCGTTCGTCTTGTGCAAATACGTACTGAGTTTTCCTTTCGACACGCGCGATAGGGAGAGCCCATATTTCGATGGAAGTGTCAAATTTCATTGATAGTGTATCTACTATGGAATGGTTCAGGTTTTAATAGCTCGTGATATAGTGTCCGTATTTGTTTGCCCATATTTCATGCCTGTTTTTCGAGTACTTAAATTGTGCCTTGTCGAAAAATATGTTTGTAGAACATAAACATTGGAAGTGTATACTGGAAAAAAATATGGTATCATTCACAGTATTACGGATATCCGTCAATGTTATGCTAAAATGTGTTAAGTTTCGATTGCTAAACGAAACCGAATTATTTAAAGCATTGTTGGGCTATTGTATTATATCAAAAAAACTATCTATGCAGGTATTTAATATTATTATTAAATAGAAGTACTGGTTCTTCCCAGGATACGGACTCGAGATTGTCTTGATAAGCCTAATGGCTTTCAATGCAATCAAGCTTAAATAAATAGGTTTAAACAAAATAGTATTGAGACGTGTGTGGGAAAACCGGATTAATCCATGTAGGTACAGTGTCGTCCCGGATCAGCCTCTGCAGTCCGCACAGGCTAATCCAGGACGACACTTTCTGCCTACAGTGGATTTATGGTTAGAAGAGACTTCCTTGAAACAGAAAATAACATAAAAGCGGAAAGTGCCTCCTTGATAAGCCTGTGCGGACTGCACAGGCTAATCCGGGACGCCACTACGCACATGCATTAAGCCCGGTTTTCCCACGACACACCTCAATTAATGTTTTGTGTGACCCCGGCGGTTCAGAATTTATCTTTTAAAAACTGGCAATAATCGTAAGAGACGCTTATTTTATTACATTGACACAACCATCTTGGTCGTAAAATGATCTTTCATTGAAATTTACATAACACTCTTTTGAAAACACGTGGCGTTGTTTACAATTCCATACTCTGGTGTAATGTATACATGTAAATGTTCGATAGTGTATCAATGAATTAAATACCATTAAACCTACATGTATTTAAAGTGGACTACCAGTCGCATTTATTTCAAACCCTGGCTATTAATGTGTTTAATGCATATTTAATAATAATATTGTGTCTGACATACAGAAATGAAGAAAGGTCTGTGTTAAAATAAAAAAAAAAAAATATTTCTTTAAAAAACTTGGGTTGCAATTTTAACAACATTATGCAGGACTTATATAAATGCGCTTACGCTTTCCAAAAACAGCTATTTAACTCGTTTATTGCAATTTAGCTTTTAATATCAAATATTTGTTTTTGTCGAAAACTGCATTTGTTTTTCTAGTCCGATTATTTATCAAACTGTTTTGGTGTATTTTAAAGAGAAAGTTCCCTTTCAAATCATCATTAACTTGGGAAATGGCACAATACCATATAAGTACCATATATAGTTAAACTAACATGACAGGCGCAGAGATTTCTGTAGACAAAGAACACCTTTGTTAAACAAACAATAAACAGCCCCCAAAAATAGTTCCGAAACTGTAAATTAAAGTTCGCATTGAAATGGCAGAAAATGTGGTCAGGTAAGGTTAGAATCGAAATAATTTTCTCATTATCGTTGTTAATCGGTTAATAAACAACGATTTGTCGTTCTGATGCGGTATATATTAAACCACTTGGGCTAACGACCCCTTGGTTTAATTCCTACGCATCAGAACTCCAAATCGTTGTTTATTAGCCAATAAACAACTATAAATCGATAATTATTTGTTAATGATTGGGTATATAGTAAAATAATACAAAAATGAGGTTGATAATAAAAATCTGTATTATTTTATTGAAAAATAAATATACTTCTCAAAAGTAAGGTCGCTTTTTATATGAGTGTTTGTATTTTGAATATAATTGATGCGAATTGTTTTCATTATTTACTAAATTTATGTCTATATATTATTTTAATACATTTAACTCTATTTGCTTCTGATTATAAATTGTAGTTTTTTGTGAATTTTATAGGCAACACCCCTTCAAGCACAAAAAAACATCGTTAATCTATGGGTAAAGTTATATGGAACTTGAAAATGATTCAATGATTCTAATGTAGTGTTGTGCCTTTAAACTTCCAATAAAATTGAGTAGTCTACCGTGGATAGAGATATTAAAAAAACAAAATCGGTTTTATAAATCCTAACATTACTTGTTGAAAGGCTAAATGTTTAAACGTAGACTTTATTATCTTAAAACACAAATAGTGGTAGTTCAAGCAGAAACTCTGCGGGAAAAATTCGAACGCAAATTGAGCGATTTATTTAAGCCAAAATATGTTTCGACTTTGAAGTTGAAATTCTAATAAATGCAAGGTCCGTGAAGTTGGCTAGGTAATGGGTATTGGGTATGCAATATCTTGCCAGCCTCCAATACCCAGCTCGGTATTCGGTATCAAAATATACCGAATATCGAGCCAGGCATGAATACCTAGTTGGGTATTGGGTATTCGCCAAATACGTGATGGCGAATATCAAGCCAGCCTCCAATACCCAGCTCGGTATTGGGGATTCAAAATATACCGAATATCGAGCCAGGGCTAAATACCTAGCTTGGTATTGGGTATTCCCGAAAAACATGATGGCGAATATCTAGCCAGCCTCCAATACCCAGCTCGGTATTGGGGATTCAAAATATACCGAATATCGAGACATCAATGAATACCTAGCTGGGTATTGGGTATTCGCGAAATACATGATGGTGAATATCTAGCCAGCCTCCAATAGCCAGCTCGGTATTCGGTATTCAAAATATACCGAATATCGAGCCAGGGATGAATACCTAGCTGGGTATTGGGTATTCGCGAAATACATGATGGCGAATATCTAGCCGGCCTCCAATACAAGCTCGGTATTCGGTTTTCAAAATATACCGAATATCGAACCAAGGATTAATACCTAGCTGGGTATTGCGTATTCGCGAAATACATGATGGTGAATATCTAGCCAGCCTCCAATACCCTGCTCGGTATTGGGGATTCAAACTATTCCGAATATCGAACCAGGGATGTATTCCTAGCTGGGTATTCAGTATTCGCGAAATACATGATGCGAATATCTAGCTAGCACCCAATACCCAGCTCTGTATTGGGGATTCAAAATATACCGAATATCGAGCCAGGGTGAATACCTAGCTGGGTATTGGGTATTCGTGAAATACATGATGGTGAATATCTAGCCAGCACCCAATACCCAGCTCGGTATTGGGGATTCAAAATATACCGAATATCGATACAGGACTACCTCGGTGGGTATTGGGTATTGGCGAAATACATGATGCGAATATCTAGCCAGCACCCAATCCCCAGCTCGGTATTGGGGATTCAAAATACACCGAATATCGAGCCATGGATGAATGCCTAGCTTGGTATTGGGTATTCGCGAAATACATTATGCGAATATTTAGCCAGCACCCAATACCCAGCTCGGTTTTGGGGATTCAAAATACACCGAATATCGAGCCATGGATGAATACCTAGCTGGGTATTGGGTATTCGCGAAATACATGATGGCGAATATTTAGCCAGCACCCAATACCCAGCTCTGTATTGGAGATTCAAAATATACCGAATATCGAGACAGGGATGAATACCTAGCTGGGTAGTGGGTATTTGTGAAATACATGATGGCGAATATCTAGCGAGCACCCAATACCCAGCTCGGAATTGGGGATTCAGAATATACCGAATATCGAGCCAGGGCTACCTAGCTGGGTATTGGGTAATCGCGAAATACATGATGGTGAATATCTAGCCAGCCTCCAATACCCAGCTCCGTATTGGGGATTCAAACTATTCCGAATATCGAACCAGGGATGAATTCCTAGCTGGGTATTAAGTATTCGCGAAATACATGATGCGAATATCTAGCTAGCACCCAATACCCAAATCTGTATTGGGGATTCAAAATATACCGAATATCGAGCCAGGGAGGAATACGTAGCTGGGTATTGGGTATTCGTGAAATACATTATGGTGAATATCTAGCCAGCACCCAGTACCCAGCTCGGTATTGGGGATTCAAAATATACCGAATATCGAGCCAGGGCTACCTAGGTGGGTATTGGGTATTGGCGAAATACATGATGCGAATATCTAGCCAGCACCCAATCCCCAGATCGTTATTGGGGATTCAAAATACACCGAATATCGAGCCATGGATGAATACCTAGCTTGGTATTGGGTATTCGCGATATACATTATGCGAATATTTAGCCAGCACCCAATACCCAGCTCTGATTTGGGGCTTCAAAATAGTCCCAATATCGAGCCATGGATGAATACCTAGCTGGGTATTGGGCATTCGCGAAATACATGATGCGAATATCTAGCCAGCACCCAATACCCAGCTCTGTTTTGGGGATTCAAAATACACCGAATATCGAGCCATGGATGAATACCTAGCTGGGTATTGGATATTCGCGAAATACATGATGGCGAATATCTAGCCAGCCTCCAATACCCAGCTCGGAATTGGGGTTTCAAAATATAACGAATATCGAGGCAGGGATGAATACCTAGCTTGGTATTGGGTTTTCGCGAAATACATGATGCGAATATCTATCCAGCACCCAATACCCAGCTTGGTATTCGGTATACAACATTTATACCGAATATCGAGGCTGGGCTGAATACGTAGCTGGTTATTGGGTATCCGCGAAATACATGATTGCGAATATCTAACCAGCCTCCAATACCCAGCTCGGTATTGGGGATTCAAAATATACCGAATATCGAGCCAGGGATGAATTCCTAGCTGGGTTTGGGTATTCGCGAAATACATGATGGTGAATATCTAGCCAGCCTCCAATACCCACCTCGGTATTGGGGATTCAAAATATACCGAATATCGAGGAAGGGATGAATTCCTAGCTGGGTATTGGGTATTAGCGAGAGACATGACGGATAATATTTAGCCAGCCTCCAATACCCACCTCGGTATTCAAAATACACCGAATAGCGAGCCATGGATGAGTACCTAGCTGGGTATTGGGTATTCGCGAAATACATCATTCGAATATCTAGCCAGCACCCAATACCCAACTCGTATTGTAGATTCAAAATACTCCGAATATCGAGCCGTTGATGAATACCCAGCTGGACATTGGGTATTCGCGAAATACATGATGGCGAATATCTAGCCAGCCTCCAATACCCAGCTCGGTATTGGGGATTGAAAATATACCGAATATTGAGCCAGGGATGAGAACCTAGGTGGGTATTGGGTATTTGCGAAATACATGATGCGAATATCTAGCCAGCACCCAATACCCAGCTCGGTATTGGGCATTCAAAATATACCGAATATCGAGCCAGGGCTGAATACCTAGCTGGGTATTGGGTATTCGCGAAATACATGATGGCGAATATCTTGCCAGCCTCCAATACCCAGCTTGGTATCGGGGATTCAAAATATACCGAATATCGAGCAATGAATGAATACCTAGCTGGGTATTGGGTATTCGCGAAATACATGATGCGAATATCTAGCGAGCACCCAATACCCAGCTCGTGCCAGGGCTGAATACCTAGCTGGGTATTGGGTATTCGCGAAATACGTTATGCGAATATCTAGCGAGCACCCAATACCCAGCTCGGTATTGGGCATTCAAAATATACCGAATATCGAGCCAGGGCTGAATACCTAGCTGGGTATTGGGTATTCGCGAAATACACGATGGCGAATATCTAGCTAACCTCGAATACCCAGCTCGGTATTTTTATTAGGCATTCAAAATATAACAAATATTGAGCCAGAGATGAATAACTAGCTGGGTATTGGGTATTTTTGAAATACATGATGGCGAATATCTAGCCAGCACCAAATACCCAGCTTGGTAATGGGGATTGAAAATATACCGAATATCAAGTCATTGCTGAATACATAGCTGAGTATTGGGTATTCGCGAAATACATGAGGGCGAATATCTAGCCAGCACTCAATAGCCAGCTCTATATTGGGGATTCAAAATATACCGAATATCGAGCTAGGGATGAATACCTAGCTCTGTATTAGTTATTCGTGAAATACATGATGGCGAATATCTAGCGAGCACCCAGTACCCAGCTCGGTGTTGGGCATTCAAAATATACCTAATATCGAGCCAGGGCTGAATACCTAGCTGGGTATTGGGTATTCCCAAAATACGTTATGCGAATATCTAGCTAACCTCCAATACCCAGCTCGGTATTTTTATTAGGTATTCAAAATATAACAAATATCGAGCCAGAGATTAATAACTAGCTGGGTATTGGGTATTCGTGAATACGTGATGGCGAATATCTAGCCAGCACCCAATACCCAGCTTGGTATTGGGGATTGAAAATATACCGAATATCGAGACAGGGCTGAATACATAGCTGAGTATTGGGTATTCGCGAAATACATGATGGCGAATATCTAGCCACACCCAATACCCAGCTCTGTATTGGGGATTGAAAATATACCGAATATTGAGCTAGGGATGAATACCTAGCTGGGTATTAGGTATTCGTGAAATACATGATGGCGAATATCTAGCCAGCACCCAATGCCCAGCTCGGTATTGGGGATTCAAAATATACCGAATATCGAGCCAGGGATGAATACCTAGCTGGGTATTGGGTATTCGCGAAATACATGATGGTGAATATCTGGCCAGGCTTCATTACCCAGCTCGGTATTGGGGAGTCAAACTATTCCAAATATCGAACCAGGTATGAATTCCTAGCTGGGTATTGGGTATTCGCGAAATACATGATGGTGAATATCTAGACAGGCTCCAATATCCATATCGTTAATAGGTATTTTAGGTATACATAGCGAATATCGAGCCAGGGATAAATACCCAGCTGGGTATTGGGTATTCGCAAAGTACAATATAGCGTACATCCCCTCTAAAACTGCCGGAAAATACAAAAATGGGCTTATTTAAAACGGTCAAAACAGGGCAGATATGTTAAAGAACAGTTATAGAAGCCTTCAGTAAAACGATTTCTTACGCTTATGGTAGTACCGACGAAAAAGTTCTCCGAAAACTATACATTATCGACAATGGGTATGTATGCCTGTATTTGAAGATGATATTTGTTTTCTTTTATCAATTAATATATAATGCAATTACGCCAGTTGTAATACACCGTGGTACAGGATACCACACGAAAGACATCCTTTGCGAATAAATAATATTTCAACTCGAAATTCAAGTCAAACCAATGACTACTTTCGGGTTGACAAGTGTTTTCTCAATGAGTAGTTTAATTTCTAGCATCTACCTACCTAAAATTGTTGTTCAATGTTCGTTTTGCAAGCGCACCAAATTACTGATTGTGTTACGCATTTATAAAAATGTATAACGTGATAAAGTAGAGGGGTGTCCACAACGTTGGCTCAAATTTCCGGCAACACCTGTCAGTCAAATTTACCCACAGTTAAAACATGACATGTTAGTATTATATACATTTATATGCCGACAGGTTTCTATATCAGGCTAATTGTTGTTTTTGAAGCTTTCACAAACATAAAATTAACCTTATCAAGGAAATATCTATTCTGCAAAGTGTATGCTGTGTGATTGTCGTATTATTGGTACTTAAAATCGAAATAACATAGTTTGAATAGACGAGAAGAAAGGGATTGTTAATCCGTCTGGAGCATCACATGGCACGTACGATTACATAGATCGGAGTTTGAGATAAGAAACAGAAATGCTATTAGTAAATAACAACTTTTATTGCTGTTCACAGCTTCGATTGGATTATTTTGGTCACGTTATCAGGAGCGCCTGTTTTGGCACCGTTGAAACCTAGTATATAAGCTACACCCACGAGTTCCTTTACAGTGTGGCGGATCCGTGGTCTAGTGGTAACGCACTGGCTTCACAACCCAGAGGTCGCAGGTTCGAGCCCCCGCTACACCCTAACCTACTAACTCGTCTTTCGCATGAGACGTTAAACCGAGGTGCAGTGTACTAGGTGCTTCACACCGGGCACTAAAAGACCCAGGGTCGCCTCTGGAACGGGCGTCTCATGTATCTTGCACTATCCCCCGTAACCCAACTAACAAGTCTTCTGGGGGCGATGGCCATATGGGAGAGAATCCCGGTGCACTCGATATTAAATGTACTACACACTCCTTTACAGTGTCAAAGTGTTTACCGGGTATCATTTCGTCTAGATTTCACCATCGGGGACTTTATTTCTACCTGATGGAAAATATGTGGAAAGTGGTTTATTAGTCCCCTACCGATGTTTCACCGGAGGGGACTATAGGTTTGCCCTCAGTCCGCGTGTCCGTCTGTCCGCACTAACGGGAGAGTAGTTAAGTGGTTTATGTTTACGGACAATTTAGTTGAAAATAGTTGATTAGGGTTAGGGTTAGTCTTTTATGTGGCTTAAAAATGCTTTTAGGTGGCTATTTTAAGACCCTTAACTGTCTTTTTTTCGTAAGGGAGCCACTTAAGTATCGTCTCGTAAGGACTTCCGCCCGTCCAGTGCTAGTTGTTTTAAGTTATTTTATTTTCCGCTCTTCTGATTGCATTCCCATTACTTGGCAACGCTCATTGGAGTGCATTCTTTTATTGATATCCTTGTTATGTTTGATATTGCCTTAGAAGCACTATTCAAATTGTTGTGCTACATTGTTTTTTGAGAATTATGTTATTTTTGCAAACGAAATTATAAATTATAAGTGCATGCGAGTGCCGACTTTTGCATTGTTAAGTAGTCTCATGTAACCTAAAAGAACTGTCGAGTCAACGTTTACACGAACTCGCGCCTGTTTTGTAGTTTCCGGCTGTTCAGCCGAAAGTGGTTTGTGCTAAACGAGGTACAAATGTATGCTTTTTACAACACTGGTTCCTTTCTTCCATTTTAAATCAAAGTATATGATAACTATTTTTGTCCAGTTGTTTTAATTTATGTCAATTGATATATCAGCTGTTAGATCGTACATACATTGCTTAATGTTTGCATACCGTGGCAACTCATATAAGTAAAATTAATAAAAAAATATGTCAGTATAAGCAATATTAAGGATGGACAAAATGCATTTAAAACGGTATAAAACGAACCTTTTTGACAAGAATACTGTACTAACGCCTGAGCTACGCCAGTTGATGTATGTTTACTAAACGTTTTACAAAGAGAATCTATGTCTTGACAATACAATACGTGGTAAATGTGTGTTCAAGCAATTTTCCCACTAAGACCAAACCAGTCATACTCGTATCAAGAAACCTATTTTCCTTATGACGAAACGTTAAACATGATTAAAAGAATCATGTCCAAAAAGAGGAAATACATAATTATGTACATGCTTACAAAAATATGTTATACAATGTTATCATACGATGGCATACATTTCCATTCGTTAATTGATTGATTAAAAAGTTCTATGATTTAAATGTATTGTTCTATTTACTCCATTCTCACAGCATTCGCAAACAATAGAGTTCTCATAACTTTAAATCCAAGAGACATCACAAACGTGCTCGTGACCACAAATGCATAAAGCCGGTCGTTCGCATAAAATAACTAAAATAATATACCGACTATGTGTCTAATGTAGTAGTTAGTTAGTAAAACGGCACGTTCGTGTTAGATCATCATATTAATTTGGAACTTGCATGAGGAAGTTTTTCAGTTGATATGACGGAGTTTCAACGCAAAATTTAAAATATAAGACAAGTTTAAGTTTAATAACGACACAAACAATACCAAAAACGTTATTATGAACATAACTCTATGCATTCAAACTTGTTACAGCAGTTTAGAAGTATATTCATGTATCTGTAAATGCGCATTTGTATGTATTTTGTGAAGTACAACTTTTTCCTGTACACTAGTTACTAAACAATATACTTTTTTTATATACTATATACTATACTATTTATAAATCATGATGTTTCTTCCTTTTAAAAGTTACCAGTATCGAGTATGTCCCTTGTCTCTACGCAAAATATTTATAGTGTCACCTAAACCCCTTTTCGTACACATTATTCCAACCTTCTTATTCCAAACGCTGATATTTTGTCCTTTAACTTGAAGAAAATAATCCTGATGTTAGTAGTCCAATCCAGCTAATGTTTTGCTTCGGCTCATAAGCGATACAATTTTATACATTATCTTGAAATATATTGTAGCAATAGTAAAATTGCAAAGCAATACCGGCTTATATAGCAAGTATCGCACAAGAATTTGTTCTTAAATGGACATAGACTTTGAGAAATATTCTAGTCAGGCATTTGCTCATTTGTTTTGGTTGTTTGGCAACACTTAAAAGCATATAATGACAAATACATACGTGACGTCAATATTGTTGAAAAAGAAACTACATGCTGACACATTGAAAGCGGGTAAGTGTGTTTATTTATCAAATGTCTTGCAATGTTCAGAGAAACAGCTCTTGATAGTAAGAAAAAGATACCCGCGGGTTTGTAGCATGTAGTGCTGCAGTGTGGATTAGCACAAAATGTTCTAAAAGCAGCTTATACGAACAGGAAAGGTCTTTGAATTTCACTATTAGTTGCGTATTGTAAGTAAATATAGCTAGCTATGAAATCGACATACAGGTCTGAATTCGTTTTATTCTATGTACAAATATAACTACACGCAGCTGAGTATTTATTCGGGGGTTTTTTTGGCGCGCGAATACTGTAGCAGCGATACAATCAGCAATATAAACCCCTGTATATTAAAAATTGTTATAACGTACGAGAACAAAAGCGATTTAAGGTCTGCGTTAAAAATGTGCACCCTATGGAAGCTGATTTCTACCATAATGGGGCGGCGCGAAAAGGCGACAAATACTGGTTTACCGCGTGTTCGTGCCGGTGGGTTGTAAAACGAGAGTTTTCGCATGGCGAATTGTCTCCCCACTAACAGCCAACATTGCTTACACAGCATCCAGTCATGCCCGGGGACCCCTTTCCAGTGCAATTATAGATTTTGGGATGCAAGGAGACGTATTTTACAGCGGTTTAAGTACTATCAGATATTTAAAAGTATCAAGCGGGGTATTTATGTCCGACTGGATACTCGCTATGCATTGAATAACAATACCGATATGGATATTGCTCAATGTTCTCGATCACGCATTTAGCGAATACATAATACCCAGCTTGTTATTCATCCCTGGCTAGATATTGGCTACCCATGTAGTTCGAATACCTAATACCAAACTGGCTATTAGAAGCTGGCTGGAAAATCTTTATCATTGCGAATACTGAACTGGGTAAGTTGGGTTTTGGAGTCTGTCTAGATGTACTCTATCATGTATTTTGCAAATACCTTATACCCAGCTAGGTATTCATCCCTGGCTAGATATTCGGTATATTTTGAATCTCCAATACCGGGCTGGGTATTGGAGGCTGTCTAGATATTCGCCATCATGTATTTCTTGAATACCCAATACCCAGCTAGGTATTCATCACTAGCTCGATATTCGGTACATTTTGAATACACAATACCGAGCTGGGTATTGGAGTCTGTCTGGATGTACGCTATCATGAATTTTCGCGAATACCCAATACCCAGCTGGGTATTCATCCCTGGCTCGATATTCGGTATATTTTAATACACAATGCCGAGCTGGGTATTGCAGTCTGTCCGGATGTACGCTATCGCGAATTTTCTCGAATACCCAATACCCAGCTAGGTATTCAATACTGGCTCGATATTCGGTAAGTTGTGAACACCCAATACCGAGCGGGGTATTGGAGGCTGGCTAGATATTTGCCATCATGTATTTCGCGAATACCCAATATCCAGCTAGGTATTCATCCTTGGCTCGATATTCGGTATGTTTTGAATCCCCAATACCGAGCTGGGTATTGGAGGTTGGTTAGATATTATCATCATGTATTTCTCGAATACCCAATACCCAGCTAGGTATTCATCCCTGGCTCGTAAATTCGGTATATTTTGAATACCGAATACCGAGCTGGGCATTGGAGGCTGGCTAGATATTCGCATCATGTATTTCGCGAATACCCAATACCCAGCTGCGTATTCATCCATGGCTCGATATTCGGTGTATTTTGAATCCCCAATACCGAGTTGGGTATTGCGTGCTGGCTATATATTCGCATCATATATTTTGCGAATACCCAATACCCAGCTAGGTATTCATCCGTGGCTCGATATTCGGTGTGTTTTAAATCCCCAATACCGAGCTGGGTATTGGAGGCTGGCTAGATAATCGACATCATGTACTTCGCGAATACCCAATACCCAGCTAGGTATTCAGCCCTGGCTCGATATTCGGTATATTTTGAATCCCAATACTGAGCTGGGTATTGGGTGCTGGCTAGATATTGGCCATCATGTATTTCGCGAGTATCCAATACCCAGCTAGGTATTCATACATGGCTCGATATTCGGTATATTTTGAATCCCCAAAACCGAGCTGGGTATTGGGTGCTGGCTAGATATTCGCATCATGTATTTCGCGAATGCCCAATACCCAGCTAGGTATTCATCCATGGCTCGATATTCGGACTAGTTTGAAGCCCCAGTACAGAGCTGGGTATTGGGTGCTGGCTAAATATTCGCATAATGTATATCGCGAATACCCAATACCAAGCTAGGTATTCATCCATGGCTCGATATTCGGTGTATTTTAAATCCACAATACCGAGCTGGGTATTGGGGGCTGGCTAGATATTCGGAATAATGTATATCGCGAATACCCAATACCAAGCTAGGTATTCATCCATGGCTCGATATTCGGTGTATTTTGAATCCCCAATACCGAGCTGGGTATTGGGTGCTAGCTAGATATTCGCATCATGTATTTCGCGAATACTTAATACCCAGCTAGGAATTCATCCCTGGTTCGATATTCGGAATAGATTGAATCCCCAATACCGAGCTGGGTATTGGAGGCTGGCTAGATATTCACCATCATGTATTTCGCGAATACCCAGTACCTAGCTAGGTAGCCCTGGCTCGATATTGGGTATATTCTGAATCCCCAATACCGAGCTGGGTATTGGGTGCTGGCTAGATATTCGCCATCATTTTTTCACGAATACCCAATACCCAGCTAGGTATTCATTCCTGTCTCGATATTCGGTATATTTTGAATCCCCAATACAGAGCTGGGTATTGGGTGCTGGCTAGATATTCGCCATTATGTATTTCGCGAATACCCAACACCCAGCTAGGCATTCATCCATGGCTCGATATTCGGACTATTTTGAAGCCCCAATACAGAGCTGGGTACCGGGTGCTGGGTAAATATTCGGATAATGTATATCGCGAATACCCAATACCAAGCTAGGTATTCATCCCTGGCTTGATGTTCGGTGTACTTTAAATCCCAATACCGAGCTGGGTATTGGGTGCTGGCTAGATATTCGCATAATGTATGACGCGAATACCCAATACCAAGCTTGGTATTCATCCGTGGCTCGATATTCGGTGTATTTTGAATCCCCAATACCGAGCTGGGTATTGGGTGCTGGCTAGATATTCGCATCATGTATTTCGCGAATACTTAATATCCAGCTAGGAATTCATCCCTGGTTCGATATTCGGAATAGTTTGAATCCCCAATACCGAGCTGGGTATTGGAGGCTGGCTAGATATTCGCCATCATTTATTTCGCGAATTCCCAATATCCAGCTATGTATTCAGCCCTGTCTCGATATTATGTATATTTTCAATCCCCAATACTAAGCTGGTTATTGGGTGCTGGCTAGATATTCGCCATCATATATTTCACGAATACCCAATACCCAGCTAGGTATTCATCCCTGGCTCGATATTCGTTATATTTTGAATGCCTAATACCAATACCGAGCTGGGTATTGGAGGTTAGCTAGATATTCGCCATCATGTATTTCGCGAATACGCAATACCCAGCTAGGTATTCAGCCCTGGCTCGATATTCGGTATACTTTGAATGCCCAATACCGAGCTGGGTATTGGGTGCTCGCTAGATATTCGCATCATGTATTTCGCGAATTACCCAATACCCAGCTAGGTATTCAGTCCTGGCTCGAGCTTGGTATTGGGTGCTGGCTTGATATTCGCATCATGTATTTCGCGAATACCCAATACCGAGCAAGGTATTAATCCCTGGCTCAATATTCGGTACATTTTGAATGCCCAATACCGAGCTGGGTATTGGGTGCAGGCTAAATATTCGCCATCAAGTATTTTGCGAATACCCAATACTCAGCTAGGTATTCATTCCTGGCTCGATATTAGGTATATTTTGAATGCCCAATACCGAGCTGGGAATTGGAGACTGGCTAGATATTCGCATTGTGTATTTCGCGAATACCCAATGTCCAACTAGGTATCCATCCACGGCTCGATATTCGGTGTATTTTGAATCCACAATACCGAGTTGGGTATTGGGTGCTGGCTAGATATTCGCATCATGTATTTCACGAATACCCAATACCCAGCTAGGTATTCATCCATGGCTCGCTATTCGGTGTATTTTTAATCCCCAATACCGAGCTGGGTATTGAAGGCTTGCTAGATATTCTCCGTCATGTCTTTCGCGAATACCCAATACCCAGCTAGGTATTCATTCATGGCTCGATATTCGGTATATTTTGAATCCACAATACCGAGCTGGGTATTGGAGGCTGGCTAGATATTCGCCATCATGTATTTCGCGAATCCCCAATACCGAGCTAGGTATTCAGCCCTGGCTCGATATTCGGTATATTTTGAATGCCCAATACCGAGCTGGGTATTGGGTGCTGGCTAGATATTCGCATCATGTATTTCGCCAATACCCAATACCCAGCTGGGTATTCATCCGTGGCTCGATATTCGGTATATTTGGAATCCCCAATACCGAGCTGGGAATTGGAGACTGGCTAGACATTCGCATCATGTATTTCGCGAATACCCAATGTCCAGCTATACTTTACACAATAATTAGTATCTATGTATTAAATGCACCCTGACATTAATATTTTTGTATCAATTCTTGAAATTCCTCTTTTTGTTTGTTTATACCTTTTACAATAATAAGCTACCCATGTATGTAATGTTTACCGACATTAATAATTTATTGTACCAACTTTTTGGAAATTTCTCCTTTTGTACGTTAATATTTTATACAATAACTAACTATATCCATGTATTAAATGTCTAGACTGACATTAATGAGGTTAATTTTCTTGGTTTTGGATACTATTTTTACATGAGTGTTATACTTCCCAATATATATGTTCAATGTCTTTACTTTCTCACCAATATATTGTATGTATAGGGTATAAATAAGCAATATGCTGTTTAATGCCTAATAAAGATTGTGTTGTGTGTCGTGTTGTGTATACATATTGCTCTTGCCAGAACTGCTATGGATTTAATATCAAAAGTGATTTCGAATTTATGTGCAAGTACAACAGATGAAACGGTATAGTGTGCTGATTTAAGGTACATGTATTTTATAAAAGAAAACTGACAATAATGCAAAATGACTAATAAAATGCATTGAGTCAGTGAAAAAAAGCAATATATAAGGGACGAGACTTTAATGAAAAACTTAACAGCATACGGAGATATTGCTTTGTTTGTATATGTTTCGCATAACGGCGATCTGAAAAGAAGCATTGCTGTACAAATGAGACCGTGCTTTGTTTGCAAACAAAGAAGGATGACAGAAAACATTTTACTGGAGTATTACCGCATGTCAATGATAACCTGTTTATCTGTACAGTAGCAGTATGACCTAGTTGAGGGCAGGCCGATGTGTTTGTGCTAAGGGAGGATTAGTGATTAAGGATTAAAACAACAATGGAGATTGATACAGACGTGGAAATTCGAACCTGTCTCTGGATACCATCAGTAGCATCACCGACATCTCCTTGCCGTCGGCCGACGATTGTGAAGACGTCGTCATCGGTGGTCATGAGAACGTTGCGGCACGGGCGGCGTGGGCGGAGTTTGAGAATACGGTCAAGAGCATCGACAATACGACTTACGGGTACCTGACGAAGAAACCGAAGCCCAATCTGGTGTCAAGCAATACGTTTCAGCAGACGATGATTGATATCTATGGAAACGTTGAATATGGTGTCAATCCAGAGGATGAGATTTTAGATTAAACCGCAGTGAAAATATCTCTTAATGCGGACAGGCCCGACAGTGTACTTTCTGGCCAAATTACCAATGAAGAAAATAAATGTGGTGCAAGCACAAATGAGAATAATGAAGTCAAAAACAAAAATATGCCAGTAACTGTACCAGAACTTAGCGCGAAAACATGTATTAATAATACGAATAATGTTCTACAAAACGGTAACATGTTTAATAACCAGACGAGCAACGCGCTATCTGAACACAGTTCACAGACTCACACCCTCAACTGGACTGTGCTTCGCAAGAGGCTTCAGGCACTGACCGACCCGGAACAAGCCCGTATCGACCTGTACAGGCGGTACGGTTAACTGCCGACCACGTTCCCGGATGGGCAGACGCGGTGCGAGAATATGATGCATAGCGAGCGTGCGCGCAAGATGACGTACGGACGGGCGGAGATCGGTTGCGACGACCATAGACCTCGAAGTTACTATCCACTGTCTACGCATCTAAGATCTGCGACAGAGAAACACAGGACTGACAATTTTGCACAGTTACCGGATGTACATAAGGAATATCGAAATAGGAGGCTAAACTCTGGCATCCGTAAAAGCGCAGACAATTTGGCAAGCCCCGCCAGTTTTAAACCAGCAGTTCACTTACGTCCGCACTCAAGTTACCAAATAAATGTTCAAAATACGTCACAAAATGCAAAACGTTCCCATTTGAACCACAAGTATCGCAGACCCGTGACTGCTAAATAACGTGTTACTGCTAAGAAACGTGTTTATCATATGCTACATAGCCTCTAACTGCTTATTATTATGTAACTGTTAAGTAACCTTTAAGTTTTACTGATTAACTGTATGTTAAGTTTTGTGATGGTAAATGTAAATATAAATGGTAAGTAAAATATAAATGTTGAGTAACATGTAACTGCTGCATAGCCTCTATTAAAGCAACATATAACATTTATATAATGTAACTGTTATTGTAACCTGGTACAGCTTTCGGGAAGTAACTTATAACTGTATATAATGTATATAATGTAACTGTTATTGTAACCTGGTACAGCTTTCGGGAAGTAACTTATAACTGCAAATCTAAATTGATAACTCGTTTAAGTTACCTGTAATGACTCCTGAGCACATGTTATTATAAAGATGTTTATTTGTTTGTTTATTTGGATTTTTCGCCGTTTTTAACAGTATTTCAGTTATATCAGTTAACCTACTCACACTTTTCCTGCGCCGATCTAAGCGGTTTATCAGCAGTACTCAGTGCATATACTTATGCCAGTAACTGACAATTGCCCTACTTGTATGGAACGCCATGACTGTCTTATGTCGTCATGATTCGTGTTGTTTTGTTCAGAATTGTCTTATTATGTCAAATATACGTGTTATTATGTTAAAACATTAATTCATCATGTGCTAAAATCAGGTGAACTTGTCAATGTAATGTGTTATTATGTAAAAAATACATGTCATTATGTTAAAATATAGTTTCATCATGTTCTATGATCAAGTGAACTTGTCAAAAGAATATGTTATTATGTCAAAAAGACGTGTCATTATGTTAAAATAGTGTTTCATCATGTGCTATGATCAGGTGGACTTGTCAAAAAATATTTTATTATGTCAAAGAGACGTGTCATTATGTTAAAATAGTGCTTCATCACGTGCTAGTATCAGGTGAACTTATCAAACTAATATGCTATTATGTCAAAAAGACGTGTCATTATGTTAAAAATATTGTTTCATCATGTGCTATGATTAGGTGAACTTTTCAAGGGAATATGTTATTCTGTCAAAAAGACGTGTCATTATGTTAAACTAGTGCTTCATCATGTGCTACGATCCGGTGAACTTGTCAGAAGAATATGTTATTATGTCAAAAAGACGTTTTATGTTAAAATAGTGTTTCATAATGTGGTATGATCAGGTGAAATTGTCAAAAGAATATGTTATCCCATACGAAAAAAGCAGGGTAACAATAGACTATAACAACAACTAATCCTATACTGTATATCGTTAGTATATAATTTGTAAAAAAAAAAGACATGCAAATGAGGTTAATACTATACTAACAAACTACTAATACTATACTGTTATCAAACTACTAACAATATACTGTATATCGTTAGTATATAATTAGTAAAAAAAAGACATGCAAATTAGGTTAATACTATAGTAACAAGCTACTAATACCATACTGTTATTAAACTACTAACAATATACTCTTTCAGAATGCTATACCAAGAATGTACTAATCCTATACTAACAATGAAGTGTATATAGTATACTGCCAGTATACTAATAGTATACTAACAGTATACCATCAATTGTATACTAATAGTATACTAACAGTATAGCATCAATTGTATACTAACAGTATACTTTCAATTGTATACTAAGCATATACTATAAAGAATTCAAAGAAGAAAATTAAGCTATTTATATTGCCCAAAATTCACAAAAATAATATGATGAGGTTGACCTTAAACAATTCTTTGTTTAAAATTACCCGACCCAGAATTTTGTTGGGAGGTAGGTAGGTAGGGATTTTTTTTTTAATACACTCATAGTGATCATTGAGGGGTTTTGATAAAAAAAAAGACTCATGATAGACCGAAAACAAGTTGAGTCGCTTGGATTTTTGTGAGTAGGTCCGGTAACTCCAAACAAAAAACTTTTAACGGTCATGCAGCCTAACCAGTGTGTAAAATTCGGATCTTATAAATAGAATATAATAGAATATAAAAGAATAATATTAATATCCAGTCAGTCCAATTGCTGGCATACTAATCACATTATTATGGTTTATCAAATAAAGCTTATAAAAAAACAAAGTAAGACTTCATTGTTGTTAGTCAAGTGTACACAATGAAATTAAAATCTTACATGTAAATAATTAAATACATATAATGCAAACATAAACAACAATCAGTGATTTGTTTCTAGCCAATTTGGGGCCGAAATAGGGCCCATTTACAAAGCAAATAATTGTACCCTTTTTCACTTTTTATTTTTAAATCCAAAATTCACAATTGCTAGCAAGTTTACGTTTAACTTTTTGTCTGCTTTATTTTTATTCCATGCAAAAAATTTCTACTAGACTGATTAAGGAATTTATAATATGTTGAAATTCAAATAAAATTGTGTAATTTAACCGTTATAGAATAATATCATACATAATAGGTGCAACTACTACACGTCATTCAAAGATCAGCTATCAGTGGCATTCAAGATGGCGTCGGAGAGACAATTCGAGTCGCTATCAAAACGTATGTTATATTTGGACGCTAAAATTCATACTAAAACAACTAAAAATGAAACATCTACAACAACTAGTGAACTACTAACCTCTAAATCCACGCCTGTCTTATGATGAATGTATTCTCAAGAACATAAAGACTGAAAAATTCCCTGCTTGAATGTTCTTAAAAAATGTTTAGCAATTGTCCATCCATCCATCCTTCCACATCCCAACTTCCAATTATACTTTTTTCTATTTAAATATTAAATACAGCGACTCAAAACTACAACAGATGAAAGTTTAGCCTTAGGTTTAAAAGACTTTCGTTCAAGCAAATGTGTTCCATCCAGAGTTATGAGTTTACATGATAATGTAAGGTTTAACGTTTCAGTAAGAAATGTCCAGAGTTATGCTGTATAAATACAGATTTTTAACTTCATAGCAGTTTCTTAAAATTTAAGGTAATCCATCCATCATTAGCAATATTAAGATTTCCAATGAAAGTTCTTTTTTCACTAATAGTAGCCTAAGGCTATTCTAAATACATATGTATTTTAACAATTTACCATGGCATTTTAGAAAAATTCCATTTTAAGTATGGTAACCCTATATTTCGAAAAAGGGCAATTTCCAGAAAGGCACCAAAACTTTTTTTTCTATCTTTTTGTGTTTGTAAAATCCATATATTGTGTAGAGCTTTAAGTTTTTAAATAGGCAAGTATATGTATGTTTAATAAAATGCACCAAAAATTAGCAAATTACTATGAACAAATATTTTTTTACTTGCATCTTTCAGATCCAGTCCTCAAAACATTAAAAACTGATAAGATTAAAATTTCCATTATAAAGATTGGTGTAAAATCACCTTATAGAAAGGTTGGGCTATCATAACTGTTACATATATTTTATAAGTAATCTATATGGTATTAGAAAACAACAAAATAAAAAAAAGTTTACCACAGATTTATTTCAGGCCATGTACTTTTCTATGTGCCCCCCCTACTTTATGAGACCTACTTTACCTACATGGAATTTCACAAAAGTGTGTCCATTTCTCATTTGTCTTCATATAGGACCATTTAAACGCTTTCAATCAATTTAAAGTAATGCATGTATATTTTGAAAAAAATAAACATAATGAAGGATATCAAAGCTTTTTTGTATAAATCGAAGCTCAAAATATATCATCATCCATGCAGTTTTTTCAACGAAAATAGGTTACAATTAGTAATTACATCTTATATGGTAAAACCACTTCTATTTGAAAAAAAGAAATTCACACTTTCCTATGACAAAACAATTCTAATAAATGCAAACACTGTAAAACTGATCTTTTGATTTCTCTAAAACATATTAACATACATATAAGAAGTGTTTGCCCCGCAAACCTATTCCCCAGTTCAGTAAGCTTGAGAGTGCTAATCTTCAAAATTATCAAAATATGAAAATAAATATGTACACGAATATCCTCTAATAATCTGCAGAAAACGAGAAACAGATCGGTCAAATTTCACATGAATATGCTAGAATTATTTCATCTTATGATCTGTTACAGGGGTCTCAGTTTTCTAATTGACGATATGCTTTTGATAACCTCGCTTACCTAAGACTAAGTCTGACAAACACCATTGACAGTAAAGAAATGTTTTTTATAAGACATGCCCATCAAACATTTTTAATGTTCTTTCCGCACTATCGGATGGAAGTATTGGATGACTTGGATTGTCCGGACAAAAATTAAGTATTAAAATAAACAAGGGTAATAACTTCAAAAGTATGAGGTACAGAGTAACTGTTCTTGTGCACTGCACGTCCCCTCAATGAGATCTATCTACCTATACAGTTTCAAGTTGATAGCTGTAATAGTCTAAGAGTTATGCTCCAGACAAGCGAAAGGGGCCGCCGCCACCGACACCGCCGCCGCCGACAAAAGTAACACCTATATGTCGCTTTTTCAGGCGACACAAATACTGTCCTGTTTTGACAGTTGTAATCATCTTTTACAATAATAAATATACAAACGTTACATGTTCTCTGACAAATCAGCATGCTTGACAAGTCTTTAGGATACTTTACATTTTCAGTAAGTAAATTACAATTTTATTCTTAAAAGTCTAAAAAAATATATCTGTGTATAAATATTGCATACTTCAGAGAAGGGGATGCTTCTGGATGAATTGCAACACCATCACCGATCATCTCATTTCATTTCAGCTTTTGCCAGCATACTTTCTTCTTCTGCAACATCCCTGCAATACATATGTGTTTATATAGCGTGATATAATACATAGGAGGTCTGTCGTGGGAAAACCAGGCTTAATGCATGTACGTAAAGTGTCATCCCGGATCAGCCAGTGCAGTCCGCACAAGCTAATCCGGGACAACACTTTTCGCCTACAGCAAATTTATGGTTAGAAGAGACTATACATCGCAACAGAAAATACCATAACAGCGGAAAGTGTCGTCCCGGATAAGCATGCGCGAACTGCACAAGCTAATCCAGGACGACACTGTACGCACACGCATTAAGTCCGGGTTTCCCACGACACGCCTCATATAAACTTTGTATTCTACATACATTTTGAAAGCCATCGCTCTGAAAAAGAAATCAACAAAAAAATCACACACTTATCAAACAGAACAAACACACACTTATCGAACAGAACAAATACACACTTACCAAACAGAAACACATACTACATTCAAAACAGATACACTGTACTTTGAAATTACTAGTTTTATTTCATTTGGGATTACTGATTTCATATAATGTCACAGTTCTTAGTGCAAATATAACTCCTTTTGAGCAAATCATTTTCTGTGATTTGTTTGAGATATTAAAACCAGCTTATATTTAAGCCTGATTGTGACAAAAGCTGTTGATGTTTTTAAACTCTTAAACTCATCAGAAAATGAGAAATCATAAGACATGTAGACTTCGTTTCAGCTGTTCCAACCTTTAGACAATGCCTACTAGTATTATAGCTAAAAAGAAATTAATTTATTTATATTGTAACTTACTGCATTTCCATTGAAAAGGATGCATCTGCTGCAGTCTCTTTTGGTGACATAGCAGCAAATTTCAGATGCTTTCCAGCATGGCGTTTCATCACCTTCTGTAAAGTATATTAAATACATGTCTTGTCATTACAATAATTGTGGTGTATATAACAAAACAATAGTGATTTTACTTTTTGTGCATGTATGTACTGTTCCATGAAGAGATGGAACATATGGACAGTCAATGCTAGTATGGATTTTAGTGTCATTGTTCAAATTTATAAAACTCAGGAATTTATGTGTGTTATCCGGGCTTGTTAGCTAAGTTGTTAGATCACCCAAATTGCAAGCAATGTATGTTTGGTACGATTTTCAGAGGTACAGAATGAAGCGTACCATTGCCGTAGCGTACTAGTGCCAAAGCTTACCAATTGAGGATGAGGGCCTCATATTTGTTTTGAATTTGTGACATCAGTATTGTAAAATGTACTTGAGATTGTATGGTGTTCCATTAAACAATAATAAGAAATGAATGGCACTTTGTGAAAAGGTGTTTAATTGTTATATTGAAATTTAACAATTAAAATACATTTTTATTTTTATATAACCAATAAGCCTTAGGTTTATTAAGACACTCTCGAGTCCGTTTCCTGGGTAGAACCAGTACTTGGTGTCTTTGGGGGAGATTTTGAAAATGCTCACAGGGGATCGAACCCAGGACCTCCCGATCGCTAGGCGGACACATATCCACTACGCCATCGCGACTTCTCCAAACCAATAATATTTAACTTAAAAGCCCAGCAATTAATTACTTACCGGTACCAATTTTCGTGTTCACCACAAGGCTGGGGATTCCTTAACTTTCTTCTTCACATGAGCTTTTCCATATGGCACAATATTCACCTCGGCACATTCTACATGGCTACCCTGAACACACAAATATCCCCCAATTCCATGCTGCAATTCACCAAATACATTGTTGTAAGTAAGTGGTACAGGGTGTAGTCCACAATGCTTACACGGTTGAAAGTTGTTCAACAAAACACTGCACACAACAATTCGACGACCTTCCAGCCAACTGTTTCGTTTGACATGTTTGCCAAGTTTAATATAAATTTATAAGTAGTAATTAGGACTTCGGCAATCTGAACCCTTACATTATGCCCTTAAACATAGTTGTGGTCGATACGAATCAAAGTCCTAACTTAACAGCATTTCTTTGGTTTCTAAAATTGAAATCTACGTATATACATTATGTTTTAGTAATTAAGAATACATATGTTTTAGTATTTAAGAAATCTATTTTACCGTTATTTATATCTTTTGCACAAATATTGTTTCCTAGCTCGTTTTTGGCGTAATGTTTATATTTCGCAGTTAGTCGAACGTTTTCGGCATAGTTCGGCAATACCGAATAGTGGCGAGATTACACGGAAATTGACGATCTATTGATGGATGGAGAACCTTAAAAAAAATATTTCTAGGACTTAAGACAAGACAAGACAAGACAAGTTGTATTTATAGTCGGGGTATTCAACAAGTAACAATATATATTGAAAGCTATTGACCGACTTAAAAATACACAGTATAATTGTAACATTCACAATTAAATAAAAAAAAGTATACATGTAACAAATTAATATAAAAACAGTAGTGATTAAATAAAGTAAACTCTTAACAATAAATATAAGACTAATTAAAAACATGAGTTATAATGAAGACTGTCCTTTTAATATAGATGACAACATATGTATGTGTAGGCAAAGCAAACAATAGAATTGCATGACTGATGTTATTTTAATGCCTTAATCTTAGTAAATTAATTATTATACTATTGATGTAGACATCAAATTATGTGAATGTTGCACTTAATAAATACTAACAACAGAATCCATAAAAACTTACACAAATACAACTAATACAATAAAAATAATATTACTATCAACAATTACAATAACAAAATCCATCAGAAGTACTTATGTGGGTACAAATGTAACAACACCATGAAGAATAGCAGTTGCAGTCCTTTGTAATAAACAGAGTTTAAGAAAAAAAAATTAAACAACAACAAAAACAACATTTTCATGTTAAAATATGTAAAGTTATTTATATATAAAGTTATATTTACTGTACATTAAAGAAATTCACACAAATAGAAAGTAAATTTTGCATGGATCTTAAGTACAATGCCATATTTAGGTTTAAACAGTAAATTAAACATTGACTATTTCAAAAATAAAATTGAAACTTCTTAAACTGCATACATTACATTAATGAAAAGAACAAATCTTCACAAATAGAATGTACTAATCTTGTGCATCATCGCAAAGAAAGTTTTATTAGTACTATAAAATACATTTGATAAAAAGAACAAGGTGTAGGCCTACTGGAGTGAATGAGAGAATTAAGAAATAAATGGACAAAGAGAAAATTTGGACAATAAGATAGAATGAACAGTCAGAATGAAAAGGACAAATTGAATGGAACGGACAAATAGTGTTATCCTCGTGTCACCAGTATTCGCCTATGTAAGAAACAAAATGTCTTTGTTTGACAATGCAAGCAAAACTTTTGAAAAACTAAATAACTTTGTTTAAAATAAACCACTTACCTTAAATAATAAAGTGAAGTTGTTTATTTATGTGTTTGCTTTATGCATTAAAAATACTCCAATGTCAGTGCACTGTGAACAAAGTCAATGGCCCGTGACGTCACCTATTTTCGCCGGTTACACTCAACTGTTCAATGAGGGTTGTTCAAGAAAGTATAAGGAAGTAAACAACTGTAAGTTAACTAGTAAATAACTGTTAAAACATTTTGTTTATGTTTTATATGTACACTTAGTGAAATATTTATTCTTCTTTGCTTGCACAAATTGGGCAAAGGAATTGATCTCCACTTCTAAGCACTTTAAATGGGGTGCAAAATTTAAGGTGAACCCATCTGTCACAATCATCACATTGTGCCCATTTCACAAGTGTAAGATTTATGCAGTACTTTAAATCTGTGGGTGTGAACAATTTACAAACACAGCATTTTTCAGATTCTGGAACATCATCCTCAGAAGTCTCCGAGTCAGTGTAGGTGTCATGCAAGACATTTGACTTGTTCTTTGTAGAATTACCAGGTTTAGGGTGTGTACATGTTGATGATTTTGATGATTTATTTTTGTTTTCTGTTGACAAAGATTGTACAGACCTTGCTAGTTTATTTTTACTCAAGTGTTCTTTTACTTTATTGTACACAATATCTTCAGTAATAGGTTTACCAGCTACAACCTAGTTTAGTGTAATTCTCACTTTTGCAGCACGGACATTGTTCACAATTGGCGCACATCTTTTGCCAAAAAATTCAACTGATGTTTCAACAGATGTTTCAAAGGATTGTTCAACCAATTTGTTTGGGTCAATGTTTGTGAAAGCTAGTGAGGGTGCAATGGCAATATCACTCACTACAGTGTCATTGAATGGATATATTCCACAACGCCGGAATGCATATTGAATGTTAACTGGTGTTAGTGTGGCAGTGTAAACTTTACACGCAATACTACAAACATCATTTTTTGTCACAACATTACCACCAGAAACTCTTGTGTGGTGATGACATGCCGCATTCCATGCATTTTCAAACGGCCTAAAACAGGACACATCCATGGGTTGGAGTAGGTGGCTGCAATGCGGCGGGAGAACAAAGAGAATAATATGGTTTGCTTTTGCCCACTCAATTAAACCGAGTGAAACACGACTTTTATGTCCATCATATAAAATGAGAACTGGTTTGTTAGCGTCACGTCTTGGTAACACTGGTTCTACATGGTATTTGATGTAATTTGAAAATATGTCGTTATCGGACCAGCCAGACTCAGACACTGTCCCTGATGTTCCTGGAGTTAATCCTTCTAAAAGGGTAGCTGGCATTCTGGCGCCAGGAAATATAAAATATGGTGGAATGTGTTGCCCTAAAGCGTTACCTACACCAGTGAGTGTAACTGTTTGAGACCTACCAGCTGTAACAGCCTGCGCTTTGTATAATTTTAGGGGCTTTGTGATTTATGCTTAGGCCCTTTTCATCAATGTTGTAAATTCTACCAGGCTTGTCTGTCAAATGATACTTGGTTAAAATTGTGTGCAGTTCTATAAAGTAACTGTCAAACAGCCACTTCAAACTAAATTTGTCCCCTTGTTGTTTAAGTCCCAAATGAATGGCATACTCTGTGGCCAAGTTCATTGTCTCTGCCGAGAATACCCAAAACCTATTTCAGCCTTAGTTTTAATATGGTTACATCGGCAAGCTCCTGTTCAATAGTAAAGCATGGTGAAGGACCAGATTTGACAGTGTCAATATCAATTTTGCCTCGAACTCTGTCTTTTAGAGTGTTTATGGGAATGCCAAACTTTTGGCAACCCTCTCTACCGGAAGCCCCTGTTCAATACACATTTTGTAAGCGTCCGATAAATCATCATGTGAATAGCAGGCTCTGTAACTGCCTCTTGCCAAAGTAGGAGCCTGAAAATAGACTTCTACAACGTTAGAAATGATAAGGAGACACATGGTACATTATTAATCGGCGTTCTCTCAAACTGACATAAATTTGACAGACAGCGGGAATGGGACGTCACAATGTGTCTGCTGCACATTATACATGTAAAACAATGAACAATGTCATAACATTTAATAATTAAAATAGTTAGAAAAAATAGTAGAAAAAAATGGCTTATGTCTTTTACGCATTTTTTGCAGTTCAATTTTCATTAGTCTATTTCTTACCTTTCGAATTTCCATTTTCAAAACAAACGCAGCGTACTACATCGTTTACTACATTGTTTGCTCTCGGCGCAGGTCAACTGTGAAATCTCGCGAGACGATACATAGGTTACATTGCACCAAATGTTATCGGCGAAAATACGAGAACGGCGAAAATAAGTGACGTGACGATATATGTTGCAATGGTGTTGCTAATTACATCTTAGCTATTAGTTGTAGCACATACAACATGATCATTGACAGTGCTCACCATTCCAAGAGTTTACTAAACTACGGAATTGGTTTAAATTTCCTTCATCGCGGAACTGTAAAGACTTTAGCCGACATTTTATCTGTCAGTTTTGCCAAAAGAACTATATCAAGGAAAACTCACTAACCGTCTATGCTCTGAAATAATCATAGATCGTGTTAAGAAATAAATCCGTACAATATTGAACAAAACAACATTACAGAAAATGTCCATTCCTCCACGTTTATTTTCTCAGCTAAACAATTCGAGCTTTTCGAAAAATCGATAAATAAATGACGTCATATATAATTTGACGTAACGAATCTACACCGAAAGCGACGATTTTTACTACTAAAGCGTCTAGCCAGTTGTGTTTGTTTTGGCTCGGTTTTGCGATTGAAGTCTCGATTTCCTAAACGAAATATCATAAACTATACATTAAAATATACAACAAGAAAATCCCTACAAGCTGATATAAGTTTGAATGGTATATCTGTTAAGTTGCTAATAGAACTGCGGATTTTCGCTCAAACAACATGTAGATTTGCGTTTAAATTGCAATATTTGGTATATCCCATCAAATGAAAAGAAACAAATGTCATAGTTATATGCGCTTTGAGTTTTGGTTAGACTGTTGAAAATCTTATTCAAATTAGCCCATTGGTTGCAGAGGAATTTGAATTAAACCGCTTACGATGAAACACAGTTTTTATATAAACGTTGCTTTAACTTGTAGGATGATAAATATTGACTGACGTCATGTATTTTTGCACCGATGACAAAGGGTCAAATACTTTGCGATTAATGAAAATTGTGTTTCTTGCGATGTTTACGGCCCGTATCATTGAAATGTTGTTAAAAAAAACAGTATTACAAGAAAATGATACTTTATCTACTGCAGGATACTAAAACAATCATGTATCTTATGGCTTTTAACACGACCTAAAAGTTTGAGGCTTGTATTTGGAGCAGTCTCAGAACAATATTCATTTCGTAAACTAAGTTTAACCACATTTAGTTTAAAATGTGTTGAATTAACAAAACAAAGCCACTTTGAACAGTAGTAGATCTAGTTGCTTTCATTCCATAATATTTGCTTTTCTTTAATAATATTTAACAATCTTTAAATTTGAGTTCTTGTCTTTAAGATAAAGGTTGCATGATATATATGTGAATCATTGGTGTAAATTAAGAAGGCATCAAAAGATAATGAAGTGATGGCAATTATCAACAAATGAGAAATAGTACTGGAAGACAAGGAAAATACGGTCGCAAACGTGCAGCATATTGCACGTAGAAATATATTTTAGCCCCATTGGTCTGCAGAACATATTGCATGATATTTGCAGAATCTTTGATAAAGAGCATACAATTTATTTATATGTGCAATGCTATACTAAGGCGTCACAATATGTTTGTTCCAGGTAACCTAACCAACCAGAAAATTGCCCCGACCCTAGAACATTTTGTTGAGCTTGTCGGAATTTTGTTTTCTTTTTGGTAATATTTTCTTTAAAATTATATATATTTTTGGCTATAAGCATTTTCATGTGGTTAATTTTGTCAGCCGAAACTGAGGATCTAGCATATGCACTCCGTATTGAAGATAGACTCTTCAAGTTCATCATTATTTTCTTACACACAAAAAGTATACCGATCTACCGACCCTATTTATTCGGACATGTTACCTGAAACAATCATATTTTTTACGCATAACGTTTACCACTCATACACAGAGTTCAATGCTATACTAATTACACACTTATAAATGCTCTTATAAATAGGTTAAATAGGTTAAGTTCAAAGCTATACTAAGAACAAACTGGTGCATAGTACTCAAAGCGGACAAAGTACAATGCTATACTAACAACGCATGGATGGACATTTTCAATGGTATACTAATGACGAACTGCATGTGAGAATATAGTTTAATGCTATACTATTACTCATCTTAAGGCTATACTATGTATATATCCCTATGCAGTACGCGATTACTGCTCAAATGGTATACCTTTTATTGCTATACTAACTCTATACTGCAATTGTGTACTGAACAGTATAGAATTAGTGCATTGTTGGTATAGAGTTAGTAGTTCGTAAGGGATTATGTCAAAAAAACGTGTCATTATGTCTACAACTCAAATTAACTTATCGACTTCAATGTCCTTCACGCATGCTTTTATGTCTAATCGTGTCGGTATTGTGTCAATGTGCGGTGCTTTCCTTGTAGTGAGTGCAAGCTGTTTTTAGCTTAACAACAACAACTTGTAATTTGAACAAAACAACATACCGTTTGAACAAAATGACTTTACTTATGACATGATAACACAGTGTTAGAGCATATATTTACAACTTCTAAACGTGACATAATAACAAACTACACTGGCAAAATCACACGCTGCACTAACATGTTAACTTGTTCTCTTGACAAGATCAAACGGCATTGTAACATAACAACACAACAATTTGACATAACAAGTCACATTACATACAAGATAACTCATTCAATTGACAAAACAACACGTGTACATAACATAATAACACATGAGAACGACAAACTCACATTATGAGTAGACAAGATGAACCGATATACAGACAGGATAACATTGAAGTTTGACATAACAACATATACTGCTAACATAACGACACAACCGAAGACAACATAAGACAGTCCCGGCGTTCCATATACTTGAATCAGAGGTAGGGGGGGAATGGCCGTAGAAATAATTTAATGACCAATCCCCACACAAGTTATATGGCCGGGCTGGGGTTCAAACTCACGATCCCCGGATTGACAGTCCAGCGCTCTACCAACTGAGCTAGCCGGGCTCGAGAATATTGTTACAAATAAGGAACTTGTAAATTCTAAGTAACACGTCACAGCTAAATTAAATACAAATGCTTGTCTTTTTTCCGTACAAACTGAAGCGTAGCAAACGTCTTCGTGTATTATTACAAGGCGTACAATTGAAAGGTTAGTTATTTTCAGTGATCAACAAGTTATCAATGTTAATGTACCGGCATATAAAATTTACCTCTACCATTGCAAATAAAACCGGTTTACGTTGCAGGGTGATAAATCAACACACTCTGGCGCGTGTGTTACTGTTTATTTTGTTACTTAAAGGGGCAAACATCCCCAAAACAGTGCATTTCCTTGGGTTTTGTTTTTAATAAGGCGTAAAAAGGTTGTTGGTTTCTGCTGACCCGTTTACTCAACCTATTTGTTCTGCCGCCCCAATCTTTTTTGCATATAGATCATTGTTGTTTTTTTCTGACTTTTGGTAAAAATAGCAATTTCGCTAATATCCGGCTTTTTGGCGTACACCGGTCTGTCTGACAGACCTGTGTACTCACGCTCTAAGCATTATGGCTATGCGCTACTTTCCAGCATATCTCGCAGTGGGGCGCATACTAATACGCGGACCAATCTGCGGACGATATAGATTATGTAGGAAAGTGCGGACCACATAGACACAGAAGGATTATCACATAGACACAGAAGGATTATCGCAAACTGCGGACGATATACACAAAGAAGGAAATCGGCTGTACTGAATGTGTGACTGACCCGTGTATACAAACAGACTTGATTTTATGTTTAATTAAAGATGTTCCCATATTTTATATTTTTTTAAATATTTTATAGAATAAATATAATAAAAGTTGTTACACTTTTATTTGTCTCATAATAAGTATTATTTTTTTAAGTGATTAAACCAATATTTAATAAAATGCACTAAACAGTATAAGTTTTGGGGTTTTCTAACCAGTATCACCCAAAAATATATATTATACATTTGTAGAGGTGCTATTTTGTATTTTATTTTGCTCGAAGTATTTAGACAAAGTATAAATTGTTAAAGAACAATTATATATCTCTTAGAAGTAACGTGTGACCAATCTATATAATCGGTATATAAAAGGACTTAATTTGGTTTACACTTTTATATAATTAATGACAGTGTTGTCTTTAATTACCTGTAATGGGTATCTGATCATTAGCAACACGCATCACCTTTTGCAAGCTGTTATGTTAGAGTATAAAATTGAATGTATATATATTAAAGAAAATCATACATCGTTCTTAATAGCTTTTATACCCAAACAAATATAGATACATCATATTTCTTGTTAAATGTTGTTGCTTTTCTTTGGATATATTTGTAACAAAACAGTTTATAATAGTGAAACAGTGTTGTTCTATGTTAATATAATACTCGACATTAGCTGAACAATTTATCGTATAGTTTTCTTTTGTCTTAGTGGCGCCGAGTCATGCCCATTATTAAACCGCGACCCTACCCGTTTCAAAGCCAATTAGCGTGACCTCTTATCTAATTATTGTACTGCCTTAAACGGGTACCCTTGATGATGCCATTTTATGATATCCTAATTAGTGACAGACTGATGAAAATCTGTTGTATGGACTGTCAGCTTACGAGTTTGTGTCCAGATGCAATAAATAACGCTGATTAAGCGTGAATTGCATGCTTTAAACAGCCTCCATTTCATGTGCAAGTTGTAACATGTTTTCGTTTCTTTTTGTAATGATAAACGTGATTACCAAGAGCAGAATACTAAGCTCACTGAGGTTTTTAAGTTGTGTTGTATACGCAGAAATAATAGTGGTAAATAAAAAAGTCTTAATTATTTAAAATCAGTCTATTATATAAAAGTTAATAAATGATTTATAATATTACTCTAGATACAAACTATTAAAGGCATAGCAAAATTAAGCTAAACGTACAACACAATCAAGATATTAGTAATAGTTTTCTTATTAATTCATATCGTCCGCAGTTTCCTTCTTTGTTCATATGGTCCGCAGTTTTCTTCTTTGTTCATATGGTCCGCAGTTTTCTTCTTTGTTCATAAGGTCCGCAGTTTCCCTCTTTGTTCATATGGTCAGCAGTTCTCGATTATAGCGGACCAGTTAAACGTATATAGCGAAATAATAGTGTAATTCATATGGTAAGCAATTTTTTCTTTGTTCATATGGTCCGCAGTTTCATTCTTTTTTCATACGGTCCACAGTTTCCCTATAGTAGCGGACCACTTAAACGTATACAGCCAAATAGTAGTGTAATTCATATGGTGCGCATTTTCCCTCTTCGTTCATATGGTCCGCAGTTTCCTTCTTTGTTCGTATGGTCCACAGTTTCTCGATATTAGCGGACCAGTCCAACGTATGAAGCGAAATAATAGTGTTATTCGTATGGTCCGCAGTTTCCTTCTTTGTTTTTATAAGGTCCACAGTTTCTCGATATTAGCGGACCAGTTGAAAAGTATATAGCGAAATAATAGTGTAATTCATATGGTCCGCAGTTTCCTTCTTTGTTCATATGGTCCGCAGTTTCATTCTTTGTTCATGTGGTCCGCAGTTTCCTTCTGTGTTCATATGGTCCGCAATTTCTCGATATTAGCGGACTAGTTAAACGTAAAGCGAAATAATAGTTTCATAGTGTCCGCAGTTTCCTTCTTTGTTTATATGGTCCGTATATCCGATATTTATATTTTATATTTTCTTTGTAACAGACCATTGCTCTCGTCGTCGGCGCTAACGACATAGGACGAAGCTTAGCTGCTCGCGTCATGTGTCTATCATGTTCTACGTGATAACTTGTTCATTTTTTTATTTATATATAATATATAATATAATTGTTTATCTTACTATGCATCGTATACATATATCGATTATTATCATTAGTAGATTGTTTCACATGAATATATTGTTAATAAATAAAACAAATTTAAATGGTTTCTCATTGGTTTCCGTAATTATCGAAAACTAGTGCAATAGCTAGGTTGCCACTTACTTTAAAAACAAATATACTTTATATATTCAAGAAATAAAAGCCACACATTAACTGAACAGTAATACATTACGTTCAAACGTTATCAAAACCACGCAGTGTTCAGTAACATCCCATATGGGCCGCATTTTCCCTCGTTGTTCATATCGTCCGCTGTTGGCGATAATCCTTCTTTGCCTATGTCGTCCGCAGTTTCCTATATAAACTATATCGTCCGCAGATTGGTCCGCGTTTAAGTGCGACCCACGTTATGGTTGATTTAACATCGCATTGAGGTTAGATACCAGTAAATCAATGTGTTTCCCTCCGTTTTACATTCGAAATATTGCCTTTTACTAGAGTTCATTTTTTCTTCTGCTATGAAAAGCATTTAGCAATGTTTGACATGCCTTTTGTGGTTATGTTTAAGATCCTCTGTGTGTTTGGAACATTGCTGTGCATATTTCTTTGGAGGCTAACTTGAAAGATGAGCTTTTGGGGTGTGTTTACTGTGGCATGGGGCTTTTGTCGAAATATCACTGCCGAAACCCTAGTTTCTACCGGTGTCTGCATTCAGGTGAGACGCATTTTCTTAGAAGTAACATGCGATATCTTTTTATTGCAATTTTCGGAAGAGGGAAGATTCACCTTATAACAGACACCAAGCTTGCATAATCTGAAATCTGAAAGTTCGCCGTTTTATAATGGGACCCTATGGGAATTGGATTTAATGGCATCTAACCGTGAATTGTTACACAAAACGAAAGTGAAAGTAGCTTTTTATAATAAAAACGCTAAACAGCGTTAAACACGAACTACTGTTATTTTATTTAACAGAAATGTATTCTACAATCAGTAATAACTGAATATTAGACTGATAAATGGTATCAATAAAGTCATTTCACGAAAAAAAATCTTTCATACGCGGGATTACTTCATGCGTACGCGCATTTCGCCGTTTGGGGCAAAATAATGCGGTTAAGACAGAGGTTTGGCGTGTGACGTCATCGTCGGTGTACAGAATGGCTTTTTGGTAATTAGCAGACATTTTGAATTAGTCTGCGTGAGACGGACGCTCTTGGTAATGTACAGTTTCTTTGATTGGAGGAGTTTTTACATGCAGTCCAATGTACCTAAACTGTGTGTAAATATGCCGAAAAGAAAAAAAAAAACGAAAACAAATTATTTTCATCCCCCTCCCCCCCCCCCCAGACCTTATGGAGACGTAAGCAGAAATCAACAGTTGTTCATGTTTAAGGACAGAGAAACGAAAGAGGAGCCACAAGAGCGAATCATGTGCCATTGAGATACTGGGTCATTACGTGTCATTGAGATAGTGGGGCAATATGTGCCATTAAGATAGTGGGGCATTATGTGCCATTCAGATAATGCGTCAGTATGTGCCATTGAGATAGTGGGTCATTATGTGCCATTGAGATAGTGGGGCATTATGTGCCATTGAGATAGTGGGGGCATTATTTCCCATGAAATAATGCGTCATTATGTGTCATTTAGATGGTGGGGCATTATGTGTCATTGAGATAGTGGGACATTATGTGCCATTGAGATAGTAAGACATTATGTGCCATTGAGATAGTGGGGCTTTATGTGCCATTGAGATAGTGGGGCATTATGTGCCATTGAGATAGTGGGGCATTATGTGCCATTGAGATAATTCGTCAATTATGTGCCATTGAGATAGTGGGTCATACGTTCCATTGAGATAGTAGGTCATTATGTGCCATTGAGATAGTGGGTCATTATTTGTCATTGAGATAGTATGTCATAAAAAGTACCTTCGTTACCCTACGGTGACAAAATAAAACAACAACAACAACATATTATACACATTTAATTCATACACTGTCCAACAGTATATAAATGGAAATACAAATCTGCATTTGTTAAGGTATGGTGGTTGTTTATTAATAAAACTAAAGGCATACATAGCGAAGCTCTACATGCTAGTTAACTGGAGATAACCCATGATAGTAAATTGCAAGACACGTGCTTCTTGAACAATGCATTGATGACCTCCCTTATAAATAAGTTCATAATTGCGCGTTTGCGTTATTTTACTCTTGATTTATGTAGCATAACTCTCATAAAGAAGGTGTTTCGTTTAGTCAAAGGCTTTGTAATTTGGTGAAATTGACATTCTTCATTGTTCGTTTATTAGTTTAGGCTATCAGGGGTATATTTCGATAATCAATGGTTATACACGCTTTTCATTTTCAGTTACATGTAGATCCACCAATGCATATGAACAATGTCTGTTTGCCAATAAGTAAAGAATTTTTGTTAAAAGCGTATAGTGTTCATCAAAAGTTCTAGGTACAGTAATGCCTTTAGACAGCAAACAACATCTACCGTTGAAAGGACTCGCTTACTAACAATATTCCTGAACTCGTTCAAAAAATATGGTTTGAAATGACAACTCGTGTCAGATCCTATATATATTAGATAATCGCAAAATATTTAAGTTAACTAAAGTGCCATAATTTGTGCGTTGTTGTCGCTAAATTATATTTTTGTTGAATTGAGCATGAGTTTTATGTAAACAAATGTATATAAATACTGTACATGTATATACATTTGCCAAGGAAGGTAAACATATGCTGGTAGATTGATGTTAGATGGATAGAAAAATATTGCGTTTTTTTTTTATGTTATATTTTCCATGCAGTGAAACTATAACATCTGGCATTTATTTCACCATAAATATTCTATATTTTACTGAAAATCATATAATAAAAAAAATATTCGTAATGGCTGTATTACACGGAAAATAAGATAAAGCGTGTGATAATAAGAAATACAATGAACAAAACGAAAAAGAAAATAAATGTAAAATTACACATTTTTTTCTAAAAAGACTCAGCATCATTATTTATACTGAATTCAGATTGAACATAAAGATCTACTAAAACTACAGTGTGAAACCTTGCACACATTTATTGCCCAGTTAGATGGAAAAAAATGCAGATTGTGTGTAGGAAACAATATCCAGAGTGGAATACCCCAAATGGAATGACAGACATTCATTAAACTAGGACTTTAACCAAATTTATCGCAGTGGTTACTTCCCCACAGGTACTCTTCTCAGTTACCAGCGCAACCACGAGCTAAAAACTTACAGATTTGGAAGTTTTCAGGAGAGACGATTATGAGGAGATAAATAAATAAATAATTAAATATAACAACGCAAGGATTTTTACATTGTCAACGTTTTATCATGTGATTGTCCACGATTTTATTTCGCGCCAAGTGTTTTGCCTATGGTCACGTGGAACTTCGTGACGGCAGGGCTTTAAACAAGCTATGCTGGGACACAGTTAAATCTCTGCGGGGAGGTTGGCCTTTAACATGATTTTAATATGGCAGTCGTTTGTATTGTGAACCGGTATTAGCCTATCATGCATTGATTGTTTAACTCATTAAACATAGCCGCCTATCCACTTTTCATAAATGAATCGTGCCTGATCGTCTATTATTAGTGTTACATGTGTATACTCGTAGTAAGTGACGCATTAGTGCTTATTAAAAACTTGAAAACTGACTGTGACGCTATCAATACATAATTGTATAATAATCGCTACTTGGACAAACACAAGTATTTATTTGCTCAGACAAATAAAATGTAAATTAAGGATATGCACGTATCATTATGTTCTTAATGCACTTAAGACAAATAATATTCAACTCACAGTTATAAAAACTAGTGAAGATGCAATTGATGTGAATATAAATGTATATATTAACAATACAGTATATTTCTTTACAGTTTGTAAATTAAAACATCATAACATGAGGAATTTTCTACATGTGATTGTGCAGCAAAATAAATTAATATGAAGGAGGATTATAAAGGAGCTGTGAAAACAACGACAACAACAAATTAATTTCCCATTTTACGGATATAGAAGAAATAAGTTTATTTATCAACGGGAAAATCATACTTTGTGTTACATGAATTTCACTGACGATATTTGTTTAAGTATAATGGCAACAACCAAATCTACAACAACGAAACACCACCAACATATAAAGATCAAAGGTCTTAGTCTTCAGGGTGAATATTCCACGACTCGAGCACTGGACAAGCCAAATAGTATTGCAACAGACGTTGAATGCGGCGAGGATGAAGAAAGTGAGCTCAAAAGTCCAGGCGCCGCTTTGCTGACGCCGCAAGAAGCATGGCTTGCCTTTGTGAAACTTATTAGGAACGTGGATGACAGCCGACCTGAATATTTCGGTTTACGACCAAAGCCAACGTTTGTTTCGAGTGGCATATTTCAGCAGGTTATGGTAGACATGTACGGAAATTCGGAATACTCTAATATAAAGGGTTATACTGTTTTAAAGAAGAAATTAAGCAATATGGCTAAGGCGTCTATGCATGCTGCTCAAGTGTTGACAAATGCTGTAGAGAAAGGACAGCAAGAAAGCGAGAAAGAAGAAAAGGCAACAGAATCTGAAGTTATTAAAACAGACACAATTGACGATGAGAATAACACGGTAGATATAGCTAAAGAAACAGCCGTCAGGGGCTGGAAAGAATTAAAACGGCACGTCAATAAACTTGCGGTTGAAAAGAAAATGAAATCGCCGACGGTGAACTTGGCATTATTAAGACAAAGTGTTAAAATAATGTATAGCGGCGACCGCGCGCGTCAAGATTTATATGAGCGTTACGGCATAGTACCGACGACATTACCCGACGGGAGGGTCCTGTGTGAGAACCGGATGCTCAGTGAGCGTGCGCTTGCGCAGATCTACGGACGGAAGGAGGACGGAAAAGAATACAGGCGTCCGAAAAGCGGATTGCCTTCTTTAAAGGGTTCGAATGCGATTTCAATGCAAAAACAAGTCAGAAATATGAAAAATGGAACAATTCTACACCGCGCAAAACCTAGAAAATTCAGACCATCGACCGCGCGTTAATGTTTGAATATATAATACTCATGTGAAATCAATTTCCTTTACTGAGGATTAGTTACTTACTATAAACGAAGATTTACAAAATAGTATATTAATGTATATGATCGGTAAATATTTTGCTATATATTTTGCGTTGTTTCAAATATATTAATTTTAATACCGAAATATTGAAATTAGAAGCGTAAATAGGTGATGCTGAATAGTTAATGATTGTATGTTTTGTTGGATTGTTATTTAGTAAGAACCCCACTTTAACACGTACTAATGTAGACCTACAATATGACCTTGTTTTTCTTTTTGGTAGTTTTGCTTGTCTATCTTCAGTCTCTGCACACTGCTGTACAGGGCTGGGTCGAGTATACGGGTACCCGTATATCAGGTCGGGTAATGGATCTACCCGGGTTGCAAATCATTACCCCGGTACCCGTGTGCTATATTAGTTAACGTTTCATATACTACCCGGCTTGCAAATCATTACCCCGGTACCCGTGCGCTATATTAGTTAACGTTTCATATACTACCCGGGTTGCAAATAATTACCGCGATACCCGTGCGCTATATTTGTTAACGTTTCATATTCCACCCGACTTGCAAATCATTACCTCGGTACCAGTGCGCTATATTAGTTTACGTTTCATATTCTACCCGGGTTGCAAATCAGTACCTCGGTACCCGTGCGCTATATTAGTTAACGTTTCATATACTACCCGGGCTGCAAATGATTACCCCGGTACCCGTGTGCTATATAAGGTAACGTTTCATATACTACCCGGGTTGCAAATCATTACCCCGGTACCCGTGTGCTATATAAGGTAACGTTTCATATACTACCCGGGTTGCAAATCATTACCCCGGTACCCGTGCGCTATATTAGTTAACGTTTCATATACTACCCGGGCTGCAAATGATTACCCCGGTACCCGTGTGCTATATTTTTTGACGTTTTATACAGCTTTGGCATTAGTTTAAGACTGCATTATTTTTATGTTTTCTCCTTATATTGAGCACATGATTACACACACACATATATATATAACTTATAATCATATAATGTTTTCCCTGGTATTATATATATATAGTCAACTAAATTTCGACAGAAACAGATTTAAATGCCTGTGCAAATACGCAGCTGGACACAAGGGGCGGTAACTACTTGGCGTAAGTGTTCAAGAGAAATAACCACTGCGGGTACCCGGGTAATTTACCGTCTGGTATCCGGGCAGTAAATTGCAACTCGTCCTAGCCCTATCGAC